>JACCHW010000025.1:1350063-2700127 GCA_018907185.1 Platyscapa corneri | reverse complement strand
ATTGTTATCTGTCTTTTTTATTACATTAGCAGTAATCATGGTTCGAATTTTCAGATAAAAATTCTTAACAAGAGTTATGAAGTTCGTAACTAAATATAAGTAAAGAGTTACTTTTAGAACTACCATTATCATTATAAAAATGTAAAAGTACTGATTTTGTAGCATTCGTATTGGGAAATAAATATGTGATTCTAGAGTCTTATATTGTAGAATATAACTAAGCCATTACCGTAGTTTCTTATAAAATAACATTAAAATATAATTTATAAAACTGAAAAAGAAGAGCAGGTAATCCCAACTTTCTAATAATTATAACAAAGCTATAGGTTTTAAACGAAAATATATAAAAATAAAATTCTATTTATGCTTTTGAAACTTGTGCTACAAGGTAGTTTTTATTTAAACAATATATTTCAGTATCTCGTAATAATATTTAAACGCATTTATTATGTACTGTGAGAGGTAGTGCACTTGAAAAATAGCTTCGCGAAGTTCACATCAGCAGTTGTCCGGCGTCCATGTTGGCGTTTGTTGCAATCATTTATAACGAGTAAAGTTTCGCGCGGTCTACGCCACCGCAGTGCAATAAAATGGGCGATGGTATTCGGGCCGTTAATTGCGCGTGATAATTACGGTTAATCGTCGTCAGTTTGGTGGCTGCATGCAGTCGCTTATTGTATTAACATTTACCTTACTAATTTATTACATTTTTCCATTTCTCTCTCAAATTTTCGATGAACTTTGATTTGTTCTACGGAAAATTAAATCAATTATGCGAAGTAAAATTTTAAAAATTTCTTCGTAAAATAAATTTTTAATATTACGTTCATTAAAACTTTATCGACATCATTTTTTTCGATTCTTACATTTCGGGAAAAAAATAAAATTTTATGAATTAAATATAATAAGCACTATGAAGCCAACCTTAAAAATTTATGCTGATATTTATAGCTCACTAACATTTTTCATAGCTGGTTTAAAAGAACATCGTTAATATTATGATACATCATCATTTTAATCAGAGTAAACAATTTTTAATTTTATACAATTAAAAGATTGTTTATAAGTTTCCTTACTTAAAAATTATATTAAAAAATATAACTTATATCATTTACTTATTTAATGCTTTCAAGTATTTATAATAATGTTAATTCTTTAAAGTACCCTATTATACATTTTTAGTGTAAATTTACTTATTTCTTTAAAACAAAAATTTTACAAGTATAACGTAGAAAAAAATGTATTTATATATTTTGCGTGAGGCAAGTACTAAGAAATTTGTTACTCGGTGATACGTAGTCTAAAGAAGAACTCAAAGTACTTATGAATATCTTTAAAACTTTTTACACATATTTTTTAAAGTTATTTTATGATCTTTTTTAAATTCATTTTAAATATTCGCTTTGTTATTTGATTTAAAAAAGAGTAGGAATTAAGAGTAAGAATTTAATAACAAATATAACGGTAGTGCTTAAAAAATATAATAAACAATTTTACAATTAAATTCAAAAATTTACATTTTATTATATTATTAATAAATTATGTTAACTAAATTTATACCTTTTTATGTACTTATGATACTATATCAAGCAACAATATAAATCGAAATAAAAAAAAATTAATTTAATAGAAAAAAGAATAGAATAGATTAAAACGTAGACTTTTTCGATTTATCAAAGTTGTAATTTTATGATTTAAAGATTAATTAGTTAAATAATAAATATTTTAGAAAATATTAGTCTAAATTATTTCATAATAACTATAATATATTACTTAATCCATTACTGCTAAGTTTTTAAAATTTATTTAAAAATAAGATAATTGAGTCACATTTTTGTCGATTAAATATTATTATTTAGTGTGTAAGATAAATGTTCTAATTTTATTTTGAATTTTCATTTTATACATGAAACTATATTTATTTTATATTATATTAATGTCATACGTATATACACACACGCACACGTGCGCGCGCGCGCAAATAACCGATAGTAACTCTAATTATCGCAATTTGAAGTAGATGGCGTTATGTATTACTTTACGAATTTTATATTGGCTAGCTTTTAATGAACAGTAACGAGGTTTTAGGTTTAGATAAAATTTTAAAATTGTGTAAGAGATTTAAACTAATTATACAGTGATGATTACAGATATTATTTGATTTATTTTGTCCAATTTTAATGAACATATTTTGTTGTATTTTTGTTAACAATATTATATAGTATAAAATTAGATTAGATTAAAAGTAATTAAAATTTTTAGATAAATAAAGACAATGATAAATGTGTACAATGATGAAATACTAAAATTTGACAGACGTTTAAAATATATTTAGTTAAATCCATTCAAGTAATTATTAATTATATATATATATAATTTAAAAAAAAAAAAAAAATTGTCGACATTATTGTAACGTATCTCCTAATATCTACGTATCAAATTTAGAATAGTAAATTATTCAGGATGTAAATTATTTAAAAAATTTCGTTTTATTAATTTTTAATAAATATACGAAAAAATATAATATAATCTAATATATATAAGAAAAAATTAATATTAAAATATTTGATGAGATATATTTTTTAAAAACAAAAATATTATAGATTTATTAAATAATATAAAAATAGTTAAAGTTAGTTTTACACATTTCGTATCTCTACGAAATGACTAAATTGATCGTTCAAATGCTATTCACTGAAATAATATAAAATATATAAAATTATATAAACAATCAATTTATAATAAGTAGTGAAAGTTCGTAGGTTGTGAAACAATAATTTACATTATAAGTATTATTTATTTATATGATGTAATCAAAAGAAAAAAAGAAAAATTTGCGTTAGTCACATTTTACCAATGAAAAACATACACAATTATATATATTGCAGTACATTTAGATATATTTTGAATGAATTTTGTAAACCATTCTTAATATTATATTATATAAATATGAAGATGTAAAAAATATTATAAACTATATCATTTATTAATAATATATGTGTACATTAATAAAAAATTCATTTAAAATTGTACAATAAATTTTTATTCATATTGGAATTCCATCTTATATTTTATATTATAACATCATACAAAATATTAATGATGAATTAAAAGTAATAAAATAAATAAAAGAATATATCAAGTATCAAATATCAAAATTTATTAGATATATAAAGAGTATTTTGTATAAAAATTAAGTTATTTATATATAATAAAAATCTAGTTTTTTCTATGTACTAATTTGCTGATATTTCCCATTTTAATATCGTATCATTAATATTTAATACAATGTCTAAAGTTCTCATTTTATCTTTTTTATTAATCTAGGAAAACACAAAATATAGTATTTATAAACATAATAAAGATTTTTAATTTAAATGCATTAATTTATATTTGCCTAAAATTTTATTAATAAATAATTTATATTTAGAATTAGTTGGTTATTACCTGTAAGCATTTAAAACTGATAAAATGAATTTCGTAACGTGAATCAACGCAAATGAAAGTGATAGAGTTGATCACAATTTCTTATTTGACGAAGAAATATAAAATATTTTCATCTGTAACAAATTTAAAAAAATGCTTTTAAAATAAATATGAATATGCAAATTTGTTTAAAGTAATTTAACCATCTTGTAAGAGAAGGCTGCTTTCAAATAAAACTAATAACTACAGTATTTTTAATTAAAATATCTATTTTTTAACATCTATCTTGTTTTATACATAATATAATTGTAAGTGTAATTTAATAGCATAATTTTGTTGATGATTTTGACAATTATAATACAACAATAAACGAAAAAGAACATTTATTTTAGTAAATATTTTCGGGGATACTAATTAAATTATACATTAAAAAGCCTTACAGTTATATAAATATAAATAAACAAAATTCCATGGATGAAAAAAAAATTTATAAACATTATTACACACTAATAAATCTATTAAAAAGAATTAGATTTAATTAAGATAGAACAATGACACGAGTATTTCAAGTAAATTTTTTATTGGCTATATATGGAAAAACATTATAAGCGCTCGCTAATTTGAATTTGTAACTTGACTTTAAACTGCATTTAATTTTACTTTAATTTGTAGTAAAAACAGTGATTAGAGTGGTAAATTGACTGTAATAGATATACCCTTTAGCAGCGAACCGGAAGTTTCTCTGTAAAATATTGAGTGCATACTAATTTTGCTATAATTCCTAACGCCATAACTTATATCAGGAAAAGCCAACGCTAGCCAAAACCTTTGCAGCTTCTTTGTTTATACATCGTACGCGTATGCGTGTAAGTGATGCTTATGAACACGTCGCGGTCTTAAAGTGGTTGCACACGAGTTTGTTTAAACGTTTAATTTATCTTCTGAAATCATTGAAATTTTGATGCAATAATAAATATTAGCATCGATAAAATGCGATATAACTGAATAAAATTATCCGAAATAAATATTATAATGGGTTATTGTGGAATTTACGATCGTAGCTAATCGCTGAAGCAGATTTTTACGATTGCTTTCGGAGATAATTTAATACGTATGGCATTGATTTTTAATATCAAGCTAAGATAAATAACGAATTCTGAAAAAATTTATACATTTCAATAAGAAAATTATTATTGTATATATTACAAATCTGATGGATCCCCTCGATCGGTAACGGTTTTAATAAGCATGACTCATAATTTTTCATGAATTTAAAATTGAAATTATGCTGTATGAGTAAGGGCTCAGAAGCGTCTAAAGTTTGCAAAACGGCCAAGGAATCTAAAGAAATACGGATCTTTTCATTCGCCAGTATTTGGCATTGATTCTGACTTTAAATTGGTTGGCCCTTGTATTTGCACTGCATAATCGCGGCGAAGATTGGTTATACTACTAGCTTGGCCGACTCGTACGAACACAAAGAAAAATGACGGTTTGAGTTGCTTCGACTCGCCCTCGATATTGCTAATTTAACATTTCACAATTCCTCGTTGAGTAAGCAGAACCTCGTAAGAAACAATTTGCGCTAAGTCACGCGGTTTTTTGCTTCTTTTAGGCAATTTTAAGCAATTTTAGGCAATTTTAGGCAACGCGTTTCCAAACGTCGCTGGCGACGCGTAATTTTACAAACCACAGATCTGTTCAAATACTTGATCTTGTCTAACATTTATCGAAGCAGATTGAATCGAATGACGTTGGGGAGAGGCAATAGGGTTTTACATTCGCAAGCGTTCCGATTCTCCGAAAGCAAACGCGCAACCCGGCAAACGAACGTCTCCCCCTTTTTCTCCTGCCTCCATCGCCTAAGCCTCCGAGGCTCGTTGTCTATGCGACGAATTTTCTCTATTAGCATTACCCATCAGTCGGCGTCGGTTCTTTCTTTATTAGATAAATTCGAAATACGCGACATATAAAATTGTTGAGATATAAATGCGCGTTCGGATATCCGGGCACACAATGCGAGGACTGTGGTACTCTGATTAGAGAGAAGAAAAGAATAAAGACGGGGATCGCCCCGACGAGTCGAGTCTTTTGGAGTCCGAGCAAAGTGTATAACGTCGTTATATGCGTTATAGGCGGGCACCTGCGAGCCTTCGTAACGAAGCTACGTGACTGGCTTGCTGACGCTTGTATTCCGAAATTCCATTATAAAAGGCGCACGTTAAAAATCTATCTGGTGGGCGCGCAAGCGCGTGCGACTGTAGCCAAGTCCGAGTCCGGGTGTGCAGCTGACGCAAAGCTGATTGGAATAATCGTTCTCTGGGAGCGAACGAGGGGAGGAGAGCGGTTGGAGGAAGCAGCAAAAAATGCACGGAAAAAGGTGCACAACAAAGAGCCGAGCGAACTCGCGCGCTCGGCCAAATCGTAATTTTCCCGCGGAAGTTTTGCGTAGCGGCCGACTTCCGCCCCCGCGCACACTCGTGCGTTGCGAGTGTCGACGTTGAATTTCGGCCATTGTAGCCCTCGCGTTACTTTTTGCCAGATACTCTCGCGTCACGAGTCGAATCGCGCAAAATTTCAAAATTTTACACCATTTTCCTTACACCATTAGTATCCATCCTCTAATTTCATTTGTTTTCATTTGCGCGAGGAAAAATTGATATTCCGTGCGGCGCCGACAACTAACGAAGCTTTTTCTGCAATACTCGCACCGAGATTTATCGAGATCTGAATTTGTGTTTATTAATTATACCCGATGGTGCGTAGAAGCGTACAAAAAGCCCTGAATTACTCGATGTCTTTGACCGTAATGAGTCAAGTCACACTCCTGATCAATGACGTTTCAGTAATTCATCAACAGGACACGAGCATCAATTTTGATTTTTAGCAGCAAATTTGAGCAAATCGTACGTTTTATTGGCGTTACCACCACGTGGCTAGAAAGAAAGATACAAAAGTACGAAAGAGAAATTGCCTTTTCCCCAATATGTACACTGAAAATTGAAAATTCCAAAGAGAGGCAGTGCCGGGAACTTTTCCGATTGTTCAATTAATAGTTTTAGCCATGGCAAAAATATCGATCCATATAAGCCCAACGAGTTATCAAATGACATTTGAGTTTAAAACAATTTATTAAGCTTTACAGATGATAGCGACGCTGGTATTAGTTTATCGCATGCATAAGTCAATGTTGTGAATGTACTTAACAGGACAAAAGTGAAAAACCAATCATTTTTTAAATCAAACTTAATACTTTGAAACGATTTTGAAATTATTGTTGTATACAGTTTTCGGAGGAAGCCGAGCCACTTTAAAGGAAGAAAAAATGTAACACTCATAAGTACGCGAGTTGTATCGAAACGTAGGTGAAAGAGAAAATAGTGTATTGTTCAGTTTTTTTCTTCTCTCATTTTACCTCGTTAGTTCTGTTTCATCGTCTACAAAACATTTCATTTTCTTCATCCATATATTTCAGTCTTTCTTCAATATAAAAGGAATACGCATTGCTGAATTTCGGTTTTCTCACTATTATTGACATGTCATAAAGAGCATTTTTTCTTCCACAAACTCACGAATAGTGTCCAAATTAAAGAATACTCATTATGACGAGAAACAGGTTATTTCACGCGCAAGCTAATGTAACCCATTCTATTTTTAAAAGCATCCGCAATTACTAAATATCTTTTAGCTTTTTGTCGACGCGTCCGAATAATGTCAACAATACTAATAAATAGTAGAAACTGTGTACCTTAAGCTCTAAAAAAATTGCAGTCCACCATGTCCAGACAGACGTAGACGGGAACTCCAGTGGTGCTATTCTGTTATCTAAGCAGATAGTTACGTGAATGGGAGAATCGGTTTGATACGCTTCGGTTCCTGAGACTTTCTCTGCGATGGCAAAAAGATGGAAGTACGTGCAGGCTCCCGCAGGGAATCGAATTGCTCGCATGAACGGTCATATGATTCCAGCGCTGTTCTTCAGATCAAATCTGACTCGGTGAAAAAGATCGACTATAAATAGACACGAGGCGGCCAAGTTCGGACGAGTCCAGCATTGCTTATGGGACTTAGAGGATGGCCGACGCTCGAAGCCGATTGGGGCCGCTGCTGCTGCTGCTGCTGCTCTGCCTGTGCGCCGTGGGCCTCGCGAGAGAGGTGGGCCCCGGCCACGACTTAGAGCCTGCGGCCAGCCATCATCATCATAAAGACCACCACTCGGAGGAAGGCGGCGGCAAGGAGCACCACCATCACCACCACGAGGAGCACGGCGACAAGGGTCATAAGGGTCATAAAAGTCATCACCACCACGACAAGGGTGAGCACGGAGAGCACGATAAAGAGCATCACGAAGGCCACCACGAAGAGCACGGCGGCCACCACAAACACCACCACGACGAGGAGGGCGAGCATGGCGAGCATCACGAAGAAAAGAAGGGTCACAAGGGCGGGAAGTTCGGAGAGAAGAAGGGCCACAAGAAGGGCCATAAGACCAGCGGTTATCACCACAAGGTGCACAAAGACGAATACCACAAGGAGCACAAGTTCTACGACGACTACCATAAGGGTGGCCACCATGAAAAGCACGGTCACCACCACGGACATCACGGTAGCAAGGAGGGTCATCACAAGAAGGGTGGTCATCATCATAAGGGACATCATCATGATCATAAGGGCAAGAAGGGTCACTCTTCTAAGGGACACCACGACGAAGATCATAAAGGGCATCATGGCAAACACGGTCACGAAGAGCATCACGATCACCACGAGAAGCATGAAAAGAAAGGCGGACACCATCATGGAAAGAAGCATCATTCAGAAGGGTATAGAGACTCTAGTATGAACTACAACCACTAATGCCACTACAATACAGTTTTTTACCTTCTCGATACAAACACCTCTGACCTCTTAGTTTGTTCTTGTGATTTCTTTATATCAGTTAATATTTATATTTCTACTCTTATCATTTTCTCCTAGTCCTCTAAAATAGCTAAATAGCACTTAATGCATTTAAAGAAAAATTCATCATCCAGCCGTTAAATAAAAGAAAAATTTCGATTTGCTTATCAATTTTAAGAAAAATCGATTTGACTCAATTCATTTTTTAAATTATTTAAACGGTATTTGTAAGAAAATACTGTTTTTTATAATCTTCATTGTCACAATGATTTTCATTTATTCAGTTAAAGGAAACTCTTTTGGAATTATTTAGTTATTTTGAAGATTGATAAAACTAAACAATGAAATTAATTATGCAAAAAATATTGCTTCAATAAATTTGTAATAAATTTCAAAATATGTTGTTTTAATCAATATAAATTATAAGTAAAAATACGATTCTATAATACTGCAAGTATACTGCAAATTAATTAGCCACTAATGATAAAATAATAAATAATAATCAATATTTTAAACTGTTTTCACGTAAATATTATTTAATCACTTTGTTTTATTCGAAAATAAGAGTAAACATATCTCAGTTCATTGCAGTTAATTTTTTAATAATATTCAAATTTGAAAGAAACGCTAAATCGATAAATTTAAAAATGAGAAGCAAAAACAGTTGACAGGTACCTGGACAAGAGTTACGAAAATATAAGCGACATGTCAACACTGCTTTAACATTGCAAATAATTTTGGCAAAAGAATAATGAATATTCCTACAAAATACACCCTCAATTGTGCGAGCGATTTAAATAGTTAGTTTCCATTAATACGAATCGTGGGTCGAAGCTTTCAGCCGTGTCAATGGAAAATGCGAATACGAGTCAACCGTGGCTCCAACTCTTACGGTTTGATAATTCACGATCAAACATTGTATTATGTAGAAATGGGTTGTAATTTGCAAAAAATAGAGAAATCGTGAGTAATGCGGGGGAGTTTGAGCAAGATCAACGATTTCAAGTTAAGTTGCATAAGAGTGGACACCAGACGTGGTAACTCGGCGTGGCGGCGGGCGGCGGTTGGCGGTGGCGGTGGTGGCGGCGGCGGCGCTTGTGTAGAGTTTAAGCAGGTTAAGGAGACAACCGTTTGCGTAACGGGCGATCGGCTCGATTGACAACGGCTGGTCGGTCAACTGACTGAACAGCAGCGAGTAAAAGAAAGAAGAACGGCTTCCCTAATATTACAACAAAATATCTTGGCAGATAGTGATGTATATAATCGAGCGCATTTCGAGGTAGTTGGTGCACAAGCCGATTGACGCTCGAGCAGTGAGTTAAGCGGCTCGTGTTCGTTGTATAATAAACGATGAAGCTGCGGGTTGCGAGGTGGACCCTAGGAGTGGCGCTCGCGCTACTCGCGGCTTCAGAGCTGCGAGTCGAGTGTCGCGGAGTCGCAAGGTTCGGCGAAGGTTTACGGGCGCAGCTACCCGAGGAACTCGTGGATCTTGAGACCGCGGCTTCGCATCATCACAAGGGCCACGACCACCACGAGGGCCACGGGGGCGAGCATCACGAGGACCATCACCACGAGCACGGGGACAAGGGCCACAAGGGCTACAAGCACCATCACGAGCACCACAAAGGCGAAAAGGGCCATCACGATAAGGAAGGTCATCATCACCACTACGAAGAGGACGGCGGCCACAAAAAGCACCACCACCACGACGACGGCTACCACCACGAGCATCATAAGGGCGAGAAGGGCGAGAAGGGGCACAAGTTCCACGAGAAGGGACATTTCGGCAAGGGCCACAGCACCAAGGGTCACCACGAGGTACACAAGCTCGACGAGTTCAAGAAAGATAAGGAGTTCTACGACGAGCACCACGACCACGGTCATCACGAGGATCACGGTGGTCATCACCACGAGCATCACCACAAGAAGGGTGGCCATCACAAAAAGGGTCACCATCACAAGGGACACCATGAGGGCCACCATGGGAAGAAGGGCCATCACGAGAAGGGACACCACCATCACGATCATAAGGGACACAAAAAGGAAGGGGGACATCACGAGCACCATCATCACCACCACGGCTACGGCAAGAAGGGCGGTCACGAGGACCACAAGCACTGGCACCATAAGAAGGGACACTGATCCGCACATAATCTCTGCGACGTTAGTTCTAATCCTGTCAACCTTTGACATTGGGAACCTTTCCTTGTTGACTCTTGTGTTGATATCTTTTAAATTTTATGCTACGAATATGTGTTTATATCGTTACTTAGGTTAAGACGCTCATCGCGATTAAGTTACCTTGTCAATACGATGTTTACCGAGAAATACATTTTTTAAGGATGTGTATAAAAGTAAATTTTTATTATCGAATGGAACGCTTTTATTTTTTCTCGTGCCTCCCCCGTATCCTTTTCAATGTATCCTCTTGTAATTGCGCTAAGAATCAACGTACGTGGACTTCAATTTTACTGTTACGAATAGCGAACTAGTGCTCGTAACTGAAAATTCTGGTTTTCCGCAGATGATCCGACAATATTACGTACCGACTCATCATAATAAATAAAAGTATAAAAACAATCACACTAAATTCAGTTGTTTTTATTAAAAAGGTCGAGTATTGTTGGTTGGCAGCATTGTTACTACCTGGAGTATCGGTGACCGAACATAGAAATAACATTATTATCGATTAAAATTCTTCAAAGTATTGAAATTTGTCTTTAAAATATTCTGAAAAATAAAATATTAATCGAATAAAAAGAGCCATTACAAGATTCGTACGATGAGGTTTAAAAAAATTTATAAACGCATAGATTTATTTTTAATTTGATAACATTTTGCTCCTTATGAATGGATAACAACGCACTTCAGTGAACAATAAGATTCATTTAAAAAGGATATGGCATAAAAATTCGTTGCACTGTTTTTACATTATTTAAGATAACAAATAAAAAATGGTGCTTGAAATAAATTTTAATTTGAAAATTAAAATGCGATTAAAACTTCAAATTTAGTGTAATTATAATATACGTAAATCGATAATATGATTAATATTTAAATATGTATTATCAATGTTAAAACAAAATTAGCTGCATATTCATTTATTTAAAATTTCCATATAAATTACATTAAAAAAAATTGTTAATACTTATAATTTAATCAAAATCTTATTTACTTTCTTTTTTAATGCGAAATTTGTGATTTGATCAGAATATTTTAAAAGTGGTGTTTATCTCGAAGGTTTGCTCCGAAGGCGCTTTAATGAAAATTATATATTTTTTTTAAATTTCGGTAATTAAAATTAAATTCTTTTAACGTTGAGAATCTCGATAACGAAGTCACTGCACTAATGAAAAAGCGTAGAGGTGTACGGAGATTTAATACAATTATGCAACGTACTATGCATATTTTTTCAGGTTCCAAACATTTTAGTACCAGTACTCCTTTCATTTGATTTATCGCGCATATTGCATTAATTGATTACTAAATAGTTGGTTTTTCCATTTTATATTTTAAAATATAGTTATAATAGTTTCATTGGTAATTGCAACAAAGTAATAGTAAGACAATTTATCCGAGCGAGTAACGTTCGAGATAAAACGAGTCGATCGCGATTGTTTTTTAATTAACATTTACTTGAGTGAAAGCACAAAGCACTCTTGCTTACAGATTATTAAGTAAATGCATAATGCGCTTCGAATAAAAGTTCAAAAGTTACAATTAGATAAGCCAAACGATACGCACAATCGCACGATTGCGAAGATGCAACTTGTGCAGTCGTGTGTCATTATTTCTGTCATTAATCAATCGTGCCGTCAACATTTGATACGTAGATGTAACAGCAGCTGCACCAAATAGAGGAGATTCGCGATCGTTCTGACAACCGGCGATGAAAATATGTTCGGTATGAAAATATGTCTTAGATAAAAATATGTTCGGTCGTAATAACGTTCGAGCGCATTATGTCATAAAGTTTTTAGTTGGTAATTAGGTAAATTTTTCGAAAGGATTAAGAGAGCTGAAAAGGACAAGGGACAAAAGTGGAAATAAGGCTTTATTTCTTTTAGAAGAACGAGGAAAAGTCGCGGTACTTCACGAGAGCGTAGTAAATGAAGAAAGTGATAAGAAAGAAAGAATAAAAAGGGGGTGGCGGAGATGAGAGGGGAAAAAAGAAAAAGGAAAAGGAAACAGGAAAAAGAGAGAAGTTCACGGGCTCGTTGAAATGTAAACCTCGAGTTCGTTTCTCCAGATGTCTCGCAAGCGCAGCGGCCAGTACCAACCGGCGAAAGAATTGGATTTTGTCACCTTACGGTTCGTGCCCGGCGGGCAGCCCACTGACCATTTCGCTACGCCACCGTAGCCTGCCGTCACTATTGCACTGTTCTTGTACTTTTTCCTTTGTCTCCCGTCTCTCTCTCTCTCTCCCTTTTTTACTGTCTCTCCTTCTGCAGAAATAATTCCTGTTTCCTTTCCTATTATGCACACTTTGAATTTCTAGCGGGACGCGCATTTAAATAAACACGATTTCTACTCGCTGTCGTATTGAAATTACGGAGCAAACCTTTTCGAGTACATGAAAATGTGCCCGACGTACAAAGCTGGGCCAAGTTATTTTTTAAGGCGAGCTTTTTAAGCGTGGTCGTCTTCGATATAAACGGATCAATTTCGGAATTGGGATTTGATTTTTTGCTCCAACTCAACCTCGAAAGGAAGAATGAACATTTGTTTTAAATGGGCATGAGCGTCGGCTGGAAGAGCCGTTTTCCACGCAACATTTCTAATAAGACATAAGCTAAACTATCAAATAGTTTTGCAGCAGCAGTCACTTTTCAATTGTCCTTTAATGCGAGCACCGACATCTTTTCGAAATTATTAAAAACACGAAATCGATAAAAAGGAAGCTACCATTATTCTAGTTAATTTATTCTTAATTTGAAATTTCAGTTTCCTAAAAGTTGTAAAAACGATTTATTTTTATATAAATGTTTAGTTTTCGCACATTTCACATTTCTCAAATGAGTTCACAGATCGTTTATTTTTCATGTGCGAAGCTAAACAATAAACGTCATTAACACTATTACATTGCTAAGTGTCATTTTTTGAAAAATTCTTCATAAATTTTCATTTGACGTACCGCGAAAGTGTTAGCATATATTTATGGAAACGTAATTTACATGTCAATCGAGGAGGTCTTTTGAGAAATTAAAGCCAAGGGAATTGTGTAAAACTGAAATGTATTGTAATTCAAATTAATAAATTATTTTTGTTTACTTTGAATTCTTCGAAATTTTAAGAAAATAATCAAGGTAATGAGTAATTATCTTTGAAAGACAATATTTTTTCATTTTGATAAAACAGTACTCGTTACTCTACTAATAGGCATTGAAAATTTAAAGTTTAAATTTTAGATGTAAATATCCACCGTAGTATATGAAAATGTTGATCATCATAATGTAATATTCAATATAATTATTGAGATTAAAATTAATAATTGCGAATTTCAATAATAACTGAGTCTATTCTATGATTTTTAATGGTACTTTAAATTACGTTTTACGTACACCAAGTACAAAAGAGAAAAAATTCTTAAAAATTAAAAATAATTATTACATTCAAATTTTTATTTTAAGTTTTGAAAAATTTATACCACCTCATATTTATTATTAAAATTTTGAATTAAAGCTATATTTTTTATTATAAGTATAAGTAAGTATTCATAAATGAAAATAGATTTATCATATGAGGGACTATAATATTGGAAATTAAATATTTTAAATATTAGTTCTTCAAAATTTTACATGGTTTTAAATATTCTTTTTAATATTTAAAATAGAAAAGCAAATAATAAATTATTACTTTACATATATGAAAGAACTTGATTTACTGTAGCAGAGTAAGTAGTAAAAGAAAAAATTTTAAATTAATGTGCCAATGAAAATTTGTCTCCTAAAATAAAAAAAAAAGATTGTTAATTTTGCCTACACATTCGTAAAACGTCTATTTTTAACTAGTTATATAATTTATATAATTAGTTATATAACTTAACGATACTTTAATACACATATGCACACATGTGCGTTTATCGATATGTATATACACGTATATGTACTCGGTACAGTTAAAGTAATTAAAGGTGAGTGAGTATCTGATCATGACGTTCATAATTTTGTCCCAAAAGATCTATTTATCATTTTAAGAAAAAATGAATCAATTTTTCAAATTGTTAAAGTATATTACTAAAAGTATATTTATAAATTTCAAGTCTTGCAACTAATTATTATAAAAGTTTTTATATAATTTACTATACACGTGTACGAATAATTATTAATTAAAATACAATAACATTTATAAAAATATAGAAGATATTCGAATCTGTCTAAAGCAAATGTAGATTATGGATACTATTTCAAAAAATATTTAACAGAATAAGTGATTCGTTTTTTTCATTACATTGTGGATTTAACTTATTACATATTTCATAGATCAGTGAATGTTACCGTTGACGTAATGAATAATTACTTCCGTAGTAAAAGAAACCATATAATAATAGTATATTAGAATAAAAGTATGAAAAATTATTGTGCAAAAACTTAACGTATTAAAATATATTAAAATATATATTATTATTACACGATAGCTTGTCAAGATTTGATTGATATACTAATAGAATACTTTTTATTTCCTTACAAATTTGCGTCTACGCGTCTCACTTCTTGTTCTCGTATTCCTATATTATTTCTTTAATTTCTATTCTTCTAGGACACTTTTAAAATTTATGACTGTATATATATATATATATAATAACAATAAGATTCTCAATAATAATAAAAATTATACGTTCGAGATATTTACATTGGATGAGATATCGCTTTTTTATTAATGTAATGCAAGGAAATAAATTCCGGAGGAATCACTTTATTGATGCTGACGTCTACGTACCAAATAAGTACAAAGAAATATTTACAAATTATTACGAATAGAATAAAAATTATGAAAATGAAATATTTATGAAATAAAATACAAATTGAAAGATTTAGTGGTTTAAGAAAGCTAATTATTTTTTATGCTATCGATATTTGTAATTTAATTGATTTTTATGTCACGTTTGATTGATACACTTTTTCGTAGTCATCTATTAACCAATACTTTTTATGTTTTTTGTCAAAAAAGTGATTATTTATTATTTATTACCTCAAGGTTGAAATTTTTTGAACTAATTATATATTTGTGTATAATTACGTATGTACATACATAATGTTTCATATATGCAGTTCAGAAAGCATAAAAATAAAACTTTTGTTCTTTCTATTTTTGAGGAAATATTTAAGCAAATTTATATCAATAATCATCGTGATTTTTCACACTTTAACAGCGATCGGTTGATTGAAAGAGAACAAACTAGGTTTTATAAGAGATTTATTTATAAAAGATGTATAACAGAAAGTTACAATACTTGACGTTGTAGACATGGTTTTTTAAATTTAATTGACCTTCTGAAAAAGTTGATCATGTATTTAACTGACAAATAACAACTATTTTCAGCCAAAAATTATAAATATTGAGCTATAATTATTTGTAACGGATTAAATATACGAAATAGTTAATCACGTGACTAAGGACAGTTTTGATATAACTGCGTAATGCCAAGGCATCCACTTATTTTATAAAGTAAATCACATTAAAAAAGTTTCTTTTAAGTTTAACACAGTATCGCTTATATTTTTCCGTTAGATTTTGTTAAAATTTATAATGTATATGTTGCTACATGTTTGTAATGTCAACTACATTATACAATAATCCACTAGTATATTTATTTTTTACGCGTGTAATTTTACTCATTGCAAGGGAACGCACCGCTATTTCAAAATACAAAAATACAGAGAGTTAATAAGAGTTAAAATAATTTTAACTCCCGGCGCGTTTAACCTTTAACCGAGTGATAATGCAATTTTTATGCGTCGGGTGCGTTATCCGAACGAAAGCCGAAGGTGCAGTCATCGAAGAGATGGACAGAGAAGAGCCGCAGCCGAGTCCCGAGTCCCAAGTCTCGAATCACGTCGGAGAGAGTTTGCAGTACGTTCCGCAAACATGCCTTGCAATTGCGAGAGCAGAGATTGAAGTAAACTGCTGAGAGATGCTCCGAACTTTAATTACTCTGTCCTCGAGTTTGTGCAGCTTAGAGCAAATAACGTCAGACTCTTCTCTTCTGGTAAGCCTTCCCCACCGTCGGAAGCTCCGCTCGATCTCACCACACAAAATAGATCAAAGAACGCAGACTCGCGTGTGCACTCTATTATTTTAACGTCCGTGAACAATGATTAAACTTCTGTTCCACCCATCTTTTATTTCTTTGTATTTTCGTTCATTTTCTAGTTTTTACACATCGGATAGTAGCTCCTGTAATAATCCAACTCGCCGGCGTAGATCTTCATCTCCGTGTGGGGACTCTCTACGCACCTGAACACGTATTCGTTGTTCACGACGTGCTCGTTGTATTTAGTGGTGCTTACGCACTTCCATTCGAACTGTTCGGCGATTTTGGCGACGTAACTGCGGGAAACGGAGAAAAGAAGCTCAGTAGGAGCGACGATTCACGATTAAAGCATCAAAGGCTACTATTTGAAAGAAATCGGACGGACGCGAAAAATTTTGAGCGTGAAAAGCAGCACCAAAATTTTTTAAGACGCCAACAAGTGTCTCTGGAATGTTCGCGTCTCGGGAATTTCCAAAACCTGAGCCACTCGCTCGAGAGCACCAGTCTTTTTTTCGAAACCACCCGGTTTCGTTACTGAATACCTGCTACTGCAGTCGATCCTGAAGATCTTGTAGTCGAGATCCCGGGCTAGGACCCAGCTGTCCATGATGAGCCGCTTGGCGAGACCCTGGCAACAGTGCTCAGGATGAATGGATAAGTGCCTGCACATGAATAGGGACTGATGGCCGAAAATTTCCCACATGTTGCTTACCCGCGAGCAGTAGCTTAGAAAATTAAAAAGGTCGCGAGTCATCCCCTCCTGGCAGCAGGCTATTTGTGACAAATCCTGAATTTCCGAGGCGACGCTATGCACGTTCACAGCGGCGCCGATTACATCATTGGTGTACAGATCTTCTATGAATAGCGTCAATCCATGACACAAATTTTGGCGTATATATTTCAGAAACGCTGGTACCGTTTGGCTGCCGAGTCCCAAGTTTACGATTATTGGTTCGGTGTGCGCGTAAGTGCAATACATGAACTTCATTATCTTCTCGTAATCCTCTGGGAACGCAATGCGTATGTAGTATTTTGGTTTCTAAAAATCGCGATATTATGAAAGTCTTTTAAATATATTTCTCGATTAACAGATATTCGTAAAAAATATTACTCAAATAGGTAAATTTCTCTAAGAAAATTTAATCCATGGAATTAAATTTATACATCTACGTATGTAAATAATTTTTTTATTGGTGCAATAATGTTGCCAATGCAATTGAAATTACTGGAAATCACATTAGTTACTAAGTTACGGATAGATTTATAAAAAATACTTATAATGTAATTCATAAATACGTTAACTTTTTACGAAAAATATTATATTCGTGTCCTAAGATAACCTGTTTAATTTTATTAGGTTAATTAATATAATATTTTTATCTTAAGAACTTAAAATTAAAAACTCTGAAATTAATTTGATTAAAAGAGGTTAGAAATATTATATTTACAGGGTAATAATTATTTAAATTAAAAATTATTTGTAATACACCTATTATAAATAATGACCTACTTTTTTAATCACAATTGCAGAATATTTCATATTATACTCACAACTTCATCACAAAAGTGACTAAGAAGACGACATTTTAATGGTTTCAAAAAATTCAATTTTTTTAAAATTATAGACATTTTTTTAATTATACTTTTTATTTTAAGAAAATGAAATAAATTTTTGTTGGTAATAATTAGTGAAATTTGAATGAATCCTCATGAATTATCGTCAAATAGCACTTAAAGTTGACCGATGTGAATTTAGTCGATTTATGTTTATGCGCCGAGGTTTACATATACCAGTATTGTTATTAATAAAAAAACTAAAATTTTATTACTGCATTTTTTAATATAAATATAAATAAGAAATTTTGAATATTTTATTCAAAATTTAAATTAAATTTAAGTCAAGTATGTAATTATCATTTATTTTAAAAAACATTGTACTACTTTTGAATAAAATAACAAAACCAGATATTTGTGTTAACCAAGCCATTAGCTTCTTATTCATTTGATTACAATTTATGTAAAATTATAATTAATTTAATCCATGAATAGAGATGAAATCCGAGAAGTACGAAAAATTATCAAAACTTTAGTAGCTTTATTTAATTAAATTTTATTGAATTTATATTCTTCATTGAATAACATTGCGCAGTGCAGCATAACATCAAGCATAGTATTTGCATTATTCTGATACTTTCATCTCTAAAATATATTATCTAATTTACAAACCGAACACATTTAAAAAAAAAGTGATATTTAAAAAATTAATTAATAACTATTCTAATACTTTTATTACTAGAACAAGTTTCATGATAATATTAGTATCATTTTCGGCAGTATTCTTTTCAATACAAAATAAATCTGTTTGTCTAGTCAAAATTTGAGTAAGTTGAAGATTTTTTTAAATTTCATTGAAAAAGATTTTTAAATATTTTATAAAAATGATTAAAATATTAGAATAATAGATTTACTATTGTAAGAGAATTTTGAAAACGTAAAACAAAATTATTAAAAATATAGAATGATTCTCAATTTTCTGGAATACCTCTGCGTTTAAATGTAAATTATGGTTATGAAACTTTAATTTATGCAATTAAACGGTAAGTTATTAATCCAGAATTTTTAGTAAGATTAAGAAAATGTTAATTAATTAATTGCCTATTAATTTTAGTTTGTTCATTAGTTACATCGTAGTAATCGGAAGATAAGTACAGAAAATTACGTTTTCAACAAGTTTTTAATATATATTGCTTTAGTATGAAATATAATATTGATAATCTAGGTTATTTTGATTTGGTTTCTGAATATTTTACCAAAATAATAAGATCATTGTAAAATGTATAAAAAAAATAAAACTCATAAACTATACTTTTTTCTTAATGTATTTAAGAGCTAATAGGCTAGATACGTGTGTAAAACGTTTCAATTTAATTTAAAAATTATCACTTGATATGAGAAGATATTTTGATAATATGCTTATCTTCAACGGTACAAAGTGAAAAAGGGACGATCATTAGTCTTTTATTTCGTCTTCTTTCTCGCATTTCTCTCTCTTTCTTTCTCTTCCCCTCTCTTTCTTTCCTTAATATGGGTAGCATGCTTTAACATTAGATACAAACTCTATACGTTTAACACATCTGTATGATTTCAATTGACCTGCGCAATTCATATTAACAACCAGATTTTAATAAAATATTATTATCGAATATATTTTTTTATATTAAAATTTTATTTAAAGTTTCTACAAAATATTATTACGTTTTTTTTAATTATGTTATCGAGAAACAACATTAAAATTATATCTGTCTAAGACTTAAAATTATATATTTAATAATACCTAACCTTTTAACGAGTTATGAATATCTTAGCTGCTCATTTTGTCATTATTTAGAATGTATTTTATATTTGAGGAAGAAACATTTAAAAAATAAAAATAAACACATGTAAAAGTAGAGTCGATTTTATAAATATCACCGTATTATTTTAAAGATGATATATATTGTATAATAATAATGTATAAATAGTAAAGTTAAAAGAAAAATTATTTGATTAATACAATTTTTGAATGGTGAAATGTGTAAATTTGAATAACGAAGTGTGTTATTTTGAATAATTAATGTACGTTAACGTATATATATGTTTGAATAATAATTAGTTTAATTTGAATAACAGATTGTATTATTTCAAATGATAATCTACGCTAACAAAGCAAGTGAAAAGTCATAAATAGGAAGCAGTAGTGAATTCGGTTAATTATTTTTATAAATATACACTTATATTTATCTATATTATCCATCTTTGCGTCAGTAACTTGAATATATTTCATTACTATACGATTTCTCTAATATTTCCTATACAAAATTATTTTTAATTGTCTATAATTTAATAAAACCAGGAAAGTATAATCGAAAATGAATTATATGATCGTTTTACGCAGGCATTCATAAATAAACTCGAGAATTTGATGACATTTTATTTTTTATGCAATTCAAAAGATAGTTCGTACATTAGAAAAATATTTCATTATTAACTTTTAATATAAATTACTTTATATTTTAAAGAAATAAGTAAGTTTATATAATAAAAATAATTATTTATGCATGATTTGTATATTAATCTAAAATAAAAAAATTTTTTATTTTTCCCGTTAAAAATGCTATACCTGTTTACATATGAATAATATTCGAGATTTATAGGCGATTAATAATGATAAGTGCACCTTGTAAATGATTTATTTACGATTGTTGATTAATACTTAATTGATTAATAATAGAAGAAATGGTAATAAATCCCAGGTAATATTTAATGAAATGTGAGTGATTAAATTTTAGGTTGAATATGAATATTGTGTCTATTTTTAATCAATACATTAAATATCTTTATAGTATATAGTTTGAAGAGCCAAAAAGGTATATGTGAATGAAATTAAAGAAATACAAATTATTTCTAATTAATTTAGATAAATTCAGAAATAAACTATTTCAAATTTTTAGTAAATTTCTTTCTTACTTACCAAAGTTTATCAAATTATAAAATTTTAAAGAATGTTAACTTAGATATAAGTACTTTATCAGATTTATTTATATTTATCGGACAGTATAAACTTGAGATAAACAGACCGTTTATCTTTTATCATAATTCACATATGAAGATTTATGATTCAAATATTTTCATACGTGAATTAATTTGTCTTTATTTGTGAAGCAACATGATTTTATGTATGATTTATATGTGTTAATATTCAACGATTAATTGAAATAAATATGCTTTCTATATATATATATATATATATATATATATATATATTTGCGTATGAATGTGCGGCTAATTAAATATTAATCAATTAATTTTTCCTTATTTTTTAAGCTATTTACACAGGATGTTTTGTTTCAGTTTTGTTGATGAATAATTGGTATTACTTATTTATATATATTATGTATAAATAATATAGGATATATAGTTCTTTAGGTAAAATAATTAACTCACTTGATTATTTTTAGTTTGATTATTTATTAGCAGCGAAAGTTACAAGATATATATTATACTGGTGGAGATATAATATATAAGTGCTGGCGGCGCGTACAATAAAGTTGCTTGCACAAATCCGACTGATCGGCGCGACGTCGGCATCGGGCCTTATACTTAGGTTAAACGTTCAATATTAAACATTTGGAATTCTACGGAATTCCGATAGCCTTATTTTATTCTTATTTTTAAATTATAAAATAATAAAATAATAATAAGGTCGACACTTGACAAGGCGTGGGACACTCAATCCCTGCATATATTACGCGACGCCGAATTGTCGGCGCGCGACGTACAATGATCGGGGCCGCCGCTTAAGAGTAGAAGTAAAATATAATATCTTAAAGTATACGCCACCGATATATATATATCAGCGTTTATTTGATACAGACTATTATTACTTAGAATATAATTCAAAATTATCTTTATGCGAAAGTATTTTTTTTTCCAGTACTAATATTACTAAAATTTTTATTTTACATTTTTCAGAATATATGCACTTTTGCATTACAACATATAAAATCCATTCATAATATTTATGAAGTGCAAGCGGAAGTAATAAACTAGACTGATTAAATAGTTTTGACTAAAAAAAAAGTGAAAAGTTTTTACGAGTTTACTCGTCTAGGAACTGAACACAGGAGATTTCGTTTAGCGCAATAAATGCTTTTATCAGTCAAGTTATCGATGTTTAAACATTTCTTTTTTCGAGTCCTCTCAATAGCATAATTACAGTGAAACCAAACATCAGTGCTACACCGCGGAAAACATATCATTATTCTACTTAAAAAAAACATAGTGCCTCAAAGTTAAAAAATAAAAATATTTGCCTCAACGCTAAAATTTTCTAAAATTTTAATTCATAAAATAGGTACAATCTATTTTATGTTATATGTAATCAAGTATTTGATAAATAAGTAATGCAAAATTTACAGAAAAAAATGTAACACGTACAAAATTTATAATGAAATATTTTGTTTAAGGACTCAAAGAATTAATTAAGTTTGCAAAAGTAGTATTGTTTGATCTGTCATAAGAAAAAAAAAATTTTAGAAAAATGAAAAGTAATTGAAAAAAGGGCAGAAGTTTATTTCACTATTCAAATATAGTTTTCGGTAATAATTAAAAAAAAAAGAAAATTAATATTTATAAATTTTTGTGCAGTAATTGAGTTGAATTTAATATTAACTTGCATTATTTTATGAGTTTGAATATTTTTATAAAGTTTGTCTAATTCTAAGTCTATATAATTTATGAAGTGAGATTCATTAGACATTCGATATTGAGAAAATGTATTACAAATATGATTTAGAAATTGAAATATAAACCAAAAATAAATTTTAATTCCCATTATTTAAGGCTTTCATAAATATTGATATTTAATGGTTGCACTCTAAATATTAAAATCATTATAACTATTTCTTAATTTAAAAAATTTCCATAATTTATTAAAAAGTCGTTTTAGTTTCTATAAGTTTATTGATTATTGCAAATGTGTAACACAATTAAAATAATAAATAATTATTTTAGAAATATTTTATATGAATATCATGTTATATAAAATATTATTAACCATTGAACATTTATATAAATTATCATTTACAGTTTTCTTAATTTAGATGATAATTATTATTCGGATTATTACAATTCATAACGTTTTTTAAATAAATTTTTAAATTATAATTTTTAAATTATATTTTTAATATATTATTTGTGAAATATTTGTTTTCCAACTTTCAGATTTATTGATTACATAAGACAGTCTTTTAAATGGTATATTTGACTAAAATTAAAAAAAAGACGAAGTCAAATATTAAGTCAAAATGATTTATGACTAATAACTGCCAAGTAGAATTTTTGTATACTAGTTGTTTATTGCTTCTAAGTTTATGTTTATCTTAATAAAATTTATATTTGTATCTATTATTGTCGAATTATTACATAATGTTAAGATACTTCGGAAAGATTATTGTCATAGGATTGAAATTTTTTTTATATTTCGTAGGTTCCAGTTAAATGAAAAATTCCATTGTTCTTTTTAATAGAAATATATTTGGGATTACAATAAAAAAATTAATTATCTATTGACCGTCTTTATTGGTTACATTAATAATTTGAAAGAAATATTGATAAAACGCGTTTTAAGACTGAGTTATATCATTTTATTAATATTTCTAAAGGATTCTGTTCTTTTTAATACAGGAATACATAAATATTGCTTGAATGGCAATGACATTGCTTTAATACTATATATACTCGATTAAAGTTTTAAGATGGAAATTTCATGTCAGTACTAAACTTTAAAATTATTACAAAACTTGGTTTCCATTATTTATATTTAAAAGGATTTTTTAACAATAAATAATTACATTTTAATTTATGTTGATTGATCGAACGCTTAATTGTTAGAATTCAAGATTATTTTATTCGATATCGTTATTTATTTCAGAATTGGTGCTTAGGATATAAAATGTTATAAAATGTATAATTTTATTAAAATCGAAAAGCACCAGTAAATCGATACTTAATTACAATTCTTTCTCTACATCGCTATTACAATATTATATCGAATTTTTATTTGTTTTAAAGTACAAAATATACATAAAAAATCAGCACGAAGACACGATCGACTTAAATTTTGAAAGCTTACAATTACTCACCAGATATAAGCTTGTACTTTTATTCAGTTTGATAGTTAACGCCCTTTCCCTCTTGGCCAGATAAAAATAGCGATATATCAAGCGCGAGATCTTTGACGCTGTAGTTTAGGACAATGAGAACATTATTAATGTCCATTAATCAAACGCGCCGCATGACGTGTAAACAACGCGCTCGGAAGAACCGCCGGAAGTGTCATTAACGTGAGAAACTAGATCGCCATCAAACTCCAATTTTGACGGATACGTATACGTATTACATTAATTTTGATTTGATCGATTGCTTTTTATTTTAATTCGCTTTGAATTATTAGTAATCATTGGAGAATGAATCGATTATTTTGCGGTCGATTTTCAGTGCCGCGATGTACATTGTTCTCAGAACTTTCTCGCTAACTTTATTATTTAATTTTTTTATGAAATATGAAATTTAACCGCAAAGTTATGTATATTTTACAGGTTGAAAACGTTAGCTCTACTTACGCATTTCACGCTCGCTTGGCTTTTGAATAAACTAAGATAACTCAATACAAGTTCAACAACGCTTAACTGCTAATATGTTTTGTTAAAAAAAAGTTACAAACTTTCCCCGAATGACTCCGCGAACTAGCGAATTACAGTTTGTTTTTACGAGAGATATTTTCGAGCACTTGGTAAGACAGCTGTTAAATTCAGAACTAAGTTAAGAAATCAGCCCAGCAAACACTTTCGACACTTGAGTTGTATAAGTGAGAAATGAAATTGAGTAATGCAACAAGTCACAAATAAGTACGAGCGTAATTCCTTAAAAAATACGCGTCAAAGCTGGTGCGACGCATTAGTCAAAATTTAGGCTTCGTGCAAGATGGGTCGGCTTGTAGAAAAAATACGAGCAGAACAAGAGAATATAAAATTCAGATTTATTAGCGTCGTTAAATTATCAGAGTACAGCGATCGTCGTATAAAAAATTTATTAAACCGCATGATCATAAATACAGTGTAGAATGCGTGAGCGATTACGATCATTACGCGAATCCATCGTCAGTCTTATCAAAGCGCAGCAAACCAAGTCGTCGTCGATTCCTTAATCCTCGACGAATCTACGCCTCGGCCTTCGAGGGTTACTCCGCTCGAGTGGCAGCTCCTCCTCTTTCGCTCTCTCCATCTCCATATGGTCGACTCCAGGAGATCTGACCCCCTCGTAGTTTGCAGGCAGCATTTCCGCCTCGGGCTCGAGACTTCTGCCAGCAGAGACGCCTTTCTCCAGCTGGAGGTGCGCGAGCTCGGGCTCGTCCTCGGCCGCGAAGCTCTCGAACTCGAAATCGAAGTCCTCGGGCGATTGCTCCTCGTGCTGCTCGTCCCTCATCGCCAGGGTCCGGAGTGCAATCATGCAACACGTGCACAGGACGAGACACGTGCCTCTGGTGCTTCTCATTTTCACTCGAATACTCGCGGTCGTCTCTCTTTGCTCTTCGCGGGGCTGGGCTGTCGACTGGGTCCGCCACTCGCTGGATACGCTCCTTTTATATCGCCGAGGCGGTGAGGAGACAGTCACGGCTGCACGTACACTTGTGAGTGGATGTTGCGCATTACCGAACTCCTCGAACGTTCGCTGCCGTTTTGCGCCGCCACCTCGTTCCTTTGTACTTTTATCGACCTACGGCTCAGACACCGAAAGATGCTCTATGACGCTTTTTTATCGAGCTGGCCGTTGCTCGTTGGTCTCGCAATTTTGAGAATTCGCTGGGCACGTCTCCGTCGCGATGAGGTTGTCCCTTATATAACTTGTACTTTTTATAAAAGTAACAGCAGCGGAGACAGTTTCGCTTTTGCTTTCGTTTTGCCGAAGAATTGGTATTATTGCCGGAACTGGCTTGAGAGTAGACATTTTTATTTTCGTCTAAGGTAGCGGTTTTTTACTTTTCATCTTTACTGGATCCGCGTGCAAGAGAATTTTTAATTACTTATGAATCAACGATTCATTTCCTTCTATTCATCTTTTGTTCACTGCGAAATTTGTCTAAATTTTTTCAACAATAATAAAATCATTAATAACGATAGCACAAAATCTATTTGTTTATTATTTTAATGATTGTTTATATATTCGAAAGAACTACTCCTACATATTAATAAAAACAAATGGCATTATTCCAATTATTCATATTGAGCAAAAACGAATTGTAAATATATTAAATTTTGATTATTTAAAATTAACGACCACTTTATGTTTCAATATATTTGACACAATTGTGTAAAATGTAATTGTTATAATTAAGTGCGAAAATGAATTTTAAATACATTAAGTTTCAATTATTTAAAACGAGTGACTAATTAATGTTTAAATATTGGAAAAATAATTATATTGCACATAATTCTTATACTTATAATTAAGTTTTGAACACTTTTAGAACCTCCGCATAAGAGCGGAAAACAATAAGGAAAAAGATTTGGGGTCAAAAATGTATTTAGATAATATGAAAATTAAGAATACAAATCTATAATGTGATTTAATTTTATGACCACTTTGTGAATCTGTGTACTTAATTTTAATAAATATAAAATATGAACAACAAAGTTGGAAGAATAATTTATAATTGACACTTTGTGTGTATACACAAGTATATATATATATGCGTAATACATTGCCTTATGTCATGTAACATTCTAAAATTATTTAAAAACCGTATATTTTTTAAAAACAGACTCGGTTTAATTATGATTAATAAGCACATTTTTAGATAAAACATTAAATTATAAGTATTGTTTTAAAAAAGAATTCGTACTAGATAGTAAGCTTTTATTTTATCTACAAAAATACCAATTTTCTACTCATTAGCAGTTATTAAAACAAAAAAATACACGATGAATAATATTTGAAAACTTTCAAGAAGATATAAAATTTTCAAACATTTTTAATTATCCTAAAAAACTGATTGAAATTTATGTTATACGTGGAAAATTATTATCCGTTTTGAATATTAAACTTTTAAGATTTATCGAAAATTTTCTAAATTTAAATATTAGTTTCATCTACATATTTCATTTAAAACAAGAAATTATGCACGATAAAAAGTTGTTATTTGAATAAATTGAGAAAAATTACATATGAAATAAGTTTTTTTCTATCATATTCAATTGAACATTGATCGACCAAAGTTATGAGAAAGGATCTATAATTTCCTTGTTTGTTGGCATTATACAATTATATTCTACTACAAACTGGTAAGAATTATCTCAAAACAACAATATCTAATGTTAAATTCATAAACAAGGAAATTAAAAGAATTCGTTTAAAAAAAAATGTAAATACTAGAAAACTATTGAACACCCACTCTAGAAATAAATACCCTTTCGGAGGTAAATTGCTCGCCCTACAAAGTTTGCGAGTAACAAGGACTGCATATTTGCATATATGTAAGTATATGAGGTTGTGTGTACCAAAATGCATGTCTCTGTGTTTTCCTCAACTTCCTCTGCAATTAAGAGGGTCAAATTTTATTTTTTAAATGTACGTAAGTTCATTTTTTCTATGAATGTCTCGTTTACTAAAGCAATTTCAAGGATTTGTACAAATGTTTGCAAATACGTTCCATTTGAAAGCGACAGAATATAAATGTTTAAATATTATGCCTATATATTCGCGTACAATGGCAATTACGCGCCTATGCAAGTATTTTTAAAACTAACGAGTAAAAAACATATTAATTTTAATCGCATTTAATTATGCTTCAAATTTTAAGAGAAAAAATTTAAAATTGGAGACAGTAGGCATTGATTAGTCAAATAATAGTTATATCAGTGTTGGCGATGATCGGAATAATAATGGTATTGGTAGAAATAAAAAGAACCTAATTACAAAATATATATTTACGTCAACAAGAATAATATGAAAACTGTACAATAATTAGTATTATTGATGCATTTACAAACTTGGAATAAACATATATCTACTATAAAAAATAATTAGTTGCAGCATTTTTAATTCGTGTATATTTATGCATTTACTAAGTTTTTGATGTGTGATATAATATTGATATATTCTCATAATTTTTATTTGTGTTTGGATACTTTGTACGAAACATTCG
Source organism: Platyscapa corneri (assembly GCA_018907185.1). Taxonomy (NCBI): domain Eukaryota; kingdom Metazoa; phylum Arthropoda; class Insecta; order Hymenoptera; family Agaonidae; genus Platyscapa; species Platyscapa corneri. The sequence goes on along the minus strand of JACCHW010000025.1, from coordinate 2,671,808 downwards.
TTTTGTTAAATGAAAACATAAGTTAATAATAAAGAATAGGAAATGAAATATTGCGCAATAAGTGTATGATTACAAATACACTGGAAGATCATTTAATTTGTTTATTTGAGTGCATTACTCGTGGATAAATATTATTTGGAGTTTCTATTTATAGTCGTACAGACATTAAAATGAAAATAACGACGATTAATTAATAAGTAGTAGCTGCTGGAGCTCTTATAATTTGTTTACGATAGAATTCATAAAAAACACGTATTAAGTGTGCCTCTGACAATTTATCGTTATAACGATGTCATTTGTTTTAATTCACATAATTATCAATAATTATCGAAACGGCGAAGTTTAAAGTGAAATTGAAATTTACTTGGTTAAGCAGTAGTAAGAATTTTGTAACGCCAATCATTTATGAAATGTTACTTTTACACTCGTTGCATAAATGTTAAATACTGAACATGAGTCTGATAAAATTGCATATAAATATGCAAGCAAAAACTATAATAATCTATGCTTAAATCTGGGACTGTAATTTTAGATAAGATTTAAGGCACTAGAATGATTGTACGAATAAGTATACAATAAAAAATTGCGATGGAAAATATTATTGATCCTAGTAATTGTACGCCGTATCGATTGTTATATTTTTTGTTTGATATTGCAGAACATCGTGTCGTTTGTCGTTTTTATAACTAATATAGAAACTTTGACGCATGAATTTTTGTAAAAAATTGAATTGCGCACTTGTTTATTTTCTGCGTATAATATTTTTCTGCGCCTTCTCTCCATTTCTTTTACGTCAACCCAAATCCGTTCTTAAAATCTCGTTGTAGCGGAATTCCAAGTGACTGATAACATTATCGTCAGTTCGTCTTCGTATTTCTACAGAAACAAAATGTGCTTTCTTTAATTACGTAGTACGGCACCGCGATAGCCACTAACGTTCAACAAACAGCAGCGGTCAGGTACCACGTGGTCGAAGAATTAAAGTCCAGATTGGAAAGTCGGATTTCTCGCGGTCGTGACGACACAACTTCCTCCCCCCGCATGCACATCCAAGGCTCGACGAACTGCTGTCCAAGAGCTTAAGTTCAATCCAGCCACGACGGGGCGCTGTTTGCTGTTGTTCGTGGTTAAGCTTTCGGCTATTGGATCATCGAGCATTTCGCTCACGGTGTGGCTAATTGCGCCCCGCGATTATGGATGGACTAGTGTTACAATTAGCGCGCAACTCTGATTGGGGTTTTTGCATTTTGTTTACATGGACATGAGAGCCGTACGCGGCACATGCGGGCAAGAGCGAGACATTTGCAGTGGAGATGCTATTTGATCATAAGTGCGTAAAAAATATGAAGCGAGGTTTTTAAAAATATATGTTCATGTAAATATGTAGCTTTTAACAGACATTTAACGCGATGGTTACGCTTCAATAGGGGCTTTTTCATTTAACGTAAGCTTCTTTTCAATCTTGATGTTTGTTCTACCTAGAATTGAAAGTTCGTGTGTGTGCAGTTTAATCAAACTTTTTAAAGATTTCTATTACAAGCAAGAGTAAAGCGAGAAAGTCTTTGAGAAGGTTGTATAGTATTCCATTTAAAATGCTAATTATTGCTTTGTAAACTTCTTTACACGATAAAATGCGCTTTAAAATCCAACTATGCACAAAGAATCGAAGCTGTAGTTATAAATGTATCAACAGAAGCTGCAGCTTCGCATATAAATTTATGCAGATATAAGATTTGTATAGATTATTTCAATAATCACGATTGTTTTTTAAAGGCAGATATTGTAATTACTAAATTTATAAGCTTTATAAAATAAAATAAAATTTTTATTTGTTTTCATTTATACGAAAATTTTTATAATTTCAGAGAACTTGGAAAAATTTATTAAAATTATTGGCTAATCCCTAATATGTATAACTTATTACGATTTAACGGAGCTAGAATTCACTTTTATATAATTTTCTTTCTGCATTAGTAATATCACTGCAGTTATCTAAATCCTGACACATTTTTAATTAAAATTTTATTACTCAGAATATAGCTTGTAACTATGAATATTGCCTTCCAAACTGTTTTTATATATTTATAAAGTTTCTGATTATAACAATTTATTAATTATGGGTTAATGTTTACGTTAGAAATATATGACATTGCAAATAATTTTAAGTAATTACTGAGTATAAAATTTTTAGAAATTTTAGGCTGACAGTATTTAAATAATAAATGCTATTTTATTAAATTTACGAATAAAATAAATGCAAAGGTAATCCGTGTATTACTTTTACATTAATTATTTTTAACATTTTCTTTTATGCAAATTATCGATTATTATTGTCAATAAAGCACCGGAAATAAAGGATTAAATAATTATCCATTATTGTACTTTTACATCAACAAATTATAATTTTACAAACTTATAGCATTGAATTTCAAAATTAATGCTTATTTAATAATTAAAAGCATAATAACAAAATTTATAATTTTTACAAATGCTCCTATTAATTATTGATTTTTTCACTGTACAGTCCGAAAATAATATTTATATTTTTGAAGCAAAAATAATTGTAAAATATATTGTCAAATAATAATTATCAGCTTAATCGTTCATTATTAGTATTGTATATTCTGCTATTATCGTATTTGATTCGATCTGATACTCATCTTTGAATGTTTCGATGCGACCTATTAGGCATGACCTGCAACCTTTAGTGAAAGTACTTTACAAAATACTCGCAGTTTATCTTTTATTATCGTTATTATAAAAAACATTCAAATTATTTGTAATCAGCGTCCAGTAAAATTTGATATTTTAATTTTATTATAGAAATAAATGGATTAGATTTCGTATCTATAAAAATTCGTACAGATCGATCTAGTCTATAAATAATACAATAAGTATTATGCGGAATAATATTTTTATTATCTATTATTGTTAAATTCGTACTATGATTGGGCAAAGCTACTTCACTCCAATATTTTATTCATCCTCTACTATTTTTAGACATTTATTTGCTACTGATTCAAATTTATTTTAGTCATTTAATATAATTTCTATTATCTTTTGGCAATTGCTCTTGGCACCAGCACTAATAGTTAAGTTAATTCCAATGCACGAGAAAAATCTATATTTTCATTCAATTCGTTGAGAATAAATAAGGTTTTTCTCGAGTCGTTGTAATGCGGAATAATATTCGAAAAATCAAAAGGATAAATATATATTGGCAAACGAGCGACCGCGCGAGCGTGCAACAAATGCAATGCACACAATTTTATTTTCCCAATTTTGCACCCTAAGATCTGCCCGAATGGAAAAGTATTTCGTTAACAGAACACATCGTCGTTTTAAAAGCAGCGGAACAAATTCGAAGCCAACATGTCTCCAAGGAAAAAGCACGAGCGCTCGTTCGTCATATTACCAGAGTTCTTGCAGTGACGTCCGTCACCGCTGGCGGTCAGAAAAAGCAGTTAAGTTTAAGGATCGGGTGGTCGCGGGCCACCTCCTGGTTGAAAAAGTCGGTTCTCGTCGAGCGAGAAAGAGACGGCGCGCCGAATTGCGCAAGCACAACGTACACAGGAGCTCTCCTCCATGTAGGAATTCCGAGGGAGCATTGTCAATGACAGAGGCTGTTCTTGAATAACCCACGTCGACCGTGAAGTATGTTCGACATTCCCTATCATACATAGTCCTTGGAAGTCTTGTATAAAGCTACGAGACTGACCGAGTATCGCACAGTATTCTAACTCCTTTTGCTCCTGCTCTATATAAATTGTGCTCGTGCCCACGTTTATCTGGTTACTTCGAAACTATTGTCCGAGACTCGGCGCTCAGCGGGACTTCGGTAATCTGCCTGGCCCTCGTCCTATTTTTAGGGCTCATTCTGAAAATTACGCAGGAACAGGTGAGGGGTTGTTTTCTTCTGGTAGTTTTTATACACTTGTACTCGACCAGTGGAAATCCCCGCCAATTTGTGCTTGTATTTTATATCGCAAATGGTTTTGTCTTCTGCAGCCTTTTATATTGCTATTTTCATCTTTGCCGAGCCACGCCTCAATCTTCCATTATTATTTTTATCTTAGATTCCCTAAAATTTAAGCTATCACCTCGATTATTTCGTGTATTTTAATACTCTTATCGAATATATTATAATTAACAAAATCTGAAAGGGGCATCCCGCCTGGTTCTCTTAGTGAAATTAAATTAATGTCTTGCACAGATTTATTATTTGTTCGGAATAAATTAACATTAAAACTGTTCGGTCGTTAATATAATTGGCGTACAATTAGGCGACGTAACGTAAATCAGATCAGTTTATCCCGAAATATTGAAAGGGTTGAAAGCACTTTTTTCCGCGAAAATTTTTCTCTCCATCAGGTATGCAATTATTCTGTTTAGTTATTGAATATTTAATAATAGCGTTGGCATGTGCTTTGCACGGCAAAGAGCATAAAAAGCCGCGAGCGTTAGCCGTACGAAAGTGCGCTAAAAGTGAATTAACAAATTGGCCGAGGTATTGATTTTTTAGTTGCTAGCGCAGGAGCCACGAGGATGAACATTGGGCTGCAGTTGATAGCAGGTGCGTTGCTGATGCTGCGTATCCGCGCAAACCCGACGCGGACGGAACGAATGATGATTTCGAAAATGCGCATGTCAGACTTGGAGGGCTCGGCTACGAGCTACGCATATGATCAGGGTCTACCGGTCTCCTACGTTCAGTACACGAACCACGGGCCCGGACCTTATGTTTACACGGATTACGGCGCGTACGACGACGGGGTAGAGGCCCTTGCCCCTTACTATCCCCTTGTGCACCACTACGAGGGGCCCCATCATCTCCACGACTACCACGAACCTCACCAACACAACCACCACCAGCACCACCACCAAGAGGACGAGTCTTTTGAGGAAGGAGGTGGCGCTGAGCGACACGCCGAGGATAACTCCGTGCACGGTGAACGCGGTGATAAGGGTTACGGCACTCATCATGACTTTGATAAGGGCGAAAACAAACACCACGAGGCCGACCATCACAAGGGTGAGTGATGAATTTGGCACGTCGTTGAAGACGTCATCGCGAAGAGTTTTGCCGTGTGCCGCGAGTCTGAACGATACGAATCGATCGTGTCGATCGTTTTTGGTTTTAAATTTTCCTCTCGCACATTAAATGTAGACGTATACGTGTCTCGGCTCTGAAATACATAAATACGCAATGAGCGAGTTTACGGGATGAGCATAACGCGATAACTCTGATAAGAGCGCGAATTAAAGTTCAAATTTAATTCATTAATTTATTAGATGTAAATGCTGATAACGTATATAATATATGGACAAACATAACTAACGAGTTAAACTTAAATTTTGATTCTAGTTTTTTAGTCAAAATTGCTTTATATTTAAAGTACAATATATCACTATAAACATTAATATTGATTCAGATATACACAAAGTTCAATACGTTGCCATAATTAATTTTATTAGTAAGAATAGCAAATACTATTTTAATAATATTTCAACTGTACAATAATTATAATTAATTAATTGAATTGGGTATTGAATTTCTTGAAATAATAAAATATTAATTCGTCTAAATTGTTCATTTTATATAAGATGTATTATATTTAGATATTTTTTATTATCTCTTCAATTTTCATTGACATTATTATAATGTGGAATTTTTATTCGCATATTTTTTAGAAAGATCATTAACATTGGATATAGTTGAAACTTCATTTTATATTTTATATCTTAGTTTTTATATACTACACAGATGCTCGGCAAAATAATAGATAACAGCAATCGGTGGTTCATTTCGAAGTATTTTTTTCAAAATTACTGGATAAAATCGTTAAAAAAATACGCGATAATAGTATTGATTGTTATGTCTGTGTCACAATAATAAGTTGGAGGTTGCAAGAGCTACTTTTTAGAATCTACTTTCTTTGGTACAGTAAATCAGATCAATTAAAAACCTGAACAACAATTCATATTAGCTGATTAGTAATTAGAATATTTTTTTGCCTTGTACGTAAAATACTCGATTCAACCACTTAAGAATTAACAACAATTTAAAAATATTAATCACAATAAGAATCTGTCGAGTAAACTTTAATATTTCAATAATTTATTTATCAATTTCACTTTGTGCGGTGGCAAAAGCGAACATTTGAGATTAATAAAAAATATGGTAAATACGGGAGGTATTTTGTAAAAATAAAAGAGGTTCCGACGTAATGCAGGAGAGTACAAGGAGGAGGCGGGCCATAAAGGCGGTCATGAAGAGTCGGACTCGAAATACGACGCGCACGACGAGGCTGAGGCGGGTCAGGAGGGCGCTAACTTTGGGAATAAAGCCTATCAGAAGAAGGGCCATCGCACGTCGGGCTTTCACAACGTGTATCACAAGGACGAGTACAAGAAGGACACGGACTTCTACGACGAGGACCATGATGGAGGCCACTATGAGAAATACGGAGCGTTCGACAAACACCACAAGGACGAGAACGCGGGTTACGAGAAAGGCGGCAAACACGACTTGGGATACGAGCTCGTGAACCATGGACAGGCGGGTCACTACGACAAGGGTCGCGAGGACAGCTTGCGCAAGGGACACCAGGGCGCCGAGGGCGAGGACACCTACCGGGAGGAGCACGCGGACTACGACAACAAAGCCGCCAGACACAAGTCCAATCAGCACGGCTTCAAACAAGGACACGGTTATCGATAAGCTGCCGATCCATTTACCCCCGCCGTGTAAATAGTTTCTCAAGGCCGTCTGCGAGTCTCGGACTTTTTTTATGAATTTATAAGTTGCGCTGCATCACTATTTGGTAACTTTTCCACTAGTCTTTCGCATTCGAAAGAATTTAAAATCCCAAGCGTCTGGTCGATCAGGACGTGTTTTTCATAATTGCGCGAAATTTAAAATAAATCTGGTAATGATGTTTGTACTTTTGACTGCGTCAGTTTTAGATAGTGTAACATAAAAAACGAAATATTTCGCCTCGATGTGCAGACTCAATAAATGTTGAGGAATTTGTTTAAAGCTGCTGCTGATATAGCCTTTTCGATTAAAAGTTTATTTCCATTTTAAAAAATTACCTGAAAACAACATTTGAATAAATCATACTTATCGAAATTCATTTTCACTGTCTAGTATTAATCAAAGCTTGTAAACTATTTTTGGAAGTCTACGAACAGATTCATTTGAGTTCAATCAAGCTAATGCTGTACAATACCTTTATTTTTTTGCGTTAACTGATGTTTTCAAAAATTTTACATTAAAAATATCATCAAGGAAAATAATTTGATAAAATTCCATGTATTTCAACCTGGTGCAACACGCGTACGTTTTAATTTTAGAATTCGACGGTCTCCGTATTTTAAAATTGAAAGAAATAATAATGTATCGCGCTTGATTGTCTATTTTTAGCAGCATCCAAGAAAAAGCAGTTTTGAATAATAACGCACTTCAACATTGCGCATTAAATTTTAGTTGTTTATGAGACAACATAAACGCAATTTTTTTGCAGAAATTTAATCACTGCGCTTACCACTTTATAAATATTATAAATAATTGCATTTGTACGTTTGAGCATAAAAAAAACTTTTGCAGTGAAATTATCTAAATCTCTGCGTACGCGCGTTGACGTTATAATCTTATATTACGTTTCTTTTCATCTAAGCAATTATGAAACATGTTGTACTCGCAAGGTCGTCTGTTTGCAGTTAAATAAAGAAATATTATATATATAAATATAATGTGTAAAAAGCGTACTGTTCTCCGTAATAATATTGTAAGGAAGATAAATAGCACTCCGATGTTGTTGCTCCAGTTCGCGGCTACCTGTTGCGAATTCGAGATTGTCGGAAGGGTCAGCGCCTAAGTAAAATTATATCGAAAGAGCTGAAGCAAAGTTCGCCCCTAAAAGTAGTATTTCACCGTAGCACAATGAGCATAAAAGTAGAGAAAGCATAAAAAAAATAGTAAACGCGAATGAGAAAGAAAGTTTTTAATGCTCTCACGTAGTTTTACGCTTCAATTATTCATACGCAAGTTGTGGAAAAATCCCGCGAAAGAGCACCGGCGCATTATACTTTAATAAAGTAGATTTGCATATCGCACATGCACGCACCTTTATTTTTTTCTTCCCTCCTCTCCCCGAGTTTATACACATTCGCAAATATATACACAGAAATTATATTCGAGCGAGTTGGCTTATACTCGCATTTAGTAAGCATTCATGGAACTTTCGTCTTAATTAACGGCAACCCAGTCGTTCCAGTTGCTTGATCACACCATTCTCATGACTGAAGTTCGTTCTGGCGGCGTCGGCCTCTCTTTCCTAGATCCCGCTATCCTCTCACTCGTGCCCTGCTACCCTTCAAGGATTAATTAGAAAGATACTCGCATTGTAGCAACAGCAGCGGCGGAAAAAAGCTCAAAGTCGCAGGCTCTTACGAGAAACCTAAATGCCCGCTGATCGATGAAAAGGAGACAATGGCGACATTCCCTGTGTATGCCAAGAGCTAAGAAAGTAATCGGGCCGAGGGGCGAAAAAATTCGAAGCCTTAATCACCTTCGACGCACGACGCGCATTGTGTGCTTACGTTCTTTCTCGCATTCGCGTTTTTCACGGATGCTGCAATTCGCAATTTGCATTTCTACGTGCCGTTGGGCAATGGGACAACCTTCCACGGCAATTTCACAGCTCGAAAAGTTACTTTACCACGAGTATAAAAGCCATGAGTTTCTCTCGTGTGTTCTTGACTGAAAGTTCTTAATCACTCGCGCACTCGTCAACGCAGTAACGCGCCTGCCGAAGGTCTCTCGTCTTTTTCCACTTGGCTGTTAAAAAATGAGCGCTTCATTCGACGAGTCGGCCATCAGGACGTCGTTCTTGTAATGTCGGAAGATCGTCCTTAATTCTTGCTCGACAACGCGGCCTTAATTGACTATCGAAGACATCGAATTTCCGCTATGACAGTCATTCTGTTGCGAGGGACAGTCAAAGCGATACTCCTCCTGATGCTGGTCCCACGCTTATCGTTATCAAAGGAGATACCGAAAACCGAGGAGCAGAAAAGGGAGAGCACGTCGAAAGACTCGATAGCGGCGACGAGCTATGTTTACAGTAAACACGGCGATGGCCGCGACTCCTTTGATGATCTTGGCCCGGAGAGGTTCCGGAGTATCCACGGACTGAATACAGGTCTAAATTTTCCTAGATTCTTCAGCCGTTTCAATTTTCCCACTAAATATAAAGTTGGCAGCTTTGGTGGAGGTGCGATGCTCAATATTATTTATCTATATTTCACCCTTAAGTACCACGACGCACAAGCTACTCGTGTTTATTGAAATCAGCACGCGACTTTTTCGTTCGAAGCAACTTCGTAAAAAAAAAACTTTTTCATTTTTTGTACATTTTATCTAGAAAGTGCAAGTGGTTTTTTCGCGCTATTTTCTTCTATCTTCTTCGCCTTAATAGCCAGATAAATCTTATATTTTCAAATTGTAATTAGTGGGCAGCGGCATCGATGATATTGCGAGCGACATTGGGAGGAAACGGCTTAGCTTATCTCACGGGATAGGCAAAAAGACGTTTGGCTCGGGCATTTCGCATGTTGACATTGACCACATCGGTGACTCGGTAAGTTCCATAGATTTCGACCGATACGGTCCACCGGCCTTTGACCTGGAATCCCATGACGAATCAGACGATCTACTGGGACACGACAGATACCACCATCACGACCATGAGCACGAGCACGAGGAGAAGCACCACGAGAAGGGCAAAAAATCTGTAAAGGATCACGAGTCCAGTGGCGAAAAGGAGAGCGCCAACAACTACAAGGTACACTAAAAAGGGTCGTTAATCAATAATAAATTTATGCTTTGTCGATTGTTACGATCGCTTTGAACAATACGCGGCAAAACTTGTGTCGAATTAAAGAATCCTGATTTATTACGATCTTGGTTAATAATGGTTACATTACGTAAAAGCGGAATACAACAAGTGCATGCTCGTTCGAAATTAAATAAAACTTAAATGTTGCGCGATTGATTTTTGGCAAGCAATCTAGAGTAAAGTTTAGCTAGAAGCACAAGCTCGGAGTTTTGGATGAATACATTGACGTTTGAAAGGTCGCCGAGGAATTCGACAAGGGGGAAAAAAGTAAGAAGGAGAAGGGCCAGGAATCCGGTCACTTACACGAGGAGGCTGGAATTAAGACAGGCCACGAAGACGCGGAGAAAAAGTACAAAGAGAAGGAGGAGTCGGGCCACGCGGCCAAAGGCGAGCACATCGTTCATAACGAGGGCCAGAAGAAGGGCCACAAAACAACGGGCTTTCATAACGTGTACCACAAGGACGAGTATAAGAAGGACACGACGTTCTACGATGACGAGCACACGGACGGGCAACACGAGAAGTACAGCCACGAGGACGAGAAGCACGCGCACGCCGAGGGCGAGCACAAAAAAGCGGAGAAGCTCGACGCGGCATACGAGCACGCGGAGAAGGATCGCAAGGGATTCTTCACGAACGGCCATCAGTACGGGGTGGCGCAGGGACACGACAGGGAGGAGGCAATAAAGGAGCACCACGAGAAGGAGCACGAGTCCCACAGCGAGGCTAAGCATAAATCTTCAAACGAGCTGGCCGAATCCTCTCACTCGCATCATTAGTCCCCAAGTTTCGCGTGCGCTCAGCTTCTCTGCGACACTTCTTTATTTATTTCATTGTTATCCTGTACTGGACAGTTGTTTTTATTGTTTTGTTGCTTCTTTCATTATACACGTTTTTTGTTTGAATAAACTTTGAGAAAACACCGGACTGCCTTTTTCACTTGTAATTCATAATTAGTCGCCTCCTTGCGCTGCGCAAACGATAAAAACTTTAAATACGACCGCTAGAAAAAATTGTTGATGTTGTTAATTTTTTTTAAAGGGAGGAGCACCGGCCTTTGAAAATATTTAATTCGGGATTATGGCACAACGGAAAATTTAATTAAAAGATGTTGTAAGCGCCGAGAACCATCAACAACAAAAAAATTCATCGTGCTTATAATATCATAAATCTATGTCAGATCCCCTGCAAAAATTAGGTACGATTCACATTCATGAATTGCATCAAGTTTCATGTTTCGTCTGATTATAAATATTTAGCACTTTTATTATTTTACAGAAAAATACGGTTATTTAAAAACAACCGACAAGAGCTTTATCCCTTGAAATTTGCAATCGCCTGTATTATTTCTTTTTCAAATTTATAATGAAATTCCCCACCCAGTGCTCGGTACAGTTTTCAAAGGACTTAACGCATCAAGCAAATTTTCAGAAACTATAGTTTTATTTATTTATTTGCTTAATTAAACTGGACAAATTCAAAGTTAACGAAATGTCAAGTCCAATATTGTAGTCGACGGTGTTCAACGTGTATTTTGATATATTGCTATTTTTATGGATAAGTAAATTACTAGAAACATACGATCTCGAAACAAATCTAACTTACGAAGATAAACAGATCAATTTTAAGTTTATACGCTAAATGACGATGCCTGTGATATTTAGAAATAACTGTAAATCTTTTACTGCTGGTGTAAAATGCACGTGAATCATTTCGTATTCGTTATGCAATATCTAATCGTTTTCAATAAAGAATCAATTCAAATGTAAGGTTTCAAATAGCTCCGTTACTTGCAAGTATTGAGAAAACTCGATATCTCTGTTTTCCGTCGATGCTCCAACTATGAAATTTATGATAATGTACAGCGAGTAGTGAGCGATAAAATTAAAGATTCCAATTTCCCTGTGAGTAGTTTATGTTGGTTTTCCATGTTTAAATACAAGTTTGTGCAAACGGTTAGAGTTAGACAAACTAGAGCTCTTCTCGAGAATGTTATCTTGCGCCTATCGCGTCTGTAAATTAAATTCATCATTGTTTGATCGATTGAAATGATTATTGAGATTCTAAATAATAGCAGGTGTACTTTTTATACGGTCGAATGATTGTAACTGTTAAATTGCCAGAGACGTTAATAGGAGAGCGAGCAAAGTGAGGCGATGCCCGATTAACGAAAGTCGATCGGCTCACAGTAGTTCTCGACATAATTCACGCAATTTTCCAGCCGGTCGGACGTTTAGACACATTGATTGGCAGAAGCATTTTCGAGAAACGAAACGAAGAAGCGAAGAAACAGCTCGGGTAGTTATAGATAAAGCAAGAGGAAACATTAGACGAGTCGAGAAATAGTCGTCTAAACGGCCGAGACTACGGGAAAACCGGATTCTCAAATTATGTAAAACTTTCTCCATTATTTGGACGCCCGTTTATTTCAATTTTGAACCGAGGGAATTTTTAATTATCCGCTTAGCTTTTGCAAAGATTTTAGAACAAGTGCCTACCCGATCAACGGCACACGTCGATCGCTCTTCGTTTTCCTCTTCGAGTCTTGTTTCATACTTGTTCGCCTTCACCCCAGTCGATGTCTCGACTATACGGAGATATTTTATACTCGCAGACATGCGTTCCCTTAAGTGTGCGCGGATTATACAACGTGAAAGGGTAAATAGTCATTTGCTGCGGCTACTGCGTCGAGGACAGGACAGATTCTGTGAAATCTACGAATATCAATCGGCGCTGCATTCATTTTTTTATTACGCAGCGAAAACTATAGGATGGCGTGAAAGTGGTGCAGCCTTGTAGCGTGACGAAAAGTGATAGAAGGAAGTCGAGAGCCGGTAAAAACAACGTAAAATTAGCGCTGTGCAATTTTTAAACGGCTTTCCCGCTGTCGATACTTATATTCAAAGTTTTATCTCCGTTTTATCTGCTGTTTTATTCTAACGCGACATTTTTTCATCCGCGCCTTTATCGCATTTTATTTTTTCGCCGCCCGTTTGCAGAACCGTCGTCAGCTGTAATCAGTGGATTTGCGATCCGCTCCCCTTTAACGCTCTCTTACATATTGAATAATAGCATCTAAAATTACGCCGACTGCTATGCAGGACTGCCTCGAATCAATAAGCGCGCACAGTTGTCGGCGGCTATCCCAGTCCTCGGCCGTGTCCAGAGCGAAATGTTGGAATTGTGTATATTTCGGTTACAAAAGTAAACACTTGGACAATAGGAGCCGCAGCGTTAGTCGGCATTAGGGGAGAGGAGGACGGGTTGCATCCGCGTGAGATTAGCTAACACACCAGCTGGATGTTATGTTAAATTGAATAGGAATTCCTTCGAGTATAAAGTTTGCTAGTTTCTGACATAACTTACTCCCGGAAACTTGAGTCTGAATTCATCGAGCAGTCCATGGCATGTGCCTCTTTACGTTGAGAGTCAACTGTCTCTACTCTGCCGAAACGCCGTCGACCCTCGCTTACTTGGCACTTCCATTTACTAACTGATTATGTGAACTATGAAATTTTAATCTAATTGTTATACTACCGAGTTACAGCGTAAGAACTCATTATTTATGTAATTCCTGGGAATATATATTTGCGCATTAAATCGCAGGAGCTTATTGGCATAGCATCGAAATCAAATCATTTTATTAATTGATTATCTTAGCAATACTCTTACATCGTGCTTGCGTGCTTTTCTGATGCCTACGCTTATTTGCGCTAATGATGTCGCGCTTATCGATGAGCATAAATTAGTATCGTAAATTCACGTAATCGTAAGCCTCGACGTATATTTATTTACATTCGCGTAAGGCAGCAACGATTTATTTTAATTAGTCTAATTATGGAATTATTCTTAAAGGTGTCTCGATAACATCTTCATTAAGGAAAAGTTTTTATTTATTGCGAAAGACAGGTTTGGTGAAAAAAAATTAATTAGCCAGCGTTTAATATCTTGTAATGATGTTTTTCAATACTTTAGTTCGTTCCTATAATGTGCTTAATAGTTCATATCATCTGTAGTATCTATAAAAACTAAATGTAATCAAATATGGTAAAGATTATTAAATTCAGAATACGCCGAATGTTGTATATTTTTTGGGGTTCAAATTCAATTGAAGAAAAGAAAAAGCTGTCGTATATACGCGTATCGTAATAAATTAACACAGTCCTGACTGAAAGCAGTCAAAATTTATAGCTTTCATAATTACAGGGCTTGTACTTAGACGCGTAATAATAAATTGCTGAATCATATAAAGCATTAGTCAACTGTGGGTTGACACCCTTTCACAGTGACAAATCTTTGTCGAAGGATGATTATTAGCGAGTAGCGAGTAAATAATTTGAGCATTTTTCAGTCTTGAATTTGTTTAACTCTAGAAAGAAATAATAATTACTGTGGCACATTGGTATATTAACGACAGCAATGTTAATAATATTAAAGATAAAAATTTACTATTTACAGTAAATGAAAGTATCGATGGAATAAAATATATTCGTAATTATTAATGATCAAATTACTGAATTCCTGATGATAAAATGTAGTTTCGTAATTACATACGTTTTTTAAATTCCAGCTTATGCTTTAATTCGTGTATCCGTTGAAGAATGCCAATATATTTCCATTGAATTTCTTGTATTTAAAATATGCCAACATACGTTCGTAATTAGATTTTGTAGTGAGTTCAATAAGGATACATACTTCCGGAAATTTGATGTAGCGTTGCTTTACTTTTTTTACATTACAAAAGTCCACGTTTTCACTTAAAATTTTATTAGTATTAACGAGCTTAGATTGGATAAAGTTATAAAACGATTATGTTTACGTGAAATAATGTAAACACCGTTAAATAGATAAGTTTTGAACTGCTTATCGAGTAAAATAGAATGCAATTTTAAAAGTTCAATTTAAATTACAAATGTCAAAAAAGATATGTAATCTGTTATTTAAAGACAGGTGAAGTAGAGGATTCTGATGAGTGGAAAATTGGAATAACTGTTTTATTTGTTAATTTAAATTTACACAAATTTTTGCATTTATTAAAGTTTAGACACGTTTATTAAGTATAAACTATTTTGCGTAAATTATTATAATTTTCTAAATATAATTTAACGACACCTTCATACTTTTAATATTAATGATCAGTCTCTGATTAGCATCGTGAAATAATTAAACGTTGATTATTGCATTCAATTCTTGTTCTGGAAGAGCTGCGCACCTTTGGTCGCTTTTATTTTCTATTGAGAATGACTTTATTTTTATTTGATACAGTAATATAATTTTCTTACAAGTGTATAGTGTCATACGCAAGGGTGGAAAGTCCCGTAGACGTATACTAAATCATTTGAATTTAAAGGAGATATAGATTATTAGATCTAATAAGAATCAATTCAATTTTTTATAAAAGCTATTAAGAAGTTCATTTCATTTTTTAAATAAGTATTCTATTAAATGCCATTATTATTGATATAATTTTAAAAAGATTTTCCGAACATATTTTAATTTTCATGTTTCTGAATATTATATTTTTACATTTAGAACCTGAATCCCTTGAAATTTCAATATATTAGTAGACGTACATTTTTCGAATCTAACTTCGCGAAGGAGATTAGAGTTCGAAATATTAAAGTATTAACTGTTTTTACAGAAGATTTTAAAATAAACTAGTACTAAAATATGTTTTATTATTTAATAAATATCTGAGTTTGTAGAATTTTTATAGTATCCACAAAAATAAGTAAGGATAGATGATGAAATGTGGTTTCATGTTTCTATAATCTATATTTATATACAAACACACATATGAACTCACATATGTATATATATATATATATATATATATATATTGCTTATGCATGTATAAGCGCTGGTAATCAGATATGTACATTAGACGACATGCGGTGATATAAAATCGTACATAAACATATTTGACGCATGATAACCTCTAAGAATACGTGACCATATATATAACTGCAGACTACAATATATTATTTTATGTATTCGAACAAGAAAGATAATGTAGAATTTTATACGACTATGAACAAATACTTGCGCACGCGACACTTCAAACAAGCGAAGCAAATGTGATTGGCCGCTGTGGGGCATTTCGTTGTTCTACCGCAAGACTATAAGAATTAGTAAAATAATTAAAAGCTTTATAACGACGCACTTAATATCTATGTAATTACAATAACTTTCATTATCCCAAGACGGTAAGTGTGGTACCTGCCAAGGCGATACTAATTGCGAACGGGCGATGAAGCTTCCTTATACCTAATCCTTTGTTTTTTAATGCGTTAAAAACTTTATTACAATATTATTCGTTGAAAATTTATTTGAAGCTTGCTCTTATAACCTAACCACGGAAAATTAATGCAAATTTTTAATTTGTAATTGACATTAAAATTCAGATTTCTATGTAATGATTATTTAATTAACTCGCTTTGATATTATTAGGTATGCTATATGTTTCTCGCTTGTGTTTTCATTTTCGTTTATAGATTAATTTTGTAATTTCCAAAATGTAACTTTGCTTTTTCAGTAACAGAATTTTCTTTGTACAATGGGAATATAAACGAGATACATACATTTTAAAGAATACAATTTGAGGTATTTCATATTAAATTGCAGTTCTTTCAAGCTAAATTAATTGTTTTCTGTACTGTCGATACTTGAGTATGTAAAAAGTTTTTCAATCCCTCATATACTGTAATCAGTTTATCTTAGATGATATATTGCATCCGTAACATTGCATCCTTTAATTTTTTACGTTGTTTCATGAACATTGAAAAATTTTCAATTTTTCAAGGTATTTTTTACATTTTACATTATTGATATATAGTTAATGTTAAAAATTGTTAAATTGAAATTATTCTTGAATCATTCTCGAAATATTCTGATTTGTAAAATAGGCGCGCTTAAAGAATAGAATAGCTGGTAAAATTTGTTCTATTGATTTAATATTTTACTTCTGAAATTTGAACTTGCCTCAGATGTACTGTAGCATTTTCAATAAGAGTATATTTACGTAGTTTGGTGTTTTGAAATGATTTACTCGACATCGATATTTCTATCAGAAACTAGTTTATGACTGTAGATTGAAATATAAACTAATTATTATAATTGAATTTGATAAACTGTGCTTTTAATTCGATATTTCTGCAGAAATTATTTGGAACAAACGTTAGAAAAATTATTTAGAATTGAAAAAGTTGAGGGTATTGTGATGATTAAAACTAAAGTTAACACGTTAAACAAAAAGCATTTATTTATATAAGTGATTAAACGTTTCGAAAGAATTTTTCTATTCAATTTGAAAGAAGAAAGAAAAATATTAACGAAAATATGAAACTGTCTCTGCAAAGCGACGATGCGTAATAAGCGAATAAGTCTCTGACGCGAAGTGGGAGTTGAACATGTACATCTGACACTGACTGGGAATAACGTAAGAAACTCTTTACTTGAATATTAATTAGAAATTGAGATAGATCCTTAATAGATAAAATAATTGTGTCAAGGGAAATGAGCAGAACTTATGCTTTTTTATAAAAATAATACAGTTCATTATTTTAAATTGTAGAATATTTAATCTACTTTCAATATTTTTTTCAGTATTTATATACTAAGAAAGTACACTTAGCTTTCTTGTTCAATAATGGTGTAAAATATAAAAAACGATTATTTTAATATAAAAACTAGAAATTTAAAAATTCATACAAAATATACGTTATAATATTTGAATAATAATAGTTTTACTACTGTACTCTTAAATATTATCTGGTACGAAATATCTATAATAAAAATTTTTCTATAGTCAGCATTACCTATAAATAGTATAGAGATTATCTGTTATCCATGAATAATATATTATCCATAAATACTGTTAGATTTTATATGAATTCTAAAAAAAGCAAGCATTTAATAAAAATAATCGTTTTCATCAATTAAACTAGTCGAATTTTTTAAAAGTAACTTTAAAAAATCAATCGGTGCATAAGATGTTCCCAATTCAATATTCATTTGTTTCATTTGTGATTTCTCGAGATATTGATTTTATGATTGCGTATTTCAATTATTACACATAGGTGAAAAGAAAAGTTGTCCATTCTTGTTTGTTTACTACCGGTAATGTAATGTTAAATATTGTTAAAGCATGAATTTCTGTTATATTTCTGTGAAAACAATAAGTACTACTATTAGACGGCGTAAAAAATTGATTCATCGAATTTGTTATAGGAAGTATGTAAATCAATACTGTCTTTATTATTATTATTATTATTATTATTACTACTGCTATTACTATTATTATTGTTATGGTTAAAATAATAATGTTTAAGTTAAAATTTTTTGCGTGTTTACGAAATAGTACGTGTAATACTATCGTATTTTATTCTTACTTTGTTTTATTTAAAGTTTTTTATATAAAGAGAATAAAGAAAAATCGAAATGTCAAATGGAAAATTGTTCGATATTTTTAATTTTTTTAACTTAGTTCTTCAAAATAACAAAATTACAGAATGGAAATAATTAATTTTTTTCAGTAATAAATTTCGAATCAAAGATGTTAAAATTAATTAAAATCCAAAACTATAATTATTTTTTTCAAACTTAGAAATATAAATTGAATTAAATTTATTTCCAGTTTTTTTTCTTTATAATTTCACTATTGTGAAAAAATTAGCATATTGTAAAATAAAATGTACAGAATTATGCAACTTCTTGTATAGTTTGGGTAATTGAAATAATAAATGTAGTATACTAATGTGAACAATGTCAATTTTTTTTAATCGATTCCATACTTTGTTAAATTATTTTCTTGATTTACTTTTAAGAATATCTTTCGTTAAAATTTAATGTGTATGTTAAATTAGGTGTAAGAAAAGTAATACTTAATCTAGAAGGACTAATAAAATTAATGTTTAATATCAGATGGATTTTTACGATCTAGATATTATTTTGATCAGCAAAAATAAATCTAAACCACAAGCTACCGACCATTGGGCAATACTTCATCGATATGAGAGAATAAATAATAAAATTGCGAATATAACAATTATGAGAATGGGTATTGCAAAAATATGTTAGATTGTACAAGAGGAATTACAACAAAGAAATAATGTCATAGTAAATTATTGAAATTGTGACTGAAACGTGTTCCTACTTTTATAAAAAACATTTCTCGCGCGCACAATAGTCCTTTTCTAAAAACGGACGTAATGCAGTTACTCGAATAATTCTCTTAGTATTCGATCATAATTAAAACTGAACGCTTTTTGCTTTACCGCGGACTTATCTACTCTGAACGGATGCCGAAACATTTGATTGGTTTCGCATTTTAAATGAAAAGTTCAATGTTTTACGATATAAAGAGTGTTGATACGATTCCTTTCATTTTCACGTGCCGTGAAGTATATCGTACAGCCATGGTAACACGCTAAGGGAGTCTCAAGAAGAATTCTTACGTCGGTTGAATTGCACTTGAGAATCGAGGTGAAACAGCGAAAGGGCGGAAAAAAGGAAAGGAAAGCATAGAATGGAAGGGAAGAGAAGAGTGGGTGGTGGTTTTGCAGGGAGGAAGGAAGATAAAATAATGGCAGAAAGAAGTGAGATAAAGTAATAGGGAAGCGAGATGAAGAGAATGGCGGAAGGGGAGTAAAAAGAAACGAACGGCTGAAGTTTTCCACTCACTGGGGAATGGTGGCAAGGCAAACAAATCGATGTGCAAGTGCATTTGTTGATTTCATTCCTGCGTATTTGAGATCGAGCTCAATCTTCTACTCGTAACATTGTCTATTCTTATATGCGTATTTTGTCTCTGTCTCTCCTCACTTTGTTTCGTAGTTTCTTCTAAAATTTCTCAATCATATCATGTGTTTTTACGTCTTCGTTTCTTTTTTTGCGTTTATTTATTGTCCGACTTTTATCGATGCTGCCATTCAAAGTCCCGTATTCGTGAATTTATTAATAAGATAAAAAAATGACGCCCGAATCCTCAATCAATATTTTTTAATATAATACAAAAGAACTTAATTTTTCTCGATAATCCCGTAAATAAGTATTATAAGCTTGTTTTCGAAAGCAAACGCATGATCCGCGCGTCAATCTGGGCTGTTTTTGTCTTTTCGTATTTAAAATTTCTCGCGGTCGTTCAAGAAATGCACAAGTATGTCAATGGTTTTGCGTATACGTATAGATGCTTCTTTCTGTGTCATCGTCGAGCTCCAACTTCGACTCACGTTGAAAGCATTTAATTGCAAGACCGCAGGAGAAGGGAATGCGCACAATCAGGTTATCGCGCTACTTTGGCAGTCGGCATCGGTGCGTGTGAGACGTCGTGATAAATTTGTTTGAAAAAATAATTTTTGATTATCTAGCAGATTACAGTAATTATAAAAGCATCAAATGTACTGTGCACTGCACATTAATGATTATATCGATAACTGCTATGTTGCTAATATTTTTTGAAAGTGTTAAAAGTGAAATCATCGCTTGTATTATATTTCGTTGTGTTTGAGTGTAATTAAGACTCATTAAGAAATTGAAGCTTGAATCGCATTTAAAATGTTAAGTATGAGTGCACGTTCGTAACATTAATAGTGGCATGTTTTTATCGCCTTTACGATTTAACGAATGTTACATAATTGCACGCATATGTTTTAAAAGTGTTCCTTTGTTTACATTCTAATTTACAAAGCATTTAAAAATGGAAACAGAACAATTTTGCTCATTGGATGAGTTAAACTTTGACGAAGCTTGTGTTTTATTAAAGAACAAATTAAATTTAGCAAATTTATGGCTTTATACATTATCTCGTGACTGCATTTCCGTAAGTAATCACGTGACGTTAAATAAGATAAAGAGATGACTTACTAACACGATTAATAATAACATAAATCATTTCTGAATTTAAACAATGGAATTAGTGTCCCTACACCAGAATTGCTAGGCTGGAAAAGTCCGAAATATTTGGCACAAAAATTAGTACAGCGAACTTGCAACATTGGAGAATTATCGAAACAGATAAACACGAAGACTACATTTCTGCTTCGGATGAAAAGTACAATTATTTAAGAATTTGTTTATTCACGAAAAATTTGAACCTTCCTTTGACTTTACCATTAACTTTTTAGTGGACTGTACTGCCAACTTTCTCCCAAGGTTGGCGAGTTCGGCATTTATGAATTAACAGTTGACGAGAATAACACTTGTAATTTTCTTACGAATAAAGAGCCGGTTAATTCAACTTTACGTAAGTATTTTTAAAAGTTATTAGCGTAATCCTGTAAGACCAAATCCAGAGCTGAAAAAGGAAATAAACCGAATAATTTCATTAATTGTTCGGATTACGGTCTATTTAATGCACTTAAGCTTTTAATTACATGCAGAAATGCTGTGCTCTCGGTCGAATTATTTAACATTGCATATAATCTGACAAATCTTTGTATTGCAGCACTAACCATTGCTCTTGGAATAATAATTCTAGTTTTATGCAGCCTACATGTTTTTAAATTGGCCAAAGGGCGCGTGAAATTATTCTGGCCGAGGAATGAGCAAACTGAAAGGGCAGAGAATTTATTATTGAAACGAAGATTACGGTCACTTGATACTCTGAGAGGGTAATGTAATTATTTTGACTTGGAAACGATTTATAAAAGCGAGGATGTCTTGAGTTTCACAAGTCTTGAAAATTATTTTTAGTGCGAGCATTCTCCTGATGATTTTCGTGAACAATGGTGCTGCGGGTTACTTCTTCCTCGAACACGCGACTTGGAACGGTCTTCTCGTCGGAGATTTAGTATTTCCATGCTTCATGTGGATCATGGGAGTGTGCATCCCCTTATCCGTCTCTTCGCAGCTTTCCCGCGGGACCTCGAGGCTCTTCGTTTGTTGGGCGATCGTCAAGGTGATTCGTTTTGGATCTTTCTCTTTGTACCACGTGTGGTTTCATTTTGTTTCCCTGTATCTCACTTTCTGTTACGATTTTTCATTACCTCTTTTTCCCGGTGCACAGAGCATTTGTGTTTTCTCCTCTTCTTGACTATTGGACTCTCGAAATTTTCGTTATTTGAATTACTTCTTTTACAGCGGAGTTTCTATTTATTCCTGATTGGAATTTCTATAAATACACTCGGAGGAAAGACGCAACTTGAAAATATTCGAGTCTTTGGAGTTTTACAAAGGTTTAGTGTCTGTTATTTAGTAACTGGATTGACTTACACTTTGTTAATCCCGCAAACTTCCAAAGCTTCAAAGGTACTTTTAATTTTATACTCCACCAACCCATTTTAATTTGTAAATACGATAAATATTTTACAGCATTCGACATTAAAATTAATTCACGACATTTTGATTTTGAAACCACAATGGGTTGTTGCATTCTTTATTCTTGCATGCCATACTGTTATAATCTTCTTGCTACCTGTGCCAGAATGCCCGAAGTATGAATTCAATTTTTTTTTTAAATTGGTGGAGGCTCTAATTGATTTTCACGAAATGTATTTATTACGTTTAGATTTTTTTCAATATATTGAGTGATTTATTATTGGCTTTGATAAAGTTGAAATAGTACTTCATATATAACATATATTACGCAAATATGATCACCATTTTTGGGATGATAAAAAATGAATGTATTAAAAGCTATTTATAAAAATAAAGATAAACTTTATAAAAAAAAAATAATTTTTCTTTCTACGAAATTACTTACAAGTGCTATTTCATAATTTCTCGACAGTTCAATAAAAAGGAAAGTCTGGATTTTTTGAATTAATACTTTTAACGTACATTCGTTAATTGTAGTCAATTTGAAAATTTATTATTACTATTTTATTCATTTCAATATCAAATCATTACATAATTTTTATGATATAAACATAAGTCATGCTATCATCGAATCAATAATTAATTAATAAATAATAAATCTCAATTTTTAGTAATGTGTTTTTGTTACTACGTCATGTACATCACGATGATCTATAAAACTCTTCAACTATTCGCAATATTTAACAAAGGACGATAAAAATCTTTGATTCGCAATAAATGATTTTTTTTATCTTCCATTGTTTATATTATTGCACTATAAAAAATGCTTTTGGTATTCTTGATAGAGGTTATCTTGGACCCGGGGGACGTCATGCTGATGGTAAATATTGGAACTGCACTGGTGGTGCAACGGGTTACATAGATAAAGTTTTGCTGGACGTAAACCATATTTATCAATTTCCCACTGTAAACAGTGTATATGGATCTGGTTCATTTGACCCTGAAGGAGTCTTAGGTTTGCTTTGTTGCCTTAACGAATACTGCAACAAATTTTCTCGGATAGTAATTAAGAATTCATTAAAAAGGAAACTAATTTTATTTCAGGCTGCTTAACATCGATATTTCAGGTGTTTCTGGGCGTACAAGCCGGTCAAGTACTACGTGAATACAAAAACTGGAAAGACCGATTCTTACGATGGATGCTGTGGGCTTTATTGTTCGGCCTAATTGGTTTATCTCTTCATAGCACAGGCGTAATTCCTATTAATAAGAATTTATGGTATTGTTTCGCACACACACACACGCGCGCGCGCAAAAATATCTTTATAATTTCATTGTTAAAAAATAAGGTTGAATTCAAGATTTGTAGGATATTTCAATGTATATTTATATAGACATACTTACATTGTGTAGGTCAGTCTCCTTCGTTATGATTACAACGAGTTTTTCGCTTGGATTACTGTCAGCTTGTTATCTTCTTATCGATGTGATGGGCGTTTGGAATGGCGGACCCTTCAGAGCTCCAGGTTATACGAATAAATATTATCAATATAATGTTTTGGATAGTTTCCGTAGACGATGAAAGTAATATTTGTTGCAGGCATGAACGCTCTAGTGATGTATGTTGGCCATCAAGTTTTCTATGAAACGTTTCCCTTCCATTGGAAAATCGGTAAAATGAATACGCACAGTTGGTTACTAGCCGAGTCTTTGTGGTGCATCGCGCTATGGATCTGCATCGCTTATATATTACACAGGAAAAAATTGTACATCACTTTATGAAAAAAGGGAAAAAATAAAGGAAAAGAATAAAAAACGGAGACTTGGAAAATGCTCATAGCAATGCTTTTTATATATGTCTTCTGTACATTCAGTTTAAAGGATAATAAAAACGTATTCTCTCGAGTGCTGTTGTTAGTTTATTCTTTCGAATAAAGGCAGACATTCGTAAATTATAGTTTGACGAAATGTTCTCGCCCGTCCGCTTAGTTGTAAAGCACAAGACATCGGCGATTAATGAGGAGAAATAAGAAGCTGAGCCACGTTTCAGGAGATTGCGGGGGGCAAAGAGTTGCGCGTATAATAGAATAAGCTTGAAGGGAAATGATGGGGAAAGGCAGTCGGGTGACTCGAGGGCGATTACCGGCGCATTATCGTAATTTTTCGCGGGCGTTGCCGAAGCCCGGGGGAGAGGGATTGGGGATGAGAAGGCAAGGGGGAGAAGGTGTGCCCGCGCCGGATCGGATCTCGGAGAGGCGTAGGGTGGCGCAGACTCGAGAGGCAAGAAGGTTTGAGGTCGCGACGGAGCGAGAGGAAGACTGACGCGTATAGTCGAGAGCCTGCGGGATATTCCTCCATCTCATCGCCGCCCAGGCAAAACTCTCGGGTGAGCACTTTCGTTAATTAAATGCCGTTGTTCGGTTCAGCCGGTTGCTTTTTAATCGAGTTATCGTTTAAGCTGTGAGTGCGAGTGTGCACCTCGACAAAAAGAAAGCGCGGAAGGTGGCAGGGACGTCGGGAGGATCCTTAGACGTTCCTCGCCTCGCACTAGAGCTGCGTGGGTAAAGGTGGAGCCCTGCCTCAGATGGGGGGGGGGGGTCGCCGCTGAAAACTAGCTCGTGAGTAACGTCTCGGAACTTAAAGACCCGTTGCGTAAACATATCAAGCCCCGGGCCGTCTCGCTAATTAGGGCCAATTATTCGCTCTCGCTGCGCGAAGAGAGAGTTTCTAAAACTTTGGATCCGGGGCTGCACGAGAATTACTCTTGTTTTCCGTGTTTGCCCACCTCGCCCTGGCCACTCGAATGCCTTTCAAACGACATTAGCCGATTCGCATTTTCCCGTTTTCCCGTTTTCTCGCCCCGACTTCTTTTTGTTCAAGGACGTCGTTCTCGCCTGTTTTCCCATATTCGTTTCGCAAGCAGTACAATGCCGCCGCACCGATTCATAGCCTGTCGCCACCCCCTGCCGGCCCGTTACGACCTCGCCCCCGAGTATTTCAATTTCGCCGTAATTGACGTAATCCGTGGCAGCCCTCCCTTTTTTAATGCCTTAATTTTGTAAATAATTAAACTTTATTACTGGTCTCTTCTCCCGTTCGGCGCTTCCGGTCGCGTTCGGCGCTCTACCCGAGCCGCTCCCTACTTAGAACAAGCGCCGTTCTCTCGGCTTCCCTTGTTTTCAACATCTCCGTGAATTCCGAGCGGCTTCTATGTCTTCATTACTTAATTTTTCTTATGTGACTAAAAGGTGAGAGGCAACAGTGAGGAGATAGAGGATTTGTGTTTGCGCGAGATTCCGGTTGCGGTTGACTATGGCGAGGAAATCTGATAATCCTGTCCTGCAGCCGCGACACATGCTAAATCTCCGACGAGAGCAAAGAACAGCCTGATATTATATTGGCGGTGTTCCTCTCGCTGTCCCCTCGTCTTCGCCCGCGTGCATTTTCTTTTGCAGCCTGTAATATATACTTGGTTGACTACACGCAAAAAGAGTCAGTCCACGTACTTTGTATGCGTGCAAAGGCGCTTTTCTATTTTTAAAAAATAGGCATTTGAAAAAATTTAAATTAAATTTCATCCCATTATGTGCACGTCATACGTTTTCACAAGAGTGTACTTGATTCACTGCAAACTTGAAATATTGCATAATGGATTATTTTTTATAAGTCTTCCACTCCCTACATTTTAAGCTTTCCTCTATTATTTCGATTATCTACGTTTTATTATGTTTTAAAAGTATCACTTTCATAAATTTGCAATGTTTCTTAATTTTAGTACTAGATAATTATTTTGTATGTCAACTTGGAAAGTTGAGTTAAAATAAAATAACCTTCGCGTAATTAATAAATTATTTACGAAATCATAAAGTATTCTTTGAATCTAAAAAAATTAAACATTATACATTTCACCTAATTATATTTAAACATAAAATTAGCTCACTCGTATTTAAGTTTATAAAATATGTATAAATCGCTTGTAGCGTACTTAGCTGCGTAATATAATTTATGACCAAACCCTGAGCCAAAACGTAAATTATTTAAAATAACAGACAAAAACGTTTTTCTTGTGTAAAAAACGGTGAAACACTTGTATATTTATATCTAATAATGCACAGTTATATAATGCTGTATCTTTCATACTCATAAAATAAATCTTCATAATCTCTTTACGTATCTCATTTCATTAACTTCAATCAAATATTTTACTTTCCTGGAAAGCATATAGCTCACTTTTTCAAATGTATGTACTTTAAATTCTTTTTGATTACATTGCTCAGAAAGATTATAGCTAATAGATAAGATTTCCTTCCATTTTATTGATTAACTTTTTTATCTTGAAGATGAATAATGTAGCGGTACTTAGCAATATTAGCGAGTAAGAATAGAAATAGCTGGGCACAATTTGAAAAATAATTATGGCGCAGCATAACTTGAAATCAGTTTAGCGCATTGAATAATATTTGCTAATACTGTGCGATTATCGTGTCATAAGCTTATAAAATACTTTAAAAGTACTAAACACCCGTTCAATTCGTAAAATTATTTATTGCATTAGAGAATGCATTATCAAATTGAAACTTAGTATAATTATTCTTGAGCGGTTTAAAGAAATGTATTCTTGTTTCGCGTAAGTGTTGGTGCATATAACAAAAAAGCTTAGGTATGAATAACGAGTTAAATGAGAGAAATAAGTTTTAAAATGAAATAAAATTATCAAAAAGATAAATAAAAGAGTGATTTTCAAGCTTGGCTCGGTCTTGCTAAATTCGCGATAAACTCTTACGTTAAATAATCGTCGGTACAGTAGCGAGCGACTCGCGCTTCACCGATGGCGAAATGTCGACTATTAACGTAGCCCCTTTAGAAAAAGAAGTTTCTTAATTCTTCGAGCTTCGATAATCGATATTTATTATGCTTAGTTTGAAAATTTTTAAGTAATTCCATTTGAATCTTGTTTCTCATCATCCGGACATCTGAAGTTTTTAATTTTATTTATTAGATCTTTCGGAGTGGTTCTTTTTGTATTAGCAAAGTAATAAATTATTTAATAATGAATCCATTCGCCGTATTATTTATTATTGTGGAAATGAAAATACGGGCTTCTGTCAACAATTATTACGAAAGATGAATATATTTCTTTTTAGTTGCAATTTACAAGACTGATGATTTAGCTCTTGTTTACTTATGTATCGTTGTCGTAATTTATGAAGCAAATAATATTCGGTAGTTTATTTGTCTGAAACTTAAAAGCAGTTCCAGATATCCAGTTCTGATACAATTAAAACTGGAAAGAAGGAATTACGTTTTTACAAACGCTAAATCTCAGCGTGGAATAATCTAATTTCTCAAAAAAACAATTTACCGCAACACGTAAAGCATAGGTAGATAAAAAGTGTGTACTATGAAGTCGAAAAAAGCGAATGAAGAGAAATAGAGAGAGAGAGGGGGGGAGGGGTTTCGGACCGGTTAAAGCAGCGGTACGACTTCGCGGTATAAGCAGCGCACAAAAATTATTCAATGGAAACTTATAAACCTTTAATAAATCGCCCGTCTTATGTAGGTTAACGCGCAGGCGTGAGGGAATTTACGGGGGTGCGCTTCTTGCCAAAAAGCGTTCCAGAGTCTTGTCGTTGGCTTGTCGCAGAGAAAAGAAACACGTGAATACGGTTGGAGTCATCTTCTTTACAGTCTCCAGGATAATGTCGACTGTATGCAAGAAAATGATTTAATTCCTTTTCCTCTGATGTTTCTTCCCCTACATTGCGCGTATAATACACGAAAACGTATAATGGAGAGAAAATTGAGCTCGATAATGCTTTTGGCAATTAAAATTCCGTACACAAGTTGGAAAAGAGCTTTTGGAAACTACCAGTATTTCATTCAAGGCCTTTGCCAAAAGTGAAGCGTTCTGTTAAGTCTACCAAGAATCGCGCAAAACTTTTGACAATTAATAATGCTTCAAGTACTTACAATATGCTCGGGAAAAAATGTTTTAGTACAGGTATAGAGTGCTTTTTCGGTTTTATGCCGTTTAATTTTACGAAGCTATTAATAAATTTCTTTAGGAACTTAAAATTAAAATTAGTTTTGAATTTTTATTCAAACTTTTATAATGTAAAGTGTGATTTTTACAACAAATTTTTCGAGTTAAACTATACAGACCTCTTCTTACATAAAATGCAATTTTGTGTCTTGATGTTTTTCACATGTGATTTACGGTTACATTAAAGCACAAATCTATTAAAAAGTTTATCGAACTTACGCCTGTAGAATTGATTGATCTAATATCGTAAATACGAGACAAGAGAATAAGAATAAGTGCGAAGCGCAAGCGATTGTTACTTATAATAACATCGGGAGCAGTAAAATGAACTATTAAATCATGGTACATCGGTAAAGGCTCACGAGATTGCTACATTTATATCGTTATTTTTTATGATGTACATACATCACTATTTCATTTCATTGTTACGAATCTATTAAAACGTGGATATTGTAAATTAAAACGAGTGTTCATGGTGTAAATTATGTTGCACTCTGGTTTGCATCAATAATTTACGTGACATCATTAGTGTCGATTTTATAAACAGTAGAACCTACGCATATGCAACTGAAACATAACTCAAAACTAAAAACTATTTGAAACCAATTAGTTTCATAGAAATTTCGTGAAAACTACAAAAATGAGTTGATTAATATGAATAAAATACATATTTTGCGCTTGTGCGTACGTAAATATGCTCGTCATACTCAATACATAACGACGTATTTACACATATACATTGGCTCATGTTATTACGCAAAACTTCATTTTAATTGAAACTCTTAATTTTTGTCGTTGGTTAAAAAAATAGTGTTGTAATAAATAACTGAATTTGGAAAAGTTGTTATTATTTTATGCAAAAGTTTATCCACAAAACTGAAAATTTCATTGTATATGCTAAAAATATAACGTTATCTTACACAGCTAACTTATAGGTCAGCATGAAAAATATATTTTATAAAAAATTTAAAAAATTAACGTTGGCGAAATAGAAAATCTGTATTACATAAAATTTAAAGTATATGAAGTACCAGATACACCAGAGTCGAGCAAACTGCAAGTATTAGAAATTTACGTCTTTATTATATTAGGTTGAAAATTTACACGAAAGTCCTTTGCATAACTGACCATTTATGAGAAAATTAGAAACTATGCGAATATTTATTTTACTACAAAAAATCTTCGCGCAAATGAAACAACATTGACTCCATAATCTATAGTGATGCTGATGTTCGTTCGTCATGGCGGATTTGTTTAATCATTTTCTATGCAACATAAATCACCTTAAAAATTTACAACATCAAACTTTACATTGAAAAATAGATTATTTAATATGAAAAGTTATTCTTAAAAATCTTATATCTAGCGAAAACTTGTAGCAAATCATAAGATATTGTATAACTCTAAGCACTGATAAACGAAAGATAAGATTAGAGCCGATAGTCACTGAAGTAATACGCGTGTATAACATGTACATACAGGGATAAATATAAATTAACTAACCCTAATCACTAAAAAAGTATCATTAATTCATTAACAAAATCATAAATTTAAAATTTTAAATCAGGGATAAATATATAAAATACTACTTAAAATCTCACGCAAAAAATGTTTTTAGAAACTTTTTCAAATTATTTTTTTTTTTTAAATTTGTCCACAAAAATAGATTATGTTTTGTCTATACAATATTTTAAAATATTGTAATTTTGAAAATAGTTAAATTAGGTTAAATATTTATTTCTAATTAGTGCTTTTTTGAAAACCTGGATTTATTACTTTATTAAACTTCAAATGAAAAAAATTTTAATCAGTTAAAAAGAAGTAAAATTTTGAATATTAATTGACATTACTTTTTAAAAATCTTTATAAAGCTAATTACAAAGCGCTATAATAATTCAATAAGTAAATTAGTAAGAGAAAATAAACTTTTTATATTTCCTTTTAAAATATTGTGCAAAAAATTCCAAGGATCATTATGGTCATTATGGGTCATAATTTGTTTATTTTTTAATATTATATTCTAGTTTTTAATAATTCTTGTTCGTATTCGATTTTTAAATAAAATAAACAGGAGGAGATCTAAAACTTTATTTTTCATTCTTTTTATATTTAAATGTTGTAATTATAATTAAGATAAATATTAGTGGCGAATGTATTAGTAATAAATTGATTCATCAAAATGTTAAATTAAGTGGAATACTATATTTACTGTACTGATTTATGAATAAATAAGTAAATAAAAGAACTTAAAAATATTTAAATAATATACAATTTTATTTTTTGGGATATAATTTTTATCTTGATTGTCATTTAAATTCATTTCAATGGATTCATATTCCTTAAATTTCTGAATTAAATAAAACAATAATATTAAATCACAATTTAAAAATTTAAGATAATATTTTCATTATTTTAGGTTAAATTTAAAAATAATTCATTTCATTTGACTTTATGGATAAAAATTTTTTTAGGTCATAATATCAAGTTTAATTATAAATAAAAATAAAAAAATGAGAATAAATAATTCGTTCGAAATAATGTATCAATCCAATATATTGATTATATAGATTTTTATAAGTGCCGTTAACTTATTAAAAGAGTTTTTTTATTATATTATTTTATTAATTTAGTTTCTTTTTAAAACGTTCTCTTTTGACACTGTAAACTTTAGAGGTGTGCGTAATATATATATATATATATATATATATATATATATATGTGTATATTATATACATACGTACTGTATATAATTAGATAAATAGCAATTTCTACTTCGTCTTTATCTCTGTACGTTTATCACTCTTTTTCTTTTGCTGTCATTTTTTCTTCATTTTTCACATTGTATCTTGCGATTCTTATTGAATAGATTATGAATGTAATAATTAATTTTTTTTTCTAACCAACAAAAAATAAAAATCTCATATTTTCATGTTGAAACGTATTTTTTACTACTTAATTTTAATTGAATTATATTTTAGTAAGTATTTATCAATATCCAATATTAATATTATTATACACTTGAGTTTATTCGATCTGAGGACCTAAATTTAATTGAATTTTATAATAAATTTTATCTACAAAAGCTATTAATCAATCTGCAACTTTAACATGTAATAAAGTATTTCATGAGCTTTATTTCTAAATTTTTTAGCATTTAGTTTTAAAAATAACGTGAAATTTAGATTACTTTATGATTTTAATAACTATTGTGTAATAAATACCTACATATGACTTAGTGTAGGGCAATAAATATTTAAATTTGACAAGACACTTTTAGGTAAGTTGGTGGTACTATTTTGCATGCGGGTAAATACATGTATAGAAATATAAAAAGTAAAATTTTAAGATATTGCATGTTGCAAATATTATGTGTATGAAAAAAGTAATTTTTAAGTTTATCACATCAAGTATTTACTATTAATTAAGTGCAAATGTACTTTACCTAAGACAACTTTATCGCGAATGAACTCACGAAATAGATAGAATTAAATAATGATAGATAAAGAAAAATATTAATTAATTTAAATAATAATGTAAAAAGATTGTCTAGGTACAACATGTATTTTAATATGGCTAAGAAATTTTTTTAATGCTTGCTAAATATTTCATAAAAATCTTTGTACACAATGTGATAATTTCATTTTCACTCTCTAACGCATAATTGTACAATTTGTTTGATTTATAACGAAGTTTGATAATATGAAATGTTGATAAAAATAAATTAAATCGCGAGCTAAAAGATACTAGATTTCAGTTCTTCTATACATTGTGATTGTTAGTAAACATATTAGAAAATAAATGAAGAAGCAAAATTATTTAAAGGAACTGAAAATATCTGAAAAAATTTTGCAAATATAAGAAAATGATTTCTATACTCAAAACTTTAAAAATTGTACAATGTGATATGAAAATTAGATATAAAAAAGATTATTGATTATAGATTCTAACTGTTTAATTTTTAACATATTATAAATAGTATACATATATTTATAATATTAAAAGAAAAATTGCATTTTATATTTTTTTAGAACAATTTTCAACAATATTTTTTGCCAGGAATTCAGTTGTTTTAAGGATTATTAAAATTAAAATAAGATATATTTGAAAACAATAAGTTGCGCACAAGTTTCATAAAATGGAATTATATTGCTTTGTTTTCTTTTCGCTTTAAGTTTCAAATTAGCGGTTCGAATATGACTAGAGTTACTTAATTAGAATTTTAACTTAATTTGTATGTTTTCCTCTAGATTGTATTCAACGTGTTCAAAGTTAAAATTAAAGTGTAAATTTCCGGTTCAATGATAGAAGAATAGAAATTAAACAGTCGCAGTACTCTTATAATTGTTCCAATATATGTTCTTTGTAATTCGAATTGACTCACGAATTGTTGACTGGTATTTTTCATATAATTTTATAGAGTATTATGATATTAGTTAACAATTTAAAAGAATTCAATTTTAGAATATTTCAGAGAATATAGAGTAACGATATCTGATGTCAATTGGAGGTAAAAGAAGTTACATCAGTTTTAAATTGTTAGTTTATACAGGTACCCATTTTCGAATGTGAAAGAAATTTCGCATATGTAAGATTACACAAGACAATCTAAAGTAATTGCATGTTAATACGAAAAAAGTTTTTTAAAATAAAGTTTTTCAAAGTTTGTCGCAATTTTTCATAGATAGAAAGAAAAAATAGCCAAAAAATGCGAGTATCACGGTTCAAAATAATGAGGCTATTGAAATTGATCGATGGAGTAATGAAATTATGTTTACTGGAGATCGATGTACTTGTACATGTTGTTTAATCTTCATCTAAATATCAGCCGATGTAAATTACTTCTTGATTGGAATGTAAATATTCTGGCCACCTTTTTTATAAATATCGTATGCAATGAATATTTACTTAACATTGAATATAGACAGTTTTTTAATACTTTTGTTTTGAATCCATTAGATATATAATTTTAATTATTGACAGAAAAAATGGATTACTCTTTAAATAATTTTGTTACTATTGTAGGAGTAAATTTAATTATGAGTGACTTATAATACAATTTGAATATCAATATTAAATTCTGCTTATAGAAAAGAGATTGCATTAAGAATATTATTTCTTTAATCTATATTTAAGATGTATTTGTACAATATGTTGAACGATCAGTGATTTCAAATTATAATTCAATCACAAATCGAAGAATAAAGTAATTATTACTCTTCTTAAAAATTGGCGTTTTTACGATTAAGTAATTTTTAGTTTTAATTATCATTATTATTACTGTTACAGCTTTTTACGAAGAACATATATAATAATTGAAAGATGTGCAATGGGTTTGGTGAACCGTATAGATAATATATTCAGGAATATTGAGTTAAATGTGAGCCACCGAGTTTAGCGAGGAAAAATCTTCGTTTATAAAGTGTTTTATAAATACAAAGAAAGTTTTGTGACATTCGCACCCACACGAAGATATAAAAGTGAAACGCTGTCGATCTGATTTACGTAACAAAGAGCATCAAAATTCAGTAGCATTTAAAATAAATGATACATTGGAATTTTATGCAAGAATTATTGAAGAATTTTATCAGCTGAAGCTCGAATAGAGTCAGCATTGAGAAAATAGAGTCTTTTTTCTCTTTCATAGTTTTTTAGAACTCATAGATCTAATTATCGATAGCACACGTACAATTTTATTTCAAGATTTTTATTTTATACTTTATTTAATTAAGTAATATAGTTTTATGGAAATAAAATCAATATGATAAGCGTTTATAATGACATTAAAAAAAATACTAATACTTAATTATGAATGGAAAACAATCATGTCTATTTTTATTAAAATGATTTTAACAAGCTTTAGCATTTAAAAAGGCGTGTTTATTGTTAATCGTCAAAACAGCTTATTTATTTTGTTTTTAAACTTTATCATATAGAATTATATCCATTAATAAATATATAAATTTAAAGTTTCTACACAAACATATATTTAGATTTTTAATTATAATTTAAATATAGGTTGAGTATGATTATATCTCTAGAGAAATTAATGCACCTTTGAAAGTAAATATACCAGTGATTACTACAAAGTGTAATTATTATGTGGGCATCAACCATTTATTAATAAGCTTATTTGTAATTACGAAATTTCCAAATATTATTTTGCTTTCATCGAACTCTCGATTTTTTAATTAGATAGCGATTGAAAGTGGAAGAGGAGGTAGTGTGTGTGAGAGAGAAAGAAATGAGATGGGTGAGAGAAAGAGAGAGATGAGAGAAACTGCGCCATTGCGACAAATCGAGGTGATTCTATACGTCTATATAAGCATCTGTAAATATTTGTTTGCGGCTTGGCATGTATGCGTGTATTTATATGTAAACGTCACGGGAGTGCGCGAGTTAGTAAAATATAAATGGGTGTTTTCACGTGTCTCAGCCCGTTCGTACATTTACGAACGCGTACATATCTGCTTGGTGTGCATATGTGTTAAGGGAACTTAGATGTAGTATACATTGGTGCATGCATATGCGTTTGCCTAAATGAGACATGTGTTTGTGGAGCATGCATAGACATTACTTGAAAAGCGTTAGTAAGCGAATAGACAAACATGATCAGCTTTCTATTTTATTAATTATGCCTAATTTATTCTCTTGTCACAAATTTAAGAAGATTTTTATCCTAATAATTGAGCAAAGCATGATGTTCATATGTAGGAGACGTACAATTACAATTTCTAAGTAGGAGTTACATATTATTATCACATTCAAATTTACGAGTAAAAAGATCTTCGATCAAAGTATTAGTTTCACGAAATAAAATGTTCAAATTATTAGATTTAGCAAGATATGGTATCATTGTTAGCTAAAAAAAATATTAGCTCTACAAGATAATTCTGGCATTTTATGATTCAACCAGTCTGAAAATCAAAATTTTTTCACGAAGATTCTCACTACGTACGATAGTATGGACCGACTACGAGCTATAGACAATAGTGCCTTTCAAGTGCACATGTTCTGTAGCGGTTTGACCGAAACATATTTGATCTCGTAGTCAAAACCAAACTGTAGTTGTGCATATACTGGATTTTGCTTTTACTTTAAAAAAATGCCAAAATCGAAGTGTTGATTTTGGCGTTTTATACAACGAAAACTTTTTTCCATTAAATAAGCCCTAAATAATGGTACATCATGAGCTTATAAATTAAAATAACACTTTAATCCCTTGACCTAACTTCATAAAATTTTTTCGACAATTTTTTTTAAGAAAAATCTAGTATTAATTACATTATAATAAATGTAACTGTAGCATATTTTCAAGGCGATAAAAAGAAGATTCCTTTTTCCAAACTTTTTATACCTCTTTATAGATATAAAAATATGCAATATAATGAAACATAATGCAGTATAATGAAATATGTATTATGTTTAATTTCA
Source organism: Platyscapa corneri (assembly GCA_018907185.1). Lineage (NCBI taxonomy): Eukaryota > Metazoa > Arthropoda > Insecta > Hymenoptera > Agaonidae > Platyscapa > Platyscapa corneri. The sequence continues at coordinate 2,636,177 of JACCHW010000025.1, read as the reverse complement.
ATTTTATAACAGCTAATTTTTTTCATCGAAAAACGAGAAAAATATTGATATTTTTTTCACTTTTTATGAGCTTGTGTTAGTTCACTTTACTCTACAACCGACACTTTAATATAAAAGAAATTAAACGGAAATTGAGCGGGAAAAAAGTATTGTAAAACTATTAAAATTAAATATTACTAAAAATTAACACATTAGCAATCTTCACATTTCATAATTAAGTTTAAAATTTTTAGTTTAAACTAGACGTGACGATAAAACAGTTTAAACTTCTTTTTATTTGATGAACTGTATGTCGAACTAAAAATTTATGGTTACTCAGAATTTCACATTATGAATTTCGTTACATTAGTTTTGCATTACTTTAGTGTAAAGATGTTAAACGAATAACTTGAATAGTAGATTTGGTAGCGAATACCAGGGTACAAGAATGGCATGCTAAGAAAAAGAGAGCACCTTTATCTTCCTTGCAAGTCGAGATCTACTGAATTCCTTTAGGTAAATGTGTCTTCCATGTTGTGTAATTGAATTTACCTCATTTATTATACTATTCGTTATGGGATTATAACAATCAGTAGGTATGTAATTTATGAATTAAAGTAAAAGAAGTTTGAATTGCAACTACTAGTAAAACTATTAAAACGACTGTATTTAATGAACACGGTTAATTGATTCGTAGAAGTTGTTTAAATATGAAGTTAAATATTTGTGAGCTTTTAAAAAGTGGTTTTTTAAAAATTTAATTATTCATTTTCAAATATAATTATAGCTGAAATAAATAGCAATTTTATAAATTATGTGCACAAGATTATTAAACAGGAGGTAAGTTTCTTTTTTAAAAATTTGAAGTACGAAAAAATACTTCTTTCCTTACAACTACTTTCACAAACAATTACATATATAGAATTTATATTTCTTTATAAGCATAAAAAAGAGCTTTCAGGCAAGGAAAACAAAGAAAATTTATTTGAAAATAAAGTACTTTGTACAACATTTAGAGTTGAATGGGACGAATGAACTGAAAAATAGAGAAAAAAATATGACGATGAGATAGAAGAAACTATAATTTATTTAGAGGTAGAGGTAATTAAATTAAGCAGATTAAGATGGAAAAGGCGTGTAGTTAGAATGAAGAAATAAAAGAACAGCAAATAAGGTTTTAGTAGAAAAACTGAAAAGTAAAAGATCTTTACATAAAATAAGATAAAGTTAGAAAGATAATGTTAAGTTATATTTAAAAAAAGAATTTACAAACGAATCCAAGATAAATTTAGTACAAAATTGAGAAAAATTGCTTTTACCTTTGTGCAGATGAGAGAATAATTTTAATAGATTTGTATATCAGTTAGGATTTTTAAATGGTATAACAAATCCTGATTTCTTTCGCTCTTGCAGACACGAGTGATACACAGTGTGCCTTACTTCTACTTTGACGGCAAACTTTTAACCTTCTTATGAAATGATTACTAAGAAATGTTTTCATCAGATTGACTATGACATAAAAGATACATCAAGATAAAAATCAATAAGGTAATAGATGGTGCGTAAGAAATAATATCCTTTTCGAATGCAATGCGAGAGATTTGAGAAGTCAGATGCAAGATTAGTTCATTAAAGAAAGAAAAAGATCGAAGGGTAGTTTAGTTTTTATTCGGGAATATTTGAAATCGGATAATTCGAAAAATCAGTCAAAGCAGACGACTTAAGAAAAATTGTTAAAGCGAGCACCTGAAGCGCGAATTGCTGATGCGGCAAATGAGATTCCTTCGCGGCTTATGGCCTGATGAAATCCTTATCTCGACGTAATGATAGTGTGGATTTTTCATTCTTGAGCTCTGGCTTCGGCTTTACTAATGAAAATTTTCAGAAAAATGGGCGTTTCGCGCTCGTGGATTCCTAGGGGCTCGCGCACCACTAGGTGATCGAACCAACGGGCTAATCAACGAAACGAAAGTCAAGACGGGGTTACGCGTCTTCTCCCCTTTCTTTCTTCGTGCGAGAGCGAAGCCTGCGTCGACGCTTATTGCACGTTTCACTCTCCGACACCCTCCGATATTTTCTCCGCTTTGTCGGATTGGCGGAACGTCGGGGCCGGGGTCGGGGGCGGGCTGGCGGCGGAACGGGGAGAACTCAAAGAATTCAATCTGCTCGATGTGACTAATGAACGAATAAAATGCTCAGTATCTTTAACGTTTAGATGTATTAGTACTAAGAGCGATCGTTTTTACGATGAGAGGAGATAATGACGGAGGAGGCTGAAACGGCGGAGTCGAACATAAAAGTGACACTCCGCACGGGAAGCTCAGGGAGAGAAGGAGAGGGGGAAAAGTACAAAATGCCCGGGCCAACGGCATTACGGATGAGACAAACTTATTAATTTTTCCGCAGGCTGGGCTACGCATTTGCATTTACTTCGAACGAAATCGCCGAGACATCTATTTTGTCATTTTCTCGATCGGTTATTAGTCAGTTGAAACAAAAGCCAAAGACGCGAGATGCGCTATGCATTAACAGATTAATCACGACGAGCCTAACTTTTTTTTTTCACGCGCTCGAGGAAACTCGAGAGGATCGCGAGCTTCATTATTTATTTCGTGCTTAATTAGCAGCGCTCCTATTTCAAATATTCAGCTGTCAAAATTATAATAAGAGCTGCGAAATAAATGATCGCACCGCAGCGGAGAGGAAATTAAAAGAATAACAATGCTCGTCTCGCGGAGCACTTATTATCGTTTCATAAGTAGTTCGGCTCCAATGTCTGAGTGCACCATTCAATTATTAAAGAGTCATATTGTTCGCGGATGAGCCACTCGTAGTGCTGCGTCTATTCCGAAGAAGTCGCAGCCCGAGGTCATAAGTGAGATCGCGACGTTTGTCAATGTCAGGACGGTCCAAGAAAGAGTCGAGATTCGAGTTTGGGGACGATATAATACGCGCAGGCATTTTCTAGAATGCCAGTCGCCAGCCGCCACCGCCGCCGTCACCGTTTCGTCATCAATGAATTGGAAAGGAAGGATCCGCTACGATTTTGACAGGGATGTTGGCACTGCGAGAGACATTCTCCTCGGGAAAAAGTCGAGGTAATATCTCAGAGGGCCTTGTTCGCGACCGAATGTACTTCCCTCTTCCGGCTGTTACTTATTCGTGCCCTCTCGCTTCGTTTCTCACACTCGCATTCTGTCGTCTGCTTACGCTCAGCCGAGGAATTTCATTTTGCGACCCGTCGATAAGCTCGTTTCTAACGCACGCGTGCTTTTTCCGAATGAAAGACGAAGTGTAGCTTTGCGATTGGATGTATACTTTGGCTCACTTTGGTAGGAAACAAATTTGCTGAATTCCAAGGATAGTTATTGCATTTTTTCAAAACTCTCTTTCGGTTAAACTAACGAAGGTACCTTTTTTACGCGTGTCTAGACACACACGTGCGCGTATCCGAAGCTCTTCCGTGGAAAATTTATCATTCGATCGGTTGAATTGGCGCGCAAGTAAGCGTCGACGATAAAATTATTCCCTTTTTTTGGGGTAAATCTGTAACTTTGCGTTACAAAAGCTCAAAACGTTGCTCTTAATGCGAAGCAAACTGAGCTCCTCCAAAGGCGCAAACGCAGTGAACGAAACATGAAAAAGAATATTTATGAAATTTAGAATCCTAGTAAAGCGGCTATTACCATCTGTTAATAAAATTAAAATTTCAAGTTATACAGTTCACGTATCCTATTAATCGAATTTGTTTATTGTCGTATCTAAATTTAAATAACTGTTCGACTATATGTTAGTGAAAAAGCTTACAAGTATAATAAATGCACGTATAGAAAACATAGGTCTAAATAGTTGACATTTTTTCCTGTCACTGTTTTGTCCTTTAAATTAACAGACAATTTCTCAAAGTTACCAGATGATGAAAACACGTCCCATAACTAAATTAAAAGACGCTAATTTAAAGCGAAACTCATATTACTTACTTTTTAAATTTAATTATTCGCTCAGTTAATCATTAGAAAATAATTTGGGAAATTTAAATAAAAATACCATTTTTGGAATGAAAATTCTACGAAAAACAAAGAATAAGTGTAATAAAGTAGATTTACTGGTAATGCATAAAAATATCTAATAATAGAATTATATCCGTGATTTTGTTATAATTAAATTGGAGTAAATTTTATTTTACGGAAATATAATTTAAGCAATAAATTGGGATTAAAATAAAAGGCACGTAAAATTTGTCACTTATACAGATGCGCGTATAATGCGCGAGTTAAATATCGGCGCATATTTCGCGTAACATAAAAATCCTTCTGTACCAATATATTGAGATAGAGAGTATAATTGAGATATAAGTGCAACAATAATGTCTTTTTTTAATACAGGGAACGAGTAAAAAATTACTTTTTATGGAAAAGCAAACATTCCAACTTTTTTACGATTAATAAAACAACAAGCCCAGTCACGTGCAAAGCTGGTCAGCTTGTGTGTAATAGATCTATGGGAGGGGGAATGGCAAAAGGTCCAGGGGTCCGTTTTACAACTCCAGTAAGCTCGATTCGTTGCGCTACGGCTGTAGTCTATACGGCTCATCCTCTTTCTTAATGACAGGTAATAAAAAGTTCAACACGTTTCGAATTGTCGTAAAGGCCGTGCGTGTCGTGAAACTAGAATGCGAGCTCTTCTCCAAATTCTTTGGCATTACAATGAAAAGTATCGCTCTTTCAAATACTACAGGCATTAAATATGAAATACTATAAAACAATGGAAAAATACAAGCGATCGCGCTCGAGTTTGCCGCGAGCTTTTGTGTCAAGCATAACATTTAACAATTGTACAACGGGCCTGTGTCATTAAATCTGTCAATATCTTGATGAACACACAAGTGCATCTAAATCTTGCGAGCCCCAAATACGCGGTAGCGGCGGGTGTAAAATTTAAACCCATTACCCTCGGATGAGTTCGGAACGAATTATCTTTCGGAATAAACCTTTGTAATTGATCGTAACTACGCCCGTTGAAATTAATTTTTTCAGCCGTTTACGATATTCCATTCTGTCTCGCGAAAGATATCGGCGCATTTATTAATGCGTATCCCCGCTATTGTCCAACCAACTTTTAACAACAACTTTTCACGGAAAATTGATCTTCAACTCGGGAAATATTTATTTCTGAAAAATAGCCATCGTTAAAACGGAATACGTGCGAATACTAAACGAAAGATTTTTTACTTTCTAAAGCGAGGAATTTAAGAAAAATACGATAATTTAACATTCACGCGCGATTAATTTAATCGGGAAAAAAGGAAAACTGGCCAGAAATAATTTGCGAAAAGGGTTTAAAATATTTAAGGAATTAAACTTCTTTGAATCCCGTGGGCCATTTCACGAAATTTTTCTCGCATCTGCCCTTTGTTTTGTTCAATATTTTGCTCGGGTGCACGTAAGCACGCATTGACAGCTACAATCAGAAAACACCGTTTTGCGGAAAGCGTCACTAATCCAGACATCGTCGGGAAACTCGTTCGAAATTCGAGCCTCGACTCTTCGCGGCCTGCTTAAGTTACTAATTATCGGCTTTTTCGCTTTTGCGAAATTCCCCGGCAGTGGAGCTCTCGACGCGACGGGAAAAAAGATTCGTAATGGCGACGGAGTAAGGTTTGAATAATTATGCGTTTCGAGCCGAGTCATCGGAAGTGGGCAGGAGGTATCGGTCGCATCGCGCGACTCGAGTTACCGCCACGATTAATCAGTTGCGCGAGAAAAGTGTAAGGATGGGGGGGGGGCGTCGGGTGAATTTTCTTTCTCTCGGCTGCGGCTGCTTTCCGTCGGGACATAAAGGCACGGCAGGGTCTCGCGTCCCGGCGCTCGATGAATAATTCACAGGCGTTCTTCGTTTCGCAGATTTCGCCAACGAGCGACAGACGAGAATCCGGCGGTAACGATAAAGTTGTACTTTGAACGATATCGCGCACGTCGATCCATGAAAATTCAGCGAAAGCACTCGGCGAAGGAGCGCGAGGGCGAGCGAAAACGACGCGAGTTTCTGAAATTCGCAAATGCCGTCAATACGTAGACGCCGGGATGGCAACGAGTCTCTCCCCGTGAATTCCGATTCACGGCGCAACCACCTAAGTGAGCTAATTCGTTCCCGGGGAAAGAATTTGCCAAAAGGAGCCGAGGGGCAAAAGTAACATGCTAAGATTCGTAACCGACCGCCACAAAGCCTCTGTGCAACTTCTAATTGGCCAAGTTGGTCGCGCGATATACGGGAGCTACACTTGTCAAACTTTCCGAGTAAGAGCTGCTTTGTAATTAACTGCCAGGTCTATTATTACTTTCCGTATCGCAGACATTCTCGTCTTGATTATAAGCCTTGAATTCGTGTCCCTTGTAATAATCTGTCTGTAAATCAAACAAAGTACTTAATAACTAATTTTTAAATGAAATGCCAATCTCGCAGATGAGTATTTGCTTTTCCATCGACTTACTTCACTTTTGTAAATACTAGTCATGAACCGAACAAGTGTTACATTTATTGAGAATGTATATTGAATCTGTCAAAATTAATTTTGTCTTTTGTGATCTTTCAAGAAATGAGCATGAAATCGAGCAATGAATCGAAACTCGCAGTAGAATGTTTTCGGTACTGAAATTAATTTATTATATCGATCAAGATTCTTCCTGGATCAATTTAAAAATACAAATTTAAAAATGTGTAACTACCATCCGCAAAATCATCGATAAATGGACGAAACATTTTTATAACTAATTCTAACGTTCATAAATGTTGAAAGAGATAATAAAATCAACGATAATTTCATGAATTTTTCAAAATTCCATTCAATCATAATTCTGATCGATATTAAATATTGTTTTAAAAATTATGTTGTCAACATTTTTATATAGAATTAGTTTACGTCAGTATTTGAAAAATGTGGAATTCAATTTTTACAAAATCTTTTTCTATAAATTTCTTCAACAGTCTCATTCAATTGTTTTAAGGTTTTATACAACGCTGGTTTTCTAATAAATGTATAAATCAATAAAAATTATTAATAAATACTTCGTTTTCGTTAAACGTCAGCTTTTTATTATGAAAAGTAATGCATCTTTAATTTTAAACAGATTAATATTAATCAGTAAAAGATTTCAACAGATTTTTATAAATATTTTTTTTAAATATGGGAAGCATTTATTATTATTTTTTAATTATAATTTTACAACGAATTTAAATGCTATATTTATTAAAGACGTACATTTCTGATATAATAAACCTTACCTAACAACGCAATTAAAATTTTTTTATTTTTATGCATCTATGTGTAAAAAAATTCTACAAGCATCGTAAAAATAAAAATAAAGGCGTATTATTAGTATACAGTTTCATTATTTTTTTTTATATAAAATGAAGAACGTAAAACATTTTGATAATCGTCTTGTATACTGCCAATAATAATAAACATTTATTGAACGTTCAAAAACTTGGAAAAATTTTTTCTTACTCAGTCTGTAAAAATATTTGCATCTGCGTGCATGCTGCGTTACTTTAATGCGCGTGCATAAGCCTGATTAAAGAATTTTAAGAGCGTGTCGATATTTTAAAAATATTTTTATTTAGTAATTTTAGCTAAAGTACGAAATATGGATATACTTTTCATGCATAATTAATTGATGTAACACATTTTATAAGTCAAGATATTATAATGGTAATATTTTCTTGGAAATTAAAAATTACTCCATTTAAATTTTAAATACGAAGATTAAAATAAAAGTATTAAGCTCGTAATAATCGCGTGAAATATATGTGTACGCGTTCAAATGAGAAATGTCCTTAAATTAATGTTTATTTAAATGAGGTATGGGTAAAAGAATTAATTCTGCATTTCACGTATGTGCACATACGTATAGGCGCATAAAATTTTTGTGTTTAGAAACTTGCGATCAAAATTTTGGAATCTATTGTCTTATCGTTGTGTATTGTATCACCATAGAAATAACCGAATGGTATAATTGCATTACGAAATTCAATAATTCGATGCAACTTGATCGAATAGATTGCTTAGCTATTGCGTAAGGGTGGGTAAGTTTTTACGTAGTGATATATCGTCCGGCTTTTTACGAGGCGAATTAATAAATATTGTCTTTAAATTGAATCCGCTAATTACGATAAGACAATATTTTTATTAATTATTCCAAGTTGCATTGCTTCGGTATAAAGTAGCTCCCCAACGAGAAGATTTTTGCGAATACTATTGAGTAAATAAGAAAACAGAATTTCAAATCCACCCGGATAGAGTGAAAATTCCCAAGGAGTTAAGCGAAAATCCATTCCCGATCAATTCGATTTCATTCTAAGAGCGAGTACGCAGCGCACACATACGCTTGAAAGAGAAAATTTCGAAAGTTGGAGAGTATAAGAACGAAATTGCGCTAAGCCAAAATTTAACCCACTTTTAACGCTTTTTTCAGTACATGTACACACACACACACACACACACACACATATATGCTGGGTATTTGGAGACTTTCTTTGTCGCACAGCTGACGCATACACGAGAATAGCATTTAGAGGATTAAATGTGCGCCACACGTGCCAGTGCACGATAATGGCTGCCCAATTTTTTCTTTGGATTTCACTTCCTCATTATTTGCGCGCGCATGTACGGAATTTTCCAACCGAGTCGCCTGCTTATACTCCCATCTCTTTTGAATAAATCTGAATTTCATCTCCCAGTCACCGTGAAACAATCGTGCTGTTATTCGAAGAAAAAAGGCGTTTCTTCAACGTCGCTTAAGGAGCACGTCGAGCGCTGCGAAAACGCAAAGCGTTTCGTAATTCGCGGGCCGCAGAAACCTAGTCGAGCGAAATAATTAGGTAATGCTTGAGATATCGGTCACTTTTTCCGTGACTCTATTACGATAATGTTCTCTGTCGGAGGTGCGCGTGCGCGGCCTTTTGCAACGTTCGCTCCTTTGTCGTTGTTTCTTGCGAGTGAGCGCATTGTCAGGTCATTGTCAGCTTACGGTGTGTGCCAACGCGAGCTCTCGCGCTTTTTGCTCTGCCGCGCAAACGGGAAATGAATAAAAAGGCCGAGCCACCGCCGCGGTATCAGCCCCTTCGCGCACACCCCAGCCCCGAACGCAAAATCACGCATTCAGTCGTTCCAAAAAGCCGGTATTAAAAGGCGCCAGTCTTATGGTTTGCACGGACGCACAAACTACAAGTCACGATGATCGCGTATTGGTAGGTTGCCAAGACGACATCGATCTCCGTTATTTCGAGGAATAAATTTGCCGGGATACGCGCCGCGTCTCTCGCGTCTGGCGGGCTTTCGAATTCGTCATTCAAAGGGGAACGTTTTTCACACTCGAGCGGCCTTGGGTCCCGCTGTGATTTTTCCGCCGACGATGATGACTGGCGAGGTAAGTCATGGCCGGTCTCGGCGGCTCCCCGCGATCGCAAGCCGAATTCGCGCAGGTTAATCGCGAGGGGCACTAGTCGTCCGTTGACGCGGAATCGCGCGACTCGCAATTCGGCGTGCGCCTATACATTAGGGCCCCGGCGACGAGCGCATATTTAAGCGCCCCTGCGGATTTACGAGCTTCGAAGGGATCTGTCGTCCGGAGCTCTCATGCGCGCAGCGTGCCCGTAAATTTTTCCTCTTGTTTTGTTTTATCGCTCGTCCGCGACTCTCCTATGGGGCGCGCCATCCAACCCCCCCCCCTCTCGGCGCCCCGCTCTTTAGCTTTTTTCCATTTCTCATTCTGTTCTCTTTAACTTTTTTACGTGCCTGTTTTTTGCTTGCATGTAAATTTCAGGATGGCCTAGTGGGATTGCCCGATCGATAGCCCGAACGCGCTCCATTGAAAAGTTTGCTCTTTTCGGGATCGTCGTCAATGAATCGCGTCATACGATGCCAGAGAAAAGTCCGTTTAGGAATCGAAATAGTTTGCCTCTGTTACGGCGATGATTTTCGACGTTTCAAGCTTAAATTTTCCCTTTTTTCGCCAAAAACTCGTTGACCATCAGAATCGTTATTTAAGCATTTAAGAAGTGTTAATATTTTATGCACTCCATTATAATTCTTCGTTTTAGTTATCGTCGATAGGTTGTCGCGAAACTCTACACGAATGCTGCTATTCGTTGAAACAGCTACATTTTTCCGATTTATAAGAACTCCTAATTTATGCGCAAACCTTTTTTAATAGTATGCATAAATTAATATGATATTACGATAAATAAAAAATTGAATTTACAATGTTTGGTTTTAATGGAAATCCAAAGTGTCGATAAGATGTTTATCTTGAAGCATATTTATTTAATGGATAGAATTAAAAAATGTTGATTATAAAAGACGACTTTATTTAATCGATTATTGTTCTCGGTTTTAGTGACTATTTTATGGGCAGGTATATACATTTTTGCTTTTATATTTATCGATAGGTTCGAGTGAATAAAAACTTTGCTGAAACATCCATTAATGAAGACAATGAGAGGTTAATGCTTTAATGCTTTCGACATATTGATATTTTATAGGAAGAGCGGAGGTGGGGAGCCGGTAGGTGATAAACACGCGAGCGAAAAAGTTCTGCGTTGATATTAAAAATACATGGCAATGCTGCTCTTTTCCTTTATCTCGTTATTTTCGTGGTTCGACATCGGAGATAAAAAGCACCTACGCTCTATCCTTTTTCGTATATATTCGTGGCTAGTCTGTGGCTTTTTCATTGGACACGTTTCGACGTGAGTTATAATGCGTTCTGGGCTGTGCGCAAGTCCGACTTCCTTTAGCGCAACTGAAAGGAATTTTTCGTCAATGACACTCGCTACGTGCTCGAACTACTTACTTTCAGATGGAAAAGACAGAAAGATTTCTCGAATTTTCCACCTCTTGTAGATTGAAAAGTATTAGATTCAATGAAAGAGAACTCATTTAAAGGTCTTCTTTCTCAACTCCTTTCCATCGGCCGAGTGTTGAATTAAATTAAAATTACTTATATCTCGTTTGGTATTTTAATTTTTATTTTTTTCTGAAAGTTTTTCAACCGTAAAGCCAAAGCGTATGGTTTCTCAGCGCCGCGACCGAGAATCGACAAGTTTCACTTCATCTGAAGCATAAAATATGTATCGGTTGAAAGGCCAATTATCAAAGCTCGGTACGGGTGAGCACGTCAACTTCTAAACAGAAAAAGTATCCTTGAGAACGGCCGAGTAGCGAGAGATAATTATGTGCCACCCATCGCCATTTATGCATTTTACTTTTACATTACGCGATTCAGTAAGCAGTAATATTGGAAAAGCCGATGACTCGAAAGATGCGAATTTTTGATCTAGAAAATTAGACTAAACGCGTGCTGCTATCCAGTCGTTTTCGAACTCGGAAAAAGGTAAGCAAGTGAACGATGGACGTAACTCGGTGAAATTAAATTCCACACCTTTTAATCTTCGCCACGGAAACGTATGGAAGGCCATGTTTTACGAAACTTAAGAAGTGCGGCTTTCGAAGATAAGCGAGCTTTGCGTGTTTTATATCCGCGAATCGAATTTACATAAATTCGCTCGTGGATAGGGAAAAGAGTGGCAACGGAGGATGGACGCTTATCGAGCTTATTGACACACGAGTACAGTATTCCCGTGGAAGTTTATAGAGTAAAGCGGAAGGCGTCCTGTTAGGGGAAAGTGAAATCTTGGAAAGTTTGCGGAAAACTCACACGATCGACTTTCTTTTCTCTTTTCAGAGGCAAACGAAATCTTGGAGATTGCGCAATCGATACGTCGGAGAAAAAGAGAAAGCGATTGTCATTTACAGACTCGATCGATATTAAGGCGTGTCTTTTGCAAAAGTCCCGTGTTCTTCTTGTTGGCGTTGCCATTGTTGTCTTGTCGAAAATTGAGAAAAAAATGACAGCTCGCTTCATGCGATCCCGTCGAGGAAATTTCCCGGCGCTCGTTTATCATTACCTTTGATCCGAAAAAATCACCGAGCTCTTCAAAGCGTTTCGTATCGTTTCAAAGACGATTGCTCCCAATAGTTCTGGCAAGCGAGCAAAACAAGGAAACAACGAATAGAAAACAAAGTCGACAACGAATGCAAATGCGCCGGCTACCGAAAGAATAAGGGCAATTGGCGTTGGCAAGCGCGGCTTCAAAGTTAATAAATGTTTGCATAGATCGCTGCCTTTCCTGAATTTCCTAAATCAAACTATAAAACCCGATGTTTGTTGGCATTTGAGGCGAGAACTGTATTAAAGGAAATGTGCTAATTCGAATCGATAAGTGTTTCTCTATGCTGCCTTTTTTGCAATTGCGATAGCAAGCTTCACTTTGTCGAGTTTTTATAAGAGAGGTGCGAGGCTGTTGCGATTAAATTTCATCGTGGCTACTTCGCCGCGGCATAAAGCAAGCAATTTTTGATTTTTGTTTAAAGCTTGGATAACGTAGAATATACAATAATATCTCAATGTTGTTGCTTAAAAAATTGTTTTGTTCTCCCTGGCGCCGGACTACTTCATTTAAAAGAGCTGTTTTTTGCTCACTATACGTGATTTCGAAATTTTTTATATATATTTCTCGATTTTTTTTGTATGCGAGTAAAGGAACAAATACACACACATGTTTATATATTTACTCGTATGCGTTGAATCAAAATATTCTGTCAGTATTAAATTTGTGTGCCTTCTAGTCGTTTCGTATTGAATTCCGAAATTGAAAATTGTATTTAATGCTCGAAAAATGATGATCAATTTGTATTACACATATATTTAACGTGTGAGTCCATAAATGATATTCTAGAATTTTTTAAAAATTTATGCTGAACACTGTCACAACGTTAATAAATTATTTTTGCAGATATAGTTTTCAAACTTTATATTGATCATTCAATTATTTTCTTATATTACATATTATGTAGTAATTCAGGCACATCGTTTCTCTTTTCCGATATTTTTGACAAAATATCGATAAAATCAATGAATTCATTCCGTGTAGTAGAAATTAGTGTGAGTAGTTGTTCATCGCTCAAGAAATATACAAATATTTCTTTCTTTAACTTTCATTGAAATAGCCAACTCTGTATTTAAATAAAAAAACAATAATACAAAATATACATACTATTATACTAATAAAATTCTATAGCAAAGATATTCACGTTAAAAGTTGTGTATTTTTTCTTTTAATAAAAATAAAATAAAATTATTCTACATGAATAGGAATTTGTATCTTCCACTAGACACTTTTGTTACTAATTCAAGTTTAGTGGTGTTGCATCTATGAATAAAAATTGGGGTCTCACACGACCACCTTCTTTCAATATGCATAAACCAGTTTTTGAAAAAAAACCTATGTAAAAGGCTTTTCTTACTACGTATATATCTAGATTAACATTATCTATGCAAACATGTACACGAATAGAGTCGTTAGAGAATACAAGTAAAACATTATGAATGAGCGTAAGTTTCATGCACTGCGTTGTGGTTGTGATGTCGCACTCTTAATTCAAACGTAAACTTTATTTTGTAATGATAATAAATTTTTTTATGCAGTCGTTCTACTGTGAAGCAATCATAGTTAAATTCAAAATTGTAACCACATTTCTACAAAATCATATTTTATAATTTCTATTATTTAATATAATATAACAGATAAAGTTTGTATAAAAGTAACGAGAAACTTTTTAAAATAATATTTTTCTTTTGTGCGAATTTTGTATTCACTAGCGCATAATAATTATTCTGCATTACATTGCGATGGAAGTCAAACATATTGATTTTTATTTTAAAATTATTTTAAAAAACGATGCAAATAATTATTTTTAACGACTGTGCGTGATTCAAGTTTTACTTTTTTTTAATATTTACGCGTATAAATATGACGATGATAAGTATCAATGTGTACAAGGGAAATGCAAAATTTGTTAAAAACGTTAAATATTTACATGGAGATTTAGTATATTTGTCAAACGCAACTATCGCGGGGATCCTCACGAATCAACTAAATATGAATGAGCGAGTTGGTAAACTACTGTTAATTTAATCGGGAAAAAAAAATTAAAAGAGGAAAGAGTTTACCAAGTGAAAATAATGACGCGAACTATCTGCACTTGGAGTAAATGTGTTTCATAGAACTATAAAAGTTGTATAAATGACGTCGTAGAATTTCATAAAATTAGTTAAATTTTTTTAAGAGATTGTCATTAATATTGTGAAGAATATAATCTTTGGTGTGCGTATCCAAGGGAAAAGTTTTGGTGTTGTAAAAGCAGTTAGTTCAAAAGAAGTGCATAACTCGATTTCCTGATACGACCGCATTCTTTCGGAGAACACAAGACATTACTTTCTGCGTTCATTCAAATAATGATTGAGTTGCGTCGTAAATTATTATTTGTTGCCGATAAAAACTGAAATGTTCGGCGCAAACTACGCAAATTTTATTTTCGACAAGCGAATTTGAAATGTTTGCGTACACCATTTGAGTTTTTATTTTCAATACTGATGTTATTTGTCATTGAAAAATAAGAAGTAACTGACAAAAACAAATTCGAGTAAAAACAATAAAATCTGAAAGCGGATGCTGTTAACCGACAATTTTCCCGTTTCAATGCCTTCACATATTACCGTCAAAGTTATAGTAAATTGCATATTTTTTCAAGTTTTGGGTACCATTTTAAGCGAACTTTAAACGTGCCGCGAAATATTATGTAAGTTATTGAAGCACTAGAACCTGAAACGGAACGCGTAATAACAAAGAAAGTAAAGAGCAAAGATTGACCCTCGTTCATCGATATTTCTCATTTCCAACGCAAACTTGCGAATGATAGAGAGCGGAAGGAGGCAGAGGTAGCCTTTGATCAGCCACCGCAGCAGCAACTGCCACCGAGTGGCAACGAGTGTCAAATTTATAAGGATAACTTCCTGTTACGATGTAACGACGTAAGTGCCGCGAGGAGACGGCAGCGTCTCTTCACCCGCGGGAGTGTCTTGACAAAGGCGGAACCGAAGCTCAAAGGTCTTGGGGGTGGAGACGTCGAAAGTGAATCGAATGGGAAGCTAAAGCGGCATACCTGATCGTGTACCCGCACAGACGCTCTTCGCCTCGATAAGGAGCTCAACTGCGTGTGCGGAATCCCGCGCAACGGATTAAATGTCTGCGCTCCGAATTAAATTCCTCGCCCCCGCGCCGCTCGCCTCGCGTTATTTTACATGCGCGGAAGCGAAGGGGGTAGCACCCTTGACACCTTTTATTCAGCGGCGCACGCAAAGCCTACTTGTGACACAATACCGCTCCGTTATGATGCGCCGCTCAAATACGGAACACGCACATTTTAAAAGTAAAATTCGCTTTCTCTATCCGCCGAGGCAAGGGACAGTCGCAAAAAATGTTGTCGAAATTCGCAAAATGCAATGGGGTAGTAGATTTGCATATATTTTTCAGCGGGAAAAGCTCCTTCTCGTACACTCAACTCTTGTTTACCTCGCGTTTTATTATTTACATTCTGCTACTTCGACTACATTTGCGATCTTCTTTGAAATAAGAAACTTACATTTGCTGAAAATTTACTCGGGGCATTATTGCATGAGAATCTCAATTTCGTTCTCTTACTCACTCATTCTCCGTTTCCTTTCTAGATTAATAACACTGTTAAAGGTACAAAAGTACATTTTTTCCGAACATCGCCGGTTTCTTTATTATATAGAAATTTTAAGCTGAAAATCTTAGTGCTGCCTGCACTTCATTAATATGATGTTTAATACTTTCGTACTCTCAGTGAGGAGCGTGTGGAGATACAAAATTTATGGCCGCATTATTCGCGAATTTACACGTTAATTACATTGCAAGCCATTGTTTCATAAGAATGTGCTAATTATTGCAAAAAATTTACTTTTTAAAAGTACAAGAATCACAAAAATTATGTAAAATATTAATTAGTATAATTTTAATTTAGTTTACTACGCTACATCGAAAAATGGTAATCCAACAAAGAATCCTGTTTAAAATTATCAAATGTTTGAAATTACTTTATACTACAAGCGGTTGCAAATTACGACGTGTAACTTTTCCAGCATAATTAAAACCGTTAATAAATAAGTCATCACAAAATACATAATATATTGTAATAAGCTTATTAATAATAATTGACTAATATAATGAAAATTCAATGTGATTAGACTGTATCAATTATGCAAGATTGTATTACTAAAGCAGCCCTACGGATACGCAGCTCAAAGGTAGCAGTGCATGCGAGCTCGTTATTGTGTGGGTGTAAGCGAAAGATATATATATATATATATATATAGAGAGAGAGAGAGAGTGTGTTGGGAAGAGGGTGGGGGCAAAGAGACAGATAGAATCTGAGGATGGAATACAAATTTGTAGATAAGACTGGTACTCGGAAAATGTACGAAAAAAAATCGACCGCCCGATACTAGAAAATTCTTCTCGGTTCCTTCTCGAATTGGAAGGTCGTCCAGAATATCGTTCCCTTATGCCATTTGCATGAAAATTTAGCTCGGCAGTAGCAGTCAACGATCATGTTTCAAGTAGAACAAAGATTGTGCTTGCTCATTTGCTCATTGCCAATAAATGTAAAGGGCGATTTTCATTGTTTCGAGCGTCTCCCAGATAGACTCTCAAGATGTCTAACTTTTCGAAGAACTTTTCTTATTTCGCTATGTTTGCCTTTCCATTTCTTTTGTGCCGCGTACATTTTTTATCACATTTAAGCGTAACTTTTAAGTTATTCGGCGATGTATAAAGCGAAGATGCATATCTATAAAAATTGTAGAGATTGCAAAAGAAAAGAATGGTTTCCCCTTCCCATATTTATCGACCACTTTGCGGCGTCGCAAATATTAAAAATCCGCTTTAATCTTTCTCGAGGAATAAACAAAGTAACAAGATTAGGTAATTCGCCTTTTCGCGATGAAAATTCGTATTCTTGGGACTTCAATTGAGTTTTATTTTTTAAAGGCATATTGCTAAGTCAGTAGGCGGAGCTTTCACTTCGACCGTGAAATTTCGACAAAAATAGCTGCTTCGACATCGAAATTATTTACGCCTATTTACGCATTTTTTATTCATCGAGATAACAATGTAAATAAGTTTGTGTTTGTGTATCTGGAGGTGGAAGGAGAAAGCACGAATAAAAACAAAAGTGATAAGTAACCGCTTAAGACGGAACTGGCGCGCCAACGAGAAAGAACGGTAAAAATAGCAAAGCAGTAGAGATGAAAAGAAAATAAGATTGATCCGTAGCTCGAAGTCGGTAATGAATGTAGCTGCTTTTCGCTGATGCAATTCTGTTCTCTTAACTCAATAGTTGTACCGGCGTTTCCGCAGCTCAGAGAGGAGGTAAAAGTATATTTCCCGAGAGCGATGCCTTTCGATTACTTGGCTTGTTGGCACTTGGGCCGCGACCATTTTCGAGGAGTCAACCCGTTCCAATCACTCGCCCATGCACAGCCTTGGATTTCCGTTAATCTTCAGCTTACGATGTAATTCTTGCATTCTTCGATCGCACTTCGAATTTCGCTCGCGTGCACTGGCGTGGCATTCGCAACACTCTTTTGAATTATGTTGCTGGAGGAGAAGAAAATGCTTAGATTTATTCTTATCTCATGGGACGATACGACGCAGCTATAAATTCGATGCAATTTGTAGAAACTCAATATAAAGTGAATTATTTTGTAAGCTATTGTTTCGAGTTGCGAAAAACCGTGACATATTTATCAAGAAAAATAATAAACTTATTTTCAAGATGGCGATCCAAACGATATCCAGTTGTTCAAGATAACGTACATTTTTTATAATTGGGAATTTTAGCGCCTGAAAAAGAAAATCCGTAGGCGTTAGTAATTATAATGTCACTGATGAATATTTAATTGATTTTTATACTTTATACGGAGCTGCAATTTAAATGCCGACAACTTATCGACCTGAATATTTGC
Organism: Platyscapa corneri; assembly: GCA_018907185.1. Lineage (NCBI taxonomy): Eukaryota > Metazoa > Arthropoda > Insecta > Hymenoptera > Agaonidae > Platyscapa > Platyscapa corneri. The sequence goes on along the minus strand of JACCHW010000025.1, from coordinate 2,618,253 downwards.
TAAGCGCCATTAATATAATTAATAATAACCTAGTATTTTCTTAATTCCCTTTTTAATGCACTTATGACTGAATGACTGAAGCTCTTAGTATTTCATTAATTTATGCTGCATTTTCAAGGTTCAGATTTATAACAGCCGGAGATAACTTAAATTCTCCTTGGTAAAAGAATACGCTCGCTTGCAACAATTAAATATTCAAGTATTAAAAAACTGAACAATTATTTTATCACTCGAAAAAAGTAAGAAGCGGAGACTGAGAAAGAGCAATTTATTATTAGCGGTTTTAGACAAATAAATAAAATTCCGAGGAATAATGAGATTTTGGCAATGTTCCATTTGCTCGTAACGTGATGCCGAGAAGGTTATTGTTTCATGAAAGAGACGGAGAGAGAGAGAGAGTAAGCGGAAGTTGTCTCTTTTACGTTTTTTTTTCGAATTCATCATTCGCTGTAATATTGCGCAGCGACATAATTATCACAAATATTGCATTTGTACATCAAGAATCGTATATTAAGTTGAACGAAATCCGAACGAGTGGAAAATACCATCGAAGAAACGGATAACACACGATTAATATTCTTGGTACGTAGAGGCCGTCCAGAAGGTCGGAAAATTCGTAATCAAATCGACCCGAATTACGGTATTTGCACTAAGTAACTCCACATGAAATAACGCTGCACAGATGCAATTACGAACGAATCTTGTTATCTGTCAATATTTCTGCACTCATTTTTACAGTTTTTCCTTGAAAAGGTCTTATCTCGTCGAGCTTTAGCCGAAGATTCTGTCCGTGAGTTTTTCCCGAATTTCGAAGGATAGAGACCAGTGTTGGTGACAAGTGCTCGCAGAAAAATGTTTGGAAATAGTTTGCATTTCCAACATATTTCCGGAAAAGTAAGTGAGGCATAATCGGCAAGAAGATGGAAAAAGGCGGAAAGAAAGAAAAAACAGATGGAGACACCTCGGAGAATCCTGGTCTTCTCTCCCAACCGATCTTCAGGACAAAAGAACTTTGGCTTCCATTGTAGCCCCCGAGAATTCAAATATACAAGTCTGTGGTTTTCCAGGCACAAACTTGCCTCACTCAACTCACCCTCCGGAACCTTTGGTTCGGCTCCGAGAGTTTGGCTGTTTACACAGTAGTCTCGGCTCGGCGCCGCTCCAGGAGTCGTTGCGCAAAATACGCGCTCGGGTTTCGACCCGATGCCAGTGCTTATGCTAATATCTACACGCGATACTGTCGAAGGGTACGGGTGCAAGGGGGAGGAGGATGCGTCCACTCGGTCGCTCGCGCTCGCGCCAACAAATCGGCGCCTTTAAAATCGTCTTCGAGTGACCAGCTGCGACGCATTGAAAGCGATACCGCCTCCGTATGAAAATCAAATTAGCTGGGGCGCCTCTTATTTCCGGGCTTCGTTAAAGGTTCGATAATCCGACGTGTGCACGCGGCCTCTGGAATTCGACGCGCCCGATTAACCTCCAGTCTCCCATCGGCGCGTCCTTTCCGCGCTTCGGATGATGAATTTGGCGAGTTAGATTCGCTCCTGATGCATCGCCCACGCACGATTAAGCCTCGCCCGTTTAAAGACGCTTTAAACGGGTGGCTGATCGAGGCGCGCGGCCTCGGGCGACGTATTCTTACGCCGGATGGAGGGGTTTTCGGTTCCGTGCGCGGTATTTCAGGGCTTCCGTCTCGCCCCGACCCAGACTCGGCGACCCCGGCTCAACTCGCACCCCTGATTTTCCGAGCCATTCTTATCAGCGGTATCGTCGTATAAATTCCAACCCTCGTCAAAACATTTTCGTTTCTCTATTGCTGTTTACTCAAACTGCTATTTCATTCGCTTTCGTTCTTACCCCATCGCAGAATACGTATACAAATATGTCTATGGCATTCTAATGACGGAATACCGATTTATACACGAAATGAAACTGTGATTTTAGTTTTCTCGCAAACTTCGATTTTCGTTTGTCATTATGTTCATAGAAGGCTGTTCTCTTAAATTTGCTGTTCATAAAACCTATTTACAATCGCTGCGTTATTTGTGCATATTAATTTTACATAAAAAATTGTTCAACAGTCTACTTTATTCCACTTGTGTATTTTTACGTATCATCTTTTAGCCATAATGTGAATATTTTTCGCCCTAAACATAAAAATTACTACGCAAAGAAATTAAGTACAAAAAAACTAATCAAAATATAATTAACTCGCAAGAATTTTAAATAATAATATTAAAAAAAAATTATTATAGTATATGGTGAAAAAATCTGCAAGAAAATAGCGAATACAATATATTTTAATCTAGAAGAAGTATTATTATATTTTTTAATTTGCAACGTTGCCTTTCCAATAAAATTCCATTGATTTTCGTTGATATTTTCTCTATTAATCGATAGAATTAATTACTTTTATTAGATGAAATTCCTTTATGTTATTGGTAGTCGAATGTGCTTCAAAGTGTGTTGATATACATAAAATTTATTTTACATTTATTGACATTAATTACGAATTTCGTTCGTTTTTAAATATTCCATCATGTTTATGGAATATTTGTAATTCATTTATTTTTGTCAAGTACTCGTATTGGAAATTAATCGAAATATTCTAAATAAAGCTTCAGTTTAAATTGTGACTGATGCGAAATATCGCATTAAGTTATTGAAAATATATAGAAGAAATTTGAGATCTTGTTTATTATAAATTTCTATACGATCCATTTCTCAGTTTATCGCGTATCGTGTTTACCTTGTCGTAACTCAATTTTTTTCAGATACTCAATTAATTATTTAGGGCATCCGCCTTAAATTTACGTACATTTACTTATGTTAAAAGGGGCACAAACCCATTCATTAATTTAGCAGAAATATCTTTGTGCATTACATTCATTATCGTCGAAATTTTACGAAATTATATCTTGATGCAACCGATGGCAGCTTGTGCACTATTTAAAAAAATTTATGAATTTGGATTACATTCATTTAATTAAAAACTGCCTTGGCATAATTATAATTAAACATGAATTAAATAGGTTACGACATAATTAATTAAAAGTAAAAATTATTCGTAGGATTGGAATAAAGTTCGACCATGCTCCTGAAGTTTCTCGATTTACATTTGACGAATTTCTTCATTTTTTAGATATGCTATCTTGGGAATATTTCTGAATTAATTAGATGTTACACCGGACGCGAAAGCAAAATAATTACTTCGTACAACTAGGATAACTCGCATATTATCCGATCTCTTCTTAAAACTATTTAGTAAGAAAAGTGCAGTGAGAGTAACTTATAGATCGACGTTGCATATCGACTCTATAACAGCAAAAATATACAACCGTAAGTGAATTGAAAGCGCAAAGAGAATCGATAAATAAATTGAGGCTCAGTTAATCCATTAGCGAATAATTTTCCTTTGAGGATTCTAGTTATATAGAAACCGAAGAAAAAACGCAGCAGAGCGCAAGATTTGCGTGTGTGTTCGGGAGAAAGTGATTGATAGAAAAGCTAGGGTCACAGACCATCAATGACCCGGAACTAAGCCGGTCCCATTTCCTCTGGAAGACTGATTGTTAGACGATGCGACGTTCTGTTCTGTGTTTTTCTCGATACCTAGGAAAATTCTCCCATCAATCTGTTTTCTCATTAATACGCTCACGGGCTAAGAAAAAGCAGACGCTCGGAATGTAATAAGGGCTGCGTGATTTTTACTTTATTAATAAATTTGCGTAATAATGTGTACAAATACGAGAAATATTTTCCCGTAGAGTTAATGCTCGTGGAGTATCGTTCGAGATATTGCGCCCGTATTTTTTCTTTTCATCGAATTAATAAAAACAGAACAACACCGAACTTGCTTCTGAACTTTAAGCTCTCATTTTACAAAGCTTCTAAAAAGTTCCAGCATTCTCTATTTCTTTCTCGCTCTTTGGCTCTCTATCTCTTTGTCGCCCTCTCCCCCCCCCCTCTCTCTCTTATGCACGCATAAAAAGTTTCTGATCGCCTCGCTAAATCTTCTATTTTGCTTTTGCAACGCTTATTTTCTTTCCTTTTGCTCCTCGAGACTCCTGCTTACACACTTGGTTTCCCTTTCATAGGCAACTTCATTGCGCCCCTTCTATTTTGTTTCCTCCAATTTTCGTCTCCTTTCATAACTCGTAAGCGTCAATATTTCTCCGACGCTGCGTTCCTTTTACATGTTGGATTGCATTTCTCGAGAACAGCGCTACTTCCGGGGCAAATTAAATAAGAGCCAACACGCAAAGCAAATAATACGAGGATACGAGAGATTAATTTATGCGAATTTAAAATTGCATTTATTCCTCTTCACCGACTGCGCCTCTAAATGCACGTAGGCAAAGGAATTTATCGGTGTCTGATGTGAAAAATTTCGCCATTTGAAATTCAAGCGCGGATGAAATTTCGAGCAATACGAACTCGGTATAAGATTACGAGTCTTGTAACTGGTGACCGTCAGAAAATCGATGTCGGTGTCGAGCGACTTCCGGTTGGCGTCGGAGCGCTCCAATAAATGACAACATGGACCAAATAGACGAGTTAATAATGTTAGCGCCGTAACGCGACCTCTGATTTTTCAAGGAACACTGAAAGGATGGCAAACAGACGCGGAGGAATGGAGTGTCCCGGTGATTTAACTGGCGAATAATAAGGCAGGCACCTACTTGAGGCCCTAGGGGGGGCTCTTGTTCCGGGGCTGAGATTAATATCGCTGGTGGAACTCCTCGAACGCCTACACGTGCGGACACTTCAGCCGGGGATCTCTGCTCCTCTGCTTCATAAGCGGACGGTTTTTCCAAAGCGCGGCTTTTCTCGAAACTTCTGGCTCGCAGCCGCGTGGCCCTCCGGCTCGCCCTTATCTCGCCAGCGCACGTTTCATTTATTCGCTCTCCATTTTTCCTTATTTTCAATTAAAACTTTCATAACGCGGAATGACACGAGTGCCTGCGCCATTGTGCAGCGCGTCTCCCGTGCATTAAATCCCGCGTACACCGAGCGCTTAAGTTATAATGTAAATAGCACCGTGGCCCGAAACGCACGTGCGATAGCGTCTGTTTTCGCGTGCGCGTGACGCGGGGATTTGACGAATGGTTTCGAAGTACTCGCTCGCTCGCTCTGCTGGTCACGAGCATTGCTTTCGGAATCGTCGCGTATCACGTTTTTATTTTGCCATTGAAAGGGAGGGACAACCGATACGCAAAAGTGTAGCGATCGATGGATTCGCTCCTGATGGCCGCGGCAACAATCGCGTGGCTTCCAAAAGTATTGCGTTAAAAGCCAGGTAATTTTTTTGGAATCCTGCAACGAGTCGAAGTTTTGAATTGCAAAGTCGTTTCAGCTCCGAAAACTATTGTAGGGTACGACGATTTGAGATCCCGAGTCGGTGCGAGGCACAAAGCGCGACTCGGCACATACGAATACACTCTCAAGGGTTACGCATCGGCACGAAGAAGTGGCTTGGAATCGTATTTCCGCGGTCGTTTCATTCGCGAATTCTCCACGGGAATGTTAAAAAGACTTGATTGTAAAGATCGGCGGGCAGACAATCTACACTCGCTCCGTTAAAGCATTTAAACGAATAACGGGAATTCGCTGAAGAACCTCCCATATGTTCCAAATTCGACTTTTCGGAAATAAGCGGAAAGCCGCCGGCGATTGGGGCGCTCCAACTCAATCGAGAGGGGAATTTTGTACGTGTTCGCGAGGGAATCGGCCTTCGGTCGATCATCGCTGAATAGACACAATTAACATCGCGTTTTTGCCACCTTTGCGAAGCGTTGGTTCGGTTGCTGATATCTAGGCGCAATTTGCGATTATATGAAAATCGTTACATTGCCGTCTACTTTATACCGCTTGTAAATGCTTTTGACGGAACTACAATAATCTTGAATATTTTTTAAGAGCCTTTATCGAGTAAGCATTTTTCCTTTGGTGAATGTTTGATAAATTTCAGAGGCTCGTACCGTCGTAAGACGGTTAACATTCTAGATTCAAAGTCTTCCCAGGCACAAGTTTTATAGCTCCTCATAATGTGCATGCACTTATTGATTTAGATATTAATATTGCAGTATGAGTAAGCGATTATTTTCCATCATTGAGTCCGAGTGCACGCGATCCGCTCGAATATTACGTGAATTTTTTCCGCGGCGATTGCTCGATGTGGAAAACTCGGCTGCAGGGGTAATACAAAATTTAAGTGTAACTGTCATCCGTGTGAATGCGAGTATATTTGTCAAGCAATCGTTATAAGTATCCAGCTCGTAAAAAAAGATTACAAGAAATCGGCCGAGAGTCTCATCGATCAGTGTCGGGCCGTCGTTTGCTCATATTTGTGTGAATTAATACATGTGAATGGCAGGCTCGTGCGTGAGACTACGTAAATGAGCTTCGATTTATTGACGCGGTGGGCCAAGTCGAGCGGTTCACTGGGCTGTTTGATTTCCCGGCGATCCCTCGGTGGCCGTTCGAAACGCATAAATCGAAATAAAAAGGCGAAAAGACGGCACCAGTCGCGGTTTGCGATGCTGACCGTATTTTCGTGACTACCTGCGTGCGCGCACTTTGACGTCGCCGTCGTCGAGCTTTTTATTTTTACGACCATTAGCCGTTGGCCGCACGAATGCACGAGGCCGCGAAATTGTCGAGCGGCCATCGGCGTGATTTTTTACGCGTTCGCTGCTATGATTCATCTCTATTTCGAGAAAAGCGAATTTCATTGCAGGGGCGCTTCATTATTGCGCTTCAATTTCAAGTTTTTGCTCTCCCCGAGAGCTCGCGTAAATGAGAAGAGACGGCTCTTCAAGGGCTCGGCTCGAACAATGGCCGTGAATTGCCGCCACGACGAAAGAACAAGGACAGAAATTGTTATTTTCGGAAACACTCGAGCTCGAGATACTGGCATAACTGGGACTACAAAATTCTCGACCCGAGAACTGCCATCAATTAAGACTTTTTGATGAAATTCATTAATCGCCAAATGATTAAAGTACGCGATTAAAATCAAGAGATGTTTTGCCAATATAAGAAAATATAATTTTTGGTTATATGCACTATAAAATGTATTCTTAAAGTCGATCCACTGTAATATAGCGAAATAATTAAACTTCATATTTGCGAGGACGACTAAAGTTAATTTAAATTGCTCATAAGGCATAGACATTATGGTAATTTTCTTATATGACGAGGTAGCTAATTAAATTAATTAAATCATAACGTTTATGCGAGTAGCAGAACCAGACAAATATAATAGCTCTGTCACTTTAGCGTTGCAGCATCTCTCGTTGTTTATTGCGCTTCGGGTATTGAATTAAATAAAAATTGGAGCCGTCGCAGCTCCTGAATATTCTTATTAATTTCGCATTCGATCGCGTGGAAAGAAAATTTTACGGCGTTGTCAGTCGCAGCTTGTCAGGATTCCAAAAATCAATGCAGAAGCACGAAGGTCTGACAAAGTTTAATTGGTACAGGAGATGATGTATTTTGCATAGGTTAGCTCGATCCGACATTTAAGATGAGAGGATTTAAAAAATTGTAAGAGCGTGCAAAGCCAGGGGTGTAGGGCTCGGCTGTAAAAACACGCATATCCTCTTTATGGATATCGACGATCATTTGCCAGTTCAAAGTGGTTTCAATTGAGTAATTAGTCGATTAAGCGATCTTATCGGGGCACTGATGGTTAGGCTGCTGCGGTTTTGCGAGCACTGAGACTCGTACGTAACGCGTAAATCTCCATTTAGCCGATATGCTCTAGGCGCCGCCTCCGTAATACGCTCCTGTAATCCCTCACATTTTCCTGAAAGCTAACGCGCGTCCTACTCAAGACAAGATTAAGCCAGACGAGAACTTTCAAAATACCTCACATCACAAGTGATCAATTTCAAAGTTTCCCGAGACAGCATCCCGGGATTAACATCAGCCAACTTTTTTACTTTGTTCGGGACACCATTCGGGACAACATTGTGCGCGGGGAAGGCGAGTTATGCACTGACTCCGCGACTAAATCTTGAAATTTCGCTGCCGATGTCGCGGCTTCCGAATTTTCGAATTTCCGAAGGGCGTTCGCACCCTAAATAAATTTAGGGAGTTTTGTGACGAGTCGCGGAAGACTCGATCGCTGGGGCCGGTGCGTTAATGAGTCGGCGTCGCTAAGCTACCCTAAAGTCAACAATGCGGTCACTCGGATTACGCGCTGCATCGTTCGTCCTGCTAAATTCATAACGACCTTGGAATATCAGGGCTGCGGCAGTTTTCGAGGCGTCGGCTCGTCTGCCGCTGTGATAATTCACGTGTCCGATTTAGAGCTCAAGCTCATCGCGCGGAGCGAAATGCAGTTAATCCATTAGCCGGCGTCCGATAATCAGTAATAATGCCCGAATCCTGGAGTTGCTTTTTCGGTTCGCGGGATGCATCAGCTCATTTAGCGGTCGACTGAAAAGCGCACGCCTCTCTTCTTTTCTCTAAACGAGAACGCGGCCGAGAATAAGAGTGAGCGAGAGAGAGAGAGAGAGAGAGAGCGCGGACGGATGGGATGGGGCAGTGTTAGTTTCGTATGCGCGTAAACAGCCCTCGGAATGGCAATGCATGGCAAAGTAGGAAAGAGGTCCGAGAGTATGTGCCACTGGTTGAAAGATTAAACAGGCTTCGGTTAATGCTCTCTACGCACCTCGGCACTCTACATTAGTGATGACGTAATTAATCGATCCCGTTGCGACTGACAAAAATCGTTTTACATCACGTCGCGTCGCGTTTTTGTGAGTGGCGCCTCTCGATCCTGTGGATCCTTTGAACGCAGACACGCTCGCCGCGAGACCTTTGTCAACCTTTTCTATATTTTGCGAAGAATAATAGCTGCATTCGGGAACAGACGATTTGAAGTTCGAGGAGAGTAGAAGCGCATCCGCTCGCGGAACGCAGGCTAAGTTTTGGAATTTTAAATTCAGGGAATCAAAGTGCGCCGCCACATGGGGTATGCTGAAGTGCATTGCCTTTTTTCGAAAACCTTGAAAAGAACAACGTTCCTCGAGGAATTTCTTTCACAGATAGCGTCGATAAAATTTATCCTCTCATCGACAAAAACTTTATTAGGGCCTCATCTTCATAAGCCAGACCCCGCACCCGTTTAAGTGATTCCCGTTTATTCGCGTGGTCGAGGAATGTCAATGTTTCAGAGTGAACCTGCGATATATTGCTGCGGTGGCTTTAAAATAGGAATATTCCGGAAGTTCGTTTATTGACTAATACATCCCTCCTCTCAACGTCCTGCTTAACTGGTAAGTGGAAGCTTTCGCTTGGGGATGCGCGCGTGACTTTTTAAACTCGCGTATAAATGATAGCTATTACTAAGCTCGCACATTGCAGCACATCGGTGCGAGTACGCGTAAGTATCGTCCTTCGCCACCTTCTCCGTGGAGATGAGGATGTGGTTGTGTATACGGGGTCGGCTGGGAGGGGGCGCCGTTCATATATGCGCGAACATTTGCGAAGAGGAGAACTAGCCTGTCGGCAATATATCTTGCGGATGTACCGCAATGTTCCACTGTATTTCAGTTATTTTCTAAAAGTTGCATTGTACTATCTGCTACTCTTCTCCGCTCTTTACCGCAGACTTGCTTTATTAAGACTCCCACTCATTTATTATAATATTGAAAATATTTTCCTCTTCTTTCTAATTAGTGCGGAAGAATTAGATACGACAGCGGCCTTATAACGACGTGCCAACGAAACTTTCTTAAATTATAAACAGACATATTCGTCTCGTTTGACATCTGGAGATAATAATAGACTTAAATTAGAATTCAAATTAATTAATTGGCTCCGAGGAATAAGTGATTTTTTAATTAAAGCCTTTTTAAAGTTAAAAATAAATTTAATTTAACATTTTTTGATAGATATTATTCGAAGTTTTAAACTTCGTTCATTTATAACTTTTAAAAGTTATTATTATGAATTAACCTAGCCTCTTCCATGAATTAATAATTTATATTATTTCTTGAAAAGTAATTTCAATTTTCTTTAGGAACAATCCGCCATATTACTTTTCAAATAGTAGAGTGAAAAAGGAAATTTCAAATATACCAAAGTATCGCAGTACAGTTTTTGTTTATTAACATAAAAGGAATTGAACAATTTTTAATAATAAGTAATTTTAAATTGTATCTCAGACAAGCTCTAAGCTCATTTTGACTCTGACTTTTGTAAATTAATAAGAATAAGTGCAAATTTGTATAAGCAGAAATTATGGAATATTCGTTACAATATAAATTCTCCTTTTGTGTACGAGGTTACGTGAAGTAATAAACCTAGCGAAGACGGATTACAACGAGGATCTACACCGGGATAGAGAAAAATACGAAATTGTATTTCGCTGTAAAAAGTGGATTAGTTCTTAAAGAATTTTTATGTTTTGTAGAGATTCATTTATAAAGTAAAATAAAACTTCCAAAATAAGTGAACAATTAAAATTTTCCGGTAGAATTACGGTTTTATTAAGCTAGAGAATTTCTATAATTTACTTTTTATGTTAAACACTATTTCCTTCCTAAGATAGGACAAAGTCGTAAGGAATAACTTCAAAACTTCATTTCTAGTAAAGTGAAAATTCACTTCAAGCGCAGTAGATATCTATTCTAAATAATACTATTACTCTTAAAATAAAATTTCGTTTCGAATAAGTATAAATTATACACGGAAAAAGTTAGTGTATGACAAAAAATAAAGTCGTAAAATAGCTCGCCAAAGAATAGTAAATTTTTAAATAATTTGCCACTACGCGAAAGAACAGAGAATCTGTTTAACAGAGAGATATGGTTATTTTATTTTATTTTTGAAGGGTTTCAAAATTTACACAAGAAACGAATATTATACAGAAATACAATAATAAACGTAAAATACACATAGAAACGAATAAAAACAAATGATACAGAATTATATGTTAAGTGGTTTATTTTTAAATTTAGTAAAAAAATTAATACTCAACAATAAATTTAGTGTCATGAAAATATAATTAATTAATAATATTAATTAATGTTACTTTTAAAGTATAAAACAAATAGAAATTTCATTTTTATAATATTCTATCAGCTTATGGGACCTTGTATTTCTTTTTCGTATAAATTAGACTTATTACATCAGAAAAAAACCTTTACTTATATATATACACGTTTTTATGGATGCATGTATAATTTAATGTACATATTTAAGAAATATTGAAATGATTTTATTCAACTAAGACTTAAATCTTTAATCGGATAGATTAATAAACTGCATATAGATATTTTATAGTTATAATGAAATATTTATTTATATTTATATTTATTTATTTTATTCATATTACCATAATTATAAATATTATAATTATGATCGAATATTTTTGCAATCAATAAAGATAATTGTATTTATATTTCTTAATTGCTGAATATAATATTATATTTTGCTATATTTAAAATAGTAAACTTAATGTAAATAATAATATTTTCACTCATGCAAACGCTTTATTTACTAATTGTAAAGTTTAATTAATGAAATACTTTTCTTTTATATTACGTTGTATTTGATTTTCTATAAATAAAACTTAATATAAGTAACTTAAGTGCCTTAATATATCTTCCAACTGAGTTTCAATAAAATCAGTCTCATACTTTACTACAACAAAAAGTTAAAGTACAGAGAAAAATGTTTTCACATGAAAATCTGAAAACTATTCAAATAAATTGAATGATTTGTGTAAAATCAATATTCCACGTAAAATCAAACATATATTTTACAATATTTTATTTTTTTCATAAATTTTTGGTAAAATTATGTTCATGGTTTTTTCAAAAGTATAATTTGTAACAATATCGTTAATAGGAATTAAACATGTTAAATATAAAGTTTAAAATAAATGTTATTACATTTTATTTATATTTTTTAAAAAATTCAAACATTAACACATTGAAGAGTAAAGTATTTATATACTTCATTTTAAAATAATATATATATTTCTGGAACTAACATTATATTTTTTTTTTAATACAAAAATAAAATAAAAAATATTATATGAAAATATGTAATTTTTTTAGTTGTTTAAAAGAAATTTTTTTAACATACATTTCGTAAGTAAATTAACTTGGTAAAAACCTTCTTTTAATACATATGAAAATTTAACCAACTGGATATGTTTTTTAATTGGGTACGTGGAAAATTAAGTTTTCTCACTAAAAATAACAACTTTTTTCAAGAGTGAATCATTTTTTCGCCAATATTCTTATATTTTAATTAAAAATAGGAAGAAAATTAAAATATGCTGCTGAAAATCAAGCTGTGATCGAATTTATAACAGTTTTTTAAATACTTATACTTAGTGGGTACATATATAGCGTAATTTACTTGTATAAAGTATTAAAAAGTGTCACAGAGCATCTAAAAAGTTTAACGTTATAATGAAAAAATAATTTTCATGCACATAGGAGCTGTTGCTTAAAAAACTATATTCCTTTTTCATTAAATAATAAATTAAAATTTAATAGATTCAAATATAACTATTTCAAAAAGTAAAGTTAGATTTTTTCGTACAGATTTCTTATTCAAAACTCAAGCCATTAAAAGTTATTTCACTAAGAATTATTTTTGTTGCAATACATGTAACCTATATTATACATTCGTTTTAGGATGAAAATAATACGAGAAATTATTGATCTTATGTATTATTTTGCAATTGATAATGAGTTTTTAAATTTGTAAAAATTCACATTCAGACAAAAATATAACTTACTCATTAAGTAATTTGATTTAGTTTAGTAACTTTTTTAGTTAGCATTTTTTAAAAAGTGCATTCCTTCCGGATATTCGTTATTCGACTATAATTTACAAATAATAATGACTCCACTCTTAATGAAAAAAACAATATTATTTTTATATACGTATAAAGTAAGTCTAAATTACATAAATTTGAATCCATTCAAATCTACTTAATTTAATAATCTAAAATATTCTTGAATAAATTAAAAAAATTTTTCCTTCTTAATGTATAATTTTTAATAAAAGGAAGTTTATAAAATGAAAAACATGAATTTTAATTTTGAATTGAGATGATTCATGATTTGAAAAATCCATTTCTTTAGTTTAGATAAAGGAATTACATGTGTTTGTAAAAGAGCTGTAAGCTAAAGTAAGTGAAAGCATAAAAAGAGAAACAATGTACAAAGGCACAGTTAAGAAGTTGGTTTAAGTTTGAAAAATCGAGTGTGGAGACCTGAGTTGAGAGGTCAGTTCGAAGGTAACGTTGATATAACAGATATCGAGTCATGAAAAAAAGTATTGCAGTCCTTAACCGTAATAAATTATACCTTATTTTATATATGCTGTATGAAAAATTATTATTTATTATGATTGCTGTAATTATTTCCCATTGATTTATTGTTATTATAAGGAACATTATTTACAATTAGTTGCAAGTTTCATTAAAGTCAGAATTAAATAATTGTAAAATGATTAATCTGTTTAATCCAAGAATAAGAAGATTGATCGTTGTTATGACTTTAATTCTAAAGCAACATTTTTTCGTATTTTATAGAGTATAACTGCAATTAGAAGAAAAATTACTATTTCATTATTATGAACTTTTGTCATCAGATGTTAATTATATACATTATATCAATGTATTTATTAATTATATAATCTATATTATTTATATATATATATTAATTGTATAATCTAATTTAATAAAACTATATATGTTAATTATATAATCTAAAAGATGAAAAATAGGTTTTTCATAGTAATTACAAGAGAATGCAGTTTTGAACTTAATGAAACATTAAAGAAGTGAGTAGTTAAAAATGATTAGAATTATATTATTACTTTGGTGACTGTATCATTTATTAAACGTATAATATTATTTTAAACATATAACTTTAATACATAAGTGTAAAAATATATTGGTATACAGGGTAAAAATTGGGAAATTATGTCCACTTAATTGTAATCTTTCGTTTACTATTTCTGCAAAACTTGTGTAATCAATGCGGCAAATTTTTTATTTTCTTGTAATTGTTAAAAATGAATAAGAATTTATATAAAATATATCACGGTGTTTATAGCTAATAGATATCATTATTAGACGAGCAGCTACAAGTACTTAAAATTTAAATGCAAACTACTGATACTAACACTTGGTTTAGGTCAAATATTAGGTAACTTATAGCTTCGTTTAAGTTAAAACTTATCTAAAGTTTCATCAGCGAATATAAGTTCCATTAACAGTAATATTTTACCCATAAAATATGAAGTAATGTAACGTTTGATTTTTTTCTACATTACGATCTAATTCTTATATAATTTTAGCAAAAAGAGCAAGAGAAGAATTAAGTTAGCACTCGAAACATATTAAATAATATCTTGATTTTAAATTTACGTTAGGTTGCTTCCAAGTATTTCATTCATACATTTGTTCTCGCATCTGTGCTTTTTGCACGTCAAAGGATGTACTTGTGCAACAAAGCAACTTCGCTAAAATTTTGGAGTGCTATATTCAAGATAGCACTACAAGATATGCTAGGAATGCTGAAGCGTGAGGCCGGAGCTCGCGAAAAGGTGTCGAGGTGCTTGCGTGCGTTCAAAAAGTAGCTGTTTTCGAGAACCTCCTCGTAAAAAGAGGGAACTTTTACAAGGACACGATAAAGCAGTCAATGTAATACCTCAATGACCGATACTTGAAATTGCTTATTAGAGGGGCAAACACGTGTATCGTAAACGCACGAGTAAAGCTTCCGACATATTGGCAAATGTATCAGAAGGAACCCGATTCGAGTGGTAAAATTATTAATTGTAAGCCATAGATGCGCTTTTATAATTAAACGAAGATAATTTTGTAATTGCAACTGATATTTGATCAATAAACTATATTAACGAAGAATGAAATAATAATAACAAAGGTTTATTCATGCAACGAATTTTCTTTCGTGAAATTATTATAAAATATTATAATAATAATTGAACAAAATTTTTTGCTCTAAGATTAATTAACAATTAACCATCGTATTTAATAGATCTTACGTAGAATAATCAGATCAAGTAATAACTTACGTAAAATTTAAATAAAAATGTTATTTTATTATTTACACACTTCACATATTTTTTATTGATTATAGATTTAAAATGTGCTTTCGTTATTATTCAGATAAATGGCGAGTATCAAAATTACTTAAATTTTTGTGCTTTAAAATTTTTAATTTTATTATTGAATGCTTTCCTTCTTGAATATTGTTTGGATGTTGGTTTTTAGGTAAAAATATTTTTCTCTTTAAATCTGAAAGGCTATTCAAGCATTTATATTTTGGTCTTTTGTGTACTCATGATATTGCACACTCTATTGCATTTGAACGTGAGCTTGTAGACGAAACATAAATCTATTATTACATTAACAGAGTGCGATTTCATGGAGCGATTGATAATTGGATAGTCGAATATGAATACGTTATGAAAGATTGGAAAATTCAAATAACGCGGAAAAATGATTTCAAAACTTTTTATTTTATTACATAAAAAATATTTACTGATATAAAATTAAATTAGAAATGTCATTTAATAAAAAGATCGTTGGTAGATACATCAATTAAAATTTGATAAGGAAATTATGTAAATATCTGTGACCATAATACTGAATAAGTTAAATACTTCTTATCAAGGTAGAAAGTAGTGCGGCAATGTGTTTTTAAATAAATTTGAAATATTCTATAATCGGTAACATTATCTTTACTTTATAATATTGTAACAAAAAAGGTTTGACATATTATTGAATGAGCGAGTATTATTTTGATGTTTTTCCACTAGTAGATAATAAAAAAACGCTAACGGGAAAATTGATGAATCATATTAAGCAACATATTTTATGGCAAATAATTGAAAGCGAGACAGATACGTGTGCAATTACAGCTTTTAACTAATAAATGATCTTTTTTAAAGTTGTAATTAAAATATAAATCGAATTTGTTTTAGCTTTGGAAATGTTTTATATTGCATATTTTATGCATGGTGTTTAATATAAATTTTAAAAAATATAGATTGTTTTATTTGTATTAAATAACGATGGCTTTGAATAATTTTAATTTATACAGTTTTGGTAAGTTATTATCCCTGTCACGTGTTATAATGATGAAAAACTTTTATCTTCAGTTGAAAATGTTTTATCTTATTTAGAGTAACTTTCAGATTAACTGTGTCAAAAAATATTTAAAAGAACCCAAAGTTTGATTCGGGTAACAAGATATTTATGGTAAACAAAACATTTTTATATAATATTGAAAATAAAATTCTAAATTCTTGCTGTTTAATGATTTTGTCGTTAGTATTAAATGAAAAATCATGAACATTAAAGCGTACAATTTTCAGTATGTTGTATAAAAAAATGCAGAATCTCGTAAATATAATTTAAAGTCGTAAAGTAGTTTTATTACCTAATATTATCACAAAAGAAAAGGCCTTCTTAATTTAGTTATTTATCTGAGAATACAAATTTTTTTGTTTAAAGAGTTAATTCATACATAATTTTAGAAATTGTGTCTTTTTTAAGTATGTTTTGTGACTTAAATAGCAATTTAAAAATGTATACAAGTTTTACTATATTAAAAGAAATTTAATAGATTTTTTTTTAGATTTATAATAAAAATTTTTAATCCATTTAGATAAAAATTTGTCCCTCTGTACTACTTTTTAAAGGCAAATATTATCAATCATTCTAATCGATTTCGTCTTTTTATTTGCTTCAGTTCAATGTATTTCAACAAAAAACTGATTGATTGATTTCCAGAATTATTTGTTACAAATTTATAAAAAAATTTTTCAAGTGATGCTCAAAATAAATCTTTAGAAGCCCTCAAAATAAAATTTTCTATTACCAAATACAATGGAAAGTATATTATGTAATAAATATTAAGAAGCTTATGAAATCTCGTTTTAAGTACTTGTTTTTCAAAAAGTAGTCAATTTTTCTTCAAATTGTAACTGACAATAAACGACAGACATAAAGTTTCATTAGTAGCCTTTATATATTTATTATTTTAGGAATACATAATTTACTGCTTTGAAGTGTTATAATAAAATAGTTTTTTTTTTCACGTAGTTCAGAAGGATAGAGAGAACGCACCAGTGCGCACGGGCCCAGTCGTTATGAGCGAGAGAGATGTGCTTAAAACTTCGATGTTTAGATGTTCACATTTTACGATGTATGTCGTTGCGCGTATAATTTGAATTGTATAAATTACAATTTAAAATTTTTACGATGAAAACATAACGATGTAGTTTTTTCAGTCTATAAAGCTTCCGTAGAGTTGAAAAAGCGGCTTCCTGTTTAGCATGATAGTTAAAATAAAAAAATTCATAATACATTAATTCCATTATAATTTTCATGATATTCGTAATTATATTTAAGATTTTGTAACCACGAAATTCAGGATACTATTTAAATGTAGCGAAATTCTAAGCGAATCTTGTATCCAATTTTCTAAAATGGCATCGAGTATTTGAAGGCAATGGAAATAATGTAAAATATCGATAAAGTGATAATTTAAGAGAAATAACTATATCATAGTCATTGCGCTCTATGCAATTTTTAATGCATAATTCAAAATAATTAATATTTCATAATTTTTATTTTTATATGTTTTTCATTAGAAATATTATATATAAAATAGGAAAAATTCAACTAATACAATGTGTTAAAATTTTATTTACATGCAAAAATTTATTCAATTTATTCATAGGTTATCGATCAATAATTGCAAAATAATTAAAAAATGCATTTAAAATTGCAATATGATACAAATTAATTTCTATTAAATATGTTTAAAATTAGTTCTATAGCTTATTACATATTTTACATTATTATTATTTAATTATTAGATAAATTATACTATGTTATTAATTATTAAATAAAATTTATAATAAAATATCTAAATAAAAATTATTAAATTAAATACTGATAAGTTTAAATGAAATTAATGCCATAAGCTTAGTATTTATTATTTTTTTTGCATATTTTACATTGTTGAACATACCTTTCATAATAAATGTATTTTTTAAATAATTTTGCTCTACATACATATATATTAGTATGGGTATGATTGTAATTATAATATTATTAAATACTAAAATATTATAATAATGCATACCAAAACTGTAATTGAATTTTTTTATAAGAACAAAAAATTTATTATCATTATAATTAATATTATTTCTTTATAATAAAGTTTGATAATAAGTTAATTTAGTTATTTTTTATATTTTTTAAACGCATGTACGAATAAAAATATATTTTAAATGTATTTATTCAAAATATAATCAAGCTAAGTTCATCAGTATATCGCATTAAATAAATTTTAATAGTTATTTTATAAAAAATATTTTTATGATGTAACGCGTACATTATTCTTATGTATGCTAAACTAAATTACAGTGAATTATTATTAGTATCACATTTTATCATTTGCGCATCTCAGAGTTATCAGCAAATTTCACAAAGAGTAATCAAATTCTTTATATTAATCAACTGTTATATATATTTTATGTATTTATTAAAAGCATTGAATTAATAAAAAACATTGACTTTTAATTAATGTGTAATGAATATACAAGAATCATTTCTTTTAGTGTAACAGATAAGCTAAAATATACAATAAGCTTTACTTAGTAAAATTTTTAAATGTTTCAAAGCAAATCTTATGTTTAAAATTTTATCAAAGAAAAACTAAGGAATAAAAATTTGCATCATTATTTTCGGTATAATTGTATACGAGTTAGTTGAGAGATTGCAATTATTCTTCTATACTACTGCAAACGAGAGTATTGGTACATTTATCATGATTTTCTTTCAGCTTGTTTTTACGAAATCTACTTTTATATTATTTATGATAATTTCAAACCGAATACGTTACAATCTTATATTTGCATAAAAAAATCAGAACTACTTAAAATGTACGATTAGTTAAATATAGAATGAATGCCTTACGTTTTTGAATATCAAATATAATATTCCTCAATGATAATAAATTTATTCTAAAATTATATACATTAATATGCTTGGAATTTTAAGAAACTTTTAATTAATTCAGTTGCATATCAATTTAAGAGATCATTTATAATGGTATATCTTAATGTTCATTATTAATTTGAAATTAATCATTTTTTAAATTTTATAAAACTTTATTTCAGTAGAACGCAAGTAAATGTAGAGGTAGTGAAAATCATTCGGTAGACATAGTTTCATTCAAGTTTATTGAAACTAATTTACGATCCATTAGAAGTTTTGAGAATATGAAAAGTTTGTAATGCAATTATGATTTTTAAAATAAAAAAATTGTGAGAAGGTTATGAGATATAGTTACTTAACTGTGTTGTGATAATAAATTATTGTACTTGACTTGTAATTTAAACAAAATAGAATGAATTTCTCGAATACCTACAGAAATCGAATAAATAATTATTGTCTATGCATAATAAAAAAATTTGAATCTTCGCGCACTTTTTACACGATGAAAAATATATTTCCCGTACCTAAAGCTACTAAATATAACAAATAAATACTGTACGAACTATCGGAGTAACTAATGTAATACAATACAAGATCAGAATGCGAGTGAAATGTTCAAATGACCGGCTTTTAGACTTAATTATTTCGATAGTAGTAGGTTGTAACTTATTGCTCTCATTTAAGCAGGTCGAATGCAGTTGGCACGAATTCAAGGTCAGGCGACTAAAAATTTAACGCGACTATAATAATTTTGAAATGTCTTTAGCATTGGCTCTGCCGCACCAGAAAGTTTGGAAGGTTTGGCTTCTGTCTGCTTCCTTGAAATCCTCGTAGAATAAAAGTTCAAAGAAATTGACCAAGAAGCAGAGTAGCTCAAGGGGCTAAAAGGCTGCTGATGTACACAGTTCACGGCTCCTCCTCTTTGCGTCCGAGGAAACTCTTTCTAGGGGATTTATCAAAGCGATTCTGCGAGCTTTCCATTGAAATTACTCAGGCCCGCCATTGCCGCAACTTATACGTAGTTCCAGTTCGTTTTACCGGTAAGTTCTATGCGTATCCCGAGAGATACTCTAATCTATTCTGTATCGAACGTTATTTTTTTATTGCCACTTGATAAAGCAGACCAAATAATAAAAAAACTATAGCCAATGAAATTCCGTGATAATATTGGACCAGGAGCTTAGAGGGTTCACATTTTTTAACTGCGAAGCTCTGATTCTCCTGAAAATTAAATAAACGAACAAGAAAACTCGAATGCCTGCATATTATTCATTTTGGCCTATCGGAGTTAAAGTGCCGTAAGATTGTTAAAGTATAGAAAAACTTATAAATTTTAATTCACTTTGAAAAGCAATTTTGTTTTTCCTGTATTTGCTTTTAGTCGCGAATCGATTGCTTGTTACGAACTCATCTATATGCGTAATACGACTCGTGGAGGCCTCAGTATTTTAGTTATTACAGTTAATCATTACTCAAAAACATCAATTACGGATATCTTGGAGACATTTGAGTGCTTCAAAATTTATTAAATTTGATTAATTTTGTTTTGGAAGCTTAATTTTTTCGTATTAATTTTTGCTTTAATAGTTTTATTCAATTTACGACTAGAATAAAAAAATTAATTCTATTTGTTTGCTGCATAAAATTTAATACACACGCACGCAGGTACATGTATCAGATTCACGCGCGCGTGCGTGGAAATCAATATACACTTGATAAATCGCAATTGGTGCCGTCATACGTACGGTTTACATGCCTTTTGAGAGAAAAGCGGCCGTCATTCTATTTTTTCGAGATATCACATATCTAGTGTCAGTTGTGACACCAAGACGAATCGATTGATACTTGATACATGGAAATCGATGCTGTCGTTCACGGACATTATACGAGAATGCGGCAAAACCAAACACAAACCCCAATGCGACAGTAAAAATAGCCGTCTTTTTACGAGGTGGTTTCGAATAAAAATTACAATACTGCTCACCATGGTTGTGGAATGCTTATGATAGGCGATGAAAATGATAGTTATGTAATTGCAAAGATAGTAAAGATAATAAACAATAATGAATTTTTGCCGAGCTATACAATGTAGATAATCACAATTTTTGCTAAATAACTACGTTTTCATATCTCTGTACAACTGTTTATTTAAATTGGCAACAGTTTTCTTCGTTCAACTACTTAGTTAAAAATACGACTGTTTTTTGTTTTTTCTTCAGTAGAGGTATTTGCTGATTATGTAGAGTTTACGACGATCCGAATGTGGCTCGAGCGAGTAAATGTTTGCAGGAATAAAGTCGAACGCGAACGAGTTTACGGAAGCTGCGACGTTGCATCTTCATTCGAATAGTTGCCAAATCTCGGGGTGGGAAAGCACTTAAGTTGTCATTTAGAAGTTGTAATAATTAAGTTATTGAGCCTCGGTACATTAATTACTCTCTGGTGAAATTGTTTAAAAAAACGAAAGAATTATATCGATAAGTTTCGTAAAAATCATTCTTGCTTATCTTTGCTGATTAATTAATATTAATTCAGCATTGGTTTTGAATTCTATAAGAACATTTTTCGGTCGGTGCTGTTTTAGTTATTAAGTACAAAAAACAATTTATGCGAAAAACAGTTGCTCTCGGGATTAAAGATCGATCGCTAGAGCTAAAGAAAATTGCGAGGCTTTTTTGTAATTTAAATATGTGTTTGAATCGGAAGCCGAACGCAATGCACGTCCAGAAACAGAAGATCTGCGCGTAATAGAATATTTTCCGGGAAATTCAATTAAACTAGTTTACCACGTGTTCTGGCGATGTGTTCCACAGCTATGCGACTCCCAGACGAGGCTTCGGCGTTGCAAAGCTTTTGCCCGCTGTAGCTCATGCAAAAAGCTTTACTTCGCTTTTTGCCTGTTTGCTCGGAGCGTTAATGCTCGCCCTTTATACTCATAATATAATTAATAAATTATTTTTGCTTAATTATTATCATTATAAATTGATTTTACTTTTACACTGAAACGAAATTTTAAGCTTTAATTAAATTTTATTTTTCATCACACACAAATACATATATATGTTGCACAAGGATACTTTTTAATCTGACACTATATATAAACAAAACATAAAATGTATCCCGAAGTTATTAAATTGTAAAAGATGATCGTTATAATCTTAAATGAAATTTTAATCTATGCTCAATAATAATTAATATTATAATAAAAGTTTGATTAAATTTCTTTCCAAAGGTACATTATCAGCATTATATGTACAAATATAACAGGGCGAATTTTTAATTTTTAAAATTTGTATTAAATTGGTTCTGGTAAAAATTACTTTTGGAAAATATTTTTTTCAAATTTACATTCCCTTTTTCTTTTCAAAATTAAGTCTTCACCACAAACAATATTACGTAAAGAAAATTTATTTCAAAGAATTTAGAAGACGTTTAAGGACTTTTAAAATTAAAAAAAAATATAATGTATTAAGCGTAATTTGGAAATTTTATAAATCACAATTTAAAATTAGTCTTTAATTTTCAGTAATTTTTATAAAATGTGTGTATTTTAATGGAGTAATTTGTTTTGATAACGTAGTTGGATAACATTAAAAAATGGTTACATTTTATATTGCGATTATTAAAAAAAACTTGGTTGAATGTATTCGTAAGCTTGTAACAAATTATTATCAGTTATTCAGTAAAACTTTAAAGAAAAAATTTGGATGATCAAAAACTATTTACTTCAGCAATAGGTATATAAAATCATTAATTTTTGTTTTTATTAGCTTATGTTAAAATTTTTTCTTCTCTTGAAAATTTATTATTTTTATTTCTTATTGCTTGAATCACGTCTACTTTATATCAATTTTGAGTTGTTGCGCAAATCTCATTACATCACAATTTTGATCGACAAAAACGAAATATGCGAATTTTAAATTGTTTCCGAAATTTTGTTTTCATTTTTTATAAATGCGGCTAAATAAATAAATAAATAATATTTCAAGATCAAGAATTATTCGATAGGCACTTGCCCGAATAAATTTATATAAATACCATGCAGAAATAAAAAAAATGGTAAAAGTTAAATAAATAAAATAAAACATGGTAAAATAAAAAAAATACAATCATAGTCCGTGAGGACTTTTCTGACAAACCTTGCGATAAATAACGCATCGAGCTGCATAGAGTAATCGATGCGTCAACTCAATAAACGGTACACGAAAAAGCTTTTCGTAAATCTAATACTCGTAATAAGCATTGGAAGCAGCCCCTTCCTAAATTTAAAATCTGAAGGGTCAATTGCAAGCGCTGGAGCCAGAAATGCCACGTAAGCTCGCGTCGAAAGATGCGTGAGGTCGCAGCAGGTCGGAGGAGGAGTGGAGGGTCGAGATAAGGACTCTATCCCCCCCCCCCCGCTGTTCATGCATAATTCCAACGCGCGGAATCGGAGCGCGAGTGAGTCATCGGTGCTCGTTATCGGGACGTCAGGGCCAGGCCGCGCTTTGGCGGGGTCTAAATTATTTATGGGACCCCTCGAAGATTCTCTCGATTATCGAAGCCCTCGTCGTGTCGAATCGCGTGTCGGAGGATCGCGAATTACCATAACCATTGAGTCGTGCGCGCGTTGACGAGCTGCGCGTCGCAACAAACGAGGCCGTGCTCTCCGTCAATATCGCAGCTTCATTGGCGCTTAACTCGTGTTTGCTCCGATCCCCCAATTATGTATGCGTCCGCTCGCCGCTGCTCCAGCACAACTTTCGGCACATTATTTACAATTAATAGAAAATTTATCTCCCCGTTCCTACCGCGCGTTCTAAATCTATAGACAATGGCTGTTGACGTTTGACTGCACGCGATCCGATGAGCGACCCTGCTAGACTTGTTTGAATTTCCAGTCGAGAAAGCCGACAACTCCGTTCTCAGTGCGGATAGAAAATTTAAGAAAAAATGAGCATTCGTTTGCGCTCGTCGGCTTGCAATAATTTGCAGGGGTTGCCCGAGTTTTGCTCTTTGCCTTCGCCTTTAAGCGCAATTTTCCGATTGCATTGGGCGCGCACCTGGACTGCGCTTGCTTCGCCAGATTATCTCTGCACGTCGATCGGTTGATTACCATGAATATTTTAAATTATCGGAGGGGTTCGCAAAGTGATTAATTATTTTCGTCGCTTATTAGAGACTAAGCGACCGAGTTAAGGTTTTAGTTATGCGTCCTACGAAAGTGAGATGATTCGGGACGTATTGCTGCTGCACAAAAGCTCTCGTCGATATTTTGGCGCCGAAGATGTTTGCGATACGTCTGCTAATTAATTAATGGACTAATCAACCCGTGGGAAGATAATTGCTTCGTAGACGCACGATGAAGTCGAATCAAATTATCCATAAAGTGCTAGCGTTCGCCACTGCTGAGTGTTTAGCGTATTAGCGTCGAGTCGCGTTCCGTTTTTTACGCTCTCCTATGATTTGAACTCGCGTGTAAACAGCCATAAATATCAAAGATAACTTCTTAACGGTTGAGTGAAAACGTTAGCTTAAAACGCTTCCGGATGGCGCAGCAGTGGATACGATATTTCATATTAGCCGAGTGAAAACGCGACTGGATAATAAATAGAAAGCGAGAAACAAGGAAAATTAATGCCAAAAGTAAGTCGGAAGGAAAATTTAGCTTGCCTGTGTATTTTCCAAATCACTCGATCGATCCTTACCCCTGGGATATTTTGACATATCCAGGGTGAAAGCCACCGCAGCTACACAAATATCGGCTTTTCAATTAGCATTAATTCATCTGGAATATTATTATTTGTTTTCGTAATAACGATCATTATTATATTAATTTTTGAGATCGCATCGCAATTTTGCCGGGAGATTAATCTTTCTTTATTTTAATCTGACCCGGCGCTCCAGCGCTCGTAATCGCATACAAATAAATCGCAAACGGTCCAAATTAAAGTTTAATTTCGCCATGATTTATTAGGGTGTTTGTGTTATGGTAATGGGACGAAAATCGTTTGCACGGAGTGTACGCTGAGAAGTAGAAGACGTCACGGCGCATTACGGGAGGTATAAGGTCTTGATTCATGAGGCAAATAGGAGCACGAGTTTACGCTCCGGTACAAGAACAGAAACGTCCACGGCACCCAGGGCACGAAGTCGCTCGTCGGCTGTAAGAACGAGCGCGGCGATACGTTGGGACGGCAGATGTGGGAGCTATAGACGTAACGAGGAAAACAGTGCGTACATCGCCGTAATGAAAATGAATCGGGGTTGTCGCCGGGGATCGGCGTGCACACCGGCCTGCTGTTGACGGAAAAAACGGCCAAGTACCGACTACGGTGTCGGATAATTCAGGAATTGGGTCAGCGCCATCTCGTTACGAGCGTAATTATAATAATATTCGAGAGCGAACGCGCTTAACGGATTAAATGCACTCGAGTATTTTTAAAATATTTCAGCGCGATTTATTGTCAGCGACCCCGCGTTGAATGGCGCGAGATGTAGGTTAGTAAGGTACAGTCGGAAGACGTTCCCCTGTACGGGTGCGCGCGTGTGTGGTGCGTATTATAGCGCTGAAAACTAGCGAGTTGCACAAGTGCTGTGGGGAGTGTTCGGCAAACGCAGTGACATGTTTGCTTACATCTTACAGCGAAATCTGATTACTCGTTGCTACTTTGCTACATCTGCATTAGTTTCCGTACTTCTTCATTTAAAGTCTCGCTGCGTTCACCGCTTCGAAAGAGCCTACACTAAATTAAATCGCAAGTTTGGGTTCACATATTTACTAAAATTGATTTATTTTTTTTTTCCCGTTCACGTGTAATCGTTTTTAGATTCCGCATTAAAATGCATGAAATCTCGGTCTCGGTACGCGATGTGATACGCTTGAAACGCGAGGAATAATTAAATTGATGAGCTGCAAAGTGCCAATATTTAATTTTAAGATAATAATTTTCAAGCAAAATTAATATGCATGCGTTATGCTTGTTTGCGTTGATATCGCAGAAAAATTAATTAAATAATAGCATAAAAGATTTTAATAAATGTTCTTGCTTTGCCAAATTTTAAAAAGTTTTGCAGTTTCATTAGAGAAACCAGAAATTTGATTAAAATTCCTTTTTCCCAAATATCCTTAATATTAAATATTTTATCTTAACTTTTTAAAGATGCTGATCTATGTAAATTTGTCGTAAAGTTGTATTGCTCAAGCTATGTACATACGTATAGATTTAAAATGAAATTTACAATAATTTATAAAGTTTAATTTTTTTCAAAGTTTTATAATTTATTTATAATTGCTTCGTAATTTGTTAGTGCTAAAATTTATTTAAAATTAACAAAATTTCAAAATGTTAACAAGATTATTAATTTTAAAATCTTGTACTAGAATTATAAAAATATATTTCGCTCCAAGATCGTAATATTATCTTTCGTATTCGTTAATTTCATAAATTTTGATTTATAGCATCTCGATTTCTCTAAGTAGATCTGATAGAAAATAATTTCAAAATATAAAAAATATTTTTTAAGATTAATTATCGCATAAACCAAAATTCTGTTTATTCTTAGAATAAAGAGATGAAATATTTTGCAACAAGAATAATATATACACTTACATGAAATGAGAAAAAGTGAGATTTCATAGCAAGAAACTAAGTCATTATTATTATAATTAAGGGAAACATAATACGAAAACTGTTTTTCTTGAATTTTAATTTAAAAACGGAAATGGGTGTGTAATTAGAAAATTATCTTTTTATGCATTAATCGTTAAAAATACAACTTAATTAAAAACAAATATCAAAAGATACAAAGCTTTCTACACATTCGTTAAATATTTATAATCATACACGGCTATGACGAAGTACGTTAATTTTCTTACCAACTTGTGATTAAATTTTACGCCAAAAATTGTATTTACCAAAAAGAAACGAATTTCACAAGCAATAATTCGAATTTTGTACGTTTTATAGATTGCATTTTTCGCTCCTAACGCGTACAGTCATGCCGCACGCTATATAAATTATCGGCCGAGCAAAATTACAGAGTTTCCAACTGTTTTTTGAAAAGCATGCACGAGTTCAATGCAAAGTTGAAAGAAAGCTAACAAGTCATAAAGTTGATAGAAAACATTGTTTATAATTTCCATAAATATTTATTCCTACGAACAAATTTGCAGTAGTACAATTAATAAATAGGCGTACACGCATCGGTAAATTGCGTGACTCCGAGGAATTTTCCGCAAACTTGTAAGCGAATACTGCACCCATATTTAATTTTGCTCGGAGAATCAGGACGCATGTTTGGGTTACTCGAAACATGCATTAACCGACAAACATGTTACACATTACATGTCAGTTCATCGGAAGCTTTACGTCGGCGCTCATATTGTAGCCGGCAAAACGAAGAAACCGAATTTCGAATTTTTATAAAAAGGAGCAACTCTTAAGATTTTTACGGGCTAAGTGACACGATGAGTAACTGATTTTCCGAGGCGCTTTAAAAATGTTGGAAAATGTTGATGATAAATGCTGAGAAATGTTGAAGAACGTTATAAAATGAATTGAGCGCCGAGTCGAAGCAGGTAAGGTAGGTAATGCCCGCAATATCTATTGTTGAAAAATCTTGGCACGAAAACAAAACCGAATAGAAGAGTAAGAAGGGAGAAAAAATGATAGCTCCTAGCTCCGGCTTTCGGAAGAATTTCTGCACTCCGAGCTGCCAGCGGTGGTGTATTATAGGGGAATGTTTTGTCCTGTAAATAAACGGACCTCACTCAAGCGCGTCTAACGGTTCCGGGGAGAAAAGGAGAAGACGTTGTGTTGCGCTCGGGTCGAGAAGCACTTGGCGGTGTAGTAAATATTCGGTTCATGCATTATTTAAGCAGCGAGTGTCTTGTTTCCTGCGTTACGACACGTGCACGTGCGCCTACCCGCCCAGACGCCAATTCTTTATGAGTACACTTTCTTTTGTTTATGGAATGCTGCTAAACTGTTCGCTAAACCGCCGTTGTTGAGCGGAAAATATGGCGCGCTTGTGCACCTGTGGAGTTCTTGTCATCTAATTTCATCCCCGATCCTCCCCCTCATTTTCCGGACACGCGATGTGCTCGTGATTTGTTCTTCCGGCGGATCGCTTATCGAAGCCAACTGGAACTTACTGCGTAATTATTAATTTTTCGAGTCCATTGGAATGCGCAACCGACTGTTTCTTTCATTTATTCGTTATTGTATATTTATTGTCATTATGTATTGAGTAACAATGATCTTCGTAATTGTTTGTCCGAGGAGAATTAATGTAACTTCGCGTAAAATATGATTTTTCTGCATTCCAACAATCCTTCGTTTGGATCAATTCTGAACAATAATTTGTTTAAAACTGAAATAATTGATAACATTAAACGAATACATCTTAATTTTACAATCGAACAATATTTATTCCATTAACGCTTTTACAATATCCAAGGCGCAATACTTATACACTTAGATATTTTTATTACATTACCAGTAAATTTTCCCTGTTATTCTTCGATTTCTTCATTT
Organism: Platyscapa corneri; assembly: GCA_018907185.1. Taxonomy (NCBI): domain Eukaryota; kingdom Metazoa; phylum Arthropoda; class Insecta; order Hymenoptera; family Agaonidae; genus Platyscapa; species Platyscapa corneri. The sequence continues at coordinate 2,589,714 of JACCHW010000025.1, read as the reverse complement.
TATTCATTCGAAGAAATTTCTATTATTCGTTTTATTTGAATAAATTGTTTTTTGCTATGGTAGTAATGAATATCTGTTCCACTATGTCGAGTTTTCATTTAAAAATAGTGAAGTAGTGAGTTTGAATGAAAAAGTTCAGCAATTCATTCGTCAGTTCGATATATTGGTAAACTACAAATACCGAGCATGTTTTCAGCTGCTTTTATTTAAACAACTCTTGTGTTATTACGTATTGTACACGCTATTGTGATTACGTTCTTTAAATTAGAAAACAATATGAATTCAACTTTAGTTCGGTTAATTGAAATTCAAATTAAGCCTTGCATTCGCATATTAAAAGATTTGATGTATTACTACGGTATACCTTGATTGAAATTCTCGTTTAATTTGTCAAAAGTTTAACGCTGAGATAGTAAAAATATTTATCAGCTGTAAATATATAGTAACGTTCAGCTCGTGGAAATATAAAATTTTGTCACATGTTAAAAATTACCATTAAACGTATTTCCGTTCTTTCTATTATTTGCCACATTCATCATTGCATTGGAAAGATAAAATTAAATTATACTTCCTCTATAATATTGAAGTGCACAGTCGACTTTTATAAAAACTAAAATATTGATCGTTTCAAAAGTATGAAAATGAAGTTGAAGTTTTAAGTTTAGTACGCAAGCGAGTTTTTTTAATTATGCTTCTTAATTATCATAAACCAGACGAATTATTTATGTTGCTAATATTTGAATTTCTCTTACTATTGATTTAGCAGTAGATTTTTATCTTTTAATTTTCTTCCGTGGTTACGTCCTAATATATTTCGTGTTTTAATTTTTTGCACTGGCAGCGTTTGCAATCTTTTTCCTAATTATTAGTTGAAGTTTTTAACGTAATTATTACAGTATGCATAATGCATAGCACAACATAAACCCTTTTTAAATTGAATCCAAAGAGTATGCAATATTGAAAAATGCTTAAGTTATCAAAGCAAAATTCTTGGGAAAATCTATAATTCACGAAGAGCTCGATTATTATTGCATCATTAATTCATTATCGAAGTTTTAATGTTCCTGTAAAGTATCGCGTCTAATAAACTGTTTCTAACGCCTAATGAAAATGTTTTAAATGCCTTGTTTATAGTTCCATGTTCCATGTTTTCTTGAAATTAATAACGAGCTTTAAGATGTAATTATGTGCCCGAGAACTGTTATTATAATCAATATAAGCGTAGGGTTGAAACTTCGAATGCAGCTAAGGTATATAATTTAAATTTCAGCAAACGGATATCGCGGTAAAAATCGGTGACTTATTTATATCTGCTAATCGGAAAAAGTCGAGCAACTGTTTAGTGAACTTGTATTAATTCTCGGTTATAACTTAATGTTATTGTAAAATAAATCGGGGACCATATCACTGCTCTCGGATTATAGGGTATTTAATCATTGGTAGGGCGCTGGCGCTGATAATAATAACGAGGAAATCAGTTACGAGTCTCGAACATGGCGCTGCGACCGAGCGTGAAATTGATACTGTAAAAAAGACTGATTCGCGAAGATTAGTCCACGTGATCGATGCGAATCGTTGCGGGACCTCGCATTTCTCCCCTTAAAGCTCGTGTATTCAGTGTTAATATTCGGCTCAGTCGAGATCCCCGCAGCCAATAAATTAATGTTCCCTTTATAGGCGCGCCATGTTTCGTCGCGTAATAAGACGCCGAGAAAAAACGACTACACACGTATATTGGCAGCGTATCTTTGGCGCCGAGGCTGGGGGTAAAAGTCGGTGTGGATGGAATTCCGAATTTCCAAGTTTGAGATCTTTGGAATAGTTGTTCGAGGGGGGCAAATGCCGGTGCCGGTGCCGGAGTTCAGCGAGGAAGGCTAAGGGCGAGGCGCCACGGTTCTTTACATAATTAGAATTCGGGAAGGACAAACGCAAGTGCTTCTCGCCGCGTCGTACATGCAGTGGTGTGTACCTCGCGCATTACCGGAATACGTGAAGCTTATTTACATGTATTGCCGAGGAGCTCGAGTTTTGTCGCTTTCGTCGCTTTTGTGGGCCTCGGGCAGCGGGTGATTCGCGCGCAGGGCCTAAGCTAGAGGCTGCCTCGGGAGAAAAGTCACGAGGCCTCCTCCTAAGAACGTACGAGCCTACCTCTGATTACGGTCATTAAGGGATTACGAATCCTGATCCGACGTGCGAGCAAAGTTCAAGAGCTGGAGAGCCCGAGCTCTGTCTCGCTTACTCTCTTAATGCTAATGCCCGCGCTCGCTCATTCAGACTTTGCGCATTACACTAGCTTAACTGCATTCCCCCCTCCCTCTGCCGAATTATCACGAGGCAGTTCTGTCGACCCACCTATTGTCTACTTTTTACTTTGCTTTTAAAGACTTTATAGTGGAGTCGCTCGTCGAGTGCGACCGAACGTGTAAGCGATGTTCCCCTTAAGCGCCTTTTAAAATATGAAGTCATCGATCTGTTTAGGGTGGCATTTCCGCTGCATCCTGTGCATTGGCGTTATAATAGAATGCGTCGCAGCCAATTTTATGACCAGTGGCGCTGCGGATAATCGTTTTTTTTAAACAGTTACAAGGAGCTCTTCTTTATCTTTACTGCCTAGGAATGAATCGTTTTACTTTCACAGCACCTTAAAGCAGGATCATCCACTTTTATCTCTTTGCGTTGAATACCTTGAAATTGAATTGTTCTAAATAATTACTTTTACTGCCAAATCTTTAAATGCGTATTTCTTATGTATTTTTGATGATGCCGAGCACGAGAATCGTATTTTCCAATGGCTATTATTTCCGTGTAAATTTCCAAATGTTTCACCGTTATAATTTTTCGGGAAAAGCGTGGCAATGTCAACACTTTACGAAGCTCTCAAAAAGCTATTCCTGTTACTAATTATTCGCAGCATCAAACTTTTCGATTCATAATTATTGCTTTAATTAAAGTTCAAGATTTTTCATGTGTGAATTTCTCGCGATTTATTCGATGATGTTTATAGTTTTTGGATTTAATTTCGTAAACTTGCAAGATAATCTCTAACTGTAGTTGTAATTTTTATATATAACAATATATATTTTGAATTTGAATTAGCTAAATCCAACTTCGGTATATATTTTCAGTATTCTGGTAGTTTTTTATGGTTCGTTGAAAAGCGCATCAATTTTTCATAATCAAGCAGAGAAACGTAAGGAAATCACATTCGAAAATTTTTTATTTTTACATTATTCACTAAACGGATTATTGAAAATTCGGATGTTGTGAAATCAAGCTTAGGTTTTATCAGTATTATTACAACTAATTTTGTATACATGGAAACTAGTGGCTCCCAAAAAAATAAATTCCAAGTTTTAAAAAATAATGTGCTTATTTTGAATGGCAGAGAAGAGGAGGATAAACGATATAAGACTAAAACATAAAGAAGTTTGACGGATAAAATGGAATGAAAATCATAAATCAGACTTAAAAAAACACAGATCGTGAGTAAATATCACAAATAAGAGTAGCGTAACAAAGCAAAGAGTGTTCTTGTACGAGCGTAAGCTTTTCGAATTTAAAACTAATTAATTATAATGCCGTCGATGATAATAAATTAGCGACAAAAATAGTTTTATCGATATAATGAACAATAATTTTATTAAATATATTTCACGTTATTTTTGAGGCTAAATCTGCGTAAGCTCTCGAAATATTTTGAATCAAAATCGCTAGTTGAAAAATTCTGACATAAATATAAAGAGCCGAGTCTGATTATACACATAGCACCAATGATTTCCATTCCTATTGTTTGCTTTATTACTAACGGATTTTTGAAATTTTGAAACACCGTACGCAGCATCGTAACTCGAGTAAACGAGGTGATTCAATACAATAAATGCATAACACATCCGTTCGTCTACCTAATGGACTTCCTCTCCCAACACTTTGCAATTCACAATTCATTACTCTCTGACATTTTAGTCTTTTTGTTGCAACTTTTCGCTCCCAGTTGCTCGCTTTTGCAGAGACAGATGCTTCGCTATCGATAATGCAAAAATTAGTCACCACTTACAGCTTAATCATATCGCGTCAATTATTTCCATATCATCCGACGTTTCGTTAAATTTACGCTCGGTAGTCGTGAATGATTGACTGTGCATCTGCACGAACTTACACAAGGTACTCGATAGCCGCGCGAGCGCCCCTGCATCTGTTACGCGAATGGTTAATATCCGCAATATGGTCGTTAATATGACACGCAAACGGTTTCCTGAGAAAGCATCGTACAGCCGCAGAAACCGCGAGCCGCCGGTTCATTTAACCGAAATCGATTTAATCGGGGGATAGGCTGGAGGAATCGTTCTAGGATACGAGGCGTTAAATTTTAGGGCTTTTGGATTCGTGACAAGCGCGCGGCGCTTACAGCTACAGCTGCCTGTTGGTGTGCGTGAGCGGAAGCCAAAAGTTCCGCGAACATAACCCATAAATGCGGCCATGAACGTCGATACGCTCCGATATGCCCCATCCGAACGGCTAAATCGAATATCGCCTCTTCATAAATTCCAACTATTGGGCTCGTAATGACGAGCAGCCATTACTACTAATTAAACGTGCATTGAGCAAATAGCGGTATTTGTTGCCTCTCTGTCGGCGGTGACGACAAAGAAGTGCAACCTGTAAGCGGGCACAGCGAGAAAAAGGGTTCTAATCGAGTGATACCTGGATGTTAGTCCGGGGATCGGTTTAATCCGTCGAAAGCCGGATTCAGTCGCTCCGGATCCGGGGGGAATAAATATACTGCGCGGTCAAGGCGGATTTCCCGTCTCTCCTCGGACGCCTGCTGCAAAGACCTTTTGTCGAAAGGGCGCGACTGTTTACTATCGAGACAAGAGAGCTCGGCGAGCAAACCAGGGCCCGACTTAGCTCTCTCTCTCTCTCTTTGTGCTCCTCCGAGGTGCTTTATCATAAAGATCCGGGATCAAGCGGCGCGATACCTGTGATTTTTCAAGAGGCGTACGCTCGGTATCAACCCGCGACTCCTCGAGCTCCGTCAGCGGTGTGCCATTTATAGTCACTGTCGCGCTTCGCTCGCTTTTGTATTTTCGGACCTCGAGAGTCTGTGTCGGTGTCGGGTTTAGATTGAATTTTTACGCTCTGGGGGAGCACGCAGAGAACGCGGAGAGGGTACAGACGAAAAGCAGCATAACGAAGAGGCGGTTACCTCGAGTGTTGTGTGAATAGAGAACCGGATGCGGCTGCTATTTTTGAGGTCCACAGTGTCGCGCGAAATGAGATGATTTGTTTGGCAAGGGGCAGGAGAATGCAGTTATTAATTAGACCATCGATTACTCGGGCGCGCGACTAATTTCACTTAGCTTATCCGGTAGTCCATCGTCGCGAGTGCGAATCCAGCCACAGAGCGGAATTGGAAACGGCCACTGGTTATATCGGAAATTTTGAGCTTAGCTCGTGAAAAGGCAGGATGTGCCGTCTATTACTCGACTAGGCTTCCATTCCGCTGCAGCCCATTTTATCTCAAGGCACTCGCCTCTCGCCGTAACTCGATTTCTAGGCCGGAATAAAGGACTGCGAATGAACTCTCGACTTTGCGTTCTTGTACATTCACAGGGACGCGCACGCATACGCGCGTACGCGGAAAGGGAGACACACGTGTACGTTTCCTATTTCAGCGCGCTAATCCACATTTATCTTATTACTCGAATTCCGTCCATCTGTCTACGTTCGGCGTTCTCTTTTTGCCGGTCCGCTTTATTCCGGGTTTAATTTCCTCCCTCGCGCTCGCACCTGTGGGCGTTATTCATCATGCGGTGCAATATTTTTATTGGACGCTCGGGCGAAAAACGCACAGGGCTCGGGAGCATCAGCATCAACATTAGCAGCGTTGTTTATTAGAGGGGGTGGAACGCGCGCTGTTACGCGCACCGTGATAATGCGTATGATGTAGACTGTTGGCGCAGTGAAAATATTAGCTTTGTATAGACATGCGCGGCTGCACAGGACGAGGTATAAGCGGTTAATAAGCAATTCGAAAACAAGGCAAAATGCAGGCCGTGTAGTAGCGTCCACGGTGGGAAGCGAAGGTACACGATAGTTGAAGCCGAAGCTCCTGCTTCATTATGCGGCGCGACATGGCAGTTTGCCAGGGCTCCTGATAAAGGGTGGCTCTCCCAGTTACTGTGCTCTTAGAGCCGCTACCTTCCTCTCTTAATACCCGTCCTAAAGCGCGCATAATCGCAATAATTCAAAGGCAGTCTCATTGCTCATTAACTTGTTCTCTGTACCTGGCGTTGAGCGTCGAAGAAGCGCTTCTCCCGCGTTCGCCGCCCATCCGCCGCTAGATCTCATTTCCTTGTCTTCCTGGTACCGTAAAGAGACTGTTCATGTATTTAGCAAAGAGTTGCGCGCGACAAAGCAGAATTTATAAAAGCCAGGTACTGGCGGTCCGCGCAGCGCCGAGTTCGCCACTGGTAAATCAACACCGGGACACTGTCAGCCACAGCGAAAGTGGAAACAGAAGCTTGTTAGTCAGCCTGGCTTACAGTTACGTCACTACCTTAATGCGTCGCTTTCTTCATTTATTGCTCATTGTTTCCGAAATTTTATTGTTTAATGCATAGCGTAAACAAATTTTTTTGCTTATTTTGTCTTTTTCTTATTTATTTTATTTTTACATTGTTTATAAATTTTGAACGCATTAGTAAGTTTCTTTGAGTTATTAATTTGGGAAAAACTCAAATATTACTTCTTCCATGTACAAATATGAACAATCATTATAATAATATATATATACATCGTTGGTCAAAATTTGTGTGAAGTTTATACATATATTACAATGATATTTTTATATGTATTTCAAACTATGCATCGCGATAAGTATTGCTACAGTAAACGCAAATATATTTTTAAAATAACGAAAAAAAAGATTAAAAGCAATTGTTTACATTTCATAAGAATATGTCAGAAAATATACTTAATTTGTATAAATATTATTTTCTTTTCCAATAAATTTTGATCAAATGCAAATGTTTGTATTATAGAAATTAAACATTAATATTATTAATAAAATTAATAAAATTAAATTACTTTTGTAATTAAAATTTTTAATGCTGTTCTGAGTCATAACATCAAATGTTCATTTTAACATAAAAAATGAATACATAAAAAGTATTGCCATATAGAATTAAAAATTGTAAATTACGTCATTTTTGAGAAAATTTATAAATTTTATGGTTCATTCTTGTTTGAGATTAATAATATAAGTTCAGTTTATTTTAGTTAATAATATAGCATTTTTCTTCCACAGTTGCCAATTATATTTCGTTAGTCATTCGGTATAACAAGACACCTAGTTTATTTTTAAAAGCTTATATGTTTTAAAAATATAAGTATTGTAATGTATATATTCAACGTGAAAATATTATATTTAAAAATAATATTATATATATATAAGTGTACAATATTTCATAACTTCCCACTGTGTATACAAATAAATGTTTGTGTGAGAGTTCTGCGCTACAATTCACTGTTACGGAAAAGTTTGTACGCTAACCAACAATCGACTAACACAAAGTGTATATGTTTTCTACAAGCTATTAACTATACTATTTACTCTTTTTATAGATGATATATTCTTATTAAGAAGATAAAGTTTACATTTATCTTTAAAGCATTTCAAAATTACAAAAATATCAAAGCCGCAAATTATTGTGTACCATCATATATTATTCTAATAATATTTATTCATATATATAAAATGTATAATAAGATTACATTGCTAATATTTAGACTTGTCACTAAATTTAATTATATTAGCATAAAAATGTAGGTGATTTAATATGTACTAATGAATTGGTGAGGTAATTAGTATTGTATTTAAAGGTCTCACGTAAGAATCAAATTCTGTGTGACGTAGTGAAAAACTTTTATTGTATTCGTTCATGCAAAATGAATAAATTTAATAAAGAATATTTGCTGGAACTTAAAATTTAAATATTAGATTACTATTATTATCTATGTGAGATTTAAAATTTAATTTTAAGGCCTATCTTCAGAATTTCAGAAATTTATTTCCATACAGTTATTCACTCTACATAATAAATTTTATTGTATTAGTAGGAAAGGATAGCGCGAAAAATAGTAATAGAAAATAACGATATTAGACGTTCAGACGTAACTATCAGATTATTTATAAATTTTGTACTTGTGAGTATTCTTAACTTGAGAATATTCAACAAGCTTATTTAATTTATTTAATTAATTTATTTAACTTATTTAATACCAACAAAAACTCTGAAGCCATTTGTATTTATGAAGTAGTTAACTCCTTTAAGATAATTTGTAATACATGATTCACTGCTCAACTGCTATAAATAATGTTTTCGAATGATTAATTAATTTAAGGCTGATCACATATTAAATTCATTGAATTAATAAATAATTAGTTTAATCAACTACTTCACGAGAAAAGCTGTTGTATAAGAAGAAAATATCGTTACTTAAAATAATTGCCAGCGTATTTCCATCTACAATTCAAGGATAAATCAATTACCCTTACGATAATCACTGTTAATAGTTCTATAATGCAAGAAGCTTTTTTCTTTCTATGTAGAGTTTTCCTTTTGGAAGCAATTTTCAAATATTATACCTTTATAATTATACTTTTCGAAGTATATAAAATATATTTCTATAAGGGAATTATAAATGCGAAGTTCAAGAATTATAATTGCTTTGATTTTAATAAAATAACAATATTATCTGCATAAATAAATAACATATCGTCTCTAACCAATATTTAAATTTGAAATGGTTTGATTATCAGCGTTTAAATAAAAAAAAAAACTGGAAAATAAATCACAGCGGCTCCGGTATTGACCCAACTTTTGATGCAGAATGTAAATTTTCGCATTCAGATTCACTTCAGATTTTAATAATATTTTGTTATATTTACAATATGGAGAAATATACGTTTATTAACTTGCATCCTATAATACGTAATACTCTATCTGCGTGTAGGATAGCTTTTGTCATTGCTTCTAAAATTTGAATTCGAATTTTCTGCAGAGTCCTTCTTCTCGCGAATGCTCTTCCGAAATCTTGACAACGTCAATGTCCTCTCTTTCCACATATCGATGAGAATTCAGGACACTACCCTCTTTGACACCTTTGAGTATTTTGAAGATAGTGAACTACATCCATTAAGTATTCCACCTGTAACGTGGCTAAATCCATTACAATATTATAAGAAGGAATGATTTTTCGTTTAGCTTTTGTATCGGATCGTTCAATTCTTCTTTATCGTGAGTAAAAGAGAAAAGGGTAAAATATATACCAAATGAAAATCAAAGATGGGTCTGTTTGATAATAGATTTTTTGCGACATCATTCCAACTTTGTAAAATCATTTAACTTTTATTCATTCTTATCGATTGATAAATACGCTTTATCTATACTTTACCGTTACAATTGTTCTGTCTAATCGTGAACGAGTAATAATACATAATTGCTTTGAGTGTTATTTATCCACTTGATTTTGAAGATGACAACTGAAACTCATAGAATTTCAATGATATTAGCAATATTGATCAGATACTTACTAACGTATTTTTAAGTTTTTAAATCGGATAAAATATAGATTTAAAAGTTTTTCAATTCTCAAACTTTATTCGTTTTATTTAAAGGTGCACAATCGAAAATTATTTGTACAGAATAATATAAATAACATTACAAAAGTCTGTACTAAAAATGCATCTAAAATTACTCTTTTGGTTAATTAAAAATAATTATATTGGTTTCCTAATGTTTATACGATAAAGTAAATTATAAAAGTAAATCCTTTCTCCAAATGCCGTGTTGTATTTGGTAAACTAATAAATAATTTGCTTTTACGCGGAGAATTTTGAACAGAGAAAGAGACGGTGTATGCTTACTATTTTCTTAATACTTACTCTATATTGTCACTTCAGGAGCTCCTAAATTTAAAAAGAATCAAAGCGTTTTGTGTTTGAAATATAATTTATATCGAATAGCAAACTGTCCTCTATTTACGGAATAGAGAAATTCTTTTAACCAAAACTTGTAATTTTTAGTAAATTGACATATCCAAAAAGTTACTTGACAGACGTTCACTGAATATATTTTTACGAATTTTTTATATATTTAATAAAATTACAGTTTTATCCATTTTTAGATATTTCATTCAAAAGAAAACACGTGAAATATACAGTTTTGCATTTATATTTTATAGCATGAAGTATTATTTTCGAGATACGAAAAGTATTTAGAATGATTAATAGATCTCACGTTCTTGCTTGCATAAATTAGAGTGAAAATAGTGATAAATTATAATGTACGTTTGTTTGTAAAATATAAAAAAGTTTTCAGTATTATTAATAAAAAGAAAATGAAAGTAATTCGCAAAATCGGCTCATTGAAGTTGCTAAAAAAGCAATTTTAGTGCAATATACAAAAATGTCTTGTTTACTCTTTGTTCAGCCGACATATTATATTGAAAATACGAAAATAAACATGAGTAAAAAAGACGAAATTGCAGTTTTTTGGATAGTATGCTATCTAGTTATGCACGCGTGTATTCGTTCAGTTGATTTGGCAAGATTGCCAGAGATTGACGTATAGTTTGCTGAGTCTAGCCGAGGAACTGGAGTATCAGGAGTAGCCTTGAATAATTGACGAGTCTCCGTCAAGCAAAGCTTTCCGGGATCAGAAAAGTGTCAAGTCTGGCTCCCTCTCTCCCAGCCTCTCGCTACTTTTCGATCACACGTACGTCTACTATTTCGCTTCTCTCATTTTACTTCTCACCTTTTAAAAGTTAGTCGTGTTTTTCTTAAAAAGCCAGCTTTTGACCCATAAAAATTCAGATTCATTAAACTTAACTCGATTTTAGTTTTCCGAACCGTCGTTTCGTTTTTATTTCTTCCCTTCCATCAACCCTTAGATTTCCATTGGTTTATCATGCTCGGGACACTTCTTTGCGAGCAGACTGTTCTCTCGAAGGCCGCGCGCGAAGCCAGCAAAAGAGACAAAATACAGTCGCTCGTAGATGCATAAGCCCCTGTATCTATGTATCGCGTGTGAGCCGTTGATGTAGTGGTGCTGACGGCTAGACAAGGGAAACCGTCTCATGCTGATTTAATGCAAAATCATGCGTATTAAACTCGAGCACCAGCTTACCTACTTTCGCTACACTGCTTCACGGATAATAGCTGCGTTATCGCGCCAAGCCTATACGCTCGCCTATTCCCGAGATTACACTTTTTCCCTCCTACAATTGCTGCAGCATGTATTCCAAGATAGTTGCTCAATTCGCACCGAAGATTTTAATTTACAAGCGTTTGGCGATGGCACGCATGCAAATGTACGAGCTGATGAATCCGTGTATTTGCAGATAAGTAATTAACCTTATATTTCGTTGCGACACATTGCCAGGGCTTGACACACGGTTTTCAATGTCTTTCAAAGCAGCAGATCTGCGGCGAAAGGTAAACACATGTAATACTGAATAATTTGTTCGGTATATAGAGACACTGGTGAGTCGGTTGGGATCAGGATTTGAAAGACGAATTACCGGATAACAACAGTCGAGTCACTATTGACTCAGTTGACACTGTTAAAATGCCTGTTTTTTAATAATGTTTTAAAATTTGTCATCGTTAAAGTGTATAAAATAGAAGCTTGCTTATGCTGTGTTTTAATATCAACGACACATAAATATTGCGGTTTTATTGCAATCGAATACTATGTACTTCAAACTCGTATTATTTATTTGGTTATTGTACTATTTAATATTATTAAATGTTCCAAACCACTCATGCGGTTAATTCGAGGACGTTTTATTTATAATCTTTTATCAAAAAATCTGTGTATTCATTTTCAAAATACGTTTTCAATCAAAATATTGCCAAATATTTATGGACAATACATATACAAATATATATCAATTTTATAAGATTAGAAAATTTTTAACCGTAAATAATAAATTGTTATTTTTTTCAATTGAGTTACATAATTTCATAAAGTATATTTTTACAAATTTATTTAGATTGTAACTTTATCGTTAAATTTATTATTCAAATTTTGCATACAATTTTGATAAAATCATTATTCACGAATAATTTCTTTAATTCCCCGTTTATTAAAACTATAAATAAATGTTTAGACTAATTTTACGATATTATGATGAACGTTTTTATGATAATTGCTTTTGTTATATTTCTCAATAAATTCTGATGACTTTATGTAACTGCAATAAATTATAATAAATATAAATTGAATTTTCGCTTATTTGCATCATGAATTTTCAACGATTCCTTTATTACTGTATATATTATAAGTATTATAAGCCATGCTTTGTTGCAAAATAAAGGATGAGAACATATTCGCATGCACAATTTAAAAAAATAAAATATCGAATACTCTTTACTTCTTTTTTAGTATTGCTCTTAAGGATACGTAGGAAGTAATGCATTTATCAGCTTATTGATTCGTTGCTTTTCTTGTATTGTAAATAGTATTATTTCTGCGACATAACTAACATGCTTTGGCTGCTTTATATCTTTTATTGAGCTTTTCCCTGAATTATTTCGATACTCTGTAAGCTGAATCATTGCTCGAAAAACAAGGAACTGGAGTAAAAACTATTATTTTATCAGAAAACATTTTAATAGCTTTTTCGATTCATCTTTTTGCAAGTAAGGCTTACTCTCTCTGGGCTCCGATTTCTAGACGTTACGAATGCCCTCTCTTTAGTATAAGATTCTTCACGAGAAATTCTTGGTATTCTTTAATAAATTTACGTGAACATCGCGCGTGCTCTATCGTCATTGATGTAACGGGCCTTAGAGTTGAATTAAAAATTTCACGCAATCAAAAGGAATGTTTGAAAGTTATTGACGTATATACAAGTACATTACATGCCCTGAAACATAAAAGATCTTGCACTTGGCTGCCTGCGATTCAAACTGTCTTATATTAGCGGAATATAGAAGTTTAAATTTTTTACCAACTAATAAATAGTTCGTACAGTTCTTGGAAAGAATGAGACTGCAGCGCCAAGGAGAATAATAAGAAGACAAGTATCTAAAAGCTTTCATCGAGCAAAGTTTTAATGTTTTATAATTAGTCCAGTGCGAGCGTTTATTTCGATCAAATACGAGGGTAATGACGATAACAATGATAATTGCGAAGACGGGAATACCGTGCTTGTAAATTAGAAAAGTTTTCCTAGTGTTACATTTTTTTATTACTTTTTTTTCGAGTATTTCTCGAAGATGAATGAAAGAATTAGCAAGAATACCTTTCCAGACGTTTCATTTGAAACTCGCTAATTGAATGTTTGTTGCACACGATGAAAAAGTATTACATAAATCAGTTTTGAAGGGTTAAAAAAAGGACTTAGTGCTTATCGATGCCAAATTGGCATAAAAAAACCCTAGGGAATTAAATAAGATTACGAGAAATAATTATCGAGCAGACGAGTTTTCTCCGGCTCTTTTCCGTAGTTTCTTCGAATGCTAAGATTCAGAACTAAGACGAACGCTTGAAACGAACTGGACTCGATGAGTCTCATCTGAATGGAGATTGCGAGATACGTTTCATATCCCGCGTGTCAAATCAGAAAGCGTCGTACGAATTGGAAACGTCGCCCAAGACGAGAAAAATATCTCGATGGAAAAGTAAAATTCCATGTTATTATAATATGTGTCAGTATTCATTGGAATGAATAATTTAACATTACTTAAGCGCCGCGTAGCCAAACTATCACGGTATATCTTTCATTTTGAAAATTGTGAAATTTATTGTTGTTTTAAATATTGAAAGGCGCCCGAGCCATCACCTTTAAAAATCTATAAGAACTTTAATTCCGCGTCTGGAATTTGTAAAAAAGTTATGCACGCGTAAGGTGCGTTATGCGAGTACTTTGTACATACCAGAAAAGCTCTTTGGAGGTATTGGGGTTTGTTGGAGCGCAGAGGACGAAATCTCTTAAATATTTACGCGCCGGAGGATGGAAAAAATAGCGGCTTATAAATAAGCTTGCGGCCAAAACGAGACTAAGTACGGACTCACCATTGCATCGTTTAACTGTGTACGTATGTGTAACTACAAATATATTTATAACGGAGTGAGGACTTAGTATGGCACACAAATCAAGAAAGCGCATGCATTATACATATTCCTCGGCCTGTTTCTTTGCTCCTTCTCTCGTCCCATCGCCTCTTTTGAGGCGACCAAAGACGTTGCGCGTCTTTTCTTTCTCTTTATGTTCTATAGTTCTCGAGGAGCGATCTGTCTCAGAACGATTGTAACTCCACACACGATTCGTGGATGGTATCCTTGTATAATCATTTCGTGCGAGCATAGGATAGCAATTCCTTCAATTCCATTCAATTAATAGTGGAGCGGTTTTCTGTTTTCTCTCTCACGTAAGTGTTTAGCTTCAAACTTGAATTTAAACTATGGGTAGCTTTGTGGAAAGAATTTAACGTATTTTCTCTAATTTTCTCTTTTATGATTCAATCTTCAATTTTGTAAAATAAAAATAAATTACGACTGTTTTTTTTTTGTAAAATTTTATCGAATAAAATAGAAATGAAAATCTAAAATTAAGAATAACATCAGATTGAATAAATATGAATTTCAAAGGCAGGAATTACATTATGAATACATTTATCGCGCAGATTAAGTGATTTCTTACTTTAAGCAAGTGTATAAGTTCTACTTCATCTAGATTCCTGAATAATTGGTTCTAATTTAAAATTTACTTTGATTTATACTAAGTTACAAAATTCACTTACTCTTCGTAAAGTAGAAATTTGTTATTTTATAAAGTTTCGAAGAAATTTTTCAATTATTTCATAAATTAATTATGATGAATTGAAAAAGAAGGCTCTCGTGAATGAACTTATTCGGTCAATTCGAAACATTTTATTTACGTTGTATCTTTGAATTATTGTGATACTTATTAAAGACTTACCGAACTCTGTGATAATACTTTCTCAACAATCCTATCAGCGTTCTTCAACAAAAATACCAATTGCAGTTTTCTCTGTCTAGCAGCTATGCATTACTAGATATAATTTATATTTATTTTTCAACGTCAAACTCAAAACTATTGTTTACTCGATGAAATAAGAACACATTTACAACGTTATGTAGTAAAATCATTGAAACTTTGGAAATTGATCGTTTTACTTTACGAAATTCGTAACATGACACGGTATTTTCATTCCATATATTTTTTACCATATTTTTAATATAAAACGTAATTGTATAAAAGTATCGAAATACGTATTTAAATTTTGAGATCAACTTCGGAATTTATTATATTTCGAAGATTGTAAGTACCCCGTTTTTCATTCACTGGTAGTTTATATATTTGTTTGCATTACAAAATTTGTAGGATTTTCCATGAAATTCTACGTAACTCTCTCGCGCATAAATCGCTAGAATAAAAAAGAGTCTATATGTGTATCAAACAGAGTAAAAGAGTGACTTGGATACGCAATGATGAACGAGTGAAAACTGTATTAACTGCTACGGTGCAGGAAACTCTTCCTAGCTCCGTTCAAGAAAGACAAAGGGTCTCCAAGTTCTGATTTAAAGAGAATCATAAATTTCCAAAGGATTATAGCACACGAAATTTTGCGTTTCATGTTCCGCGGTTAGCTTGTCATAGTAAAACAGTGCGAGGGTTTCGAACGTGATACAGATCGATAATTAAATTCGAGTTCGTTAAATTTTTAAATTATTCGTCATAGTTTGTTAGCAAAAATTTTTATATTCGTTATATCGGAAATGCAAGTATTTCTGCAGCGAATTATTTTTGATTTTATGTGGTAGATAATTGCGTAAAAGGGTTTTACTTGTGTTATCCGTCGCGCGGAGCCCATGAATTATTTAGGTAGCAAAATCACGCACTACCTCTCAAAGGCTATTTGATGTCAGGCTCTCTCGTTTCAAAGTTGTAATTAGTCTCCTATCAACTTTACAATCAATTCATCATGAATATTTATTTATTTATTACGTAACGGTATTGCTTAGGACCGTTTTTTACTGTTTCACTTCATGCAAATTTTCCAATCAAGCTTTGAACGAATGATAAATGTAATATTTAAATATGTTAGTCTAATTATAAGAACAATTGTCCTTCGTACAGACATTAAAGATACACTAAAATAATAATTTTTAATTACATCAGTCGTAATATAACACAATTTATTTCTGTTGTTTAGTGATTCAAGATTACTCGTGTAGATATCTTTTTGACACCGAAGAATCAGAATCCAAAAACGGCTAATCTAATTATAAAAATAAAAATCATTTACTAATGAAGATATTTCTCTGTAAATTTTTAAATACATCAATTTTTGCTTTTAAGATTTAAATTAGAGTCTGTAAATATTAATCATGAATGAGTATATATTTGGAATTTGTTACCGAACATTTACACTAATTAAGATTTAGTATAAAATATTAAAAACTTTGATGACTTTTAAAAATGTTCTATTAAACCGAGAACTGTTATTTATAAAGAAATATAGATGTTTATTATGCCACGATTTAATAGTGGATTAATTTGTTTGTTAGATCGCAGGTTTGAACATAAATTTCGTTGATTGATCAAATCACACGGTGTAATGAAACGTGTACTTTAACCAATGAAAATGATGCTTATATAGTTGCACTACAGTGCACTTACGTAAGTAAATCGACTGTAAGTATCCGGAGAATTTTTAATAAATGGATGTATTATTTAGTCTGCCATAATTCTACGAATAGTAGTCGTGCGTGCTATAGTACTATATTCTGTTAAATCATCAAAAGGGCGAACTAAATGCTATCTTTACGGTACTCGGTACTAAAAATTTCATGCGTTTTGAAATGCTGAATTGTTGTTTTACGGCGGAACTGTGATCAAGCAGCATTCACCATGATGTAGTAAAGGAAGTGGGCCATCAATCTACGTGATAGATCTTTGAGACTCTTTTGTCGCGGGCTATAAAATTGATCGCAGGCGCATTTGTATTTTATGTGGATTGCGCGCGTACAAGTCAAGGTATTGCGGATCGATTTACAAACATCTAACGATGTCACAGCTCTGACCGTCCTCGACTCCGCCTTATGACGAGACCCGTGTAATTTCCATTTACCATACGATAAGCATCTCAATCACAGCAAATGAGCGCGTCGGTAAGCTTCCAGAGAGGCAGCCTGAGCCGTCATTAATATCGCGAAAGACTTGGACTGTTCCTGAGTAGCTGCCGCCGATTCGTTGGTCGAGCGAGAGGAGTCTCGCGAGTAGTAGTAGTCCGCGTATGGTCGGACGAGCTACTCGTGCGTTATCGAGGTAGTGAAGATCGGCGGCGCTAATGAGCCGTTAATGGCAAATAAATGTTGCGGATCGGAGGCCACACGTACGTGACGTCAGTCTTGCGTCACCACTGATTAATGAACGAGTCTCGCCCTCGTGCGTAGGGTTTACGTTGGGCGCTCCAGCAATTACAGGGAAAACCGCCTCCCACGATGGCTTGAGAACGCACTCGTGGGATACGAATGACAAAATCATGGGCTACGAAACGCTTGGTCCTGTTGATGCCATTTAAATTCCAATCAAGGGCCATAGTCTGTGTTTCTGTACGATTCTTCTATTTTTTACGAAATCGATTACTTTTTATCGTTCGTTTGAATTGCTGTGACAGTTTGCTAATGAATTTTCGCATGACTTAAAAATTAGGAAAACCGTGTTTGTTAAAAAAGTTACACGCAGATTTTTATAAATTTACAGCAAAGATAGAGAGATTAAATTTTATAAAGTCAGTATTATATTTAAAGTATTGGATTTAAAAAAATTAAAATATACAACGAGATGGGCGTCGTTAAATTTTGTATAGTAGATAAAAAGTTGAGTTTTATTATCAACTAAAATTACGCATGAAGGTAGCAATTATTCGAGTTAATTAATATGGAAAGTATGGATTTTAAATCTAATTAGCTATTACGTCAGATATTTATTGCTTTCATGGCTAAACGGCATTGCAAACGGCACATCTTTGAATTCAACGATTAAAATTAGAACCTGTCACCGTGTGCATTAAAAAAATAAAACATTGAATTATCTCTGTTATAATTCAAGGGCCTATTCCAAATTCTTAATATATTTCTAGCCTAATATAACTGATAGGTCTACTTACAGGAAGACTATCAACTTTGTGGAATACGGATTTGAACGAGACTCCAGGGGCTGTTTTCTGATGCCGAATAACGATGCCCGTTGCCCATAACTCATTCTAATGGGGCTCTGTTCCTGAAGTGATTGCTATTTAAGTAAAATATGCGAAACATCATAAAGTGTTATAAAGCTTCATAACTAAGTAACTAAATATTCTTAACGATGTTTATTTACAATACAGATATTAAACATTAAAATTTCTTCTCAAGTGCATCAAAACATGAAATTTCGATTTCTCAAAAATTTATGCCCAGTAATAAGTATAAATTTAATGCCTATTTAATTAGTTTAAAATTTTTTAATTTTATAACAGCTTCGTTATATTTAAGATTTTTCATCGACAGTTTCAAACTACATATATATATATACATTTCTCAAATTGCTACTTCTTATAAATTAATTTTTGAACAATCTCAACGTATCATTTGATAATCATAAAATTTGATATTATTCAGGAATATTTTACTTTTCTGTTTCTATAAAAATTATTATACTCGGATGTTTTCGTATATTATTTATTATGAAAGTAATGGTTTATAAAACCTTACAGAATTCAGTTTTTCACAGCATGTATGAATATCAATATGAAAAATATTAGAGTATAAAAAAATTAATTCAAACTATTATAACATATATTTTCTAAAGAATGCTTTGATATAAATATATTTTTGTACATTAAATATCAGTAGATAATGTGAAATGTATTGTATTTTTATTTAATTCATATAAATTATATAATTAATGCATAATAATAATACAAAATTAAAACTCTATGTATATAAATATATAATAAGTATGCAAGTTGTTTTATTTTACAGATATATCTAAAAATTATCGAACTCTTGTTTCTTTTGTCGTTGTCAAGAAAAAGCAGCTAATTTATCATAAAATTTTACAGTTATAAGCATTCTGTGGGGTAATTCATTTACGTTAAATTTTATAGATTTTCTAAGATTAAAAAAAAAGTTATTTTTCAATTTCAGTAATGTGACTGGCCAAAGCGAGCGTAATAAAGAGCGAATAAGATGATATTTGCGACTTTCGTTGATGTTCATCTAGTGGGCGTTTACTCGTAAATAATATCCGAGGCTATTCGATGGTTTCTTGGCTTGCACAGTCATTTGACAATTTATGGAAGGACGATTTGACTGGTCCATGTGTCATTTCAAGCATTACCATCTATCAGATGCGTCGCACCTCGCCGCCCGCGAAACCGTTGGCGACTGCACAAACGCTCGTCCGCTGAAAGCGCATTGTTTCGCCTGAAAGCTAAATTATCTTAAACTGCATTACCATTGTAGGCCCGAAATTGCCTCACCAAGTGTCTTGTCTTACATCTTCAATGGATTGGAAATAATTTCTTTAGTATCGCAGAAAAGCAATTTTGGTGTGAAACAATACGCATCGGTATTACTCCACTTCATTTAGAGTATATCTGATATTTAATATAAAGAATTCCTAAAATCTTCAGTGGCTATTAAAAAAAAAACTTAAATTACATTGTTATAAATGGAGAAACTGTATCGTTTGCCAGTGCCTGCATGCAGATGGTTATCTGGATATATCAAATTTTGAGTTTTACCATTATTGCTTGATAAAGATTTTACGGGAATATCAAATTTTATCGCACAAATATCATTTTACTACGTTCACAAAATTTCAATTCTGCAGCCATAAGCTATTATGTTTGCGAAATGCACAACAGACAGTGTTACCTACTCGCCGAACAGGAGGGAATCGGAAAAAACAATTTTGAAGACTAGCAAATGCATCGATAATGGAATCAATATTTCATTGAACGTTAACCTCCATAAAAATAAAGGACTCGATATTTTCTACTCTATTAAAATTATATTGGAAGTGAGTGTTGACCGAACGAATGGAGTTGATACAAGGCGAGAAAAGCAAATTGAAGAAGTCTTGTAAAGAAAATAAGGAGCCGATGGTCGCTGACTCGTGTGCCGTCGAAAGCAGAGAAAATCATTTGGATCAGAGCAGGATGCCAATAAACCATAAGAAACATAAAAACCGGCGTAAAATCTCTCTACGGCACCAGGAAATAACAAAGAATACGCAGGAACTCGCTGTTGCTACTGAAATCATGGGGATTGAATTCATTTTATAGTTTCATCCTGTATCCTCTGCCTTCGGAGCCATCTCTTTTCATCTCGCCTCCTGTTTATCTGCCGCGCGCGAGCGCCGCGGTGGCGCAGTAAAAGACGCGCAAATAATCTGCTTCCCCTTGGCACTACCTTAGCTCCGAGGCCTGTACTTGTGCCTGCCGGTTTACTGTTTTCTCCGTATCGCACACGCCCTCGAGTCGCCGCCGATACACGATAATCAGGCGCGATGCGCACTCAGCTTTAGTGCACAGGTCGGATGGATGCGCGCCTCCGTGAGACCAGCAAAGGTGGCTAAGAACAGGGTTGGTTATACGATTCGACGAGCCGAGCTTTTATACGTCGAGTTCTCCGTAGAGACGCCTTGTTAATTACAACTGCCTTGTTATTGTTATGGCTGCCGTAGCGGCACTGATTTATGGGGGCTTGGCAATCTTTATCCCCTCCCTCGGGCGCTACACCCCCTCCGTGCAAACGACATTCACGGTCTTGTCGCATGCCCGCGGCCCCGAGCTCTGCACACAGACTCGTTGAATTTATTGTGCTCGGGCGCGCCTCGCGAATGCATTCTTGTGCATAAACGGCTTAATAAAGGACCAGCGGAAGATGAATGGCCGCTCGTTAAAGCTCGACAACTCGGCGGATTATTGAAATTCGATTAGGAGTTTGTCGCTTATCAGGGCGCTCGTATTTTGTTATAGGGCCTCGATCGGAGGAGGAAAAACGGCACGTCCGCGCCGCGAAATGAAAGTGCGCGCCGTGAGCTCGAAGATGGTGCAGAATGGGCTGGCACCGATGAAGGGGCGAGGGGGCGAGGAGACACGGTAATACCGGGATTCGTATTCTCAGACTGTAGCTGTCGGGATCATGCAGATTCGCCAGGCCATTATCGTCGTATCCGCCCATCGAAGAGGTGATAGCCGGCATTTGCGAGGCGTAAATCAAAGTAACGCCTCGCGCTCGTTGAGACTACAAGCTGTTACGCCGTAGCCGTCACTTTCACCCGCGCCACACGCGCAAAATCGCGGATAATACGCCCGTCTGAACTTTCGCGTCTTGTCGCGGCGAATTCTTCTTGTGAGATTTCTACTCGGGTGAAACGAGTCCCTTAATCTCGAACTCACTCGCGCAAGGCGGGGGCGGTGGTAGCGGCGGCGGCGGCGGCGGCGGAGCTACACGAGAAGTCTGACGAGAAATAGTATCGGGAGAGTCACGTACGTGTGTGGTTTGCGGTTTGCAACTTCAGCGCTCTTTATTGAAAATACACATCTCTTCCTTTCACTCCACTTTTCGCCAAAAAGTGTATGGGAGGTAGAAAAATATTATATTTTCCCAAGAGATCTTTTCATAGACCTTTTGCTCTCCCGGCGGCGGAACACCCGAGAAAATGTACGATGAAAATATTCATTAATACCCATTTGTATTTAAGATCTGAAATGGAAAAAGTTGCTGCCTCGCGAGTATCTTATTGTGCGATTTAGAGCGGCATCTTTTTCAACGCAAAAAACAACCGACACGCCATTAGCGGCAGAATTTGTTTAACCGAAAAAACAAGTTCTCGTAAACAAAGTTTTATTTTTCAGTAACAAGAGTCGAGTTTGGTTAAGCGGATTGCCGAGGAAATGCTCGCCGGGAAATAAGTATACGTTGCAACGAGGTCGTGAGTGGCGGCTGAGGCAATTATTCGTAGTATAAAGCTAAAGAGAATGAAAAATAGAGAAATAGAGAGAGAGAGAAATAGAGAGAAGAAGGAGAAGGGCGCATATCGTGCCCATACCCCCGACCAGTACTAGTCCAGCGGGGTGGCGTCGGGATGAAATGCCCTCGCCGCGCGCCGCGAGGAGTTTGCTGGGACCCGGCGACATAGATGGGCTATTTCAATTGTAGCAAGCCGCTGGAGCCGCAGCAATTACGTGGAAATTACGTGGTACTTACCGTTGCATGGAAATTCTGCACTGCAGCCGAGTCTATTATTTTCGTGCGCCGCAGCAACGAGCGGTCGCGGCATCAAAACGAATAGGTACAAGTGCGAGCCGCCGCTGGGCGTCGCAGACTTTCCGAAAAACAGTGTCGCGCGCTAACGACCGGAGCGACCAAGATACCACACGGAGCTACTCGGTACCATTGGGAGAGGGGCGCCGGCTCCGCGTGTGTGCGTGCGAACGCGCGATATTCACCTCGACGCAATTCGTAGCTCCTCAATTTTCGCATTTACGGCACTTACTATCTTTCGTGCCGTGAGCGCGATTCGTGATGGCGTAATAACGTGGACGTGCGTGCCTTCGCTTCGTTGCTTCATGTTTGCGGAAAATTCGTTTTCTCGATTCTTTTCCGGACTTATTAAATCCTCGATCCGACTCCGACTACTCCGACTCACCGCTTCTTACGATACTCTCATCAGACATGCACTCGATATATATTATATTATTTATTAATTTCAACGCATTTTCCGAGGAAAACGCTTAATCATGGGTGGAAGCGTCTTGCTCGTTGAATGTATAAAATGAACTAGATTATAAGAAAGGCAATATTTTACTGAATACGCTTGGAGGTTAAGGATGACTGGAGTTTTTGAATTATACTAAAACGTATGACCAAATTAAATTAAAAATTGTACATCGAGTTGAGGAATGCGAGGGAAGTTGATGTTAAATAAAATAAACGCACTATGAGTTTTACACAATTCTCAAAATATGTATTTTAACTTATCTTCTTTCTTTTTTCAAATAGTTAACCACCAAAGTGCGACAAATCTCGACGAGTATACATTCGTTTCAAATGAACAATTACAACTTGACAGTATCATTCACTTCCATTATCTTTCTCATAAATCATTTTCTTGCGCCCAATCGAAGCTTTGACAAAACTTGGCGCCCATCCATCATTCGATCCGACGATACAAAGAAGAATAATTATATAATTAAGCACTGAATATATTTCGATGTAATTTGTTTACATTTATATACAATTTTGAATTGGTCTTCCATCAAAATCCAACGACGTCTCTTTCATTTTCGTATTTTGATCTTGAGATGGCAGATGCTTATAAAAATACGCCTCTACAATTAGTACCAAAAATAATTACTATTAAAGTAATCCACCTTGTTGGGAAAATTATCAGACCGCGTTGAAGTAAAGCTGATTAAGCTGATGTAAATGAAATTTCGGAATTTCGGAATTTCGGTGATAGAAATAAACGGCGTAACGACGTTGGTTGAAGCTCGTTGAGACAATGTTCCTATCCGGTCGCACGTGCATTATTTATACACCCCTTAAATACAACCTTGTACAAACTTTCGCAATTTCGTTCAACAGTTTTTGTCATCACGCGTAATTCATTCGAACAAATATTTTCAACACACTCTTAGCTTCATCCTTCCGGTTTTATTTATTTTGAAATTGGCACCGTGCATTCGTCGTAATTAATCTTTATGCCTTACTCGCATTAAGGACATTCTACATTGAGCCGAAATTAATTTTTTTATTCGTTTTGGGTTTTATGTTTTTTTCCGTTCTTAAAATTAGGTACTTTTTAGAGCTTTTCTCCTTACCTTTTATTTATTGTAACGATTAATATTAAGGATCTACATGTCTCATGTGAAAAATAAACTTCGAATGCATTTCGTAGACTTTTTCCTTCCGTTAAATTGATCAGCATACCAACACCACTTTGTATGCCATTCGTATTATTCGGTTATTTTTAGCAAGTTACAGAATTCATTTTTCTTTTACAACGCTATATTCTCTTACAATAAAAAATCCACCACGAGAAAAAATATATTTACACATCGCTGCATCTTATTACAATTAATTACTCTGTTTCTGCATGTGATTTTTATCTTACATTGCTTACCTTACACTTGTCATAAATGTTTGACTCAAGTAAACACGGAACATGGAAGATTTACATCACATGTAAGTTTCAGCATCGTATATTTACGTACAACGGGCTTATGCGTTCGCTTCACGGAACGGAAGATTCTGCATATCAGCGAAATAAAGGCGCAGCTGAATCAACGTAATGCTTATAGAAATGAAAAGAAAACGGTTCGGGGCGGGGAGGAGGAGGAGGAGGAGGAGGAGGAGGACGAGGAGGAGGATGATGTCTAAATGAAAAAGAGGACGAGCTCTGAGAAAAAAGAGAAAATACAAAGAGGAAGAAAAAGATAATGGATAGGCAAGTATAAAGTGCAGTGACATCTTCCGTCAAGGAAAGTCGGACGTAATTCCCTCGGCGACATCGAGAAAGAGGAGAAGGGCGAAGCGTACAGGGTGGAAGAGGACGCTGAGGTGTCGACGTACCGAAGTACATACGGAGCAGTTGCTCTCGTACGGCCGTGGCACGATCGTAAGCAGCGGCTCTTCCTAGATCCTCGCTGTGCACGGGCGCACAACGAGCTCGTTACTGCAGACGAGGCCTAGAGAGTTTCGAGGAGGTTCTGAACAAGGAGGGCCGGCGCCGTGACCCGAGCCTTGCCGGCTCCAGCTCCGGCTCCTGACCCGCTACTACCGCCGCTGCCTCCGCCGCTGCCTCCGCCGCTGCCTCCGCCCCCACCGACAGCTTTCCTCGTCTGCCGACTGCAGGTTTGCATATTGCAGCGCGCGCCCGCGCGCTCCAGCTGCTCGGATTTGTTGCTGTCCTGCTCGATCTGCACCGAGACGCTGGCGACCCGCGGCCTGGACTCGCAGCCACTTTCCTGCAATCAGAGGCATTATCACGTATTGGGTGGTCAACTACGTGATTTCCAGATTCCCGATTGGCTTTTCGAATTTCGCGCTTCCGTAAGCAGGAGGCAGTCACTTTTTATCAGACTCGTTAGCGAACGAATTATAGAAATTAATGCTTAATTCTATTGTTAAATGGACGGACGCGCGGTAAACGTGTGGACGTGTGCCGTTTGGATTGCGGATGCAAAACTTGAAAAGCCATCAATGTGCTACACGTATTTCAAAGCAGCCTCTTACACCGGGGCGTAATTCATTAAAGGCAGCACATGATAATGAATGGAGGTCAAGTTTGGCGGACGTACCGCCTACGGAACAAGTTTCCGACCCAATTTAACGATGGTCTCTTGAGCCATCACGAGCGAGCTTTGTTATGCGACGGAACGTTTTTCAAGTTTCCCCGCCGACTACGAGCGACTAACATTTTATAGATTTGTTTTTATACAAACGATTTAATTAACAACTATATCTTCCCGCTATAATTCACTCGTTCAATTCTCATGGCGTAGCAGTTTTTATCAATCCTACAAACACACAGGGCACGATATTATTTGAATACGGATCTCGTCTTTCAATTCGCGTTTTTACGGACTCCGGCAACAAATTTACTTTCTCCCACTTGATAGTATCTTGTGTATAAAACGTATAATTCCTTACATGATAATCCCTTAATAACAAGTTCAAAAAGCTTACGTGAAATTAATACCTCTGACATTTTTCTTCTCGCACATAAATTTCTAAGATGAGAACTTGTATGTTTTAAGCGTTGTTCTATGTTCTAATCTCGCAATCTGATGGTGTACATCTGCTAAGTGAAATCATAAGCCGTTATAATTTTTTGTGCAAATTGAAATGGAAACGCCAGGCGAATATCGCGTTTAAGAATTATTTTTTAATTTACGATTTCGAAATTGATTTATTAGTATTCGATATTCCGTTCCGCCGCCCGAGCTTGTCACACTGAATTTAACTCATTGTGCTTTGTTAGCAAACGACATTGTATTAATGTTATGTATAACTTCAACGAATGACTGGCACTAATGGGATACAGAAAACATTATCAAAGCCATGGACACGTGGAGGCCGACGGTTCTTACCGAATCAAACGGAAAACAGGTGTACAAGTGCTGCGAGTTTTACATAAATCGATGGAGCTAATGGTATGCATTATGTTCAAGTTTCGCACGATAGTCCAAGTTGATGTGGACTTGTGGAAATAGCAGACGGAATTAGAAGCGCGACGGTGGTATAGGGCGGGGCTGGGCGGCAGAGACGGGAAAACGGGAAAAGGATCTCGCATTTCACTCGTCCTTTCTAAATGAACCTATCTATTTAATTAGAATTATGACTACCTCACCAGGGGCTCTTAATTAATCCTCTTGAGGGGCTTTACTACAAAGAGACCTACATAGGGAGATACATTGCCAAGTGAATTCTAAACGGAAATCCTCGCGCTGGACAGAATTCAAAATACTTCTACGGTTCGACTTATTTTACTTAATTAACAGGTCTTGAGGAGGAGTTTTTGTTCGCAAGCGAGACCGATTTATTTTATTTTATTTATTTATTAAGCGAGCGAGTAATTAATTAAATTTTACTTACCAACAAACAGAGGTTGCGTCGATGCTCATAAGTTCTTTGACGTGATTCATGTTGTAATTGCCACGCTTGGATGTACAAGTCGCCACGATATATCAAACCACCTCTCCTGGCCCGCAGCATAATGTGCCACCTGCAACGATTTTTAAACAGCTTTTTCAAAATTCGTGGAAAAAATAATTAATATTGCTGCAGCGACATGTTTGGTTGAAAATAATTTCCTAGCCGTATAGATTATTATAAAAAAGTATTATTGAAATTTCAGAAATCAAGCGATAATTTATAATTTGCTTCTACACATGGCGCGATGTTGTAAATTACATATTTTTTAAAATATATGACAATTTAAAGTTGAGTTATAGTGTTAATTTTAAAACGACTTTAATACATTTTTTTAACCTTTATTTAAGTTGTATTTAAAAATTTTAACCGTTAAACGTGATCTCAACACATATTAATTCGATTATTCAACTATTTCAATGACATTTGTGAATTAATACTATGTAACGCATAAGCGCATTAATTATTTATTGATATAAAGTAGCGTACATTGTATAAAAAAATTGAATTTAATCAAGTTCCAATTTCGTATAAACAGTTTGAAATTCATCCAACTAATGAATATTACAGTTAATCAAGAATACACTATATGTAGTTTTTCATAATGTATTAAATGGCGCTCGATATTTTTTCCTACCAAATTTATTAATAGAATATATGATTTAATGAAAGTTAGTCAATAAGGTAATAGAAAAACTCTATCAGACGGTATACGTTGAGCCTTAATTCATGAATTACATTAGCAAAAATAATGCCGAAGCTATCGTTATAATTACAGACAATTTATCAATGGAGAACAAATGTACACCTGAATAAATAAGAAAAAAAAATCCAATACATATCACTAATAAATTTAATCTTGTTTTGCTAAAATACTAAAATGAAATTACTGGAATTAAATGTTAAAATTTTAAACAATGAACGAAAAAGTAGGAATTTTGTCGAAGATAATAAACGAGAAATTTCAATCGATTGAAATGGTATTAAATTCCTGATTATTATCGCCTAATTTAAAATTTAAATGGTTCAAAAATAAAATAATTCGAAATTTCTGGAGTCAAACCAGAATAAAAATTGGAAGGACCGTAGAAAATTATATAATCATGAGATAGAAAAACTCTATACTCATTATTTTAAGGGATAGAAAAACTCTACACTCATTATTTTAAGGGTAATTAAATTATGCAGTAAAAGAAAAATGAAAAAATAGTATACTTGATTTTAGTAGAAAAATAAAAAGTATTATACGTTTAATTTAAGTTGCTAGACGTGTTATGTATAGGAAGCTGAAGGCATTAAGAAATTATTAAGTTAGACTTAAGAGAACAAACATCTACGATAAAATTTTCTAGATATATAGTAATAAATTTAAAGATTAATTAATTTTAATATTGAAAAAAGATTAATTTAAAAAATATACATTTTCATACATAACGAAATTAAACTTGAGCTTAGATTGTGAAATAATTTCTTTTTAATAATTCTATTAAATTTTTTGTCAGAATTGTGATACTTGATCAATTGTTGTTCTTTGAAAATATTCAAAATCTTATGAATAATCACTTCTT
This sequence comes from Platyscapa corneri, assembly GCA_018907185.1. NCBI lineage: Eukaryota > Metazoa > Arthropoda > Insecta > Hymenoptera > Agaonidae > Platyscapa > Platyscapa corneri. Next base: position 2,561,396 of record JACCHW010000025.1, on the reverse strand, counting down.
AACGAATTGTCACACATTTAAAATTATGAATAATAATATCGTTGTAATACAATGTAAATTGTAACACAAAATTAATCAAATGTTTTGTTTATTCATATGATTACGTTTTATATTTAAATTTATTATTTTTCACTTATAATTTTATAATTCTGTCAAGATATTTTGAGAAAATGATTAAATATTTTTCAAGCTTTATTTCTTATAGTTTAGTTAAAAATTAATTGCCTAAAGAAGTTTTAGGGAAATAAATAAAATTTTTTAACGGAAATTTAAAAATTAATAACAATAAAGTGAAATGAATGTAATGTTTCTTCAGGAATAAATTTTTTACGTAATTTACTCATATTTAATTAATTCATATGATTCGTCTATTTCGCATAAAAAATTAAAGCCACATATTTTATTCATATTCCATTTTGGTTAAACATATTTTTTTATCCTAAAATAAAAAAAATATTATGAATGAAGTAGCAATATATTTTAATTTTAATTAATTGTATTGGATTGTGTAAAAATGATGAAAAACATTATAAAAAGTATGCGCGAACTGCGTCAATTTTGCAAAATCAATGCAATTATATTTTAATCGTTAACTACGATTTCATTATCCTTTTACTTCAATTCCGTTGTTATGTTAAACTTTCAACCAACTGATAATTCGAAAATATATAATTCTGTTACTTTTCATTTTCCTACCATAATCCGTCAAATATCTGTATAGTGTATCCACAAAATTAATCTCTCGCACAAATTTTTAATTTTTGTAATAGCCACGTTAAAAAATAAATATGTAGTGAACCTGTGATTATTTATTATTATAAATTATTCAACTCATTGTGAATGAAATTTTACAGATAAAGTTCATAGTCGTGAAGTAGAAATTTCAACTTCATAATACTTTTCGCCGATGAAATATTGTCCAGACTACAAATGTCCTATTCGTAAAGCGGTTAATATATAATTCCATTTAGTTGACAAGAGCACGTATCATTTCATGAATTTGACCAACTTTATCATGCATGGCACCTAAATATATCACTAATATATATATATATATATATCTCATTCTATTTTTTTCTTTCTCATTTTCAAAATTTCTAGAAGAATTTAGTTTTAGTTACCAGAGGAGTTATATATTGTAAAATTGAAAATAATACATTTTAAGCTTTTTTAAAGAATAATAAATGAAATGGATGTATTAGATATGATATTAGATAAAAGCGATTAATTTTACACGTATTTTCAGCTACAATTTAGTACTTCAGCTTGTGTGTCTAGCTTTCATAATTTTTCCAAACATTTAACACAGTATTTTTAATAATTATGATTATACTATTTGAGTATTAATTAAAAAAGTAGATCAAAGTTTAGAAAACCAATTATAATTATATTTTATAAAATATAAGTAAGTACATTTTTACATACAATTGTAAATGTAAAATATTGAAAGTTATTTTCCTTTAGTATTATTTATATTCATTGGTACGAACATGATCGTGTGATTGTACCTCTTTTCATTTTAACTCGTGATGAAATTTTTTTTTTAACGTGTTTCTTATAATAATTTTACGACGTAACATATTTGCCAAACATAGGGGCAGAATTATTTTTATAGTCATAACCGTTTTTAAAAGTTATTTCTGTGCATTATTTTCATGTATATTTTAAATACTAAAAAATAAATGGAATTTATATATTAAATTACATAATTTATTTTATAATCAATTTTTAATACTATCATAAAGAATAATTTCTAAAGGAATTATACTTCTTAAAAAAGGTAGAAACATTAATTAAATAACTTACATTAACTTTTGTTATATATTGCGGTTTTAATTTTAATTAAATTTTATTTCATTTCTATTTAAATATTGAGAAGAAAGTCTGCAACAAAATGGATTCTTTTGTTTTATACGTAACGTGGAAACAACTTTTATAATCCATGTAATAATTTTCGTGATACAATTCGTGTAAATACTATGAACACACACACACACACACACACATCTATATATATATTTTTTTTAATGTATCACAGCTAAGATTCTAAAATGATTTGTATAATTATGTTTGGCTGCCCTTGATAAGGAATGTTCAGATATGAAATTTTTTACATCAAATTTTAGTTAAAGTGTGATTAAAAATTTGTCTACATTTTAAGGGGGTTTTCTCTTAATCAATCCGATAATGCATATTGCTTGAAAAATGTTTATGTCGTACAGAATTAATGAAAAATATTACATTGTTGTTTAAAGTAATTAAAATTCTAATTTGGTACGAGTGAGATACCGAAACTATAAATTTATGTGAAGTGTAAATCTGCAGCAACGTTATACTTTCAATTGCACGCTCGCTTTTTCGCGCGTTTGTATGTTGTGGGGGTAGGGAAGGAAGTACGCGCGTAAGGCCAGTTTGTGCATTCGCTCAAGTACTGCTTTGATATTTTCATTGTAAAATTTAATTATATTTCAATTCAGTTCAAGAAGTATTAAAAATGCAAGCTAAATTCGATAAGATCGATCAATTTAAGTACAAACTAGTACTTGATTTATTTGCTCCTCGTATATTTCAAATACTTCTGAATGACGTTTAAGCTTTTCCGCGCTATAAACGAGATTATATCCTGATGATATGCCTTTACCTACAGCCCATCATTATATCCTACTTGCTAGAATTTAATTTTAAGCTTCTGGCACAGATGTCTAGGAAAAATCGATAAAACAAATCAAACATTTAAAAAACAAATAGAAAGTCAATGTCGATTGAAAAAAAAATAATAATAACGAAAAATTCCAGTTGAAAATGAGACAAATTTCCGGTATTCTCGGAGATTCGCAGCAAGTGGTCCTTCATTTACTGAGCGTCGGATCGAAAACTGCAGCGCCTACTGCTTGCTGCATGTGTCAGGTGCGAGGGAAGGAGACGGATGAAGAGGAACGGAGGGAAGTAGGGAGTCATGCTGCACGCATCCCCTGCAGTGAACTGCAGGCGGTTGCTGCAGCCGGGCACTGCAGTTTTCGAGCCGTGCCTCACCTCCCTCAACGACCGGATTAATTTCTCATAAATCGTTCGTGGTTTTCGTTGATTGGTCCACGATTCCATTTATTCTCTTCGCCTCTAAAGCAATCAAATACACGACAAATATCGCTCCGGATAATTGAAAAGTCCTGGCACATATTTTTTAATATTTCATAACGTCTTTGTCGCCAGGATTCCTTTCCTTGTAAACAAAAGATTGTTTTAAATTTATAATTGGGGATGTGGACAATTACTACATTTGTTATCACTCTACTTTACAGGCACTCTATTTAATTATAAATATATCGATTAAACCAGTACAAGTATTCTTAATATTCCATGTACTCCTAAAAATATATATTTTATAAATTTGACATTCTAATAAATTCGTGAAATACAGAAAAGAATTCTAAAACTTCAGCTAACACGATAAATAATAACCTATTTTAACGCAAACGCGAGTTATCGTCGTGTTTATTTAACGAAATAAAAAAATTTTTCATTAACCGACATAATTTAAAAAACTCAATTAATTATTTGAATAAATACAAAGAAATATTGGTTTGTATACTTTTTTAAAAATTTTGCACTCGTGTTTAATATTTGTATCTAATTTTTAGTTTATTTTCTTATTTACTCTGCTCTATTCAAATATTTTGTAAATATTAAACAAATATATACTGTTTTACGTAAGTGTTTTCTTTCAAAATAATATTTAAAAAAAAGGTTTTTTTAACTAATAAATTTTCTTTATTCTAATAAGTGTCGAATTTATTTATCTTCAAAGTTTTAAATTCACTAATAACAAAATTTTCAGTTGTTTCGAACTAAAAAATAATTTTAATATTAATAATAACAAAATTAATCATTATAATTTTCAATATTTTCATTACATTGTAAATCTATAACTTAATAGTTATTTTAATGTCGATAAAAGAGTTTATAACATCTAATTATTAAAGTTTTTGCATATTTGTTTTTTTTTAATAATCAAGTTGATTCAATTCTTCTATAATACATGAAATTTTATTAACAGTGAAATTTTCATTATTTATTTTTACTTATTTAAAAATTAAAAATTTAATTTAGGTCTACTGTGTGTTAATTTTTTAATTTATTCAATTAATTATATTTAATTTTTGACTAGTTATTTTAACGATATATTTATTAATAAAATGCAAATACATGTGGGTTCAAGTAAATTATATCACGACAACACATTTATATTTATTTATTAATAGATCATAAAAAGATACATAAAATTTTCAAGTTTATCTGACGGCTTTGCTGTATATATAAGTTCCACGGTATAAATAATGAAAAATTAGCTATAATAATTACCTAGACTTTGTTACTTTTGAAATACGATATTCTAATGATTTTGCTTCGTTCAATAATTCGAATGTTATTTTAGCAAGAGTAATTCAAGAGTTATAAGGCACTAATTTGAGAAACTCTATTATTACATTGTTCGATCAGATACATAATATACATCTACTAGCGTTTATAATGTATTCCACGAAATAAATACATTATTTATAAAAAATTTGCCCTTGGTTATGAATATTTGTAGGTGTGACTGTTTAAATTTATAGGTGGAATTAAACTCTTATATCGAGACAGTATCTCGATCTACTTGTCTCTATTAAGTTTAAATTATTTGTAGTAAATATGAATTGACAATTAATTCTAATAATTTTTTCAAGAGTTTTATATCATATGGTTAAATTTAAATGAATACGTATTTTTCATCAATTTGTCCAAAGATTTATGAGATTAGTTTTCGCTATATAATTCAGAAGTTTGATTATTTAAAAAATTCTTGTTGGGATATGAATAAAAGTTAAACAATAATTCATGTTTCAATAAAATATATTACACATCTTTTTATGCCACGTGTATTTTATCATTTTTATAATCCTTTCATATCGAAAATCTAAGCAATTAACTAAGAATCAAATTAGTATAAAATTATTTTTATAAATTCAATAATCGGCAAAGTTTTAAATTACTACTTTAGTTAAAGCGAGATTCAAGATTAAAGACTTCGAATTCTAATAACAGTTGCTGTTTTCATTCAAGAGTCAAAATCATCAATTGCTTTCTAATCAGGGCCATTCAATATTAAGTAGTTTTTTTGTAAAAATTAATATAGATTTATCTAATAATCGATGTCTCAATAAAACTCGTACGATAGAGTATTACAGAATATTTTTGAAAGTTTTTTTTGTTCAGCTTAAAGTATTTCCTAAGAATTTGAGTTATTCATCAGTTAAACAAAACTTTATTACTTCTTACGAAAAAATTTCTTACCGGAAATAAAGTTTATTTTTACACAATCAGTAGTATTAAAATATTTAATAACGAACCACGCCACAAAACTCACCTTGTTATTAGCTGATGAACTCTAGGCCACTGTCCTCGAGATCTTAAGATCCTGGCTGTGCCCAAAAGTGACGACCTGTGCACTGGTGAAAGCGACATTCCTCTCAGATAATACTTCAATGCCGGAAGCCATTTTCCTATAAGAGACAGCAAAAGCTGTTTCGATCTTTGTCTATATCAGGATGCATAAAATATGGATATGAAAACGTAGGGTGGAAAATAAAGAGGAAAACCGCTGGAGTTCTTGGATAGTTGGGGGACAAACACGCGGAGAGCGTAGATATTTCACTCTGCGAGAAAAGAGTCGTGGCGTAGCCGAGCGAACGAAATATTATTACTCTCCCGTTCTACATTTCATATATACGATACTTTCATTCTCATGGAAGGCTGACTTTGAAGTACTGCACTATATTTATTGCAAAATGATGAATCTTATAAGTATCCGACGGTTGATCAAAATCTATGAGCAGAAATGACTGATGGAATTGAATGTGACTTAAAACTACTACCGAACATCAGTAATATTTCCTTGGATCATCTTTAGTAAAAATATGCGTTAAATTATCAAATCAAATCTCACGCGTAATTTAGACAGCGGCTCGTTGTTTCATGGAGGATCATGTGCTTACCTGAGTAATAATCGCGTTGGTTGAACTTTGCCAATAATGAACTTGCGATTCAACGATCAAACTCACCATTTTGTTGGAGCCATGTTGCATACTCTGCCACGTAATCGGGACTTTTTGGTTGCAGTCGGACGACGTGCCTCAAGAGTGATCCCGTTGTCGAACCACTCGCCATTCTTGCGAGCACGAGGTAGGCTGGTGTATAGGCAGGATCCAGAGTCACGCACTTTTGTAGCATCCTTATGCACTCGTCTGTCCTGTTGGTTTTTCTGAAACGGTGAAAGCTCTTCATTAAGATGCTTCGAACGAGAGGAAAGCTCAAGTTTTGCCGAGAAAATCGACAATTTTGCGCGAGCAATTAATTTAGTGCCAAGCTAATGGGCAGAGTGAGGATTTACTGATTTATACGTAGTATTAAATATAAATACACGGTACGAGATAATTCTTCGCGTAGAGACAATTTAAATTAAAATATTAATCTTTTACGGCGATATGATCGAGGAGTTTCGTGGAGGCATATTATTAAGAACTTGAGGAAAAATACTGGGAAAAATTGAAAAGATAAAAGTGAAGCGAGATGATGGAAATGAGAAAATGTGAAAAGAGAAAGGGGGAAGGACGAAAGAGCTCAGGATCAGAGATTTGGTGGATATTAAAAAAGTCGATACATGGGTTTGCCATCATAAATTTAGCGACGGTACATAAATTGGACGGCAATCTCGTGCGGAAGAACGCGCTTTTGGCGTGTATGCGCGCAAAATTGTTGTCGCGACTGGGTCTCGTTGAATTATGAACAGCATGATGCAATCAAATTTTACTTTAACAAAGGCTTTGATAATTAACGCGGCCGTTATTGTTTTATACACTTAGTCAAGTGGCTTTTCCAATGTAAAAAATGTAATTTTCGAAAATTTCAGCTCTCGACGGATGTGATTAAAATTTGACATTATTCTGTGCATCTGTTTTATCTCGTTTATAGTCGAATCGTCGATATTTTTGAAGAACGGAATTTCAGAAATTTCAACCGCGCACACATTTAAGTACCTATAAATGGATTATCTCTAAATACCGGAATATCAACTTTAAGCGAACGCACTTTTACTAGATTCATTGAATAATTGAGGATAAAGAAAAACGTATTCACCTGTACAATTGGCCGAGATTGTAGTGAGCGTTCACATGACCCGGTTGAGCCTGAATCGCAGCCAAAAAGTGTTTTTCCGCTTGATCACCCGCTGTTAATGTGCCCAAATTGTTGTGAGCGCTCGCGTATGTCGGCCAAAGCCTGAAACACCGATTGAAGCAAAAAATAATATTACATAATGGGAATAAACCAGTCCTCGTGACGTGCTTTACAAATTGATTGACGAATAAAAAGGTCGAAGGTGAGGATTTTCTCAAATTTAAGGTGACATTGTCCTTTGACGCAGCACTGCCTTTTTACGTTGCATATTTCACGGCAATTTCATCGGACAGATCTCGTGACAGTAGTAAACTTGCGAATCTATGTTCTACGTCTCCATTCACCGACATTGTCATCCGTACGCATCGGGCGCACGGAGGCGCGGGTACGTTCATCCACACGAGCGTACGCGAACTGCGGATGCCTACAGCTATAATAGGATATCATGAGATTGACATATGCATGTGTATATACATGTGAACGATCCACAAACCGCCTTGTCATTCTCGCAGGGATTACTTGGCAGTGACGTTTGACGTCAGTTCCGGTTTGCAGTCGATTAGCGGCTCTTGTCCACGTCAAGGAGGTCCAGAGCACCTCGTTCCACCAGCTCTGGTTTGCTCTCTTCTGCCTTCCCCACCCTTCGCTTGCCCATCCGACAATCCCTTCCCACTCTTAAAGGATAGTTAACATTTCGAATGTCATGGTTTCCTGACGCTTTTCAAGCTGTCAGTTGGTGGTTTTCGCTTTCGCTGCCAACCGTCGGAGCCGCGCGAGCTTTGACTTTGCTAGTGTGAAGCTCGCTAAAGCTTGCGGCGAAACAATCTGCAACATCAGGTCTGAGCTTTGACGAAAGAGCGTTTCTTTGCTGGGAAAATCAGCTAATGAAACTGAATCTCAAAATCAGTGGAACACGGCCAAACGTTCGGAATGCCTGGTTTGGACTTTGCTTTGTCTGGTCATTCAGCGGAATGATAATCAACTCAGATGATCGGGTGATGCCACAAGTAGTATACTTTGATGGGATTTCTACGAGCCAACACGCAATCGCAATCATTCCTCAAACGAACTGCATTTAGCGCGTAATGCGCGGCTTCCTATTCGACTGTGTTTTCATTTAAGGTCGCTTTGTGCTACTCCCTTCTTTCTTGGGTAAATGGACAGTTCGCTGCTTTCGATATATAAGCGAATAGAAAACAAAAAGGTCGAACACACGCATTCTCCAAATAAATAGTCGGGAAAATTACTATAGACGAGGTAGGTAAGTAAAAACGAGCACTCGAGTAAGAAAGCTCAAAATATATTCATGTTGGGCGTATTCGGAAAACTGATGGGAAGAACAGAAAGAAGAAGATACATCTACTGTGCACGGTCGCGCACTTTATCTCCTTCTTATAAATAAAATAGGTTATTTATTATCCAATAAAGGGATACTCACCAGCAGCATACTGTGGTCGCCTTGCTAAGTAAATTTTTCTTTTTCATTATAAGAAACAAAACGAAAATCAGGCGAGAACTTTGGCGCCCCTTGTTTATTTTATTCTCATGTTTCCTTGCTTTCCATTTATTGACATTTAGTGCTCATCGTTTAAGTTTTCTCCAGTTTTTCGCCTCAACATCAACCGAATTCATAATAATAATTATCAATTGTGTCATGGAAATGCTCTTCTCGAGAACAATTAATCGTCGCTAAGTAAAGTAACAGTTGAGTTCGTGTCATTGAAAATTTATAAATCTGTGCCGCGATAAAAGTTTTCAAATTAATTTAAAACATGCTTTAGCGCGTAGTTGTACCTTATAAAAATTAATTGTAATAACAGTATTCGCAGAAATCGGTTATAATTTTGAGTAAATATTTTTAAGAATTTCGTCCCTGTTTCAATACTTTTAGATTATAAAGTCTATTTTGAATAATAGATTAGCTTTAATTTATCTAGATCACCAATACGTACGAGTATCAAAATTAATAAACTTAAAATTAATTTTAATATCCAGAGTGAATTATAAAGTCACAGGTTTGAAAGATACCTTCAAACTTTTTACTTTTAGGTATTGGATCAATCGTCATCGAAAATATTTCGGTGTAATGAAAAAAATTATTCATATTTTGTAAAACAAAACGTATAAGTCTTAACCTTTACAATATTAATAAGAAGATGTAATTTCTACTCAATGAACAGATTAAAAAAATAAGTCGCTGACACTATTCTCTTTATGATGAATTGATAATTTTTGTACAGTCGTGAATCTAAATAAATGTTTGTTATTAAAACATTTAGTAAGTGAGAGATGACAGAATTTAATTCTTTATTATAAGATATACTTTATTATTGTTACAAAGTTAACGAGTAATTCTTATACGCGATGTAGTAATTTCATCAATAATAATAATTTTATAAATAAAATATCATTTCTAAGGGTTCCATTTCGAAATTTGTATAATTCTGTGTCTGTAATGTGACAATTACAATGTGCTTATATACGTTCAATATAAGAACATCAAATTCGAAAATAATTTTAGATAAGATATGATTAAGTTCAACTGAACTTGATAGAAATTCTAATGCTTTGATAGAAGTTCCGTATAACGAAAGATTCTTGATTGTGATATTAGCGAAAGAGAGCAGATTTTAGTAATAATTTTAATTCTGAGAGTGATTTCAAGCTAATATTGTAGCTAAATAAATTGTCAAGTCTTGAGAAGTAAAGATTAAATGAAAAATTGTATATAGTAAGGAAACTTTTTTCTGGATCTTCGGTAAGTTTTTTTGCCGGAAGGTGAGGTCGTGGCCATCTTTCTGATGCCCGAGGCGCTTCGAAACTACAAAGTCTGATGCGCAGTACATAGCAAGAACGCGTTCATGGAAAGTTTAAATAAGTTTTACGACTATGCTTGATTGATTTACTTTTAACTTGATAGGGAGTTTCGTACGTAGGACCTCCAAGCTTCCACTGAATATCCACAAGATCGAGATAAAGAGGGATTTTAGATATGCAAAAATGGAGCGAATGACAAATTTAAAAAAAAAATGATATTATATAGATGGAGGCAGAGCCATGTAAAACAACTTTTTATTGTGCCGAAATGACGAGCCCAATGACGAGTCGCATAAAGTACGGATATTAATGCTTATTGTTAGTTACTTTTAAAAGTATTAAACGAGGAAAAAATTTGACGCCGTTTGGTGATGCTTTGTCACGCTTCAGTAATTACGGAGGCCGTCGAGCCTCGTCGTCGCAACAAAAAACGCGAGGCATGATAAAAAAAGAGAATTAAGCTTCTAGAGACGAAAGGAAAGAGCAACGAGTGACAAAATTTTAAAATGAAGAAGTTTTTTGACTGATCCCTTTTAACTCTTTAGAGCACGAAGTTATAACATACTTACGCTAAAATTATAATATTTTTGACAATCCTTCAACTGTTGATACGTATATTATGCAATTAAACGTCAAAAATATCAGTCGAAATACAATTTTTGGTTTTCTGCAAAATATATATCTGTGAATTCAAAGTCCCTAGTAGAAATTAAAATTGAAGCCGAATTCTCATTTAGTGTCATTGATTTCGTATTCGTATTAGTTAGACTGAAATATTTTTGAAACTCGCCTTCGAGTAAATTTAAAAGGAGCTTTACACAAAGGTAAAATTTCCCACTAAATAAGCCTAACTTTCCACTTCCTACATCCCACGCTACTGACTTATACGTTTCATAATTCACACGTTTTACTAAATTTGTGCTTCCTTCCCTTTTCATTTCCTCCACGCATTCTGGTAATTTAACCTCATATCTGTAAAATGTTTCCGATGCTTTTTATTTTTTCATTTTTTCAATAATCAATTTCCCAGAAATAAATTTTGCCGATTTTTATCCTCGACTTTGCGAAATATAGTCAATTTAAAAATTTTTACAGATCTTTCCTCGTTGATGGAGCTTTAACCGAGGTACGTTGTATTTTATTTGAGTGCCGTGTTTTGGATTCAGTCTTTTCTTTTGGAAAAACCTTGTTTAAGAATCGGCAACTGGCTGCTCTCGCTAAGAAGCCATGCATACTCGGCTTTCAGTATTTCCGAGGATACCGACTTAGCTGCGAGGAGAGGAGGAAAGAGAGAGAGAGTGGTCATTGAATATGAGAGAGAGAGAGAGAGAGAGAGAGAGAGAGAGAGATAGGGAGAAAGATACAAGAAGTTTGAAAAGTACAGAAAGAGCGAAGTCGAAACATCTGAACTAGTACAAGCAGTAAAGGTAGAAGGCATGGGAGCGTCATGCATTTTCTACCTTTGAAGCTAGAAAACGTGAAAACTTGTCTTCCTCTGTCTTTTTCATTCTTTTTCCTGAATTTACGGTAGACGACGATAGCTTTCTAGACTTTCTACATGCTCTGCAAACTAGATTTATTTGTTCGCTTTTTAAATTCACTTATAGTCATACATGGTATTTTACGTATTTTCAGAGTATAATATCTTGTTTATAGGAGATTTGAGTTTTAATGTCCAAATTTTATACTTGCATTGATAAAGCAGTATGTCATCCAATCAATCTTAAACTGTTATTGGCGGTAATTTATTCACACCTACTTCGAATAAATAACTTATCGACTTTTTTATTATCTATAATACATTGGTGTAGAGTTCAGCAATCGCCGCTTAAATATTGTCTTTTTCACGAAACCAAACTGCAAATTAAAATCTAATCAGTTAATTAAGGGATGTATTCGTGAGCATCAGATTCTCATACTATTACCTTATCTAATATTTTGACATGTATGCGTTGCATAAATATATAAGCAAAACTTCTATTGAAATATAACTTTCATCTAAAATATTCATAGATATTTTATATCATATGTTGCAATGTATAGTCGGTTATACGCTTGTATTTTTACATATTGCTCACATTGCAATTTTTGCTTCTTGTTTTTTTAATAAATAAAAAATATTCTCGTAATGTAATGTTCGTATCGCAGTTCCTTGAGTTCATATCAACAATCTTATAATTAAAAATTTTTTATCTTTTAGGGTCAGCGATGATAATAATTGGCGAACCATAGCTTTGCATGCTATTGTTTTATTGCCAGTATTAAGTGAATATCGAGCAGAAAATTTTTTATGACCATTTGAAAAAATACATATATCTTAAGACTTTAAATCAAGAATGACAAAATCAACGTCCCCAGTGGGAATTGAGAAGAAATTCACGCTTTTCTCCTTTGCCGGCAGTTACATTCTTATCTCTAGGTCACCTGGGGACTTCAACTTTGCGACACTTGAAACGATGATTGTTTCTTTTTCTAGATCCACGTACATCTATCCATTCGCTAAAGTAAACCATCTAACATAGCATTCTATATATACAATTGTGTCTTCATATGTGTACATGTGTATGTATATGTTTATCTATATGATTTACCCTTATTGATTGGTTACGTAAGGACATTTATTGATAGTATTAAGGAATCATTAATATAATTTATTTTAATTCTTTCGCACATTTAGTTTCAAAGAATTAAAAAATTTTTTGTAAAATAATCGTAAGAATCTAAATATATATTTACATAACATAATATAAAAATTAATGCTTGTTTACAGTGTCATAAATTATTTTATTCTTCTAATATTAAGGTTAGGTAATTGGAGCCAAAGGGCAAAAGTAAAATTCAAACTTAAATAATAATTTAAAATCTAATTTTAGAATTATAAAATCAAAATCTTTTTCTAATAATGTTAAGTATCTTAAACTTCAATCTTTTTTTAAAAAAAATTTAAATATTCTATTGTAAAATATAAAAGATTCGTATAATCATGGATGAAAGACTTCATCAAAAATATAAATTTAGCTAATCCGAAAGTTTTACGATTAAATTTTCTTTCAGTTTTAGTTAACTTAATGATTTCATCCTAGAAATAAAGTAATTCATTAGAATAAAACTGATTCGCTGTTTGAATTTCAAATGATAAAATAAAGTGAATACGGTAATCCACTTATAGTAATAAAAATTAAATTACCATATAAAATAAATTTAATAAAATATGGTAAATATTTTTATTTATTATAAAAATGTACGTTGGTAGAATAATCTTTCGATTATTAAATAACATTTTATTAAAATTTAACGCTATTTGAATTGTTTAGCTTGAATTGAGATTATTGACTTATTCTCAAAATTCCAAGAAGGATGAATATTTATTCTGATGGGAAAACTTAAAGACATGTGAGCATAAGAATATTTTGTTTAAAAATGATTATGGCATGTATTTTGCAATATTTTAAATTAGAGAAAAACTTAATTTATTATATTTATAATTTTAGTAAGTTGATTTTTAAATTAATTAATAACATTTCGATTCTATTAAGTGCAACGAAAAAAATTTTTTTGTAATAGTTTTTACTTTAACCCTCATTTTTAGGTTATATTAAAGTTATATTTTTTAACTTTGCAATCTACAACAAGAACAGCGAGAATTTATTGTAAAGAAAATCTAATTAAATATGAATATTATTATCATGTTGTTATTATTTTTAACTATAATCGTATTTTTTAAGCAGAAATATAAACTTGTACACAGTATTTCTTTGAATATTTAAAAATGCTCTTGATGCTTCAAAAATGAACCTGATAATTCACGAGTTCTGAAATTGATTTTGATTTGCAGCATAAAAACCTTTGATATCTCAACGTTATATTAACAATTATTAATAAATAATTTCATAAATACCGAAATCATAAAATCATAAAAAACCTAATTTATAATTCATTGAGTTCTTAAAATTCTTCAAAAATATTATCATTAGCATATGTTCGTAATTCGATTATTATATATTTAATTAATAATCTAGAATAATATGTATCTTATCTAAAGAAAATTTTTTAAATAAGCCTAGCAATGTACAGATGGTTAGAAATTTTTTTTCATATATGCCAACCTTGTTCAAAATTCTAATTTGAAGCATTTGTAAACAAATTCATTTGAATTGAAATAACTTAAGCAACTATAATTCTTAACTTCCGCATAAAAGTAATTTTTCGTTCTCAACTTTTAAATCCATTTCCACTTTTGTGTTTTATATTTTGCATAAATATCCTTTTCAGTCGAGTGTATTTTGCGAAAAAAGGTTACACGTTCGACTGCCTGGTGTCTTATTCATACTGTTAGCATCACACTGAAAATACTTATAGTTACGTTAAATATTGAATCTACTTGAAGTCTTATTAAAGAAAAAATCTCTTTAATAATAAAGAATACTTATCATCTTCTCTTCAATTTCTACTTGACGAGTCGAGCTCACAATTTAATTGTAAAATATATTTTTTTAAATTACAATGTTGATTCTCAAAAACTCTAATATATTAATTATATAATTGTATTGTATTATATAATACGAATAATAAAATAATTTTATTTTAATATTCAATGAAAAATCGTTTAGAAATAATTTTTTAAATTTGAAAAATATTAATTGAATAGTAAACCATACAAGTAGTTGTTAATTCTGTAAGAAAAAATTTTGTTTAAATTCTTCAATCTATTTTTTAATGAAATGAAAACTGGAAGGTACAGAGTCGTAAATGGATCACGTAAAGAAATGACGGAATTTTTACGCATATTAGTAATTTACTAAAAAAGAGTGCCGAAAAAGGGAAAATAATATTTTAGAAAATTGAAAGTTTGTGAAAAAAGAGTAATAATAATATTAGTTATTAATGAAAATATTAATTAGTAAGTGAAATCCAAATCATGCATATACATACAGCGTTTTATAATTTTATATTTTTGGTAATACAGATTTGATATTATGTCCTTTATAAAATACATTTCTTTAGTCACTGTTTTATTTTTATTGTTAAAAATGTCGATTTATAATTTTTCAATAAACTCAGTCGAATAAATAATTAGGCTTAAGTTGGTCTTATTGAAACATATCGAAATAATGTTTCGACTGATATCGAGGCAATATTTAATTTCTATCAGATTTTGTAGGAATTCGTTCACATGTAAATAAATAAATCTGTTTACAAAGGTTATAAAATTACATTCTCATTATTTGCATTCCCTGGAACAATGAATGCAGCAGATAGACAAAGGAAAAGAAGATTACGGTGAGTCAAAGAAGCAGTATTTTTTATTAAATATTATAATATCCTGAAAGCGTATTTCGATTCAGGAGGAGAGCATTAAACCTGTTGAAGCTGCTGTAATAAATGATGAATGCGTTGGGCTTCATTTACTGATGAGGGATTACCGCGTAAATTGCGACATCGATCATTTGCACGGATGATAAAAAATTGAAGCCCGGGAGATACCCCGAGCTCCGTGCACCGAATCTCTGATACTGCGAATTATACGAAAGTGAGCGTCGCTTGCACCTACGCGGATCATAAAGTAGGCGAGTGGCGCTAGACGACGGCACCCGCGGCCCCGCAATTTTCGCTCGAGCGGCTTTACGAGCCCGCGTTAGCCCGGGTCCGGCCGAGCCAACAATGCCGAGTGCCCTCCACGATTTCCCTGAAAAATAAAGTAATAATGGCAAAAACGAAGGCAAACTTCAACGCCCGCAAACCCCGGCGTGTCTTGTTTTATTTTTTAAACTGAAAATACGCTTATTTACCTTGCTTTGCCCTTCCTTCGTCCACCCCCCGCGTGACCTTTTTCACTCTTTAACTTAGTAATCGAAAAAACTGAACGATGTGGGCGTGCGCCAGTGCAAGCACTAAACCGCCTAACACCTCTGCCCGTTTGTGTACTTTCGCGTGGTGGCTGTCCAGTATTGACTCTTTTTCAACATCTGCTTTTATGCCTATTTCACAGCTTATCGACTTCCACTCATTTTATTCTCATATTGTCAGGTAGCGTGGACTTTTTTCTCCAAGAGCGCGACCCGGTCGGACAAGCAGCTGCAGCAATCCTCGCGAAATTCACGCAGACCTCATCCACTCAAAATAGAAGCAGCCCTCCGAAGAGGGCGAAGCTTTTCCAGCCCGGAAAAGACTCGAGTGCGTGCGAGGGGAGGGGGGAGCTGCGCTTCGCCAGATCTCCGATTGTCGCGAAAGAAGCGCGCGCGATCGGTGAGACACATAAAACGTCGGCGCGAGCTGAGCAGCGCCAGCCGTCGCGGTTCAATTTTTCCGAAAATGATTATATATCGATACCTTTATAGCGTATCAGCACATTCGAGGGATTTCCCGGAGAGTTGATTTACTGCGCGATAGGCAGGTAGTCCGCTGTCCTGGCTTGTATCGCGCGTCCGCGCAAGGCATTCGCGGCACGATATAGCTTATGTCCCCCCCCCTCGTCGTCCTCCGGCCGCCCCCCGCGTTTTATGTCCTCTGACTGAATAATGGTAAAAGCAAGGCATCGTAAAACACCAATCAAATAATGCAATATCGTAAATATAAGGCCTCTCATGTGCATGTGTGCGCCCTCGCGCCTGTACTTGTGTCTGGCTGGGTGTATTGCACGCATAAAATTTTCATGGTTGATCTATCTCGTCTTTCTAGACAGCTACCCGCGCCAAACCGAGTGCAAGCCTCCTAGATAAAAAAAAAAAATACCAACTTGTGTATATATTTTATTTTCAATCTCGTTACCCTACGTGGTTACGGCCGCTCTTTATTTTTCATCGATGGCCTTTTTATTTTTATATTTTTTTTTTATTCTCCGTCGCTTCCTTATCTTTCTGGAGAGTAAGGCTCTAGCTGTAAGATCAGAACTAATTTTTCGGAAGAGAAGTGTCGTTCCGCGTGTAGCTGCGTTTGGAGGTCAAGTGACCAAGCGAGCGGCCGAGGGACGGAATACGAATCAAGGAAATCGCGTCCAGATGAGATGTAATTTTTATGAGCACGTGTAAGCGCGACCAAGCTGTGCGTCTTTTTTCAATTCCATCGTTCTCCTTTCATCTCTTATTCAGCCTCGCGCCACCCTCTGCGGGGGTAGCTGCATTCGGCCGATGTTTGCCGAGATGATTGCATTTTCACGGGCGAATATCTCGGTGTTACGGCAGAAATGATTTGTGGCGAGCTCACGCAACCTTGCTCTCTCAGCATTGACGGCATTTTTGTACACTCGCGGCTGGAAACGAAGGAGACGGTGTAGTTCAACCAAATCGAGCAGGTCGAAATCTTTTATTGGTTGATGTCGACTAACTTGTCGACTAACACTTCTGTTAGTTAGCAAAGCTCATTTAATCTTTCATTTGACTTTTTTCTCGTTTATCAATATGCGCCTGTATAAGTATAGAGAGGGTGCAGGAGTGGGGAGTGAAGAATGCTCACAATATCCTAGGTTGCTTCGGATTAAATTGATTGATAATCGATAAGAGCAGGCGCGGCTTAATCGACGCTGCCCTCTCTCTCTCTCTCTCTTTCTATTTTCACTTGCCGTTGGCTGTAGTTGGCAGCAATATTGCTTTCTTCCACTTTCGGCTGACAGCGTAAGAGACTGGATGTGGGCGTATGAGAGGAAGAGAGACAATGCGAAGGATGAGAAAAATGAGTCTAGAAGCCAGTATCGGAGTGTCAGTGCGGCGCTACGTACTAAGAGAGAGAGAGAGAGAGAGATATGTAACAAAGTCCATACGTCTCTCCATTTCATTATTCTCCATGTGCAAGGGTCGTAATAGGCACTTCATCTCACGGCTAATTAATGCAGTTTTGTTGGTTCACCGCGTAATCCCGTATGGGATTATGTCAGCTTTTCTCTTCTGGCTTCCGCTATAACAGCTTGAAAGTCACTAGTAGTTAAGAGAGACGAAGGTATTCATCACTGTCCCAGACGACCAGCAAGATAATGTGTATGCCAGTTTATAATGTGCATAGTCCGGCCAACATAGTAGCCACTTTAAGCTCTTTGACCGCACAAAAGCACCAACTCCTACCTGCAGAATGACATCTACACCGTCTGGTGGCCACCTTCTTCGTAAATTACAACTGTTCGGCGCAGCATATACTTAACTCCCCACGCTTTCTCAGAAATTGATTTTCCTTCTATTTAGCATACTTAAGATCTCTCTTGCATCATGTAAATACGATGACTGTGGTATGCTCGAATAATAATTAGCCCCGGGACATACAAGAACAAACAAATGCAAACTTGCCTACCCTTTTAATTTTCTTTAAACTCATTTTCCACTTTATCTCGCTAATTTCCTTGGATTGTGTATCGACAAAATACTTTTTTAATTATGTTGATATTTTCCAGTGTTTTTCATCCAAAATAAAAATAAAATTTTTACATTTATAAAAACCATATTTTATATAGATTGAAATTAATTATTTATTATTTCAATAATATTAAATAATTAAAACATTTTTAGTTCGCATTTAATTGAAATTTTTGAAAACTTCTGAAAAATTAATATTTAAAGCAAATCCATACTACAGGAAATACTATTTCTAAATTTATAATTTAAAAATTTTTAAATTTATAAGCTTTTATAATATTATTAGATATAAAAAATTAAAGTGAAGAAAGTATATAGCATAATTTTAATGAGTGTATAAGTGAATATTGATGAGAGGAAAAGAGGATTGACGCTAATGATAAGGAAAAATGGAATTAATAGGGTAATGTAGATAACGAAAATATTATAGATGAGCAATCAATACAATTAGGCCATACATTTTATTTTTATAAAAATAATATCATACTTAAAGAAATTATTTAAAAAATTAATTTTTTAACAATTTATACTATTATTGAAACAAAAAATTAAACTATTATTTTATACCTCGTATTAAATATTTTAAGATAATCAGATCGTAATAATTTTTTTTTATTAAATATTTTAGAAAGATGTATAACAATTATATCAAATTAAACATTCATTATTTCAATTCAGATTACTTAAAAATTATTTAAAAAACTAAAAAAGTATATTCGTGCATGTATATAATAAAGAACTTTCTTTAAAATATAAATTATTTCATCAATTTCAAATATTTCTGTATTATTGTTACGAATATTATGTAATTACTATTAATCATTATTCTTGTTTTTACTAAAAAATTTTAAATTAATATAAGTTTTGAGTGATTCTCGTTATGAAATTAGTTAAAGTGAAATAGTATTATTAATAATATAAAAATTAATCATATTGCATACTGTATATATAGAAATCATCAATAAAAATCAATGAAACTACATTAAAAATCGCAATCTCTTAATAATAGATTCTGTAAGTTTAATGAAAAACTAAATTTATCATTGATTGATTTTATATTGAAAAACATTTTTAATGCAAGAAACTTTAATATTTAAAAATATAATAGTTTTTTAAAAATTTTGAAATAATTCGATTAACTTTAAATTATCTGTTTTGTATATTTTCTAATGGTAGTGTTCTATTTATGGATAACATCGTTATTTAAAATAAGAAAAACTGAAGTTGATTTACTTTTTTTTGCAAAGATTTATAGTATAATTGGCATGCTTAATATATCGATGATTGAAAAATATTTAAAAACCTTCAAATACATAAGGCCGAGGATTCCGATGGAGAGGCTCTTTAATTTGATAGCAGATACACTTGGAACATTCATCGTCGAATTATTAAGGGCTCCGCCTTTAAATATCAATAAAATACCTACGAGCGAGGGCAGGTGGTTAAATATCACCGACAGCGATCGCTCACTTTAAACTGGGCAGTCACATTGCGAGCTTTACCTATGACAAGTCGTAAGTGAAGTAGACAACTTTTCATTAAAATGATTATTAAAAGCGAAGTTTTTCAGAACTTGCTTCGTTTACTAAAAATATAAACCATTTTAAAAATAAAGCATAGACAATTCCAGACAATTCTAAACATACTTTGAGTGAAGAAAAAATGAATAATTGACGTATATTATAGTCACTGTTGACACTTTGACCCATTTACACAGAAATTCTATTGCTGACTATCTCTACAAATTCGTGTTTATGTAATAGTAATAATTTTTATCGCGAACTTATTTCATTTCATGACAACTTTACAATATATTACAAACATATAATTTTTGCAAGCGGTCCTCGTGTGCGTAAAAATATTATCTTCTAAAATTAATGAGAATAACAACAATAACAATAATAGTAATAATAATACTAATAATAATAATAATAATAATAGTGATAATAATAATAATAATAGCGATAATAATAATAAATAATATAAGACTTTATTACTCGATGATTCAGTATTTAATACTATATATTTTGCGAGAAAATCGTAATAGACATTGGGGTCCTGGTAATTGCGCGTGATACACTGAATAAAATAAGATGCTACGTGAAGAGCATGCGACGTTTCTCCTTTTCTTCGAAATGTGAAGTACTCGAGGGTAATCTGTATAAAAGTAAGAAAGTTCTCGAAGTGTACGACACGTTATTGTGAATATTTCTGCTTACTAGCTTAGCTTCAGAACAAAAGAGAAGCAGATAAAAGCACAGGTGTGATAAGGGTGCCGGAAGACTGGATAAAAATTCGAACTCGAGGGCAGCCCGTCATTACGCACTGTCTGATTCTTTTGTGTGCGTCAACGAGAATGCGGGAGTGTGCCGGCGAAAAAACGACAACTCTTGAAAAATGCGAGAGCTGGCATATGTGGAGGATGACGAACCAAGCCAGCGAATTTCCCGGTCTCGTGGGGCCAACTGCGCCACGTGCCTAGTAAATGAGAGGCGAGCCGCTCCTCGACGCTCCGTCTTCCCTCGTTTTCTTCCGCCCCTGAAAGTCCTTATTCCCACTCTCGTTTTCTCATTCGCCACTGCTCTTCTCATCTTCGTTACTTATCACACTTGATCTGTACTCGAGTCAGAAAAACAACCCTTAATGACTGACAATGAAACTGCACTACGGCTCTTTTTGCAAGTAACGCCAGAGAGTATGCGTTTCCTTTTTTTCACAAACAACGGAATGGTCCACGAAGAAGAGAAAAAACGTTTAAATATATTTTAGCTGTAGAAAGTTCTCGGTGAGCTTGTACACTTTTTCGTTAAACTACGAAATATTTCGAAACTTTGCTGTCCCCTCTCCTTTGTTTTTCTTTGTCCTCTTGTTTTTCCTTTCTTTGTACTAATTTATTATTTTAAAACTTTTTCTACTTAATCAAAGTAAAACACAGAACATTCTTCATAATATAAATAAGCATTACCGTTTTATCCTTTGTTATATGATGAGCTAGTTTCGAAATACTTGTACTTGTCATTTCTATTTTATTGTTAAGGTAATTTCAGCGCAATGAAATAAAAAAGAACAAGCACAAATATAATGGGCTCCTTAATAGCTAGGTTGTGCTTCTAACTGGAAAATTGAAATCGTTTTGTATGCATTACTCTTGCGCTTTTAAAAGACTCATAAAAAATTATTGCATCAAACCCCTGTCTTAAAGGTTTACTTTTTTCGCTAAACTTGTTTACCTAATTTTTAAATATTTCGTGCATTCGTAATTACCTATTAAATTAAATCACTCACCACAAAGCCAATTGATAATGAAGTATAGCTCTGTTTGGCTGCGAAGTATCCCTGAGGAAATTTGCAAAATTATAATGCATTTTAGCATTATCAGGTAAGGCCCGAAGTCCCGCTCTACAACATAAAATATTAATGGTAATATTAATTCTAATTTATTACTTTATCGAGCATTATTTTAATAATTATTACCGCAACAAGTATATAAATAATTTATACGATAAAAATATTAATTTCCAAATTTTGATACAATTGCTTTCGTGAATTTAAATCATAGTTAGTTATTATGTAGAATTTACAAAAGTTAGATTGCAGTTTTTTCTCAAAATTAATTCAGCACAAATTAAGAAGTTGGTGTATTATTTAATTACTTTTCAATTCATAAAGTTGAACGTATTCAAAAGCTTGGAATTTACGATTGTAAGCAACGCTATAAATTAAAAATAGTATACACTATCTCCAAAAAAGAATTACCTTTGCAATTATTCCGAGTTATGTAAACAAAAAAATTGTATTCGTTAATTATTTAAAGCTTTGACGAATAATGTCATATTCGTTAAAACCTTATTGATACAAAATATTTACTTAATTACAATTATCACGCGCACAGGTAAATAATTTCTTTAGTTCCATTTATATGTTGTTAATAGACTCGCGTCAATTTGATAAAAGTTACTGATTTCTAGCAAATGTAATTAGAAAAGTATATTTCAAACTGATAAAGTTTTAACAAATACAGCATTGTTTGTCAAAACTATTTCGCTGATAATGAAAATATTTCAATTAATCAATAAGAACGATATTTTCATCGTTTATCGTGGATTATAAAATCTAGACTTTCAACTTATTTTTTGTAATATCAGTCAACTGCATAGAATTGTTTTCGTTAATTTTTGTTCTTTATATACTCAATGAACTAAATTACTTCTATTTTATTCCAATTGTCATTTAAGCCAAGAAAAAAAAGAAAAATTTTATTATTAAAGACAAACAAAATTGAAATTATTCGAAATATTTGTGTGATATGAATTTAAGGAAACGAGTGTTCAGTTTTTACGTTAAGAAAATAAGTAATGACACAGCTATTACGAAAAGAATTTCTAAACCGTTTCATTTCTTTCTTAGAAAGGAGGCAAGAAACATACCTAAGTAGCGTTTCCCTCGAAGTCCAATCACGATTTCGAAAAATCGTGCGGCAGCAGCCCAAGATCAGGAGTAGCACTAAACCGACGGTGATGAAAGCCCTTCGTTTGGGTGTAGCCGTCCAAGTAATTTGAGCTCCATAAGCCACCAGTAGTATCCACCCAATACTATAAAAGCACGTGTTACTTTGCACTCCGTAATAAAGACATGTATTCAATAAGCGATTGTTATAAGCTCTTGAAAGCTCACCTGGGAATGTAAAGAACTCGTTCGGCGACGACGAAGCCCACAGTGATAAATAGATTGGATGCGGGTAAAAAGGGTAATACTAGAAACATCCAACCCAGGACGAGAGGCGGATGCCTTTGTTGCTGGAAACAAGAATAGAATTCGATGTCTCGTAAATATTATTGAGAAATTGTGCGGGATGGGGGAAAGGAGAAGCGAAAGAGGCATTGAGAGAAAATGAGCAATATTCTAGGACATTCTGTATGTGAGTGAGTTGATGAACGAGCAGAATAAATGAAATTCCCTATTCGACGCGGATGAGTGACGAGTGTCGAAGGTAAAACTGAGCGACCAATAGTCACATAAACCAGTTGGATATATCGGCGCTCATATCGATGCATATCTCTATTGCATTGGTTGGTCTGCTCGCTTGAATGGGTTAGATCGAACACGCGTATAAAATGACGGTCCAACACAGAGCAGATGATAGCCAGAGAGAGAGAGAGAGAGATACGAGTCCGAAACTGAGAGAATCGGACGACGATGCCTCGGCACACGCCTAGCAGTGCCATCCCGTAATTAGAATTCCAACGTACCCGAGTGCGCTTTTGTACATCTGAATTACAGCCATTAATCATACGATGAAATTCGCGCTTTGGTGCACTCCACCTCTTTCCAACGGTCCTCCAACGTATACTCGATAACGCGTTCAACGACGTCCCATCGAATGCACAAAAATTGTTTGTATTTTTGACCAAAACAAGACTTGAGCGAAAAAACGACGACTAGCGAGGAGAAACGAGTCGATTTACAGACTTTTACTCAGAAATCACGATGCCACTATGAAAGTCGATTGCATATTTTCCGTCACTTTATTCCCGTCAAGTTTTGACGAAAATTACAAAATTACAAGTGAATTTTATTTTCTTTGAAACCTTCAGTTGTCAATAATAATAATATTCGAGTTGATTCAATTGCGTACTTACAATTCGTAAATTGTAATTAAAAGCATAAGAAGTATTACGTGTGACGTACATGTGATAATGATGATATAAATGCCTCTCAAAGGACTCGCGAAATACAGGCGAGAACGCCTGTGACTGAGCATGTACGCCTCCATACATGCGTATACGTGTATACATCTGCGCGTAAATATTATTAGCTGAATTGAGAAAATTAAAATCATATTCGAGCTTAAATTAAAGTGCCTTTGTACAACAAATTTCTCTGCTTTTATGAATTGATTATTCTCGATAAAAGTTGTCAGTAATATACATATTTAAAATGCTTCCAATTGAATGTAAAGTTGAATGAAAAACGAACATGCATTTTATCCGAAAGAAATATATTAAAATATATTTGAATATTTCATTAAAACAACTGATCTATAAAATAATAAGCATCTAATAGAACAAATTTAAATATAAACTTTCTTGGGTATCAAATGACTATATATGTATACTAATATCTACAATGTAAACAGCATTTTTACGATCCACGAGCAAAAATAATATAAGAGCTAGACATTTTTGTTCGCGTGCGGAATAGTGTTATTGTTTTCGTATAGGGAAGTATTATTTACTCAAAGACTCTGTTAGAAATAAGAAATAAATATTACCGGCCATAAAGTATCACTAATATTACAAATAGCTACATATAATAGAAAGGTGTATACTTCTGAATTTATTACGTCGAAATTCTCCACGAGTTCCCAATGATTGATTATGCCTACGAATCGATGAAATACCGTCCGTCGCAGAGAGACGTGAAACTTTATTGTAGCTATAACAAGTACTTATAAAACGATGACCTCGTTACGAGTTATGCGGTTAGATTGTATGTGTGTATTTGGCATACATCAAGACTGGGTATACATTCCTGTAAATTGGAACATTAATCAGGAATTGTACTTGAATGAATGCCACATTGTGATAATAAAGTTAATCTGTTATTTTGCTGTACTTTATACACTAAACAGATAGTAATTATATGAAGATTACAAATTTCATAGTACTGCATAAAATATTGTCAGACAATTAAATTCTTAATTTATTGAAGGTTAAATAAAATTCTTGTAAGAACTTTAGTATTCAGCAATTATTGTTTTATATAAATGAAATAAAAATCCATTGCTGTGGTAGATTTTATATTACTTAGTAATTGTTAAATTGACTTATTTTTCATTAGTACTGGCATTTGAAAGTAACGTTTATTGATGCTACGTGAATGAATGATTTGTTTATTTAAAATAACCGAATAACTGGACTTGATCATAAGACTTTAAAAATATAAAATCTTGTAAATTAAGAATATTTTAAAGAATTTCAAGTTTACTAAATTCTTTTTAAAACATGAGCTCGATTAACATCTAAAAAGAACTCTTAAAAAAATATTTTTCCGAGTCAGTCATGAATATACAGAAAAATGCTTCTTTTTTAACAATTAATCAAAAATGTTACTCCTCCTTTCCTGCTGTTCACCTCTTTCGTTCCTATTTTCATTTTATAAATATTTTTATTATATGCAATGTTAAATACAATTTATTTCTATTATTATGCACCGGATAACCTATATAAATTACTATATATATTACTATATATATTACTATAACTGTGCAATTGGAATTTCATATTATTTTTACTATCTATAATCTTTAACTGCTCTATCAACTTTAATATAATTATTTTAATTATTGTTATTATTGTTAGTATTATTTCCTGTAACATTATACGTACAAAATCCGAGATGAAGTGAATGTGCGATCATATAGTAATCAAAAAACCTATCAAGTTTTTTAGTTTCGTAAACAAATTAGTTTTTCAAGAGCTTTTTGAGTAACTCCACCGGCTAAAAATTCAACGGTACTTATGGAACAAAATTCACGTAATCAATGCATAATTCGTCTTATTAATGAGTAGTAAACCGGGATCGAACATTATATTGGCCACTTAATATTAAGAAATTGAAATGACTCGGTTTTTTACGTTTCTATTTTCATCAAGAGACGAATCCTACTCGTGCTCACAACGATATTACCATATTTGCTTTAAATATAGATATGAATAGAAAACTGAGGCCAACGATGCATATCCCTAGCCATTATCGTTCAGGGTTTGCAAGTTTGGGTAAAACTAGTGATTTTGCAAAAAACCTACGATCGAGGTAAGAAAAAAAACTTTGACGTAGCCAAGACAGTCACCTAATAAATGTGAGAAAGACCTTGATGAGCCAAGGATGTTGGCATCTCAGTGACGAAGAGAATCCAAGCTGCAGTGAAGTAAAAGCGGTGCGAGACTGATCCAGATTTTCTGAAGAAAGATGGTTTCAGTTGGTAGTGCACTTTAGAAAATACGATATAATACGCGATACGAATGACTCTTTAGTAAATAAAACGACAAAAAACTAAAAGTAATAGTATTACATTACGTATACTAAATTTATCGCATGGTACATTTATGTTGTAGATACACCTAACTATTAATTTATAAAACACTTCACTTAAATATTTTTTTAATTTAAACACATATAAGTATTATTTCAAAATATTTTTATTTTAAATTGTTATTATAATTTTAGGTATTCAATGAACTTAATATTAAAGCTTGATATTTTTAAAGAATAAAGATTGTATGAAAATTTGTATTTTAAATACGTACAAATATAAATTTAAAAAATATAGTTTTAATGAATCCATAAAGATATAGAGTAGCACTGAAATAAGAAATATGTGAGTTATCGGTTGATTGCGTCATTATTTGTTCAGCATTATGATTTTTTTAATTATACACAAATTTTATATCGAAAAGTTTTTCATCTCAAATGATATGACAGAATTTTATTTCTATCGATAAATAATAGTAAATTAACTATATTACAATAGTTATTTATTTCAAATATATTTTTATCAATTCTGATACTGATATTCGATCTAAATATTTTCTATCAATTTATAAAAAAATATATGATTTAAATTGTTCATTTGACTTTATAAAGACTTCTGATATTATATTATTATTTTTAAATAATTTGAAATAAAAATAGTTTCATCGCAGGACTATGTAAAAAAATTCATACAGAAATGCTCTTGTTTCTTCTATGCAGCAATTAAAGAAGCGGTGACTAATTTGAAAAGAAACGAATCTCCGACAAACTTTATTTAGGATGTCATGAATTATATACAAAAAGAGTGCCGTGAGGGATACTTGGTAAGAAAGTACCTAGACTGCAATTTTAAGTTTGTTTTTCAAGTAAAAAAAGAGTCAGTTCTTATGAGCATATCATATGCGGCAAGCGCTTCTTCTGGTGTACTTAAATTAACCTCATTTTAGTAGTCTTTAATAATATTTATTTAAACATTAAAAACTATTCATCTCTATTCATACAAAATGTATATATAATATATATATATATATACAAATTAATTTTGTTCACATATTAAGGATGAATTTATCACAAATACAAGTAAAAGTCATTTTCTGATTTTATAATTCAGAATTATGAATTACAAATTAAAATACTCTTAATTGATAAACATATTCGGACTCATTGGTTGAAGAAGAAAGAGAGGGGAACACTGTGTGGAATAATGACACACACAAAATGCAGTAAAATGCGATGAATAATGAATTAAATTTTATTTCTTCTAATATTCACGTTAAAGGGAGCTAGGCAGTTGATCGGAAGGAGAATCGGCAAGTGGTGAGAAAATGAAACAAGAACCCAGATTGTGCACGGGGAAGAGCCGTCGAGAAGTTAAGAAGAGAAACGAAAAATTCGAAGGGACACAATGCAACGATAATGACACTAGGTAAAGGTGACTCTGTTAATTCAGCTATCGAGAGATTAGGGAAATAGTGCGTTGCAGAGCGCCAACTCGGTACGTGGAAAAATATTTAAACTGACAGAACCAATGTGCTACTAAACACTGTAATCGGCTTGAATAATGGACTAATCAGGTGGTTCGTACCAAGAGAGAAAGATTAAATTCTCTTTATTCCACCGCAGAAAGAGAGCGACAAAAGAGGCGTTTATACTTGTACAGAAGAAAGTAGATGCTTCCAATAGATCGTAGAGCTGAGAATTAGAGAATAAGATACATATGTCGCAGCAGTTCTGAGACGAAGGAAGAGAACGAAGCTTAAGACATCGGTGCAGGGAATTGAGATATTGACAGTCGACGAAATGGTGCTTTTAAATTTAAAATAGTAGCCGAAGGTAACGTGGCCCCAATTAATAATGTTTGCGTGGCTTCAAACGCAACTGGGGAAAGAAGTTACCCACAAAAGCTGGTAGTCTTAATCGGAATCACAGACCGTGATATATTGATCGAAGGTTAATGTCTAAATTTACTTTAACACAAGGCAAAAAGACGCTTTCTTGAAAAACTACGTAGGGGACAAAGGTAATTACGAATCCAATAAGTGCTTATGGTATAGGCAACACTGGTAGTACTTGGACGAACCGAAGGGTCTACGGACCGTTTTCGATAGAATCGTCTGTTTAATCGAGTTTACTGCAATCCCGGTAGACTTTCAAAAAAATAATTCTAAGAACGATTAATTACGCGATAAGTTCAAGGTTATGCGATGGAACAACCAGATCATCGCAAAGACTTTTATGGAAAATAAACCGTATATGCATGGCCGTACAAGAAGTTGAATTAAACGACACGAGGAGGTGTAATGACCGGTACAAGAGATAAACGGGTCGTTTGATAAATAAATAGTTTTAAGAATACTATCGATGCCTATCCGCAAAACGGAAATTGAACAATCTAGAAGAGAGGGTATCGAGAGATAATAAAAACGGACGTGGTTCCTATTGTGACAATATAGTAAGCACTTGGACGAAGGCTGATCGCAACTTACCGTCGAATCGTCCGTTACGTCCAGCGGAACTGTTTCAAGATGGCAAAGGTTTAAATTGAAGATTTTCTCGAGAAAACAGCAACCACTGACAGGGAAAAATAGTGTGAAAAAAACGTTTTTAGAAAGATCGACAGATAAATTTAAGGAGCAAAGTAGAAGACGAAAAAACTAAATTGTAAGTAAGAACGAATAGTCAACGATAATCGACGAACTAACGAGACTATGAATTCGATCGTCTACAGGTAGATAATCACGGGCGCTTTCGATTATGAGAACGAGAGGGAAGAGGAATGAAGGAGGAGGCCGATTACGCGTGAAAGAGAAACCGAGTATAATAGTGTTAAAACGGTTGGATAAAAAAGAGAGGTAAAAAGTTAGTCTGAGGAATATGTATCTGGGAAGGGGATGGCAGCGTAGCTTGTACTGCAGAAGCAAGCGGGGCTTAAATGCGGAATCAACGAAGTAAGCACTTTTATTATAGACAAGTGATAATATTGCAAATAAAATTTGCTAAATGCATGTTATCATTCTTATACTACAATGTTTTTTATTGTAGTGAAACAGCGTTAGAATCAAAATAAGAAAATATATTCTAAAATTCAGTACTGAGTAAAATTTATCGCTTCCAGCTTATGTTCATGATTAATTTTTTATATTTATATTATTTAATGCGAATTTAAAATAACGCAAGTGTATTTCTATTAGTACGCGACTAAAATAAGTTTTAAAAAATTTTTAATTTCGTTGGAAAAGTATTGTTAAAAAGTGAAAGAAAAAATACACGACCACGATACAATAAATTGATTACTTAAACAAAGTGTGTCCAGAGATTTTGGTGATAACACAAAATTTAATATAAACTAATCGATGATTTGCACAAATTTAGTATAATTAGATGCCAGATTATATAGACCTGTTGATCATTAGATCATTATCTCGAAACTCAGCGCGATGGTTAAACTTTTCTGATTATATGATGCATACTAAACTATGCATTCTCATTAAAGACGTTAGCAGATCAGTGCATCCTTAATACTTTGTTACATCATCGTAAATATAGATTCTCTATTAAACGGAAAATTCAACTTACTGAACAAATTCCCGAAAAGTTTTTTATCCTTCACGAACGCAACTTCATAAATTATTAATATGAAATATATTCTTACGTATCTACATCTATTATACTGTATATCTACGCCCTATATATGCATTAAAAATTATAGAGCCAAACAGTGCGAATGTATAATATTCTAATATCATTAAAAAGTAATAAACTGCTCGTGTAGTAGATTGAAGTTACAATCATTTGTTCAGAGAAGTTTCTTATACAAAGGAAAAGTTAGGCAAATATTATTAAGGTAGAATATTAGTATAATAATGATGCTTCGATGTAAAATTATAAAGTTTTCCATAAACACGACATTGAAAATGAATAGGAATTTTCCAGTTTTCAAAATAATAATACCTATTAATAGTTCAATAATTGATTTTAATTTAATGCTTTTAGAAGATAATTATACAAATAATGACATTCTTAAAATTACGTACTATTTAATACAAATGTTATTTATTGAGTATATGTTCATATTTAAGAATATTTTGCTTTTGATTGTTTCTTGTTTTATGATAGAAATTCTATATTTCTCCGATTTAAGTGATAGGTAAAATAACATTTAGCTTGTACCGATTGTAATAATATGCGCTATTATGTCGATTATATGTCGACTATATGTCGATTAGAATTGTATGAACTCTAATGTAATACGAAAATTATAATAAATTGAAAAAAATTACTATTTTTCACGGTTAATTAATGCAGAAATTTGTAAATAATCATAGTTTGGTTCATTAATTTATTTGTGACAGAAATAAGAAAGATTTAATACACTATAAAGTAAATTTAATTTTTTTTTTAAATGATTGACCAAACTGATACGCTAAGATAATTTTAAAAATTTTTGGAATAAATATTGTTTTCTATAAAATTCAATAATTTAAAACAACATAATTTACTATAAAACTAATATATATACATAACATAATATACGTAACGCACTAATGATTTTTCGAATTAAAATATAATCATTTTTAAACCTGTAATTTAACTTTTTTAATTATAATAATTATATTTAAATGCATTACAACTAAGGCACTTTGAAACGTTCTTTTGTGGGACATTGAAAAGAAAAAAAATGTTAAACCATAATATTTTATAAATTAGTTTTGTAAAGAAAACGTATTTTACTATAAAATAAAGATAAAAAATTAAATATTTTTTTCATTATCTTTCACTTACAGTTAAACAATTTTAAAGAATGCATTTTATTATCTTATTATTAAATAATTATATATATATATACAGGTAAAATTTCTCCAGAATAAACTATTTTCTTTTTATTTTATTGTATTAGCTATGAATATTTTACTACGATTAATACAGAGAAACTTATCGCTATTTTCGTATATTAATTTTATTTAAATTATAGTATTAAATTAAATATAAAATTATAAATACTATTTTCTGGTTTTAAAAAAATACTTTATATATTAACATTATTCTAATATAGTCTGAATTAAAATTTTAAATTAAAAATTTACTATTTTCGTATATGAAATACAAATAAAAATATCACTATTAAATTTACCTCAAAAAGAGTTGAAAAGAAATTCTTTCATTAAAATTTTTGTTGAATTAAAAAGAAATCTATATATATAAAGTGAAAAAATAGAGCTGTAAAGCCGCAAAAGTTTGATAGGAAATATAAACAAATCTAAAGAAAAAACGTCCATTTAGACAACAATTTAAACAGAAAAAATGAAACTTAATTCATCTTTTATTCATAGATAAGAATTTATATTTATGCAGAGTTGTTAGATAGTTATCATAGTATCTATCAAAAATCTATTTTATACTAGAGAAATTTCATTTTCTGTAATTTAATGCTAAATAAACAATAATCAATCGTTGTAACATAAAAAGTACATTTGAGTCCTTGAAATTTCATATAATGTATCAATTTTACCGATCTATTTTTCAAAATGAATTTAAATTCTATCTTTCCGATAACGGAATGACATTGAATATTTTTGAAATTTAAATATAAAACTTTATCGTTGGTAAGAACGAATCAAAGATATTATTTTGAATATTTTTCTCATCTATCTAATTTAAGAGTTCAATAAAAATGTTATCTATATCCTGAGAAAATTCTTCCAACAAATTTGACACAAGAACGAAATAAATCAAAGTCCTAAGCAATGATTGAGATCGGACTCACACTTTTACTCTTACATTTCGTGGACACAATCACTTTATTTTTAGACATCAAAGAATTTAAAACTTGCGATACTCTTGACGTAAATTTTTTCTTTCATTGATTAGCTAATCGCTTTATTAATATAATAATTAATCTAACACAATAAAAATGTTTTGTAATAAAAAAAAATACATTGTCACTGATCAATTTAGCATAAAATGTATAAAACCTAATGGATGTAGAGATGCAAAGATATTAACTAATTCACCTTTTAGATAATCTAGTAGCATTATTTTAAATTAAAATGCATAGATAAATATTATGTAAATAACCGTTAAACAAAGTGATTAACATTGGAAAAATAAAAATTATTTTTAAAACTACTACAATGCATATTACAACTTTTAATATTATTGAATTTTGTTTCTTATTTAAAATTCTATTTTGTTTATTACATTCTATAAAATAATTAGATTGATAATCTCTCCATTCTGAAATTAGTAGATTTAATATTAAAAAATAATAAAATTTATACATAAATTATAACTAATTATATAACTTATTTAATTACTTGTTCTGTTAATACAATTATTAAATTATATATTATACATTCACATACGAAGCTCTCATAATATAATTTATTTACACATGTGAGTTGAAAATTATTAAATTTTACTGTTTTGTCAAACATTACTAATACTAAAAAAAGTTTATTAAAAATTATATTGGTAATATTTTGTTAATAGAAAAATATTTGTAATTACTCTTCCTCGCTATTACAATATTGCGAATATAGTTATTAAAATTATTAAAAGCTGCGCAACTTCAATTATTTATTGAAATCGACGTCAACATAAAATTAGAGTTAATGTTTTATAAATTTTCATCACTTAACCAAGTATAATCTATTTATCTATATCAAGTAATATATGCATTAAAATCTACGAAATCTTGTTATTTTAGTTATTATTATATTCCTGTAACTGTAGATACAAGAAATTTTATTTTGAAATTTAACAATAGTTAAAAATATATATTTGAAATTTTATAAATTATATTGAATTATATCTATTGAATAAATTATTAAGCACGTTTAATTTAATTTACAATATTCCGAATAAGAAGAAAGATAAGAAATAATTGTAAAAATATAAAAAACTAAAAAATATCTATGTGTTTGTATAAATTTGAACAAAACTTTAAAATTTAATATTTGATGTGGAATAATTTGAAGGCTTCATAAATTATTTATTAAATAGTAATATTTTGTCTCCTTGATAATATTTTTCTTAATAAACTTTTATATTTCTCGGTATTCATGTAAACAATATTGAGAATTTTTCATTACGAAAATATATATTGATATTAATATAATAAAAATTGTTTTCATTACCATAAAGATTTATAGAACAATGTTGATATATTTAGAAGACATAATAAGAAAAAATATTATATAAATACATATAGTTTGCTATTTATGAAACTATGAAACGAAGAACTTAAAATACTTTTTATTGTATTTGATACCAATGTATATGTTCAATACGGTATATGTACTATAGAATTCTAATGATCGCATTAGATAGCTTTAAGCGATCCATATTAAAACTTTTATAAAATATAATTTGAAGTGTGATACATTTTTATTTAAAATATATTTTTTACGATGAAAAGATTTATAACCCTAATACATAAAACTTTAATGTAACAAGGTAAGCCTTATCTCATTAAATTCATAGATTATAGGTTGAGTTGTCGATATATGTTTGCCGATATTAATAAAGTAATAAATATTTAATTAATCATGCACACGTAAAAATAATTATTTGCTGGTATTTCGAAAAATTGAACTATATTTAACAAATTAATTTCATTCAACCGTTAATATAATTAAAATATATTTTTTTTAGAAATGTGCAATTTAAATATTTACATAAACAAAACGTTTAGTATGGATTTAAAACTGAAAGAAGATTGTATGAATTTAACGAAAAAGTGTTCATAATTACTTAAAGAATATACGGTACGAACGAAATGGGGATAATAAATAAATTGCGTTATTCGTGTACATTATTGACGCTCGCAATTACTTGTAATGAAAGTCAATTTCACTTCTATCTTTGAAGTATGAGAATGGCCTATATTAGCTTTTGTATTATATTTACTGTTTATGGAATTTTGCAAAAGTTTTTCATCTAAAGGTTATAAAATTAAATGTGTATAACAATACATAAACTTTAATTATCGACGCGCTAAACTCAATTTACCTTTGCATTATCATACCGACAGATTTTTTAATAATACTCATATTATATTTATTATTTTACTATTTTAATAAATTACCGAAGCTTATCGAATTCAACGATTTGACGTATTTTTAACCGTTTCGAAAGCCTTGAAAATCCATCGCATTTAAGTGCCTGGCGGAATCAAATAGCGATTCACATAGTAAAACAGACTAAATAGTTGCATCTTCGTAAACTTCCCGGATTTGGCGAATTTCTCGAATGCTTCTATCTACGTAGAAAACAAGATTCTACCGCGCTATCTTTCTCTATATCCACTAACACATCCCACGCATCTCTCTTAAAAGCAAACAGATCTCCCTTAAAACTTTGTTGAAAGTACTCTAAATTCTCGAATAACTCAAGACAGAAGATTCAAAGTAAGTGACAGAGAAAAAGAAAGAAAGCCAGCGAGAGAGAGAGAGAGAGGGAGATAGGGAAAAAGTGAGCAGGTGTGTGAGAGAGAGAGAGGGAGAAATTGTGAGAGAACGAGGAATCAGTGGAGAAAAATGCGAAGCTACGACCTAAAAGGTTTAACCATCAGTTTTGATTCTAAAATCGATAAAGAATTATTATTAATCTAGAAAGATATATATTGATGAAACTTTGAGACTACCAAGGAATAAAATTCGATTTCTCACGCAAACGTTAATCACGTTAATCACGAACGAATGTTCTCATGGTTATTAAGACAAAAAATAAATAATAAATAACAGGTGAAACGTGATATAAAAAAATCGAAATTATACTTGAAGCTTAAATAAAGTTATTGATAAATGCACTCCCGGTGTATTATTTGCACCATGTTTTCATTATTTCATCTTTTAGAGCCATTTGTAGAATCGGAAATTTGTGAATTAGTGAAATGGCAATACAACGTTCATGTTTAGAGTGTCTGTCTTTTATCCATTGTAAATCGTAATTTTTTAGCTTTTAACGATTCTTATTTGGTACATAAATAAGGCAATGGAAATTTCTAGCTACGTGTTATTAATTTAGAAATCGATTTTCTTTTAGGAAAATTAAAAAATCATCCGATAACATTTGAGCCTGAGTGAATAATACCTGTCAGCCGTTAATCGGCATGAAAACCATATAGAGCCATAAGAAGTATCGCAAAAAATATTACCAGAATCCTATTCTGTACACATTGAAACATATTGCCCCGTTTTATGAAATGGGTATTATCGCCATCCTTTAGAGATATTTCTTTTCAAAAGAAAATGTATTATCAAATACTTCAAATGACAAAATTAATTTTAAATTTAATTATAATTCCGGCGTATAAAGTCAACCTCCATTTTTTATATTTACAGGGGCGGAGATTCAATTTAAATGAGCTTACATTATTTAAGAATAATACCACTCATTATGCAAAGAAACTGAAAATTCAGTGGTGTTAAATTGTATTAAAAATTTAACGAAATAAAATCGACAAATTTCCTAGCCGAAATAATGAAAAGCGCCGTTGATAAATTAAAAACATTAAACGCTATAGCTGCATCCTTATTTAGTTTTAATTATTCCTTAAAATTGAGTTCGCGCTTTTAGATTAGAAGTTTGCGTTAAATATAAAAACGAGTAAAACAAAAAAAAGCCGAGATGAACTTTAATTAGAAGGAGACAAATGTAGGGGCATCGATAGTCGTAAATTTTACAAGCCGATGGACGTTAGAGAGAGACAGAGAGAGAGAGAGAGAGATAGAGAGATTGTAAAAGTAAGCTACGCCAGTTCCCATCGGCGATTTTCTGGCCTCGTTAGTTATAAGCGCCGGCGACGATGTGATAGCATAAGCATCAGATCCGGACCAATTAGCCGTCATTTGAATATAACATACAATTCGAGTATTCGCAAACGCGCATTACAAGTGCCGCGTAACCGGATATCCGTGTTACGCGAGTCCGGGGGCCAGACTCCCAACGCAGGGCGTTATGAATTTAGTAGTCGTCGGCCCTCAGGACACGGCTAACGTACGAGCGCACGAGCACACGAGCATCTAAAGTGCGGTCGGGGCCGCGCTGCGCCCGCACCCGCGCCAGTGTTCGCGAAACTTCGAGGGAGATACAAGCCCCGGGGCTCGCATGC
This sequence comes from Platyscapa corneri, assembly GCA_018907185.1. NCBI lineage: Eukaryota > Metazoa > Arthropoda > Insecta > Hymenoptera > Agaonidae > Platyscapa > Platyscapa corneri. The sequence continues at coordinate 2,524,880 of JACCHW010000025.1, read as the reverse complement.
ATGTGCGCACACACTCCGTGTTTACGAGCTGTACGCTGAATTATGTATCGCCCCATTGATTAGCTCATATACGCGCCGACAAAAAGAATTAATCTCTCCAGCGCTGCGTTCCGGGGGCCGCGTTAATAACTCACGCTCGTTTACACTGATACGCTTCGCTTCGCCGACGCGCATTTGCACCGATCGCCCGCGAGAGAGAGAGAGAGAGACGCGGGAGGCAGGCGCCGAATAAAAATAAAAAAGAGGAATCCAGCCCCGCGTTGAAAGATAACACAAGTTCGGCCTTGGGGAAGCTTGATTATTGCGCGCATAAAGAATGGTCCATTGACCAAAGGCTCAAATGTTTTTTAATTAAGAATTCACTTTAGTGCCTTTGTTTTATTTAATGATGCTTGCTTTATTATTTTCCGAATAGGAGCGCTACTTACCGTGAATACTTGCGAATCCGGCAGGCGAAGTCAAAAGAATCCATACGCGGAGGCTCCATTCAGAAAACCGCCGAGTCTAAGTAATTAGCATCTCTTTAAATGCAAGCGTGTGTGTGCGCGCGCGAGCAATATTTTTCTTTGTGGGGCAAAAAGCAAAAGGTGCTCGACTAGGTGTAATTCATCGAGGGTGCAGCCGTGGGAGTATAGCGTGGGAGCTACAATTTATTTATTATTCTCAGTCGTAGATGCGGACGGAATCAAGACTACGAAATAAAATTCTTACTTTCGGCATTAATCGAATTAAGGTCGATGGCGTCCGCGTGCGTTATATATTATTCAGCAGTTGCGGTTAATCTAAACGAGAGTCCGTTTTAGTGTCAGTAAAATTTTGTGACGCGTAATGCCGTGTGCCATCTTTATATGCGGCAATTTACTCGAATCGAAAATTCACAGGTAGATGTTGCCGAATATCGGAGGAGATCGGCGAGGGGTCCAGGCGTAAGGAGCTTACCTCCAAATCTGTGAAAGCTCTGTACATAAGGACGAGGCAGCCACCGAAGAAAAGGCACGTCGCCAAGTTTCTGGTGTCCGCCAGGGAGGCGACCAGAGGAACAGAACCCATCTGCCAATCGTGCGAGAGTGTCGCCGGGCAAAGCACCAGCCAGCAATTCAGTGCCGCGAGATAACAGAACGTCAGCAACCTGCAAAGAAAAACAACGGAAACGTCTATTAATCTTTCTCTCTCCGTCTCTCCCCCTTCTCTCTCTGCCTTTTAGAGGTCGCCTACTAAATCTTTACTGTCATCTGCGTGCCCCTGTATTTCATTGTGACAAGGTATTAAAAGGCTTTGCAATCAATATCAGTTTATCGTTTGTCAGTGTGCATATACGCCTGTTAACACACCGACAGTTTACCGTCCAAATATCGGATCGAACAACGTTTGACATCTTATAAAATCTTTATTCCAAACTTGCCTTTTATAACTTTATTTTTAACAATTTTTGGCTTTTCGTTAAAAGCTACGAAGAAACATTCAAAATCATCAATTTGTGAAAACCGATCAACCTAAAATTAATTCTATGATCTTTGGCAAATATTTCACTCTTCGCTATTAATGATTATATTCATAAGAAAGTTCCTGTAAGCTGTATTTAAACGAATAAATTTCAATAAGTTTTGGAGAAATAAAAAGACACGAAAACGTATTCAACAGTGACGAAAAAATGTCATGACTAAGCATTGGAATTTTTTTAAATACTTTACTTATTGAGTTACTCGCGTATAATACGGTTTCGTTTATTTTCAAATTTTTTAAAAGCATAAAACAATTAATTATCATAAATATTACGAGCATCCAAAGTGCATTTTTAAATTTTACATAAATTGAATATTAATATTAAATACAGGTATTTATAAAATGTGTTTCAAAAAAGTGTTTGATAATATTCAAAAGTTCAGCAAATAATATTATTTAAACAGTCAAAGTTTTTCACTCGTATATACTTTTTAACACGAATCTTGTATAAATAATAATAAAAGGCACTCGCATACGAATGGGTTATTCGTATATCATTCCGAAAAATGATAAATCCGCGCATATTAAAAATATTTAAAAATAATAAAATTGATATTCAAATTTAAAAGAGAACAATTTTCATTTCGTAAACTAACAAATACACGTTTATTTAATATATTCCCGCTGTTTATGATAATCCTCCTAAAATTAAAATTATGTACACAGGAGGAGTTTTGCTGAAAATTATAAATTTCGAGGGTAAAAAATGCAGAGTAAATTAGTAAACGTAGTGAAATAACTACTTGAAAATTCATTGTTCGGGCATAATTTCAGGACAGATTATCGAATATCGCGTACGAGGTAGTTAATGAAGAAACAATTGGACGATGTTGTCGCTGCGTAGAAATTATTACGTACAGAGTCACGTGGTCGACGATGTGTATGCATAGGCATTGTTCAGAACCGATACACACGCAACGTATCGCGCTGCAATCAGACGACTTCAATTATATCCTACAGAGCCGAATTTGTAGGGGGAGCGGAGATAATTTAAGTTATCCCCGTGGAAATATTTCGACTCATTTTCCACCAATTCTGGCCCCATGCTCCTCGTATCGGCCGCATTTTAAAAAGCTGCCAGGCGCGAGAATTTTGGTCGCAAAGTTAATAAACGCGGAGAGCTTACACTCGCAAAGGTAAAATTAAACTGGAGCCTTATTTTCAAATTGAATTTGTACTGTAATTGTATGAAAAAGGGCGGCAAGGAAAGAAATGAAAATAAAGAGCGAAGGGCACAAAACCGAAAAATTAAAGGAAAGTGGTAAAAACAATGAAGGCACAAGGCATGTTCTGCGCTTTTTCCTCGCTTTTCAGCTTCTTTCTCAATCCTTCTGTTGCAACTCTCGCTCTTGACTCCATCTCGCGCGCTTTTCTCGAGAATAATTTTTCTTGTCTCGCTTATTTCCTCGACGTGATTAATAGTACTAAAGTCGAGCGGCTCTCCTTTTTGAGGTAAGAGGAAGAAAGCTTGAACGAAACGTCAAAATAATAATTCCATGAATTTATCAAGAAATCATTATTTCATAGAGTGTAGTTAGCCAAAACGATCTTTTACGTAAACCCCTCGTTAGTCTGCTTTTCTCAGTGAGAACTACTATCGCGCTATCATACTGTAGCTTTAATTTGTGCATTATTTAAATTATATAATTTCGATGTTTTACTTTTTAATATAAAATCCCATAGAACGAAAATCCCTTTATTAAATTTTTTTATCTTTAAAAAAGAAATTCATGTTTCATTAAGACAAAGCTCTGATAAAAAGTTATAATTTTAAAGAAATTACTCTCAGCGAGTTATGTGATTTAAGACATAAGACATTTAAATTTCAATATTGTGTACACTAATGTAGAGAGAATGAATGCGATAAATAATGTAGTAAATCGTATAGCATAAGTTAATTAAATAAATCGAATGTACTCTGCGTGAAATATTACACACATTAATATTTGCACAAGTGCGAGAAAGGAAATATGTAAATGAAATATTTGCGATAAATTCAAATACTAATTATGTTTTATCGATTATTAATAATAAATTAAAATTAAAGAATATTTCATACGTATACTTTTTTTTATATGACTGATGTATATCAATAAAAACATCGGCTAACTAAATATTCAACGCTCGTTTCAATCTAATTAATAGTTTAATAACAAATAAAATAATGATACGCGAAGAAAATAACTAGAAAACTTAATATATTACCTCAAATCCGTCGCATAAAATTTTCCACGCCCTTAATAAGTTCATAAATCTGCATTAACTATATTTGTATTAACCATTCGTAAACTTGGATCGTTTGTGATGATTAATTACGGGTCCAATCAATCACGAGTATTTTGTAATTCCCATAGATTTTACAAATACTTTTGTTTCCATAAATTTCTTTTCATTTCCTTCTTTCAAAATACAGAACATTGGTTTATTAATCTGGGAGAATTATTATTTAAATAGAATCACGAGAATCAAATTACTAATCTCTTTAAATTGTATATATATATATATATATATACATTGAATAGATGAAAATATATTTGTGAACTAAATAATATAACGAAATTATTGAAAGTATATTTCATATATATAATTTTTATAATTTATTTAATTTAAAAATATTTAAAATTGCGACTAATATTTATTTTTAGTAAAGTTTATATTTATATTAAACATAATCTTATATAGTTCAACAATACCTAATATTTTTAAATTTACATTTAAAGCTTAATACATGTAAAATAATAAAAAAACCAAGTACGCGTTATTAAACTTAAAATAATATGTTCAACTGTATTTAAAATCTTTATATAAATAGTTGTTTATATAATGTTATTGTTTACAATTGCGTGGCACTGTTAATAAATTCATGAAATTTATTCATGCTACGTATTTTTATTCTCTCTTTAGTCCAACTTGCGAATTTTTAATAACTGTTTAGTAATTTCCTTGAAATATTTATTATTAAAATATGTCATGTCATTCACGGAAAGTTATGTGTAAAAATATCATACTTATTGAAATAAAAAACGATGCTTGTGAAAAATTTTAGAAATTTTCCGAGACTTCCAATTAATAGTCATATAATTCGTCGTCATGCAATAATCACTTTGATTGAATTGGATAAAAAATTCAACGTGCATCATTAAAAAAATCAATATATAGGAAGTACGTTAAATATTAAAAACTAGCGAATACTTGTATTAAATCAATTTATATTTGTTACCAATAAAAACTCGAATTTTATTCAAACAATTATTTGGCAACTTTTCAAAACGTATTATTGACATATCGATTTTTTGCACGAAAGTACGAGAACATAAATTACAATATGTTCAATTCGGTTCTAACACTTTAATGATTAATATCGTTCTTAAATACTAAAGTAGACCCTTATATTTCTAATTTTATTGCAATATCATGTAGAATGAAAAATTCATGTTCCAAATTTTTGAATTGCAGAGTATCGATGTAAAGCGATTTGATAAATAAATTTAAATACGAATACAATAATTTATATGAATAATCTGACTGATTAAATTATCGTAGAATTTATTTTGCTGCAAAATTTAAAAAAATAGCTACTCTTTATTAACTGCGGATGAATACTTTCTAAAGCAATAAATAATATTACTATTTAAGGAATTTAATTAAAATAAAGAATTTCTTCGCATAGTATATTTTTTAATATTTTACCAGCCAACAAACTCAAGTTATTATTAATTCTTCGAGTAGAATTTTCTCATTTGTAATAAAATTTGAATAGCGCGAATTTACATTTTAAAGGCTGCAACGCGCTTACAAAAATGCAGGATAAATTTATCTTGCCAGCTGAAAGCATCCCCTTCCTTTTCTCTATGACAATTCCCCGTCGATCCGTTTAAATATCTCTCCAATCCCAATCTGAAAGAAAGCAGGGTCACAAACGCAAAAAGTGTACCCTGGCACGGCCCTCGGCCCAAATCTTCACTGCGGAAATCTTCCATTCTTTGTGAGAGGACAGATCTGAGATCAAGACTGTGAACCTAGAAAGGAAGGTAAAAACGAGTGCTCCAGTACTTTCGAGCTCTATGAAATATAGGTTGCTTTACATCGACATCGACTCCCGCTTCCGGGGATGTAATCCCCCGGAAGCTTTCAAATTATTTGAAACGCTTTGTAATCGAATGAAAACGAAGGTAAATAGAGCGATCCGGGTTGGTGCGAGTGCGTCGATTCGGCAACGAAATTCGTTCTCACTTGTAATGCAAAGAAACTGCCGGCGAAAAACACGGCTTCATAATTAAAGGGGCTAATTATATTATGTGAGAAAGTGAAAGGCGCCCGTCTGAAGCTCGAGCCTAAGAAGTTGCGCAAAGGAGATTCGCGTGTTCTCGGAAAATTCACCGCAGAAGGCAAAACTTAACTCACCGGGAGCGCGTCCGCACCCGCGACTCGAGAGCCAGGCAGAGCTAATCTTTCAAGTGTAATTGATACGTCTTCCAGCCGGGTTCTTCGTTACTCACCGCTGCTTTTCTCTCATCTCCTTCAACTAACGCGCTCCGAAACTTTCTTATTTACCGGATGCCTCGCAGCTCCGACACTTGTACTTCGCACCGTATTAAGTGCAATTTAAGGATGTTTTACGGCGTCGCGAATGCGCTCGGAGGCGTTCCGAGGTCCCTCACCGCCAGCACCGCCAGCACCGCCAGCACGCCCGGCACTCGCCGGCGGCCTGCTTTATTCGCACACGCGCCTTAATCGATTCGCTCGAGTGCCCCTCCGCCTCCGAACTTCTCGACCCGCACGCAAAACAAAAAGCGCGAGCTCGCGCGATTCAAGTGCCCTTTTAATACAGTTCTCTGCCTCCTCGTCGTCGACCCGATCCACTTGCCTACCCGTATCTAGTCGTACAACTTTGATCTCTCGCGCACTTTGAATTCAACTGTAAAAGTAATTTCTCACGATCGGCCCCTCAAGGCTGCCTCCTTTAGCTACATCCCCTCTTCAACTTTTTGCCTCTTTTTACTTTTACCCCTTCCGTCTCTCTCGTCTCGACTTGACCTCGCGCGGGTCTCGTGCTCCGCTTCGAGCGGCGAAGGAAAAACAGAGGAGAGCGGAAATCGAATGGAATTCAGATAAATCCTCTCGTTCCTCATCCAGCGGCTCGGATGAGCGAAGAAAGCAGTTAAGGGCGATAACGATCGGCTGTATTTTTCCATTAAACATCTTTCGTAGCTGACCCTCGGGTGGGAGGGGGGTGGTGGTACGCGATCGATCGCCGCAACGCGACACACGGCGGGTGCAAGCAAGCACGAGTAATACAAATGCTTCGCGGTGATTATAGAGCGCAAGGGGCGTATAATCGTGAAGCCGGAGACACGCGACGGCTTGGGCCCGTGGCTCGAATTATGCGCATACATTTGTATAACGTGCGGGTTTCCGATTCCGCGTACCAGTCGGCACCGCGAATTTTCCTCGGGGGGCTGCGGTTTTTTAAACTGAAAAGAAACACTCGCTCTCTCGGACTATCGATTCGTCGCAAAAAGAATGGAAAGAACGATCCGAGCGCCTTGTTTTCCAATGGCAACGGATCGCGCTTCTCCATTTCCCTGAATTCGTTGAAATTTTGTCAAAATTCAATTTCGTTCGACGGGACTCTCGCGTACGAGCTCTTCATAATGTACTTTTTTCGAGTTTAATATTAATTGCAAGAAATGTCTGAATGTTTTACAGTTTCTTTTTACAGTTTTTTTTTTACAGTTTTTTACAGTTAGTTAGGCGAGGCTAACTCTTGAGAGTTACAGCGTCAATTATTACCAGTCGTGCTATTACTTCCGCTTTCTTGAATTCTTGGATAATATTTTTGCATTCCCCCCCCCCACTTATGGTGCCATCGATATACTTGAGTTAATGTTCTAGTCTACGTTAAGTTATTTGCTTTGCGGAATATTCAAGTGCGCTTGGCTCTGATAATAAAAGCAATCGCGTCGATTAAACTGATTTTTAATTGGAATGATTATCGAGTAGTCAAAGTATTCGAAACACTTGTTACGTATTTCATATTTAATTCATATTATTATTGTTTTTTTATATTTTCTAATCCACATTGTTATTTTGTAGATATAGTGTCTTATGAACTTATTTTTAAAGGCTATTTTAATTTCACTATTTTAAATATAAGAAATATTGTATTCTTATTTATAAGATATTGAGTATAATGTTCCGTTATTAAAATTGTGAAAATAATAAGCCATTCCAGTAAAATTTTAATATAATAAAGTATTTTTTGATCGCCTAGCCGATAATTCAACCTAATAAGAATTCTTTTATAAAATAAAGTAATCAAACTTCTAAATTATAATGAATAAATAGTTGCAAATAAAAAACTCGCAATTATTGTAACAATTTTAGCATGTTTTGAATATATTATCTTTTCCTAGAAGATACGTAAGAATCATTGCTTTTAATTATTTTTAAAGAAATATTATTTTTATAAAATATATGTCATAATTACTCACTATTAATTCTTGAAAAACTTGAATGAATACTTCTATGCAAATAAATAATAATTTTTATCCACTTTTAATTATTTTTTATATTAGACCGATGTTTATTTATTCAGATATAGTTTAATGAAATAGTTATGAAAAATGAAAACAGTAAATATTGGAGAGAAATTTAATCGATAAATAAACTAAAACTAAATATAAATCTTAAATATTGTGAAATGATCAATAATTGAAAAATTAGAAAATTTTCAAATGTACAGTGTTGTCACCTGTCCATTCCCAACGTAAAAATTGATTTATTAACTTTATTGTAATTATAAAAATATGAAGTATTAAAATTTTGTCGTTACTACAAAAAAAAAAAAAAAATAGTTCAGTGTGAATTTATAAAATCTTTACGAATGAGATTACAGTTGACGTTCACGGGAAAATCCGCTTCTGCACATAAATAAATTTGAGCAAAAATAAAACGCATTTGGAAACAAAATAAATCTTAGTAACTTTTTATTCTTGATTATCAATGCATTGGTTTTACTAATCAGCCGTGTTTTTGGTGAAAACAAGGTTATAAAGTTAATCCCATTTCCCTCTGTATGAAAAACAGGGCACAATCTTCAATACCTCTGTGAATAACGATTATATGCATTATTGTGTAGCATCAATGAAATATCAATATAATTTTCTATTGGAGCTATTAGTTAATGTTGTATATACTGATACTTTGTTTAGTTCGTATTCCGCTAAACAGATTAGACAATGGAACTTTATTTTTTCGTTTCATTATATTTAGCTCTTGCTAAGTTATAAATTTTTTTACGCTCATTTACATACATATATATATGTATATATACCTACGAATAGTATTATTTTTGTAATGCACTTATAGATAGTTTCTTTGAGTTTATATTATATAGTCTATTGATAGTTACACTCTTTAATTAATTCTAGTTAAATGAATTAAAGTTTATCGAAATTACCATTATGTTTTTTTCTTCGCCATCTTCAATAATATTACCGCTGCTAATAATTAATGTTGGAATGTTTTTTCGTCCGAAATGCCAAACTATTGTATATTTTAATTAGTTACATTCAATGTTATTTCTTATCCACGGTTAGGGCAATTTTTATTTAGACGACATTACGCATAATAAATAAATAATTAAATGAACTTGTTGAAAATTTAATGGTGAACAAATCGACCAACGTATATTCTGCAGGATTATTGTTAGGTTTGATGGATCCTCTTCAGCAATGCTTTAAGGTTCTGCGCCATTAATCTAAGTTCGAAGCTTTCCACCACAGATCGGCTTACGTCATTACTTCTCCGCCACTAGTCTTCTTTGGTTTTAAGTTAAGTTGTACGATTATGTAAATCTACGTAAGGCGCACATTATATCAAGGCATAACACAGAATTAACGGAGTAGCGATAGAAGAAACGTATTCTCGTTGGATAATAGAAAGAATTTTGAATAATCATATAATTTTGCTGCTTAATATAATATTGCTCGTTCGAAGAAAACAAATAATCAATTTAAATGGAAATTTTCAGCTCGAATCCTATATTTGATTTAAAAATATAAAATCTCCCGATGAAATGTTTTCAGTATTAATATTTAAGAAAGTTGACCAATGAACGAATTGTTATTTATAATTTTGTTTACAAACTACCTCTCATTATAATTTTATTTAAAAAGTTATACTTTGATTCGTTAAAAATAAATCATTCTCAGACAGCTGAATCGTAAGATTTACAAGATAACCAAACTCGCTTAGAATATACGTGATTCAACTAGTAAACAATAATTCTTAGGAATAAATGCATTTTTAACGTCTCCTGTTTATGCAATTATTCGTATTCAGTAAGAGCGAGAGGAGTTGGCTATTCATAATATACTCGTGTATCCAATGCATTTCTTATTGCTGCTCGTGCCTCTTTCCGTGACGTCATTTGTCCTTATTCCTCATTGTTATCGGCGTCCAATTTATAATTTTCGATCTCCCATTTCTCCGATCCGCTGAATCGATGATTTTTCGACGACTCTCCTCCAATGATTGATTGGTTATCGAGCTTCATGTTCGTCAGGAGTTCAACAACTCCTATTGAAGCGATCAAGCGATTGCGATGTCAATACTTTGGCTAATGATTGTGTTTTGTTGCCGTTTAACTTGTTTGCTTTTCCTTTCGATCGCTACTCAACGTGTGTACTCCTTTCAGTGGGTGCGCGCAATGAACGCATTGGTGGTTATTCGGCGCTAGTTTCCGCAAATTAGAATTTTGTCGACTTTAAATTTCAGCTGATCAAAGCACGAGTTCTTGTTGCGGGGCATTTCATTTTCACGGAGTCAAAAGTCCCGACCCTGTACGTGACGGTATAAGCAATATTTCCAGTTGAAATAATTTAAGATATTTTCTAAACTTTGCATAAAGGAAGCATCGCAATAGAGCTGGTCAAATATAAAAGATATGCTCGTATAATCCATGCGTACAATGACAAATTCTGATTGTCATATTATATTGTGTATTGATTGTGCATTTACGTATGCGTGTATCCTTTATATTTTCGTCATCAATTGCTGTAGTCAGAATTTCTGGATTCGCACTGCATATCTGTAGTCTGATCAAGATTTCCAAGCACATATCCGAGTTCTCACTTTTTACGGTACTATTTTCTTTCGTATGCACTTTCGAGCCAAAGAAGCATCTCTGTGGATGTTCCGTAAATCTTGTCGTGTTCGGTAGTAATGTTGTAGAGCGAGAGAGTTTACGTATTGCAGATTTATTTTGCCTCTAAATTTTGTTCACCTCGAGTCCGTGATTCACGCGTATGATTTCTCGGTAGCTATGCGATCTCCGTTTCGTTTATAACTACCCTGTTGACTATACCTGAAAATGCGTTAAGTGAGCACCGTAAATTAAAAATATTTTTTAATGTTTCTAACTTTTTAACGGTATTATTACTTTTTTATAATTCATTTAAGCCATAAGTACTTTGTAACTTTTGCTTTTGTGGTTTAATCAAATATTATTATTGTTATTATTATCATTATCATTATCATTATCATTATCATTATCATTATTACTATTACTATTACTATTATTATTATTATTATTATTATTATTATTATTATTATTATTATTATTATTATTATTATTATTATTATTATTATTATTATTATTATTATTTTATTATTTACGCGTAAATACACGAGGACGTTTCTCTAATTATTTACGAAACGACTATAATTTGTTTGAACGCGCGAACCATGGTAAAAGAATACGAGTATAAAAGTGATTTGATCACAGTTAGAAACAAAAGAAGCCTAGTCTTTATCTATAAGTATGAATAAGTAAAAATCAGCGTTTTTAAACACTTAGAGTGTAAAAAAGTTTTAGGAACAATTGAAATGTACTATAGAAAATACTCAACTCGACAATACTTTACTCATATATCTTATAGCGATATAGTTTTTTAAGTTTCTTTGAATTTAATACTGTTTGAATTACATTCAACTGTTGAAATAATAGGAAATGAATATTTTTGAAAAAAAAATTTAAAAACGTTTTCTGTACATAATATTAAACAGATTTAGATTTATTTGAGCTATTTTGATAATTTTACGTAAATTTAAAAACTATAAAGATTTAATGTTATTATTAATATATATGAAAAATATTTAGAGAAATGTAATTAAATAAAAATATATATTTTACTGGATACGATCTTAATTTAAAAATATTTTTTCTAATGAATCTTAGAAATAACTAAATTTTCTAATTTTAAAAAGTTTTAAATATATATATATATAATAATCTATAAAATCTAGAATAATATTGAAATAATATAAAATTACTTATTTTTTTTTGTATATTTTAATTTTTTCTATAATATACGCTGCTTTTGGTTTATTAATTTAGTTGAGGATTAATATTGATTCGTCCTAATGAATAATTCCGCAATAAAAGAACATTTTTCAAAAGGACAAGATATGATATATTAGAAAAGCTGAATATAAGATTCGTAGTTTATTATAAATAGAAATAACGTATGTTATATAATGGAACATGCTAAAAAGAAGAACAATTCGTCATCTGATCATGAATGTCAATACGAATCTTTGAAATATTTTTTAAGGTATTACATATAAAGGATGCAACTTCTAACTTGCATTTCTCATATCCTCTTTTACAGTAAATATTCAATTTACTGCTATTACTATTTTAACATTTAACATTTAAGAGATCTTATTTGTACGAGTAGAATATATGTTTATAAATTTATTAAAAATAATTATTCTGTAAGGTATATTTCCTTTAATTTAAAATTATTTGAATTTTCAATGCAACTATACTATTGTATTTAATAATTAGTATATAGAAATGTATGGATTATTAAATAAAATTTGTGATTGCATATTTTGTGGATTTCATATAATCATAATATTCACTGATATTTTGGTTTTTGCAAGCGAATATTCTGTAATAAGTTATTACATAGAATATTAATATGATTAATCTGCAATAAGCTATTATTCTAAATATTACATGAATATTCGTAAAATAAAAAAAAAACATAAATTTAATAGTCACTATGTTATTATCAACTGAAATTGTTATTTTGGATATTTAAGTCATGTGTGAGTTTGGAAACTAATGATTATATTTATTAAAGAGCGTAGAAGAGTATTTTTTTTATAAATATTTTTCACTACATTTTGGTTACAATAAGTACCGATGATTGATTTTCAAGTCGTAAAATCAAACTAAGGATAATTTAGTTAGTATACAATAAGAAGAAAAAGTTTTTTAATACATTTTTATAGCATTATTCTTTCCTTTTAAACTTCGTTATCTTTGTTTCTACACGATTGTTTCTTTCGAAGATTTACAGGCTTAGAGTTATAGGAATTTCAACGTACAGGACATCTATACAATGCATAATATTGTTCACTCATATTCATTCAAATTCTCGTAATTTCAAATTGGTATATTGCATCGAAAAAAATATCCAGGGACGTAAAAACTCGACTTTAAGAAGGATAAATTGTGTTGCACAATATTTCAGAGAAAATATAGAAATATAATTTATGTTTACAATTTTTTTGTAAATTTGAAATATTTATTTTACCAAAATAAAAATTATGAAGAAAAAAACTTATGAAAATGCTTTGAGTAAATTTAAGCTTTTAAGTAATTAAGTTTTAAGAAAAAGATCGATGATTAAAATTAGTATTTCAAAGTAAATAATTTAAATTTGAAAGAATAGTTTAAATTCGTGACAATATATTCATAATTCCATGTAATTTTTATTTATTCCTTAGTTACGTATAAATTAGAAGGAAATTATAAATATTTAATGAAGAATGAAAATTGTTTATTAGTAATTTATCGTGCAGAGTTTATAATATATAAACAACATAAGTATATTCGAATCTCATTTGATGGATTGCTTTTTTTTTAATTTTTTTATTTTTACCCTTAATATTTGAGTTTAAGTGTAGTTAGATAATTTTTTTATCAAAAAGTTTTTTTTCTTAATTTAATTTAATAATTTTTAAATTAATTTAAATTTACAAAATTATGACAATTATATCAATATCTTCTTTCCTATGACGCATTTCATTCATTTGAAATATATTCCTTTGGTAATATATTATTTATTTGCCTTAATTCAACGCTCTTAAATTTTTTATTTGTATTTGTAAATCTTACATTAAAGAGTATAAACAACATTTATTTCTAATAATATATATTTCATAAAAATTTTATTAAGTGGTAAATTCAAAGCAATTTTAATAGCTACATATTTATGTAATTTTAAATAATTTATAACAAATAGGTAATCATTTTAAATCAGATTGGAGAATATTTAAGCTTTTTTGTTGTATTTATCAATGATAGTGAAGTTATTGAAGTTATTTTAAACTTTAAATGAAGAAAATATAAAATAATTAGTAAATATTACTTTTGCAATCTACACGTTCAATAATTTAATGAAATGTACTTTTAATAAGATGTTAATATTGAAGATTCTATTATAATATGATTATTTTTCGTAATAAAATATACGAGAAGCACTAAATTTTCGTTAAATGAAGAACAGCTTAATATATTTAATAAGAAAACTTTATTGTGTATATATTAAACTGACACAAAGAGAATTAAAAAGCTATATATAATTTAAAAGACGAAATGTCGACGTTTATAAAGGGAATTTTACCATAAATAAGATAAACCAGTTTTACGGGATATTTTTTGAATTATTTCATTAAATTTAGAATAAGATAATTAAATTTAGTAGTAATAAATTTCATTTGATATTATATTTTTATTTTACTTTTATTTTCGACTATTAACAATAAATAACACACCTCTGTTGTTTAACTGTAAAGCCAGTAAATTTAAACGTGCATCTTCCGTATTACTTTAAAGAATTATTTTTCTCTAATCATAACGTAATTAAAATGGTCAGATTTATTTTACTGTCCGACAGTAATTGTCTATTTTTTTATGAGACAATTTACAATTTGCTCTTTTTTATGGAATTTCATCTTACGAATGAGACGCGAATCGGCGGACGCAAACGGTAGGTCAGGAGTGCGTCCAAGGCGCAGCAGTAAACATCGACATAAAAATGAAATAGGAAAGCTGAAACGGAATAACGAAGCACAAACACGAAGGCTTTAAGTGAAAGTCATGGGTTGGCGTAAACTCGAACGGTGACTACCAGAAAGTTTTGGTGAAGCGATACACCAATAAGGAACGAAGAGTTGATTCTCGCGTGTCCGCGTAGAAGTTGGTCTTGATTGATTGAAGTCGCGTTGGCATCGCCGTCAGTCACCCTGGCAACGCGACGCGCGAGAGCTTCGGGACCCCCGCCCTCACCGTAAAGAGGATTCCACATCTGCGGCACCGATTCAGCGCTATTTCACTTTATTTCCCTGTCTTCGCGCGGCCTTCGCGTGAATAAAATGTTTTTACGGGCGCGGAATAAAAAGTCCGCAGTGGCAGAGCGGGGCTGCGCTCATTCCCCTCTCTTCCCGTAGTTCTATCCATTGCCGGTACTTTTTCAGGAAGCTCTCGAAGAGGCCGATCGTCGAGAAGCGCCTCACCCGAATTCCGCGCCAAAAATTAGCCATCGCCCAAGATGGATTCGAGGGTGCCCGAGCTCGCGCATTGAAGTTGCAAAGGATTTATGGGGGCGCTTACCATGACTGCACGCGTGTCAGTTAGAAGATGCCTCGTTAAACGAGTCCTGCATCTTTAAGGGTCTAGCAGCCCCTCTTACCCCAGTGCCGGAGGGAGAGAAAAGGTGAGGGAGGCCTGCGGAATCCCAAGCGTTCGGTAGTAAATTCGCGAAAGCAACCGCTGACTGAACGTCCACCGAGGCGCTTAATGGATAATTTAATCTCTGCCAAGGCGCGGAATGAATAATCAAGTTCGGGCATTGAACGTTCGCGAGCTGCCGCCAACTCATCCGCGGTCGATAACCTTATGCACGGAATGTTTACGTCCCCGCAGCGATGAATACGACTGCATTACTGCGACGCGTCGATCTCGACGCAATTAGGTGCCGGGTGACAAAAGACGAGAGAGCGAGATAGAT
Source organism: Platyscapa corneri (assembly GCA_018907185.1). Taxonomy (NCBI): domain Eukaryota; kingdom Metazoa; phylum Arthropoda; class Insecta; order Hymenoptera; family Agaonidae; genus Platyscapa; species Platyscapa corneri. The sequence goes on along the minus strand of JACCHW010000025.1, from coordinate 2,509,287 downwards.
GAATATTAAAAAATAGGAGGAGTGGAGAGCGAGTCTGCGGATGTCGGTACGAGTATCCAATTAGCAAATCCTCCTCGGGCACGAGGAAGACGACGTAAGGGAAAAGAAGCGCAAGAGGGCCTTGTGTGTACGAGCGCGAATCTTAACAGGGAGCAGAGAGAGAGAGAGAGAGAGAGGGAGAGCGCCGGAGGGGTCTTAAAACCCGACTTTTTGTCGCTTGTAAATTGCCGACGCAAAGATACGCGGTTGACACAAGTGCGCGCTACTTCTGTCAGCGCCTCCGCCTCCAGCTAGTGCCATCGACGTAGTGCCCTGTAATTGTGCCTCCTTTTGTCAACTACTTATCGGGCTTTTCTTTTTTATTTGCGCTTTAACAAGCTTAAAACTGGTCTCCCATCTGCGTCTTAAATCGGTATTTGCGCAGCAGAGGGATGCACCGATAACTCCCGAGCCTTGACAACGCCAAGGATAAAATATGCTTGTCAATATTTATTGTGACTCGTGAAAAATGCCAAGCACCAGCGTTAAACGCGCTGTCTGTTTTCAAAAACGAAGCTTGAAAGTGATAAAAAAATCTTTTCTGATTACAAATATGTCATGTGCGCTTACGAAAAATCGGATTAAATCCAAGTATAATACAATTGCAAATATAGATACACTGTAAGATACTGTATCTATTTATATATATTATTCGGTTCGAGAGTTTATTACATCAAGCACGTAATAAAATAACGATTTTTCTAAAGAATTTTTGCTTTAACATAATATTAGTAATATCCATTTATATCATTTATTCGAGTACTTTGTAAGTTGGTTTTGTGTTATAAAATTCATGGACGAGAGAAGCACTAGTACGAGGGAAGGTTCGATGGAAGTAAAAAAATTCAAATCTGCAAGTCCATCACCTGCAGGAACCTTCTGCATCAGTCGTTCTTCTCTTGACTAAGGTAAATGAGTTAGTGTGCGTTTAAACAATCCAACATTATTTCCTTGTTTGCATTTTGATCAGAACTGATATGTAGAGTGTGGACATATTAATTAATGGTATGTGCTATTGTTTTCCACTTGCAATCAGAGTAGAGGGAAGATTTTATGGGATGAACAAAAAATAGAAATCTTGGAATTTTTTTATGTCAGTTAGCTTTCATCAGTCGTGTATACTATTATAAGAAATAAATAAAATTTGTTAGTTGTTGATAATATTGAAATTTCTTCTGACCGTCTAATATTCACATTAAATTTATTTTTCTCCCTTTTCGTTTATTTTCATACTTACTGTGCAACGTTTTTTCGGACCGAGCTAGAGTAAAAGGCAATAATTGTATTTAAACATCCTAAAGTAATGGTTTTACAGACGGATTCAAAAAAATTTTTAAATTACAACAATGCGCGTACGTGATATATAGATAGTGTTGGATAACTTTAAGTAATTATTACTATATTCTTACTTATTGTCAATTTTTTTAGTTAGAAACAATGATTGAAGTAAAATTTTATATTATTTATAATTGTTTTTTATGCATATTATAATTCTTGTGTGTAATTATTATACTTATTTATAATTTTCTAACGGACATTTACAAATTTAGAGAACATATATTAATTTATTCATTAATATTGTCCTTTAATGTAGGTGTAAAATAATTTTAGGATAATTGAATGAAGATGTATAGAACACGATGAACTATTACATTGAGCTTTCAAATAATTATTCATTTGATCATTTTAATTGCTATTTCATTAGATATTATTTAAATTAATATTAAAATGGGTACACTTAGTTTCATAAGAATATTAGTAATATTTAGATTAACAAGTTAATAATGTGCAAAATAAATATTAAGCGATTTATTGTTCAGATGCTTAATATTAATATATTATTATTTAAAAAATATTGTTATTTACGTTTGTGTAATTTTTTAATATATTTTCATTCAAAATCACTTGTTGAATGCTGCTAAACAATTTTTTTTAAATAAACAATATATCATTATGACAAAATTATTAGTAATTAAACTTCTTCGTAAAAAGAATAAATATTTATGTATTTGCAATCAACTTTTAGTTGATCAATAATAGAGAACTAAGGAATACCATTTAATTTTAAGTCATTTACATCAGAATAAACAATTTTAGTTTCATTATTGCACATTATATTTTATGTAAAACTTTTTTTATAGCGACATTCGATTCATTATGCATATTTTAGACCTTTACTTAATAAAAAATATGCATTGTATAAGAAAGAAGTTATAGAATATTATTGTTTTTTTATTGAAGTTAAATTTAAAAATATAAATATTTTAAATGATTGTATTAAAAATTTGATTGAAGGTGAATAAATGTAATCTGAACGTAGAATTGCAAAAATCTTAAATACTTTTATAAAATTAGGCACATTTGGATACTTATTGCGATATTGACTCTTGTCTCATCGAGATACGTAATTGATTGTATTACACGATTCGCCAGGAAGTTCAGTGACGTCTTTTCCCGTATATACAAGCCCTTTATTCGTGATGCGTTGGTCACCTACATTATTCCCAATGGTCGTCGTTCTCGTGGGAAAGGGAAAAAGAGAGCGTAAACGACTGGAATAAAACCGATGTTTCACGGTGGTGAATCGCACTTGCATTCCAATAAGCTTAACTTGTTAAACGGGCTTTTCTCTTTTCGCGCGAAAAATCTTAATCCCTTGGGAAGCAAGTAATTAGTATGTACAAGGAACTTAAATTCCATTGTTCTGTATTTTTGAATGTATTAGAAGCCGGTAAAGATATAAAGGTTGTTCCTAAATTCCTGCACTAAACCACGAATACGCGAAAATAAATAATTTGAATTATATTACTTGATAATTACGAACAAATTACTATCGTAAAAATTTTCAGAAAAATTCTAAGTTCAACAATCAATTAGGAAATAAGCATTAAACATGTCAAATATAAGCCTGAGAAAGAATTTTTACTTAATCTATCATAATAATTATATAATTTTATTTCAACGAATTAAAAGAGTTACATCAAACATTTGAGTTTGCAGAAAATTTAATCGGGATTATTTAATTTTGAATTCGAATTCTGCAATATCTTAATATAATATTTTAATATTCATAACGTCGTTATTCAAATATAAAACTGTAAAATTTATAAATATTCATCTCAATATTCGTACAAGCAATCAAGTCCTATTTTTTAACGTTTAATTTTGATTAATAAATACTGAATAAAAAATTATAGTTAAAAACTTATTTTATAATATAAAATGTAAATTTATGTACCTACGTATTAAATTCTTCTCGATCTTAGTATTATTTCCGTAAAAGAGATGTAATTTTTCACAACGTAATTATTTTTTATTGTATATTGAGAAATGCAACAAATGACAAAGATAATGCGACGTTTATAATCATAAAGCATATTTTAAATAAAGAAATATGATGATATTACATTAAAAAAGAATAATAACTGAGTATTATTTAATTCTAAAGTATAAACGTGCGGTATAAAAGTGTGTGTAATTGCGTGTGAATGTGCAATGTTTAATTATAAAGTTTGTATAATTTTCATATAATCGAAATATTGCTTCATTTAACTAAATGTATATTTTCTTTTCGATCGATCAAACAACATTTTGTTAAAGTATACTTTTATAAAAATTTCAATTCATAAGCAATTATATTTTCAAGTCTTTATCAATCTCGAATAATTTTTTCATAGTTTTTTATAATATAAAAATGTAAAAAAGGTTTAAGTAGGCATATATAGTAATTATAATTGTTAACCTGTACTTACATTGATCTTTATTCCAAAGAATTGAATGACTATCAATATCTAATTTAGTGCAACTATATTATTTATAATTCAAAAAATCTAGTTATATTAAATAATAGTTGAATAAAAATACTGTAAAATATTTTGATTATATTCTTCATTAGCCGTATGATCTTAAAAGGCTTACATGATATTTTAATAACTGAAATTATTAAGAAAAATTAAAATAATTTGTTTCAACTTTTTTAATTCCAATTTCGACTATTTAACATGCCAGTATATAAATAAAGAACGAGAAACCACATATAAGTATGACTAAAGCGCAGACAAATTCTTGTACAAGAAAGTTTAAGCATACAGTGAAGAAGAATACGCGTAATAGATACGTGTAATAGAAGTATAGAGGCGCTAGAGAGAAACGTCAGAAGAAACGAATCTAATGGGAGAATAATCTTGCTACTGATACTGAATAAGGATAACGCCACTTTTTTAGTTTGACAATGTGTAATGAAAATATGACTTTATCGTATACTTGTCGTTTTTTACCGACGGAATATATATTTTATAAATTGAATAAGATTTATTTATGTTTTTGTGATTCAAAAATCTCGCGAAGTTGATATATTACCATAGTATTAATCCTACAAGGGTAAGGACTTTATTTAATTTAAGACTGAGTTTAATTTAATCATTTTGATAAATCGATATTTTTCCTTCACAATTTTTTAAAACTGCAAATCATTAAAAATATCATATGAAACTTTTTAATTGATTAAACTCAAATTTTTAAAATACAGTAATATTGATATTGGTTAGCTGAACCTGGCCAAAGTTCATACATTTTTTTAAACATTCTGTGTTAATATATTAAGAAAAAATAAGTTATATTAAAAACTGTTTATTATAAATATGTGCGTTAAAAAATTTTAAAATAAAGTTTCATTATACGAAATTAGTTTTGTATACAAGAAAAAATGCAATATAAACGCAAAACATTTATTGTGAAAGTTGGTGCTTATTTGAGAGACTCTATTTTCAATATAGACATGTGATCCTCATAAACTGTTTTATACGGTATGAGAATAAATTATGATTAAAATATCTATATACGTATATATATATTAACAAGCAAGACGTAGTTCGAAACAAGATATTAAATTCATGTAACAAGCTGTATGGAAAAGAAGAATCTTTTATTGATAAGATAGAAAAAAATATGTTTTTTTTTTAAAACAAAATAATATGACTTCTATATAAAACCGAAATGGATGAAATAAAGAAAGTTATAAAATATATTTTAAATTAAAATTAAAATAATGAAAAAGAATATTAAGTACGATTTATTCAAAATTAGAACTTTAGTAACGTTATAAATCACTGAAAATGATATCAATTAATTGATCTGTAATCTTTTTCATTTCTTAAAGGAAAAATAGATGTTATTTATAAAAAAAATTGGAACTTATATAGGCAACTATAGAAATACTAATTAAATCAGTTTCTTAAATTTAAAAAAATCATAACGACTAAGTACGAAATAAATTTGTATGAAATCTAAATTTATTCGTTGATTTATTTTAGAGTAATCTTATTTCAAATGTCAATGGGTACCGAAAAATATTCTTTTAAAAGATATTTTAATTTGTATTAATTATTAAAAAAAATTTGTGCTTTTAATTTGTACAAATCAAAATCTAATATGGTAATAATAATTATAAAAGTGGTGATAATAGAGAAACTCAGAAATAGGTTCCTTTATTATCTAAGGGAATCGAGTCTATCAATATAAGGGTTTACTTATTAAAAAGGGCATTACTTTTAAATTTTTTATTTAAGTATACTTGATAATACTGAATTATAGAAGGTAACAAGTTAATTGACTTTATTAAGATTTAACTTTAAATTCTTTATAACTAAAGCGACAATAAATATTAGCTAAAATAAAAATATTTAAATATCCGTAACTTATTTATATTATAATTATTAATAAGGGAGTTAAAAATTTCTCATTATTTTCATTCAAAAATTTATAATGTACCACTTTTAGATTAAACATAATTTATCTGTAAAATACGTCTATTGCATTTTTGATAAATTATTTTATTGATTTTAATAATAATATATTTGAAATACACGAAGTTTATTTTAAAAACAATTATTAAGTATAGTTTAAGATATTTAAACTCCAAAAAAATAATAATTTATTTAAAAATAGTGATTTCACTTTTCTTGTAATAGTAGTTTTTAAAATAAAAAATACATATATATATACATATATTTTTATGAGCTGTTTACGTAACATGAAACAGTGTATTTAAATTTAATTTTTCTGGACATGTTACAAATACGATTATTTATAACAATATTTACTTTAATCTTATATACATTTGAAATAGAAAACTGCATTCAAAATGATATGCTTGACCCCGACTTATTTGAAAATTTAATGTTCGCTTATTTAATTCACTATATATTGTATATATTTTATTATTGTAAAATTTTTTATTACGATGATTATACATTTTATTTTTTAAATAATCTTAAAATTTTTTCGATATATTTTTAACGATTCACAAGTTAAATTCTTTTTTTTTTTTTTGAAAATTTGTTTTCCTTGATAGATGCACTTCAGTAAATTTATTACGTTTCTTATCCATTTTAAGCTTCTTTACTAGCATCTAGTCTATTCGAAAATCTAAAACCTACCACACATTTCTTGTATACGTACGTATTTTTATTTAAAATATATGTAATAAATGATTCGAAGAAGTCTTCAAAGAATATTAAGAGATAAAGAGAAGAGTTGGATGTTCAGTAATCCGAAAAAATAACCTTTATATAATTTAAAGGCCGATCTCTTTTACTAAAGCATTAAGTATCTTCATTTATATTACTGGACGTACACGGAATAATAGATTTTCTACCTTGTAACATTCATAATGTCAAGGTTTTTCTTTAAATTTTTTTAATATGTTAAGTTTTAGATGTAAAATATTGTAATGACTACCGTTCATAATTAAAGTTATTATGCCAACATTTCCGATGAAAAAATGTCCTTAAGAACTTCATAATATTTTCCAAGTAGATTTATTTCTGCATTCGGTTTCAATTTAAATATAAAGATTTTACGTAAAAAATTTATTAGATATTTTTTATAGACTCATATTATAATCGCAAAATTTAAAAAAATATAAATAAAAACGTACGCGATTAAATTTAATATCTACTACAGGATTTTAATTTCAGAGTACTTTATTAAAACACACGAATAAAAATTCAAAAAACATACGAATATAAATATCTGTACCTGATTAAAAATATGCGTGATTTCATAAAAGAGAAAATTAATATAAATTTATGCTTCTGAAATATGTGATTAAATTGAATTACAAAATTAGATAAACTTCAACAGTCGCCGTATATTTTAAATGTTACCATTTGTAAAATAATAGTATTACCATAAGTTTTTAATGAATATAAAGTATGAAAATTAAAAACGCAAACTTGTAATATTCCAAAATAAAGTTGTTATAAAATATTTAAAACTACGTAGAATTGGAAAACGGAAAATGTAGAAAATTATGTAATCATAAGATGAAAGAATTCAATACTTATCTAAATTTTAAATAAGTTTAATTAAATTGTATAAAATATAACATAAAATATCACGCTTCAAAATTTTGTTTAAAAAATGTGAAACTAAAAAATTTATGTATAGAGAAAAGTAGAGCTAGAAAAGAATATCAATTAACATTAAAGTAGGAGTGACGAAATACTGAGAATGGAATTGAAGTAAAATGGAGTAGACGGGTATTTTTGCATAAATTAAGTTATGAATATTTTATTTATAATAATTAGCTTATAAGAACAACAGTTCTATTAATTTAAAATATTTAAAAATATTTATGTATTTAAAAATATGAGTTTATTTATTAAAATTTCTGCGAAATCAATATTTAAAGATTGAAATGTTTTAGTCTCAATTTATTCGCATATTTTTATATTAAAGCCAGACTAATGATAAATTATACAGTTAAATAACTCATTAGTATTGATAAAATTTCGATTTTTCATTGATATTAGTAACATTTGAGTTTCAAAATATAATTTAAACAGTTTTATTAAAAGAAATATTCATGGTGTTTAACACAGTTCAGACAAATACCTGACTGCTTCATTAATTGATATTTGAATTTTCACGCATGTTTTTCTATGTACAGTATTTATCAAATTGATGCAGTACATGATATTATAGTCCAGCTTTATTTGTTGAATATTCAGGAATTAAACTTTATTGCAGTATGTTAAGTCTATTGAAAATGTATAACAATTTAAAAGAATTTTATATTTATCGTTCTGCTTCAATTTTTGGTTAAACTATTAATATTCCGTCAAATTAAATAATACCAAATTAATGGTTTTATAAAATTAAGTGATTACAATGTAAAAAAAAATTTACGATCAAAATTTTCACGAAATTTCAATTTTTTCATATTGTACCTTTTTCATAGTTTCTGGTATTAAAATAATGAAAAGTTTTTGTTTTGTCGTAGGTCAAATTCATTAAATAAATCACCTAAGTCAGGTTTTTCTAGGCCTCGGGGATGATGTAATACTTTTATTTAAGAAACTTTTTTATTCCTGTTGGTAACGATAACGTTAAATAAGATCAGATGATATTTATAAACTAATTGAAATTGTTTTTTATAAGATGCATAAATATGAAATAGTTCCGTCATTTCACAGATGATTCATCAAATTAAAAATACTGATTTTTATGGAATAAAAAATGTAATAGTTTGCTGTAAAATAACAATATCCGATTGATTTGACCAATGTAAATATGAATTTACATATTTTATTCAGATATATAAAAGTAAAATTTGTGCAAAATTATTTTGAAGAATTACTGGAGTATTTCTAACGGAATTTTACAATAGCATTACGATGAATAATAGGATTCATTTTAAATTTGTATACACATTTATCTGCATATCCACTTCCTGTTTTCTATCTGTAAGTATGTGTATGTATTATTTTATTTTATACTTATTAAGTCGAATAAATAGATTTAAATTATTTAATAATGTGATCTTTTAAGCACTTTTTCAAACCTTAATAAAATACCAACAATGTTAATACGAACAATTTTATATCTCCTATTTATGTTATAAGAATATTTACAAATATTTTAACGAATGTTGTTAATGATTATATTAAAAAAAAATACTTTTATAAATTAAATCTTTATTTAATTAAAAACTTTAAATTCTCTGCTACTATTAATTATCATTCTTTTTTTTCTGTGCAATACCTTACTTTAGACATACTATTGTTTATCTTGAGTGAAGTGACGCGTCGAACTAGTACTGCATTTATATTTTATTTAGGTAATGCTGTTTTATTTAATTGTTTGGTTTTATTGCTATTAATTTCAAACCGTATTTTAAAGTAACTAATAGGAAAATTCGTTGAAACATCTTTCAGCGATATAATTCTTGTTTCATTGAATTAAATATTTATATCGTTACAATGTGTAGATTTTTATTTATACTTAATTTTATTTCATCAATTCTTATTGGTAATTATAACAAATTTAGGGCAGGAACAATTGACGTATCGATACTTATATGAGTAAGACTGGAGAAACGAATAAGACGAAGCGAGAGGTGCCATAGATAGCAGAAGGTGTGCAGTATCAAAAACATGGAAGAGCAAATTTACAGTCGATAATCTCGTCAGTCTAGACACAATCAAGCCACCCATTTCTTCTGTGTAAGAGAGAAAAAAAAATTGCGATCTAAGAGTTCACGCTACTCTTGTGCTGTTTCTATCGATAACACGAACAGAATTTTCATCATCTTTTGTTACAGGTATGGCAAGGCTTGCTGGCTCTGTTGCTTTCGAATCTTAGATCCGCCGGCTTTTATCGCGGACACAATTACGACTTTGAACAAGAGCATTATTGGGCGCAATCAAACGAGTGTAAAGAAAACGAAGTTGCGGTCAGCGAGCATTGAAGGAGGTAGCATTTGTTCGAACACCAGTGTATGCTCTTTAATCGGAGGGGGGGGGGGTTACTGCGTGTGTTCGCGGCTGCTCGGTTGTTGGACGTTACCATGGAATTACCCGTCGACCGGCAGTGCGTGCTTGCAATGACGTACATCCTTAAGAGAGAGAGAGAGAGAGAGAGAGAGAAAGAATGTAAGGTTTAATGTTGAACATGATATTTGTAGTTGTTTTCTTCTTTTACGTGACTTTTTTATTATCGTTAATAAATTGTACGTGTCGGAGCTGTTAACTTGTGATTTCCTTTTTTGTTGTATTTCCCTCTAGCTGTCCCTCACCCAAATATCGTAATCGTTTCAGTGGCGTGAACTCTAGCGGAACTCCCTCCGAGAAAAGCCTTTAATGCCGAGTTAGTTGGGGTACAAGGACGAAGCGAGGGGGGAGGGTAGGGTAGGAGGTGCCGTCTGGCGCCTTCATCGAAATTAGACGATCCCTGAATCAAGAATTTTTTCGTACGAATTTAGTGGTACAATTTCTGTCTTTTAGGTAAAAAGCAACATTGCAAACTTACTCTTTTGGAATAAACTAAGAGTAATTTTGAATAATTTGATTTATTCTTGATTTTACTTGAATGCATCTCTCATTTAGCCATAAGTTAAATTTCAATCTCAACTCTTTCTTAATTATAATATTGTATTAAGCCCGTCATTGTGTCTTAAATTTGATTACGCATTTATTTGATTTCTCTATTTTGAAATACTACGACGAAAATGAATTCACAACAATTTTACTTATTTTTCAAGGAGCTTCTATTTTACAAAATATTTTAAATTCCTCTTTAACACTTACAACGTAATTTTTTTATTTGATTATTACCTAGCCATACAAAATTTTTAAAAAGGATATATATCGGTAAATGAATCAACGTCTATTTCTTATAAACTAAATATTTTAATATTTTCGACGTATTTCGTACATATTTCGTTAATCTTATTATAAATGAAAGAGCAGTAATGAATGAATCAGTAATATACTCAAAGTACTGATTTGTCTAAAATATGAAAATAGTCAAGTTGCTTTATTTCTTCTTTTAATCTTTATTTTCCAATATTCAATTTTTGTACCCTTGTAATTTGTAGTTATTTATTAATTTCTATATATCAATCGGTTGCAGTAAAAATGAAGTGGAATAAATTAAGTGGAGTTTTATATTTAGTAATATTTTTCTTTTAATTTAAATCTTCTCTTTGGTTGGGAGTAAGAAATGATAAATAGTTTGATCAAAATTCCATGTGTACAAAACAATAATGGGATAGCGCTGTTAGTAAAATCTAATTTTACAAGACTTTGTGAGTTTGATATTTTTGAATACTCGTTTTGCTCTGTACACAAACAACCTACACGTCCTTAAGTTAAGCAAATCTATTATTCTTGAAGAATTATTATAGAAAAAGATAAATTTTAAAAATCCAAATAGAATAAAAATGAATTTATTTTACAGACAATAGAAATTTTTAATGAAACCTTTTTTGGATTTCAGTAGATTCTAAATTTTTAAGTACAAAAACAGCGCTGAAAATAATTATGGTCGTTTACGTTTCATTCTCATATAACGCATACAATGATTTATTGATATGATATTATTTGAAGATACTATGCAATGTATGATTTTAGTAAATTATCTTATATTGTATAAATATCAGAAAATGTTTGGTGCTATGAAAGACTGTTTTAATGCCTACGTTACGATAAATATATTTTATTATCATAAATACGCTAAAATAGACAATAAATTACTAATGTAGATCTTTTATAAAAAAGTGAGTTAAAACTACTGACTAACGTTTCTTTAAGACTTTCGCAGATTGTGTAATAAAAGTAAGATTCACTGTGAATATGGCGTAGTTTCTTTGAAATATAATATACTTTTCAAAGTACTAAACGATAATATAGCCATGTGAAAAAAATTGCACAACTTTAAGCTCTTACCAAATGGTAGAAAGAAATTTCACGAATTCATGTCAGATTCAGATGCATTAAAAATCGACGTTGTGAATGTAGCATTAAGTATGAATTAATTTAAATATGATTATACCTATTGTAAATGTGGCTGACTATATTTAAAAACTTCTACTTAAAGAAAAATTATTCCCTGTATTTCACAGTATTTATCAAGTCCAACATGCAGTTCATCGAAGAATAATATTGTGTGGGTTCATTTATTCATTGCTAGCTGTTTTATATTATTTATCTTCTCTTAAATTGAAGAAGTCTTTTAAAAGAGTCAGACAAGAACGCAGGTGGTACCCCGAGAAAAGATTGCTGTATTATCACTGGCAGTATCTACAAGGTTTTTTAAAAAATTTCTTGCAATTAAATTTCAGAATAATGAGAATAATGAAGGATCAAATATTTACAGAATATTCCTCATAAATATTATAAAATTTTAACTCATTTTTCTAATTTTAACAACATATGAACGATTGCACGTGATGAAAAGTTGATAATAAAATAATAAAATCTCACTAATAAATTGTGTACAATGTCATAATCAAAACGTATTAGGCATTTAAAATTATATATAATTAGAAATGATAATAAAGGTGTTGATATATATATATAATATGATAATGATTGTAATTGCTCCAGTTTAAATTAGGAATTTGATAAAAAATAAAAGAAAACCCTTGAATTTATTCTTACACTATAAAAAATAAATAAAAATAAACTGATATATTGTAGAAATATTATATATGATAATTTATAATATAAGAGATAAGAATTAAAAATAAATATTAGCATCAAAATGTTTTATTTTTAAGTAAAATTAATGGTAAACAAATATGTACATATTTTCTTTATTAAAAATCACGCAACGCATATTCTACGTCTCTTTTTTTTAATTTTCAGATTTTCTCCATGGAAAAAATATATTTAAGTATGCGTTACTATAGGTATAAGCTCAAGTTATTTTTTTCAAATGTAGATGTTCTTCATTCTGACTATCTTTTAAAGCTGGTTTACGTTTTTTTATTTATATCAACTGATAATATTTATTTTTTTGCACTGGTGAAAAAATATGTCTATTCATTTAAAAATTACTTGTGTAGGTCTACTATATGAACCAGAATATTATCTTGATAGATCTTTTAAAGTTTATTTTGTATTTCTTTTATAAATTGATTTTTTATTTCATTGGACATTTTTATTCATACCTCATGATCACGGTAGACTTTATGATAAAAGTATGAAAACCAGTAACACAAACTTTTTATTTTTTGAATTCAAAAAATAATAACTTGGATTTACACTGTAATCTTATTCTATTTCATTTTCATTTTTTTAATACCACTACAAATATATTCGCATTTAAGCGCTTCTCATTATTAAATTATAAAATTTATTCATGGATGCAAATTTTGAATTTTCCATAGTGTTTAATTGGCTTAAATAAGAAGGACTTAAGTAAATTACCGAAGTGATTGCTAATTTTATAAAACTTTTTTAAAATCTAATTATTGACAATTTTTATTATTTTCTTTTTATTATATTAAACTTTATTAAATTGAAGATTATTAAAATAAATATCTTTAATAATTTACCGAATACAGTTACTACCATAAAACTAAATTTGATAATATGTTACATTACATAATTTCGCGCATATTATTTTTTTGCAAATCCTCTAGGGTTGATTTTCGAACATTTTAACTGAAAGATTTGCAGATTGTAAAATATGTTTTGAATTTATTTTAAAATTAGTTAAAAATTAAATAAAACTGACATAACAGTTAAGTTTCAATAATCAGTATAAAACTATTAGTAGACGCAAAAGATCTAAGATATTTTTTACGAAGTGCATAATATTATATTATTTATCATAATAATGAGTGTAAACGATTTTTCTGTCGTTATTAATACTTTATTCTTGTTTAGTAAATATTTTAAAGACTAGTATCGATAGTTTATCAAATAAATATTTATAAAATAAAAATGTAATTTAAATATACTATCACGATTTCTAAGGATTTGTTATTAAAATTCACTGATAATATATTATAATTATAAGTTTTTAAATTTAATACGAGAGATTCAAGCTTTAATTTGATTTTTAATATTTGGGGCCAAATAACTATGGTAAAATACGCTTAGTATCCTAATGAAAATGCTTGTATTCGTTATTTGATTTTAATGCTTTATCTTATGAAGCAAAGCTACCTCTTTCATTAAATACTTTTTTGTTACAGTAATTTTAATGACGTAATTTGGTATTGATTGTTTACACAATTTTACATTTTCGACTAGGATAGTATCTATAATTAAAATTAATAAATTTAATGTTACTTAATACGAATTGCTGATTAATTAAATTTAATTAATTATTAATAATATTTTTAACGTGATTTAATGTTTATTATTTTTTGGTGTAATTTACATTTTATAATTAGTTTGATTAGTTGTTGAGCTTTTTCAATTACGATTTCTCATATAATTAATCTGGCTTTAATTTTATAGCAAAATTAATAGGAATGCTGATTATATTAAAAAATAGTAGCAATAATGAGAATCTGTTCATCGCATCAACATTTTAGCAATATTTAATTGAGATCGTTATAATATACTTAAGTTAATTAATTTAATAATCCTTTTATATTATATGAATAATACGTAAATAAACTTTATTCTTTGCACTGTGTTAATTTCATGCTATTGCTTAATTAGTTTCTATAACTTCAATAATAAATATAGACTATTTTCTAAAACCTGTTTTTATTTTATAATAATTCTATTTGATCGATCTATTTCTTTCTATTTAAAAACCAAAAAATAATTTATTTTTATTTCAAAAAAGAAAACTCTATAATCGATTGTCGCAATTAACTTTAACATGAAAAATATCATTAAGTTACCGCAGGAGAAGAACTAAAATCTTTTAATAAAATTATCTCGTATTAAATAAATCAAGGCTATTTTTTTCATTTACCGAATTAGTGAGTGTAGTAATTAGAAAATTAAGTTTCAATATATTTTAGCTTCTTTTTAATGTTTTTTTTATATTAATAAGAACTACTCTATAACTTGATCTGATTTAAAATTCTTCTTTATAAATTATCAAGCATTTTAACCAAACTAATGATGTAAACGAATAAAATTATTTTTTCAAAAAATAACTTAATAATTTTTACACTTTATAATTTTTGTACATAATATTCTCAACTTTAATTTTAGTTAAACTTTAATCTTTTTTCATTTTCGCTTTTTTTATGACACAGTTCAATCATAAAAATTAAATAATGTTTCATTAGAATATTTATTTATCTGTAAAACAAATAATAAACTTTTATTGCAATGTAGTAGATGCAAATTGCAATTCATAATCAGCTACATAAAATTTATGTGTATAATTACTTGGTGACATTATAAAGATTAAAAAATGAATAATTAATTGTGCGTTTCCGCTTGCTGATTATAATAATCTCTCGTTCATCAAACAGCGGTCCCCATAGAATTGTAGTAATTTCTGCCGTATTAACAGCACTTGAAATTTGTACGTGGGAACAAAACTTTTGTCAATTGCCCTACATCGGAAAAAGTGCGGTCGAGCGAACCATCGACGAATTGCCCTAATTAATATTTAAATTTCAATAGTCAAGTACGGTTTAAAAGGCATTATACTCAACGATTTGTTTCAGCGTACATAAATCAAGATAAAAGAGAGGTTAAAGTAGCAGAAATGCCAAGAAGCTCTTGAGGATTAAAAGGAACAGCGTAAAACGTGTCGCGACAAATGCATAATGCATAAAGAAAGTACAGAGGTAACGCGAGGGCATTTACGGGGTGGCAAGTTCGCAAGACGAGAAGAAGGTGACTAGCAGAAGCCACGGAATAGTGATAAACACGCGAGGAAGATCGCGAGCCGAGGCTACGCACGCGCACCAGCGCCGTACGTGACATTAATCAGCTTGTGATAGCTAGAGGAATATGCGCCCGGGTAATATGTGCGGTCCTTTAACGAGGTCGACTCGGCTTCTCCATTACAGCCGGCACCGGGGCCCTCCAACCCTTTCGCGTGTCACGTCCCGCGCTAAAGTCCGGGACGTGTTGCGAGAGCGGCCGGGGGAGGGAGCGTAACTGGAGCCAAGTGAAAGGATCGGGGTTGACGCGGGTCTTCGCTCGTAAACCGGCCCGGGTTATCTCGCGCTCGTCCTCGTCGAGAGCAGCAGCAAAATCTCAAGCGTGACTGTCTTGGCAGCTGGGACTTGTAGCGTCCCGCGAGCAGTCATTGATTGCTCACGGACTTGTGCGACGAATCGGCCCCTCCTCTTCCTAATGAGGTTAAAAGGAATCTCGAGCCCGGAACCTCCGAAGCCCTCAACTGCAATCCAGGCACTTGGATTATTTATACACAGTGTTCCTGCGAGCGCAAGTTTTCTTACGCGAGATTTCCAATCAAATATTCAAACTCCAGATTACAGTCGTTTTAAATTTTACGGGTACTTGGCAGAGAGTTTCTTCCTTCAATGCCCTTGCTACTCATTATTAACTTTACTTTCGCCCCTTTTTATGACACTTCTAAGAAAAGCTTCAGAGTTATTATTAAAGATTATCTCACATTAAACGCCAGTGCACAATTAATAATCTCGTCTGATAATTAATCTGCGAACCGATCCGCGGGCTTTTTTCGGTCGTCTGTTAGTTACAGGGCTTGCGGAGCAGTTACCGCTTGCCCGTGTGTTACGAACACCATTGCGAGCCAGAGGCTGTTAATTAAAGTTAATTGAAATTAAGTATTAAGCCTTTTATAACTTCCCGTCGCGTATGAGATTTTTAGCACTCGGGGCACGCGGGTAGCATTCAGGAAGGTCAACGAGGCTATCGACGCAGTGTCCAACCACAGTAATGTTTTCCGGAGAAGAATCGCGGGAGATTAAACTACAGTTGTAAAGGTAGGCGCGTAGGATGCAGCGGAACAGGTGCGTATAGCGCGGGGGCGCTCGACAACTTTTCGATGATAAGATATCTCGAGCTACCGAGTGCGTATTTCCCGGGAAGGGGTGCGGTGGGGGCTTGCGGACCGGCTTGAATAGCTGTAAAAAGGTCGGCGCATTACCCTCGGGTGAATCCACGGAGGCGCAGCTGCGCCCAACGACCCGCCGTCGCGATAATAAAGGAATAAAAAAATTGACTCGCACGGCCCTGCACCCCCGCCCCTCTGATAGCAATGAAATTAATGCGACCTGACGACTCGGACCCGGTGCTAACAGCTTCAGCGGCCCGCCTGTAAACGCCACCAGCAGTTCGACTGGCGACGAGCTCCGACGGATATACGGGGTTATACGAGCGCGTAAACTGTAAAGCGTAAAGAGATAATGGCGGACCGGACTGCCCCCGGGCGCTGCTTCCAGCCCCTCCCCGTCCGCCGCATTGTCCTCTTTCAGCCGCGGGCACTCGCAGCTACTTCCGACGACTCAAAGACGTTTTATTAAAGTGCATTAAGTGCATTCGAGTGTTGCGGCGCCCGGAGATGCGCGCGGAAGGGGGTTTCCACGCGCCTCCCGCGCCATATTACTTTTAGCGTCGACAGAAAGAAGCTCCCGCAGTAGATTTCCTCGCTAAGGAATATCATAATATCCTCGTTAGGAGTAAGCGCTGGCGTCTTCCGTCCCATCCTCTCCTTCGCGTAAAACACGCCTGGGACGGAATTTTCTAATTCAATAGTCTTAATGAAATAGCTCGTCGGGATAAAATGCGCGAATCCTGCGCTATCGATTCAGCCCCAACAGCCGTTAATAAATCAACGCCGATCATACCGGTAATACGAGTACAATAGAGGACGACATTCCGCGCTCGCAGTACTTTAGCGGCGTATAATTTAGACGTTTACGTTAGCGCCATTCCGTGGGACGGCATACGGTCGCCCGAGCGTATAAAAGGCAACTGTTTTTATTATTGCAATAATTTTACAAGCAGAAGCTACGGCCGGCGGAGGGGAAAGGGAGCTCGATTTTTTACGGCTGCGCACGCGCCTCGGACGGACCATCGCGAGTAGTAAAATGAGCTACAGAAAGAAAGCGCCGGAGTGGCGGGAAATTCGAAATGTAAAGTCGGCCAATAAAACAGCAACAGCGCGCGATCCCCCGATGGTTTTACGGCGGGGGCGGCGGCGGCAGCAGCGGAAGCCTCTGCGGTAAGACGACTAAGAAAGCTCGGGAGCTCACAGCCCCGCGGTTTTGCGGCTTATACGATCGACTTCGAACCACCGGCGACCCTTCCCCCTTTACCCGTCAGCCGCAACCCGGCACCCGCTGCCCACCCCCTTGTCCTTTCGGTGCGCGATACGCCCCACTCAGTACGCAGGAATCGAACCGCCCGGCCGGCAGTAAAAACCTATTTTCCTCTCTCGCGGACGAGAGCAAAAGTCGGCTGGCCGTTAGCAGGGCACCGGAACGGCAGGCAGGGGGTGCGTAAAGGCCCGTTAATACTACTGGCTGATACTACTCAAGCCAACCACTATTCCTTTTATTCCGTTCCCCCAGCCGCGGCCCCTCGACTGCCGGCGATTGCTTCCAAGGAGCTTGTTCTTCCTCTCGTTTTCGACTTGTATTAGATTTTTTATGATCTTGACCTTAGCCTCTTACAAGCGCCGTAACTGCTTAGTGACTGCCGCTTCATGCTCGTACTTTTTACAGATTATCCGCTCTTCCGTTGCTCGACTCCCTTATAACGCGGCTCAATGAACGAATTTGTTCTTAAGCAAGCATTACCATTAGTGCTCTTAAAGTATTGAATCGCGAAAACATGGGTCGGAGGAGCCGTGAGCTTCTGCCATCGGAATAAAAGCTCTCGGTGTTACTGCCCGTAAGTGCAGTTTTAGATTTAAACAAAAATGTTTAAGTCGGTTTCGTATCGATTTGACTTTTAAGAGCCGAGTTACTAGGTGGCCAATAAAATGTCTACCGTTACGCCTACAGGATGAGCCCCCGTCGTACTTTCCCCTGGAAACAATTTTTTATATTTTCTGATAGCGGGTTTATATGGAGATTGAATATCGCAGAAATTGAATAAAAAGTAAATTATGAAAATAGGTTTACACGTAAAATTGCTGAACTTGTCGGAAAAAGGAGGAAAGCGGCGAGCCGTAAAATTTTCAATATTGGCTAAATGCTTAAGCGTCAATAAAAACAATTTGCTTTATTCTAATTTGCAATTTTGGCTTGAGCGTACATTACGAAGTACAGGCATTAAATTCATTGCACAAAAAGGATGAGTCCAAATGAAAATAGCGATGCACAGGAGCGTGAAAATGTTCTGTCGAGTCGCTTCGAAAACGATTACGATTCGTCGGGTGCACTTTGGTAAAAGCGCTGCCTAGAAAGGAACCAAAGAGTCTCGGCGGGCTTTCCGCATGCGCGCCTATCAACTATACATGTATATAAGAATTTTAGCATATGCGCACGGGCCGCGTACGAATCTCCGCCCATACACGCATAAATGCGGATGCAGTGCGGAATATACGAGAACGCGTATCACGTGGGCATCTTGAAAATCAACCGCATTTTCTCAAAAATCATACATCTCGTAAAGAATTCTAGTCTGATCACATGCTTGGGTAAAGAATCTGGCAACGGTATTGTCTAGGCTGTCGGTACTTTGCGGCTCCTGTCAAACCGATGATCTTACTAAACATTGCTTTTTCGTAAAAAACATGTTCACTGAAAAAATATGACACGATAACGTATTATTAAAAACTTTCCAAATCCAATGTTGTTATTTGCATTAAATTTAAGAGCCAAGTTTACAAAAGTTACGAATCCAGGTCAACGTTATTTACAGATTTTTTTAAATAATGAACACATAATATCTGCATTTAGAAAATTACAAGTGTTCTTAAAAAATTTTAATTCTACGTCCGTTATTAAAAGCAGCGTATAATTATAATTTACCTAAAAGTCTTTGTTACAAGAAGTGTTACAATTACAAAGTAATTTCTACGAATATATGAAGAGAAGGCGGACAAAATTACTATAATTCCGTTAAGTACTTCCACTACTCAAATTTTAGATTACAGTTCAGATAGATATTTGAGTTAATTGAGAATCCAAAAATGAATAAACTATTTTCAAATCTAATTCAACGGTAATAATGATTGCAATTTGAATAATTTGTTCATTCTTTTTAAAGATACAGCAAATATGATTTTGCTATCTTATCCGATTTTAAGATTTTTACATTTGAAGTATTTTTAAAAATTGCTTCCTTTCAACGCGAATAGTTTAAATAATTTCGATTCGCTCAAACTGTGTAAATTATAAAACTTGTTTGCGGTAGGCACATAATAATGTTGAGATAATCATTTTATAACATACAGATTGAGCACTAATATATTTACGTGCAAACTATTATAATAAGGGAATAAGGATGCTAATATTTAATGCACTTAGATTAATCACTATTAATGTTGATACTGTAGCTTAAATTATAATCTAATCCGATGGATCGAAATCCAAGAGCGTTATTTAAGTCGGCCGAGGTTTCTTTACCTATTTTATTACTATTTACATGTTTCTTTAGGTATTTCTATTTTCGAAAGAATTTATGTTTCTCGTATAACGTAAATAGCAACACAGTCTGCCACCAATGGCATGTAACATGCCGAAACATTTGTAAGCGTGTCGATTTTGGACATATGTGAGTTTACGGCTCCGACTTCTTTGCGGCCAAGTGCTTGAGTAAATCGAATGCAAATCGAAAAGTCAAAGCTCTTGCATTAATATGTATAAAACAGTTAAGAGCCAAAACTAGAGTGTCTAGTTTGCAATCTCAAGAGCATCCTCCCGATTGTTGAATTATTTCCTTAAACCGTAAAGAGCGGAACGTAAAGTAAAAAAGATAATAAAAAATTGCACGCTAGTCACTTTTTCGCGAATTCGAAACTCTGTAAAGTTTCTCGCTCGCAAGAGGTTCTCGTCCGAGGAGAAATCGTGGCCGGATGATATCGACGGAAATTGTGCGATATGAGTTGAAAAACACGTTCGGATGCGATCGAAGCAAGCTAGTGGGCATGCGTGAAAAGCCGAGCCAGCCGAGCCGAAAGATGCGTCTTCGATGCGGGTTCGTGGAAATTTCCGAATTCGAAAAATCGGCATAGAATAAACAGGAATCGGCGATATTCGAGAAAGAAAGAAAGAACCGAGGCTTATCGCGGTAAAAGTTGTCGAAATGATATCGAGCTCGGACAAACTCATTCTTAACTCGGAAAGTTTCGCGCGTATTCAGGTTGGTGCAGTTTGCGCTTTAAATTTTTAATCAAAATAGATACGAAATATTCGTGCTTATCTTGGAAAATCAAAATGTATTTGCTTACCTCACGTAAAAGCAAGGATGAAAGGCAGCGGGATTATCCTGCGGCGAGAACTTCGGCAGCGCTCCGTGCAACAAAGCGAGTCTCAGGACTAGAAGAACACCCAACTGAAAAAAGAAGCAATGCGTCGTGAAAATTTTTACAAATCTTTATTGTGGCCTAAGGTTTTGACGCTTTTAATTGATATTTTTTGCGGACCTCAATTTACCAGAGCGCAAACTGATATATAGGCAGCTGGATTCTTGCACCCGATGCAAAATGATGAAAACGCACACGCGCATCTGCTGCCGAGAAGAACGAATTTGCATTAATTTTCGTGCAAAATCGACGTTTGCCGTTGTGAACTCACGAGGAATCATTCTCTATTTAATTTTTCTTCCTCCTACGTCGATTAATGATTCACGAATTTTTAAAGTATTTCGCTTCGTGCGGCCTTTCACCCTCGGCGCATTTCCTTTTATTCAGACTCTAGCCCGCAATAAATTACAATTGCACTTTCGTCAGGCACTGCAATCACAAAAGAGTTTCACGGACTCGTATTGTCGGGAATCGAGAGTCGAGGATAAAGGTATCGAACACTTGCTCGCGAAACTCAAGTATGAATATCAAATGTACCAGTACTGTACGACTCCTTTTTATACGTATCCCGTTTCGTATTTTATACTAGAAAACGTGTCGTCGAGTTTCAGCCCCTGCGAGGAGTGAGGGATTGCTCCCCGTACTTTATTTACCAATGAATTAAGCAGAAATAAAACGAGCATTCGCGCTCGTGTAGACCGAGACAGGTGTGCGCGCACGCCGAGCCGGAAAATTCATTTGGAAAGCAAAGGCCCGCCGCTGAAGTATTTAGGCGGAAAGGCGTCGAAGTTTAGAGACACGTATGCAAGTTCGTTGTATTGTCATCACGTCTTGCAAACCTAATAGACGTCCTCTTGTCTGGTGCCTTTCGCCTCCGCGACAGCGTCGAAGACACGGAGACGCTGTCCCTTTCCCAACTCTCGCTCAAAGAACGCTTTTCCACAGACAGGCAGCCGACGCCAAGGGATGACAATATTCGCCGACTATTCGACGTATTCATATCTGTTGGATTTCAGTTGGCTAGGCAGGGACGACGGTACGGCAGAAGGAAAGAGCCCGAGCGCCGAGGAAACTGGATGTGATCAACCGTGTATTTAATTCGGCCTCGTTTCTCCGAGTATTGAATGCGAGAAGAGAAAAAGCGGCGGGGCATAAGAATGGCCTGGCGCGGGAAGAGATGGATTTTGAAAAAAAGAAGGGAAAAAGTGCGCCCGGGTGGAGGTGGAGTGATAAGGCGCGAGGGGCGCGCGCAGATCGCACGATTCAATTCGAATATCTGGAAGTTGCCCGGTTTTTACTTAACTCGAATAAAACATATCCGATAAGGAGTTTCCTTTTACTGTCCAGATCAAAGTATCAACAAAAAAAGAAGGTTAATAAAATGCAAGGAGGAAGAAATAAATAAAATGGGCGAGAAAGAGAAACATAAAACGAGAGATTACGATAAGCGGAGGAGATTTCGGGAGATAGAGCAAGAGGGCCGAGCAAAAAGAAATATAAGGGACACCGATGCAGAGGAATTGATCGAAAAAGCTGAAAAGAAGAGGTGGAATGATATTACGTTCACGTGGACACTACGAGTGCCTGAATAATATCACCGCGGAGCGGCTGAGGCAGAAATTCAATTTTAGTAAATATCCGGCCAGCAGTTACGGCGAATCTCTTATTCGACCTGCCTCCTCCCCTCTTCTTTTGTTTACTTCTTATTTACTTGACTTCTTGAACTACACTTTTTACGCTTGCCAAATGATAAGTCGATACGCGGCTTAATTTTATTAGTTTATTAATTTAAGCTAACCCGAGTTGAGTTTAGCACGCATCCCGAAACATTTGGCGTAACATGTATCTGTTACGAAGTCGTGCATCTAATGATCGATATTTTCATAATATTTTCTCGTATTTAGTAACGAAATTATTTGATCCCGATATAACGGTATCATACCTTTTCGATAACAAAATAAAAGACTGATTACTGTAAAAAATTTCTACCATCGAGATTGAATTCTGAAATCTTTATGACATCGATAGAGAGCGTTTTTGCCGTACGATCGTCAATGCCTTGAATACAATTTGATCAGAGACTTGTTTGTTACTCACGGAGATCTGCGGTCGAAAATAAATTTTAGGTTTGGATAACGCAATAAATTTAATTATTTATAGGTAAGACATTTTCAAATTGACTTTTCATTTCTTTACGTAACTTACAACATTTTTCATTTTTTAAATTGTTATTTATTTATAGTGCTCATTTCAGATTTTAATTATGCGTGTTTGGATTTTTACAAATTTTTAAATTAATCGCATATACTTCATTACTCGTATATTTAATTATCTATAGCAGACACGTCTAAAATAGATAAAAGATGTATAATTTAAAAATGAATATAAAATTTTTTTGACATTTTAAAATAATTAAAATTATAAGTTATTTGCTGTTAAAATATATCATTTTAAAATACTTGTACCGGAAAAGCTAATTAAATAAAAATGATCCTATAGTAGACCTATTTTAACGAAACTGCAATAAAAAGTTTTACCCAATCAACTTTATTATTTTGTATTTCATCATTGGATATTGTTAACATTTATTTTATTTTTATTATCTTAAGCACAATCGATATCTCGAAATCAAATTTAATGCCTATATTTTTGAACTTCAGCGAAAAATCGAAAAATAATGAAATATTATCAATTTACGACTTATTAGGTTAATATAGCTTCATTGAAAAAATTAGAAAAATCTTTTATATATGTTAAAATATTTAAGATAATAATCATAAAATATGTACTTTTATTCAATATTTATATTGGATAAATTAGCTAAATAACTGGTAAAAAATTATATATTAAAAAAAATGTGTCAGATATCTCATTTGGTTAATTACAATAAATTTGAATAGGATTAGAACGAATGTTTTTAGGGCGGACCCAGAAAATGAATAAGTTACCGTTTCATTCGCTTGAAAACTGATTACTAGTTTTACTCGATATCCTTACAGGTAAATTATAGAGATCTTTTCCTGTTACAGATGATAGATACGCCACTTGTATATTTTACAGAGAATATACCGATATTTCGCTGTTTATTTTGTGCGAGTGCGCCGGCAATATGAATTAGAAGAGCTGTTTTTATTTCTTTGCAATGATTCATCCAGAATATGGAAATTTCACGTCTGAAAACAAACGAGAATTCGGATGACTTATGAGTATGAGTATAGAGATGAGTAATGGAACGCAAGGGCTTTCGCCGAAAGTCTCATCTGGTCATAGGCTAGATGCAAATGCTAAGTGCCTATGGACGGTGGGTGTTCAAATTCGTGTCACGTGCGGCGGCGTTTAGTAAGCAAGCGACGTAGATTACGCAGCGCCTACAAACAGTCGACTTACGTATATACACAGAACTTGTGTACCGAGGACCAGCATGGGATGTAAGAGCGGAACCATAGACTGTGTATTCGGTTAAATTCATGGCTGCTAACGTTGCAGCGCCAGTTACAGAGCTAAAAACACAATACGCCATTATTTTAAACTTTAAATACACATTCTCTATTTCCTTACGCACTGCAATGATACAACTCCTCCGCATTTACTCCCGGAACTATATTCCAACTGCAAGAGATAGTTTAATCTTCTACAGATCATTTTCAAATTTATTCACGATCCTTGTTCAGAAAGTAATTTAGACGATACGAGCGAAATACAAGGTCCAAAGTCCAAAAAGGTCTTTAAATAGTTATTTATTTCCTGAAATTCTTCGTTCTTTCAATGAAACTGTAATCAATTTGCACAATACGACCGAGAATTTGTTTAATACGCGTATCAGAAATAAACTGCGCTCATTAATTGCTGTGTACAGTTCTTTAACGAGTTTCGGAAACTAATGCACACCGAGTATCCGAAATTTATAATCAATATTACCATTTATCCTATTATAGTAATGCTATTTGCACAAGTATTATATACTGTAATATTTATGTATGTATACTGTAATACATGTATTATGAAGAAGGTACAAAACGCGAGTCAAGCTTATATCACGATGGAGCAAACAGAAATCATTCCAGTAAAACTAGAATCAAAAATGGTGGAGGCGAATTCTATGCAACATTAATTGTAATCGTGGCTGCTAAATTATAGAATTTTATAATTATTCCAAATTAAATTCGATATTTAATTTCATTTATTATTGAATTTCAAAGGTAATAAATTAACGAAACATCATTAAGAGTTTCGAATATTGACTTTTTTTTAATTAAATTTTACAAAATCTAACTTTATGCAAGCTTCGTTTATTTATAATTTATTTTATTTTCCTAACATAATATTTTTCTTTAACACTGTTATAGTAAAAGTTAAAAAAAAATTTTTTGTTAATATTTTGCAAATAATAATTAATCTAACTAAAATAAAAATTAATTTATCCACTTTAAAAATTGGAAATTCATATCTTGACAGAGGTATATTCCATTTGAGGTTTTTAAATTAATAAAAAGCACTCTAAGTTGTAATTTATTTTAAGTATATGTAATTTTTTGTATTTGTAAGTTGTGTTAACACATTTGCATTATGCATTTTAGTAAATCTATTTATGATCGCACACTCCGGTATTATATTTACCCACTTGATTTAAAATCTAGTTTTTTTCTTACTTAAATATAAACGTCAATACTTTTTAAAAAAATATTTCTTTACTGAATTTCAATGAAATATTAAAAATTAATTATTAAAAATATATTTTTAATAATAGAGACTTTATTGTTTTGGTGTGTTAAATTATATCTTATATATTCTATTTACAGAAATACAAAATATATTTGATATACTTTAAGTCTAACAGATAAAATTAGAATAATAGATCCTTCATAATACCATTATTTCTACTTTATTTTAGGAGCTTTATATAGAAGATAATATTCCAAGTATTTTTAATCTAGTTTATTGAAATTACTATTTCATATTTCTAACATTAGACTATTATTATTATAAATCAATTTACTCTCGTTCCATAATGGTTTTTAAAAATGTAAAGAATTATAAAAGAATTATTTAATCGAAATGTTATTTTAATTTTAGTAAATTTATCATCGATTAGTTTAGTCTAAGTCTATTTATTACGTAAAACAAATACAGTATTGCTTTTTAGAACTTAATAAAAACATCTTATTTTTTTTTAAATTATGGGTATACCAAAAATATATAAAACAAAAATTTTTCTTTGCAACTGATAATAAAAATAGTTTAAGAATTTCAAAAAGGATGTAAGAAAAAAAAATTTATTATTCAAAGTGCACAGAAGATACATTTTATACACACACACACACACACACACACATATATATATATCTACATATATATTTATTTTTACTTAAATCTATAGAAAATATTGTTCAAAAATTTAAGTAAAATCTAAATTACTGTATATTTTGCTTTTATCCTTTGTACATTTAAAAAAAGAAGAGAAAAATAGAGTAAGATGTGAGATATTTAAAATTGAAAATAAAAAAGAAAACTGATAATGCAGGTTTCAAGAGACAAAGACTAAAAAAATTTTTATTAATAAAAATATGTTGTTACAATATGATAAAATCAAACCAGTTCATCAAGTTTTAATGTTACAATTAAAATAATCGCATATAATAGATTTTATCTACAACGTAACGTGTGTAAAATCGGGAATGGAAATATAAATGTAAGAAACCTTGAACAACAAATTGAATTTTAGTAAGACTAATTAGACAATAAAATATTACGTAGCACAAAAGCTATTTTATTATTCATATATCGTTGGAAAAAATATTAAAATGTAATATCATAATTAATACATAACCTTATTAATATATAAATCTTTTTTAATACGTAATGTACATTGAGTGTTTGTTAATACAATTTTTAATCAATTTTTCAAGTTAAATATTTGATAGTCGGTTTAAATGAATATCGATTGGAAGATTACTAAAGTTGAAGTTACTACAAAATTTAATTAAATTCGCATCTTTCGTGCACTGTACCTTGAAATACATACCTCGCTAAAATAAATATATCTGCGCTAGACAGATTGATGGAATAATTTAAGATTTTTTGTGCGCTACGTTCACATCGGAAATAAATATGAGGCTTAAGGTTGAACAGCGTTTCAGATCCTGAGTAGTAAGAGCGCGTTTGGTCAGACAGGAGCAGGCCGATTTCGAAGTGTTGTAATGGTCAAAAGGTAAGATCGCGCAAATTTTGAAGAGGACGGGGCACCCGAGCACAAGTGAGAATGAAAAGCGGGCGGGTCATGCGGCACATTACAGGGAATGACCAAGTGGTCTCCGGTAGGCTTAGGGGCCTCGGATCGTCGGCTCTCCAGGTCTGTAGCATAAATTAGCATAACTCAGGCGTCGTTGAACGGGACGAGTTGGCCCGTGTTCTATAGGGCATTATACGAGGGGGCAGCGGGGCTGGAGAGACCGGAAAGGGGGCGGTGGAGCTGTGGCACACGCGCTTACGGCTACGATAGCGAGGGCCGAGAATAGGAAGGTGCGCTTTCACGACTTTCACGCGATACCGTACGAGTACACGCGCCGTTTGATGCTACGGCCGTTAATCGCTCATACCCGATGTTTCTGCTCTTTGTGAGCGGCCGCAGTGCTGCCTTTGAGCCTTTCGTCCAGCGTTACGATGTTTCGCCCACGAATGTATAATCGAATGTGTACCCACTATGGAAATGCCAATGAAGGGACCGTTGAAACATCCTCGTTTTGCATACCTGCGACCTCCTCTGGCAATTCACGATTATTTAACGGTACGGCCTCTTTGCTAGCGCGTAATTGCATTCCGAAACGAAACATGATCTTCGCAATTCAAGGAATTTTTATAGTGACTTGCGCGCAGACCGTATGGAGCATAAGCAGTCACAAAAACTCATAGATCATGTAATACCGGTGTATTGCAAACAGCGAATTCATCTCTCGAGATTTTCTATAAAATTACGAAAATACGGAAGCTCGGGCTAACAAATGTCGGTAATAAATTAATTTTTCGAATTAAAAATTTAAAGCTCGATCAATTGGACGTGTATTTATTATATAAAATTATTGTGAAATTTTTTTACGTTTATTCGTTTTGTAAGCTTTGCTACCTAATTTCTATAAATTATAAATTCTAAATCACAAAGTACTATCAATGCATGAAATTTATATGATTCTATACAATAATTTAAGCCTTTAAAAATGCGACAAAATGAATAAAATTCCTCGCGTAATCCAATTATAAATAAATTAATTTATAGATTATTTTTGTAAAGGACATATTCCATGTATTTGAAGTATTAATGAATAGAAATTTAAATTTAAAATATAAAAATATTTTTTAATTTACAAAATTGATTGCTGCAAAATTTTCATTTAATATTATAATCTCATGTTCCCATATATATGTCACAAAACAGAAACCTTATGGAATTCGTACCAAAATTACATATTAAAAAATGCTTTTAATAATAGAAGCTAGTATTATGAATGCACTCAATACAGATATATACAAACGATTAACATAATTCTTAACATAATAATATAATATGCATCTTCTGTTTTCGAAAAAAGTTGACCATTATCCAGTTAAAATAGAGAGAATAATCGTATGAAACTAAAAGTGCCATATTCATTACATTTCCCGAAGATGTAGTGATTTACATTTATGAAAATTCTCATCAACGCACTTTCTTCGCTATTTTAAATTAACATAAAACAATTGCTGAAGAAATTGCCCAAATTACTATGCAATTAAAGCCTGGAGAGAAATTCCTTTATTAGTTTGAATCTTAATCAGCTCTAGTCGACCTTTCAAAGAATGCGTAGATATACCTGCGAATACTTGTAATAAATGAAATTCTTACGGAAGAAACTAAAAAAAAGTTCTCGATTCATGACATCGCGTGTGCGTGCGGGTGCGTATGCAAAGATAAAATGAAGTTGCGAACATAGGCGTTCGCGAACAGTCGACATCTAGAAATTTTAAATTACTGCTCTTAATTATAGCCTTACTTTAATGATTTTGCTTTTGATCAAAGCACAGTGCAACTCGACTATCTTCATAATGACGGACTGCGGTTTGAAACAACTGGAAGTTGAAACAATCGAAAGCACGAATGGATAAGCGAAGTGCATTTAATAAAATTAGGAGAACGCCCGCAGTTTATACGCTGATTCACGATCTTAGAATCTTTTCAGGCTTTCCCAACTGTGGAGTAGTGCACTTTTTATACATAGTTGGGCGCGTGTTTCCGGCAGTTTCATTAACAACGAAAATTTCGCAGAGTCCCGATATACGTCAAGTTGCCCAATATGGATAAAGCCGCAGAATTTCCCTCTCGTGAATTTATCCAAATTGCGAGTGTGACGTTAGATAGGAAAGTTCAAGATAGGCGAAATGGTGGAATTTTGTGCATCGAGATGAAGTTCTCAAAGGCCGCAAGATAAGGAATGGAGAAGCCAATCACACGTTACGACAATCCGCGCGTGACCCTTGAAGGTTTTACGAGGAGCCATTAAATGTTCGTACGCTTTAGCGAGGCCCAGGCCGCAGCTTTCCCTCGTCTCTCTCTCTTTCTCTCTTCTGTTCGGAGTACTTTGCAGGCAAGGATGAGCGGAATCGCTCGTTCTCCGACACGCGGTACTTTCCTGACCTTTTTACGGCTGCGAATTAATTTAGACAGCTCTATTCTAAACGCTATTATTGTCTCGAATAACGGCCGTTCCCCGCGACCTCGCGCGCCCCTAGAACCGTTGTACGTCACCCGCAGACAATTCTTAGGCTCTGGCCGATGGCGGCGGCGGCGGCGGCGGCGGCGGCTCGCCACTGAAATTTTCCAAAGGCCGACTGGCTGATCATGAATATTTGATGTGACAACTTTTCCAACTTATAACGATCTCCTGCAGAGGAAATTCGCCGTTCTTCCAGAGCCTTTGTGCCGCGCTGAGCTGTCAAAGTCGCTTTCGCAAAAGGATTGGGATTTCGCGCGAAACTTCACTTTGTATTATGGGGGTGGCATAAGTGAAATAGCACTGGGTAGACAGCCATTAATGGGATTTGTCTGCCACGTAACAAAGGCGTAAACGTAAAACGGCACATCTTAAACGAGATAATAAAAAAGACCGTTCACGCGCGTCTATCGATTTGTGGTTTCCGACTACCGATTGTAGTGAGGATCTGTCATTCGAGCTCCTTCTAAGGCTTCCCGCGGCACTTGTGTGTTTTACAAATCTATTTACAGAATATTTCCTAATCTCCAGCTGATTCGGGGCGAGTGCAAGTTCGGCTTGTAGTTGAAGTTATTACAAACTTACCGAAACCAATAAAGTAGCGGCGCGCCGTGTAAAGAGCCTTGATTCATCGTTCCATTTTGCCCCGAAAATGGACCTGCAATTTAGAACGGCCTTTTATAGTGTAAATTGTAAACTGTTGGAAAAATAAATCAATTTTATATCTTATAGGCAATGATAAGAGCTAAGATTGTTCATAAAATTTATGACGTTGCTTATATTGGATTTTTATTATGCTATCGTACATGCTCTTTAGTACAAATGCAATTGAATAAAATTTATTTTTGGAGATATATTATCTAGATGCGGAAAATTGATAAATGAGTGGATATAATTCAAATTGGCAGTGTTTTTATCGTTAGAAAAAGTAATTAAATGATAAATAATTCTTACAATAATGTTTGATTACGAGCATTTCAATTTGAAAATAATTAACGTTCTGGCCCCGAAAAAATATAAAGATAAAGTAAAGGAAACGTGTTTTGAATACATTTAAAGTTTATTTTTGCATAAATCAATTTGCCTTCGGTTAGTGAAGAATTTATTTAAGAATGATTCCTGCGATGCTAATAACCCTTTAAATTTTATAACTTTTTTAATGAAAAAAATTCTCCATACCTCGGATATTTTTCTTTTACAAGCAACTTGTATAAAACTGCTATGCATTCTATGCATAAAAATGAAACAAACTAAATAAAATTTTTTATTAAATATTGTGCTTAATGTGACTAAAATTTCAAAAACTTTAGTTAAAAGTTATTGTAATATTTCTTTCATGAAATCACGATTTGACTATATAACAAATTGCACAGCACATCTAGAGAAACTTTATATAAGTTTTTACAGAAATATCTGGAGTGAGAAATTCTTAACCTCGTAAATGCATACATAATCCACAATGTCCATTCAATACATCAAATCAATTAAATTGATTTCAATTTATCTATGTTCCATAAAATCATGCATTTTAATGGCAATACCCATTCATTTACATACATTATATAGCGAATGAAAATAGATTTCCACAAGAATAGAAATAGAATTTAGTACAATTTTATAAGAATGATTTAATACAGACGCATTTACATAATACATCATTAAAGTGAATTGAATGAATTACCGTATATTTCTCACCGCATAAATAACGGTCATCAACATTTTTAAGAATTATTTATTCAACTGTTGATAATAGTGCGAATATTAAGATTATCATAGAACATAAATTACGTATGAATTTTTAAGCTACTATTAGTGCCTATGACATTTTTCCAAAATTTTAATATCAAATTGAAAGTTACAAAAAATATTTCATTAACTTCATTGATACTTAAAAATTCGATCGTGAACGGTAATTCTGTATAAACAGATAATAAAGATCCCATTAAATATTATATAATATATTGCACAAGTATTTTAACTCAAATAATCGATAATAGATAATAAACAATAAGAAAAAATAAACTTAAGATTAAACTCAAGATTGCTACTTTCAATTAGTTACGTCGAGACAATTTAGCTTGTTTTCTTATTAATTACACCAAAAGAATTTAATTTATTACCTTTTAATTGAGTGCCAAGTACGACAGAGGTCATAAAGGAGGTTCAGCAGTAAAACAGTGACGCCGGTTTCTTTAGCAAGCATCGATAGTGCGCCGAAGCCAATACTGCTCCAGACGTAAGCCGTTTGTTGCCTGTAATTAGTGAATTACGTATTGGTTTATAACGCATTAAAGGTAACAAGGATTCGTTAAAAATTAACTCTTTGAAATGGACAATAATAGAAATGTCTGATTTGTTAAATATGCCATTCGCGTAACTTCATGAGCAACTTATTATTATTATTATTATTCAATTAATATGCGCTGATTAGAAGCAATCTCTAGCAATTTATAAAATTTCCCTTTATATCGCTGAAAAAATATTCGCCAAAGGTAGTTTATCTCTTAACCCGTTAAAAAAATTTTATTTTTTTCAATATTAACATATTTATGGCTCGAGTAATTTTCTTCACCTCAAGATAAAATTAAGAAGTAACCGGTGATTACCCCATTGAAGTTCCTTATATTTAACAAGTAACAAAACAAACAAAAGCATATGAGAATCAAGTATTCCCTTATACTTTTGAAAGATACAATTTGACAAAATTTTATTATTCGGCTATGTTAATCGAAGATTTTATCAAGTGGCAACGCTTGAAATAGATTATTTTAATAAATATTATACGATTCAATCGTTTCAACTACTCCATAACTATTAATATTTAAGATGTAGAAATTTTGATATCAGAGTTACTTGAGAATCTCTTCCCATTTCAACGATTAAGTACTACATCATTATTCTGAAGCAGGGATCGCACCATTTTGAAAAAGAAAAGAAGAGAATCGATACTAGATGAATCCGCTCCTCTATCGTTTCAATCTATCGTTTTAATCTCCCAAATGGAACATTCGTGTCGCCCTACCTTCGCTAAAATTAATCGCCTAACGCGCTACTGAATTTATATATGCTACATTCGCGTAAAATACTGAAATGTTGACCTCGGTATGCATTTTGGAACTAGTTTAAATATATCTATATACCCTTTGCTTTCTACGATTTTGAAATGGTGCCTTTTATTTACATAGTTTCGATATATTTTACTAACCATTTCCATTTAATAACATTTTGTTAATAATTGGCAAGTTTAATTGGAACTTTTGACGCATTATACGCATTATACGCATTAAGAGAATATAATACGAGTGCATGTAGCTTCAAAAAATTATATTTATAGCAATTACCATTTGGAATTAAGACGCCCGGATTAATGAATATTGAAAGCTGAAGGTCGATTTACTTTTCCGAAGTTTTTTCTTTTTATTTTGCCGTTTTTTAGTTATTGATGTATTTATCCTTGAGTATAAAAAAGTATAATCTTATTAATTACGGCTAATACTCATTGTTAGAGGAAAATATATTTGCTAGTATTAATATGTGTCAACTGAAATGGAATCTAAGAAATCTCTTAATTATGCTTACAATTAAGAATTCCTGAATTATTTTCCTTTGTTTTCAATAACAAATATAATAGAACATATATATATATATATAATACACAATAGAAGTTTATGCTTTATTGTATAAATTTATAAAATTTGTTTAAAAAATTGTTCAAGAATGTTTTGTGGTTTTGCTTTAGTTTTAAAATTAAAAGTATGTTGAATTATTCTCCTTCATTTTAATAATACGGAAAAATAAAATATTGTAATCTTAAAATTTTAATTGTGAAAATTTACGTATAGAATATTACTTTTGTAAATTTATATGCTATTAATATTTAAAACAATATAATTATAATTCAATTATAAATTCTGGATTTATTTGATTGTATTTTGGATATGAAAAATTATATCTTCTATAAGCATTTTTAATTATGTTTTTAGTTTTAGTTTTCACAAAACAGAAAAAATATATATTCATTTTTATCGATCGAATAAGTTATTCCTTGACATGTTATATTTTACATTAAGAAGATTAAAGTAAAAAATTATTTATTAGTATTTATGAATAACTTAGTAAAATAACGAACCTCAAATTATATCATATAAATTTTCTGAAAATAGGTTAGATTTTAAATTTGAAGAAAATCTACATTAGAATACGAGACTATATTTTTCGCTTTTACTTAAAAAAAGTGAATTATATAAGGAATCTTACTAACATTTAATTAACATAAACAGATTTTTTTAATGATATAATATATGTTAATAGACGTTATTCTTCCGAAAAATAGCAACCAATTACATCGAATACATTTTATAATTCAGATCATATAGTTTTGTTATCAATTTTTTAACTGGAGCTGCATATTAAAAAATATGCAGTCTCTTACTAATGTACTTCATGTTTGTCCAACCCTTACGTTGATTACATTACTATTAATAAAAAATGTCAATGAGTTCTTGATTCAATAAGCGAGTAGTTTAAAATTGCATTCAAAGCTTTTTAAGAATTATAATTAGAATAACATTAGTAATATTGTATAACGCTTCCAGAAAATTTAACTTCGACCTTTTCTCGTAGGATTTTCCGCTACCATTCGCGCGCCTTAAACAATTTTATGCACTTTACTTGTATTTCCTTTTCCCCTTTGCGCGGAATACTAAACTGTACTTTCACCACAAATGGAAAACTTAAGATTGCCATGCCAATTCAAGAGTTCTTGTTGTTTGGATGCAACCATTCGCAGCCCATCGACCCTCGGGCATTGCGTTTCGTTCGACTGAGCAAATCGGAACAAACCGTCACATTCCAAAACTTGGGCGCGTGAATGATAAAAAAGACAGATTGCGATATCATAGGAGCGCATTCGAACGCATTGAATATAAATAAGCTCGATTGATGTGGTGACGCGCAAGGAGTAGTATAGGGGCTTTTTTCAATCCGCAGGGCATCTCCTCTGTTTAACTTTGAGGTTGCGATTCTCACGTGGTGATCCACTAAATCCGACCCACTTGCAAAAAACAGCGCGACATCGCTCGAGCTCCTTGGTCTTCGAGAGCAAAGCTGTTTAAAAGAAGAAAATAGACGTATTCGGCTCCGCCTGAGTTACGTCTTATATGCACTCATGCATAATGCATTAAGGGCTCCAACGACTGGCAATTAAAGATCGTTCCCCCTCCCGGCCGGTAATAACGTCATAAAAGCCATTAAAAACGAACACCTAAGAAGATAAAGTCGAGGGGGAGAAGGTGTGCACGCGTTGCGCGACAGCCAAATGAATCGGAATGCTAAATAAGGAGGAAAGCTTTACGCGCATGCGTACGCCTCTATTGCAGGAGTGCGCTCGATGCTTGACACACTTGCCTCCTCTCTTTCCTACACCGACCATTACTCAAGTGCCTGCGATGGAAGTGCCTGCTTCTCCGTTCTCCTTCTAGTTTCCTGCGGTCCAGTTTCAATGGTTCAACACACGAATTGAATTGTAAGTTCTCGTAACGGTAACGACTCGAGTCCGAAGGCTATCGACGCGTGAGTTCCAACTGAAGAAGCAAACTCGAAATTCTGCAGAGAGTTTTGAGGGTCAAGTATACGGAAGATCTGAATTCTGTTGCGAAGTGCGCGATGCGGAACTTGGAGCGCGCGCTAATTAGAGCCCTTGTAATTTTTAATTTTCAACCCCTTTGTTCCTCCGTTCTCTGTTCCCGTACAAGTATTAGTCATTGTTCGCTTGCATTAATTATTAAACGTCTTGAAATATTGCATGAAAGTGTGTTACTCGCAAGGAAGTAACACACTTTCCCGTTTCACTTATTTATTATTTCCACCGCGAATCGAGCAATTGTTTTACGTGGCGGCGATCACTCACTTCCCTTAATGTCGAAACTTTTCATTGTTAAAATTTTTTAAATGAATACGTAGACCGGCTGGTATAAAAGAGGCTAAACTTTTTTCAACAACTTTACTGAATAAACGTTCTCTTTTCCTTTAGAAAATGCGGTACGTCAAACTTACCCGTGATAAGCGAGAAACGATAAAAGGAAGAAAATGCAAGCAAGAACGTCAGCTCTTCCAACAATTCCAGTCACCTGCAACACAAATTTGTTTTTCTCATTGTAGTTGTTCTCTTATAAACTTGCAAATTTTAGACATTTATTAAATTTTATAGAATACTAAATATAGCACATGCACTAAATACATTTTTCCATGTTAGCTGAAAGAATAATTAAAAATTAGTTTGCACAGTACCATTGTCACATTACCAAGTCTCGATGTATTTAAATAAATAAAATTCAATCGTGAATAGCCTCGTTTAATGGGGTAAGATTTCATAAAAGTGAGAATGCGCCTCAATGAACGGGAAAAATGAGTCTTGACTCAACCACACTGGAGATTTTGCTCTAGTCTTTCAGTGCGGACCTTTCCTCAAGGAATTACCCCTTCTTGCAATTCAATCAGAATACTTTAGTATGCGATTGTAAGTAAGTAATTTTAATCTTTAAAGTAGAAACCTTTTAAAAAGATAAGCGTTACGTC
The DNA here is from genome assembly GCA_018907185.1 of Platyscapa corneri. Classification (NCBI taxonomy): domain Eukaryota; kingdom Metazoa; phylum Arthropoda; class Insecta; order Hymenoptera; family Agaonidae; genus Platyscapa; species Platyscapa corneri. The sequence goes on along the minus strand of JACCHW010000025.1, from coordinate 2,472,751 downwards.
AAATGAGATCTTTTCTCTTTGCTTCTCTGGAACTCGATAAATTTTATCTAATAAAGTAGTCCAAAAAATTCTATCTTCGATAAGTTGTCAATTCGCAAGACGTTAGCGTAGTGAATCATAAAACTCATAAATATTTTATTTTTACAAAATTAGTTAAAGAAAATTAAGATATGCGTAGTGTATACGTTATGTAATGATAATATAATATTTTATTCATATAATTGTATATATATTAATAAAAAAATATGTATTAATATTAAGTAAATGTATTTAGAACACTCGCACTAATTCATTTGCAATCGTACGCCTACAAAGGCATGCAAAATAAATCACACCCACTTATGTAGTAGTGTGTCCAAAACCCTTATAATGGAAACCAATTCTATTGTTTTGAATCTATATTACAATTCCGTACCAACTACAAATTTATATTGACTTTTTTTACTATAAAATATAGATTTTTCTAAAAAAAGACTTTTTATAAATAATAAAAACTTTAATTGCAAATTGTTATTTTTATTACAATCAAAATACATTTTGTAAACCAATGAATTACAAAAAATTAAAATTTTATCTTTCTCAACTAATTAAATTGTTATTATTTATTTAAGTCATTGTTTCTATGATCCGATTTAAATATATAAAGCTTCAATATTATTACATAGAAACGTGAAAAAGACAAATTTAAATAATAAAATTATAAATATTTTTTTATTTTATGTATTTATGTTTGTTTAATTATCTGCCTCCAGCTTAATTTTAACTCAAAAAAACATGTAGTACTAGTAAAAGCTGATGTATACAAACTTAAAAAATTTAGAAGATAATATTTCTTTTCAAATTTATTAATTATACCAATTCAAAAACAAGAGATTGTACTAAAGAAATAAGTTAACTTATGCAATAAAAATCTATATAGATAGATGGAACTTGAATAAGTTGATTGTAGGATACGTTTGTATGAATAATTTTAACCAAGTTATTTTTTAAATCGAATATGCAATTTAAAATAAAAAATATTAGGTAATGAATAATAAAAATATTGGTATACTAAAACAATATTACTTCTTTAAAAGCTTTTCATAAAAAATAGTTGCTAATACTGTAAAGTATAATATTACATTCTAATTTAAATTTTATTATTATTATTATGATTATATCTGATGACACAAAACTAATTGAATATCCTGTTATATGAATACTTAGAGATATACAAGTAAAATATTATCATAAAATGCATCCTGTAGTGTTTTATTAGTTGATTTATTTGAGTATTGTTGTTACATAATAAATAGTAATAAAGGCAATATATAACGATTTTTTTAAATTAAAATTTTTATTTTTAATAATAACAATATTTTGTGGTTGATATATCACTCTTTGTTTATTAAAATATAGTTTACTTCTCCATAATTTAATGAAAGGTTTTTTATTATTTACTTATCCAAGATAAGTTGGAGTGATAAGGCAATTTTGTACACAGAAATTTTTGTTTCAGTATAGTTAATACTGAACTAAAAATATAAATGAATTTTTCTATTGCAAATAAATTAATTTCATTAAAGTTAAATATTTCATTTCAATTTAAACTTAATTACATATTTCATTTGTTTATCTCCATGTATTAATAGTTTTGAGAGCTTCGCCGTTTTCAAATTTTCCTCGCATCAATTATAAATAATAAAATTTACAAAAATTAACTTTCCTTATATTTTAGCTGAAATTTTTAAAAATATTCATAGTATGAAATATGAGCTATATAATTACAAAGCATTATACGTGCACTAATTTCATATTATAGAATAATGATTAAAAATAAATATTTGACGAATTCAAATTAACTTTATTTTCCACAAATACATCAGTTAAATTATTTATTTATCTTTCGGCAATCAGTTAATTTATTATGATATTTCCAAGCATCATATGATCATTCACCTTAAGTTAATTAAAACAGAGTGTAAATATATAAACTGCTTAAAAAGTACTGTATTCAACTAATTTTTAGAAAAACCAATTGATTACCTTACTTTTTTTAGAGTAAATTGGTAAATTTGGTAGATATATACTGCAAATGTATCTGAATACAAAAATTGAATATAAAAAATGTTAGCACATTTTTATGAAGCTGAGTTGGAGTATAAATGTGTGAATGGAAATACGGACAACTGAAAATTCGAAAAAAGAAATCTGGTCACTGGATTACCAGCAGACTGCGCCCAGTTTTTCTCTTACGCTATACACGAGGTTCGTGCACGAGTCCACTACTGGCAGTTTACATGAAAAGTAAGCTGTCACTTGCGATCAAGAGAGTTTCACGAGTTCCGAACAGCATTCATCGGGCCTACGAATAATCACCGCACTCGAGCAGCTAGAATTTAAACGCTGCTCGCGCTTTTGCTCCTGGCAGTACCGAATTACTAGAAGAGCCAAAACTCGATCCTTCTTACCCACAAATGCTGAAACTGCACAATTAGGGATGAGCGACGTGGGAAGTTGGTGGACGTACCTATCAGACTTATAACTACAAGGAGAAATGGAAGGACTTGGACGTACGAGTTTTGAAAATTCAACTCGGACGGCTTTTTGAAGCTAATCACCGACTATAAAAAATATTCGTTATTCGGTATTACATGCGATACAACGGACAAGCATTCGCTAAACGAAAAATTGAAAGCAGAGTGGAATGTTATTCAGTGAATGTAAACTATTCTCTTTCTTTGACCATCAGCATCGTTCAAAATTAGAAAAACTCCACGTGAACATGAATTAATTACTTATATCAACGTCCTTTTTATCGGCTCAATTTAAATACGAATTTTCTCTGATTTTTGTTTTGCTTTCGAGGCAAATTCGCTTTTTACATTTAAAATTATAGTTTTTAAATGAAATTTTTTAACAGTTATATACATCTCATAAGATTTATATAAATTCGATTATGTGGAAACTTTCATTGTGAACTTCCAAATATCATGAGCTATAATATTTTTCCTTTTGGGTATAATAATCTAAAGTACAATCGTTAAACAATTATTTCAATGGATTATTTCAATAAAATCAGAAGTTGAGTGTAGCTGAAAACTTATTTTGTGTGCATACGCAATGACTAGGAAAAGTAGTTAATCTAAAGATATATTTATGCCTTACACAGTTCTCGATATTGATTTTAAAGAAAATAATCTTTTGCAGACATTAAGTTTAGAAGTTTTAGTTATCTACTTAGAGACTTATGAATCTTTGTCTGTGCACGAATACAGCCAACAGATAATATAAAAATAATATACTCGTGTGAACGATAGTTTAAATACAAATAAGATTGAATAGATGTATCAGTTAAAAAATAATTACGATGTAACAAAAAAAATCATTTTAAATTTTAAACTTATGGTATAAAAAATGATAATGAATAGCTGTGTTAATAATAACTTATAATCGGAAGAATTTCCAATGGGATGTTTGAATTAAATCTAATTTTACAGTTTTCATAAAAAAAAATAAATAGATTTTTAAATAATGTACGAATATAATTTTCAAAGACGTTTTTAATTAAGTGATAATAATTTGCTTTAAATAACTGTGTCTGATCAAAACTGTATTGCTCGTTAAATTATTCGATATATTCTTTTTAAATAAATAATTGAAAATTAACCTTTGAGTATTTTTTCAGGCGAAAATTATTTAATCTGGTTTATATTCAAAAACACGGATTTATTTTTTACTGAATACACACATACTTATACGCATACGTGCAATTAAATTTAGTATTTTAATCACATTCTTTGAATTTTTTCTCTTTATATAATTTAATTTGAATTGAGATTTTTATTTTTATTTATATTCAAAGCGCAATTTTTACATCGAAAATAAATATGCTTTTATATTAGTATTAGTAAATTCTGTAGAATATGCAACAATTTAATTAAATCATAAATTACTCTCAAATAAAAATGTACTTTTTGCTTTTCTATAAAATTTAATTTTTAACCCAATAATTCACAAATAGCAATAAAATTTACGCCAGACGCGTAGATGCTACTCGTTTAAATTACCGTACTATTAGAATCTATCAATGTAGAAACTTAAACAATTAACTAGTAAATACATTTTTTACGAGAACCAAAATACAGACCTATAAATTTAAACCGTTAAAATTTCTTTGTCTTTCTGCTGAACCAAATATCACCTACAAATGCGTACAAATCTCGGAGATTAATTTACATAATTTTAGTATTCATCGAAATTGGAGGCGCTGCACTTTAAACATCGATTCAAAGCAGATTTTCAAGTGTTTCAGCGCGTTAATTAACTAAATTATTATAAAATAATTCGATTATCAAAGGATTTTAATTAATTCAGAGAAAAGTAAAGTGCGCGTATTAATGGGTATCAGGAGGTATTCCCGATCCCTCCAATAATCACTGCTCTGATTAAATAAGTATTTTGCAGGAGCTACAGCTAAACATAATTGTTAGCGAATTAGAATGCGTTGTTAAATTGACAATACGAAGTTGCAGCTTAATAAATGGATGTTCGAATAAGTGCAATTCGTTCAATGAATTTTAATGTGAATAAGCAGACGCCGAGGATTCGAATGAATTTTCGGCCGCGTCCCTGGGAAGGGATAAAGCACTTGTCCATTAATTCAGGAGATGCGTTGCGGTGATTTAATTAAAAATCTTTATTGAGTAACGAGATGAGCGTTAAAAAAATCGTGCTCGTATATAGTGGCTCGTGTGTTTCGTCAGTGTCGGGCGAGGGCTCGAGGAGGCCCGGGACAAAGAAAATTCCTCAACTCTCCTTAAGATAACGGAGATAACAACGTGGACTGCCACGATAAATCAGTCGAGCCGAGTTCTCGAGCGCAGGCCGAGCACTGACTGACACTCGCGTGTGATATAGCGCCGAGGTAGATTTATCTCGTTGACGGCCTAGTGTCCGCGAATCCAATTTCACGAAATAGAGACTCGCTTATTCTCGTGTAATTGCCGCTCGAGCCCGCTTGTCATTATTCATTGATAGTTCATTACCCGTAGCTTATTTTCGGCACGAGTACGCACACGTGGGCCCCTCTGCGGCTCCTCCCATAACAATTAAGAAGGGCTTTAAGGCGCTTTCAAGTCTAACGAGGAACTTCTTCCTCAGCCGTCGATTCTCCATTGAAACTTGGCGCCCTAGGCATTCGAGGGACCCCGAATGTATTTGTATCCTATCGGTTGTATCGCTGCCCTGTGAGCATGTGTGTTGATAGTTTGCTCCAGTTTGTACTTAGTGTAACTCTATTACCGTCTTCCCCCCCGCTTTTGCGTGCTCTAATTGCTTATAGAAGGCGACAAGTCCTTTGGGACTGCCTAATACTTTCACGGCTTTTCTATTTATCTCGTTTTACGTTTTCCACCTACGAGAAAATGCAACTTCCACGAGCCTTTCGTTGGAATAAGCCAGACATGCTACACTACGGCTGAAAATTCAGTTTTACGATACGGGCTCCTATCGCTATAATGTCTATTGCAAAATTAAATGCTCTCTGCAAGCCAAGCGCGGGTATAACGTTTACCTTTGCATAAAAAGGATCAACCTTTGAACGCTTAATTTTCATCGAACATTCTTGTGTTTTACTAGTTCCTTTTGTTATATTTGAGAAATTGCTCAAATACTGCGATGCTGCGTTCCAATATAAATTATTTGTATCGAAGAGTAAATGTCGAAAATATTCTTAAAACGACAAATTTTGAACTAATGCTGAAAATCTTTCAACCTGTAAAATCAAAACTTGAAGTAATAATAATTTTCAATATATACTCTTACGAATTTTTTCGTTTTTATGGAAATGCTACATTTGGCGGTTAGACGAAAAATTTAGAACAAAGCTTCATGTTTCAAAAAAAGAACCACGCTGTACTCAATAGCCTTTTTCTGTGACACACTTTTCTACGATAAAATAAAATGTTCTACATGTGATGAAAGTAATGTACACTAAAAAAGTGAGAAAAGTTTTTAAACTTTGTTTTTTTAATATTGAAGAAAAAGTATCAAAAGTATTTAATGTTCTTTTTTTAACTTGTCTTCTCCGCGAATTTAAGAATGTGAGGATCGGAGAGAGTAACCAGAATATTTATCAAATTAATAAAATCAGCAGTTAATGTAAATAATTGGATAACACGTGTAATACATGTGCTTGAGAAAATATATTGTGAACAGACAAGAATTTTACAATAAAATGTTGGAAGAGTTTATTATAGGGGAGAAATTAAGAAAGGCAAATAAGTGTCGGAAAAAATAAAGAATTTTCTCGGAAGAATCGTTTTTCTGTAAAATTTAAAAATGTTTTCAAGAGATACGTCTCGGTAGAAAAGTAGTAAATGAAAGAAAAGTAACTTGGAAAATAGACACATAAGAGGACGACAAAGTTGCAGAAGTAAAAGGCAGCGGGTCGAGAGCCATAAGATTTGCAGTAAGAGAAGAAAAAACATCTGAGCTGACAATTCGTAACGCGTTTTACATTTCGACTTTATAATCCGATTTATTATTGTTAAAATAACTGACAAATGAAGTATACGTCATGATGTTTGAAGGGGGTTTTTATTATATTGTAAAGAACATAATACATGTAGGTGGAGGCAAAGTTGTCTTGGACGTTAGGTGCAATGGTTATCATGGAAATGGATTGCATAGCTAATAGAGGAACAAACGCATGGCAAAAGCTGTCGGGGTACACTGTTCAAATATTTCCAGCTCTAAAACTCAGGTGCAATTAGAAATTTTAAAGAAAAGGGATTAAATGTATGAATCAGATTAAAGGTTGTAGGTGGAAAGAGATATATGATCTGAATTAACGGAAAAATGTCACGTACGCCATTCCCAAAGGAGTCAAGGAATAAAACAAAGCCAATACTCCATTTGATTCACATGAATCTTTTATGGGTTCATACAGACCATAATGTTGGGTTAGAAAAAGTATATTTCAACCGTTATATATGCCTTCTTTAGATATATTTTGTGCATACTCTGATTTATAAGAGATAAGTAAGCATCTTTATATGAAAATTCAGACATTTTGAGACTATAATTTAACCAATATTTATAAGCAATAAAACGTTAGAAGAAAATGAATGAAAAAGGAAATTTAACGGCATACGAGTTTTTATGTACGAGACAAGTACAAATATCTGTTTGGACATTAAAGTGAAATGGAAAACGGTTTAGAATCTTGGTGTTAGGTACCTAATTTGATAAAAAAAGCGATTGATGTAATATTAAATACAGTGTTCTAATAATAAAATTGAGCAAAAAATGTACATATATATAAAAATTTACAGACAAAAATAAATCTCGAAAAAGGAAATTCTAATGTAATTTTTGTCTATCCTAGAGTGAATTTTATATCGATAAACCCGATGTACAAGATAGTTGATCAACTTCGAAACGAGCAACTAAAGGAACAAATTTAGAAAGAGCTATCAAATAATTACGAAGAAAACTCAAAGTCAAAAATAAACTCGCATACGTACAAAGAAACTTCGAATGAGTTGAACCCATAGGTAATCAACTACTGCAAGAATAATGCAAGCGTTCCAGTAGAATGAACAGAGGCGTACCAGTAGATAGATATATGGCTATTACAAAACCAGTTTAAATGGAAGAAAATTATCCAAGAAGCTGAAAAGAAGCTTTACCCAGACTACGTCGAGATAATGGAGAAAGAACGCTAGATAAAGAAAAATATTCATTAATATAAACCAGTGTATAAGACATTGCGCCATGAAGTAGATACAGATGAGTATAACAAGACAAAGCAAAATCGCGAAGAAAACATGAATGAAGCCATGTTTGACTATTGCACGAGTACTGATAACAATGAGTTCTTCGTTGTACTAAAGTAAATTACGTTAGAGATCCTTTTGACCGTAGCAAGTTTAATAACGAGTAATCTATTATAATGCTAGGGTAACATTCACGAATGGAGAATCGATTTATAAAACATAATTCCAAGGATTTGCTGCTTCAAATCGTAGTCTGCAGATTAGAAAATGGTATTCGGGTAAAAAGAAATATATCAGAGTAGGTACGATAAAATAAGCGAAAAAATTTTTTATTAAAAAATACAAATAAATAAAAAAATTTTATAAATAGCTATTCTTTAATTTTCTAAATAATAAAAAAATATATAATAAATAAATGCTAAATATGAAAAATTTTTAAATTTCTGCTGGAGACGTAAATGAAATTAATGAAAAATATATTTTTAACGAGTAATTTTATACTAGAAAATATTCGAAATTGTTATTTTCTTTGAAAGCTGAGATTATTCACCAAAAATGTATAATCTGAACGTACTACCAGATAATAGATTTATTATGTAAAATTGAACAATTTTTTTACGTAAAATCACAAATATACGAACTGGCCCAACTATTATCATAACAATAACATTCTTCTAAAATGAATCCATAATACTAAAGCAAGTAAAAGCTGAGTTGTGTACTGCGTGAAAGAAGAAAAGAATTGACACTCAGCTGAAAGGATGGCCACAGGGACTCATTAGTTTCACTGATATGTATCTTTATGAAAGAAAGAACGACAGAAAATCGAATAATAGTTATCTATTTTTCACTGTTATTCTCCAATAAGCTGGTATTGTTTTGAGTAACCATACATTCGTTTATTTCGAGCATAAGCCGAATATATTAGTATGACAATATCATTTTCTAGACGACATTTGAAGAATTGCAAAGAAAATATATTACATGTATTATAATGAAATTTTTTCTACGATAAAAAATACGAAGTCATGACGAAACACGGGTGTGCAGTTTTATTATGAAAACTATTTATTGAGAAAATTATAGCTGTTTTATATGTTTATAGATGACGAAATGTTCAATTGACGGATTAAACACCTCAACTTAAAATAAATTGAATCCAGAAAATAAAGTGCAAGTCCAAAATATATGGGTCAAACAATCACTAAATCGTTATCGGTGTAAATATCGTCGAAATATTATTGGATATGCTTGTTAGTATGATGGTACGCACTTATAAAAAAAGAGAGAGTGAGAGAGAGATAGAAAAAAGGATAAAAAAGAGCATAAGCTAAATACTGTAGTATTCAAAGATTAACAGTTGTATATTTTAATTTTTATTAAATTTTTTTGAAATAAATAAGAATTATTATGAAAAATAATGTGAAAACTAAGCACAATAAAAATATATTGCACTATCTTAGGAGGTATTTTAATTAGTTAAGAATTAATTAATAATAATATATATATCTCTGTAAATTGAAAATACCGAGAAATTTATCGTGAATTGTCTAATAGAATATATCTGTATTTTATATTTTCTTTTTCTTGAATTTTAGTTTATTGCGTGATATACAAAAATCTAATTAAAAGTTTGTAATAAAGAGTTTATTAATTTAATACTTTAGTGACTTAATATATCTTTAAGAATTTTCACTGTACTTATTTTTCTCTATTATATAATATTAAAAAATAATGTTTTCCTTAGTTTAAAATCATTTGCTATTATTGTTATAAAAACATATTATGATTTTTAAGTTTTTTTCGATTAACGAAATATGCTTTTCTGTCATTTTAAAATTAATTTCTTAAAATAATACGGATCAGTAAATTCTTTCATTATAGGCGAATACTGGTATTCAAGAAATATTTTTTGTAATAAAATATAAATGAAACCTGTTTTAATAATATAAGATAAAGGTTCTTTACTTGTACGAGAAATTTATTCTACCGAAAAATATTTTCTTATGGAATTGTTTCATTTATTGAAAAGTATTTTAAAACTTGGGATAAAAAATTGAATTTTTTTTAATTAAATACATTATCAGTTTATTCAATGAAGTATGAAGTAGGTGTTGTTTTAGTTTAAGAAAACATCGCAGTCATCGTATCTTAAAACAATATTATTTTTCTACTGATTTGCGTAGAATCCACTCGCTATTAAAAACTGCTTTTCTCTGTGTGGTACGATTAAACTTTATTTGATTCAAGATTTAAATCAGTTGATTTAACGCTAAAGAAGATATAATGTGGAGTGCTAATACATTAGAAGTGCTACAGAAATTATGTTTTAACGGCAACTCATTCTTAACGCGATACGTACGATTTATAAGTGAAGCAAAGATTACACTCTCTTCTTGCGATTAGTATTTTGAAATATTTTAAATAATTTTTTGAAAATATATTTGATCCTTGCATAAAATTTAAGATTTTAAACTTTTATTTCTAATAACTTTAACTGACCATTTGAAGCTGAACATATACGAACTAAATTTATCGCTCAAACTACATTTCAAACGTCATTTGATATCACATTTCTATTGAAATTAAAAATTTAACGTGTTATGGCAAGTACTCAAAATTATCAATTTAGATATAATTATTAAAAAATTTAAGTATAACATTCATTACGTAATACTTATAAAGAAAATAGCGTTTAATAATTTGATTAATAAGTTTAAGTAGCCTCGAAGAAATACGTACACCAGGATACCTATATTTCACAATACTAGAAAAATTAAAAATAAGAGCGTCCATTAACTTATATGACAATTTTTAGACGAAAATATTTTTCTCTAATTAAGGCTACTATCGAGATTATTTTGTAATAGTTATTAAGCGCAATCGAAAATCAATGTCTGACTTATTTTTAAACGTAACGTTACCCGAGCTTCCTGTTTTTAGCAGCAGCCGAAAGTTATCGTAGGAAAAGCTGCAATAATTAATGGGGATTACTCGTATTTCGCAAAATTTTTTCACAGCTAATTTTGGATAATTATTGCATTGGGTGAAATTCTCATTTTTTGCTCGACTCCACAATTCAGAACCGACCCAGAGGATCGTACCAATAAAGCAATCCTTCTAGTTTATGAGATTAGCCGACAATTCGAGAATTCGACTCTCTATTCATCCAAAAGCGAGCAGCGCTTGTTTCGCAAAATTGTAAAAAAAATTAAGCGCTCGGTACTCGGCACAAGCATCGCCGAGGCTTGCACCTCTTGGTCTCCTCGTGGGGGATGAAGCCGTCTTGTTAGTATTATTTTTCAAGCGAGGCGAGGCGTCCCGCTGACAATCACTTTGGTCGTCAGTCCTGTCGCTCGATCGCCGCCCCGACAGCTAGTGATTTCATTTCGCGCGAGGCTTACGCGCGCACAATCGATGACACGTAAAAACATCAACCCCGCGTCTTTTATACCGAGTGCCGGAGGGGAAAGTGGCGCCCCGACCTCGTGTAACGCACACGCGCGACCTTCAGCGCCATTCAACTCGGGCTTTCAATACCCTCTAACAATGGCGCGCACCTGTCCTGTGTGCACGAGCCCCACACGTACGGACGCGCACCTCCGATTTTCATTTGCGCTGTTTTTGTGCGCCTGTCCTTCTTTCCCTGCATTTTCCTGCTCGCGTCATTTCACCGTAACATTGTTTTTATCCTGCTTTTTCTTTGACCCGATCCTATTCGCTCTCTCTTTTTTCCTACAGGCTCGGCTCAATTAAGCTTCAAACACCTCCGAAGCCTCGCTAGTCGTGCACTGCAACACTGAATTTAACTTTCATTATTAAATTAACTTTGTTACTTGAGATTTATCTAGTCGTATTTTATTTCGAAATGGGAAAACATTGGTAGGCTCGCTAAGCCGAAATATGTTGTTGATGAACAGTAATTAATAATCGCACTACCTAAGGATTTTGTTTCATTTCAAATTTACAATCAACTGATATTTATAAACTATAAAAGCTTATTGTTGTCATTTGATGAAAACTCGATTTTCGCCAACTTAAAGTAACTAATAAAGCAACAAAACACATCATCTATTACTTACTGATGTTTCGATTGATCAATTTGCTTTTTGAAAATCTAAATAATCTCGCTGTACCGACAGCGACAAATAAGTGCATTATTTTAAAAATAATTCCTAACGTGAGCCTTTTAATTAAATAATGCTCACTGCACGTCAAATAATACAATGTCGATTTTCGTTTATTTTGCTTTATCGTTCGATGAGATGGCAAATAATATTTCTATGTACAAAAATACGTATTGCGTGTATGTCCATTGATATTTTACGTGATAAAGTTGTTAATTCTATATCTCTAAATAAAACTATTTTCTTAGTTTATTCGAAGCGAGACAATTATTTTCTTTTTCTGTATTATTAAAGTACGTTTTGTTTAACGTTGACCAGTATTCTTATTTATTTAATAGATTCATTTCGTATTTTTAATCTTAGCGAATCAATCGTACGCTCTGAGCGTACCAATATATTATCTACTCTCAAATATTATTCTGCCGAATTCATGATAAGCGACAATCATAAAAGAATCGTGTATTTTTATAGAATAATCTATGACTTGTCTTTTTTATTACGGGCATACTTTTAAAGGCGAAAATAGTTGTATAGTAATGTTATTTATCAAACAATAAATTGAAGATTATAATTTTACACGTATTACTGTATGCTGAGCAGTAAAGTTTCGTACGTTGGTGAAACACACAGCTGATTCAGTCGTTATTTTATGCTTTTAAGCACGCGAATCAATTAGTGAAATAGTGGGGTATTTTCCGGATTTCGAGATTTATAAGGAGAAAAAATATATTTTATTATTGTCCAGGAAGAAGCGAAAAAATCTTACCAATTTCAAGCACATACTTACAGTAATATTAAATTATTTCATCGGGATGTGGACTTTAGCGAACGATAATGACTCCTAACATATCCCGAGGTCGAATCGTCGATACAAAACTGACTTTGGCCATAATTTATCGCGTGGTCGAATCGTCGGATAGTACAGTATGAACTGGAGATTATATATACGTATATTGTAGGCAGAGAGGACGATCTCGTTCCGAACGCGAATTGTTCGAGAAGAGTAAGTACCAAGAGATATCGAGTCTACGCTTTTGCAGATAATATCGAGCTATTGCAGGTTTTCTTTCTTCTTTTCTTTTTTTCTAACTCCATTTTAGTTCTCTTTTATTCGTGACCGCAGGAAAGCGCTAAGAGATAGCGATATAAAACTGCTCATTTCTTTTACAGCGCTTTGTCACCGTAATATTTTCTGAATTTCAATATTTACTTATCCGCTCTTTTTCAACTCTTTTTCGACTCTTTTTTTCCGATCCAAAGTGACCTACCTCTTTTTTTATAAACCTAAAAATACCGTATAAGGACACTAAAATATTGATGACGTCGTCCATGGAAATATTAAAAAATATCAAAAACTGTAACAAAAAGCTTACCTCGAATGAAAGTTTCCCTCGATTTATAATCGTCCTATCATTAAAAAAATACTTTTCACTATTTTTCGAATACAAAATTCATATCTTTTGAAAGGCTCTATTTCGCAAAAGCTAATTTATCTATGTTAATCAATAGAATTAGTATCCCCCCCCCATGTTGAATGCTTTACAAAAATAATCGGAGACAACATTATCTCCATTCAAAGAATTAAAAACACACCGAAGCTCTGACTTCGGCAGCGTTTGATTTCACCTAAAAAGCAAATTTTACGTGTTTCAATAGCCTAAGCCGTTATTCTCTTCGACCACCGAACAGTCGCCTATCACGCCCATACCTTCGAACGTTACGAGCAGGCTTTAGGAAATCATGCAAGTTACGCACGTTTAAAGTAAGGATAGGAACCCTTTAAGGAGACATGCGCAGTGCATTGTAGACTTTTCAGTAAAATGGACGCGACCAAAGTAATTTAAAATGCATTAGAAAGGCGATAAATTCAATAAAAGCGTTTACTAAGGTAAAAAAATTTCAGAAAAAGTGGAATGAAGATTTAGCAGTGAAATAGCAAAGGCTATTGACACTTAGAGGTCGATAAATTTTATTCAATTAAAGCTACAATTATAAATCGCATCGTCCAATTTAGCTTTTTATTTTTTCGGCAACGAGTAAATTGGCTGAATGCAAATTTCCTGAAAAATAAAATAATACATAGTGGAAGGTGAAAGTATACCTAAGGCATCGGAATTCCCCGCCATTTTAAAAATACGTAGAATGATTGTAGTTGTAGCTGGTACAAAGACAAATGTAATCGCCAGCAATTGCGATGAAACTCTGCTGAGGGAAGACAGCAGGAAGTGTCAAAGAAAGCTCGGATAACTCATCGCAATGCAAATGTCGCTTTAAAAGACTTTTACGACGAAAACGTAGGCGACTAGTTGTAAATATGATAAATTACTTTTTTTAAACTCTTAAACAGTACTTGAAACTTTAGCTGCCTTTTTTAAAACTACTTTTTTCCACTGACTGACAAGATAAGTTAAAAACTAATAAATGACAGAAATGCCTTGTTCCGTGCAGATGAATCAGTCTAAATACAGAAGGATCTATTTTAATGGAAGAAGAATTGAAAATTGTAAATGTTTAAATTAAAGAGTTTGTATATTTAGTATAAAACTTTTTGTCGAGGATATATCCATTTTGTTCTTCTTTATGTTCTAAATGTATTCAATTCACCCATTTAGAAATACATAGGAATTCATACAGAGGAAGATACTTTCATGTATTTCCGTATCAAATAATTTTAGCAAATGATACGATCGGATGAGAAGTAAAATTTTCCCCCAGTAGTTCCATATAATGTTACGATCGTAATATTTTGGAAATATCCAATGTCGTTACTCAAAAAAGTTGGGCGCATATTTTTAAAATGTTCGGTAATAAAATTAAACAGGAGAAATTCATTCTTTGTTTCTTTTAAGAAATTTCAAGCGTTGCTCAATTGTAAGATTACTACGCTAACGCAATTATTTAATTAGCATTCGTACTTTGCTTTGAATCACTAACAAGTCTGCGTAATGTTATGTATTAATGCAGTTAAAATAATTCCTTGAGATATTTTAACTTGAAAAAAGTATTTTCGTCCAATTAAAATTATTTGCCCTAACAATAAGTAAAATTCTATTATCTGCCCTTGACGTAGGCTCCGAAGTTGGTTTACACTTATTACATACATTTACGTCGAATCATTCAAATATGCGTTAAAGTTGCATTACACGCAGACGGTGTTTATACATGTATACGCAGTCGGCATCCTTCATTGTTTCTATCAATTAATGAGCACAGTAGAACGAATTATCTTTTGGGTTTACGAGTACAACTAACGGACGCGACTAAGTAAGTCTGACTGTGAATTTGCAGTTCGCGTATGACACACGATAACCATATTGTTTGTACACACGTGTAGTTAAACTCGATTAAATCATTTCATATTAACTCGCTTCTGAAATTCTCGCGTGCTAACTTGTAATTAGATGGCGTACGGATCGAAGCAGTCTTATTGCGTGAAATCAATATACTTTTCAACAACGTAATTATTAAACGAACATACTGAACATTGTTAGTACAATTTGGCTCCCCAAGTGTTCTTCGAGTTAGGAATATATTTACGAGAGCAACGATTGGCTGGAGGTTAAAGAATTTATTTATGTCTTCGGTGAAAGAAATGGCCAATGAAATCGAGGCTTTTCTAAGCTGTGGTGCGATCGTAAATGAAATTTAGGGATCAATCTCGTATATCTGGGAATATAAAAAAGGCTCTAAATCAGTCTGGTCGAAATTAAAATTTTCCGCTTTTATTCCCCTTTGAATTGGTATTTGCAAGATCTGAGAGCAGAAGAAATACGTAATATGGTTTTGCTCAAGTTGGCCGCGTTGAAAGGTTACGAGAAAATGAGCAGAAATGAAGAGAATAAAAAGACAAGCCAGGGGAGGTAATTTTTAAAGTTTTTCCAAGTAATTCTCCAATATAAAGGGTAAGAATTAAAAAGTTGTAAAAAAGTTTACTCGAGCGAATTGAGACAATAATAGTGCGTTATTAACTCGAACGCTCTTCTTTAATTCTATGAACTATCTCACTAATTCTTTCTGCCGGTATTTTAGGAGACGCTTCCTAAGCTTGCAGAAAGTCGACGTTTTGAAGCTTCGGTTGCGGCAATATCCGTTAATGAAATGTCCGGGTGGTCATTCGGGATGTCTCTCGACCAGCAAACGAGTGCCGTTCGACGTCTTTTTCTCTATTTGTAGCCAATTTCTGTCGACAGTACACCGAAAGCTTAAAGGTTTAGAAACTGAATGTTGTGCGGAGAAGTGGTGTCTCTTTCAAAGTCTTTTACGCTATGATACGTGTGAAAGTGTTTAAAAATCCTCACTCTCGGTATTAGTATTGTATAGCAAACACTTGAATGCACGAACACGAGAAAACTTTTACAGCCGGTTATTGAAAATTAGTTTCACCACACTCTCGTACCCCAATTTCATGTATTATTTTCCTAATTAATACAGTGAGAAAATATATATTTATAGATTTATTTGTTAATGATTAATTCTTAATGATTAATAACTAGCAATAATTGAATAATATTACTTCTCCTATACTTCATTAATAAGGTCTTAATATTCGTGCATTCGAAGTAAATATGTATTTTGAGTATTTTCATAGTCGGAACAGGATAATTCAGCGATAGCAATAATGAATTGTGACTAATATTATTGCTATTGATACAAATAAATATCACTCGATTGATCCGCTATCATCAGAATCGACGATTGTAAGGTGTAAAGTATTGTAATATGTGCGTTTCAGTACTTAGTTTGCATGAATACAACTGACTGTAATCACTTAAAATCTTGGTTGTTAATAATTTAGAAATGTTTGTAATTTTCAATATGCATGTTTCTTATGTTACGAGTCATCTGTTCTTGAAAAAGATTTTGCGAATGTTCTATTGAAAAACGACATTTTCCATATAATTTTAACAAAATAATGTTGCTAAAATTACTCACTACATCATACAGTATCTCTATCAAACAAATTTATTTCATTTTTTAATACTACGAAACGTTATTTTAATGTAAAACTATGCATTACAAGAGTTAATAATCGCTTTGGTTTTTTCAATAACGAGCGCATAATACAAGTGTGCAAACTAATTACAATTAATCTGGAATTATTTATTAGGGGCGCGGGCAAAAATTACCAGATATTTTATGTCTGGCCTAGATAATTTGCAACTTTATAAAATTATAATTTGTACGCACACAATGAGGCAGCTAATAAATGCTTTGGTAAAAAGAGAAAAGCAAGGCACAGGTTGATGAAAACAAACTTTAGTGTCGACGGAGGCGAAAGCGATGCAAGCTTGTATAGCCTCATATCGGCTTTAAGGGTCACGCGCCAGGATAGGGTGCAGTCGATTCAACTGCGGTTTGAAGGGTGATCCTATCAGCTCGTAATGTGGACTCCTACGTACAAGGGTAAGCTACGAGACGTAGTAAAAGGTTCAAACATTTACATACAACCACGATAGAGTAACTTAGTTACATTGTGTCTCTTTTATGCACATAGGCACACGTGCACGTACGCGCTTTTGCGCGACCGCTCACAAAATCCATAATTTTAGTAAAATGAGGTTCAAGCATCAGGCAAAGAATAATACGTATTTTCATCATAATTTTCAAAATAACAGATACTTTGACTCTATCTAAAATTAAATGTTACGGTTATTACAAAAACCTCTCATGACAAGATATTTTAATATATATCTTGTGCAATTGTTGTATAACAGGATATGTGGTACCCTGTTCTTTTAAAAGATAAACAAATTTGGATTTTCCATTATGCTTCGAAACTATTATACTACGTATTATAAAATATATAAAAGCCATGTAATGTACTTAAGCCATTATTATTCTTTATTGCCCAACAATAGCATAAATTTGCAATAAATTTCTGGTGCCTTGGATAATGTACGTAACTTTTGTTGAAAAAATTTTTATCCAATAAGTTTCTTGGGCTTTTCATTATTTAAATAAATGTCCAATGCAATAAATACGGTACTTTTTAAATTTATTGTTTTATTCTTAATGACTATTTATTTGGCGCAAGATTATTTTTTCGTTTATCAAGTGGCTACTAACGACGGTTGATAAATTAATAAATGCAACGAAATGAATTCAAAGGATAATTTTAATATCTTTTTTAAAAATCTCTTTTTATGCCGAATACTTGAGGTAAGCACACGGCACATAATGGTGCAGCTTTCACTAAATGTAATACAGCATTTATGCACTTCATTTTTCTTAAACCTTTGGGTTTCCCTTAGCCTGTAAATATGCTAGATTCGTATCAAATAATAAAAGATCTTCTCTTGATGGAAACCGCAGCCCACGGGCAAAAATACAATCAACCAAACAGCTGTACCGCGCGTTTCTTCCTAAATTTTTTACAGGAAAATTTCTTTTTGCCTTCAGGATCATATATAGTGATTACAATAGTATCTTCTCTATTTAAAGAACTTTTTATATCTTCGTTCTTGATAAAAAAAAACATCCAAAAACTTGGCAAACTTTTTTTGCCATTTTCCACTGATTTTCCCACTTGCCTTTATTATTCTCCTTCTATGCGTATAAGCTACATAAATCAGAGATAAATCACTTTAAACTCGCACTGTTAACTCCAGCAACTCTTGAAGCTGGTAACGCTGCGAGCCTTTCCGGCAGTCTAATCGATACCCGGCGATAATGAATGTACGTTCTAGCTTTAGCGACGATTCGCTGTCGCCGTCGCCATCGCCAACATCCTCGGCTTCGTTTGAACGTAAATGCACAGAAAGTAAGTGAAAAAGAAAAAATCTTCCCCATAGATTGACTCTGCGAGAAAATTATATTCAGTTTGACAGTCCTGTAATTTACATCCACTAAAAAGCCCGATATTTTTATTTTAGAAAACTAATTTAACAGCTTATTATGAAGATGCGGAATTCCACCCTTAACTACATAAGCTATCGTAATTAACGAATATTGATAAGCACTTTTAATTATAAAAATTTTCATTTAAATAAAAATTCAATTTTTGCAGATTCTTTGTAGCGTAATAATGTGCTTTATGGCAAAGTGTCAAACAAATATATTAAAAACACCTTCAAAATTTTACCAATAACTTTTCTTTGCATAACTGTTGAGCACGACATTGAAATATGTGCTTTCATTTTTTTTATAACAGACCATAAAAATAGCATGCTGTTACAATTAGGTTTATTATTTAATCAAAATTAATAAAGTTACATAATCATAAAAAAAACCCGAATTATGAAATAACACGTGGTAATTACTAAAGTTGCATATTTTATAAAGTGAATCGTAAAACAAACTAATATTTTTGTATGTGGATGTAAAGGAACTATATCAAGTTTATTCGGAAAACTAATTTTTTTTTAATGCAAAACTTTAAAAAAACATTTTAATACAATTTCTATGAGGTATGTAAAGTTTCTAAAGAAAATTCATCCAGTATTTTTTCCCTTCTTAGCTTGGGCTACGCGATATATATAAAATGTTTAGAATTTATAGAAGTGTTTATAAAACGTATGGAAGTACATATTTAAAAAAATTTGATGACACAACCTTTGGGGAAATTTCAGAAATTTCAATTAAACTTCACGGAACAACATAGGACAGTATATCAACATACATTAAATAAGTAGTAAATTCGGGCTCAAGACAGACCATGCGTATGAATGCTTTAAACTCGAGCAACTCTCGGTGAATTCGCTTTGATCTCTCTCGAGTCCCAAAATCATTTAAACATTATTATATTGAATTCGCTATTGTTTCAAAAAAATTTTAAATATACGCTGACCTATTTTATGTAGTAATACTGTCACATATTTTTCATATCTGTATTACAATAATATCATGAACTATATTTTAGGAAATAAAATTTTAATAGTGTTTGATCTTGTATTTGTGCTCATAATTCCAATTCAAAATTAATTAGCCAGTTGTTAATTTCAAAATTTAAATAAATGTATTTTATTGAATATTGGTATGAGTTTTACAATTAAAATAATAACATAAGGATTACTTTTTTGAGAATTTAAAAAAAATGGACAAGTTTTATTATAATTTTTATTCATCGTTAAATTTTCATTAAATATTAATCAATCTTTTTTTTTTAATTTAGTTTCCAATTATTGCATACTTTCCTATAGATACGAATTTCAGTATTATATTTTCAAGCACCGCGTACAATAAAATAATATTGAAAAATGTTTATCAATTAAAGAAATTTTTTAAAAATGCATTCTATTTTATCCGTGAAGCGCAAGAAATTATTACTTTAATTCATCGATTGTGAATATACTTAATAATTAAACACATTAAAATATGTTGTTTTATTTTTCAAGCTTTAATAATTAGATAAATTTTCAAAAATTAACGATATAAAAAGACCGTAAATTATAGATTATAAATTAAGGTCATGTATACAGAGTAGTTTTCTTATCGACCTTGTGATAAATTACGGTTATACTTTGACGGATGATAGAGATCAAGAGAGAACAGCGGAGAGTAACAAGTAGGAGAACACAATTACTCAACAATTTTTGCGCGAATGAAGGTGAATGCTAGGTATGTATATACTATTAACATAATGTATCCACGTGAAGAAGATATTAAAATATCCATAAAACTTATGCAAATTAACACCGAACTCGTGTGTTGCGATCACTGATAGTTACTATCATATTTAAAAATGTCGAATGATCAAGTGTAGCGTACTTTAAGAAAACATTTTACAAAAACAAAATAAATATGAAATTTAGGTGTATACGATGAATGAATAATATAAAATAAGAAATAAACCATCAACTTGACAGTCTGTAAAAATAGTTGAAATAAAACACTTATGCATAGATCTAAGATGATGAAATGTAGATGTTGTGAAATCTCTAAAATCTTTAAAATGTCATGTTATGGACGACATCTTATTTAAATCTCAACGGCATAAAAACAAGAAACTCATGGTAAAAAAGATTTTGTACATACATATACTTACTCTCCTCTTATTAGATGCATATATACATACATACATACATATATATATATATTTATATAATGCTTTCAGTCGTCTCGGTGAGTATTTATGTCATTTATGCTCATATTTTAGGCATGAAAAATGTATTTATACAATAAAACTTTTTTACTGTAGTTTTTTAACTCGTATTCGGCAAAAATAAAAATTTTTTATTACTTAAAATCATAATGTTATGATAATATGTAAAATTAATGGTAATTCGCTAATAAAATAATTTCCTTGGCTTTGTATTAATCGTATTTTTATCTTACTGTTTTAACTTATAATTCCATTACACGAAAAATAAGACAAAATATAGTTAAAGAATATACTATATTTGTTAAAAAATTTTTTAATCCGTATATATTAATTTTTAACACAAAATTTAATTATTAATAGTATAATTTTTTAAATCATTTATTTATAATAGACCTCTATTTATTTATAACAAAAAAATATTTTTATTTTTATGTACATAACAGGAGGGTTTGTACGAGAATATATACTTAAAATATTGCTTGCTTTTCATAGTACGTTTATGAATTTCAAATAATATACAATCCTATACAATATTTACGATGCATGCATTTCATTATAAAGGTTTTGCTAGATTTATCTTAGTGATCCATCATTATTGTTTCTTTTTATATTATCTTATAAATCATTTGTTTGCATTTAACTTTTAAAAATGATTAATACTAAAGAAAATAATATATATAAAATTGGTATGATAGCATGATTAATACAACTATTTCATAAAGATAATAAATTCATCAAAATATTTCACAATAACTGATATAAGAAATAATTGAAACAAAAATTAATAATTGAATTAAAAATCTCTAAATACCAAATCTCTTACAGTACGAGTGAAAAATTGTTAAAGGGGAAAATTCTCAACTTATAATATATCGAAAAAAATTTTAGTATCATCTTTAATATTATATTGTTATTTGATCGTTAGATATATAGAAAATAAAAACCATATTTTCAAATCTTATAATTGCAAATATCATTCTGTGCAATTTATTAGAAGATCGTCTCTATAAATGTAAAATTATCATTGAAAGCAGAATATGAAGTAAGATTAGATAATAGTTAGGAAATAACTAAGTTTATAATCATTATCGGATCAGAATTATATCATAAGTGTTATAACATAGCTTTGAAAATATGTAAGAAATTATATATTTTATATAAATTATTAATAGAAAATTAAAAAAAATAAACTTAGTAAATGTATATTTATAAATATTAATAAACTAATACAGAGAAATTAAACTTAAAAACAACCATGTTATAGATGATCTCACACTTAAAAAATAAGTAAACTCGTTAAAAAATGATGAAAAAACAAATTAAAAATGGTTACTGAATAGAAAATTGAAGAATATGTTTTTTAAAATATTTATATCGTCACAAAAGAAATAAGAAAAAAAATTACAATATGATATATTTTGAGGAAGTGTAATATTGAACGTTATAAAATTTAATAAGATTAATTTCGATAAAATATTAAAGTTTTTATAACTTGTATGAATTTCCCAAGTTTTTAAGAGAGACATTTTATTTTTCCCACTCTAAGTTTAGTTGTATATTAGAATAAAGGTAATATATGATTTTATATATTAATATGATTATTATATTTGGAACGAAGTAATAAGGAGGGGAAATAATCCTTTTTAAACTAAAATAGAGAGAGATGATCCTTTTTAAATAAGAAAGATCGAGCGAAAAAGACGAACCTATAGATGGACTCTATATTGCGCAAAGTTAGTTTAAGGGCTACAATAGGTAACCGCTGTAAATGATTATAAAGTCTAACCGAAATGGCCTTCATAATACCAAATAAATTACATGTCATGAATAAGTTTTCGTGTATTTATTTATTTTTTAGGAATAGTAGTAATTCTACTTTATCGAGTAATATCTAAAGCCCTTTTTTGAAGTTAGAATATTTTTTATACAGAGAAATTCTCTCGCGAAGGGTCAGGTTTTGGAAAAGGTTATTATTATCTAGCTAATGTTAGGAAAGTCCTTTTTTCTCTCCTCGATAAAATACTCTATCAATCTTACTTCTAAAAAATAAATACCTTCTATGTTCCGATATAACTACATTGATATTGTTCGGTAACTTATGCTATGCCATATTTTAACCGTATCATTTTTATTTATTAGTAATATCCAAAATTTATTATGGTATAAATTTTAATGTATGGTAATATTCGTGTAAAATTATTCCAGATTTATTTATTTATTTATATGATAGTAAACTTTTTATTCTACGACTGTTGGTATTAGATAGTTTCTAACTTCCATAAATAGTCGATCTTCGCTCAATTCAGTTCTGTATATAACTTACCATGAAATATTTGATCGAAAGGTTTCCAGATCACATAATTGAATGCAGCGCAGTAATAATATAGAATCTAGATTGAATATTTGATCATGCATTGAGTAAGACATCCATACATTATTATCGGCTTCTTCTGACACATTCTGTTCATTGCAGACTTCACATGTAAGGCTTTTACATACTTTTTAACGACATAGCAACCCTGAACATAGACATTTCGAAGAATGAGAGAAATTAACGAAATTCCCAGTCAACTATTCCAATACTAGTCTTGAAGTTGAATATACTAAAATTTACATTTTTTACTTTATAAAATGTATTTACGTATTATTAAATACTTATTATTTTTTAATAATTGCAATATTTTAAAATTATTTTACCAATCGTTACTTTAAATATAAGAGTCATAACATTTTCTTTTTTAATTTTTAATATTCAAATCAAATCGAGGTATCAAAAAATATTTTAATTTAATTATTTTTCTTATAATTCATAATCAATTTAATATTAATTAATTGTATGGTAAATAAGAAGAAATAATAATAAAAAAATAGTGAAATGAAAAAATCTTAAAAAATCTTTGCAAAAAACAATCGTAATTTTATTTGGCAAAAATGTTGCTACATAAAATATAATATAATATAATCATAAAATATTCATTGATTCTTAAATAATAATTAAAACTATTGGGATAACTTTGCGACCACAAAATTTGTTTTCAATACTTCAGAATAGTTAAACGTTAAAATTTATAATATCAGGATAATAAAAATTATTATAAGTATATTATTAAAAAAGTTGAAATTTATTATTTACTCTTTTGAAATAGCTTATTTATCCTTTTCGTTGAAAAAAAACTTTTGCTTATTAACAAATAAAAGTTGCCGTTATTCATAGTCTACATTGAATTTTGAAACAACTTTATAAATATATATTTTCGCTTTTTTAAATTGATAAATTTCTTGAAACAAATGTTTAAAAAAACTAACGTAAATTATCTGAAAAAAATAACTTTTTACAATTACTTATTTTTCTTTTGGAATAAAAGTTTTCGTCTCACCTTCTATTTTTCAGGCATTATAATCAATCTTGAGAGTTAGTTTTATTTTGAATGATCGATTTACTCTGTATATAAAAACTTCTTCATCGATATCTAAGGCAAGGAATCAAGTATTTATCTAAAGAATTAAACTGATAACTTTTTTATTGTAAATATATTAAATTGACAAAATAATAATATAAACTAATCTGATGTTTTAAAGTAAAATTCATCAAAAGAGAAAGAAAGTGGGGATGTGCGTATGTTTAGTATTCTGACCGGAAGAAAGAAAGGAAGAAGGGGAAGAGAAGTTGTGAAGTACTAAAAGAACCTTAAGCCCGTCACGATTCTGACAGCAGTCAAGAATGTTGAGTTGTTGACTTCTATCTCTACTCTTACATAGACAAGTACGTGTGAGTGAAGGGATGCTTAACTCAGACATTAAATCCTTCATTGTCGAAAAGGACTCGAACATACTACTCTCTGATTCTCGTTCTTCTTCCTTTATCTCTTTTATTGTTGATCTCTCTATTTTCTCCTCTTTTTCTTATCAATCCCTTCGGTTCTTCTTTAGCAGCTTCTTAAATCGACGAAGGTTTTACGAGTTGGTTAAGCGAGTAATCAATATTCTCCATTCCTTCGCTCTTTCTTCGCCGCTACAAAGACAGATTCAAGTGGGAGATTTTTAATGTTCTCTATTTATTGAAATCTATCGGCCGAACGAATTATCAAGGCAAATAACAATATAATTAATTTTATTGAATTTTCCGCGTATCTTATACATTCAAATTCACACACACACACACACACACACACACACACACAATAAGTCTAATCGAATTTTAAATTACGAAATACGAGACAATATTGTCGGAAGCTTATCGAAGCAAATACGATATGATTTAGTACTTATTCATGAACTTCATTTTTTATATTATTTTGAGACTTTTAAGAAAAAACGTATGTTTATAAAATAATGTACGTTTACTTTAAGGAAGTAAGATATATTTTTCCGTGCAACTGTCAGGGTATAATTTAATTTAAAAAATCATTGGCTGTACGCAAAAAATAAGAATTGTAAAAAAGGTTAAGTTTGCTTATTGTGTTGTATAATACATAAAAAGAAAATAGAAACAGAACTAGAATTTTGAAATGGTTAATCTGTTATCTCCTTCTGCCTCCTCTCTGCTCTTCTCGGATTCTCATTCGCGCGCTCTCTCTCTCTCTCTCTCTCTCTCTCTCTCTCTCTCTTTCTCTGCGTTTCATTTCTCCAAGTCTATCTCTATATCTATCCGCGCTTCCTTTCTCTCTCTTTCACTTCCTTTGCCGCTCTCTCTCTTTCTCGCTCTCATTTGTGCTCGTGACTCGAACCTCGAAGCACCCTTCACAACCAATGGTCTTTGACTGCGCATCTGTGATTCATTCGAGCTGCTCACTTCTCATTGTCCCGACTTCAACTTGACAATAGCTGTAAACGAGCCTCTGTAATCACCGTTTAAGTTCTTTATTATATCTCTAAAATATTTACCTCTTGTATGATGTTAAAGCCGAAATACCTCTACAAATGAACTAAAATATCCCTATAAATGAATTTAAACATCTCTATAAAGCGAAATATGAGGATTTTCAACAAATTTTTAAGTTCTCCTATCGAAGGAAGAATTTTAAGATTCGCGTCATCCATGTCCTACCTATGATATAATTTAGAAGAAATTTCTACTGTAACTAATTGATCACATCTTCGAAAGTTTCTAGTGGAAATTTTCAATTCAAATAATACTTCGGCGGCGAAAGTCATTAATGTAAGTAAATTGATATTTTTACTAATTTACTTGGAGCTTTAGATTATTCATAAGAACATTTGTAGTAATAATGGTTCTCGTCTTAATTCCCATGCTATGTCATCTATTAGCAACTAAAGTTTCAATTTCGTTAATTTTAACAAATCATGCTTTATCTTAGATTAGTTAAGATATTATAATTTCAGTTATGTAGATGAAATATTTTTACTTTTCATTCTTTATTAAATAACTCCTTATTTCTTTTATTATAATTATTATTAAGAAAACATGCTGAACAATATTTAATAATTAATTATTATGTTCGAAAATGAAATTATGAGAAGAAATTTCATAATTTTATTATAAATATTAAATCTGAACTTTTAAATGTCAGTAAATGATGCATTTCTTAAATTCATTAGATCTACGAATATATTAACGCGTATAACTCATAAAACAAACGATAATAATATTAACAGATGAAAAATAAGATTTTCGAATTTTAAACTATAAACTGGACGACCTTCTTAAAACTTGCCCTATTCTACAAATTTTTATTTTTGATTAATTATTCTCAATTACTTTTTAAATATTGATTCGATGTACTTCTTTCAACTTCATAAAAACTTTCCATATAATTATATTTAAATGATCCACGTGTGCTTGAGCTAAGGATTTATAAAGTTAAAAAAATTTCTTTCGGTAATTTTTTTATTATTTTTATTTCGCGTAAAGCACATTATTTGATAAGAGCGAATCAAGATCGAATGAAATTATGAATTAAGTCAAAAACCTTATCGTCGAATTTTTCTGGAAATTCTCGCATTTCTTCTGTGACTTTTTAAGTCCATGGTCTTTTACATAAATTGATATACAAGGGTTGGTTGGTGTCACGCGATACCAAGAAGTTACTTGTGCAATCTCCAACTTTGTACAATTAACTATACTTTCCTGCTATATAATGACATTGGTTGATACCTTGATTTTAAAGTGCAGCACCTGGTTAATTCAGGTACCTAGTATATTTATAATCTACACCCTAACTTACCTATTACTTCCTTCAAAACAGAGCCTCATTGGCAGCTTGCAAGAAATAGACGAAAGTATTTTATCGAGTTATTCTAAAAATACTTAAACTATTATGCTATCTTTTCACGTAATTTAAACGAGCATATAAGATTTTTTAGATCGATTAACTTATAATCTTCTTTTGTTTTTGTTTTCAATAGCAATCCCATTATATCAAAATTATCTTTTTGTTACAAACATTTTTATTTTTTATTTTATCAAGCTTGTACTAGCTAATTTTCTTTCACGTTAGCTTATATATACTCTAAATGAATTAAGCCTATTATATATATATATATATATATTCGTGGCGCGTGTGTGTGTGTGTGTGTGTGGGTTATATTTAGTTATATTCAATCGCTTAATCAATTATCCAAATATTCGATTTCTATTCCGCTGTGGTACCGACTTATCTCGATTTTTCTTCGTTTATACGAACACGTGTATATGTTTCTTATTCTTGCTTATGGTCGTAGCTTACAGCTCACATTATATTCAGTAATAATGATCTTTGACTGCACATTTGTGCATCGTGCATTCAAAAGCAAATTTTTCGTTGCTTTAACTTCAATGTTACAATAATTGTGAGTGATTCTCTGTGATTACTAATTAGTTCTTTATTACAAATGAGATACAATTTGTTTCGCATCTAATCATACGACAAGTAAATTATTTTACAAATTTGCATGGTCGGATTGTATGCATGATTTATCGTGTCATTTAAATACCGCGTAAGAGTGAGAAGCAAGTGAACTTTGGAGAATTCCTCTGCTTCTTGCATGTTAGGTGTCATTTATTGCAAACACAGTTGTTCTGTATATAAAATGCTTGCATACCACTAAATGTGCGTAGATAAGCCGTACGAATTTTCTCGTATTCATTAAAGTAATAACTCCAAGCGCGTGTTTTTTTCGTCAACTCAAAATAGTGCTTATAAAATGGGGTTCTGCACTTATGTAACAGTTATATTAACAGTTGGATTACGTGTTAGGAATTGCTCTTTATGTTTCGCGAATGGAAACGGTTCTCCTTTATCTCGACTCAATGAGCTACAACTTAATTAAGGTAGTTGCTTTCAATCGTATACGTACACGAGGGAGCACAAGCACTAGTACGGGTATTCCTTCGGTAACTTGATCATTGCGGTAAACAGATGCTCGTCCGCTCTAGTGCTCGTTGTCATTCCCGGTCTCTCTCTCTCTCCTCTCTCTCTCTCTCTCCTCTCTCTCTCTCCCCTTCCATCTGTATTAGTTTGTCTGCTCCTGTGTGCCAGGTGAACGCGAGTGCAAACTGATCTTGACAAGGGGTACAAGCCACGCGTGGGTCCGGCATGAGCAATGATGTGACAACACGTTGCTACCACCCCCGCTGAAACGGCCCGCCTTCGAATCGTCTAACAGTGTACTCTACGTTATACTCTGCATTTATACGAGTACTCTCGTAAAATTAGCGAACTGAAACATGGACGTGGTCCTCTCCTTGATGAATTAAATTGGTTATTGTCCGATGCTGTCAGTCCCGGAAGAATTCTTTATTGCAAATTACGTACTCTAGGCTGATCCCGTGCCTTTTCCCGTCCTATTAATGGTTCTTTCTAATTCATTGTCTGCTTCATAATACAAGCTCGTTAAATATGTACATTTGTACGCCTGTGTATTTGTGCATGTGCGTAAATTATAAGCTATTAATTAATATTACGCGATAAACTAGTATGCATTAGATTATTGTAGATATAAATACTGTTACGGCACTGCAGCGCGAGCCAATTTCAAAATTGAATCAACTTAAATAATCTTTTATTAAAATAAATCTGCTAATTTGTATTTTTCACTCAAACTGCAAGAGCCCAACGCATTAAAAAAATTAAAACAAGGAAGAAGGATGCGAGTGTGGAGTGTAAATGGAGTGAAATAGTCACGCCTCGGGGAAAATTAAAGTTCTTTGTCACAACAATCTCACTTATGGCAAATGCTCTCTTCCACTCCATCCATTTCTCTCTCTCTCTCTCTCTCTCTCTTCCTCTCTCTCTCTCTCTTCTTTTCTCTCTTCCTCTCACTGATCCTTTGTAAAGGCTGACGCATTGTATATTACGAAACAGCTTTCGCTCAATAGCTGAGTCGTACCGGGCGCTTGACTCTCCAGATAGTTGTTGCGCATTCTCTGAAATGGCAGATAACCGCAAGAACGTCGAACTGTAAACATCGGGAAACGTGTTAGCCTCGATCTTCATTATTTATGCCTTCACTAGTGAGCCGGATGAGTGCAGTCACTGCTTTAATTTAGGCTTTGTCATGGTGTAAGTCTATGAATGGCTACACACCTATTGATTATCCACGTAACATGACGCTTATCTACGGATTATTATTCGCACTCGTAATAGCTTATTTTCAATATGCAGTGTATTGCTCGAATAAATGGTAACACTGAATCAAACTATAACATTTAAATATTTTGTATTTTACTCCTTAACGCATAATATTTTCTCTTTTTAACCCTACTTAAAAATATTTTTAGATTAGCTTGCATTTTATAATTTTACTTTGGTACAAGTCGAGTTGCTTAATGTAAACTTTTTATTCGAAAAAACCTCGTAAATTTTTACGAATTCTTTTCTCGAGTTCGGAAAAATTCTGCAGACAGATTATTATTTAATTCATTTTACTGAATTTTAAGCCAAAACTAAATTAAGACACACGTTTTTTCTTATAGAACCAAAATATTTAACTAGACGTTATATATTTTGGTTTTAAGTTTTTGCAGCTAAACAGCTCAGCTTTCGTTTCATCTGCCACTGAAAGTTCCAACTTGGTCCGAAACAAAGTAATTAAAATTATAAAAAATCTGCTAAGAATAACGTCGAAGAAGGCACTTGGGAGGTAAGCGCATTAAGCCTGAAAATATCGCAATGATTCGAAATAATACGAAATAAACTGTGCAGTAAAGAATGACGGGAAATCCTTTTGAATGGAATCCAAATAGCATAAAATTTTAGCTAAATGCGACGTTCTAAAATCTGCGCTAATAAGTCCAAATATCGACGAGCTTTGTTTCGCCTTGGGATTATATTTATCTACTTTTCCGACGACTGGTTACATAAAACATAAAAGAACAGCATGAACACATTTGCCGAATCCCATCAAGATTTAACATAAATTCGCAGAATTTTCATTTCAGCCCGTTGCGCAAACAGCCCAGGTTTTCTGCAAAGCTGCGGAAGAAACAATGGCGTGCGATAATTTCGTCATCGTCCGCTCCAGCAGCCCGCGCAAACGGAAACACAAAGGAGGATCGTTCGTTTTCCCAGTAAGGTAATCGAGGACAGCAGTTTAACGTAAACAAGTGGCGGACTTACGGCATCGGTATGAATCGGATGGGCAGCAAAAAGAAGGCCAGTCAGTGCAGCAAACCCCGGACGCAGCGAAGCCACGGCCAGACTCACTCTGGTAACGAGCATACAAGCCGCAGCGTGGAGGGCGACGTTAGTCGCATGGTACCAGGATGGCGTCAGACCCGCCGCTAGGTAATTCAATCTGAAATCACAGAATTATATGAAACACTTTAGTCTGGTTTGTATTCTCTAAAATATCCGTACAATAATTATCTCCGCTTTGATCGATGGTTTTAGTCGTTCGCGCAAAGGGGACAAGGCACAATATCTGCTACGCCTGGTTTATAACGTTGAAAGTCTACGCGTGCGTGAACAGTAAACTGATCGATCAGAGCACTATAGTGGTTTCGTTTGACCGGCGAATAAGTGATTAGGCCACTGATTATCTCAGAATTCGAATTAGATAATTATGTTTTAATGTTCATCCTAAGTAAACGGGAGCTTATCTGCCTTCATATTTGTGATCTTTTTCATGGACTCGTGCTGATTTATAGAATCGAGTTGATTAAGTTCATTATTGTATTACTTTTACACACTGAAAATCTGCAAATCTACGAACTTAAGGCCTACGTAGCATAGATTGTCAACTTCGGCACATATTCTACCATCAAGTGCAAATCATTTTTAACAATAATTAAAGATTTACGAGTATCGATTCAATTAAATTTATCGTCGATTATTATGTACATGTAAAAGTAAATCAAACTTATCTCTCTATAAATAAGTTTTATTTAAAATAATGAGAAATTAAATTAAATTTAACGTACATTTATACAAAAACATAATCTGCCAGTACTTGACGTATAAGATTATTTCAAGACTATTAACAATATGAAAATGTTGCAACTGGATAAAACTTTTCTTAACAACGTAGGTATTTAAATTAATAGTCGTGTATTTCAATTTCGCGTGCTTTCTAAGCATTAAAGGCAGAATTATATAAAATAGTATAAAAATAGAGTATTCGAGTGTCATAAGAAAAGGAAATTGTTCGCTTGATATCAATCTACTAATGATATATCGCAACAGTTATATTCGATACAGAGGCTGATAAATGCTTATTGAAATTAAAATTGAAACGATTCCAACAGCAATTTTCCCAAAATCAAATACTTTATTGGATACGATATTCCGTACCTTTGTCTAAGATGAAATAGTTATCTGAAAGATAAGCGAGAAAGAATAAAGCGATGGGTGCAGTCGCTGCCTAAGCGGATTACATAAAAGAGTTATATTTGGGTTAATAATAATCTGCGATAATATTCGACGCAGGCTAAAACAAAGGCTTTTCGTACTTCCGGCAGTAGATAATAGAAAATTGGACGAATGATGATAATCTGAATCGAGGGTTGAACGAACTAAGTCACGGTTGAGCCGCGATCTCCAATTCATCCTGCCAAGGACGCGTTTGTACGATCCAAATGAATAGTTGGCGGAAGCGATTGATTTGAATAGTGCTGATTGGCCGATAATTGAAAACAGACCATGGAGGTCACACTCTGGCAATTAATTTATTCGCTCCCCTTTAGCCAAACTCTATTTTTATAATATATATTATCATCGGATTTCTCGTCAATTCAACCAGTAGGACTTGAATTATATTTCAGTGAAATGCGAAAAATACAATATACCGGAAGTTTAAAAGACACGCTGAATTTCTCGGCGATAAAAAGAAAACCAACAATCGGTCGAATAAAAGAGGCAGTTCTGAAAGTGACGCAACGCTGAATAGGAAAACAAAAACACCGCAAGTGTTTTCATTTACAGGCAAAACTCGTCAAATTTTAGGAAAACGTTCAAGTTTAGTCGAAGCTCTCGTTAAGTTTCTAACTTTGGCAAAAGCCGCTTAAGACCAACTCGACTTAATCGGATTTTGAAACTCCAACGCTCCACTTTTTTCGTTCTTCACTTTTCTCTTTGATACTGATGAAGACGATCCGCGCTGCTGGCTCTTCGGATTTTAAAGAAAATCCGAATGAAAGCTACGGAGGGAACATTTGTCGAGCAACTGTTAGTCTCCTCTTCGATGAGAAAAGATAGTAATACGGCAAGCGTCTTGAGCGCGGAATAATAAGGGATGAGATAATAAAAGTTCAAGTCGGAGTGAAATAGAGAAAGGAAGATTGAGAGAGAGAGAGAAGGAGAGAGGAGGCACTCGTGCGTGGACGAAAACAAACATCGTAACATGCTGACGCAGCACTGCAATAATTTTGGACGCCTGCTGTCGACGTGTACGTAAGGTCGACGTTCTGCCGGCGCAGTGCACCTCCTCCCTCCGGCCCTACACTCAGAACTGGAGATTTTGGCTTTGGCTTCGTTCCAGGTGTCAAGGATTCTAGGTAGCTTCAAGCCGGAAACGCAGAAAGCTCGTGATTCCGTCTACTTTCTTACTGCCGGACGAACTCACTTTTTATATTCCAAGTCCAATAAAGCACTTTATCGTTTTATCGTCCATAATTATTTCACGCTATTCGGAAGATTTTACAAAAAAGCCTCGGTCCTGCATTATTAAAGGAAAACGCTAAAAGAACATGCCCGGGATTGTTGGTATCATTCAACTTACAAAGTAAGTGCTGTGGGTATGGAATACACTGCGCGTCAAAAAACTAAAGCCGCCTCTCAAACTAAGGCTTGAAATTTACTTCCAAGTGAGATGTAGATTGAAATTGTAAACACGAGTCAAGAAAAAAATTTTAATGTTCTCGGTATTGGCGAAAAGTTTAATTTATCAAAAACTGACTTGGCAATTATTTAACGCACACACGCCGACTTATAAAAAGACAACTATAATAAAAATATCTAATTGAATATACAATTTCATTTAATATTTTTAAATTACGCAGCTTATTTAATAACTGAAAAGATACTTGAATAAAAAAAAAAATTTTTTAGTCTAAAATTAATGCCAAGCACAAACTGTGTGCAAGTTGGAATTACTATAAACCATTTAAAACTTTCACGGTATAAGTCATAAAAAATATTATGTGGTGTTACGTTGACGGCACATAGTGCCTTCAAAATATTTTAATATTCATTCGTATAACATACTACCCTATGTTATTAGCCCTTATTTTGTAATTATTGAATTATCAAAGGACTTTTTCGAAATAGAACACAACTAACTCGAGCATCAGGGGTAAATTACAAATAATAATAATAAAAATACCAACTGCAACAGCCATATTAATAATATTAATAGAGAGTTTACAGAATAACTGTTATCATTATTTCGCGGCACCTTAATTAAATTACGCGCCGTTGGGAATTTTATTTATAAACAAAACTAGATGGCCGAAAAAAGCGCCTTTCGAA
This sequence comes from Platyscapa corneri, assembly GCA_018907185.1. Lineage (NCBI taxonomy): Eukaryota > Metazoa > Arthropoda > Insecta > Hymenoptera > Agaonidae > Platyscapa > Platyscapa corneri. The sequence continues at coordinate 2,438,919 of JACCHW010000025.1, read as the reverse complement.
ATACTTTACGAGGTATTGTTCTATAAAAAGTACGTATAAAGCATTATTTATACAGTTATATTGCATTGATGAATCGTGTGAAACAATTTTTGAAATTCGAAGCCAAGCGAGGTCGAAAAAAACAAACATTCCTTTTCAGGACGTCGAAACACACGTCACGTTTTGCGAACAGCGACACGTAACACGTCGACTCGGCCGTAGCAAAACGAAACGAAGGTATTTCGCACGTACCTGCGTACATGGAAGATTACATTTTGTAGGAAGAATAAAATTACTTTTGCCGCGCATCCGTGCATCCATGCGTCCGCTCGCACTTTACGTTGTCTCTCTCAATCTACCACACTATTTCGTTGTCGTGTTCACGCAGTTATAGGCAAAAATATTAGATTTTAACGTGTATAGAATATGTAAGATGGGAGGCGCATGTGCAGGACGATAATTTTATTACGAATGTATTTATAATCTCCGAGTTGGTAATTTTTGCCGAGTCGGCAAATTTTCAGAATGAAAAGCCGCATCGAGTGCGTAAATAAATTAATACATCTCCTTGGAAAATCACGGAGTAAATCATTAATGATAAGAGAGGTCTAGAGGACGAGAGGACGAGAGGACGAGGGGACGAGAGGATGAGGGGACGGGCAAAGATGAAAGAAGAAAACGGAATATAAGTGGCCTCCGTTATTTTTTTTCAAGAAAGTACTTTTCCAGTAATTCTAGCGTCCATGTCTCGCAAGGAAGAAGCTCTGCCCAACAACTCCATTCGTCGTCGTAACGAGGCATTAAAGTCCGACGATGTCGTTAAATCATACCGACCCGGGGGCCACGTCGACTCCTCTCGAGTCGGCGTTTGTCTCGACTCCAAAAAGGTTGAAAAGCCTGCTGATGTCGGTTCGTTATCCGGCGCATCTCCTCGCTTTTCTCTTACGCGCGCATTTTCAAGCTCTCGGCCGAGCTCGAGCCCCTTTCTCCCGTCCCTTTCCGCCTCATTTTCGCGACTGTTTTCCGCAGCTCGGGCCTCCAATCGTCGAAAATGAGAGCGACGCGCAGCTCCTTCCGGCCGAGGCCTTTAAGAAACGAGAATCCGAACCGCGTGGAAAAAATAGCACACACGCATTTGTTGGCAGAGGTTGGGCGTGGCGCCCCGAGCTACACGGCGGCACCCCCTCGATTCTTACCTATCCCACACTCTTCTCTCTATCTCGGTACTTTTTCCAGCTCATGACTGCAGCCCGTAGTAGCGCCTCGGTTCTTCCTCGTTTTTCCTCCGGCGGAGGCGGAAAGGTCGATACGCTCGTAGGACATCCGTTATGGCTCGGGGACATAACATACACACTATCTTTCTCACTCCTCGCTTCAACCCCTTTCTTCTTTCGAGAGCATCCATGTATCCTAGGGGAGACGACTGCAGAGTCGCGCGCTACCTTGCCGAGCTCCCCTGCCCCTTTCTGTCGAACCCACGGTGCTTTAAGAATTCGGCCGAGAACTTGTCGAAAGGAAAAACTGGAGACGAGTGGCGGCATTTTCATCATTGAATTATTTATTGATTGGCTTTTATTGAAATTTATCAAGTCTCGGGGTTCTCGAGGATCGTGCACACGCCTGCTCCTGAATCAACAGGCAATCGAGAAGGAAAGTTTTCTCCTTGACAGCGCCCGGGGCTCTGCGAGATATCACGCGAAAAATGAGGCTTATTCTCTTTGTTTCTTTACACCCAATTCATTTTTCGTTCGCCTTCCTTTGGCTCTTCTCGACGCTCTTTCGCGGTCCATCTTCTTCCACTTCTTCAGCTCCTCCGCGTTTCTTGATTTTTTCCCCAAGCCAGCTGAAGCAGTAGATGATTAATGCTGCGCAATGGACCGAGGAGAAGAAAATAAATGTCGGTTACTGAAAAGAGGCAAATGAGGTCGCGCATGGCTTTTCCGGAATCCACCGCGCATCGGCCTTCACTTCCGGTCGTTAGGCAACCAATCCTCCTTTTTGCGCCAACAATATCGTCCATTTCATAGTGGGAGTGTCGCATAGCAATGAGTGTCGCGGTACGTGCAACCGCATTCAAATTCGCGGGACGCGTGAAAATCGAACGAGAGTGGCACCGGTTAGTGCTTGCGGTATGGCATCCCTTTATGGAAGCGCACATTTTATTTGACTCCTACAGAGTGCACGAACGATAGCTCGAACCTCCCCTGCGCTCCGACCCCTTATCGAGCGTTCACCGCGACCGTAAAAGAAGGATTTTCCTTTTAAAAAGACACCTTTGGAAGATTTATCATTTATCTGCGCCCGCGAAAGAGGAGGACTCAGCGAACGAGATCTTGTAACTGGATGCGTCGCCACACCCGGGGTATTACTTGTCTATGATTGCAAATTGAGGTGCCTGTGATTGCGAGCACGCACTTAATTTTTCTGATTATTAGAAAGCATGGATTTCCGCAAATAATTAAAAAACGACTTTTTATTGTCCCTAGAGAAAGAATTTCTTTCAGTTGGCAGATTAATATTTAAAAAAATAGTTCTTGGTTTGTTTAGTGACAGTTTATCTGGCCCGGTGTTTAGCAAGTGTCAACCAAACTTGCAATTATATCCGCAAGGACAAAAGTTCAAAAATGTATTTACAGATGTTTATACAAAATCTTTTCACGAGCATCTTTTTCTTGCTGGGAAGCGAAAGAAGCTTTTAAGAATAAGATTTTAAAAGGACAATTTTAGTCATTTCATGTTAATAATTTATAATAAAAGGAAAATATTTCTTTTTCATTGTACGGAAAAATTAAACAGCTTTAGTTATGAAAAATTCCGAGTCATTTATGACTTATAATTTAATAATCTGACATTGTATTCCGTTTTCATTCGAAGAAACTTTAAGCATCGTCTTTTTATTCCAAATAGTTTTCTTTTATCCATAATATAATTATGTAAAGTTTCAATATACTGCCGAATGAACAATTTTCAGATCAAATTTGCTCAATTATTTTAATTTTCGTCAGTATTTTTAGTTGGTAGCGCTTATTTTATCTTCGATTTTTTAAAACATATTATCTTTTGAATTAATTTAGTCTCAAAAGACGTTGATTAAATAATTAACGATGAAACTAGATATCTATGCAAGTGAAAAATGAAGCACTGATTTAAGATAAATTGTCTATGATTTATGCAATAATAGCACTTTAATGAGATTATTAGTTTAAGTAATATTTAAATTTATTAGTTTTATATAGTTTTGGAATAATATCTTATATGAGAAATTCAATGTTAAGCTAAAAAGGCGCTATTAAATCCGCGTAATGTATGCATAAAGAATAGAAAAGCATGAGGCATAGATTTCGTAAAGTTTAAAGTAAAATATTTTAGTTTACTTTTCGAAATTTAAGTTCATTTAAGCAACTTGGGTTAAGTTATTGTTTCTATTAGTTGGAAGAAATTCGTTTCAAGGTAACTCCATTAAAGTTATAGCACAGTATTAGAGAAGCCAAAAGTTATGTTATTCGCAGCGCTTCGGTTAAACTAATTTTAAAAACTTATATATAGAATGTGGACTAAATATTTCTAATATAATCCAGACTAGGATAAAGAAAATTTAATTTCTCTTTCCGATTTTAATTCGATGCGATCCCCTGCTATTTATTATCCATTCGCTCTTCTTTCACGGAACTAATTAGATGATTGGCGCACTAATAGTTGAAGAGTTTTGTTTATTTTTCGTTGAACCTGAACTGGCATTTTTCCTAAAATACGCTTATAATTATTATAACTAGTTAGCGGTGAATATTTGCGAACAAGTTGCTCTCGTAACGCGAATGCAATATTCCAGTACAGGAGTACGAACTTTCGATATTGTTTTTGAAATATGATTCAGGAAACGTAGACTTACTTTGCTCTACCGAGTAATTTAATAAATTCCTCTATTAAACCGCAAAAATCTCCAGGATGGCGGGATAACGAAAACAATATAGCTGATTTTCCGCGTTACGTCGGGAAGTGCTCGTGCGGATGGGAGCCGCGTGCAGTAATACATCCTACTCCCGGTGGATGTTTCAACGCAAGGGAAATCCAGAATTATCATCATTCGCATTTCGCTTCAAGATATCGGCTACGTTAACGCGCAATCCCGGCGTCATTGATTTCCAGTGTACGGACCAAATAACCCTTCGGATCGTGTTCAATCACACTTTCAATATACCATAACTCATTTATCCCCGTGGAGCTGATGCGCAAGAAGGAGCGAAAGGCTTCGGTCTACCCCACGCGAGTGCGATCGTGTTTTTTATCTCCTCTACGAGCGCCCTTCCCAACGCCCTCCCCCCACCCACTGGATTAGCCATTTTTCCACGAGGCAATCTTTAAAGAAGAATACCACCAGTGCACTCGAGTCCTCTATACGCTGCTCATCATTCATGCTATTATCAGCGACGCCGGTAACTCGGGTGCGCGTGCACCCCCTCCCCTCGGAGCTCCTCAATGCCTGTTAATTTGTGTGTATATTCGCATTGGTTCGTGCTCGTGTAGTCTTAACTGTGTACCGTGGAAACGCTCCAAGTACCGGATACTAGCGGTGGGCAGCGATCGAGCTGTTGCTGGAAGCGATGGATGAATAGGTAGATAAACGGATGGGTATCGACGTGAATTACGCGCGCTCTTGCCCCGACGGCCGATGCGATTTGACAAGGGTTTCGTTCCTTTTACACCTCAATAATTAATATGCGCAGACTACGTCAAAGCCAATTCACCTGCCGTATTAATACAGGCCCCCGAGGTAGACAAAGCCCGTTAGTTGTGCCGAATTATAATTTAATTTGTTTTCTCCGCCCCTTTGTTCACGCGGTAAAAACTTCTGTCGTGCGACAATTCTTCAATGGAACTCAATAGTTTCCCAAACAATTTTTAGTATTATGTTTTATTTTATTGCAAACACTATTGTGCGTTGTAAAAGTCGTTGAAATTCCTCGCAGTGCCTTTCTGCAACTGAGATAAGCCGATTAAAACCCAAATCATTCCGCGAATTCAGGATCCAATTTTGTTTCGTCCCTGAAAATTAAAATTTATTCGCCGCTTCGATCGTTAAACATCACACATTTGAGGAAAAAGCTTGTTCGTCGAATTCATAGACGGCTATCTGTCCTGAAAATAAACGACTTCTTGTTTTGGATAATGGTTTCTTTAAATACAAAACTTATAATATATGCAAATTCGCAATGCGTACTTGGCAAGAGCGTAAAAACGGTAAACGCACGGAAAAAAATGCATGTCGTCATCTAAGTAACGGTACACGTAACCGTCAATCTATAGCATATTGATTTATCTATACTGCATTTGCGTATAACTTTGCCTAATTTTATGCCTGGAGCAGTAATTTTCGTATTTATTTTACAAGACGAAACGATAAGCCAGACTCGGCTAGAATACAAAATATATATTTTATAAATTTAATAATGTAGTGTTATTAAAAAAAAAAAAAAAAAAAAAACAGTAAAAATCAATAAGGAATCGAATTACAATTACGCGCGAGTCGAGAATATGTAAAATCAAATATTTTTATTTAAATACGATCTTTTATTGCAAGAGGGAAAAAAATTAAGCTTCGATAAGTTTCCGGGAAATCAAAGAAATGGAGGTGTACCGAGAAAGAAACCGTAAAGCTCTACACGTTATGCGAACTCAGCGTTTACATTCGACATTTTCGAACCGCAGTCATGTACGAACCGCGGAATGTTCTATCGTTTATCTATTTTGTATATTTCCCTCGAATATTCCGCATGAAATTAGAAATAAAAGGGAAAAACGTTTCAAAAGTATACAGGAAAATAAAAAGTAAAAGCTAGCCTTTAACGAAAAATTTTATCTAAAAATCAATAGGCGCCGAATGAAAAAACAAAGCTAAGAATTACAGACTACGCGGCTGTTATTTTGTAACGGTCAAAACTTTCAAATGAACCGAAAACAGAAGAATATGAAAGCATTCGTCAATGCGTACTGGATGAGATATAATTCGAATAGGCGAATCGATTGAAACGTAGATAGAATTCGAATATTTGCAAACCTGGAACTTTCATGCATTTCAATGCCGCGAATATGAAGTTTGAAAAAATCTGGAATTCAGAAAATGTATAATTGAGCTGCGACGTCGAAAGCAGAGATAAACGTGATTCGAACTTTTTTAAAGTATGAAATAATGACAAATATAAATGACCAGAGGAGAGGAATGTCGTAAAAGCGAAAGGGCGAATGGGGGCTTAAGAGTAGCTACGGGGATTCGATAGACTCGTGGAACAGTTTCCAAGAGTACGCATTGTTCTTAATGGTGCGGATGTGCAGCGTTGCCGGGGTGCGCATGTTGGTAGCTCCTAGAGGGAGGCCGAAAGAGTTAGGCGTGCACGGCATATTAAAAGAGACCCGCGTCTCGTTGCCGTCGTTGGCATTGGCTTCGTCTTTCCGTTTCCTCCCCGACCACGGATATCCACCCGCAGCCTTTCTCGAATTCTTTCTCGGTCACGTTCCTTACTTCGGGAATTCCGAATATTTACAGAGAGCCGGACGCGACGCGTGGCCACGGGACAGTTCTTGGTTTATTATTCTCCGTGTGGTTCCTCGCGCCAACCTACCACTATTGTTGGCCTGCGAGGACGCGAATATTTCGAATAATTCTCTGTCGCAAGCGCCGACTCTCTACTTTTATTCGCTTTTATTTCTGGGTAAGGAAAAAGGGTGGATACATCGGTTGATGGCTCCGTAGTCGAGCCTCGGAATTTCCAGGCGGCGCATGCGCTGACAACGAGACAACGAAATTCCGCGCCAAAGGCCCGAGCCACGCGAAGGATTAAAGCGAAGAGCTGCCGGGGCTGGTGGCGCGCGCGCGTACCAAAAATTTTTATCTTATCTGGCTGCGACGCGAAATCGAGGGCGTGAAGGAGCCGGAGAAACAATACACTTAATGTCTCTAGAACGACTGTTGTATTCTTTCTTCGATGGCGCACTGGCGCAAGGAGTACGCGCTTCCTCGCAATCTTACGGAGCTCCAAAGCTTTGATACGGCGACATTAACGGTCTCTCTCTTTCTGCCTTTCCCGTTCTCCCGCCCTGCTCTTTTTCTCAAGAGAGGCCTCTTGAGATTCTTCGAGTAGAATTCAGCCGAAAGATAAACCTGCTCTTACTTTTCTCACAACTTTGAAAATACACTTTGCACCTCTCGTAAGATTACAATGCAACCTTTCTCGTAATCTTAAAGTCTGCAGTAGTCGATGAAACAGTCGACAAAGTCTTTTCATCAGTGTTGAAAAAAACTCTCATCCGGACGACACGTTCATACGTTACATTTCGTTGCATACATCGAGCATCGCGTGGAAAAATTGTGCTGGTAAATACGTTTCTTTATCCAATGTTGTAAGTGAATACATTAAGCGGGACGTTAATTAAGAAATTTATCAGAAAATATATATGGCGCGTGTCAACTGTATAATTTTACTCAACTTTATAATCCGGCTTACTAAATTTTTTATCCAATATTTGCCCAATATTTAAATAGTCTCGAAATGATTGTTATTCTAATTCATTATCTTTAAGGATACAAAGAATGTTCGCATTAAACATTAACTTTTTTGCAACATAAACTTTTCACCTAAGCGCCGCGCGGTTTTATTAAAGAGTGAAATAGGCGCGATCGATTTGCCGAATAGGTCAAGTAAAGAATTCGGAATACAATCATTAGACGAATATAAATTCATTCTAATTTGTATTCTGATTATTACTGTAGTTTTTACAGCAATAGCCTAAATTAAGCTTCAAAGTTTTTACGTCCTTAAAAGTTGAATAAAATTAGAAAAGCGACGACATAAATTTTTACAGATTTTGAGCAACTTTAACAATATTAGAGGAGCGCAATCGAGTGAAATACCTTATAAGAACCCATTGAAAGCTTGATGATGATTTCTGCAAATAGTTTCGTCCAATTTGGAAAGAATTACGAGTGCAAAGCGACAAAGTCGTTTTTTTATTTTTACAAGAATATTGAAAAGTTTAAGCCATTAAAACTTAACTTTATGCGTACTATAAAAAGTTTCTCATAAATTTTCATGAATATTATAAATACTACAAATACCTGTATTTATGCAAAATATCATCTATTTATACACGAAAGCTTAGAGAAGATTATGCAAAAAATGGTTAGCGAGAAAATTGAGAATACATCGTGTGTCTTGAAGCCAGGTGACTGAGAATTTTAAAAATAAAATCACTGAAGTATACAGATTGAGGTCTCATAGCTCTTGAATTTTTCAAGAGATGGAAAAAAGTTGAAAAAGTTAAGCCAAAATGTAGAAAGTAGCAAAAATAAAAAAGGCAGGCGCCAAAACGGGGGAAAAGATGTGAATTGGGCGTAGATTACGGAAATGGTTTAAGTAAGCGTTTCCTTTTTGCGAAATTCCTTAGGTAGTTTAGGCCGAGGAATCCGTGAGAAAGTGGGACAGGGCGGGGGAGGGATAGCGTATGCTCATGGCACGTGATAAACCGGCGAAGTGGCATCATTAGAAGGGACGACTGGTGGTGGCGGGCCGCAGCCTCGCGGTCGGCCGCTAAAACGAATACATTGTTTCTACGTGTTCTGGAACTTTCCATTTTCCCTCTACTCCGCCGCCTACGCCCTCGCCCTCACTCTCCCGACGAGCATTTGACGTAGTCGTGCGCACACATACGGACTTTTCCTCGGGCTCCCATGGGTACGCAGCCCCAGTACGTACGAGCGCTTTGTGTACCCAGACCTGTACGTATGAGTGTCACTTCGCCCGTAATTAGCGATTAAAACTTCCCTCGGCCATTTCTTTCCTACTCCACGGGCTATTGCCCCGTAGATTTCCGTCAGGAAAAACTCACGTATCTCTTGGTTACGTTTTCCGCAGTGCGAGCTAACCCGACTTGCTTCGAGCCGCTGCTCTTTTTCTTTCCTCTATTTTTAAATGCTAAAAATAAAATATAAAATATCCCATTTGCATGAGTAAGTGCAGCTACGCAATGCTGTCCAGTCGTTATTTTTTAACTTAACGAAACGACAGCGATTGCATTTTTTAGCGCAAGCATATTGAAATCTAGTAAAAACATATAAATGCGTTCAGTGTCAATTTTATATAGACGTCAATCATCGACAGAATCGCTTTTACACACACGCGCGCGCGCGTACACACACACATATATATTTAACAAAACACTTTTCTTTGTTTTGTTAAATATTGATAATATTTAAAGGAGCGCGTCGAGTAAAATTTTGTTAATTATAAATATTTAAATTATAATCGATAAATAATGTATTTTCAAAAAACATCGTATTCGTATGAATAAAAATTTAGAGATTAATGAATTTAAAGGGTAGTATTAGTAATACTTAAACTGAAGTTTTAGTCAACGTCTGACTTGTTTTTGAAAACAATATGAAATTTATATAGAGTTTAGACGCTTTTTAATCATAAATGTATTTTCGACCGGCAAGTGCAACTGCATTATTTCGTTCTTTAGTCTCGAGGAAATTCTTTATTTTAAAAAATTTCGCGTCGCTTTAATCCGGAATAAAAAACTGAACAAACGAATTGCACTTTAATATTGTGAATTATTGTCGCGAGTTTAGTTTTTCGTCCACACGGAATCAGGGGTATTCTTAAAGTTTAAAAGAATCCTTAAATTGTTTCAATGCTTAATCCATACGTATGCTTTGAAAAATTCTTATTTTGAGAATAGCAACGCATTCTGCGAAAGGTAGTCGGAGGAAAAATAAAAAAAATAGAATTGTAAGAATTTTTTTATCTTCTTTGGTAATGAAAAACGGAAGAAAAAACAAAGACAGGGCGAGGAATGAAAAGGGAGCGAAGGTGTAGCAACAAAGAGAAACGGAAAGACGACGAGCTCGGTAAAGTTGGGTTCTTGACATGAACAAAGCTCGCAATTTCGCCATTCTTACCACCCATTCTATCCGTGTTACGGAAAATACGAAGGTTGTCTTGTCACCTCGATGTTGCTGTGCGAAGAAAGCGAGACAGAATGCAGCCACATATACCTTATCTCTTATCTGTCCCGTCTCGAGGTCGCGATTCGAAAAGCCGATCTCGCTAGCGAGTCTACTCTGACTACACTGTGTCGATTTCATTTTCTTTTCATTTTCTTTTCCTCCTAGTGTAAACATAAGACATGTAGTGAGAAATATATAAGGACGTCATTCTTGTCTTCGATACCATTGAACAATATTTCGTCCTGGAATTATTTTTCTTGGCTTCGTTAGTCGTAATATATACTATCATTTATTCTGAAAAGACTTTTTAATCCATAATCATGGATTGTCCCGACTAGAAAAGTAACGAAAATAACGTATGAAATTAAATACAAAGAAAAATCTAAATGATTACTGGAAAACATAATCAGCTTACTCTATTCTCATTTATTGATTATTAAAATTACATTTCAACTTGTTGAAAAGGATTCCATAAAAAAAGCGTAAGAACTATGAGACGTAAGAAGAAATTTTCAGAAAAAAACACACCCTTTTTAGTACGAGTATTTAAATTCTTTTTCTTTTCTTTAAATTCAAATAGCGATATTTATAAATTGAATTTATCAGGGCGGAGATTATTATTTTTAAAATTATAAATTTGGATCCAATCATACTTCATAAATTCTAAATATGTATGGAAGAAATAGGTGAAAAATATATTAGTTTTTCAGATATAAAAATAACACATTAAATCCTAGAATCTTAAATTTATGAGTTAAATAGAAAATAAAGAGATAATTGATTCAGTTCTTCTTTAGCGATAAATTTGCTTTTTCATATTTCTGTATAATAAATTCAATTGGGAATACGAACCAGAGTAATATTAAAATTTGCGTAAAATGTATTTTCAGAGCTTTTTACTATTTCTAATCGATATATTAAGTCCAGCTGAAGTATACACTTTCATCACAGAGTGGGCAGTTTTACTCATTAACTGCTTGGATTAATAAAATTGAAGTGAAAAATTAGAAATGAAAATTCAACTTTCTACCCTGCAGATAAATTTAAATATTTTACTACTTTAAATACATTGAATTAATATTTAATAAGGAATTATCATTTACACTGTATTAAGGCTTCGCTTACAATAAAATATGAATAGCGCCAGAAACTCTATGCAATTAAATAACGGGCTACTCTATAAATACTGATTATTAAAACTTAGATCGTTCAGTCGAAGTAGTAGGATTAACGTATAAAGTATAAATTTGATATTCTACTTAATCATTATTTGATATTTGTTAAATAAAGTTCCGACTATGAAAGTAAGATGCAGCGCGTGAGTTATTTTTTCTAAGTGAAACATGTATTCGCTTGTAGTTGCGTATTCTCCCGTATTTTACTATTCGTATGAAATATCGATAAAGAAAAAACTTTTCAGTATTAAAGGAGATCGGCTATGTTTAAAAATGTGAAAAATAGCGTGAACAAAGCAATCGATCGAAACTACCGTGTATTCGACGTGTGCAAGGCTGTGCACGTTTCAGATTTTATTATTCAGCGCGGCCGTGAAATCCAATTCTGTGCTTAAGAAACATGGGAATTTCTAAAGGGCTTCATTCGCTTGCACGTACTGATACAGATCGAGAGGTTTATTTTATTAAGAAAGATTAGCGAAGGCGTTGCAGGGAGGTCAAAGCAAACTTAGGCGAGTTGGTGGGAAAGCAAAGAAAAGAGAGCGCATATATAATAGGGGATGAGAAGGAGGAAGAGCGAAAAGGTGGAGGAAAAATTCCAGTGGAACGAGAGACTAAGTGAAAGACGAGAGAATGGACTTCGAAGAATGATGAATCGGTTTTCGCTTTCCCTTCCCGGTGCGTTTTCTTCGGCTCTTCCGATATTCTTTCCTCCGCCCTTTGTCCCCTGTTCTCAGCCAACGACCTCACGACTGAGGCAAAATATAGTTTGACACTGCAGGATAAACTCGGCGCTTAAAAACTTTCTCAATCTTGCTTCACAACCAGTTCGTTCGCGAGCTTAGGCTTCGAGAGACCAGCTTTCAGGGCACTTGAAAATATCGCACACTAGCATAAACTCAAATCCTTACTTAACAGGACAAAATGGAAAAAGAGTAGAAGAAGCGACGCACAGAAACTTTACAACATATGTTTGCTTTTGAAACAATTATAGTCCATAAATTTTGTAAATCGTTTTGTGTGCTCGACAGAGCAGAACATGCATTTATTCCGGCCAAAATTGTACGACAAACGAAGAAACGAAGAAAAAAAATGTAATTTTCGTTCTCTTCGCCAAAAAGAGAGTTTTTTCTATTATTAGCAAATGTGACGTTAACGAGTACACAAGTTAAGTTTTACTTAAAAACGCTGGCCCACGAACCTGCGCGGTACTTGATAAAAGAAATTTAATCAGAGTTACATTAATTCCAAATATTTAATCACATATTTTTTATCATAATTCGTTCTTGTATCAAGAAGAAAATTATTAAAGTTCACATAAATAGATATTTTTAAGGAGCAGAAATAAATTATTACCTTATCCTTGATTAGTTTAGGCGAAATTTTGATAATAATCTTTGCAAACTTTGCGTTGATTGCTCGCATAAATTACTTGTAAAAATATGTTAAATTCAATCGAGAAGGCTCATTTTGTTCTCGACGGAAGTTTATAATTACAATAAAGCTCGTGAAAACTAAGGCTTTCAAGGAGTTGGAAAACTAGAATAAAGACAATTTGAGCGAGTTGGGTGGTTTCGAGTTTACTCGAGCGATCGATCAAATTATGATCGAGTGCCACTAATAGTACGGAGAAGGCGTGAGATTATGTTGACTGGTTGCACGTCACTTGGGAATCGAAAGTTGTCATAAATGTCCTGTCGCTTTGACGTCGATACCAACAGCAGCGATTCGTCGAAGAAACTCGTTCGTCATAGTCGTCTGTCACATCTTTTCGAACCTTTAGTCTGATTTAATCTAATCTTCCAGGCGACGCGCGGAAAATTGTCCATGCTTTTTCCATTATTTTTCGAGATTTGTAATGTTCTGTTGATCTTATTAAAAGCCATAGCATTTCCTTCTGCCAGGTAGACAACAAGTTATGGATATTATCACTTGGAAGTACGATAAATCACTAGTAGCATTAAGATTTCGTATAATACCGGCTCATATCGAGTTTCATTCGTAATTTTTAATCTCTATCAGATTTATTAACAGGAAATGTGCTGAAAATAAAAGTAAAGTGGATGAAGCAAGAGAAAAGCGAGAAGACAAGCTGCGGAACGTTTAATCCGAGAATAGCGTAAGGTAGCTAGACAAATAAGAAAAATAGAAACGAAAATCTTGCTGGGGGATGAAGGAGAAAAGAGCACTCTTAAGCTTTTCAAGGCTGGAGGCGCAAATCGCGGGAAAATAGAGGAGGAAGCACCTAGCAATAAATTTCATTCGCCAGTTCGTCTTACGCTTGTTTTCCTTTTCCTGTTTCTCCTTTCTTCTTTCTATTTTCTTTCAAATTGCCCCTTCCAGTCGCTCGCCTACTTTTCTTTTACAATCTCCATTTATTCCTTAACCTGCAGGCCATAATTCATTATTTTACTTTTTCTTCTGTCGATTTAATGTGAGAAGCAAAAAATAAACAGCAGCAGCTTTAAGACACGTTTGTCGGTGTAGAAATTCTGCATGGGGAAGAAAGGAGGCGCGAAATTCGTATGAATGACGAGACGACTATTTGTACCCTTCACGTGAAACATAGCTGAACATTCATCGCTATTACTCTGCAAATTTTGATGTATCTTAAAGAGATTCTTCATTCCTAACTATTCGTCATTTGAAAAATGTGCAGTTCTCGTCCTTCATACATTTTGAATCCCTTATCGAATTGTTTTTTGCAATAAAAGAATTCCGATTTTCTTTTCTCTCCAACTCTCCTATAGATCAATTTAAAATCACGCAGTTTATCAAACAAAATTGCTTTTATGGTGCAGTTTTTAGAAGCTCGAGGCACAAATCATAATGAAATAGACAATTTTACTTCAGTCTCATTAAATGTTAATAATTAACAATTATCGCCCGAGGATGTAATTGCCATTGTAGATTAAACTGGATAGAGAAGATTTTAATAATGAAATAACTGCAAATATATTTTCGGATTTCGAAGGTCAGGTTTTTTCTGTATTTTTAGTCGAGTAACTTATAGCGGCTTACTCTCTTCGTTTATTCAATTATCTTATTATTTGTCTTTGGTTATCAATGCGAATCATAATAGCTTGAAAGCAGCTTTCTGCTTTAATAAATGTATCTTGTTATTTTAACTTATCCATCTAAAATAAAGTAAACGAAGTCAAATGAAGTACAAAAAATAAACAAAAGATAACTAATGCACACGAACTTCTTTGGTTAACTCTAGTTATAAGATCATGAACAGCTTGGAATATCGCACTCCTCGTTAAAATACGAGTGTATAGGTAATTAGGGCTTTACTTTTATATACTTAATGATTTATTCAAGTAGTAAAATACCTCTTTCCGGGAAAATAAAATGTTTGAAAGAATTAGGCCTCGTTTATTACGTGTAATTTATGACGATTATCTCTGGGTAACGTAAAAAAGAGCTCAGCAGAACACGATTTATCCAAAAAAATGTCCGACAAAAAAACTTTTCCTCCGCATTCGCTTCGATATCTTCCGCCATAGCTCACTAATTCAATGCGCTCGCGTGAAGTATTAAAACAATCATCATTGTGCACCGAATCTGCAGGAATCTGCCTGGGCGATATATCGCCTAGAGGTGGTAGGGGAAAAGCAAAGGTATTTCTCCAGATAAACGCCTTGCGTCTGATTTCTGTCGGTTCTTTGCGCGACTCGCTTCTGCCTGTATAATTCTTTCGAGTCAAGCTTGTAGATACTCCCAGATAACAATGGGAATCGTCAGAGGGAGCTCGGGGTGCAAATACTCAGGCGTGATTTCGCAAGATCGCGCGCGAGAGAGCAGTTTCGCGTCCTCTTTTTGCCAGTTCGCGATCCTAAATTGTCTCGGTGTCATTCCCTCGCACCGGCTTTGGATTCAGAGTCTATGGGCTACCTCTATCTTCCTCCATTCCCTTCTTTCTCTCTTTCTCCTGCCCTATCCGGGAGATAGGGAGGATGGCTCTAATGCATGCAAATGTCGCCGAGGCGGAAGTGGAATTCGTGCCGTATCTCGGGGGTGCCCGACACCCCGACACCCCGACACCCCTGCTTGCCGACTCTAAACTCGACCCCTGGTCGCGCGCACAGGCAAGTGAGTAGCGCGCGAGCGTTCACCCGTTAAGCTTTAACCTAGCACTAGCGCGAGCGAACAAGCGGGACTTAGAGACTTTAATTTACTGATTATCCTTAATTGAAGACGCTGACTTAACATCTGGGCCCGAGCGCGCGTGCATCAACTCCCTCCTTTACTTTTACTACTTTTATATCTTCCTTCCTTACTTCCTTCCTTCCTTCCTTCCTTCTTTTCTTCCTTTCTTCCTTTGCTCGGCGCTTATCTCTCGCGATCGTTTTCCCTTTTGTCCGTCTGGCATAATTTATTCTGCTGGTTTCGTTTCGTATTCCATTCGCAGTGAGGCGACCTACTTTCAAGGTGAACAGATAAAATGAAAAGCCAGAGGAAGGAGCTCGGGGAAAGAGCTTTTTCGTAATGAAACAAGGAGGCAGGGGTAAAAGCGGCCAGCTATTATATAAATAACGTTCGTGCTATCATATTTGGTGGTCACGTCGGTCAAAAATGTCCGAAAAGGCCGCGCGAATTTCTCTTTGGGTCATCGCCGCAACCGCGCGCGAGCTCGCACTAGTAGCCGAAGCGTGCGCAGATGCAAGAGTACACGGGACCACGGCTCTGAGTAACCTCGTCACCGAGGAACATTTTAATTACTCAACCCCAGCCGAGTTCGCCGACAACAACAAAGGGAAATAGAAGTGGCATCGGAGCAAGACAGAGACGTGGAAAAGCGCGCGAGTGTGTGCCGGACGACCAAGAGAGAAGAAATAAAGTGCGCGACTGAGCCGACGACCTCGGACAGTTTTTCGAGCACGAAACCAAGCACTGATGCGTGAAAATTTGTTAGAAATTAACGAAACTCGGCGTCGCGGAGAACTTTGCAAAGCGATGCAATCACGTATATCGCCGTTCGCCAGATCTAAAAGGACAGATCCAGCGAGCTTAACTAGATAATAATACCTTTACGTTAAGATCCTGCATCGGGTTCTGCGGATGGTATGGCCCTCATTTGCGTTCTAAGATTCTTCAAGCATCCCGGCTTGGCCCCGTTAATTGAAACAACAATTTTATTTCGTATGGCCATCGTAACATTATTCGTTTATGTTTTCATTTTCGTTTTAGTCTCATGAAAATTCATGCAACGTAATGAACGTTCAAAGAAATTCCGGAAATTGTGCAAAATTATCAGGGGTAAAAATGGAACTCCCTTTTTACATCGCCAGCTCCGATTTAACTCGCGTTTTTAAATATAACCTAAAAGCGATAGCTTATATGTCGTTAAAATATAAAAGATGGACATAGGCAAAATTGTAAAAAGTTAGTCTACCGTTTTCTTTAATGCACATTTTGAAAATTGCATCAAATGATGGTATTAGATGGGATGTTTATGTTTCAAACATTTACTTAAGCCTATGTGTTGAACTTCTAGTATATGTTTATAATTAGTCGTAGACTTTGGAAAAGTCATGCTTAGAATTCTTTTTATGAAATAAAATTTCCTATGTATTGTTAAATTTTAGAGTTTATCTAAAATTGTTGGTTATCTTTACAAACCAATTAAAATCTCGTACAATTTTACAAGCAAAAAATTCTTATTCAATAATAATTAGTTAAATTTTTGCGTAAAAGTTATGTAAATGGAATTAGGAAGAAGAAATCTTATTCTGCAAAGTATAAAATTTAATCTTTTGTAAGCTTAATCACCATTTCTCTGTAAAATTGTACTGAACTTATCAACACAATA
The DNA here is from genome assembly GCA_018907185.1 of Platyscapa corneri. Classification (NCBI taxonomy): domain Eukaryota; kingdom Metazoa; phylum Arthropoda; class Insecta; order Hymenoptera; family Agaonidae; genus Platyscapa; species Platyscapa corneri. Next base: position 2,421,947 of record JACCHW010000025.1, on the reverse strand, counting down.
AAAGAAACGGTAATTTATAAATTACTATGCGCTTGCTGTTTTATAAATCATTTCGAAAACTTAATGTTCTACATCCGCTAACATTTTTTCATATTTAGCTACGAATCATAAAATTGATGTTACGTTAAATTCATACACATTCAAAGCAGAAAATTCAAATTTATTTATAAGAACGTCATGAAATCAGATTGAAATATTCATAATTATCAGTTTAAAGATTAAATGTTTAATGAATTAAAAATAAATCTTAATAGATGTAACAAAATGATTGATTAATTAGAATATTCATGATTATTATAGTTTAAAATAATTTTTAAAATTATATTCAATGTTTAATCTGGCATATTAAAATCAAAACAATAAAGATGTTGATAAGTTAAATCTTTTAATTTAACGAATAAGTATATGAAAAAAATATGTTTTAAATAAGTTTCAAATGACAAAATAGTTTGTAAATATATTGATTGTACATAAAACATCCAAATATAATAAAGTTTAGAGTCTGGATTAAAAAATTAAATTAAAAAACACTTATTATGTAATGATATTAAAGAAAATAGTTACGATATATTATATAAAAGATGAAATTATAAAGATTTTTACTTTTATATTATAAAAGTAGGGAATTAAATATTTTTTCAGTTTTTATTAATAGTTTATGTCAAGTCTTATTAATGTGAAAACAATACTATATTGGATATACCGAACAGTTCACCGAATTCATTAGAAACTTTAACCGTATAAGTAAAAAATGAGCGCGAGTCAGAATATTCGAATATTTGAAAGCCTTGTGAAGCGAATGAATAAGGATCATATTTAGGTAAGAAAGCTTCTATGCAATTATAATTATATGAATAATGGGTTACTGAAGCTGCATAAAATACGTGTATGTAAATTAGGAAATCGGTAAAAAGTATCAGTGTGTCTACGAATAAATGAAATAAGAGTTCTGCGTGATGTAGTCACACCGATATAGATATCGGTTCAATGTATTTCTTGATTGGCTCAGAATGAACTCTGTGTGGACTTATCTGATTATAAAAAGGTATTGTAACTCGACTTGCAAGAAATTATTGAGTATTTTATACTAGTTCTTAACGTGCAAATGTCGCTCCAGTGGTGTGATTCTATCAATGAATTATACAACTACTATGATTTTGAAAAAACGTTACTACTATTTTTTCCTAAAATAATTTTTATGCTGTTCTAGAGCCATTTTATTAAATGTTTTTGTATACACCAAATATTTACGTTATAAATTTAACGAATAAATCTGATTTTGAATAAATATTTTAAAATATATGATAAATATCCAATGATCTGCTTTTGATTAAATACAATAATTTTTAAATTAATTCCGCATATCAGGTTGCAACAGTTTATCTAATAATTTTACAATTTATTAACGAAATAGACGTACAAGAAACTTTATAAAAAAGTTAAAATGATTTTTTTTTAATTTTATATGATCATTGTTATTTTCAAAAAGGACGTTTAAGAAAATTAAGGCTACCGAAATTTTTCAATACTCATCGAAATAAATAAATTTTGGTAACAGAAGAATGATAAATTTACAAACTAAATTTAAACGAGATTGAACTAATGTAGTTTTTATTATATATTTATTGGAAATCCTAAAGAAGAATAAAATTCGAATCAAAGGCAGTTGTTAAACATTGATGAAGCATATTTTGTGGCTACTTTTTTTATAAGCCTGTACAAAGATTGACTCGCTAATGCATTTCCGTTGATAATAGAGGAGAAATCTACAAGGAACTTGAAGAAGAAAAGAAGAGGATTCGTTCGAAACGATGAGAGCAAAAAGCAAAAAATGCAAAAATGAATATACAAAGAAAGCAGAGTGAGCTATTGCAAAAAAGGGGAAGAATAATTATAAATGGCGACGGAAGCGGACAGGCGCGTAACCCAAGAGAATTATGGGGAGAGCCGGAGAATAGATATAATGGCAGCAAGTTCCAAAACGAGAAACAACGAAATGAAGAACAAAGAGGGAAAATAAAAATTGTTTGAAATATATAGTAGAGAGTAGTCGGTAAAAAGTGTCCAACGAGGCCACGAGAGGGTAAAAGGGAAAAATCCAAGGATAAAGTGAAAATACAGAGTTGAATGAGTCTGTCTAGAATTGAAAGTGGTTTATGCGTCGGGCTGATTCATCAAGCAGCCGTTGTTGGGCACAATATTGCACGCCTGGCCAGAATCGGCGTTCTCTACTTGCTGGCGGACTGCCGCGCGTAAAGGCGCAAGTCGCGTTTCCGTTCGAATTTCAATTCCGCCTCTTGCGCGTGCAAAGTTTTTAATGAATACACGGCCGCGTAGATGAAATTTGAGCAATCAATTCCTATGGCTATACTACCCGTTGCCCAACGGAGACTTTTTCCGTACGCTCTCTCGCGTCCGCGTTAGCCTTCTCTAAGGGATGACATCCTGGATTCACGACTGTTTTTATAACACCTGGCTTGTCAAATCGTAAAATTAAAGCTAAGTACAATAATCTAGGCAGGTTGTAACTCATTTTAATTTATTCTCTTCCTTGTCCCTGTCCTCTCAAAAATGCAGACGCTTTTTGCTATCCGCGTTGGAACATCGTCATCTGCTGAACGATAATTCCTATTCCTTAACCCATTCTTAATTAATAACTCGTTAATTAAACATAGATTTGTGGTGATTAGTATGTTTGCGCAGTCTTGTAATAAATACTTTCACAAAATAATGTAAGGCGTGTAAGGTTGTTCATAGATTAGTATAAATATTTTTAATGAAACAACGACGGTGAGCGTTTTAGAATTTAAAATGCGAATATTTTTTAAGTTCCACGTTAGTTTCTACTGATGTAATATGAAACTTCACGTGTAATATTGAAAAAATAAAAGCAAATAGAGCTGAAAAGGTCACCAAAGTTAGAACGAATCGTATCCATGTTTTTGTCATATTATCATTTCTTTATCCCTCCGGAAGCAAAACATTTTCTTCTTGAAAGTTCTGGATGAATCTCGAAAAGACTGAACGTGTCAGGCAATTCAATGATTATACGTGTCAAAAGAAGCCGCACTTTTCCACGATTTTATCTTTCCCATTTCTTCTCGTTCTTACGTATCCAGTTCGGTTAAAAAAATATCTAGTTTTTTGCGCCTTAGTTCTTAACACCAACACACATGGCAGCTCTTTTAAATTAAGATTAATATTTATAATAAGCATGCATTCGTGACGCTACATCTTTCGCGTTCTATTTACTTGGCGCATCGTCTCATATATGAATTACTGAATGGACACTATGTATTGCATCCACCGCGATCTCGTTGCGCTTCAAAATGCCTCTTTTATTATTAACAAGGATTTGTAATTCATTTATGCAGAAAGACAGAGAGACAGGCAGTTTATTAAATTTTGCTTATTCAACTACTTTTATTTAACATAATTATTTTAATATTTGATAATATTTATTAAAGCTGACACACCTTACGAATACCTTAAAAATCCTAATAAATAATACAAATGTTTATAAAATTATCATTATTTCTATACACAATGTGCTTATGGTAAAATGGAATCAATCCAACAATTTATGAATATTAAATTGAATTTTTTTGAATGTGGATGAATTGCTTTATTAAATATTAGTATAGTTTAATTTCATTATGATTAGAGACAAAAAGATACAGATATCGATATAATAATAAATGAGAGTGGTTAAATTATTGTCAATTTAATTTAAATAATTAGTTAAAAATATATTGCTGTTTAATTTGTGAAACGTATATACATATATGTATATTTTACACTTGACTTTTGAAATTTATTGTATTACATAAATTTCTCAATATTGTAAAAAAACTGTAATTTATGAAATACATGACCCATAATTCAGTCTTAAAATCAAAATAATAATAGGCTTAGAGTAAAAAATGTTCTTTACTCTTCAATATCAAATTTTGATTTTAAAACAAAATAAAATGCATCAATAAAAACCGTAAAACAAATATATATTTACGAATTTTACTAATATTTACGAATCGCCATAATTTAGATTATCAAGTTATTATTATCATTTCCACTTATATCTATGTTAAATGTATTGAACATTCTAAGTATAAATTGCAAAGTTAGAATTAATTCGGGCGCATAATAATTTGTGACTCACGTGTTCATTGAACACTTAAAAGTACTCAGTTGTACTTGAGTTGAAAAGAAAGCCTTGCTCACAGTCGTGAGAGTGTTAGTTATAAAGAATACTTGTATTAAGGAGAAAACAAGTAAAGCCACAAAGAAAATCAAAGAACAAAAACTAACGATCAAGAAAGCAGTATAGCAAGAGTGTTGGAGATAGACAAGAGCGAGGAAGTTTTCGAGCGCCAAAGCTTTACGCCTGGCTAGAGAATCCCCTCCCCTACAAGAAAGATAGCGCAACTATGCCAGAGAGAGAGAGAGAGAGAAAAGAGAGTGAGAGTGAGGGGGAGGGCGTCTGCGGACAGGGCAAAGAAAAGCTGGTAGAAAGCTCGGGCGGCTCACGTAGTGACGAAGTTCATCTAACCGCGCGGATGCTCTCGGACGAACGTGGCTAGGAGTTCGAACAAGAGAGCGCTTGTTCCGGCTCGCCTTTTTCTCCTCGTGCGGTCAACTTAAAACGGCAACCGCTTCAAGGGAGTCGTACGAGTCATTGCCTTTTCGTCGCTCCGACTTTTTCTGTCTTCGTCGATATCAGAATTTTCTCCTGGCCCCTTCCAAGTTCTTCGTCTAGCAACGAATTACTTTTCATTCAATTTATACGAACATAGAGGAAAATGCAGTCGCATTCGCATCGGCACACGTAACACATCAGCCCGAGCGTTGAGAAACAGACGTGAGTAAAAGGCACAGGACGATTTCAATTAAAATATCGAGAGGAGTACACGAGTAAGGCAGACGTGATACGAGAAACTAAAAAAGATACGGTAAACGAAAAGTTCGAACAGAGGCCAAGGATCCCGTGGCTCGGGAAAAGCAGTCGTTTCTCATTAATAATCACGCTAATTACTGCAGCAAGTGACACGCTGTTGTGCAGCTGCAACATATTCGCAGTCCGTGAAATGGGATTGGCCGTGATGCAGCTAATTTTTCGTTAATTAAGAGTTGGGGGTAAATCTAAGCATAAACAACCGGGATTCGGTTGGTAAAAAGCACTCGGGAGAAGATTCTAGCGACGAGCTCAAAAGTCTCGATTCCTGCAGCAAAAGATCTCGATGTCGCAGTCCCGACCGACAGTGCTAATCCGACTGTTGCGCTTTCGAGTGCCTCCTCCTTGCGTCCGAGTTGACATTTTAGGGTGCGAAAGCACCTTCTCGTCTCCCTTGCGTCTCCTTTGCATAACGAACAAGCCATCAAAGAACTTCCACCCCTGAGTATGATACACGTAAACCTAAACCCATCCCATCCGCCGTGCATAAATTAAATGCATATTTATACATCATTAACGTATTAGCGCATTTCGATGCTTTTCAAATATTCGTGTATTACTCAAACATTGTACAACGTTTTATATTTCCTACGACATATCATGGGAAATTGAACATCTTAAAATATTCAAAATGCGTCAAAATGCGCCTTTTCCGGATCTTTCACATTTATAATAGCAGAATTTATAATAGAGGAATACATTTATAAATGTTTTTACTCTTTTATTGTTATCCGAGTTGAGTCGATTCAATCGAAAAAAATATGAAGCTCCATGATCTATTTGTAATATGAATTCATTGAATTATTATAATTCGTATATTTACTGAAAATACAAAATATTTTGTACGGAAATAATGTTCAAAATATAAACTCATCGACGATAAAAAACGAATTTAATATTCATTATTAGAAGTAATGAAAATTTAACTGCTAAAAGTAGATAATAATCGTCTACCGGAAAACTTAAATATTTACAAGATTAAAGCTGAATTGGCTAATATTATTGTTAATAATCTGCTTTAATTTATTACCTCATACATGTCGAGTGCATGAAATTTTCATTTAAATGCTTCATTAATGAATAGAAGATTAATAATTTAAAAAAATTATTGCTGCTATTTGATAAATTTTTCTTTATATAAATAAAACTTTGCTGACAAAGTTGCTCAGAGTTACTGAGATTACTATGCCCTGCTTAAAAAATTTTATAATAAACGAAAGTTATATAACAAACACTAAACGAACTTATAAAGTTTTTCGGGCAAATTAAAAACTTTTTAACGAGTATTTATAGACCAGTCTATCAAAAAATGCAACAAAATAATTTTTTACGTTTTCCTACTTCAGAGTATAATTGTAGAAATAATTAAAGTTTTATATTTCTGCTCACATGAAAGCATATCATTTGAAAAGTTTCATACTGCGTTCGGCCGAAAAGTTGGAGCCCAGCCCAACCGTACAGTCATCATCGAAGCTTTGATTTTTCGATTGCATACAATAATTCTTTAGCCTCGTTCGTGAAACAATACGAACGAAGCAGATGGAGAGTCTAACCGATGTGGTTTGTAGCAGAGTTTTCATCCAAGTTTTCCCAGGGCATCAAAACTGAATCCGGGGTGCTATAGTGGCGTTTATCAAACCGGGCTCAAATATAACGGTGTATCGAGCACATGAGAATCGCTGTCCAGCCTCGCGGACAGAGACGCAGAGAAGCCTATCGAGAGCCGCGGGAGTGGACGAGGCGGCCAGAAGTGTCGGTACGTGTTTGTGAACACGCGAGTGCACGCGTACCCAACCGATTCCAGCAATTACGACAACCAATTATCGGAGATTCTGAAGCCACGAACGAGCAATGGAGCGTTCATTATTTTTCGCGAACGCGAAATCCATTTCGAATATCACACATTTTGCGAAGCTATCACTTCTTCGTATTGACTGCGCGTTACGTACGACACACTCGGCATGCAGGTGCACGCGTAAATCTATTGCTTTCGAGCCAGCCATTCTCGAATTCTCACGCGGCTTTTGGCTCTCGTTTGGTCTTCGTATCCAAATGCATCCGCGTTTCCGCCAGTCTGCTTGAAATTTCAGTTCCCACTAATTCGGTGATTTCGAAAACTGAAGAACTCGCCAAGCAATTATTAAAGTTTTGTTTAATTGCAAAGACAGCTTAATCTTTTAGGGTTCCCTCTACGGCATATGCAATGCTCGAATAGAATGCACGAGTGTTCGCGTTTACCGATGAAATTATACGTGCCGTGTCACAATCCAATTGATAGTTACAATATGAATATATGTGTTCGCGTGATCCATAAGTCCGTATAAATAATTTGGCGCTGTAGCAGTATTGAAGAAAAATATCGCGATGGATTGGGAAGGAGTAATGGATCGATATCATCGAGCCAAGGAATCGGGGCGGACAAAGGGATGGGGATCGTCGCTCCTTCCACAGATTTTAACGCGGAGAAAGATCGACAAACACGAATTCTCATTTCTCGTCGAAATCCAGGAAATCCGATTTTAAAAAAGATAATACAGAACGCATGAAGGCTAGCACGTGCTCTAGTGGGCTCAACTTTACAATGTGTGTACGCAGAGCAACTCGCGAGATATTCAAGAGTGTATCCGAGACCAGGAAACAAGTGATACAAATATTATCGCGTTGCTGTATGGCCGGCACGATTGGCCTCGTTGGTTTACAAGCCTGTAAACCGAACTTTCTCTCCTCCTCTGTCTCTATCTCTTTTGCTGACGATGTCGCCGAGTCTCCGTCGAAATATAGATGGGAGTCGCTCGCGGGGAACAATGAATGTTCCATATACGAAATCCCGAGGATTCCGAGCGTGAGCGGGCGGCACACGAATCAGAATAATAGATTGCATCTGCACCTTGCTGTAGCAGTCGTGCGGACTGGAGGATATACAGGGAGGAGCGTGCAGGGGAAGGAGGGAGAGTGCGAGAGAGCTTGCGGGTACACCGATAATTGCCCGACAGGGGCGCAAAAACAATTACCGGGCTCCGCTCACTGGCACAGCGCAAGCGCACGGCTTAAAAGGCCTCCTTGCGCCCGAGACGATCGCGTGCCAAGCCCTTCTATCGCAACTATTCTTCCCCACCCCTATTGATTTCTTCTTCCTCACTTACCCCCCCCCCTGACACCCGTCAGCTGAACGCGGAGAAAATGGCTTTCACGGGATAGATCGCGGAATCCGCTGCTGCACGACAGATCCATATTTAAGGAATCGACTACCTTCGCTACTAAATCTAGCAATTCGCCGGACAATTTATTATTGACGTCGGTCTTACGAATTGTCAATATTCACAGAACTTCCATTTGCTCATCCTTAATATTTCTCCTCTTGAATAATTCCCCGAGACTCGCCGATGCGCGCCTTCCGCAATAAGAAGTTTTCTAACTTCCTGGCCTAGTAATGTTGTTGTAAAATTAAAACGACCAAATTCGAAAAACTTCCCGGTTGCGTGCAACTGCGCTAATTTCTAAGGCTTCGCTAATTCGCTGAAAATTGTCGTTAAAACTATCTTTGAGGAAAAGCCTTTTTAAGCCTCGGATGCTTTTTGCGAGAGCTCGTTGTATCGATTTCTCGTTTCCAAAAACAAGCGTCCGGCTCTGAGCAGCGTGGGTGTCGAATTCGCGCAAGTCGTTGCGAATTTAGAGGAAAGCGTACGCAATGACGAAAAAACGGCCGGATGGGTTTTTCCGATAAGCCGACTAAGAACTTTTCGCACGACGCCCGAAAGGTGAGAAAGCCACTCGAGAAAATTAATCCGCGATTATGTCCGAGCGAAACAAGATAAAAATTCCATAGCGCGCAAAACAGCTCCCGCAGTTTTCTAGATCCGGTCTCGATCCGCGTGGGGGAAACTAATGATACGACGAGCCGTCTTCCAGCCCTTGATAAATATCGCAATGTTTTGGCTCCCGCGAATTGCGCAGACGTAGGACTAAGCTCCAAAACCGGGTAGCAGAGATAACGTTTGCGCTCACTCCCCCGTACATTGTTCCAGGAGTTTAAACAGATTACGTCGAGGCGCAGTTTAAACGTAAATTGCTGCCTCGTAAGTACCGGCGCGAGCGTGTTATTGCAGCATTGCATCGTTTCCGTGAGTCCACGATCTCAGCCCTCCCTTTTCTCCGCACGGCTGCGCGACATTTTTACCGACGTAACCAACCTCGTCCACACCGGCTACTGGCTACTTCTTCACTCTTCGTCAAATTGATTTTAGCCGGTCCGCTCTCCGCTACCCGCTATCTCGAGCTCGCCAAAGACCATGCGGAGGCACGTTTTATCCGCCTACTAATTACCCTTAGTAGTTCGTGCACTTGAAGCTTCTCCTATGGATTGTCTGATACATCGCGGCTGAAGTTTAGATAAAGTATGTAATCTTACGTATCTTTCATGCAGCGACGTGCGAGTAATCTTATACCAACTACGTGTAATTTTGGAAGCTTTGGCTGAGCTTCGATATAACTCAACTCTAATTATAAATTATGCCAGTCGTTCGAAAAGCTTATAATTTAAAAATTTCAAAAATAGAGGGCTGCAATCGATTGAATTTACTTACATAAAATTGACACGAGCTTTCGGTATGATTAATCGAGATAATTGCAATAATAAATCACATTTTGAACTGAGGTCCATTGTGTCTATCAGACAGATTAAGTAAACACAAAGCATAATTTAGACTTTAGTTAATATTTAGTTATTTACAGAGAACCTATATAAAAATCGTAGTCATTATTTAATATAAATTTTTCAGTATAAACTAGAACTTTCCTACTCGTATTTTTAAAAGAAATAATACGATTGATAGTTACGTGAAAATTTCTAAGCTTAATCATTGACATATCGACAATTTGAATCATTTCAGTCTCAAATTCATTAATGATATCATAATATTAAAACGAAAACATTAAGATATTCAAATTGTAATGATGAAATTCGATACTTAATTGAAATCCAGAATTAATTGTCCATTATCTTTCTTACTCTTCCGTTATTTCAGAACAATCAAAGAGATAATATATCAATTTTTTGTTTCTACAATTGAAATAAAAGGTCATTTTCCGTATTTTAAAAATTAGTTTTATGGTGATTAAATACTTGTGGATATTATATTATACATTTAATGTAACGTTCAAGTACATACGTTTAGCATTTTAAATAACTTTTGTTTAGTTTCAGGTATGAAGGTCGTTTTTAAATTTATATAATTTTCAACTAAAATAGAGGTAAAATTCATATTTTGAATTAATGACAAATTAGTTATCGAAAGTAAGAATTCGAGAAAAGCTAATTAACAGCAACTCATTATTAAATTTTTTCCCTTCTCAATGCATTTATTATTTTAAATTGAAAAGTAAAATTGCGCCGTACACACCTAAATGATTTTATACAATATAAATTAAGCAAAAACACGTGATCAGTGGAAACAGACAAGTAGGACAGACGTTCATATAGTAGATGCAACACCGGAGCGTGTTGGAGGCGTCAACCGACGTCGATCGCTTTGCACAAGTTCACGAAGCGAAAATCCGAGTGGTCTATTATCAGTCTACGAAGGAGAATCGAGGAAAAAGCTAGAAAGCTTGCAGGTTCGTTCGGCTGTCGACGAGCCTGAGGACGTAGCGTCGATCATGCGTGCAAAACCGGCGCACAACTACCTAACGCCGGCTAATTACGCTTGTGTAATTAAGTAATTATCCGTCTGCCGAGGAAGTGTCCAAGGCCGAGGGTAAAGTGGAGCGCGTATGGTCGAGAAGCCAATTTTCCGCATTCGTCTCCTCTTGTCTCCCCGGCGGCGGCCACAATTAGTGTGTTCTATTTGGTAGTAAGGGGATGCGCGCAATTAGGCGTGGAAATTCGCAACGCGCAATCCCCTCGGGGGTGCGAGAAAGCAACGTTACTCCGGCGCCTCGTAATAAGCCTGAAAAGAAACAGTCCCGCTTTTTTCACTGCGCCAGAAAGGACGTCGGCGGGGAAATTGTTCCCCCGTGCGGAGCCTTCCGGAGTCTGGCTTTGCCATTAATATAACAAAGACACGCCAGCGATGCCGCAAACGAAAGCGGACAGCTCGCGTGCACTCGTGCGCTATTTTTGGCGCGACGAGTGCCTCTCGCGTGTGGCCTGTCCTATCCGTTGTCCTCTTATTTCACTTTTCGCGTTTCGCGAGGAAGGCGAACACCAAAGGAACCACGACTTCCCCCCTCCCACTCTCTTTTCTTTGCGTTCGCACGAGAGTCGACCGAGACAAAAACTTGAGGGCACGTAATTTACTCGGATCGTTGAAGTTATGAATCGCTTTTAAAACCTAAACGACACGAATCGTCTTTAGTTTTGATCTCTAAAACTTTGGCTTTTTCGCTTTAACAATTAAGCGTCTCTTACAGAAACGAGGGAAGATTAAATTATGCACCTTTTTGAAATTACCGGAAAATGGTTTTCTTTCACCTGATGATGCAGGTATTTTTTGCTTAATTATCCGCATAAATTATCTGTAGAAGTGCTTTCAATATTAGTTAACTTTCCATAGATAATAATGTTATATAGATCGACACCAGAATAGAACTAGTAGAATTTGTTTTAAAATAACTGTTATTTTGTATTTTGTTGCATTATATTTTTTCAAAAATTGCAGAATTTTCAGCAATTTAAAAGTTATTTTCAACAAATTAACAAGTGATTCTAAATAACTTAAAAATATTTATTTTATCCATGTATAGTTGATTATACGTATATAAATATATTTGTGTAATTTATACATTTTTCAAAGAATTCTGACATTATAACTAATTAAATCGTTATGCATTACTTAATACCGCAGATATTTTAGCTTATTAATAATTTATGATAATAAATAGTAAGGAAGTATAAGACATTTATTAATAATTTCAGTAAATATCGTGCAATACACTTAATAAAATAATCACTCGATACGTATTAATAAATTAGTACTCTGTCTATGAATTATAAACCAAATATATCTCATCTCAAAGTAATTATTTTTATATTTACATAAGCATAAAATCCGTGTTTTTCTACTAGAAATTCATTTCAGCCGAAAGGTAATTTTACTTTTACCTAACGTATTAAACAATTCATACACAAATAATGTTTAATCTACAATGAGATCTACTAGTTTATCTTGAGTTTATTTTAAAAAACTCATGCAATAGATTTATAATATTTCGTTAAAACCAATAAACCAATATCTTAATTAGAGTTTAACGTCTACTGAAATAGTTTCTAACGTAATTGCATTTGAAATCTATAAAGATGTAATCGCTAATTCATGCGATCGTATTAATTCACTTATGTTGTCTTATTGAATTAGTTCCAGACAGATCTGCATTAACGTTTTATTTAAAAACAAAGAAATTATTAAATTGTCGCCTAAGTTCTGAAACTTTATCGAGATATAAAAATAAACATGGATGCTTAAAGTGTTTTAGTTAACACGCTGTTGGCGTTTAAAAGACGAGCGGGTCAGCAAAAATATCGAGATACTTCCGAATGATACGCACACGAGTCGATACTTTGCATCGCAATAAATAACGACGTAGAATGATAAAATATGAAAATAAAAGCAAATACGGGAGCCGACGGAGTTGCGGTAACAATTATGCAGTGCTCGGAGGCAAGTAACAAGGACGAAACAGCGCTGTGCGTCGCGCCGCCCCGAACGATTATACAGAGACAAAGCCCTGGTGAACGCACATTGTACGGTAGCACGTGCAGTTTACTTATGCGCCGAAGAATGCAAGGACGTCGCTCGTGGAAGGGTAGCTGCAGAGTTACGCAGTGCGCGCGCCCTGGGACCCGACGATCCCCGCGTCGCGCGTATTGTTAATAACGAAAGTTTGCCGACGTCGCCGAGGCAATGCGTCAGGGATTGTCCAAGCCAAGACAGTCTCGCAATAGGAATTTCAACTTTGCCTCCTCATTAATGCCACGAATTACGAAGTCGACACGATTACCATCGATCGCCGGCCTCATCAGCGCGAATCATCATAAGCAAACGGGACGTAATTGGGCGCCGGCGCGACGATACAAATTCAAAGCCGAGAGTTGGAAACAAAAATGCAAAACGCTCACCGAGTTACGCGGCTTCGCTAAAGGGGCTCGCGCGAAAAGTTCGAACGAGTTTTAATGATGATTACGGGGACGCGGGTAACGCGCTTCCGGCCGAATCCGTAGTGACGGCCGCTTTCGCGCACGAGTCGACAAAATGCCAGTGTTCCGAAATCCATGCCGGTGACCCTAAGTGACGCCGACGCGTCGATCTGCTTTCGCACGAATTTTCGGGGGTGGGCCGGGCGTATTACGCTTCTCTCCAATGTACGAAACTCGCTATTGTATTTTCCGTACGAAGAGAATATCAACTCTCCACTCGTCCCGCCTCGGGTACTTTGACGAGGCTTTGAAAGTTGCTTTCCGACAGCTACTAATGAAGTATCCGACCACTGACTCACGAGTCAGTCGCGCTTAACTTCTAGGATCTTACAAATTTCATTAAGCGAAGGGATACTTTTTATTATCTCTCATCAAATACGGCCTAGAGCTCTTTTTTGTTAAGCGTGGGGGGGGGGGCTTATATCTGCTGTTTCACCAAATAGGTGCGATAATTAAATAGTAATTACCTCGGAGCTTCGTGTGCTACGTAATGAGTCTTATCCAAATTCGTGTTTCGCAAGATTTACACTCTCCTTGTTAGTGTTTTAATTGCATATTCTCAAGCTAACGCGATCTCTTCGCGAATCTCTTTTAAATACGCGTGAGATTTTTGGCTTAGAGCGAAAAAAGGAGGACTGGAGAATTAGAGCATCAAGACTTTCTTTAGGCGATGATAACGATGTTTGGGAGCACAATAAATGAAAACATGATTGCAAAATAGTGAAATAGATAGCTATCTGAAGTATCAAAATACAGACGCGGACGATCAGCAGCGATAGTCTCAGAGGATCAGAGGGTTGAATAACTCGAGGCGAGGGAAGACCGCGAATACTTGACGCACGACAAAGGTTGCAGGCTCGTTACCTTACTGTTTACCTTGGCTGCTTTTGTCGATAACGAGATGAAGTCAAGAAGGGTCTGGGTTCCTTGACGTGGGCTAGTCGACTTACTGAAGCTAAAGAGAAAAAGATAAGAAAGACGAATGAGCAGAAAAAGAAAAAGGCAGATAGACGTGAGTCAGGAGAATACGAGGGAGAAACGGAGAAACGGAAAAAGGATCGACCGAATAATAATACAGCAAAAACAAACGAGCTCATCTTATCTTAGAGGCTGTGCACCTTCGACTACTCAGCTGCTCGACTGCTTTTGTCGGTTACTTAACCACCAACAGATGTATGTTCAATGTGAATGCATAATTCGGATACATTACAATAGTTTTCTTTGTATTGCAACGAAGGATTTTTATTTATACCAATGATATTCCGTTGCTGTTGTTCGCTCGAGAGTTGCCAAAAAACTGTGCAAAAACTAGGTAAAACCAGTGATAATACAAGCCTCGTTTTCGCCTTCAAATATCCAAGAGACACTATGTATCGATCATGATTTCAAGAGATTTTACGGAGTCATAAAACTTCAGAGAACGTATTGAAGTATTTTAAGGAATACGCTGCAACAAGGAACTGCATTTTAACACTTTCCCTAGCATCTATCAATATTATTTCTCAATCAATATTTCAAGTTAGAAAATTAAAATGCGATACAAAATTTAGGCGTGAGCTTAAGCCTTCTGAAAGCTTCAAAATTAACTAATATTTATAAAACTATATATAGGTTCGTCGTATAATTTTTAAATTAAATTATTTTCGAATTGCGCGATTATTTGTATGTTGGCAAATGCATTGATCCGTCATTTTTTGAGGCTTAATACTGTAATTTTATTCAACACTTTCTGACTTACACGAAATATTTTATAATGCCAATTCGAATAGTTCTTAAATAAAGATAAATTTCAAATATAACTTAACGACACGCTTACGTGTTAATATAGCTTATTGTATAATCACGTTGGCAATGTTTATTCAATGGCTAAAATTTTTTAAATTATATTTCTAGATTAAAATATTATATTTCTTTCTCTTTTTATTTTTTAGTTAAAAAAACTTTGTGTCTTCGAATTAATTGATAAATAAATTTTATTTCGTTTATATATACATAACATACTGCTTTGTTAATTTTAAAAATTAAATAAATGTACACTCTTTGCTTAAACTCTCTTACACGATTCCATTGAATATGCGATTTCTCATTTATGAAATAACAAAATTTAAATCAATATTTTTTATGAATTAAAGTTTAAATACTTAAATCTTACTTAAAGATTAATAGCTTTATCAATTAAAAGTTTATTCAATTGATAATCATACATATTTTCAAGTTTATAAATATTATTATCAATACTGAAATTATAATTTCTATAATGAATATTTCACGAGTGTCGCATTTTTATATAAAATTTATTTTGTGTTAAAGATGTATAAAAGAGATAAGTTAAATTTTCATTGGTCAGCTTTTATAAATTTTCTCTTGTTGAAGAATATGCACATTTTGGGTATGAATAATTTTCTTGAATAAATGTATTTAATAAAGGAAAGATAGACAAAATTTGAACTGAAATATAAAGAGTCATATAACTGTATAAACGTTTTACTTTTCATAAATATAAAACATATGAAAATGTGGAATACGCACATATATTAAAAAGAAAATAAAAAAAAAATTTTATTGTAGCTATTCATGTTACGCAGCACTTATTTTATTTGATTTTATCGTCCAAATATTTTCAATTCTGCAATTACAAAAAACTACTGTCGAAGAAATGTTCTTTATAAAAAAAAATAATAAAAATACTAATAGTCAAAATAACAAGTAGTGAGATATAATTGTAAATTGTTAACATAAATTGCTTTAATGAAAGTTACGGAATTCAATTTCCAATTCGGTTTCTAACTTTCAAAAAGTTTGGTTTTCGTGTAATCATTATAATCTTATATTTCTAGAATTTCTGTGCAAATTTTGAAGCTTTCGTTTTTGTTAAGAACTACTAAAAGCTTTGTCATACAAACAATTTAAAGAAATATTCAATTTTCATAAATTTATTGTTAATAAGATAGATCAATTATTAACGTGCAATAACTTTCTAATTAATTAAAAATTTTAAGATTGACGTAATTAAAGTTGATATGTATTTTCAAATATTTTACAGTTTATATTTTTGCTTTACTTCCTCTTCGATTACACTTTTCATTAAAAATTATTATGTTTAAGATATTAATATTTCTACTCCGTATGTGCTTTTCTCGCGCACAGACTTTCAAGCATCACAATGTTTTAGAAAATGTATAATTAACTTTTGCTTTAGATAGATAAAAATGTGCGTATATAATTGGTCATTTTATTGATATTTATATCATTTAAAACTACTCGTATACGTAATAAATATCGGATCGAGGTAGCCTTGTTAGTGTTCCTGTTCCTCTCGCAAAATAATACTTCGAAATTGCTTTCATTACTTTTCATTATAAGTCATGAACATATAGATTAAAAGTATTACGCAATAATCCAAATCAAATTATTTTTTATTTTGAAAAAAAAACATTTAATTTGAGTGTTTTTTGCAACGTAGATTATCATTTATTTTGACGTGATTTGACAAAACACTTTTATCGAATTCTTTTTATAATCTGTTATTTTAAGCACTATTTCATCCAATTATTATCTTTATTCACTATTTCCAACCATATGAATAGCAATTATCAAGCTGAATTTTATTTTTAGCAACTATAATTTATAAATATTGGCTAATACTCTGAAACTACTTTTAGTCGCGATCAATAATGAGCATTATAACAAAGATAATAAATTTCTCACTTATATCCAAAAGCTAATTTGTAATATGCATTGCCTTACCTATTAATTTAAAACTACGCGAAAATAAGAATTACTTTAACCCGACTGGGAACAATAGTTTTAAAAGAATACTCGAGTAGATTAATGACACGTTTTAATGTATTTTAAAGCGAGACCCTAGTTAATTCAATAAAGCATAAAAACAAGAATTAAGCGCACATGCGAGCGACCATTAATCGAGCCTCTGCCTCCATAAGAGCCTCGGATTTCATTTATATCTATTTACGAAAAGTTAGAGTGGCCAAAGAGGGCGAACTGTGCGAGTACTCCACGCGAGCGCATAAAAATGGATAATAAATTAGCGCGATAATAAGCGCAGCGAAGAAAAATGGTTGGTCACTGGGGGCAAGGAAAGCAAAATGAACCCCCGATATACTGCATCCCACAAAGGCTTGCACTTCGGGGGCTCGGCGAGAGGTGCGAAAGAGCGATGGACTGGTGTCTTGCGGTGTGACGTATCGGGCAAATGGCAGCCAATATTCCTGGTATCGCGCGCCAATGCCAAACTGCCGTCCATGTATCAAACTCGATTTTACGCGGCTCTGGCAGGAAAGTGCGGCTGGCGTTCGCCAAGGCGGAGAACCGGAGGAGCCCATTGTGCGACTGCGAGCGGCTCCGGTTCGGTATCGTTAAATATTTTACACGCCGTTGCCTCGCCGACGTTCATCAATTATAGCAAATTATCTCTCGCGGGTAATTCATAAACTTCGATAAAGAACGAGGGTTCAATCAGTTTCACTTTATTGAAGCGAGGAACGCGTTCCAAATAACTATTAATAAAAGTGGCACGAGCTGCCGCGTTCGCAGCTGAGCTCGAGGGTCGCGCGCGCCCGTACTTTCGTATCTAATGTATGTAAGCCGTTAAACCGTTTCAAACTCGTTACGAACTCGCGTGTTAACTTTCAATATCAATTGTCCGGTGACCCGCGAGCGGCCCGCAATTCCTAATACCATCGATTATTTAAACAACGTAAAACTGCCTTCCATTCCTGCAGCACATCTCGAGGGAGCGAATTCTCCCGCAGCGAGCCAAAAAAGCAGAGAACTGACCGAAAGGTGAGGGTAGTGAGGGGCCGGTAGCTCTTGTGGCTCCCGGGGTCCTGCATCGGCGTCCCCCAGAAGTCGTTCCTGAAGAGGCTGAGGAAAGGCGTCTGCGCGAGCACGTCCTTGTTCCTGACGATCGCCGGTATGTCGTCGTGGACGAAGTCGCCCTCGAGCGCGTTGAGATAAGCGCCGAGGGCGACGAGGCCCACAGCGAGGTAGACGCACCAGATGGGTGGCTCTTGAGCACCTGTCAACGAGGCCCGACTCGAGCAGCTGGAGCTCGAGCTCGCGCGCGAGCCCGACTTCCTCTGTTGGCAGCAGCAGCCCGAGTACTGGCCAATGTTCGCGCGCCTCCTCATGGTCGAGCGGCTCTTGGCCCGGGATCGGGCAGCTATCTGGGCGTCCCGAGGCCCGGGGCCCGCGACGTCGGGGCGCGCCGGACCCGCATGTCGCGTTACGGGCGGCGCATCGCTCAACCCGATCGGTCGGCTCTAGCGAGACGCGCGACCTACATTCCGCCACCGCCGCCTCTGCCTCTTCTGCTTCCTCCTCCTCGGCTGTTATCGTCGCTCTCACTCCAAATATCGCGCGGCTTTCGAATGCACTTCTCGCGGACGAACGTAATTTGCTCACGCGTGCAGCTCCTTCGCAGCGGCGCGCGACATAAACAAAGTCCGCGGCAGAAGTGCGATCGAAGCGATAATCGACAAGCAACCGATCGATTAGCAGTCACTCGGTCGCGTGAACGATGCAACAAAGAGGAGCGCGCCGTGATGCGGTGACATTGAAAAAAGAAACCGGCTGTCAGGTCGGACGGCCGCGCGCCGACGGGAATGTACGCGAGACTAAAGTGCGAAGGCATCCGCCCGGTTATATACCCGGCGCACTCTGACCCGCAAAGTCGCGCCCGCGCATAAGCGAGCTACTGTTGCTCCGACTCCCTCCATCTGTTCTCCTTCTTCCTCTGCGTATCCTCCTCTTTAGCTCTCTCTCTCTCTCTCTCTTTCTCACTCCTTCTCCTCATCTATCCGCCTTTACCTTCCTCGCTCTCTTCACCGCCGACTTAACTTACTGTGCTTCTTTTCGTTTTGCTTCGTCCGCGTGTCACCATCCATAGTTTCTCCCTTTGTACACAATTTTCTCCATTCCCGTGCTTCGGTACTCCTCTTGCCGTTTTCCTCCTGCTTTATGCTTCTGCTCATTGGCCTTAGCTTTACTAATCCTCGTTTTACGAATTCTTTCGCGAGTCACTCGTTTGGTAATTATATGCGACTACGCATTACTACACGATTCGATAGCAATTTGTTCCATTTTCAATGTTCGGTTAGCATTAATAGAAAAAATTTAGCCAAATACTTGGAGCAGATATATTTCGTTTTGCGCAATTAGTACTGATTCTTATTATCATAAAAAATGCATAAAAGTCTATTTTTGATGTCATATTGAAGGAATTTCATATTAAAAAGCTCTTTGGATGAATGAGAGCTTTTGATTTAACGAGATACAGACCGATACTACAAATACTTATCCAGATAAATTAAATTTTATTAACTAGTAGTTATTATTTCCAGTGTATCACTAATAGTTTCTAGAATCTCCCATTTAATTCATAATTTATTAAAACTAATAAATCATCGTTATTTTATAAAAGGAACCGTATTGTAATAAAAATTTCACGCTGAGCAAAAAAGTATATTATAAAATTAGTTTAAAAGAATAAAATCTACAAACTAACATACACCTTTATGGTTATTGCATCTCGACAACTAAATATACTGTAATTTATGCACGTTTTTTTTATTTGAAAATAGTCTCTGTGTTTTATAATTGAATTTTACGATTCGTAAAAATTAATCAAAAGCGACACAAAGCACAGATACGAACTCAAGTATAATAATATTTATTTGATAAAACGTGAAAAACGCAAGAGCCGAATCAGCTGAATATATAAAAGTATATTGTTGCATTTAAGCAAAGAGTACGACGAATAAAAAGTTATATACAATTCAGTTACTTTTTTTAAATACATGGTTTATACGAGTGTAATTTTTCAGAAATAAAACAAGTGATAATACGGGTGAAATCTTAAATTTTAAAGATATCGTTTGTTATTATTACTATTACATTACATAAAAATTATTGTACATGTAGAACTTTAAAAACTGTTGCACTATTCTGATTTTGTAATAAAGGAAACTTTTCAGCGTATAAAGAATATAAATATAATGTAGATAATAATAAATATTTATTTCAGTAAATGTTGAATATATTTTGTAATAAATATAATTAAAAAAAATATTTAAAGTCAACTTTATTTACTAAAACAAAGTTCCAACAAACAAAAACTTCGATCTTAGCAATAATTCTCTATAATCATTATTACTGAATAAAAATAATGGACCAAAGTTAATTAGAAATAACTTCAGAAATACTCGATTGGGATCAATTATTTAGTCGTATTATCGATGTTGCACGACACGATAATAACATCGTAATTATTTAGCATTTATCATTTAATCGTTGATTTCTTCTCGGGGGGAATGATTAGGTAAGCTTCTTGAATAATTTGCAAATGCTGCAACAACTTCGTGTCCTATTTATTCGAGCCGCGAAAAGATGTCACGCATTTAATTTTTCATCGGAAGGCGAACCTTGAACGTTAGCCCGAAACGTTCAATACTACAATCGATGACACGCGCAGTCCCCGAACCGCTACGTTTTCGACTATGCAAGCGGCAACTGCAATCGTTCCGAGGATGCACCGACTAGGCGAATTTGCGCTCGGCAGCACAAATCTACTCGCCGTCCCGCCAAAGCCAAGGCGAATAGACGAGTGCCCACACGCAAGCAGAGGCGCAGCCACAGGCGCACGAGGATATGTAGAAAGAAGAAGTGAAAGAGCGGACGAAAGTGAGTTGTGCTCGAGAGCGGCTTGTATGCCCTACGTATGTCCGTTCGTCCTCTTTCGAGTGCACAATTGTCGTCGGGTGAAGCGGTCGGAGTTGCTGCAGCCACGTCCGCAATTTCCGGTCGGCGTTGCTGTAGCGCGACTTTGACAGGACTTTCCTCAAGTGGGAGCCCCTGTACTTGACGAAAGTTGTCCGAGAGCGCGTGAAAACTCGAGCGATTGACGTCGCGTGAGATTTGCGAGAATTACGAGCAAAAGGCGTCGACCGACAGTTCACGCTACGATGAATTTAACCCTCCGACCGCGAAACACGATCGACTCCTCGACTTTGCCCACTTGGCCACCCCTCTGCACCATCTTCATGTATACTTCCTGCTCTCCAAGGAAATCAGAGCCAATCCACTACGTATCACCTCTACTTAAAATTATTCATTTCTACTTAGGATCACCACTTGACTCCGAGGCAATATTGCTCACTTGATTTGATTTCTCCTTTTTTCTTAACAGCTTTACACCTCTCCTAACGAAATATGCGATGCAAATGAGAATAACATTTGGCATGAAACATTAACTGTAGCATTCGATCCATTTTTTCACATTGATGTATAATAAAATAAAACGTGAAAACTCCGTTTCCAATAAGAAAGGCTGCTTATTTAATTTCTCCGAAAATATATAACATTGTTCCTATAATCTTCCAGTATGCTTATTTATTTATATTTTTAAAAATTCGATGCTCAAACAATACTGGCAGCATAGATTGCTCATAATATTAAATAAATATGAAATAATATATGCGAATGCATTAAATTTTCAAGGCAACAACATTTATAAAATTTAAAATATACAAAATCAATAATCCGTGATAGCATTACCAGTGCACACTCTAACACCAATAAATCCCCCAATCCCGAATGCAAAGAATGAAAATTACTTTAAAAATAGAAGTCGAACACAAGAAATTCGATTATAATTTGAGATTGAATATTTTCACTGATACCTGGACAAAAGTAGAAAGGTAATCAAGTTTTTGAATTTCGGGAGAAGGAATTATAAGCGATGATATCTTTGACAATCGAAAGTAAAATAAAAATGCTGCATATTTATAGATTCATGGTAAAGATGATTAACTAAATTTATTAAATTAAATTGAACGAGTAAAAGAGTATGAAATAAATGTATTTGAAAAGTTAAATTTTGAGCTCTTGAATTTTTATGAACAAGTTTTATATAAGTGAAGGCGACATTATTACTTGATCGTGATGTACACAGCATAAAACTGTATTTTTAATCTTCTGCCATAAGATAAATTATTTAGTAATTCTAACAAAATAGACTAAATGTAGATTAAATAATTTATTGAAGCGCAGCTATTAATTTTGAAAAATTGAACAACATAAAACTAAAATAATATTGAATATTAAACATGTTTCGCGTGTATAAATTTTACATTACTAATTTTATACGATAAGCAAACTTTAACGTTAATTTTTACTTATCTATTCATATTTAAAAACTTATTAATTGCTTTCGAAGTCATTATTAAATAAATTGCAATAAATAGTAAATACTTATAATAATAAATTATTTCGCAGCATTGTTAAATTTTTTGATTCCTAAAATTATTGCAACGAAAATAAACACTAACTTCAACAATAACAATGTAAACAAGGTAAAGTTTAAAATTATTTACTTTATGTGAACAAAGTATTAATCTAGTTTACATATATTATATTAAAGTTTCATATCATTAATTAGAATATAAAATATCAAAGTATCAGTTATCAAACTGTTAATTCTTCCGTTTTATTAAAATCGTAATCCTATACTATATAAAAATATAAAATATTAAAACTATTATAATTATTGTTTAAAATTAATATCCGCAGTATATTTATAACTCTTTTCCAGATTAATTTATACGTAGATCTAAAAATCATTGGGTGGTCATGTGAAATATTCATAAAATTGTATCATATATATTATTCTTTAATTATTGAATTATAGAAACTTTTTATAAAGTAGAAAAATATATATCTAATATTTTAATATCATAAAATTATTAACTGACATTTTAAGATCTTCAGCAATATTTATTTTTGAATTATCATTATAAAATTTTAAATATAAACTTTGTAAATGACAAATACAAATCAATTTCACAATAATATTTATTACTAAATTTTTATATCATAATAAACGTTATTTTATAACGAAAACAATTGTACATTGTTTAATATCATATTTAATCGTCTGTTATAACCTGAATTTAATCTTTAATATATGATAATAGTTACAAGATTAAATGAAAAATAATGAGATTCAAAACATAATATTATTAAAAAAACATTTATTTAAATATTAAAATTTTCTTGTAATATAATTAGCCTCTAATGATTGATGTATAAGTGTAATTTTTAATTTATTAATTATTAAACAGCATTTTTATAATAATTAATCAAAAAAATAAATTAACTTTTATTGGCTAAAATAAGTTATAGTTCAAAAAAATTAGAAAGTTAAATTAAAGATTTCGAATATGTAATTTAAAAGAAATATATTAAAGATAACTGAAGCAAATAGATTTGTTGCACACAGAAATGTCTTCAATTATGAATAAATGTAATTCAACGCAATAATCTCTTATGATATGTACAATTTATTTGGTCACATATGCTGATTTTGATTATTTACTTACTCTAACTAGTTAGTTTATAAGCTTTCGAATTACGAAAATTACTTATTATTTAAAACTTATGTTATTATTTTTGGTTCTGATATTATAATTGACGATGTTTGCTACGTATATTTTAAAAAGTAATTATAATAAATTTTTTATGTCTACTGTTATTCTTTAAAATTATTGTTTAAATTATTTTCGTCATTATTCGTTCATTGCAATTTATTTGTATGTTAGTTTTTTCAAAAGTTCAAAAGATATCTTTTCATACCTAAAAATATATTATATTGTCATGTAGAACTTAATATGTTATACATTATTGTTATTATCATTATCATTACTTTATTTTTAACTATATATATATATTGTTCAAATTTTTTTCATATTAGTATATATAATTATTTATATTTTTTTAAATTATATAGCATTTTATGTACTTTGAAATTTGAATATATTTATCAAATTCTTTTATTTCTTCCTTTTTCTAAAAAAAGATTTAATTCTATCATTTTCGTTATTCTCTTTTTATTTAAATAAAAGATTTGTGTGCCTTTAATGTTTTTTGGTTCATATTTAATAACTTTTATTCAATTTTTATGTTTAAGTTGTATTTTCTTACATTATTGTATACTGTACGCTATCCTATGTTTTTCATCGATACATATTCTGTGTGTATTTTTTTCGTCACTTTTCATAATCTGTTTAATTTAGGATTAATTATTAACAAAAACGTTATTAACTTGAAGATAAACAAAATTACTGAAAATTGTTTTCAATGTATTTTTAAAATAAATTAGAACAGTGAACTTTTCTTTCTTTTTTTTCACTCTTTATTTTTCTGATATATTGTCTTATTATTTCCTGTCTCTCTCTTTCTCCCTCTCTTTTCCAACTTCTTTATTATTCTCTTTCATTCTGTCTATTTCTGTTTTTTACTTTATTTTATTTTATTTCTTAATACAGCTTTAATTCAATACTGAAACTTTGATTAATTATGTTAGAAAATACAATAGTGACTTTGTAATGATAAACAATTTAAATAAACTAACATTTTTCTTATTAAAATCTGAAAAATTTAAATAATATCTGTTTATTATTTTAGCCTACCTATGATTTACGTAATACAATTATAATATTTACGTTAAAAATGAAATAATCACATCTAAAAAATAAAAATATCTATACATATATTCAGTGCAAACCCTGTTATAGTACTATAAATAAAAATTAGTAAATAGATAAAATATCCAATTTTCTGTAAAGTTGAAAAGGGATGATTTTTCCTGTAGTAAATTGGCTATTATACTTTATAAATATTAGAAAACTGAAAATACTACTTATAAACATTACAGTAAAAATAGATGTTATAAAACTGAAATAAAACTTTGTATACATTTAAACAAAATTATAATTCGCTCATTATGTATTGCTATGTACCCTAGATCAAATTATAAAACTTTAAAAATGGAAACTTTGATATTTTATAATCAATGCGTCGATAAACTTAAGTTTCTTATATAATGTTCAATAATAATAATAACTTATCATCAGTTTTTAAAAATAACGTAATCCTGTTCTTGTTGTTTGTAATATACACCTTTTTATTTAATTAAACTTTATATTGTTATCGTTTAAATATTATATTCGCCCATTAAATTATATATTGTAAATTACAAAATCTAAAAAATAAATTAGTATTATTTCTTTATTTATTATAATTATCAATACATACATGATATTATATTTAAATACCTGAAATATTCATAAAATATCTCTTCATAAAATTTCTCTTTCCTTTACTCTTCTTTGTATTTTATATCTTCATAATTTATCTTTGTTATGAAATAAATAGCTTTTATACAACTATTACAACATATTTTATAATTGATTACACATTTTACATAAATCAAGACAAAAATGAATTTATTACATTCATAGAATAATTTATATAAACGTAAGAGTAAAATAAAATAAAACAAAATTTTAGTAATCATAATGATATTGTATTTTATCTAATATTTTAACTAGCAATTACTTAGAAATATATATTAAAAAATGTTGACATTATTTAGCTAATCATAGTTTCCCATCAAATACAAAGTCGCGAAATAGTGAATATTTTAGATTAAATTTCAACATCAATTTCGGGTCTATCTAAATGTTATTATATTTATATTTTGAGAATAAAACTTATTGAAATTATACGATGATATATAATAGAACAATTTGGTCTAAATAACGAACTCGTACATGTTTAGATTTCATTTTTTATCGAATCATTTAAAATAAAGAAATCTATGAAGAAATTAAATAAAAATAAAAAGAATAAATTATATGTTTAAAAATGAAGTTTTAAATATATCATCATTTATATCTTTTGATTTCTCTCTTTCTCACTCCTGTCTAACTGTTCAAGTATAAATGTACTTCTACTATAACTACACTGACACCATAAAAAGTTTACCATTATCATCATCATCATTATTATTATTACAATATTTAAAATGGATAATTAAACAAACATAAAAGTTCATTGAAATTGAATATAATGTATTTGTATTAAAAAGAAACCAGTATTTAGTGTTTAGCTGAATTGAAGTTCAATCAATTTGAACAAATCAGCCTGCGTGTTAGCTTTAGTCGATGTGCAACGTTCCGTATGCGCCCGGAACTTTAATTCGGCCACGCGTGAAATCTCGAAAACACAGGACCACAAGTGCAACCTGCGGCTTTACATTTTGAATTCCACGTAATTGCTGATTTTTTGATTTTCATTATAATCTTTATATCTATTGTTTTTTTTTTCGCTTATTTTTTATAGTAATTAGATTATATTATAAATGTGTTATAGTTGTAATAAGATGTAGAATTTATACTTAATGAATACTTTTTCTAATTTTAAACAAATAATATTGATATAATAATATAATTCATATAATGCAATCAATTACTTTCAAATAAATTAATAGATAATAAAATTGAATAGAATTTATTGAACTAATTTAAAATATTTTATTAGTTAATTTAGTATAATCATAATTCATTTAAAACCATTTTCTAATTTTAAAAGATATAATACTTAAAGTTTTACAACACATAAATTATTATTACCAGCGTATATGCTATAAAGTGTAAAATATTCATATTTTTTAGTTAAATAAAAAATATTTATTTAAAAAAAATCATATTTATACTATTAAAAATTAGTGTTTATTCATTGTTTATTTATTGTTTTTTCATAGGAATTTATATTTTTATATCAAATAAAATTTATTAAAATTGAGAATTTTTTAATTTCTGAAATGTATCGTGAAATTTTTTATTAAAATTATAATAAATAAATTTATACAAATTACGTTTGAATTCTCTTTAAAAATATTGTATAAATTGAAATGAATATTAAAAAAATCATCGTTTACCAGATATTTTACTCTTCGAATAACAAAAAGTATTTTCTTATTTTTGTACTTTTTTGATTTATTAATTATTGTTGTATGACAGTATCGTTGAAATAACTAAAAAAATTAAATATTTACTGAAAATATAAAATAACGTTTATTCATAAATTATATTTGTAATTTACTGTACGTATAAAGTAATTTCTGTAAATAAATTTTCAGATCCACACCATCAACCGCAGCATTAATTCGAATCCTTTAATTTTTCAATGTTATACTAAATTCGGTAAAATGTATTTATTAAAATTACTTTATCCGCAGCATATAATTAATAATATAAAGTAATAAAAAAGTAAAATCAATTCTTGTTACTCATTATTTTAATTTATTTTTATCTTATTATCGTTCTATTCTTTTGTTACTATCAAGTAAATTCATAAAGTCAGAAATACCTGAAAATATAGTGGTGATATGATTCTCCATAATATGTACTTTCATAACACACAGATAATATTTATGTACTGAATAATGTAGTTAAAATAAAGTAGGATAGAATGTCCAATTACGGCGATCATTATAATTTAAAAAAATTCCTTTCATACATTATTTCGTGGCAAGTGGATAATTTAAAAACTAATCTGAAAAATGAAAAGGACATTACTGCCCGCTAATCTGAATATAATCGGCAAAAAAGTAATAAATTTAATGCCGTTAAGTTATTAAAACCCTTCCTCGGAGACCGCGCTGTTTCTAGATTTTAATTACCGAAAATGTGTTAGCCGCTAGAAAAATGATTTTCTCTACATTGAAAAGAGTGCTTTATCTTAAAGTACTTGTGCGAAAACGGTATTAAGAATTTCGCAACAAGCATTTCATTCTTTACTATGAAACGTGTACTAAAACACTAAGAAAGAAAAATTGAAAACGTGAAATCGAAACAGCTGCTAAAAGAAAATCCGTTTTAAACACAACAGAAGCTTGTCCGATAACTTGAAGTTATCCAACAAGTGAAATCCAAGCGAAGAGAATTCAACAGACAAGCCGTTAGGTTCCGTGATTCTGCTTCACAATAACGCGCAACCCCATACCGAGAAAGCACGATGGAAGTCATACGTCCCTCCAAATGGAAAGCTCTTTCCAACACTATGTATTTGTTCCAACTACCTCTGAAATTACGATTTATTTTTTCAACTTCAACCTCGGTTTTTGTACTCGCCATTACAAAATATTTGAGGAATTTATCGATAATGTTATTAGCTTTATAAATTCAAAATTTATCCTTATTTATAAAGCGCATTATTTGCTTCGTAAAGTGCATAGAATGTAGAGAAAATAGAAAAACGTATTTTTATTTACGTAGCTTATCAAGGCATATGAAAGCAGCATGAAAATATAAAAAGATAACATTAATTACTTTAAAACATTGTTGCCGCTATAAAGTTCGAAAACTGAATGTAAATTACACGAATATTCTACGAATTTTATTACAAAGTTTTTTAATATAGTAAATTCAATATAATAAAGTTTCGATAAGGATTTAAAATTTAGGTTAGAATTTTAAAATATAGTCATTAGCGACTATAGAGCGATAGTTTTTCCTTAACTGCAACAAATTGCTCGAAAAACGTAAAAGTTGTTAGTTAACAATTATTAGTTATGGTAATGATCACGTTAACTATAATTTATCTTTTACTCGCGTCGGAAGCAGTTATACGAAAGCAGAACAATTCGCTTTTATTACAAGGTTACGAAAAAACTAATGATTTTTGAATAATTTATTCGACTAATTTAAAAAAGTTGATTAAACAAAAATTCCTATATTATTATAAAAATTATGCCAATGCTGCATTAATAATTTATCCTGTAAAAAACTATAATTATAAAACAGATCGTATAAAAAAGATGTGTATTCGGGGGAAATTCTAAATTTAAGTTTTAACCGATTGTTTCAAAGTTGTTTTACTAGCGTTTGTCTTCTTCTAATTGACCTTGTGAATATTGTGTAATATTTGGAATCTTTTTGAATGGTATTTACTCATTTTAAAGTATTATTTATGTATAATAATGTCAGCAGAAATATCTTTAAAACGATGGTTTAATCACAAAATAACACGAAACCGTTCCACTTGTACTTAAACTTGTTGATAACTAAAAAATTTTTATATAAAGATGAGGTGGTACAATTAAATAAATTTGAATTTTAGATAATTCAGATATTTTAGATGTATATTTTTTTATCAATGTACAAACTTTGTTATAAATTATTATACTTATCTATCGATTCAAATTAACTTTAGAAAGATTAATATAATTTTAATATCAGAATAAAAAATTTATTAAATTTTTAAAAGTGTCATCGTATTTTAATAAGATTCTTAAAATATTTTAAATATTAACATCATCAGAAGTGATAACGTCTGACCTATAAAATCATATGATATTCTGCTTTGGCTAATTTCTATCATTTGAAATAACATTACATATATTTGCCTTCGGAAACTCATATTTATAATTACACTTTTTTTACACAAAACATTCATTTAAAAATCTAAATATATAAGGAATTGATGTACATTCGAATAAAAATATAAATAGAGTTAAGTCTATACGTACGTAAAACATTTTTATGCCTTATTTATACAAATATGACTTTTTTCAAGCTGCATAGTAGATAATTCACGACATTATCTATTGGAATCATATATTATAGATACGACATTAAAAGCTATTCCAATAGTCAAATAGTAGTTTTCCAAATAGATTGCGTTCATTCAATTTTAACCATGTTTTTTAGATTAGTATTCTTATCGATATTTTAATTATTACTTCATGCGTAAGTAGCATAAGAAATCTTATGTACCATAACGTAAATTTATAGATTATAGAAACATATGCGATTGATTTGAGAAATTATCATATGCTTACGAATCTAGATCTATATTTGAAGATCGTTCGTGTACAAACACATTCTAATTTGTATGTATATATGCGTTACATTCGAATTATCTATTAGTCATTGATTTACAGAGATTATAATTGGTTAAGATGAAAAATGCAAAATGATCTTATTGGAAAATCGAACCTTGCGAATCAGAAACCTTTTTATCAATTAGATAAATAAATACAACTGCCAGCGCTGGTAGAGAACATATAAGGGAGTAATTGAAAAGGGAAAGAAAATGTCTGCAATATAAATTTTGAAAAGTAAAAGTGATCAAAAAAATGAGAAAAAGGCTAAATCACAGTTGGTTGATTTAAAATAGAACTGTTATTGGCTGAAATAATGTCAGTTTTTACTCAGGTATAAAGTACGGAGCTCATTTTATGAGATAAAAGCCTTCCCTCACAGATGATCTTTTGAGACGGAAGCTAAAATAAAAATCTGAAATGGAGCGAAAAATTCAATGTAAATTGCTACTTTGATTTTCGAAAAATGCAGGAAAAACGCGGGGAACGCGCGATCCTCGGTAATCTGGCATCAACTTTTCGCCTAATGATCTGGCGTCATTTAGGAAAGTCGCGCGAATAACGAAAACGATTCTCAAGTTGGCGAGATGGAATCCGGAAATCATTCGACTAGTTCCATCCCTCAAGACGTTTACATAAGTGCCGAACAACGCCCTCCGTAATCTGGATAATTCGACAAGTTTAACCGAGTACTTTCAATACCGCCTACTAAGCCCGTCTTCCGCCCACCCTTGCACTTTCTTCTCCACGCTCAGCTTCTTTGCTTCTTTTCTTAAAATCCACTTCGTATTTGTCCTTCTACGCTGATTGTTTTTTGAATATCTCTCTGTTTCGGAAAAACTATTTATTCCCATCCAATCTGACAGTCGACTCCATTCAGCGATTGATTACTCGTATTTCTCCATTATGCGCATCTCGAGTGCATATTAAATGGCGAAAGCGTATATTTATCAAGGGAGGAAATTCCATTAGTGGAGCGTAAAATTGAGGCATAGTTTTAGCCGAAAGCCTGATTACTATCATTTTCCCGAGTACACAAGTGGTGGCTTCCATCACTCTTCCACTCGAGGGTTTAAGCCGCCGATCGGAGTTTTCGACGAGCAGCAACTCACGCGCCGAGTATTCACCGACTGATGAGAGAAAAAGTTAAGTGCAGAAGTGGATGATAGCCGGAGAAGTGCTTCGACGTCTAAAAGCTGACTCGATCGCGCGGATCGCGAATGCAATTCTGCTCGACTGTGCGCCGCGTTATTATCGCTATTTGGTCAGTCGGCGGTGTGGCTTTTCCATTTTCGCTCAAGCGCGGCCTTCGATTGGGGATTCGAGGATTTTTCTATGTTAAAGAGCCGGATTATCCGGCGGTCTTTGCTCAAGACTATGCCTTTGGCTCGTAAGTAAGTTGGCCAGTGAACTGCACGAGTCACAACTTGCATCGTTGACCGATCGCCGAGATCGGGTAAAGAAAAAACAGTTGCCGTTGTCAGCTCGGGCGAAAACTTTTCCAATTTTCTCAACTTCGTATTTATGGCTGCGGACGTACTTCCTTTTCCCTTATGTGTTTTCGGTTGCACTTGCTTCGTAACTCTTTTCGTTTTATTCCTGTTTCTCCTATTATTTTTCTCCACCCATAACCGCGCCGTTACCTTTCCTTCAATCTCCCGGATATAAGTTAATGTGCCTTCAATGCCGCCAACTCGGTCTTCGGTTTATTAAATGTCTCCTGCATGTTAACTATTGGACGTTTGGAAAAATTGAGGCCGCACTGAAAAGCTAAATTATAAACGAGCCCGAGTTCCACCTTTTTCCAACTTGGCCCACTCATTTACATAAATGAAACAGTGTAAATTTTTCATTCGGACCGAGTGACTGGTTTACAATGCGTGCATTTTTTCGCAGATAATACTTTTTTAATCTAAGCTATCCGATGCGGCGGAAAGAATTATATTATCGCAGGCTCGACAAAAGTATTAATTAAAAAAGTTTTGTAAACAGGATGACAAATTTACAGGTAAACTAGTATTTCAAGCGCTGCTCTGCATCGAATTCGAGTCAAAAATGCAGAAATGGCATTTGACTTTTCTGCCTTTCTCGAGTCAATTAAAAATGACGGACTTATATCGTATTATAGTTTAAAGATGAATATGTGGCGATATAATCCGTCCTTAAAGCGGAAAAGCAGAATATTTATTTGTGCGATTAAACCGCCAAACATTTTCGCAGCTTGGGAGCGTCGCAAATTTCGAGCAACAACGGAAAATGGAAGATTAAATTTAATCAAAGATAATTGAAAAGAATAGAGTGAAAGGGATGAACAAGAGCTATAAAAGTGTAAGACTCGGCGACAGGTGAGCGCGGAGGAGTCGAAAAAGTTTCTCTCGAATTGATATTTAAGCCGCGGCAAAGTGCATTTAATTATTTTTTACAAGACTAAGCCACTGCGGTAAAACTCGAGCTCAATCTGGCCGCCGTGTGTGGGGCTTAGAATTAAGCAGAACACAAGGCAGATTTGCACCTTGGCGTTTAACTGTGTATAAAATAAAAGGCGTGTGGGGCGAGGCCGAGGCCGGGGGGAGGGGGCGCGAGAGTGACGTCGGTTAGCGTCGAGTAGAAAATGGCAAGCTGCCGCTCAGTCGCTCGCTACGAGGGAGGAAATTGAAGGCGAGTGGCGCGGCTGCTGCGGTGGCGGTGGCGGTGGCGAATCGACGAGAAAGAGGAATTATCTGTGTAGGTGTAGCGTAACGTTCTAAAGGTCTGGGCGTAACATCTGATAAGGCAGTAAGTGCAGCGTTAAGGTGGAATATAACAGGGCAGCTATGAGGGTTGACAGCCGACGAGATAACATTCATGAGCGCGCGCGGTATGCGTTTATCGTTAAAAGCGTCGGGGGAAATTTCGCACTTTGCACCCTGCGCTGTAGCTCATTCTACAACGAGTGACTTTGCAGGAACTCGCTTACTTCCTTTGCCAACCATATATAAAAAAGATTTTATATTCGCTGACGACGAGAGATAACTTGCTCGAGCGCTATCGCGCGACAATTTCAGACGCCTCGGCTATTACTCGAGATATTCAATTGACACGGAATCTCTCATCTCCCATCTCTCATCTGCCATCTCCCATCTCCATCTCTCATCTCTCTTTAGCTAACAATAAGAGCCGCCACGCCTTCTTCGCGACTCCCTATTTTCATACTTTATTACAGTATTTTCCATGTTTACGAAACTTAGTCGCGTATCAATTACACGCTACTTTCGAATCGACTCCACTTCATAGCTCAATCTTGCTTTTACATGTTTTTTTCCCCTGTTTTTCTGTTTCCCATCGAATTTATCGATAACACTAATTTTATCGTACGTTACCTTCGAGCAATTCTCTTTTAATGGCCTCAATTATATTCTTATTACTCTGAAAAATTAAAATATTTTTGGAACCCGATGAATAAATTGCGATATTTTAATTAAAAAGGAAGTTCGATTTTTTCCCAATTCGTCTAAAAATAATAAAACATATTATGAATCTATAATTATTAATGTATTCAAGAGAAAAATTTCTCAAATTAATTAGCTACTAATGAATTAATAATAACTTTTAGTTTTCAATCGAATGATCTGTTATGCGATATAAGTAACATACGCAAATTATAAAATAAAAATTAAGGTTCCTTTGACTCTGTTATTTTAGATATTGTATTACTGAATCTAAATTATAAATTTCCATTCTTTTTCATTTTTCTTTTACAGGAGTTATAATAGGAATTTATTTCACAAACAATAAAAACTCTATCATATCTTAAATTTAAAGAAAGTATTTATTAATGATTTTTTAAGAAAAATAATAATAAAATAGAGACTAAAGACGAGAATTTTTATCATCGAAATTTGTATATTGGTTAAGAAACAAGATATATGTTAAAATTATTTTATTATCGATATTGTTGAAAGCTTTAAAGTAGTTTCTGATACATAATTGGCTTAAACTTTTTAAACACGATAATCAGCAAACAGAGAAGGAAAGATAAATCCAAAAGTGTCCATCTTGAATCTGAAATGATTTATACTCAGTTTTATTGATCATACAGATTATTTGCTTCTTTCATATTTTCTCTAAAGTTACTCTTTAAAAACAAGTGTTTTTTTATGAAATTTGCTTATACTGTATTCATATGCGAACATAAATAATATTACTCGCGTAAAATATTTACATTCCTTTACGATGTGCAATGAAAGGAAACTATACTACAAGTTCAGTCCAGAGGGTAATATTTTTTAAATATTTTTTAAATGAAAACAAAGATAATATTAAAATAATATAATAATTTACACATGTGGAACTTCTGTCTAATTAGCTGAAGTAAATTACAACTCTCTACTGAATTTCCAATAAAATTTTTGTAAATCAATATACTTAATTTAGAATAATAATAATAATTCCTATAAACTTTTGAATTCAAACTAATAGTGATTTGATTGATTATTTATTTTACGAAAAAATACATGCTTTATGATAGTTAAAATAAATGTAGTATGTTGTAAACATAATGAAAAAACATTAAAAAATTGAGATAATATATCGTATATGAACTAATTATATCACTCAACGCCAAACTTAAAATACATTTAGCCCATTATTATTTTCACATGTAAAAGTAAATATTAATTTTAATGCATAATTATTAGCAAAAAAATATTTTTGAATTTTTTCATTAAATTATATTAGTTGGTGATATATATATCTTAAGAATATATAAAAAATTTAATAACACAGTTTGTACTAATTTAAAAATTCTTTTAAAAATCTTCCTTTTATAATTAATTTTTATTTTTACGAAGAATCGATAATGTATAACCATAAAAAAAAAGTAAAAGTAACCAAAAAAATTTAATCATGGTATAAATGTATTAAAAAAAATAAAATAATCTCAAAATTTTTTTTGTAAAATAATCTGTGACAGCAATAATTATCGTCGAAGTAATCACTTTCAAAATGAAGAATTCGTAAAGTAATCCTCTCCTTTGGCATAATATGTTCTTCTGTTTCTTACATACATTTAATTAATTCAAATTTAGTCTACGTAGAGATTCATTTAAAATTTCTATTTTTACAGACAATAAATTTTTTGGAATATATTATTATTATTATTAAAAAAATAGAATTACGTTATTTCTAAAGAAAATAAGAATAAAATACTAGTGCAACAGTAAAAATTCTACTGAGAATTTAAAAAAACTAAAATCTGTTCTCTTTCTTGTTAATATAATTTATGAATGAGTATACTATATCATAGAATTCTAATATAAGTCAAAGGAAATTTGTGAACTCAGTTTCAAAATAATAAATGCAGCGATTTAGGTGTAAAACAGTCGTAAAATAAGAATATTGGAAGACATTGTTAAAGATTTAGTACAAATGCATTGATGAATGTTCATCATATAGTTTTTTGAATATATTTAATCTTCAAAAATTAAATAAAATTGAGTAGAGAAATTAAATTTTTAAGAAATATATAAAATTTTTATAGAACTAGATACTTTTGATAATAGTTGCTACGCTCGGGTTTCATAT
This sequence comes from Platyscapa corneri, assembly GCA_018907185.1. Taxonomy (NCBI): domain Eukaryota; kingdom Metazoa; phylum Arthropoda; class Insecta; order Hymenoptera; family Agaonidae; genus Platyscapa; species Platyscapa corneri. The sequence goes on along the minus strand of JACCHW010000025.1, from coordinate 2,386,499 downwards.
AAAATACAACTTAATATTTACAAAATAAAATGATCAAACTAACGTTCATTCTTGTAAGTAATAATTTATTATAAAGAAATATAAATATGGATATGTACGTATGTGTGTACTTATATACAATTTAGCTAAAAATCAATAGTCAAAAACAAAATGGGAGTGAATTATTTTTAAAAGTGTTCAAATAAGTTGTGCACACTTCAGTAACCATTGATTTTCACCTAAAATTTACAAATACGATCTTTGAATTTTTAAACACAAAGTAGCAGACTTCAAATAAGTTTAAAATTTTTTAATTTAATATAAAGTAAATATTGACTCTAATTTTTAATTAAAACTTTATATGCAATTAATTAAAAATTTTTACGCAGTAGCTCCAAAACAACATTAACTTATAAATTCTTATAAAACTAAGGCTGTATTGTAGAACATTAAAAAAAAGTATTTACATAAACTTGATAGCGAAAGGTAGATTATTAAAGTTGAACGACGTTTAAGTAACTAATGTCATAAATGTTTATTCGCCTTTTGCAACAATAATTACATTATTTTATTTTTGTTTTATTTCACTGAAAGATATAATACATTATAAGATTTAGTGATATATTTTATTATCGTTCTACTAGTGGTAATATTATAATTAGAATTAATTGTATCAGGGGCAATTTCTTGATATCTTGAAAACTGGACTTTTTCAAGAGGTCGCTTAGTTTTTTACTTGTTACGAGTTTTCTATGTATATGCGATTGTTGCGCTCGTCTCGTGTGAAATCGCCGAAGGCTTACGAACGCAGTATCGCGTGGACCGAGTCCCTGTTGATTTGTCGTCTGGGCTAATACAACGTGAATCCACTGCGCTTTTTTGATCCAAAGTTTGATGAAAAAAGCTTAATGGGAAAGCCAGCATCCATCTAAGGAAAAATCTTTTTCTTAATAGCTTTAACCTAGAAGTTGAAGTGGGTAGATATTTGCTACTAAACTTTACTTCATAATCGAAAATCAGGGAAAAGTGGTATCGCAAATTGACCCACTTTCAAAAATAAAAGTCTACAATAGAAGCCGTCAGAACTCGTGACCGCTTGTTCAACAGATTAAAATAAATTAGTCAATTAAAATGTCGATAACACAGCTAATATTGTAAAATAGTATGTTAATTCGCAACAGAAGCAAATGAAAACGCCGCTGATGGCTCCAGTGCCATATTGTGTCAGGCACTCACCAGCTGCATGCACCGTTCTCGCAATAATATATTTCTCAGTGCGTCACTTACAGACGCACTACGTTACGATTGCAGTACTTTTATAGAGCGTTTTTACGAGCTGCACTATACGTCGAAACCGTGCAGCGAACTGCTTTGCTTGATCCACTGTGCGTAAACGTCCAATGCTTCGCTTCTCGCAGCTTTTTCGTTCCTTTATTTCCCTTTATGCCCCTTCGCCGCCTAGTTTATCTTTTCCACTTCCAGTTCATGTACAAGCCACGTGTACCCTAATACCGTTGCAAACTCGCCTGAATCGGCGAATTTGTGTTGTTTTCACGTCGCCATCTCCCGGTGCGTCATCAAGGTGTCGATTCCTTTCGGTTTCCTCTCAGTCTCCTCGAAACGAGGCATTCGCGTTCGCAAGGGCTGCGTTTGCATAGCCTGCGTCGCCTTGCTCTCCTGGGTACTTGAGCGGTGAATCGAATTAAGGGCGCATATTTGTCGGGCAGCACGTGCGCGCGATTATTCGCGCCAATTCGGAGCCGAGTCTTGGGGTGGAAACGAGTACATTCATCGATGCCTGGATGAATAAATTGGAAAGTGTGACAGAGGCGCGTTATCTTTCGGACGCTGCGCTCTGTCGGGCTTCGATCTAATCTTCCGGCTGCGAGTGTCGACATATCGTGGCAGGGCGCAATAATTCAAGCCCTCGGTCTCGCTTTCGCGGAGCCTCTCGCGATACTCTCGTCGAGCTCCGACACGAGGAATAAACGTTATATTTAATTAAAACGCAGCGAGGAGGACGCGCGTGCAGTCAGTGTCAGTGCACACCAGGGATTAATAAATAACTGCTTCGAGCGCGGGGCCGAGGGTGGGGGGCCGGAGCGACCACGTTGTCCGGCATCCGCGGCAACGTCGCAATTAATCCGTCATAACGCGCCTCGCAGTTAAACGAATGCCAAAGATTTCCAACGGAAATTTTTTAATTAATTCGTTTGGGGCCCACCACTGGACGGACGCGACTCGCTGTGACCGTTTCTTCCTTCGCTTTTCATTTTTCATTCCTCTTTTTTATTTTTGTTTTATTCCTCCGCTCTTCTTTTTGTTTCTAGAAATCATACCGGTATTTCATTTTGCTGTCAATAATATATGAAGCGCTTAACGCTGTATTGTTCGAAGCTCGAAAAACGGCCGCTTTGTCTATAAAATGTCGCTGCCCGCGCTCAAAGGCTCGAGTGTAAACATAAAAATGTACTTGCATGCGTCATCTCTAAATTCAATGTTCTGTATTTTATAGGTTTACCGTCACTCATTCGTTCGATTAATCGGCCTGAATAATACAGGGCGCTCTGCCCCACGAGGAGAAACGAAATAAAAGTGAGAAGAAAGAGCGGAACCGATGTCGACGCAACACGGAGCGGCTTTTACGCGTTCGGGATATTTTTACGAGGTGTCCTGTACAGATTTTATGACTTCGCTCTGCGAGAGGCCCCGGCCTGATGGCTTCAAAATCACAAGGCCACCTCCCACGCGCTCCAGCTTCACCTCAAAAAGATTAACGGACAGTGACTCGCGCGGAGGAATGGCCCAAGAAAAAACGACGCTACGCGATACCGGCGAAGCTCAAGCTCCGCGAGCGCGTGAAAAAAAGAAAAAGAAAAATCCAATGTATCTGTCTCATTGACTTTGCTACTTCTGCAAAAAAAAAATAAACTATTAACTCGATGCAACTTTTTTGACGATCAACTGCATAGCCAAATCTGTATTAACGTTTTGCGTTTTCCTTCCTTCCTCCAACAACGCAAAAAATTTAATTTTTTTCGAATGATACACGAGTTTTGAACATGAGCAACGTCCTGCTCCAGCTGTAAAGGGTTTCATTGGAAGAAACTATTGAGTTATTTAATTCTATCTTTGCATATTTAATTTTTCTATTATTTTATTTCCTCAAAATGTAATTTGAAACTCTTTTTTAGAATTTTCCCTAAAAAGTCTACTACGATTCCTTATGTATAATCCATAAGATATGCAATAAGATGTGATAGTCGCTCATACGATTTTATAATAATGTATTTAAGCGTCATTCATAAAATAAAAATGTAATTCAAACAATCCTAATTATATATTTGTACCAAAGCTGTGTCATTAATGTCACAAATTACAGGGGAGAAATTTACGCGGATAACGAAAAGAATCAAAGAAAGGTTTACTTTATCTCAAATATTCATGCACACATCTAATGCGCCGCTATTTTGAATTTGAATAAATATTTATGTATATTATGGATAATTCATCGGATGTATTAAATTATTAAAAATTATTTTCTTTATAAATATTTAAGTCATGTATTCCTTAAAAACGCTGCAAGTTACTACTTGGTCCCTAACGCTTGCTTTTCTTTACAAAATAGATAAACATAACTAGAATTGTTTAGTATCATAGATATTAGTTATTCTAGTTCGAGACTTGAATGAATGACATGAAACAGTCGGTACAGGAAATTAAAAAATAGATTATAAAATATTAAGACACAAAAATATTTTTTAATTCAGATATAAAAAAATTATGATGACTATGTCGATTACAAATTAATTTGCTGAGAGTGCATAACTTCATGTCTATATACATATGCATTTTGTGTCTGACTATGTTTAATATGCATTCGCCCATGTCTGGCTAGACTCGGCACGTATCTACGTGCAGGCTTCTGACGTTCATTTTAGGGAGAAATCTTTTGTTCTTGTAGTTGCGCTCCTTGTTTGCATTAATCCAACTTATATTTTTTAATTAAAATATTAAAAAAAAATTATGAATCAAGTCACTAAATTATATTCTACTTCATTTTTGCTAATCCTTCAATTTTTAAATGGCTTTCGTGTTAATTAATGTGACTGTAAAGAAAATTTGTATATAAAATAATCTGCTAAAAATAAACAAAATGATTAAAAAATATTAAACAGATGGAGATTATATTTTCAATAAAATAATATTTGCGTAATATTAATAAACGTGATACTGTTTAAATAATCCTATTATTTATTAAAGTTTGAAAATTTTATTATAAGATAAAATATACTGCTTTTTAATATAAGAAATGGCTAAGTTAAAAGGAAACTAGTCTAAAAAAACAATTAAAAATGTATTATTTTAATCAATCAATAAATAAAAAGTAATCTTTTATTATGATGAAATATCTCTTTTTCTAATGAAACAAATATATTTTATAGGCATATAACTATGTTACATTGATGGGAAAATTGAAACAGAAATATAGAACTAAATTCATGTATGAGACTATGTTTTTCAAAAACAGGTAATGAAGCAGACACAATCAAGGCTAATTATTGTTACTGACAAAACAAGCATTTATCTGTATAAAAAATAATTATCGTTTCAAGAATCCTAAAACTGCAATCTTTTATTGACCTTAAGCTAAAGAATAATCACTTTAGTAGAATACTTTGAATTTAATACTTTTCCGAAATATTCTTTTCTTTCACAAATACATCTTTCATATATTAATTTGAAAAATAAGTAAATATGTAAAATTAATAGCTGAAATTAATGTATTAAATCATTTTAAAGAAAAATTAATTTAATTGATTTACCTAATAATGGATTTTATATAGTAAATATTTTATGCTAAAGAAAATTTTATTCAAGGAACGTATAAGATTCTTACGATTCATATCTTACTAAGTAAAGAAAATTATTTTCTTCTGTTATTGAAAATATAATCTTTTTGCAATTATCTAGGCTCGTTGTAGGAAAAGGAATTTTCCTTCGAAATCTCAAAAACTTTTATATCGTATCTTGATAATATTAAATCGCAGTTTAAGATCATGAAAAAATTTAATATAATACAAGTCTTGTCGAAATTGCTTCTTAAATTATGTTTTAAATACTGCGTATTTTAATTTATCTCCAAATACTCGTATTAATTTTAATATTTCTTTGCAACAATGTAGTTGAAAATAAATTTGAAAATTTAAAGTAGCTTAGCTTTATTCAAAATAATCCATTAATTTATATTGACTTTATCGGCTAATAATAATTTATGTAATTAAATTAATGTAATCAAGTTAATCTCGGTATCCCATCATATCCACGAAAAAACATTTCAATCAAAATACGCAGACCCCAGGTATTGTTTCAAGCAATTCGAAGGGACTATAATTATTTGTATTAAATTCTATTTAAATAACGAGGCCGTTTCGTTTTTTAATTTCAAACATAACAGGCGCGCGACTACAAAACACTATAAATAGATGTTTTATTTAGAAAAATCAATCGCGCAATAACAACTCGACAACTAGAACGGAAATGACGGAGTTCAAAGTTAATGAAATTGCAGTATTACAAAAAAAAAATTCACTCCTGATGCTCTGGAACAAAACCTCGAATGCTCGCGTTCCAATTTACCCCTAAACTAAATGTGTTAAATATTTAAGATAAAGGCGAACCTGTAACGGCCGCAAATTGTCGATGCAGAGCTCCGGGATTTCATTCGCTTGCAAATAAGTTTCTTATTGAACACAACAAGAACACTCTCGGGAGAGAATGTAAATGTCTAATTGAAGTGGCGGTTCTCCGTTGGCAATTTTTGCGAGAAGACATTAATTTGCTTAGAGGAAGAAGAGCAAGAAGCGGAGTTTATAGTCGTGTCGGGTGTTGGGTAAGTTGCGTCCGACTCACAGGTGCGTCGAGTATTAGAAATGAAGTCGAGTGGGTGCGCAAGGTTGCCGGCAGCCCGATATCGAAACGATGCCCGGAAGAAGGAAGGAAGGAAGGAAGGAAGGCAGTCAGAAGACTTCTTGCACTGTATCTAAGCAGGCTAGCACTCTCTTGGTGCATATCTGATGGCACAGTTTAGCAAAGTCGGCTATACAGCCCGAGTGCCACCTGGACTTATCTCCGTAATAGATTCGCTCGGGTCTCCTCGAGAGCCGTGCGGCCGCCTCCGCACCAGTCCCCGACGCCCGATGATAGCGATCCTTCCATCTGCACGGGGGGGGGGGAAAGCGACCATCGCACCTCCGCATGCCTCCGCTATTTGCGTCGAGCGCCCCCTCGCACCCTCGGGCCCGGACTTCAAACTCGCTTCAGATTTCCCGGACGACGTTCTTTTATCGAGCGCAACAGTCACTGGATAAACTGCCGTGGCAAACTTCACGCAAGACTTCCACTTGACGAGACTTTCGACTGCGATTTAGCAAGCGGGCGAGCGAGCGAACGACCCATCCCCGCCACTTTAATACATAAATTAACGTTAGCGCATTCGCGCCTATTTATTTACACCTGCGTCTTATCGCTACTTTTGTGTTTCAATCGTTAACATTGGCGCTGGGCTTCTATTTTCGACGAAGCTTATCTCCTCCTTGAAAACTTTTGCCACTTCGTGAAAAAATCGAGAGCCGAGGATAATTTTACAAAGTTACGTTAAGGAGCTGATTCTCATTGCAGGCGATGTTGTGACCCAAGTGTCAGAAATAATTCTTGAGAGCCTTCCGAACAAATAGGAAAGCTACTCTTCTATTATCCTCGCATTAAATATATTGTTTGATTTTTATTCTAATGAAATTAATTTTGTCAATTTTGTCCTGGATTCCTAAAGAACTTTCCCGCGAAAAAGCTTCTTTTACAAGTTCCTAACGAAATTAATTAAAAACTACTTCGTAAATTGATACAATATATTGTAGCCGCCATATTTGACTTCGTGTTATGGGTATATATGTATATATATGTATATATATACCCGCACTACGGATTCTATACACTTCTAGATGGATTCAAGATCTTTTTAATAACTTATCTTTTTATTTAAAGGTTTATCTTCTTCTTAATTACATTCAAGATGAAAAATGAATTACGTTTTGTGCACCTGACAAATCTGCTGAAATGTTTTGAAATGCATTTTGAAGATTTCAGAATTATGAGAATTAAAAATTTTATTTAACAAATAATAGACTTTGGATTGAAAAGGAAATAAATTGTTATGATGAATTCGTTACAAAGAATTATATTTACGCAATAGCATACGCAGCGATTGTCGAGGAAATTGACATTAATAAGTGAATACAGGAGTTTAATCGTTATTTGATTTTTATACTGGAAAAGTTTTCAGTTATCGGAAAGTATTATGTATATTCGATGCATATGTTTGCTGATGATATTCATAATAGAAAAATAGCGAAGAATCAAATTATAACGACAATTTGAATTTAGTTAGAAACTTACACTCAGATATGCTATATTTTTCAACTATTAATAGCTATGTACAAATAAGATACTTAAAATACATATGTATAAAGGTGAATAAAGTCCTTTAATTATCGATAAATATAATTTCATAAATAGTTTAATAAAATCATGATTAAGGTTGGATAAGATGGGACGTCTAAAAATTTCATAAAAATATTTCAAATTATTGTAGAATTTTAAAATTAGTGAAATAGACTATGAAAAAATAAATACTGCTGAATATTTTAAATTAAGATAGACAAATAACTAAACTAATAAAAAAATAATTAAAACGACTTCTTTATTTTTCATCTACTTAACTTAAGATAGTTGGAAAAGTTAAATTTTTTCAAAAGTGCAATCATAAAGTAAAATTACTCTGTCTCTACTGATGATATAGATATAGCCATGAATATCCAATACTTAATATTGAAAAATATTGGAAAAATTTGTAGAAAATTTTACCGTCGCATTTAAATATATAAAAAAAAAAAAAACATATAAAAAACCGAACGATTTATTTGTCTTCATTATACGCACAAGCATTTAAGTATAACTGGTTTTAAGTATGATTAATAATTTTTGAAAATTACGTAAATAGTTAATAGGTATTTAATAAATACGCAAAAGTAAGATTTGCATAATTAAGCGATGATGTAAATTTTAAGTAAATGCGAAACAGTATTTAGTCTTGACGATCTCAACATGGAAATAGATAATAAAATGAATGCACAGAGATAAAAGTATTCGTTGTGTTCGTGCTTTTTGCAGAAAATAAAATATAAAAGCGCGCGGAAGTTGCAAAAAAGATAGGAGTGGGTGTTTAAGAGGAATTACGAGGAAATGACCGAATTATTATCAAGCTCACGTTCCCTCGCTCTACCCATCTCATTTAAAAAAGCCGTGCAAACAGCAGCACGAAGAAGAGTAGCATAAAACGGGAAGTGTGTAATATTCGACACGGTCGCTCGGCATCAGTCTAGGGAATTATACGAGAGGCGAGCAGTGGCAGTAGCACTAGCACACCGGCGACGCTCCGTTAGAATCTGAGCAATTTAATGGAAAATTCGCTCGCAGCAGCAGTAGCAGCGAGAGAGAGAGAGCGGACAGGAGAAGTGGAGGAGCGATAACGCAGAGATAATAAGAAAATGACAAAGCGAGATAATAGAAGAAAAGCAAAGGCCGGCGATGGATAAAGGGAAGAAAAATGGAAAATAAGGCTGAGGGCGAGCGCGGCCCTGGCCCTAACAGCTCGCGGAATTTAAGGCGCATAGAACTTTCGCAATTATCGAATGTTCCGTATCCTTGAAAAGTTTTATAAGTAGCGCGCAAAAACGTTGCGGCGCCCGAGCAGGCAGCCGAGAGGAGGGGGAGAGTTCAGTGCGAGCGCCAACGAGAGAGAAGAGGGATGACGCCAAGCCACGCGAGTCCCGGAATGCAATAAAGCTCGGAACTTGGACAAAGTGCGCGAGCACTAAAGCACAAAGCTTTCCTCCCTTAAAGTACGCAGTAATATGTCCTAACGAGTATTTTACAATGACGCTCGCATAAAGCAAACTGCTACCGCTACCACTTCTAGCGCTATTTCCAATACTCCCACCACCTTGGCGGGCTTCATAACCAACTCCTGCACCGATATCATTCGCAACTTTTTACACTTGACTGGAGTCGAGCTTGAAATTTCATCCCCTCCATTTATTAATGTCGGAATATAAATTATCCGCCGGCCCGATAAGGCTCCGACTATATTTTACTCTCGTTTCGGCGCTGAATATTTCTTCTTATTTCAACAAACAATTCTTGCCGTAATCGCATTGAAAATATAAAATACGTGCACCCTTTTCGGATCAGTTGCTTAGGACTATTTGCAACTTTTTCCAGCTTATTGCCGCAGGAATAAAATTAAAATAATGTTTTGATAACGGACGTACGCCTGTTTCTCCCCCGCCCCTGCTGCTTATTTTGGAAATTTTTGTACGCGCGGGAAATGCTCTCTTCCTTCCAGATAATAATACTCGACCGATATATCAATCCCATCCCGATTCGAAGGCCTGAGCAAACGATAAGAAGCAAATGACTTTATTTATAAAGCGAGTATCTGCTGATCTTAATTCGATATCAATTAATCCTCCGAGGATGTTAAGTCCTGTCTGCCATAAATGTAGCATGGCGGTACATTATAATTGTAGCGTGACTAGATTATCACGGCAGACAACTGAAACATGTGGCAAATGTATTTGCATTCTTAATAAAGAGATCGATATTCCTCAAATATCTGTTTTTGCCAATGTGCCTAACGGTTTTCGCTTTTTCGTTTTCATACCGCGACGCGGCGTTAATGACCGCGGAGCAATTCTTTTTCAAATGTTTGCACGCAGTCGGGAATGCGTCGCCGCTAATTAACGGATAATTCCTATCGTCCCATTTTCGATCACTTCAGATACGTTTATTTCTTGTTCGAGGTTTATAACGCTCGGGTACAAGGAAACGTACTCCGTACAATTCGGATACACGTGTATACATCATAAATGTCTAGTAACTCATAGCTGCTATACATGTGCAGGACATACAGTTTAGTGAGTATGCATGCTATGTGCGTATCCGTGTTGTTACATCAATACTGTGCGTGAAACCGAATGCACATCGTACACTGCCGGCGTACATGTGTACGTTACGAGGCAGTTGACATGGAATCGACAGAGTTTATCGGACACTTATCAAGTTACACGCCACTTATCCGAGTTATTTCGTTTACGGCAAACTAATCATATCTTTAGACGTTACCTCATCAGGATGAAAATTATCCTTCAAATTTCTTATTTTGATTCACTCGTTATCTCAGTCGCCATATTTGTATACGCACTTATTTATATGTGAACATGTGTCCGTACTGGCGCTATTAGAAAACTACTCAAGGGTCAACTAACTATTAATTATTTTTACCCAGTGTATTGAAATTTGCTTTATTTTCCTTTTAACCGAGCAGTAATAGTCTAGGATGTCGGCACAACTATCTTTCGCAATCAACGTACAAACTTCGTTCGAGCTCGGCCAACTCTAAACCCCGTGTCATCGCGAAGAATAGAGAAACTTGCGTGATATTGTATATCGTGAAATTCAAAGGAATATCCTAATCATTTCAGGTCCTATTCAGACAATTAGCGAAGATCGATGAACGAATTGATGGCTCGACAGCGATGCTTCTCATTTGCTTCATAAGATTCGATACCTTGGATATTTTAGATTTTCTTATGATTCACGCACACGCACATACTGCATTTTAATTATACACAAAAAGACAATTCGACAGTGAAAACGTACACGGCTGTAGGCACGCACACTCGTTTCAGTCGGCCTCTCAAAATATTGCACTAAGCCCTGTAACATAAAACAGTAACATGACTCGGCATGTAACAGTGCATAAATTTACAACTATATTGAAAATTATCCGTAGATGATGTATTTATCGCATAATATTCGTGCACGATGGAAATCGAGCATTTTATTTATCATTTTATACTCTAATATTAGTATCGGTAATCAGATACATTTTATAAACTTCGTGAGTTATATTTATTGACCGAATAATATTTGTTATGAAAACAGTGCATCGTCTCATTGACGAACGATGGCTTTCATTCGTTAAAAATTTGAAAAGAAATTTTCAAATAAAAATACTTTGAAATTATTCAGCAGAAAATTAAATATTTGTCGAAAATAATTCTGATAAGCATTGATAAAAAATTTTTACAATAATTTCATGGAAACGCTTATGAGTACTCTGAATATTTTTAGAGAAAGATGGTTGACTTGTACATAAACAATTTATATATCAAATAATTATAAATATAGGTCACCTGCATTTATTTACAAATATCTGTTTGAACTTCATTGGCTACGTCCAGTTCTAAGTTTGAAACAAGTGGCAAGTTATCGAAACTTTGATACAGAGTACAAAGTCAAACAGACAAATAGGTTGAAAAAATATTTGCCAATCTTTCCACGCATCATCGATTCAAAATTTTTTAACAGCTTAAAAAAAGAGTGTAAAAAATGTTAGTGTACTTAGGAAGAAATAAAGAGTTTGAAAGAAACATCGAGGTTGTTTACGAGTCCTTAGCTCGGGCACCGTAGTTCGTCGCTCGACGGTAGTCGTTTGCGCTTATGTGGGGTCGTTTTATTCTGCGGTGACTGAGAAGCTTTTCGCGCCTTTATCTAGCCCCGGGACTTTAATCAAACGTGAGCCGCTTTACGAGTCGCAGGAGTTGAGTCAAGACTCGAAGCAGAGGTCAAAGCCGGTCAACAAGGTTGTAAACCTACATGGCATTTCAGATACGCACTACGAGAACGTCTCCTATCCGAGTCAGGAGACTTATGTATGTGTGCGGCTGTGCGTCTGTCTGTGTGTTAGAAGGAGCGAGCGAGCCAGAGAGAGAAGAATAGAGAAAAGAATAGTCTATGACTATCATCTACGAGATACTCTCGATTAATCCGAAACCAAATACCTGTGAAGCCCTCGAAGAGCGAACGAATGCTTTGTCAGACCGACCTCTCGCTCTCATCCCTTCGTCTTTCCCTTCTTTTCTTTCCAGTCAAATGATCTCTGATAAAACAAGCTCAAATTACGATTTTCTCTTGGCTACGATTCACCTAGAGATTCGAAGGATTATTTATATTTTTTTTTAACGAAAAAATGTTCCGACTATTTGCTGTTCCTTCTCATTAACGTGAAAAACAAGAGCCATTTTATCTTGCGAACGAGAAAAGAAAAATAGCAAACTGAATGGGTTTCGTTGCATTCCTCACGCGATGTGTACACGGTCACGGAGCTTTATTAATTTTACTCAGACTTTTTAGAGACGCCTGCGTCGGTGTGCATCTTAAAAAGCTCGCGCCTACTTCGAATTAATCGCGATAATCGCGGCCAACCATCGCCGATGTTCTAGAAACGTTACCGCAAGATAGCACTCGAAATTTGTCACTGACAATCGAAATTTGTGCAGAGCAAGAATGACGTAGGTCGTGCACTGTAGCAGTAGTAGTTGAAAGTGAGACGAAGAGAACGACGATTGCCCGTAAGATAATTAGTCTCGAATAAAGACTGTAGACCGCAGAGCTGAAAAATTCATTGTGTATCAGGAAATCTAAAGCCGGTGAAATAGAAACTGAAGATAATCCACTAATCTTGTAAATTAGTCGAACGGAAGTCGACTGGTAGGCCTGACTGGTAGGAAGCAGAATGGGTAATTAATCTACACTGATCTGCCGTTTAACATAATCCCGGCTTGGCAACTGTTTGACAAGCTTCTATCGCCTACTTTTTCACTGCTTCAACTCAATCCAAGGTTTCATTTCGAGTGATTTAAATTAGTCCTAACTTCCTCTTTCTCTGCCCCATCACTCGATTGAAATTCGAAATCCTGCTGATCCGCTTACAAATTGCAACCGTGAATGAAGTGTAAAAAGTGCACGCATACGTTATGACTGACAAAGAAACAAAAGCGAACAAGTGCAAGATGCTACCATTTATCTTGTACTTACATTCAAATTTACTTAGTAGTAACTCGGTAAATTAATAAATACGTGGTAAATATGTCGACGTAAATGCTTGCAGCATTAAATAACTTACGTATCAATCCCTTCAATAATATATTACAATCTAATGTACAAATTTAAACGGAGATTTAATCGCAGATCATTTTTATATAATCTTTTAAGTTACGGCTGACGCGATGCACATTTAATTTTTTCACCTCTCTCTCTCTCTCTATCCTATATTTGTCACTTGTAGCTAGAGATTAAGTTTGACACTTAATTCTTCTTTCAGGACGTTACAATAATTTCTTTTCTTGAATGAACTCGAGAATGCTGCGAAAAAATTAATTTTTAAAGTTTATTGATTATAGAGTGCACGGTATCTTATTTATGTATATGCCACGCTAGATACTAATTAATTATCGACGATGGAATTTTATTATTAATGTATAGGAGATCGTTACTCTGACGATCAAAAAAGCTCAACTAAAAAAGATTCCAAAATATATTTAAAATTTCCGTTGAAAGAATAGACTCGGAAAAGGGAACTAATTATTTGAAGTGAAATTCAAGTAAACTAGCGAGAGTAAATATTACAAGAGAAAATTCAAAAGTTCGAGAGATAATGAAGATAATCAGGGGGAAGCTACTTAGTTAAAAAACTTTGATCGAATTTTTACTAATGTAGATTGTTTCCATTCTTTATCAATTTTAGATTATAAAGCGGGATAATTGATATTTTTTCATCGGGCAATTTTTACAAATGAATAACTTTTCGCTCCTTTTTCCAGTAGACAACGAAGGAAAAGTTTTCCTATCGTCTTTCTTTTTCCGAGCGTTAATTTTACACTTACCGAACCCGAGATTATGCTATAGCCTTTTATTTTTTTCCTTTTTGTTTTGCTTTGCTTTGCTTTGCTTTGTTCTGTTTTGCTTTTTTGTTGCGCCTTTTCCTATGTATTACATTGCTCGCCGGCGCTTGGCGCTCGGACACAAGCCGCTTGCTTTACGCCCTGAAAGCCAGCACATTGTTTTGGCTAAGTGTTTCTCGCGCATCACCTAATAACCATAAATTCGCCGGTATTTAGCTACAGGCTGCTCTATTTTTTTTATAGCTCAACTTGTTTTTAACGAAGAATAAAAAAGCAGCGACGCGCTTCACTTCGGTCGTGCGCGTACATGCACAACATATCGCGCCTTTATCGGCATAATACCTTTTCTGCTTGCTCAAAAAAATTTAATGCGCTCAGTAAATTGGACTATCAAGATCGTGTGAGATGAATTCTTCTTTTTCCCGTTTCATTTTTGCAGATATTGAACGTAAAAGAAATATTTAATCTAGACGCGTCGAAAAATCTTATTTTGCTTACTACATAAATCTCGAAAACATAAAAAGTATTTCAGTAAAAAAACGTAAACATTATTGAACTCGTCGCATATTCTTTAAAATACATGAAAACTAAAAATAACGTTTCAAACGACACATTCATAAACAAACTATATTAATATTTGATAAATAATTAGGTTGAATTTTTATAAATTAAAAAAATATTTTATTTATTTAAAAGCAGAGTAATAATTTATTTTAAATTACGAAAAAACTAGCATTCTTAAGAAAATGTAAATTACACAGAAACGATCGAGATAAGTTTAGTATGAAACTAAATTTTAGCAAAACCATATAAAATATAGCAAGATTGAAGTTTCATTATTTTTTTTTTTAAATTAAAATTCATATTGCAAGTAAAATAAATAAACTTAAAGCTCAGAGTTAAAAACTATAAATAAAATAGAAGCCTTTACATTTCTGCTCATTACTTTAATTAATTATTATTATTATTATTATTATTATTATTATTATTATTATTATTATTATTATTATTATTATTATTATTATTATTATTATTATTATTATTATTATTATTATTATTATTATTATTATTATTATTATTATTATTATTATTATTATTATTATTATTATTATTATTATTATTATTATTATTATGTATATTATTATGTATAAACTGTATATTAATAAAAAATTAAAAACAATAAGATTTAATGATAAATCGGTTTCTAATTTTCAGTGCAATCTTTTGAAACTCGGAAATATTTTTAATGTTGTACGCAGAATATAAAATAATATATCAAACAAATAGATAATTGATTTGTAGTGTTGATATTTTTTAAACATAATAAAAATATTCTACGTTGATTAATTCACTCCTATTTGAA
This sequence comes from Platyscapa corneri, assembly GCA_018907185.1. NCBI lineage: Eukaryota > Metazoa > Arthropoda > Insecta > Hymenoptera > Agaonidae > Platyscapa > Platyscapa corneri. Next base: position 2,371,292 of record JACCHW010000025.1, on the reverse strand, counting down.
TAAGACGTATGCGATGAAATCAGTTATGTGAAGCAAGAATCAAAAGAAAAGTGCGAAATTGTTTTAGAAAGGGATAATCTTTTTTTTATTTGGATAATTTTAAACGTATGGATTTAGCATCGCGTATCTGTACTTGCTCTTTCAGCGTTAAATTTACTGAATCAATAGAATGATAAATCCTATTATCAGAATTATGCGCTGTATTTATACTTACATTGTGTATACATACTCCTGCGATAGTCTATCTCTTCTTCCGGGGTTTGAGTAACTCATTATCTTAGAGTTGTCGTGCCTGGTTTCAAGGATAAGAGAATGTAGGCACGTCATTTACGCTATATACGTATATAATTATATCATTCAGCTTCCACGAGCGCTATAAATAGTGCATTACATGTTTAAATGTATATCGGGTACAAAATTATTAAAAATTCATGCAGCACGAATGTGTATCAATATATTCTTCGAGCATCATTTCTGAATAATTCAATTTCTTTTCTCCGATGTAGAGTAATCTGTTAAAAATCTCTCAATCTCTTGTCGCTTTGAATAATTCAGCATCAGAATGAAATCGTGGATTTTTAATCGTTAAATAAATGTACTTATAATTTCAATTTTTAGTCAATTTCATTTGAAACGCTATCATAAATAGATAAACTAGGAGTTTTGTGTCATCGACCTGAAAGCTCTAGTGGTTCAGAAGTGTGAATGGTCCAAAAGCTCTGTAGTGTTGTATGATTGAGAAGTTCTCTCCTCCATTATGGTCGAAATCTATGTGGCTCAGAAGTAGTATACATTACATTGGTTGAAGAGTTTCCGACGCTCTCCATCAACCGAATCTCCATGGTATTGTTTCGCTGTACAGAAATTTTATAGGGTTACTTCAGTCAAATGTAAGTAATTTTGTTTACTCTTGCGTTAATACTTGAAAACAATGTACTGTAAATATTTTGTAAATAATATTGTAGAATACATAAATTATACTTTGTTTACATTTCTATAAGAATTTTTTGTACAATAATTATTTGGTATGTAAACAATCAATTGGCGAAATAAAATATAATACGACAGATAAACTGCACTATAATAACTTTTAATCAATCTGTAAACAGAAAAATTAGTTCTCTTTAAACAACTTTTTTATCCAAAAATTTATTTATATTTAAAATATTTACTTGATAAAAACTTTAATTTCAATAAAGAAAATTATTTTATGTCAGAGATAAATTCTCATAGATATATTTTCTGCTGTTTATTTATTTTTACTTAAAGCATATAAATATTTTAACACTTTAACAGTTTTCGAATAAATATCCAAAGAAAATGCATAGCAACACAAGGTACAGGTTGTTCATATATCAAACATTAAGTATTTAAATTAAAACTGTTTTATATACAAACATACATTATTCCAATAAAATTTATTGGAATAATGTATAAAATAATCTATTTTACATCTGATTAAATAAAAGTTATTAATTAAAATTCTTGATCGAATCATTTAATAATTATCCTATCAATGAATAAAATTTTTTTTGGTAAAAAAAATCTCCTATACAAGGAAGATGCAACTTTACCAATAATTAAAATCACAAAAAATTATAAATTCGTAAAATCTCACATAAACTTGATTTGTTGAGTATAAATCGAAACCAATACAACACACGTTGTCTCTGTCTGATTTAAAATAAATTAGACGTGAAATGAGTTTAGAACTGCGATAGCACTAGAGTGATTCGTTTGTTCTTCAAAATATTCAAGATACCGTCAAGACGGTGTAAAGATAATCCGAAGCAGAGTGAACGCGTGGAATTAACCATCATTGCGGCCTTTCGAGGTAAATCACGCGTTAATACTGCATTGTATTACCTTAGAATTCGTTCATAGACCAACAACCTGATCCGCTTTATTTTACTATCTCTAAAGTATTCTAATGCTCTCTCTCTCTCTCTCTTACGCTCTCTCTATCTATTTTTACTTAAAGTTTTTTGCACTTTTATTCGTGCATACAGTTTTTTCGTTTTAAATTAAAATCAGCTAATTAATAATTCAATTTAAACTTTAATTTGTTCACATTTTTATAAGTCATATTTTACTAAATATTAAAAAAAATATTATTAAATTAATTGTTATACAGTAAAACTAAACGTTTATTATCTATAATTAACACAAATAAATATTAATATCCAAATTTTTTGTTTTTAGCATATTATTCAATTTTTTCCAATTTATTGTGTTATTTATTTTACAATTTTTTTCTTGTAGCCCTTTATTTATAATACTCTATATTAATTTTTTAATTCGTTGTTAATACCAACGTCAGCTATTTCATGAATATATATATATATTTATAAAACTTAAAATATTTAAACATTTCAATATTGTCATTATAGATTTTTTATTTTAGTAGGCTTATTTTAATTTCTAAGGAATATTTAGAATCTTCTGTTTAGTGTAATCTTCAAGTGGAGTTGTAATAATTGCTTTTATTTCCTTCTAAGGGTACAATAACTATAGTAAATACGTGTTTAAACTAATTTAATCAATTATTATTATTCTTATGAAAATTTCAATAATAAAAAAAATCTCAGTTAGAATTTTTTGCAATTTTTATAATTATTTTGTTAAAATATATTCTTCGTTAGATTTATCGTAACAATAAAGTAATCGAATCAACAGAATTAAAATTTACCGTAAACAATAAATATTATATTAGCCTACGTTTCATAATAAATTATTTAAGTATGGATTTTATGGCACAATTAATAACTTAATACTAATCGTAACCATAATAAAGAACTTGTTTTATGTAATGTTTCTATTAAATTCAAAGATAGCTTAAGAACTTTTACAAAATAACTGAATAAACAAAGTAATCTTTAACTTCTTGCTAACATATATATAAGAGATTTTACCTAAATGGAAGACAAGTAGATAAAAGAAGATGAAAAAATATGGGATAAAAAGAAAAGAAGGTAGAAAAAAGAAATGTAAAGAAACAGATAAAGAAGCGGAAAGAAAAACACTTGATTTTCTTTAAGGAAAAAGAAATAATATATTACAAAAGATAGCAGAGGAACGTAGGCCATGCTACGTCTCTTTGAGCTGCAATAGCTTTTGTCCTTCGGCGAATCTCTTCGACTATGGAATTTACGTGCCTTCGAGCAAGGGTTTTCCCGACCATGGATACTTTGGTTCCGTGGAAGGTTGAGCCAATGACTTTTCCACTTGGCCCCAGTGAACTCAACCAATCAAACCTTTTGGGTTTCCGGGATATAGTACACGGGTTTTCGGCCGACAACTGGCCCATAAAATTCATAGTGTATCTAAAGCTTACATGTTTATTGTAAAGATTAACAAATCTGTAATAATTAGATTCAATACTTAGAAGTACCTAAGTATAAAAAATAAGAGTTAGCACAACTGATAGTTAAAACTTTTATTTTTTATTTTGAAAAGAAAAGTTATAATTCTCTTAAATTTAACGGATTTCATAAAAGTTGTGAATTTTTTTATATTCCATTTGCACCTAACTGAAACAATTACCAATCTTACTTAGTCTCTATTATATTATGAGACCAGTATAGGTGAATAAATAATTTAACAAAATTCATCTGAAATAGTATCTGCGATCTTTTAAATAAAACTCTAAGAAATCCCTTAACTTAATTATTTACTTTATATAATTAAAGCTAATATTGACGAAAAATATAACACTTAAGGACATCGATTATGCATATCAGTATCAATCATCAATCAGGAAATTATACTAAAGACACGGTAGGTTAGCCGAAGATTTTTTTTATGTTTAAAAATTTTAAGACCTTTTTAAAAATGGCAGTAATTCAAACTATTAATTTAGATAAAAATCTTAAGTTATCTTGATTATTAAACATTTTTAATCAGACTATATCAATTTCCTATAAAAAATTATTCCCGAGAACAAATAAATTTAGCCTATATTTTCTATATTCTCTAATATTACACAAAATAAAATTCTGAAAGAATCAAAAGCAGTATTTTCAAAGTTCAATAATTCTCAGTTGAATCAAATAATTTTATCTCAATTATTTCTTTGGGAATAATAATGGTATATCAATTTAAAGGGTAATTCATGAGATCTACTCGATTCTCTTCCTTGTATCACTTTATAGTATCGATACCACGAAAATTATGGGCATCTTGCTCTATAGATTCATCGGTAACTTGGCAATAATGTTAGTCAATAAGGAAATGACAGTTAATTTCATGCAGATTCAAGAGTTGGTAGCCAACAATAACTAACATCAGTATTTTACGACATTGAAAATAATATAAAAGAAAGTGTAATTGCTTATCATAAAGAGTAGAATTTAATTACATAAGGAAGTTCTCTTTTATCTACATCATTAACTTACATAATATACACTCAGGCTGTCAATTTGAAGTAGTCGATATTTTTCTACCTCTTGCATAAGAATCGTGTATAGTTCAGCTGCAAAGCTTTTTGTAGATCAATTATTTATAGATCTATTGTAACGTATGATTCTTAATGAAAAGAATCTTTCTGGTGTAACAATGACTTTAGTGGATACTTAATAATGCACATCCAAAAACTTTGTTAATTACATAGAACGCTCCGTACTATTATTGAAAAAGCAGACCTCATATGCAATTATGTGCGTTTCCTGTGCAAAGAGAAACCAGTTATTGTACTGAAGCTAATCCTACATATGAGGGAAAACAACTACTAGTGAGTGAAAAGCCCTACAGTATAAAACTGAATTTTAGTAAAACTACATGAAAAGCTCTAGAAGAGAAAAACAGCGAGTGAAAAGCCCTACTTATGTATGATAAATTACAAATGACCATCTTAATGGATGTATTTTGACAGTCTCTTTTTGTTTGGATATGTGCCGACAACTGGTACATACCTCGTCAAATCTTAAAGACTCTTTTTAAATTAAAATTTTTTGTCGCAGTTTCCGCAATAGAGTAATAGAGTATATTAATTATTCGTTGGTTACCATTATTTTTCTATATTCTCCGATACACTATCCGTTAGTCAAATACTAGTTTATATTTCTATTTCAAAAATCGATAAAAAAGACAAAGAACGAAATGAAACAAGAATGTATATCCATTTTAATGCACTAAAATATGAATGATCACTTTTACTGAAATCAGTAATATTTTACATAAGATAATAACTTTTATTATAACTTAGATTACAATCTTGATGCTTTGTTGTAAGTTTCCGAACTTGACTTTGAAAAAAATGATAAACTGTAAAATATAATTTAATAATGCTTTGAAAGAAAGCCATAAGTTGATGCAATTTGATATACAGTATTTTAAGAAAATTATTTTAATATTTCAGAATGTAAGTCAAGATATATGAAAAAAACTCACGATTTTCACATTGGTATATATGAACAAATTTCCGTTATTATTTATTCGCTTATTGTTATATTTTGATCACTCTACGTTTCCACTTATTTTATAAATTAAATAAAAAATAATTTCAAAATATCTTAGTTTTATAATATTATTTTATTATTTGTACAATTAAACAGCTTCAATTTACAACTTCTGCTCTAATTATATTGTTTTATGTATTAAAGCTTTTATATATACGAATTTATCTTATGAATTATTAATTTACAAATTATTATTATTTTTTATATTTATAATACTACTTTAATTGGAAAAGTTTGAAATCTTAAATTAATATAGAGATTCCATAAATTTTATAAAATAAAAATATTTAAATATAAAAACAATATATAATTAATTTATTAACTTACAAGATACGCAGCTAAATATTATTCTATTTTAAAATATTTTACATTTAATTTTTTCATAGTATAAACTTACTTTTTCTAAAAATCAACTTGAGATATTTATAGTTTAAATTTTTTAAATTAATGAGCTATATACATGCTTTAAAAATATTATAATTTTAGACTTTCATATTACTTTGAAATCCAAAAAATATTAAATTATAATACCTGCTATAATTATATTTTTGAAGAAAAATATAGTTTGTATCTAAATATCAGAATCGATCCTCTATTATTAATCTATATAGATTAATTTAAATCTTAACAAGCTGTTGAACACTGAGTCGTTGACTTTTTTTCTTTTAAATTTATACTGTCATTCATTAATATCAACGTCATAGTTTGCTTATTATTTCAATTAAATGTTTCGTTGATAAGAGACAGTAAATCAATAATTCGACTATACTGATATTTTCTTATTGACAAAAAATTTGAGAACGTTTAAGCAATCAGTTATAATAATATTTAAATTGAGTCGAGTATCGGTTTTACATTAGAAGGAATAAAAAGTCTATATATGTGTACAGCTAAAGCTAAATTTATTGTTATATGCGATACTTATTAACGATTCCTATAGTCACGTGATGAAAAGATGAGAGACAAAACGGTAAAAGCTGATAAAATTTACTGTATCGTTCGCAAGAGGCGCGTTTCGTCAATGGAAGAAGCAGGATATTGGCACTCGATCGGCTCAAACTATCGTTACGCTAAAATTGAGGATAATTAAAAGCCACTAGATGCTTCAGCTTAGATCGCTCTGTACTAAATAGTCAACGAAGAGGCAGATGCGCTGTATAATAAAGCAAACTAAGCAAAGAAGACAAGGACATCCAGCGATATGCACCGAGTATTTTGCCAGTTGCTCGAACGAGCGCCTCTTAAAAATGCGACTCTTGTCAAATAGTCAGCAGCCCAGATGGTTCATTTATTTTATAATCTGTATTCGTATATGTATAAATATAATTAATTATATCCAGATTAGTCGGGGATGTTTTTATTAGAAAATTTCGCAACTTTTGCAGGTTTCTTTACGATGCAATCATCTGTTTGAGAAATTTGATTTTTATTAACTATCTAGGGGTCATTACTTATAAGAAAATATAAGAACACTTGCATATTATAAAGTAAAATTTGTTGTATTTTACTCATTTCTTTTTAGGCGATTACGAAACAGAAAAAACTTGGATTACTATCAAAAGCTCTTCTGAAAAATAATATGATTGACTGAAACTAATACAATACTTTATTATTATTATGAGTATTAAGTTTATTTAAATCTGGTAATCTATGAAAATATATTTCTTAAGCTTACACTGAAGAATGATCCAAGCTTAGAAAATGTATTTGATAGCGTAAAAATTCATTTTTAAATGATAAAAAATTAGGTTCCCTTTAAATAAACTGTTGAATAATTGTATGGAATACAAAATAACACTAGAGGAGACCAATAGTATGTTTTTAAAGATATTTTTAATAAATAAGTTTACAAATTAACGATTCTTAAAAATAAAAATAATTTATAAATTTTTACGTTACAGTAAATGATTGCAAAACGCTGCGCCTTTGATTTGAAACTGTAAAGTAGTTGGATATTCCGTAGGTAATAGATAATACACTGGCCTCAGAAAGCCAGAGTTAGTTTACCCTCCTAATGAGGATACTTGTTTCATTATTTTTTTTTTTTTTTTTAACTTAACTTACTTGCAAAGAAAGATTAATTTGTCTTCTTTATCTTTTAAAGTACATACCAAATCATTCAAAACTACCAAGAGAAGGAACTTGTCGAAAAAAATGTGGTAAATTTTTTATATAAATATTCAATACCAGTGGTATAAATTTTATTTGAAAAAATTTTTAAATCTCAAATATTTAAGTTTTTAAAAGAAAAAGTTTTAGTAAATACTTACAGATGTAGTATAGTATAGAATTATTGATACATTTAAAGTTCCAGTGTATTATTATCGTTTCAAAATTAAAAAATCATTATGTATTTAGTTCCTCCTACTGCGCATTCGTATTAACGAGTATAATTTTCATAAACAGAATTAATTCATTTAAATTTCAGCGGGTTGCTAATTAAAGTAGCACATGTAATTTTCAGGGTTTATTAAGTAGCTTAAAATACAGTGACGTAATATTTTCAACGCGTAAAGTCGAATAAGCAGCATAGATAGGCTTTGTATTCAAGACTTGTGGGAAGTAAGCGCTTCGGGCTTGATTAATTAAGGTTCACCAAGAGGTTCTACTTCCCGTGGCTAGTTCACCAAAGTCGGTGGCTTGTTTTCCACATCTTTTAAAAGACTCAGACCAACAAGTTTATCTACAATGATGAAAAAAGTAAATGAAAATTTAAACCATAATTACATAAAAAAACAAAAATCAGTTTAATCAGCAATAATTAAAGCTCGCAAAATTACACCGATAAAAATTTACTGCCTTTTTAAGAAAAGGCATTTAGATAAGAGCGTATGAATTTCGTTTAATGAGAAGTAAAGTGCATAGCTAATCAATTTCAATTGTAAAAAATATGCTTTTCAGTCAAATATACCGTGGCGCATGTGTAACTCAATTACAGTCGATCCAAGCAATTGGTTCAACGCAGTCAAATAAGTGTTTAAGCTTAAAGTAAATGAAGAAAATGGATTTAATTATATTATATTATAAGTTAAAAATTTGATTATGGTAAAAGTCGTGTCGTATAAAATTATGTTGATATTTTGCATTTATCTTAATAATGTTTAGCCAAGCGCAGATTCCTCGAATATATCTTTCTTATTCTATCCGTGTCAAGGTCTGAAATAGTAAAAATTTGTTCGAGTTTATTAGGGCATGAAGTTCACTCTGCATTATAAGAAACCAGCAGCAAGGGTTCTATTAATATCTGTTTTGCAAAAGATAAATACTTTTCTGGCTGGCTTGTATTGCTATTTGTATGAATATCGAAAGCAGAGCTTAAACATCAATTATGCACTGTAAGAAAGTTATGACAGAATGATAGATGCATTGTATTTTAAAACACGAGAATAAGATAGTATAAGATTTGTCAGTATTCAATATTGAGAGTTGGAAAATAGTTTGAGCGCACTGTTACCCGAATCAAAACAAATTTATAACACAACTTCATATGTAGGTTTAGATCAAATGATTTTTCCCTGTTTGGCATTCAAATTTTCTCGACTGCATATTTATTCAACATTTTTATTATTTCTTATAATTATTTTTCTAAATTCCACCAGTAAAACTAAAATATAATTTTTCTCTTTAAAGAATTTCGATATTAACGCAATTAAAGTGTTTAAACTTAAACTAGAGTTCTATCAAGTACTGTTTTCATTGCCTAACAATAATAATTACGGAAATTGAAATTCCTTGCATCAAATAAAATTGATCCCATTATTAACTGTTCTAACACGTAATTACATATAAAATTTATTCGAATAATGTGTCACAATAATTTTAATCGTTAAAAAACTCTAGATTTCTTCAAAATATAATAATTAGATTACGTTTTTTAAAACTTGACACGATTATAATTAATCACTCAAAAAATATTTTCAGTATAATAATTAATTAAAGAAATTAAATAATAAAATTTTCATAAAGTAATGCTTGTTATTGAAAACTTTATACTTATTACTTTTTTTAATTAAATTAAAAAAAATTTTTTTTGAATGTTGTATCAGGTTTATATTAAAAAATCATAAAAATTATTTAGACAAATAAATTTTTCTTTAAAAAACCTCTTTTTATTGTATTATAAATACATAAACATCAGATGTATCGTTTTAAGTCTAATCGATTAAATATCTTACGTGTAGTGATTAATTTATCTTGTGTAATTGGCATACTTCGTCAATTTAAATAAATTTATAAAACTTGAAAAATCTCAATATAACAAGTATAATAAAAAATTCCACTGACAGTAGAAAAGCATTTATATTTTACAGAATTTAATGGATCACCATACTCTTAATTTATTAAATTTATGAATAATACGAAAACACAATAAAAAATTAGAAAATAATAATAAATAATAATTGAATTATTATCAAAATTATAAATTATAGATTACAACCGTATTAAAATTCTTATTTTCAATTAAAAATTGTTCAATTAAAATGATATTTTATTTTATGTTTAAATTTAAAGTATTATTCTTTAACTGAAAAGAAGAAAAAATTTCATAATAAGCTTTTTGAGATATTTACATTTAAAAGTAAAATACCTTTTAAAATTTTGTAAAACAATAATACTAATAGCTCAAGTACAAATCTAATGATTAATAATGGCATTCTTAATTTGTATAATGTACAAGTACTTTTAGAAATCTACATTATTGTTAGGATAAAACTTTCCAATAACTGTATACATGAAAATAATGTTATTATTACTTTTAACAAGTTATCTACACATTAATTAATAACTATGTATTAAAGAGAGCTACCGTATGCAATAAAAATCATATTAATTGACAATTTATACTTTTATAATAATTAAGAAAGTATAATAAGTTCGAAACAAAGAAAATTAATTTAGAGATAAGTAAAGTCAATAATCATATAAAGGGCAGCAAAAGTATGAAAAAACATTTGATGTAAAATCAAAGGTACTATTATTAGAAAAATAAATAAAAGTAGCTCTAAAGTATTAATTAATAAAAAGAGAGACGTTACATTGCTCGAATACTATTTATCGTTTCATATCAGAACTAAAGTTATTACGTAATGAATCAAGTATTGTTTACAGCTTAGCACAACTGCATGTTATTTAGATAATGATCTATTATTTCCAATTTCACTTGAGTTATAAATCAATATCATAAATTTTACATCTTAATTATTATTTCAATTTTTTCTTTGTAATAAAGAATAGATCACATATTTATGTTTCTGTAAAAAGGTTTTCAGAGTATTTGTAAAATAATGAAAAACCTTTTCATTCTTGTCAATATCTGTTTTCTTTAATTTTTTGGCGCTTAAATTATAAATATTTTTAATGGAATATGTGATTGAATGTGAAACCCTTAATTACGAAAAATCTTGAGTTGAAGGTGAAACAGTTTACTCAGCGTTCGTGGTGCCTCCATAATTCCAGCCATCCAGATTGAAGGTGCTGGTCTGGGAAGTCAGAAGATGACTTGATGGGTGTCTATTAGAATTAAAGTGACTTTAATGTTTCAAGGACTTTTGTTAGGTATGGACTGGGCAAAGTAATGGTTTTTCAATGCCCATCAGATCTCACTCGTATACTTTGCAATTAAAATCTATCATGTGCGAATAGTAAAAGTATTTGAATTTGTTTTCTATCAATTGCTTTCGATTTTCATTGATCTCTCTCTCTCTCTCTCTCTCTCTCTCTCTCATTTAGTGACTGGTGTATGAACGTATTCCGTCCTACCATAAAACAGCATGTTTACATTAATTATGAGCTAAATATGGTGTTATAACCAACGTGTTGATCCTCTAACCACTGAAGTTAGTGGCGATATTGTCGAGAAGCATCGCCAGCTTTTCGGAGATATAATTATTGTCATAAGAGAACAGTCTAAAATGCGCAGAATTTTGAAGAACTCTTTTAATTAAAAAACGTCGCTGGAAAATATGTGGAGACATCAGAAGTTTGCCATTATCACACATTTTCATATATAATGCCGAAATAAGCAGTAAAATAAGAGTCATTAATAAAAAATGTGAATTTCTCAGGTAATTATAAAAGACACTTTATTTTTAACCACCGATTCTTTTTCGCATTCATATTTATACTAGCTTCATGACTAACTAAGATAATACACTACATTAGAAGCTGCGATAATCAAAGTATTTAATTCATTGAATTTTTAACTGACTACAGCCATTTCTCCACATTTGAAGAATTAACTTGAATTATTAAAAATTCATACCCACAACTAAAGACAGTATATTAGTGGAATAATCCTATGGATAGCTATGAGCTATCTAATACATATCGTGCTAGTTTGTGACAATCACTCAAATGATTATATGACGTCATGTATTCGTTGTAATAAAGTAAATTTATTAGAATTGTTGATCGGTAATATAATTTTGTCCAGGTTATAATGTCATTAAAAAGCAAGTCTTCGAATCGTGTAAAAAATAGTAGCGGCAGCAACTCGTTAAACTTCGTAGTCGCCAAAGTAAAAAACGAAAAAACATACAGTCCTTTTCCCGTTTACTTTTAAAAAATAGAATAGATGCTAAAACTTCGTAGGGCCGTTGTAATGCTCCATTCGAAGCTTGCACCGCACTTTGTATTTCTACGAAGGATAAAGTCAAATAAGACTAAGTTAAAGACGTACCTGAAACTAATCTCACCCGTAAATATTGTTCAGTTACTGCTACAAAGTCAAGATACGTATAGAAACAAACATCCTCATAGAGCTGTCTCTTACAATAAAAGATGTTTGCATCGAACTTGTGCAAAGCGAATAGCTTGGCGAGATTTTAATAAATTAAGGAAGCTGGGCATTTTCTTATAAAAAACTTTACCTTGAACCACTGCAAAAAACGGGATCCAACTTGATCCAATTTCTCAAGTGAAATATCTAAAAAGGATGTTGTAATTGATAGGTCGCGCTACCTAACTTCTCCCAATAAAAATGCTACAGAGAAAGGAAAAAAATATTTATTTTCCAAAATAATATTAATAATAATTTTAATATATATTTATTCAATTTTTTACGATATTTTCTTTGCTAAATATTCACAGTCCAAATAATAATATAGACTAATGATAGAATAAGATACATCATCATTAATTTAACTTTTGTAAATACTTCCCTTTGAATAGTAAAATTACAAAATAAATTAATTTTATTTAATACAATTAGCATTCCCGTAAAGAATGGATTGTAATATTAACTGATTAATTTTTAGTATTATGAAGAGTTTTAGAATAGCAACTTCTCTTATATTTTTTTTCTTCTTCCACTTTATAGAAAAAAACATGTTTATTATAACACATATTAAATAAGAAATTTTTTTAATCGTGTTAAGATATTTTAATTTAAACGATATTACCAGTATTTTCATGTATGTGAGTAAAAACCAATTATTTTTTCCAAAGTTACGTATGTACATGTATACTCTGTAAAGTGCATGCACGTGTAAGTACTATTGATGTGGGTTGTTCCAAATTTGATATATTTTTTATCAGTTTTGTTTAATTTTTTATATAATATAAATATATAAATTACTATTTTCCCAAAAATATTTGACTTCTTAAATTACTATAATTTTTAAGATAAGTAAATGCCTTTGATTCCTTTTTCAATTTTTATATAACTATTATTTAATTCTATAAAAATAATTAGTGAATAGTAAATATATATATATTTTTTTTTTTATTTTTTTTTTTATTTTAGTTTTTTTTAATAAAACTACTTTGGTAAAAATATTTAGTTATAATTTTTAATGTTTTATTTTTATAAAAATAAAACACGAAACAATTGTAAATAACAATTAAACCAATTGAAAAACATTCTAAAATCTGATTTTTTTTTGTTACTTTCGATATGTGGAAAATCGGATATTTATTAATCATTGCTCTTTATTAATCTTTTGCGTGAAGTTTCATGTCTCGAAAGCGATTAAACAGATTTCTTTCAAGCTCATACATAAGTAGTGTAAATAGTAGTTTTTAATATTTAAATATTCAAGTAGTTTCCAGTACAATAGAACAACGAAAAGTATTAATTAAAATTTTAATGAGTTTTTCATTTTTAATATGCAAAGAATCTAAGATTAAATGTTATTATTACAGTTGTCTAGAGGACAAAGTGAAAAAACAAGGAGTATAACAATAAATAACCAGACAATTATATTTTTAGACGCTGAATATTACTTTATTAATATTGATTTAAATTAAAAGGAGATATTTTTAATATTTTGAAGGATTTGTATTAACGTAGAATAATATATGTATTAAAAATATGTAAGAACATTTTAGAAATAACTAATTTTTACTAGTTGTACATATGTCAACGTAGATAAAAAACATTTGAGTTAGACGATTTTGCACGTTATTAGCACGGAATTATTTTCTTGAACGAAACATTAGAATGGGAATTATATTTTAGTTTCGTCCCCATAAAACTCGCATCTTGCTCGACTAAATAGTTATATCTTTAACAAGTAAATTCATCAAAGTAAGGTATGCAAGTCTCGGGTAAGCCAAAGTATATACTTGTATTTAATAAATAATGCGAAGTACGCCACGCACGCGCAAACTTTTCAAATTACGATGTTGTTCCTCTAGATCGTGCAATTTAATGCGTAATTTATAAAGATGCACCTCGCGGCGCTACACTGCACAAAGATAGAGAAGAAAAATAATAAGAAGAAAGGCGAGCTCGAGGGTGGGCGTCAAAAAGGAAAAAAGTGGCAAGTGAAGCGGGGCGGAGGGGAAGTTAGCCGAAGCTGCAGAACTGTTGCAGTTTTGAGCACTGCTGGGAAGTTTTTATTCTTTTCGCTTTCTTCCTTCATTTGTTCACTGGTAAAATGCTTTGTAACAAAGGTATTGGCTGGCGCTCCAACTCACCTTAGGCTCGAGCCGCGTGCGTTCGTTCATCATCCTCAAAAACTCATTCCTCGGACTCCAGTCGCTCGTTTATCCTTTCAATTCGAAATTTCGCCGATTCTTCTCGCTCAAGCGTTTTGTTATCTCAGCACTGATCGACGCGTTATTGTTTGCGAAATTTGGATTTGGAACATAGAGGGGCTTGGAAGCGGGACCGGGAGCAGGCCGCAGTTTTAATTTTCTCGAGTTGGTGAGACTAAGAGTCGGAGGAAACGCGCCTATATTACATCGCAAACTCAAACGTAATATCCTGAAAAGCACTCGTAACTTCATTTCGCGGCTCTCACCAACTCCGTCCATCCGCGCACTATTCGTAACCTCTTCCGGTTTGACAGATGTTTAATATCACTTCAGAGCTGAAACTTGTCTCTTCGACTCTCCGACTCTTCCTCTTTCTCCTCGTGGTCGAGCTCATTAATATCAGGCTCCATTATGGCACTTATGAAATGCTATTACGAACACACTCCTGTCGCGCCTAATTTTCGTCAACGTTGGCACTTTTAAATTGTAAACATTTGTTGCCTTGCGAAAATTATTATTTACGGCTCTACGCAAAGACTGTGCGCCCGTTTCTTACCGCTTTTATTGCCAATTTCGCTAATACAACAAGCCAGCGAAATTTAACTCCACGCTTATCTGTTCAAAAATGTTTTTTCTCGGTATCGATCGACGTTACGATCTATTCCGTTATCTCGTAAAAATCAAATACGTTTACTTACGCACTATCGACAAAGTTACTCGAATATTTTAATTCTTTACCTTTTTGAAATGCTTGCATTCGATTATTTCTACGGATTTTTAATTATTTTAATTTCCTGCCGCTTATTCGAAATTTTTCGTATTTTATAAAATAAAATATATATTTAAATCAGTCAGACAAAGCAAATATACTACTCTTTTTTAAAAGATCTCGTGTAGAATAATTAATAATATTCTTTTCAAATTTTTTTATATCTCGAATGAAATTAATATCTCCAATGAATGTGCTAAATACTGAAAAGTACCATGTTCACTCATTTATTATAATCGAGTAAGTGATATTATGAGAGAGTAGCTGTGCTAATATCCAATTAACTGCGACTCAGGTTTTACTCGAATATTATTCAAATTTTGAAAGTCTGTAGCAATAAATTGAGATAAAATATCAATTTGTTAGTTGCTGTTTAATTATTGTCACTATTAATATTATCTACAGTAATAAATCTCATTGCAACTTAGGAGTAAAATGCTACAACACAATGTCTAACCGGCCCCTGTTTTATTTCAAATCTATCCAGAATAATTGATCATGCTCTAGTTAATGTAGAATTACTTCATTTTGATCTTGGTTTGCCATTTTACATTTTGGCTGCCTTGCTAAAACCCAATATACTGCTCTTTCATTTCTCGTTCCAGCTACACGTCTCGCTCCTCTTAATCTACTTTATTTCATTAACCTTGTAATCTTTTCGAACATGTACATTTCTTGTAACTTATGAATAAATATGTTCGTATACTTTATACTTCACATTGCTTTGGTCTAAAGAATTTCAGACGCTTTATTTTTAATATTACCTGCGTACATGTTTAAATTATTAATTTCATTTATTCAAATCAAAATATTTTGCATTCTTTATTTTTAGGTGTACTATTGATGAATAAACGGTGTTAATTGAACTAATTATAGGAAATATAGTTCAATTCAATCAACGTTTAATCAATCATAGATATCGCAATCATTATTTTGAATTAAATATACTTTATTTTCAGGAAATTTAACATTTTATTTTTATATATTAATTATTCATTCATCTCGGCGAGAAGTTTCAAAAAATTTTGAAAACTTCTTTCTGCCTCATTGGATAGATATTTCTATAGCATTTATTAATAAAGTATTGCTTACCAAGTTTTATAGTATTTATATGAGAAGTTGTATAACGGGAAATTAAATAAGATAAATCGTGAACTGTTTCCCAGAAGGTAAGTTAGGAATGTGACTTTTGTAAAGAAGACGAACGGCGAACTGTTAGAAAAGAGACAGATGGAGAAGAGAACATTCATTAATGCGATAAGCGGAGTATTGCAGAAAAAATGGCAAAACTCGACTAGACGGGTGATAGAACTTACGGGAAAATAAAATCAGCGATGTTAATAGTTATATCTCTCGATAACTTAATTTATCAAACTTTACGAATAATTTCGTATTTCATTATTTTCTTGACATTTTTTATTCTATAACTTCTGTTTCTTGGAAAAAATGTTTTTTATTTATAAAAATTGTCGGGTACTTTTGACGATTCAAATTTGGAAAAAATACTGCAATAATAAGCAGCTGATAGTCGTTAAATTAAATGTTAAGATGGAATTTTTATTTTTAATTCGTTCGGATTCACACTACCTTTATTATTATTAAATAAAATGAAACTTTTTAGTTAAAAGATTAGCGTCACAGTAATAGTTACCATTACTATTACTTTTAATTTAAAATTAGCATTTTTCGTCTATTAGTACTTTAACAGATTCACATTAAAAAATAAAATATCGTCACAGATAAAAAGATCTGCAAGAAATAAATTTATATGCAAAAGTATAAAATTGCTTATAAAATGGAGATAAACATTTACGTCTGTTTTACTCTGTCATTCTAAAATGATCATAAATAAAACAGTTTTCGAAACTCTCTCTCTCTCTTTCTATATGTATATATGTATGATATGATATATTTTTAATAATTTTTAAAAACTTCAAATTTCTATGTTACCTTCTGGGAAACAGATTACGATGTATCTTATTTAATTTCCCGTTACACAACTTCTATAAATACTATGGAAATTGGTGAGTGATACTTGATTAATAAATGCTATAGAAATATCTAATGAATGGCGCAGAAGGAAGTTTTTAAAGTTCCTATTTAATAATTATAGATTAATCATATAATATAATAAATTGTATTATTGAAAATTATTAGAATGGGAGAAGCAGAGGTCCTTAGTATTTACTGATACGTGATCGCTGAAATTTCTTGCAAAAAACAATATTAAAACAAAATACATTTATTAGATAATAAAGCAAGAAAGATAACGAACAAGGCATTGCGAATTCTCAGTTGTTCGTTCATCAATTCGATGGAAATATTCGTGTTACCTCGTACTAAAATCCAAATATGTTTACAAAGTGTTAGCTAATTGTTTGGTTATGCTCAAACCTGGGAAAAATAGCGGGCAATCGTCAAGACTAATGAATTCATCCATAATTTCCATTAAAGAAAAACACGCGTACAAAAAAAAAAAAAAAAAATGCAGCTGCGACCAAAATATTTATAAATATGCGATACTCGGAGGGATGAAAACTCGCTTGAGAGAGGTGGAACGGAACTATATGCAAAATAAAGGAGAAGAATGATTTTGAATTTTGTAGAGCGTCGTAGGCAAATGTAAAGTCGGCTCTGAATAATAAAAAGCGAGCGAGTGCTTGGTTACATTAGCCGCACGTCAGATACATCGATGCGATTCTAAATTTTTAGTGCGCGACGGAATAGTGGGCCGCTCGATAACGGGAGGGCGAGGGAGGGAGGAGCGACTTATTGTGTGCAGTGCACGTCTTGGATTCCGTCATCGAGAGTCTGACACTTGTGATTTATTCAGAGAGGGACAGAGCGAGGCTCGGCGCAGCGGCGACGGTATACGAAGGGTCAAGCACTGCGGATGAGCCTGGAACGCTAACCGGCGACGCTAACCAGCAACTCGGGGCTGCATTTCGAAGCTTTAAGACCACCCGCGTCTCATTCCGGCGATTACGTTAGACCGCAAGTAGCATTCCCAATGGCGACGCACGTCCGCGAATGTGCGACTACCCCCGAGCTCCTAATGCCGTCTTAACCGAGCTCCGAGTGCTCGGGCGGTACTTCCAACCTCCCAACAGGCGGTTATGCGGTCATTTTCTATGTACATGCACGTTGAAGCGTCTAACCACTGCTAACTCCGCTGCCCTCCCTCTTTCTTCCTAGCAGTTTCCTCGCAGCCGCGTCGCTGTCCCGTGCTTCGTTGACCCAATTTTTCGCTAACGGGATGGAATGCCGTACCTTCTCCAACCGATCCAGTCATCGATTTTTCGTGGAAACTGGCAACTCTTTCGTGACTCGTGGCTCAGTTCTGCCTCGCGATAACTATTTTATATAGTTGGACTGATACCAAGCTATTGTTGCCTTCGTCCAAACTGTGCCGCCATTGTGAAGACAGTCGTATGTACTAAATGCAAATTGCGACTCGCACCAGTCATGCTAGGAATGATATAAAATAATGCACCATCAATACGCTCACAAACTACGTGCTCTCTGCCTGTTTGCTAAAAATAAAAACGCAACTTTAGTCTCGTTCTCGTCGAAGATGGGTCAAGTCCCCGGGACTTCGGAACAGATTCTAATACTGATAAGACTTTTTAATTGGAGAAATTTATTAATATACTCGCTTAATGAGGAATATCCAAGAATGCCAATAACAACCAAAATTGTTTCCAACTCGCCAGCGTTGTGGAAATTTATTGCCAATAAACGTACATCTTGATGTTTCAATTAGCTCAGGCGAATTCAGCGAGATAATTAATCATTCTAGAAATACATATTTTTCATATAAACATAATTTTATGCACTATTGTAATTAAGCAGCTTATCATAAAGCCTATGAGCAAGAAACAATTTATGCTCTTTATATTATTTACACGAGTAACGTCTTAAACGCCGCATTTTTATAAATAAATATATAAGAAACAAATTTTTTGCACTATTTAATAATTTAATATTTAACGAAATATATTAAATTTTTCTATTAACTGCAGGAATGTATTTAATTGATTTGGTACGCGCATGGATGTTTTAGATTTTAGAATATTCAGTTTTATTTGTTCCCTTAATTTAAAAATTAAAAAAATTTTATATTTCACAAGTTTATTACCAATCGTTACATTTTTAACTTCCGTAAATTATCTATGTGTTGGTATATTGTATAAAAAGCAAATTCTTATTTATCTATAATGAATTTTTAAGAATCAAAATTTTTTTTAGTAAAAAATGTAGGATGATCAAGATAATAATGATTGATTGGTATTTTTGATTTATGATAAAAAGTATTTTGTAAAAAACTTTTAGCTTTTCTGAAACACTCGATGTATTCTAAATCTAATCATTACACAGTTACTTGGGCCTTAACTATTAAAATAGTATTCCTTTGTACGAAATCTCTCTAGCATAATATACTTTGAGTCTAATTTTTTTGTTTAGTTAAACTTTAATTTAGATTTTATAGTTTATCTTTTATATTTTACTTTATTTAAAAAATTTCAATAATATTTAGATATTTAGACTTAAAAGAAAATGCGTTCTATCATTGACAATGTATTATTTATTTAAATATACCGTCTTCCAGACATTTTAATATTTTTATGTTCATGTTTGCGTATATATAATGCATATACCCATCTTATTCATACTAATTGATAACTAATCATCGTAGAACTATTATATAATCTCCTGTTAAATTGTAAATTAGGCTTTAAAAATTGATCGAACTGTAATATTAATAAGTTGACGAATTCATTTTTTGATATTAAAAAACTCCGTTTTCCAAAAATAAAAATAAAAATAAAAACCTCGAATTTATTTATATACTGGTAAAATATTCGTGAAGAATAAATAATCCAAAAATATTATTTATTCACTTTGAACACCATTTTATTCAGTATTCCTTGTAAGTAAAATAAAATTATTATATATATTATTTATATTACAGGAAACTTTGAGAAAATTATTTTCCATTGAATATTTTACGACATTTTAATCTGTAAGTATATATTTTGAATTTACAGCAACTTAATCCGGAGATGTTTTCAATAATTAAATATGACCCTTCTTGGAGTGTAGTTTAAGGCGTTAAAAAATTTTCGTTTTGTAAGTCGATAGGAAAGTCCTCGCATCCACCAAGAATAACGATTAATAAATTTTTTTATTCCTTGGTAGGCGCCTTGCGTTGGCGGCATTCAAAAGTCTCATGTATAACTGCACTTTGATATGTAAAACATCCCAAGTCGTCTGTACAGCTCCTTTGGCGAAAACCTATGGAGCTTCAACTCGTACCATTTTTTCTATTTTCGCGTGCATCTTTCCCTCTTCTTCCCCGCCCAAAGTTTTTCTTTCCTTTCTCGCCGGAGTTAAAGAACGAAACGGCTGCGCCATCTTCTCACTCAATTATTTAACAATTTTGTCATTCAAGAGCATAGGTATATTTACTCCTCTTACACTTTCCACCGCCCCACGAAGCTAAAGTATGGGATCGTACTTCTATAGTTTAGCTTTTATTTAAAACTATTGTTAGTAGACTATGATAATTGAAGAAATAAAATAACTTCATCTCGTGAAAAACTGGTACAACTATTCGAATTTCGGTCTGAAATTATTACCTGAAAGATTTCGCCAAAATTTTCAAATTAGCTACACACGAATCTACACCATTTTAAGATAATACATCATGCTTTCAGCATGATTTAGAATCTATTCAATTAATCGAAGTAATTGGGAGTGATTGCCTCTGTGGAAATAAGTGCAGCATAAATTATGAAGGCAAGAAAGGGAATTAAATATAATGAAACTGAACAATCCAATCAGTTCATTAAACAAAGTTGTGAATGGTTTGATTTTATGAATAATCTCGGGCAATAATCTTTCGGAAGTAGCAAAAGCAGTTAGCAAAATATTTCAAAATCTAAAATATTATGGTGTCTGGTTGTTCTAAAAACAATTGTGTAAAAATTTGAAAAGTTGACAAATTCTTTCTGACAAAATATAGTATAAATTACGTTTTTACGTGTAAATTCCTTTATTATAGGCAAAAAATATGAATTTAGAACAGTGTAAACTACTGAAAACAAACTTGATAAGCAAGGCAACAAAATGTTCTGAGTTTTCAACTTAAGTCCTCGAAGAAGCTATTCGCGGGTTCGCCTGTCTTGGACTCTTGGCTCTGTTATCTCATTGTGTGCAGAGTTGAGCTTCGCTTACCTAGATCCTGGGCTCCTAGACTTCCACGTCCCATCTCTTTGCCTGCATTCGCTTTTTCACTCTCTCTCTCTCTCTCTCTCTCTCTCTCACTCTCTTTCTCAAGTCGCGAATGCGCTACATGGCTATCCTGAAGCGCTATTTAAATTATTCAGTGAGTTCCTCGTAGAGCTTCCTAATCACTCAGCAACTCAATTATGCATTTTGCTTTATGACCCGGTGCGCAGACTAACAGTTGAGTACGAGGTATTATATCCCAAACCTCTCATCTTTTCGAGCCGACTGTTTCCTAACGTTTGTCCAAATGTTAGCCGAGTCAGCGGGTCAATCCGAATTTCTCCGGTAAGCGCAACTACCGTGAAAATATTTTAGGCCTCGATATTTAAGTTATCGTGGCAGAGATAAAATAAAATAACCTCCATGAACAATTAATGTTGAGTACGAAATCATTCGCTGAATCGTTGCAGCGGACCATTTCCAGAATTACGACCGCCATATCGTTTTCACGATCGTTAACGTCTGCGCCTGGGAGACGAAGCACGGGATTGAACTGTACTGTGATTAACCGAGAAGCTCGAGTAAAAATACGAGAGCTCGAGGAAAGGAAAGAACTGCTGAAACGAGGAATTCGACCATATCATTGCAGGTAATTTACGTGTAATGATAGCGAGAGTCGAAACTGGACGCGCAATAAACGAATCTACTAGTAATACAACATCGGAAATGAATGCAAGACTAAAAGTGCTTGAGTTAATTAGATGTCGTTACGATTAATAATATCACGGTTAAAGGCATTGTTTTGTGAAGAATTGCACTACTGTTGTTTCCACTTTTACTCCCTTTTCCTTACAACCTACACCGCGTTTAGTTGAAACTTTTTTGCTGCTTAAGCCCAATGATCATCGACGATATTTTTAATCACATTCAAACTGTATTTGGAATAAAAATTAAACACCTAAATCTAATTGTTAATCTTCGGTTTCATGGAGTATGAATTTCTATTTTAGTTTATTATTATTTAAATTCGATTTAATTATTGGATAGACTTTATATCTCGTTCCTTAATAAAGTTCTTATCTATCACCAAATAATATTTAAATAAATATAATAGAACCAAATTAATGAGTTTTAAGCCCATCAATCCTATTTACCGAACTAATTATTACTATCGATATATTTCAACATAATAATATTTTAAATGCAAGAATTTTCAACTTAAAGTAACTAATTAAAGAGGATCGATCAACATTAATTAGTTCTTAAATTTTGCAATTTACAGGCGTATAAAAATATGTAAATTGAGAAATAATTTAGTCTTCAAAAGTCGTTTTCTATGAGACACATCTAAAATATAACACAATGAACTCAGCGAAGAATATAGAAATTACATTATCAAAAGATAGAGAAACTCCAAACTTCAACTACTACAGTAATATTAAATCAATAGTGTATATTAATACATGTAAGGGATATAATTTGAATAAGAAGAAAAAAGCAATGAACAATGTGTCAGTGAAATAACTGTAAAACGAAAAATTAAAGCAAAGGTGAAAAAGAATTTAATTGCGTTATGAAAACTTGGAGATGATCTATTACTCGAAAGGAAATCGATTGAAATAGTAAAATACATTTTTTATATTCATCGAATAATCATCTGTTGGATTCCATCATGTATTGAATAAATCGTGAAAACAAGTTATAAATATTTTTTAAACAATTATTTATTACGTAAAACAAGATTATTTGTACGCATTTCAAGATTTTACATGAAAAATCTTTGAAAAATAATTTTTATACAAGTATAGTAAAAACTAATGACAAAAAAATAAAGCGAATTATTTTGAAATTTGGAAAATATTATAATACAAGCGTTGTTTAATAATTCCAATAATTTTAATTTCATAAATTTCTTGAAATAATTGATTTAAATGGTAGTTATTCTAATAATATTTCATACTTAACGCTGATTTTCTGTATTAAAAACTTGAAGTAACGTATGAATGAAGAATAAAAAAATTTTTTATTACAAAAATAACAAATATGATATTCATTGAAATTAAGGTTAATTTTTATCTCGGGCGTAGTAATACTTGGAAACATGATTATTTACAAATAAAATCAACAAGCAACTTGTAATATTTCACGAATCGTTTGCGCTCATATACCTAGTTTTGTAATATTATCGGATAACATACAGAAATAAAATAGAAAAATTCGTACTTATTGTAAAAGAACATTTTTTTACAGATAGTAGATGAAAATCTTGATACACACGGGTGATAAAACATGAGTCATCAAGACCTGTATCTTTCTCCAATTACGAGCTGTCGAGATGCCGAGAAAAAGCTTTCCCTTTACCCGAGAACTTTTCCCTTTTATGACGTGTTCGTATTCGATAAGCGACTGAAGACTGGTGCAAAAAATATTAGACCGCTACTACCTTGTGTTGGTGTTTTACCAATCATTATCCCTCGATTGTAGTTACTCTAATTGACACTTTGAATAGATTGTATCCATTTTAATTTTGCTTAACAACAGCAATATTTTTATACAAGAAACATTTTATTTACCGAAAATATCGTTTTTTATTAAAAAGGTTTCTTATGTGTTTTCCTTTAGTTTCATCATAAATATTGAAAAAATAAAGTTTTTTCAATAATCACAATATATAGGTATTATAATCAATAATTAATTAATCTAAAATTTTTTTTCCAACTTCTGAGAATCTTATTTATAAGTAATTGTGTACTTTATGAACAGTAATTTTAATGGAAACTAATATTACATTAAGTATACAGTAATATTCTTAAGAATTATTTCAATTTTAATAAAACTTAAAAACTTTTTTATTACATTTAAAATTTTTTTAACCTAGAAATTCATTGATATTTAGTAAATAAATATAATTGGAAGGAATTACTTTTGAAAAATATATGCACAAGTGCAAATTTAACATTAAAAACATTAAATAACAAAATGCACATGCTAGATAAAACTAAATTTAAAAATAAAAATAAAATAATATGATATAAATATATTGTCATACGATACAATATTTAATTTGAAATACTTTATTTATAATTAAAAATCTAAGTGAGGGAAAGATATAAATCACGTATAAATAGATTTAAAGATAATCTATTATATATTTGCTAAATAATTTTGTTTAAAAATATTATTCTCAGACTTACCAAATCAAAATTTTTCTATTTAAAAATATGAATTAAACATAATTTTATAATTAATAATTTCTACGATTTATTCGAGATATTAAATTGTTCAATATGAATACCCCAAAACTTACTTTGAATTTAGAAGTTTCATTCCATTCAGAATTCCAACTGATCAAAGAAAAAGTTTTCCACATGTTCTAAATACATTATTTATCTTTAATCAGTATTTTTTCAGATTGAATCATTTATTCAACAGTTATTTCTATAGAACTAATCACAATTTTTAGAAATTTCTTTTCGTAAAGGAATTTATGTAAAATTAATTTTTAGATAAGGTAATAGAAAGATAGAGTCTACTTGTTTTAAAAATTACTTGAAAAATTTCTATGAATATTTTAATTATAAATAAATTGAAATCTCAGATATTACAAATTACTGTTGCTTGTAAATTTTTAAATAATCGTGTTATTAAATATAATTAAAAAAAATACTATAATATATTTTAAATTATATTGCGAAAATTCTTGTTTTACTTCTTCCAAACTTGAAGCACGAACAAAAAGAAATAATCAGTTATATTTATATCTCTTAATATTGAAGTATTTTTTCTTTTTAAACCAATTGAATTTGAATTGAAAGCAAATAGAATTAACAGAACCAAAAATTATCAATAAAAATACATAAAAAATAATAATAGTAATAGTTCGCAATAATTCGTTTCGATTTTCTTTCTGTCATATTTGATATTCTATTTAGATTGAAGCAAATAATTATAAATGCTTTGATATTATGATTCCATAAATAATTCTGATATTTTATTAGTTATCGCTATTTATTTATTTCCATAGTTTTTGTGTTGTTTAAAAATCTTCACCATAATCTAATACATTATACTTAAAATTTAATATTATGAATTCTACTTCAAATTTCTATTTGACATTTGAAATATAAAAGAATTGCACACAATTTATGTGATGTAAATTTAAAAATTCATGACTACAATGATCTATATTTTGTAACTATTTTAAAATCTAAGTTAATTTGTAACTGTACGGCTTACAAGCTTCAATATTTTATGAAGAAGTTTTTCTTTCCAAGAAAAACCTTTTGGTGAACAACGTTAAGTATTCGGACTTCAAATAAACGTTAAAATTATCCTCGGAGATATATAAAAGTCTATTAAATGAGAGTTTAAAAGAATCAGACGTAAACTTTGTAGATATTTTTAATTAATTTTTAAATATTTCACATGCTTTCATGAATCTTGTAACGTAGAACGGAAAATATTAAATTTTTTTCAATTCTAATTACCTATCGATTATTTTGAGGAAAACTTATAAAATATTCAGAGATTTTTAATAATTCTTGAGATATTTTGAGTTTACGCTGTATTACATTAAATTTAGAGAATTTTTTTATCAGCATAATGTATTTTGAGATTATATTAGATTTTGTGCAAAAAGAGAATTTCAAATTTATTATTCACGCGTTTTATAATAATCGATAAATTATGAAAGCTCTACGTTAATAATATAATTATAATAATTATAATTGTCTACACCAGTAGTTGTAATTTGTATAAATATATTGCACTGTAATAATTTAATATTATACGAATAAAAATAAAGATAATTCTATGCACATTTATCTTTGCGGGTTTAATTTTTAAAAGAATTTTAAAAACGTAACGTTCGAGCTTAATTCAGATATAATTTTTATAATATTATCTTCAGCAGCGGTTTATTTGTTTCAAAATTCACCGTTAAAATAAATGGACTAAGTGAAAATAATGGCGTAGAAAGCCTTGGCAAAATAAACGAAAGCTACAAGGGGCCAGTAAAACAATGCTTAGAAATTATAAAGCAATCTGTGTTAGGAATATTCAAGTCATAAAAAAATATATTAGATGTGGGAAAATCAGTACTTTTGCGCGGCTTTAGAAGCGCGGTTCCGTTAAATGGATATTCAACACAAAAGCTGCCGCAGCAGGTTGAGTGCGATCTTCAACTGTACTCAATTATTTGAGTCTTCTCTTATGAGCATTAATGTTAATGTCGCTCGAGTATGTAAATTTTAAAGATGATTCACTTCACTCGCAAGGCTCAATCACGCGTTAAATTTTATCTTCCTTTTCTTATTTCATACCGTAACTACAGACTAGCACTTATTTGCAACGAAGATAATAAAACTTTACAGACGACATCTCTTTTTGCCTTATACTTTTATTCGACTCGATGCATAATCGAAAAATTCTGAAAGTCGCATTTATCCTTCATTGTAAAACGACATACTAGGAATAAGCACTTATCATACATAACTTGCTCGGAACTTCCTGACCAATTAAAGTCATTAGAATAATAAAAAGAAATAGCGTGGCGGTTGTTGCGCTGCTTTCGTCTTGAAATTTGTGAAATCAATATTTGTGCAATTTGAAATAATTGTCAAATGGAATTTAAAACTTTTCTCGTTTCATAATGTGAGATAAAAATTTCCTCTTTCCAACTTCGATAAAATTTTGCATCCAAATATTTACTTTTCGACAATTCATTTCAAGCGTTAGGCGTTACAGACTGCAAATTATGAATCTTTGATGCTTTGAACAGTGGCTCGAACTTTCGCCAACAATTGTCGACTGCTTTTTAACGCGACGGTGAAGATTCGTTTACAATTGCGCACTCCTCCGCCAAATTTACATTTAGCTTCAAAGTTAGCCGGGAAATGCAATTTATCGTATCTTGGAGCATTGTTCGCGATATATTCATAATTAGGTAATCGAAACACACGCGCGATCCCGATTTTTCGTCCTTGTTCCCGCAGCAGGTATCGTCGTCGTTAAAAATGCGGAGTTAACGAAGATATTAGCGGCGGTATAAGTAGGTAGACGAGACGTCGATTGAAAGAGCCACATGTTTCATGCGGCGCGTAGGCCGAGTTTTGGATTTCAAGTTTCCGATTTATATAATAAGCTCAAGTATACTTCGTGCACGTATTCATCCTGATGTTGAGGTATATCGTGGATAACGACGTTGATCCGTATTATTGTGTCTTATGAGCACGCGCAAGGCTCAGCGTCTAACGTTTGCACGTTATCAAATTCCTTGCAACACGTGACGTGTGACTTAGATGACTTTCAAGTTTCTAACTTTATAAAGTAATTATTTTATGTAATTCAGATAATCAGATAATAAATTTCAAATTTCAATATGCACGTACGTAAAATAATTATATGCCCCGATTCAACCCAACTTGCCGACTCCCGCTTTAAGAGAAAGAGAAGAGCGCGAGAGAGAAGTTATTTCATTTTAAGTTCAGACCCGGAATAAAAATCGGAATTCAATTTCTTAAATAGCGCATTATAATGCCGGAGCAAATTGCCGCCTGTCATCCGGTGACGAAGAACAATAATTTCGCAATGAACTCGCTTTTTACTCGGTGCTCCTCTGCCTCCAGTACACACTTATTAAACGCAATTCTAAATGCATACTTATAATTCAGCAAACTTAAAGTACAGAAGAAAAGCTGATGAAAAGATGAATATGTAGTTTACCTGAGCCGAACATAAATAATGCATATGCATAAATTATTAATGCTCCGAAATAAAATTTCTAGTTTATGTGGCGTAAGATACGTGCGAAATGATTTACATTCTCTTTACACCCTTTTACTCCGTAGTAATTTAGTAATGGTGCGCTACTATTTTTAGCGGTATAAATAAAAAACACAGACTTGTTGCGACAAGATTTTTATGCAAGCAGTAGAATTTGAATGTTAAAGTATTTAACTCTGCTATCCGACTTTATTCATAGATTCTAACGATGTATACGGAAATAAGACACAGAGCGCGACAAGTATAAAATAAGTTACACATGGGTCAAAAGATATGCAAATCGTGACTTATTTATTCAGGGTATGCCGTGTAATATTTGAAAGACATTGACGGGAGCAATTTCAAGTTGTAGTTCGAGAGAAGCGCAGAATAAAATGCAGGAATAAAAATTTTCGTCGAATAGTGCGACGTCGCGAAAAAACGGCAGCGCCTCTCTCCTCCCCGTAATTCAAGATTAACGAAACCCCTTCGACATACGTTTAAGAGTTTTTTCGAAATTTTAATTCCTACAAGTTCCAGCAAATTATCGCGAAGAGATATAAGCCCGAAACTCCAGACTCCAATAAATTAAATGTAAATTGCAAATTTTTCTTCTTAATTAATAAAGTATTACAAAAATGAAAACGTAGGAAAAGTAAGATTTATGGTACAAGTGTTCAACTCATTATTCTTGTTGGAATGGATATACCTTTAGTTGAGTAATAGTACTCCTAATTTAGTTTTAACAAGTGAGAAGCAGCGTTTAAAACCGTTCCACATTTTTCAAGATCAAAAATGCGCGGCGTTAAATTTATAATGAAAAGATCTCGCGCTTCGGAATTTTGGTTTTTCCCGAAGATCAACGCGAAACACGGAGTAAAGCCCAAAGAGAGGCGAGTGTTAAAAATCATTACGCGTACTTTAGCGCAAGGGTGCGTTACCTATGATTTACGCAATACCGTTAGAGCTCCGTAAAAAAGAGTCTCGAGTATCTGATAATCATTACCGCAAACTCGGAGCCGGCGCTTCGACGAGGAAAGAAGACTCTTGGGGAAGACCGGGTCCCCGGGAACGTCGGACGCGAGACTAGAGACGAGAGACGAGAATACGAGAGGGAACTCGTTAAACCTTTGTCGGCAATTTGCTTCTCTAATCCCCCATTCGATCGTAGATCAGCGCGTGCGAGTCCGCGTTAAAAAGCTCGAGTTATCTAAGGCAGTGCATTAGATGGGCTAGGAGAGGCCGAGTACAGGGACAGGGATAACAATGGGATTGAGCGTGCACGCGTGTATTTAGGTGAGGGGGTGCTCGGCTGGGATGATTAAGCTCGTGGGCGTCGCGCGTATTAGTTGGAATTTCTCGGGGAATTTCAAGTGGCAAGTAACATTGGGTCGACTATCCAACCCCTTCCCAATTTTCCAGTTCCATCTCGCGCGTCTCATTGGCATGCAAGGACTCGTGCGCGTGAATATGAAGAAGCATCACTGCTATGGTACAAGGGATAAGGAAGATGGAGGAGACGCAGCGTATTACGCGCGGAAACAGGCACGGAATGTGTGACGCTGGTTCGCGCGGAGGGAGGCGGAAGACAGGCACCGGTTCAAGCTCGCCGGAAGACACGGATACGCTCACGTAGATTTGATTTATATGTTAATCGCCAGCCAGCTGTCGTACGTCATTTTCGTCACCAAGTGCGCAGTACGGAAGCTTTCCATTTACACCGCACCGCTCGCGCTCCGCTCACCTTAGACGCGAATCGCTGAAGAACTGAAAGGCTACTTTCTTAAGCATTTCCTATCGCGCCCTATTGCTTATACATATTTTAATAATTGCCTTTGCGTGCGAGCGTCTTCTTGTCCTTCTTCGTATTAAATTAGCTCGGAAATCTATCAACGTGCCCGTCGGTGCTCTTGCTTGTTATTTCGAAAATTGATATTCGCTGCCTACTAACCATTTCTATATTAAATTCACAATTCGTCAGTCCTTGCGACGTCGTAAAATTCTACTTATTTGAATTCGCGTCTCAAAAGTAAAAAGTTATTGTTGAAATACTTTAAAATCTGAGAATAAAGATTAAAATTTTAAAATATTCAGAGTATCACTGACATTTTTGACATTGTATAAAGATTTTTGTTCAATTACCTGTAAATGAAATAAGAAATTACAATATTTTAACGTACGGACTAAAAAATAATGTTACCAAAAAAGCATTTTGGCTCGTGCGAATTTTATAAAATAATTAGATTATCGATACGTATAAAAATCAATAGTTATTGTCGTGTATTTGACTGGCGTTATTACTTTCATTGCAGCCCCGCTCCTAATACATTAATCTCCACATTCTTATTAAAAAGAAAAATAACAATTAAAAATAAGTTATCGTTAGGGTATTTGCAAATAGAAAAATAAATTATGTTTTGAGTTATAATTTTTTTATTCTGACATTTATTGAAAAAATAATCGATGACGTATAACAATTTACTCGTATCGGTTATTTATTAAAAAAGCGCTAATAACTTCTTGTTTTATTGTCATTTTGTTTTTTGTCAATTGACATTCTTTTTAAATGTATTAATTTGAAAGACAGACGTTAGAAAAAGTAAGTTTACGTCAAAGTTAATATTTTTCTACGTTTATTGCAAATGCTCCTAATTTATTAATCTTTGTTCTCAGATTAATAAAATTTATCGTTGAATTGCAATTTTATAGCAGGTCGAAACAAAAACTTATAAAATTGCAGAGTCTTCTGCAAGAAAATATTTTGAAGCTGTACTTTTTAAAACTATACTCGTGTCGGTGCACATTTGATACGCAGACTAAAGTACTCGAGTGCAGTGAATTCGGTATTGTATTTTGAGAAGTAAATGGTTGTATTTTTTGAACGAAGATCAGTATTACAAAATTTTGTCGTATATTTATAGCGAATTATTACAGCTTAAAAATAAGACTAAAAACTCAGGAAAATTAAATTGTTAATTAGGCGATACTATCGATTAAACATTCTTGAGGTTTGGGCTATACAATCACAAAACTCGTTTAAGTTCCTTCAGCTCGACTCTTCTAAACGCGCCATTACGAAGGCTTGAACTTTCCGGCAAAGTTCATTTAAAATAAGAGAGAGCATTTTTTCCAATTTGCAAACTATTTTAATTAAATAATTTGCAGTATAAATGCTTGAAAAGAGGCATTCTGTATTCCCATTATTGTCATTCGGCGCCACGAAGGAATACGATCGATCTAATTTGATAGTCTATTACAAATCCGATAATCAGAGAATGAAAATTTTTACAATAGCTCGAGTGCACTTGATTATTGTGCATTGCAGTTGACTTCACAGACCTCAATTTGTGTCAGAGACATTTCTAATTATGAATATCTAGTGAAATGCGTGTTAACAAATGTTTCGCCACAATTCTTTCAATCGATAATTGATTTACATGCACATTTTGTACTCTTATTATTTTATTGTAAAAATGCATTAAACGCCAAATTTAACAATTTAAGTCACCATCCAGTATGCTGATTTTTAATTTCATTATTTGCCAATTAATACTGATAAACACAATTAAAAATACATTTTAATAGGTAAGCACAAAAAGGCTTATCAGATTCAGAGTAAATAGGGCAAGTAGAAAAATAATAAAAATGAAACATTGTTTATAGATAAGATTACTAAAGTACGAAACAATCAGGTAATCATTTTTTCATTAACGATATACTAACCTGGAATGTAACTCGAATCTCTACAGAACTAAATTAGTTATTCATTCTATAGTATTCAGTAACATGTCGCAGATTACAACGTTAATAATCTTTTTATACTTATTAGATTGCTACGGTAAGATTTCAGTTTTAATTAAAAATTACTTTTTAAAATAATCTACGTCGCGCTTATCCTCTATTTCCTACAGTGTAATGTGCGACTTTGCAAGCATAGTACATGCGCAGTTGATCTCTTACAATTTTTTGCCTGTTAGAAGACTGTCGAAAATATTGGTTATGTTTGATATCGAGTCAAGATTGTTGTCATCCGACGATAACGATTTAGTTTCTGTCGGTAGGAGCAGATTAGCACTCAACTTTATCTCGCTTCTAAAAGAATATTCGCTTAGTAAATAAAATATCTATCGAGTGTCAATTCCCGATCAACCTCAAATTGTCTGCGCGACAGCTACAAGTGTGCGCATCCCTCGTTGGTATTGGTATTGGTATTAAACAATAACCCAATAGAATAGTGCGTGTTTGTCCACTTCTTTGGTTTTTCATTAATTCTACAATTTCAACAAATCTGCTCTGTGCTCTTTTGTCCGCTCAACACAAATACCTGTTACCACTGTAATGCACAACACTGCTTTAAATCATTTCTTATTGAGATTTAAGCCCTTAATTATATAGTATCATCGCTCTTTTTGAGGCTTGTAACTTCAATTTAATTTGTCTCTTTGAGGCTTCTACCCTAAATAACTTAGTCTCGTTTCACTATTTGAGGTTTCCTCTCTCAAAGTTTAACTATTTATTTGTGATTTTCGTTTCCAATATTATTTCGTTTCCAATATTATTTTCTATTTTTTATCCAAAGCCATTGATTAATAAAATCAATCTTAAATAATCCTACTAAATTATTTACCCGATACATTTTCCATAGAGAAAGAAAGTAAACACAATTCTTAAATCGTTTTAAAAATATTTTATAAATTTAACGGAATACATAAAAATAAATATAAAATATTCCTTAAAATTATTGGATTGAAAATTTTATTAAATAAATTAGTGAAATATTTCGTAACATAGAAAAATTATAACGCGTTAAATTGTGGAAATCCTGTTGTTTATGTGTATTGAAAAAAATAATAATGATCACTTAACACAATATTTTAAGTAAACACAATGATAATCACATAATTTACGTTTAAGTCGGGACAAGTGAAGGTTTGTAACCCAATTACAGAGTAAAATTACAGAATTATTGATTTTATACCCCAATCTCGGATATCGTCTGTAACAGACTGCTATATATATATATATATATATATATCTCAAACAAAAGGGTTTATATTTATTGTACTCAAAACTTGTAATGAAAAACAGCTAAAATAATAAAAGAAAAATTTTTACTGTGATTGATAGTTTAGTTTTTTTTAATCAAATCGTTTAGTTATTCGGAATAATTGTAGTTAATGGATCAACCAATAATTATTTTCTTTCCCTCGGTATTTCAATTTTTCAAGCCTCTAATAATGTATATAAAACAAATAGTCGAACAAAGCTTGATGAATGTCTAACTAATCGTAAACTAAATAGGAGCAGAATTAATTTGTTTTACATATTTTTATAATAATTAAAGCCAAGTTGATAAGAAATATAATGGTTTACGGTTGGCAAACATCAACTCCCGGCTATCATCTTGCAAATGTTTACTCCTCTTGAAGATCTAAAAGTATCATACAGAGTACACGAGAGTGATGTGAAGGAAAAAAATGTACAAAAAAGGGAGAACATAGAACAATACTCTCCCACGGGACGTGTTTACAGCTTGTAAAAGCATATGTAGAAAAGGATTTTTCCATTTTCTCTGGAAATTGCAGGTAGTATTCCAAGATTACCAGGGCGGCCGCAACAGGGGCCCCCGCGAATAGTCGGAGGAGTACAGGTTGGCATCGAACATCATCCTCATCATGTCGCTTTGCAGTTTTTTAGTGTCTATGTTTGTGGAGGTTCTATAATTTCTTTAAAATGGGTAGTAACTGCTGCTCATTGCATCAGGTAAGCATAAATTGCCAGTAACAATCGTAAGAATGCAAAACTTATTAAACATTTTTTGATCTGTTAAAATTGATTCTTTCAGTACCGTTGAACCAAATTATTTTAGTATCAGAGCTGGTAGTAGACACAGATACAAGGGTAAATTATACAATGTTTCACGTATAATAGTTCATCCTGAATATTCGGTTTATTCCAATGATTACGACATTGCTGTTTTGAGAGTAAGAGCTTTCGTTATGCCTTTCACAATTATTTAAGAAAAAATATTTATTAAGTATAATTATTTATTATATTTTATAGATCAAGGGATATTTTCGTTTTAGCCGTAAAGTATATCCCATTAGACTTGCAAAAACGAAATTGAGAAAAGGACAAGCGGTAAATGTAACTGGCTGGGGTACTCTTATGGTAATGGCTAAAAAGTAATATAACAAACACATCAAATTACAAAATCAGCATATACAAATGTGTATTACATTATGTATCAGATGCTTGATACTATTGATAAAAGTAAAATTTGAATATATCCCAAGATAAAAAAATTAATATCTAAAAGAAAGAAATTAATTTTAAATAAAACGATTTCGTCTGTAAATTTGTAAAAATTCTGCAAAGAAAGAAATTATACTACATCCACAATTGATAATTTTTCATTTAAATTTTTCTTTTCCCTCAAAATGAATAAATCAATTTTCAACAAATTTAATTATTTTTATTTTCTTAATAGTTCTTTTGAAGATGATTTATATTGAACTAAAACAAATTGCCTCCACATATAAACTATATAATTTACGTGCACATATAGTTCATACTTAAATAACTCAATCGAACGTACATAAATTTGTTGAATTTTTAAAGATTATTATTAGGCATAGATATTTATTACACGTATTAGATTATAACTGTAAATATTAGACGTGTAAATACATTTTGAATAGAATTTCAAGTAATTTGAATTGTTTTGAAAACTTATTTTCAATGCATCATTAAAATTCCGTTAATTTTCAACTCTCATTGTCGTGTAATTTTATTTATTTTTTAATTTAGTAAAATTCCTCGAATACAAATTGTGGTATTTTTCTGAGTATGAATTTAAAAACTATGGAAGAAAAATAGTAGAATTCTCAATTTTAAGGCTCTTTAGAATAAAATTTCAATAAAATATTCAATCTGCAAAAAAGAATGCTGGAAAGTTTGATAATCTCTTTAAGAATATGTGCGAGAAGTTTAAAATTGATCGGTTGAAATCCCGAACTGAAGAAACTTCTATGGTTCAAAAATATAAGTTTAGAAATATATCTATTCAGAAATTTAATATTCAATGTAAATTATAACTAAAATTGATTATGGAATAGCTTATATAACTTTTTATGCTTTAAAATAATCATAAGACGTGTATTTAATACCTCTTTTTCGAATACAAAAATTATATTCGATAAAAAATAATCGACAGAATAATTTCGAAGATTCTTTCCGATAGGTTCTAATATTTTATTGCTTTAAGTATTGTACACATTTGTAATACATATGCAAACTTTAGCTACATTACAAAGTATTTAAATTAACTTTTATATATTTAATGGGTATTTACCTGATTTCTACCGTACACTAAACTCAAATAAAAGCAATACTGTACGATTACGCGAGCGAATAAAAACTTAACGAGGTGTGTTAATCTCAATTTCAGAA
This sequence comes from Platyscapa corneri, assembly GCA_018907185.1. Classification (NCBI taxonomy): domain Eukaryota; kingdom Metazoa; phylum Arthropoda; class Insecta; order Hymenoptera; family Agaonidae; genus Platyscapa; species Platyscapa corneri. The sequence goes on along the minus strand of JACCHW010000025.1, from coordinate 2,335,643 downwards.
TGGAGGAAGAGAAACCAACTATTTAAGAGTAGTGACAGTACGAGTCGTTAATTTCTGGAGGTGCAAAAGAGCCTATAGGAATGTCGCTACTGTAACACAGCGAATGGTTTGTGCCGGGCGATACGGAATTGGAGGAAAGGACTCTTGTCAAGGTGATTCAGGTGGTCCATTGACTGCCAACGGTACGCTTTTCGGCATCGTATCATGGGGATACGGTTGTGCTGAACCAAAATATCCTGGTGTTTACACAAAGATCGCGTACATGAGACGCTGGATCTATAGCAACATTAAATATAATCATAATGTAGTAATTTAATAGTATACATTTCTTTATCCTGTTAATAAATTATCGCAGACTCTAATGTTAATGTAAGAATTCTGTTATGTAAAATTTATAATCCTAATATTTATACGGGACCGCTTGTGGGGAGCATTTGGAGAAAAGAAAGAAAAGCAGTACAAAAGTACTGAACCGGCAGCAAAGCTCTTTACGATAGTTTCCGTTAGAGTTTGCCACTGGCACAACTTGTGCTAAACGAAGATGACTGGTGTCAAAAGAAAAAGTAACATAAATATCCTAAAGAACATAACTTACTTATTCTTTTTCCCTTAAAAGAAAAAGATAATAACAGTTTTGAGAGGGAATTGGTATCGTTAGTCGGTTTGTCTCGTGTTGCATAAAGGACACGCTTTTTTAAATTTCATTTACGACACTTGCGACATCTTGAATAGCGTTAAAGTTTTCGAGAGATGGTAAGGAGTGGAAGGCGAGATGAATCAGTGCAATACGACATATAGAAAAGATAACAGTAAGAGACGGAGAGAATATGTTTGAAGACGTGGTTTTATCATCTTAACACAAAGCTATTATACGTCGAGTTCTTTATCTGATTTAAGCTTAAAGTTAGTTCAGCGCTATCTTTATCTGATTCTAGATGGTGGACGAATGAAGAAGTTTTCTTCGTCGAATCGTCAACATGTCCGAGCTGGTATTCGTTATTTTTTGTATCCTGTAGCGCAAAAGTGAGTTAAAGTTCAAGTGATTCAATGCAACAGTCTCTCTTTTTAAATCTTATACAAAATCTTTCAATTTTCAATGTGCCTTCTCTCTCTCTCTCTCTCTCTCTCTCTCTCTCTCTCTCTCTCTCTCTCTCTCTGTTAGAACAAGCGCATTCGAGGATACTTTTAAGTAAACACATTAATATTGCCAACTTTTCGCATCATATAACTAACCTTTCAAGTTTTTGATAGATACCCATTTGAATTATAAAATGAAATCGTATCATCCTACTTCCAAATAAAATATTTCTATTAAAATTAGGAAATGGTATTCAAAGATAGTTCTTCGAGTGCTTATTGCTATTAAAAAATGATGTTATTCTTTTAAATTTTAAATAAACTTTAACAATAGTTGAATATCAGATATTTTGTCTTATTTAGAGCAAAAATAATTTGAATAATTTGTATTTTTTTAATCTCTTGAATATTTTCCCTTACAAGACAATAATTATTTTAATATAACTTTGTAAACTTTTTAAATATGCATATATGCATATACTTGTATTGATCGACTAACTTTATTTTAATGAAAATTAATGTGAAGCGCAATATTCCTCGTATCAACAATGTTGTATAAAACCACAAAATGAAATTTTCGGAAATAAACTCATTTTACGGATCGCAGTAAGTAAATACAGCCAACGCTGTAGTTGTTCGAATTATTTTGTTTGCACCACCCGAAACTGAAGTTTTTACTTTCGATTCACGCGCGTTAAACTCCCATCTAGTACCAGCATTAATTAAAGTATGCGTTAGTTACAATTTGTGTGTCGTATTTATAAATTTTTTATTATCGGTAAATACGTAATGTTTTACAATCATAAATAAGAAATCTACGCCGCCATCCTCGTCGTTGAGTATATCGACATAAAAAAAATTCTGTTTAAAACAAGGTATTTGCCAGTATGATAAAGTTCTCAGAGTTTACCTGAACCTGTAGCTTTCGGTGTATTACTACTATTACAGAACCGCCAACCTTTTTTAATAACCGAAATAATTTAAGTATCACGTTTATTGTGAGTAATTAAATTTCTTGCGCTAAATTTTTCAATATGTAGGTATCACAAATATATAATACCGAAAAATGTCGAAATAGTGGCATTTGTTTAGCGGTGCATTATTACTATAGAACAGCGGTTGTGCATTCATTTTTTCAATTTAACTCCAGTATTTAATCGCTGAATCTAAATTTAAAAAAAATTCTCTCTTAATTTCGTGCTCTTGCTTTGCAATTTTTATTACTCTATTAAAATAAGTAATTAAATAGCTTTGAAAACAGTAAGGTATATTTTGAAGTATCTAATACATTTAATTCAGATAATGTCAGAATTTTGAATACGTATATTTTTTAAACTTGATGCTATAATTGCTTGCCAGCGAAATTTTCAAAAGCTAATAATCGCAGCGTTTTTAAAAAAGTATTTACAGAATTGCTTCAGCTGCAAAAATTGTTCTCATTGAAAAGCAATGCATAAGAGTGGAATACAGACTCGATGCGTGTTCAGTTGGCACTGACCTAGTATAAATAGCAGGACACGATGCTCTCGTTATTTCTGGTCGAATTTAATTTGGAGGAAAATCGAATTTTCTGTTGGTTGTATAAGTGTCAGTGCGACAGGCTGAGCAACACGTGTGCATCGCCGTCCTCGTGCACGAGTCCTGGATAATAATTGCCGCCGCCTGTATTTATGAGTGCGTTCTCTTATTCCGGTTGTCGATAAGAGCAGCTCTTCTCGATGTCCTTTATTTATTATACGATCGGGGTTTTGCATTCCGCTTTGAATTTTATAGCCATTATCACGCCGCGCACTGTACGCAAACTCCATTCTCTAAAAACACAATTCTGAATGCATCACTCAGCAACGCTCTTTTATGTTGCATTTACAATGAGCCTAAACAATTATTTTTCACGGCTCGAACGAGCAAAGAATACTGTAAACTCTAGTTCTGCGATTCTGGAAAATGCTTCGAGTACTGCTTGTCCGAGATTTCCTTACATCAAACTTCTGATAAACTTGTTCTTACGAATATCATCACTCTACTCGAGGATCATTATACGAAGCAGTAAAATATATTATTTATAATATTTTTTCAAAATTCAAATCTACGAAATCACTAAAATAAGCTGCACGAGTACGCGTACTCTAATATTTTTAACATTCTCTTGCAGATTTTAATTTAAAAATCCAAAAGTTAACTTGGAAGCTAATTGTTATAAATGATAAGGAATGAAAAAATTTAGAAGTTTTAATGAAATACAATTACCTTCCGCAATTTTTATTTTTTCGTGCATACACGACGTAATAGCATTTGCAAGTTCTACGAAATTTTTACCGCCTTGTTTAGCGAAGGAAGTTGCACTAAATTTATATTCTACGCGTATACCCATTTTTTGTACGCCCAATAATATATAATTTGTAATTGTACGAAATAATCGCAATATTTGGAAGTTAATTACTAATTGTCGGATAAAAATGTTTACGCGTAACAATACACTGGTAATACTAAAATCATCGAAAATGCACATGCCAATGTTCTACGCCAATTCGTGCGTCAATCAATTATCACACCTATGGTCTTGGATGAAGAGGGGGATTCGCGAATGGGGTTTACTTGACTTTCTTTAGAAATCGGGACTGTTGTTAAGATTTCGGGGCATCTTGGGCCTTGAGATATCAAATTTCTCCACGACAGAGGCTTTCTAAATCATCGTGTAGACTCGGCTAGAGACCTTATCGCGTTGAGTTGGACGTAAGCAAAATTGGGAGCCACGCAGCCGCCCACAGACTATCGATGCTTGCAAATAACAACAGCTGCTTGGAAAATTCACATCGTTGTATTGTAAAACCAATGTATTTTGAAAAAATTAATCCCAGATAATAGGCAATATCTTTCCATATATATATATATATATATATATATTATTATTAATTTGGAAACAATTGGAAGTAATTGCCGCACAGATGGTAGAGCGCAAAATCCACGTTTTTCTGTAGACGTGCATTAAAGAAGAAAATTGGAAGCAACTAATATCAAGTATAGGCCTCTATTGATATTTTTCCTATATCGAAATACGCGTTGTTTCGACCTTTAACTGCACATAAATAATCTGCCTATCCGGCGGTGCATTTTATTTTTATGAATTTTGATGAAAAACATGGACGCACAAGTGCAATAAAAATCTTTATGCCCTGAGTAACAGATAGAATTGCCATCCGTCCTCGTTCGCTCGGACCTGCTTTCAATATTTCAGCCGAGCACGGGAAATTATCATCCAAAGGATGGTATCAAGCTTGTCGTCGCCGGCTGTGAAAAAAGTACAGGTAAGCAGCGTGTTCTCGAGTACGAGTCGATAAATAAAATCCCCTAAAGAGGCCAAAAGACAAAGAGGAATAAAAGCACAAAAGGGAACACAATAAAAATGAGCGAAAAAAGCTCGATGGTGAGCTTAACTCGACGCTCACGAGCACTACGCGATAGTATCAGAGAAACGACGTAGTCATAACCATCCAGCAGGCGTTTTGTCCTCTATTTTGTTATTTTCCTCTCTTCTCCGTCCGCGCGCTCGCACACACGGCCGCACATCCACACATCCTCGCTCCGGCGCACGCAGGCACACGAGCAGCGCGGTGGCTTCGAATCGCAGCTGAGCGTGACGGGGGCGCCGCTCGTAAATCAACGCACGTGCATCCGCTCGATGCCCAGCTATAAAACAGTCTCGAGAAAAATGCTCTGCTCTGGCTACATCTACCCTAATGCCGACGAGACGTGCCAGGTGAGTCGAACAAGCCTCGCGCGATATGTCATTTATCTTGGGGAAAGCGCCGCGAGCCCTTGACTTCGGCTGCTGGAGAAAAGGGTACGCCGCCGGCGCCGGCTTGTGCGAGGAATCTTCGAGTAATTCGCGGTCGTTCCCAAAATGGCTTGCGGGGAGCCGCCCCGGCCGTCTCCTTCTGTTGCGACTTTTCGATTTATCCAAAGAGCGCTTAACCTGCCCCCCTCCCCTGCGGCTCCGCGCCAACCCGACCGGCGCTTTTGACAGCCGGAATAATTTAGGGCTTCTGCGGAGTCGCTGCGAAAATTTAAATTTCTCTTGCAGCCAGATCCCGAGTTTATAGACCGGGGTACTTTAATTCATCATAATGCGAGTCGGAGCGACGCAACGCGATGTAAACTAGCGACGGTTAGCCAACGAAAAGAACTCGGATCGTTTATTCGATCTTTACGCGCGTTTAACCGAACGCGTGCTTTTCTCGTCGCGCTCCGGGCCAGATATCGGGGAGCGAGCTTAATCAGCGCTGACATCCTCGTGGGGCTGCTATGCGACGCTGATGACTGGCGCGCCTCGCAATGTACAGGAGTCGACGCGAGAATTAGCAGGTTTCTTCTTTGGCCGGCAATAATCTCCGGGACTCGTCGGAACGAACGGAATCTCATTAAAACTCCCAAACTATCAAGTTTCGCCATATTTTCGATATTCTCCAAGTGTTAAATAATGAACTAAAATTTCTTTTCACTCTGCCGCTTGAAGTGCATTATCCTTTGCATATCAGCGAGCAGTTCAAATTAAATAAGAGCATAGATTTTTGCAAGTTTTTAAATGATATTTCTTTTTACACGAGTACGATCTATCATTCTAAAGTTTCTGGTTGAAATTTAACATTTTTTGAAGCGCCTTAACGCGAATGAAAGAGAGGGTAGATCGCGCACGGATGCTCGACACTACTTGCCCCGTTAAAAAGGACCGAATATTTTATCCTCCTCTAATTATGTTTGTCATATTTGAAAAAAGTTGGCCGTTAATTTTTTACGCTTTCATCGCGCTTAATTTCTATTTTATAATGGTTAGATATTTATTTCATAATGTCAGTCATTAAACAAACATAGAACTACAGATTAACAAACTTAAGCTCGCTACGTGCTACTTATATTTCTTTATAATTACGAGTATATCATTAAATGCAATTATTTTCACTAGCATTTACTAATTACAATTGTTCTTGATAACTAGTGACTGAACCTAAGGTAAATTTTTCAGTTTTTTTTGTGTCCTTACATTTGAGTTAATAAAATGCAATAGCAACGGTTGCGACCTTCGTTTGATACGATAAGACCATTAAAGTTATATAAATTCTAATTGATTTTATAAAAATAATACTTCAAGGGATGGCAAGTGGAATTGGAAGCTAAATTTAATTCAATTAGCTAAATAACTTCAGATTTCATATGCACTGATATTCGTTGCTTCGAAATAAGCTACTATTTGCTCTTTTTTCCGTTTCCATAAAAATAGATTTCCAAAGCTTTTAAAAATAAAAGTTTGCTGCAAGATAATTTAATAGAAATCTTGACAGCAGCTCGAAAAGAATGCATGAATATTCTGAAATCTTATTTATCGTTAATACACGTTTGCAGATAAAATAAATTTTACAAAGGCGCGGCATTTATCGACGTTCCAAGGGTTAATTGTTTCAGCGGAAACAAACGCAATGCGTTGAAGAAGCGTTGAGATTTGAAAAAGAAAAGGCACCTTTCACGTTCAGGGGAGGAGAGTGTTGAAAAGTTATTTCACGGTCCTTCGTGATCGGAAATCAGCCCCGAAAGGCCGGGGATTCCCTTACCGAATCCGCGGCACAAACGAGCGAGTGAACATCGAAGATTCGTCGTCGGGCTATTTACGAGGTTCTGTCGCGGCTTTCGCGCATAAATTATTGCGAGCGCAGACTCGCGTCCGGCAGTTAAAGTGATGTATATTCATTAGGGCGAGATCGACGCTATGGTACGGCGAGGCCCGGCTGAAGTCGGGGCGAAAGAGACCGAGCGATAAGTCATAAATACGACACGCGATCCGCGAAGCCGCGTTTAATTTATCGAGCTCTGGTTAAATTCCGATTGCGAATAATTGGCCTCGTCACTGTCACCCCTGCGACAATGCGCCGGAATATCGGCGCGGCGTTGATTTGCCAGCCAAATCCCCAGCATCTGGCTGTCCCCCTGTTCCCCCTCCCCTCGTCGAAGATCAGTCGCAGGACGTTAAGAGGAAAAAAGGGCCGAATTAACGAGCCTGTTGTTTTTTTAAGAAAGCAGAGCTCGGCTCCGGGCAGCTAAGTCCAACCTCCAGCTTCCAATATTATTTCCCGTGTTCTATAAGCAATTCGTCTGTCAGCGTTGAAATTTTCCAATTTCACGGAGATTGCAGCCGGAACCGTTGTCGGAATCCGAAAGGCGCTCACGAATCTAGATAACGAAGATGCTACGCGGTGCGCTTCCAGAGAAATAACGGCGATGTGTGTGCGCGCGCGCGGCCGTGCTGAAAGAAATAGACACAGACGTTTCTCGCCCACGCGGCGAGATATCGATTTTTTCGCGAACACGCATTGGCCCGCGTGGATGCCCATCTCTACGTGTCTGAGGGATCGAACTAGCGGCGCAGGCTCTTCGTTTGCGACCTGGTGATTGTAATTGTGATTATATTCGGCGGTCCCAGAGATCCGAGTCAAAGTTTTTCGTCGCGCAACGTGCACTTTCTTTCGTGACGCGGCATCCTGTCCTTTTTGCCACTACTGCGTGTCTCTCTTTTATGTACGCAATGTTTCTATCATATTACACAACGCGAAAGCAGAGAAATTTGTTTTCCTGCTACTCGAGGGATTTTCAATTTCGCATCTTTTCCTCGTTACAGGGACCTCAGGGGCGCAACCCGTCGAACAGTTTCGCGAACTGCTCAGCCTCCAGGGATCACACGGACGTAGAAAAAAAATTACTACAAAATAGATGCATGCAAGTACAAAAACAAAGCTTATTATTTTATGCTCGTGTTCGTATGTCTCTGTCGCCCGGTAAGCGCTGAACCCCTTTTTTCACAAAGAACGTGCTTATAAACTGCCACGACTACATTATTGAATTACGCCCTTGTCAATTTTTTTCGCCATTTTTTATTGCCTTCGTTTACTCGTTTTTACATCGCGACGACAATATTTAATAATACCTCGTATTAAATATTGCACTAATAATTTTCGAGGAAAAACGTGTGTGCAAGTGCAGTAATGAAATGTAGCCGCCAGTTTCAACTCACGTGAATTCTTTGATTAATAAAATATGGTATTCCGTAGGTGTGTGATAATACGAATTAATTGTACTTTACATTATTTCAAGTACTGCTCGGATGTATTAATAATACTCGGCTTCACTGCACTAACAATTATTATAAGTTGCATAATTATGAAGTTGAACAAGTACAAATTTTCTTTTTAACTTAATGTCAACTTAATGTTCACTTTTTCAATTGTTTGATACATGCTACCTCCTATATCTAATAAGAACAGTTAAAAAATAATGATTCTAATAATGCATCGTGTTAAGTACCTATAAATTTGTCTTTTAAAATATTTTATATACATTTAATATATATCTATTATTTTACTATTTTATCAATACGCTATTTACGTTTTTCTTATTTCGCATTATCTGCACATCAATTCTTTGATATATTTTTTCTTTACGATCAAATCTAGTTACAGGTATTAACGACCGTATACTTATATTTATCTATATAAGATGTGGATACATTTATACACTATATTTGGAATAATTGTTTGATGTTCAAACTATAATATATGAATATATATAAACTTTTATGACACGAATTGATATTAGTCATTATTACAGATTCTTTAAAGCCATTATCAACGATAGACGATATTAATTTTTCTATTTATCTTATTTTACTAAAATATATTTTTCTGGCATTAGCTAATATATGTTTTTCTTTAAATTAATTACTATGCATTGTCTATTTTTATTTTATTCACTCTCGACTTTTTTACAATTACTTATGTATATTTCAATTAAGCACTTCTTAAATATTTATCATTGATTAATTTTTTTTTAACGGATGCCAATTTCTCCTCTTTCTCGAATAATTAAAGTTTATTTTAATTTCACTTTAAGTTATCTATTTTTACTATCAATGATTATTTTGGATTCAATTATTTCTGAATATTATTTCTAAATAAGAAATGTAATTATTTCTATTAGTATTTTATTCCAGTACATAAAAATCCTGTTATTTGATATATTTTTAACCCTAGTATTTATCTAAACTTATAAAAATTTTCTAGTTTTTCAGAAAAATTTTTAAAATCTAATTAAAAAATATGTATTTATTAAGATCTAATGGCGTATTTTATTTCATCCTTTATCTTCAATTCTACGATAGTGTATTATAGTTTATTATGCTATGATATAGTTTGTTTTCTTTCAATTATTGAGATAATGATATTTTAGAGTTTGAATAGGCGGAACCAGTGATCGCTAAAATGGAAGATGTTTTTTGAATTTGTATGAAAGTCTCAAAACATTTGTTTTTAAATTATCTTATTCCGATACTAAACAAAGATGAATATTTTACGTGCTTCTTGTCGTAAGATACTTCGATAATAAGTGTAGAGGCTGTGCTTTTTATTGGAGCTGACTTTTGCATACATAATTAAGTAATAATCAAGCTCTTTAGTAATACAAAGAATAAATTTCACGTTTGACAAAACATTAAATATTGATCTATGACCTACAGTGACATGAAATATTTAAATACTATTCAATTTCTTTAACATTTCGAAGAATATTGTAAGTATAACTTTTAATAAAAAATAATTAAACACTTTCAATTAGTTTTTAAATTTATATAAATTCTGGATAATTTTTTTTATAATCTATATGTATATTATTCAAAATCATAAATTTTGTTAAAATTTAAAAAAATTTAACTTTTGATATAATAATCTTTTAATGAATTAATTTAATGTTTCAATTAATTTTAAAGATTTTTTATTTTACAAAGGTATTAATTGTTACTAATAACAGCATAAAAGATTTAGCACAGCAGAGAAAATTTTTAGTATTGATATTTTTTCAACACAATAAATTGAATATAAATTCATATATTTGATATAAAAATTAGTGTAAGTTACGAACCAAATTTTTTATTTTTTTCCTACAACCTATGAAAATTTGTTTAAAATAGAAAATATCTTGTTATAAGGTACTAAATACATCTTCTTTCCGATATTTATTAAGTAAAGCAATAAAAATTGATAAATGGTTTATATATTGATTTAGAGATTGAAGAAATTTTATCTCATAAATTTTTGAATTTTAAAGAAATTTTTAACATACACTCCGTATAATTATTAGAAATTTAATTTAGCTTTCCGTATCACAACTAGTTGTACAATTACTGATTGACTGTCTGAAATTTTGAAGAGAACCTGAGTTATATTAAAAATCACGCTGATATATTTAGTAATCTGTGTTTTATAATAAAATTAATAACATTAATTACTTTAAAAAAACCAACTAAAAATTTTAAAATTTCTTGGGAATTATATTTATTGTATTACGTCATATATTTTACGTATAATTTTTATAAATAAGTTCTTCTAAATATTATATCTGTGAGTAGATTTTAAATTATTTTTATAAATTATTATATTTGATAAATTTTAAAGGTGTATTTTCAGTATTTTAAAATTATAGTACATTTTTCATTTAAAGATCTTTTTTTACATTTATATTGCCGATTTTATCGTTTTTTTATTACTTAGCCCATTACACCTTGAGTATTTGTTATTAATTGAAGATATATTTGTTCTTTCAATTGTAATTTTTGAATTTAGTTTTATTTTACACATTTTTACGGTAACCCTACAATTGTTTCTATTAGAAAAATTAATTAAAAGTTTATAAAAAAGATTTTGTGATATTCTTAGATAATTGTAAAAATTAGGCAATATTGGCTGTAAAATTTTAATAATTATTAATTTTAATGTATTTTTTATAATTATTTTTAAAAACACCATAGAATCATTATTACTTTTTGCAAATACTGTTTAATACGAATACGTATCTTTTTGCTTATTAAACTATATTATAATGGTTGAATACTCAAATGTGTATTGTGCTTCTTTTTTATTGTTTACTTTAAATTCAAAGATTTTCAAGAATTCAACAATTTTTATAGTATCATTTTTACCTTTTTACATCCTTCTGACGATAAAATAATGGATACATGATTGTCTTTTAGTCCGATAAATATTTTGTTTTATTACGAATATTTAATATGTTATAAGTAAAAGAAAAAATTTATTTCTTTATTTATTGTTTAAGAAGATAAATCGTTTAAATTCTTCAAAATGCTTCTATGTATAAAATTTATCCTCGATAATTCTAAATCTTAAAATTTATCCGACGATATATAAATGTAATATTTAATTTCTTTTCAATTACGTATATTCGTTCTATACTACTTTTCCTTAATTTTCAAAATAAATTATAATTATTTATTATTCACAAATACATTACCTTTTAATCTATATATATAATATATAATTATAATAAATTTAATATATAAGAGATTTTTTTATTACTTATAAATAGATAATCGTAAATTTAACGAGTGTGATTTATTATTTAGCTACAAAGTGTACATAATTGAAGATATGAAAGTTTCTAATATCCAATAATACAAGAACTTGAAATATACTTTATTGGTAGATATCAATTAATTTATTCTTAAAATATATTCACTTAAATTATTTACTATTTGATTAGGTGACTCCTGAGAATCTTATCTATTGTTCGGTAATCAGAGCGACTTTCACTCCATGGAAATGAAAACTTTTCTTTAATTGAAAATACTTATTATATAATTTAAATTTCACACTGCTATACAAGTTCTATGAATATTTACACTTACGCACATATATCTTAAGATGAATTAAAACAAGAAGTGTAACCGCAATTAAGCTTAATTTTTTACAAACATAACAAAATTTTAACAGCAAAATCCTTATTAATTAATGAAATAGTCACTAAAATAATTAATAAAATTAGAAAATATGTCAATACATAATTAGGAATTTATGATTTCGACCTGTATATGACATTACATATATTATGTAAGTAATGATGAAATTGACAGCTAAAGCTGCTAAGACAAAATAAAATAGTCTACAAAAGGTAAAAATCTAATTTAGAAAAATCTTAATTTAATTTTTGTATGGCTTCTTCAAAACAATTTTTTTCATTACATTCACGAATCAATGTATAAACGATTTACACCAAATATATACATTGAAATTATGGTAACGTTTATTTTTCATATTTTCATATTTTCATACGTATTTAAATATAGTATCTGAAATAGGGTGTGAAAAGATCGTGTATTCCATCGCTATAAATATCTTGTGTACATAAATTTCATAACCACTCCAATATCATACTAAATTTGAAAGAGAAATACGGTAGAGAAATATTTAAGACGGGGTATAACTAACATATTGATCAATTACCAGTACTAAACTTCGTTAATATTATAGGGTAAAATGAAAATTATAAAGAAATTAACGAGTTTGTGAGGAAAGTAGAAGGTCACCTTTTTATAAAAATTAAAGTCTCGAAAGATTACGAGACACTACATTAAAGGACTGCCTCAACTCGGTTTACTCTGTGCAAAATACCTATAAATCTGATACATATATTTATATATTAATTCATTTGAAAAAATATATTTGTTTTACTAACTTGTAAATTATTTGTTTATAATTCGTGGAACACGAATTTTAGAAGGAATTTCAGAAACTCAAAAAAATATTTTGCTAGAATTTTCGAATTTTTCGAACTATTTCTAAAAATAATGTCATTAAATGAAATACTTCCTATTCAAATATTATTAGTATCCACAAAACGTCAAAAATGTTAAGTAATGTATAAATTATGTAATATGATTATAACTAGTGTTTGAGTCAATTGAGAATTTCAATGAACTATTAAAATCAAAGTTAAAAATGTTAAATATAAATTTTTTTTTTAATTTTAACGTATCTTATACAAAACTACATTTTAAGATCCTTTATTATAAATCTATAAGCTTTGGTCTCGTTATTTTAAAATTATTCTATACATTTTTCTCGTGTATATTCAAAGTACGAAATCGACATTATATATAATAATGCATTTTCTACTCTATTTAAATTAGGCAATCTGTTAACTCATCGATAAGCTGTTTTTTATTTTCTATAGACGTGATATAAATCAAGTTCTTTGTAGAAAGGTATTTAAACATATTTAAATAGAATTGAAAAATCAATAATCATGGGTATGTTTCGCCTCTAACACTCGAAACCAAATACGAAACTAAAATCTTAAAAATTTAAAAAAATTCTTAAATATTAATCTACAACGTACATTTTTTAAACCTCCCAATGATAATTATAAATTTAAAGTTTTCTAAATAGATACACCTCCTATAAGATAAAAGTTCCTCATTAATAAGTGAAATCTAGTAATTCTAAGTATTATACCTACCACAACTACCTAAATTACAATTAAATTTCACTAATGCTGTGCACAAATATTAAATGCATGTGAACGAGTCGACAGTTTACTATTACAATCTTAAGGTAACTTCAAAGGTACGTCGACCGAAGTCAGTCTATCATCAGTTCCAAAAGTTAAGTTCAGTGTTAGCCCCTGTGAACTTCAAAAGGTCATAAGAAGGACTATTCCTGAAAAACCGAAGGATTCGATATCCTCAGCCTTTATCGACACTACATTCAGCAAATTTATTTCAAAATTTATTTTAATAATCTTTTTTCGTTCGTCTATTGAGATAATATAATATTGAATATCAACTACCCAATTCTGAAAAAACTGTATATCGTGTAATAGGCTTTGCAATTATCAAAAATTTGTCTAAAGTCAATAACTCGTGTGAGAACCAACACGTTATATCGACTTTAACTGCCATATAAAAATCTGTATAGATTTAAAAATCATCTATTCCTAAATCTCAAACTGTTCTACTAATTTCAAATTTGAAAAAAATATTATTTGTGTAATTATAACATTAAACTTTACAATAATATTCAAAACCAATTTATTTTATACATAAAAATAAATTACCGTGTTTGAAATATTTTATTTTAATATTTAATAATTTATTCTTTGTTCTAATAAAATTATTATTCTATAAGAAACTTTATAAAAATAAACAATCATATATTAGTCTTTATATAATTAATCGTTCAATGATTGGAAAATTTTTTTATACAATATAGCAATAATTTGTTTCACATAATTAACTATTTCAGATTTTAAGGTCTTATGTTGAGATTTATAATTAGTATCCTGAAAAATTTTTAAGTTTAATCTTATTAAAAATAGTGTCAGCAAAGCGTTATTATTGATTTATATTAAAACACTATGTTTTATATTAGAATATACATGAGAAAATAATGGCATTCATATTAATTTTCAGTTTTTTTTTAACGATGAGGTAAAGTTTTAATAATAGTTTATGTAAAACTATGCCACTATTTACTATTTACAAAAAAAGTTCATCGATGTTTATATTTTAAATTTTGGCTGGTGATACATTATCGTGTATAGAAAAAAAATCGCAATGGCGTAATATGTAAAAACAAAATTTACTCCAACACCAGGTTTTGTTTTATGTATAAAACTCATAAATTATTATTTAAATGGATTTTATTTATGTAATGCATTCTGATTTAAAATTTTGAGCAGATGTAAATAATTTTTATTAAATAATTTACAGAAAATAGAAATAAAGTTATGTATAATGTTATCATTGTTTCATAAGTCTTTTCTATTCTTCTAAACTTATTATTTGAAAAATTACTGTTTTAAAAGTACTGTTGATGTAACTATTTAAAAATATTTTATATTATATTTTGATACCATTTTTAATAATATCTTTATACACGTACGAAAAAGAAAGTTATAAATAAAATTAAAAATTATTTTTGGTATTTTAAAATAATAGCCATCACATTTAATTAGTATGTTAACGACTTCAAAATACATTATCTAAGTCTTTAAAAACCTATATTAATAAAAGTGTATAAAAAAATTTGTTCTATGCATATTAATAATATATTAGTTGTATTAAATACAAAATGATAAGTGAAAGTAGTTACTTTGTTATTCTCATGACTGATTTATCCCGCATTTTTCGTAAAATCGTTCATCATTATTAGACCCACAGGCAAGAACGAAAATGACCAAGAAAATAGTACGCGGTAAAATTTTGTTTCTTCGTATACCTATCTATACATTTACATGCATGTACAAGCCCAAACGCGCTCATATGGGTTTATGTTTACGAATTCCAAATATTACTAGATCAACTTTCATAAATGATGACTTTCAAATTATTTTTCAAATTAATATGTTTATAATGATTTTAATAAACTGATTTAAAAACTATTATTTTTTATTTTTAGATAAACGTCTCCTATTTAAAAAATAAAAAAATATTTAAATCTAATTAGAAAAAGTTTTTTAAAAATTTTTTAAAATAGAGTAGAAATGGGTTGTACAACTTCTTAATGAATATTTTCTATTGATATGTCTATTTAAAATTCATTAAGCTTCTCCTATAATGAACAATTTTTCAATTATTGTTTTAAACATTTTAAAGATCAAATTTTAATTTTATATTAAAAAAATATAATTACTTGATAAATTTTAAATAATTTCGTGAAAAATTTACAGAAAATTTTACTTGGCTTTGAAAAGATTTTTGAGAATGAGATGCATAGCATAAATAAATCATCGTAATATAATAAATTCTAATATATTTATTTTTTAAAGCAAATTCATACATTTAATGAATATTGTATTTTATCTTATCTACATTCATCCTCAGACTGAATAGTATAGTTTTGTCGTAAAATAGGATAAAGTTGAATATTTATAGATAATTTTTCTACTTAATCTTATAAGAAGCATAATAAAATTGGAGATTTCTTAAAGAAATAATAAAACGTTATATTTTAACATATTATATTATTGCGTAAATATTTCAATGTTTCTGAAAGAAACAATCTCTTTATCAAATAAAGAAAAAAATTTATCGTCGATAAAATTAAAGGTATCGTCAATTTAACAATTATTTGGATAGTGTATATATGCGCAAATATTTATTGAAGCAATTTATGAGAACGTACCGTAAAATAATTTCCCAGTTTCACTAATATGTAGAATATTATTTTTTATTAAAAATCTATGATCAACAAGTGGTTGTAAAAGTAAGAATATCTTGTTTAATTGTTAAAATTACTCAAATTTATAAAATAAATGAACGAAGCAATTATCAAATATCTAGCAAAATAGCATTTCAATATGTTTAAAGGGTAGATAAATACGAGTTTTCGCATAAAATACAACTAAATGTTCGTATATATCAATGTTAGAATTGAAAGCAGTTTTAAATAGACATAAATTATTATGCACATGTACTGAAAGATATTAAAATATTTAATGAAGATGATTAATAATATAAATAAAATAAATAACAATGCCACGACATATATTGTGTATGTATGTATGTATTCCTTAAATTTTTAATTCACAGATATATGTATACACAATAATTGATAATAGTTCTATTGTAATTTGCATTATTCTCAGCGGAAAGCGGTAATTCAGAATTTATTTGTCATAAAATTCCTTAATAATCAATAAATGCTGAGGCTTTCTTAATAGTTATTTGCTATTTTATAATATAATTAAGTGAACAAATAAAAACTTTTAGAAGTTAAATGTGTTTGTTTTTTATACGATAATTATTTTTATTGACAATTAAAAAATTTTTAAATAAAATATTTATAATAAAATCGTTGTAATTACTTTTTAAATTGTTGCTATGTTGTATAGATAGTGTAATCTACTTTCATAGTCACTTTGCAAAGAACTTTTTTTAACATTTAATAACAAAGTGACGAAAATCAACGTCTTTTACTCTAAATACTGCATTTATAATTGTAATTCATATTTATTGCGTTGGCAATGAAGATGAATAATATAAACGATGTATTTTGTATTTTGAAATATATAAATTTAGAAATAATTTTTTATTATTTCTTTAGTATAATATGAAATCATTGAGAAATATATTTATAGTTGATTATAAAAATTAATTAATGGGTACTAATTTTTCTATGAAAACAGCCGGCTATTGTATTATTTTCATTTATGTTTCACATTTTACGACAGTAATTTTATATAACTATGAGATTAAATTCTAATTTATCAGAATAAATTTATAAATAGCAATTAACGAATGTTCCTGCAAAAATTTAAAAGAACAATATTCAAATACGAGTCCTTTACGATAAATTATTAGAAAAATGATATTTTTAATTATTAGGAAAGGGAACAAAAAAATAAGTACGAAACTTTTCAAACTCATTGCAATTTGTTGCAGCACATTTTAAAAGTAACAGTGTATGATTGGAATTTAATTAAAAATTAAGTTTAAACTAGTTACATAATTCATTCGGCACTAGCTTCTTGTAAATCATGTTAGTTCTCTGTTGTTAAACTTGTCTCTTAATAGGTTGTTCTTCTCCTATGTTGGTAATGGCTTTGCGTTCGGTATAGAAACACCGGATGTTGTCACTAGTTACGGTCCATTGAACTATAAATTGTTGAGACCGGAGACAAATTATTCTCCGATCTTTAAAAAGTCGAGCGTTCAATATTAAAGCCGTTCTAAGTAATATATACAAGTGTTTTCGAACTTGTGAAAGTACTAAGCGTATTTTGCTATAAGTTTCCATCCAAGTTATTAAATCATTGTTGTTCTATGCACAGTTCTCATTGCATCGATGCTCTTAGCAGCTTCCATTTTAATAAATCTTGATAAATTTCGTCCGCTGGTCTAGTACATTCACAATGTCGGTTTAAATGTAAGACTTACGTTTGGAATTTTCCGCCCTTTTTTGAGATTTAACCTTTTGCTGGGAGCCTCGGGTGTGCGTTAAGGCATAAATTATATTTGAGCTTATTGCTTATTGATCTCTTGCGGTAATACGTAACCCAGTTTATGTTTGACATATTTTCAACGAAATCTCTGTTAACTGTTATCGCATTATCGTTATATTGTATGTAAGCTGAATAATTTATTAAAAAGTTAATATTTCTCTGTCTCTGACACTTTTTTTATCATGTAGCACCGATTTATCGACTTTTTTTAGAGAAATTTAGATGCAACTTTTATCGTTTTCTAAACACGGCCAACCAATTCTTTCGAATATTCAAAGTTGAGAAGATATTAAGAATACATTTTACAATGATGTTTTGAAAATCATAATTATCGATTTTTAGCATCAATTTCGTAATGTAGTTAAAAGAAATCTCGCTCTTCAGGGCACTTGTACTATTCGCTGATATCTTCATTACTTTTCCGTTTTTAGAGGTTTTACAAGGATTCATCTTAACATCTCTTACTTTTTTATTTTATTTCTAATTATATGAGTAATAAATATCCGTAATATTATTGGCCGATAAAAACCTTTTTCCACAAGCGTTACTATAAAAAATGTTACATGCAAAATTTTCCGGTCATAATTCAGGATCTTATTTATAATAATTCGTTTTCTCTTTTTATACCATATTAACAGTTATGAAAAATCTATTTAAAAGTCATTCAACTTATGTTTTAATTGTAGAATTTAAAATACAAAAGTTTCGAATAATTTACTCTCTTAATTTACCCAAATATCTTTTTTTAATTTATTAATGTAATATTTACCAAAAATTAGATTCAAAGCTAAGGAACGTATTTTCAAAAAACAAAACAAAACAAAAAAATATAGTAAAATTATGCATTGCCACGAAGAGGTATAACTTTCAGAATTTGAAAATAGAACATTAAATTAAAAATTGTTTTCTTTGTTTTACTTACTTTTTATTGTGTTATATTTTTCTATAAGAAACAATTCTGAACTTGATGCTTACATTTTTATCGTATTTCTTATATATTATTTGCCTTCTATTCAAACCCCTATTTTTCTTTCAATTTAAAGTTTGACAAGATACCTGATCTCAACTATTTCATCGATAATAAATGTTTATTTAGAGAATATTTGCATTGCCTTTTGATACTAAATTAAATTTAACTTCGATCGTGTTAAGTTATTTGTGATTTCATTAATAGCAATAACAAACCCATTAAAAAGTTAAATGAAAATAAATATAACATAATGGAAAAAGTTTCTGGAAAAATTAAAATTTTTTTAAACTGAAATTTTTGTCAATATATCGTTTACGACCATCGTAAAAACTATTTTCATTTCTGCAACAGTTGGATTATAATTTATCTAATCGAAGACGACAATTTAATTAATTTTATCAATAAATATTATTTTATGAATAAGTATTGAGGCTAATAGTGAGATAAGTATTAGTTAGTTACGTTAAAATCGCTCAATTATAGATGGAGACTTAAATATAGTTTACAAGAAAATAGCGGCGAAAAAGTTAATGAATATAAGTTTTAAAGTTGAAAAACAGTTTCAGAATTTCCCGACAAAGATATTAAAATTCTTAGCACACGTGTCCGATAGCCGATCATGAATTAATTATCGACGGAGCAAGTTAAATTAAAGATACGGATAAAGTTTTTATTAAGGATACTTGAAAATTAAGGAAAATCGATATAATTATAATAGCCTGATAGACCTCGAATAATAACTTTTAATGCGAGGAGTTTAGGGCTGCGTACAAACTTGTAGTCAAAGGAGAGCGAGAGTGAGAAAGATAGAAAGAGAGAGGGGGGGAGAGGGAGAATGGAAAGTGCAGTAAACGTTGCATAAGGACTTGCGACAAAGGTATCTCTCGGATGCATAACTCATTGTTAGAACGGAAGCCCTGCGGATGGCGTATACAAGGTGCCGAACTATTAGCCAACATTCCTGATAGTCCCGTGTATTATCGATTATACCGGCGGCCATAATGCCAATTACCCCGTGTACTCGGAAGAGTAACTGCGCTCCTGCCATTCCTCCGATCTGCACTGAGAACGAAGGTATCGGGAACGCCGCCAACTGCCATAACTCCCCACACCGCCGCGCTCTGACCTATTCCGGGGACAATGTTGTTGATACCCTTAGCCTCTCAGACTTACAGTTAACACCGCACCTCGGCCACTCTGTATTCTTGGATGGACTCCGTATTTTAGACACAACTTTAGAAGCACGCGAAATCCCCCGCTCTATGACCGATGTTGCTTTCCATTATTTTAGTAGCCATTGTACGTTTTTATCTTATATCGTCATTCCGTTTCATATCTCTCAAAAACACGATACTTGGAGTTGCGTCATTTCCTAACTTTTTTCAATACTTTGCTGTGCATTCGGTTATTATTGGAAAACGAGGCTGCCGAAGCTGCGTTAATTACTTTATAAATGACGAGTTGAAGCGCGAGGAACGACGTTTAAGAAATAATAAGTTTTAAGACAATAATAATTGGAATACGCGAGGCTCGAGAGCTGCGAATCGGATTTTTCTGCGTTTTTCACACTCTCGAAACAAGCGTAATCTCAGCTTCCTAATAAAATTGTTATCCGCCTTTGACGGCAAGAGACGAAAAAGCCAAGAAGCGTTAAATAAAGGTTTAAAGGCTAAGAATGCGAAAAGGCTGGGGGGGGGGCAGATTAAAGAACCGCTTACTCCTCATGATTTTGAAGATTTATTAAAAAGTACAAAATGGTTGGATAATTTCACGCTAAAAATCATGTTTCCTCGGCGCGATTAAACAGTAAACATCAGTTGAGCCGATGATTTCGGTAGAAGGGAAGAAGTAATTTAGTAACCGAGGGACGTTCAGAGGCCGCTGTTTTCATTGATCCAGGAGCGGAAAGCCGTGACCCGCGTATAAACCCCGGGATAATATGGTTTCGCACAGCCGAATCCCCAAGACACGATTCCGATAAGTTTTCCGCCTTGAACAAGCGGTCCGCCGCTGTCGCCCTGCAACGGAAAGGAGAATTTAGTGGCCGCGCGCTTGATGCCGCGCGGATAAAAATAAAGCGCCGGCTGACCTGACAGGCATCCTTGCCGCCCAGGTGTACGTGTCCAGCACACAGCATCCTCTCGGTGATGGGCCGCGGGGCGTAGAGCCTCGCGCACTGCTTGTTCTCGACGATGGGGACATCGACCGCTCGGAGCCGGTCCGTGAGCCTGCCCTTGCTCTCGAGCACACCCCAGCCGGTCACCGTGGCCTTCTCGCAGAAGAGGAGGCAGCGCGCGTAGTCGTCGGTGAGCTCCGGCAGCTCGATCGGCTGGACTGCACTGCCGAGCTCCAGCGGCGACTCCAACTGCGGTTTGCAACGCAACGCAACGGTTAGTGGCCTCGTCGGCCGACAGTCGGAAAAACGAGGTCGCGGCACTTTTCAACTTTTCAACGCTCGCCACTCACGTGAAGGAGAGCAATGTCGTTGTCCGCTGCGCGCCGAGTGTAATTCTCGTGGGCAATTTTCAGCTGGACCTTGACCACTTGCCCGGGGCCCTTCAGACTCGTCGTGCCCGCCTTCACGCTGAGGTACCTGAGGTTCATACTGGTGCGCGGCGGAGCCGAGGCTCGTTAGACGTTCGCTTGACATGTGATAGAGCCTAAGAGGCCGATACTTACGTTGCGACGCAGTGGCCGGCCGTCACGACCCAGTCCTCCGCGATAACCGCTCCCCCGCATATGTGCTCCTCCCTGTATTGCAGCGATACCTTTTCGGGCGGTCAAGGCAAGCGTTAGAGCCATTACTTATTGCAAGCTTGAATTATATCTCCGTTAGTTTTTAAAGGGCCCTACCTGGTACGGGTGTTCCTCGATCGTCGTTTCGTAGCCTCCGACGATTCTGCCGTCGTCCCTCTCTTCCTCGCTGACATGCTCCACGGATTCTATTGAAACAATGGCAATCCTCTTTAACTCATCAGTATTGGCAAGGTTCCCGGATTGGTGGAATATGTTATGCCCGTTATTTACTAGCTCTGGCTGCATTAGCCCTTAAAAATACCTACTCCCTAAATCGTACTAAACTTTTCCTAGGGTGAACGGTTCGCGATATAGAGAATGATATTGCATGCAATTTTGATGGCGGATGCAGGACTAAAGGCATTGACAAATAGATTAATCTAAAACAAAAGAGTTCATCTGGTGTACGCCTCACTTCTTTTTTATCGCTGATGAAATACTAATGATGTATAAAAGACTTTTTATACATCGCTAAATCATTATATCATTATATTTATATATCAGTGATTTGCTTGGATAATATTAAGTGTTGCGGTATTCGCTTTTATTCGTAAAGTCTTGTTACGTTGAAAATTTGCGACATACTCGGCTCAAAAGAATCCGTTAATTATTAGCTCAAAATCGAAATCTAATCAACTCACAGTATTATTACAAAATATATCTATTTGTTGCATTCGCTATCTTAATCCTTGGCTTGTGCATATAGAAAAATTAAGTATTAGCATTCGAGTAACAGATAAATCATGTATTTGATTCGAACAAATGCTTGATTATCGTTACAACACTTATCTCAAATTATCGATTAAGATGATTCTGCAATTAAATGAACGATCTATCCGTTTGAAAATGCTATCGAGTTAAATGAATTTAAACTTTTCAGTTATATAATATTTTAATAAAGAAAAACTAATAGTAACGTCTAAAAAATTCTTTTACATTCAAAACGTTATTTGATTAAACAAAATCTTTATTCGGTTAATCGATGCTCTGTATTCGCTTATATTTTTTAAATTCAGTGTAATAATAATATAACAATCAAATTGTAGAATGCGATCTATTAATATTGCACTATAATAACATTTGCATGTAAAATACTAAAGAAATTTATTGGTATATGCCCTAAGATAATTTAACGATAATCGGTATTTTGAAAAATGATTCTCGCGAGCGATAAAAATTTTTATCCGCTCCTCCGTATATTTTCAATTCAACTCGTACAATAACTATTGACACAACGATTCATTATGTATCGAAGAAATCTTTGTATAATTTAAAAAGACATTAATGCGTCGGATCTTTTATTTTTACCACGAATATTTACGGTCATTACTTTAAATAAATAAATATATACGTTGCGTTAAAGGTCATCGTCCCAAAAATCTTAAAATACCACTTATTTTTGATCATTGCAATTCTAGCTGCCTTATCTTATCCCGAAAACAAGTTTTATTCCTTTAGCTACCATAATTGTATGAAATTCACAATGCAGAAACTATTATTACTAATATTTCGTTTATCACACACCCAAGCTTATGAAATCCTGTGTAAAACCGCACTGCACAAGAACGAACGAATAAACTAGAACGCGAGTATACATTACGGCAATTCTACAACGACTGTCCATTCTTTATGAAAGGCAGTTCTCTTTTAAAGACCGCGGTTAATTGATGTCCCTCGAGCATTAAAATTTTCCTTCTTTGTATAGGATTATATCTGAGGAGAATGCTTGTAAAATCGTTTTTTTATTCTGTGTTTAATTACACTGCTGAAATTGATGAGTTTCTCCCATGCCTTGCATCTTCTAAATACTAAAAAATACATGCTCATTGTGTATTGGTGTTAACGCTCATTACTCAATCTAATGTATAATATAATACTGGATCCCTTGCCGACTGCTATAAATAAAACGAATTTTCAGATTCGTTCAATTGGAGTATATTGGATGTATAATAGCAATCGTATGTGGAAGAGAATCTTTGACTTGGCAAGGAAAAAACATTATTGGTTAGCCAGGAAGACGTTATTCGTAAAAACATAAATATACGTAAGAATCGTATTTATAGTCCTTATATACACGAGAACTGTATTTTATAGTCATTTAGCTTTCACAAATAATTATTTTAATTTTGTTTCATTGATTCCTTGTGTATTTTTTAATTCTTAGACTGACAATAAACTAAATAATAAAATTTGAGAAAAACATTTTATGGTTTAAACCAAATGTTTACGAAAACATCGAACATCAATAACGATTCACAAATTTTGGATATAATAAATCGGTTTAAATTATTGTTGTACAAAACTCATTAGCGCTCGGTTCATTTAAAATCGATTTAAAATTTACAAAAATCTAACCAAATGACTTTCAGAAGATTTTATTCTACAATTTCATTCTAGAAATTTTATTCTAAATATAAAAAAATCAACAACCCGTGACAAATTTCATTTAGACTGTCGTAAAAAAGTAATAAGCAAATAATACGCAGTAGAGAATTAACCGCACCTTTGTCATGGGATCGGATGTAACGCAAAGAGGATGTGAGTTGTTTAAACAAGTTTTTACGCTTTTTGAAATTTCATTCGCTCGTTGAGAAATTTATTAAAATAGAACTGAAAATGGACCAACGCTGGATTGATGGACGGCGCTAGTTTTAGCCTCTGGTATTATAATAAATTTGCCAACATTTTCGACTAAAATTGCTTACCCCATCCTACGATTTATCGCACAGATTCGCTTTGTCCGCGTATCGACGCAAATTTCCAGTGAATTACCGACGGACATCGGATCGTAAAAGAAAGGTTACCGAGGTTACGTCGGCGAAGGGGCAAAGGAGAACGGGTGTAAAAATAAAAGTAGCGCGCTAAATAGTTGTGATGAATGCGGAGTGGCTTACGCATATATAGGCGACAAAGGTCTCTCCTCGAGCCACGCCAAGGATAATTCATCGTTATCGAAAGCACCCGACCGGATGTGCGCTCCAGTGTGTACAAGGCGCCCAACTATTAGCCAACATTCCTGATAGTCCGTCACTATCGATTATCCTGGCCCGTAATGCCAATTACGCTGCTTACGCAAGCTTGTTCTCTATTTCCGAAATGTAAATTTGACTGTTTTTAACATCTTCTGTCTGCTGCCCTAGAATCACGAGTTTTGCCTTCGCATGGGACTAGAGCCGATGCTGACGGCGATGCTTAATCTCGAAAAATGCTAGCCTTCGACGTTTCGAAATTCCATCAACTTCGATTATTCGGCGTCGCGTGCATCGGTGCGTTGGCCGAATACCCGAGGAGTATTGGCTAAAAACTTTTACGAGCATAAACTTCGTTATCAATAGTTGCTCATAATTAATACTATTAACTGCACATTAACGAGTGCAGTCTTGAACTATGTCCAGGTAATTTAGGAAAATTGGATTTTAGTGAGATTTTTTTGTGGAAAATTGTATTTTCATAAGGTTATAGTAGATGGATTAAATAATAAAATTTATTTTGTCCGCTAATCATCTAACTGAAAGATATTTAATCCTTCAATTTCTGCGATATCGATGCGGTATTCAAACTTAAAATTTATCGTTAAAAATAAAGTGAGTTTCACGTTTAACGATTTATAATGTTAAGGATTCGTTTAAGTCTCTGTTTAACTTTTAAAAAAGCCATAATTTCAGTTTTTACGAGTTAAATTTTGCACTTGACATATGATTAACTGTCGGAATTTTGAAAGTTGTGTGATTTTTCCTCTTCAAAAATATTTGAAATTGTTAGCTAATTATTAATGGAGCAATTCACTACTGTATAAAAATATTCATTAAGATCTAAGGATCATAATTCCTCTTCCAATTTATCTATTGAACCTTTATACCCTGCTTTTCCCGGTGATACTTTAGTTACAAAATCATTCTATCTTAATCTCCATAATTTTATAATAATTATACTTCATGGGACTACGTGATATAATGTGAAGTGAATGTAAAACAGCTACAAAGGAGCGAGTTAAATGAAAATTAAAATACTTGTTAATATTACCTAAATTGGTAGGTGCACCGATTGATCAAAAGTTATTAAATATCAATGGATCACCCAGATAATAGTACAAGTAGATGCATGTCTTGGCAAACATGTTATCCGATATACTCTCACGCGCGCGATACATAGATATTTACAAACATACAAATAAATATAAAGTCACTAATTCAGTCGCAAAAATACGCGTACAAACCCTATTGTCACATATTTACAAACATAAGGACGCAAAAAATCCTCGCGTTTGATAGTTTGTAATATTAACCATTCGTCATATTACATCTTGCATTTTTACTTAAAAGAAATTTTTAGTTTTTTTACAATTCAATTTTATGCTTAACATATTATATGTATAATATAAATATCGATTTTATCTCGAATCGTGGAAATAAAACTTTAATAAAATACTGTGACTATAAAAAAATATTTTTATCAAAAAAGTATTTATCATAGTGAGGCTTTGTGATCTATAAAATACAATGTTTTATTTAACGTCGTTGATACTTTTTGAGACTCAATGAATCAAAATATTTTTATAAAGTATACATATATGTTGCTTCAAAATAATCTATATGAACATTTGCATGTAAATCTGTTCTTGCGTGCCCGAATGTATAAACGGTTTTTGTATGTGAATGCAAATGCATAAATGACACAATACTTTTGATAAGTTTACATCCAATCCAAGCTATGCTATGATAAAATTTTATTTTTAATATTTAGATTTATTTATTCATATCTTAATTTTTTAACTAGATTTTTTCATGCAATTGAAAATATTTTATGAAAATTTAGTGTTAATATGATATTAAGAATTGCATACGTAATAAGTAATATATTTTTAACTATAACATTAAATTTATAAAAACATCCATGGAAAGTAAATATTAAAATAGCAGTAAATATTTTTTCTAATTTAAAAATTCTAAAAATACGTGTATTCAATATTGAAAAATGAAATACTAACAAATAAATAATTTACATGTAAACTCCAAAGCTTAGAATAACTAATATAATTATTACTAAATAAAAATTTAATTAAATGCTTATTTTAAAAATAATACAATATGGTTAATTAATTGCATATTTACATCAAAACTAAATAAAAACTTCACAATATTGAATTCGAAGTCTTCTTTTTTATATAAATGTACTCCCGATAAATTCGCCAGAGAGAATTAATATAGAATCATTATTATATGAATATAAAACTAATTAAATTATTAAAAATGAAGTTTTAAGACTGAATTAAATGTGAATTTTATGTAATAAAAATATAATATTTGTCTCTGTTAATCCATAAATTTTTAATGAATTTTTCTCAGTATCCTTCTCTTTTTATATAACTTATATATTTATCAGCCGTAAGACATTAAATTATTTTTAATTAATATCAATATTAATAATAATGATTTTGTTAATCTTAATTATAATTTTGTCGATGTGTTAATTTTACTAGATAATATAAGTTACCGTGCATTACAGGTCAACTATTAATAACAAGTACGTTATTTAAATGGTATCGATAATTTGATAAAGTACCATAATTGAGATTCAAAATCTTAAAAAACTTTTTTTCAGACAGAACTAATAGTATCGTGAAATAAAACGTATATATAATAAATAGTAGAATATTAAATCAACGTATTTCATAAATTCAATGAATATAAAGAATAAGATATAAAACATCACTTATTTTTCTTTACTTATAAAAAAATTTTAGTGATATAGTTCAGCTAATACGAACCAAAACAATTATTGTACCAGTTATCATAACTCACAGTCATAAAAAAGTACGAAGTGTACGCTCGCATCATCGGCAACCTGGTCGAGCTGAACACCACTATATAATACTTTTATAGTGTTTGTACACGGCGAAACAAACAATTAATTAAGTTTAAACTTGGTATTACACTTTGAAACCTCGAAGATATAAAACTTGAACATTTTATAATTCATATATTGATAAATGTTATTAAATAATGCAGTTATTTAGTATTCAATATATTGATAAATGTTATTAAATAATGCAGTTATTTAGTATTCAATTTTATAAAAAAATATGAAAAACATTATCTTTACAGAATCGCGTAGCTATTTCATATTGAAAAAAAAATTAATTAAAAAGGGTTATTGCCGTCCCATTCAAATAAAACAAACAATTTCACATTTGAAAAAATTTCATTTCTTGATAAATTAAACTTTTACAAATAGGTAGATTCTTAACTTGATCTTTACGTTTTTATCTTTTAGTTTCTAAGTATTATTATAAAAATATAAACAACGTATTAGTTTCAATCAAAAATCACTAATTACGCGTGAAAATTTATCTGAAATCTCGAACTTACCATTTCTTTATTATAGCACATATACATAAACCACGATATAATTAAAAATATTTATAGCAATTTATAATTGTATTAAATTTTATACATGTAATCATTATTTGTTTTATTTGAGTTTAGAATAAATTTATTATAAAAACATTGTGTATATATTCAAGTAACAATATCAAATATAATCACTTAGCCTGACTTTAATTGTACAAAATACGTATATTAAACTTCCTAATTGTCGAAAAACTTTAGTTTTATCAATTTTCTTAAATGAACAAATGTAAGAGTATATTATGAAATATAGAAAAAGTTTTAAACTAATTCGTCAATTTAAAACCAATTGGTTAACTGAGAAAACAAAACTTTACACTACATATATCTAGCTAATGTTTCTTAACTAAAAGTTTTTACTAAATCAGCTAATATTTGTACACGAGTAGAATTTTGCGACAAATTCATATTTTAAGCTAACAATAACTATTAATCAACCATATTGATCATTTGAAACTAAGAATAAATATTATGCAGAAATTTTTCAGCAAAATTTATAATAATACGCTTACAATTAATAAGAATTTAAAAAATACATGTAATGGAATTCTATAAAGTTTTTTAGTAATTATTTGTTGATCTGAAATAGTAACTTATTTAGTTGTATGCATAATATGTTAGTTTGCTTTGCTAACTTAATATTTCAAGATCGGACGAGTTTCCTGTATTAATTCAATATTAAGAATTGTTTAAAGATTAATTATTTTATTATTTAAGGTATAAACTTTTTCGGCGTATTCATTTCTGCAAGAAACAATTATAGTTAAACACTTTGACGATATTGTACCAAAATTATTTTTAAGTTGATATCAATGCAGTAAATACAGGGTTGTAGAACTTTTTAGAGTTTAGAAACAAATTAATTTAATGGAAGGAATTCATTAAAAGTATTCGCTATATCCTTGATTTCTCTTAGAAATTTTAATAATTACCTAATTATAATTTTAATGAATTACATAATAATAATTCATTAAAAGCATTCGTTATATCCTCGATTTCTCTTAGAAATTTTAATAATTACGTTATGCATTGTCGTTAATTTATCTCCACTTCAAATATCAAATAATTGCAATTAATCCTTGAAACTATAATGAGAAATAAAAAGTTACTAGACTCATTAAATCTGCATTGATCCAAAACTCATTTTGCGTTTGCGAAATTCAATCGATTTTTTAAAAATGTTGATTTTCACAAACTCACAGGTATTCGCGAATACGCAGATTTCAGATGCTGATATAATTTATGTAATTCTCTCTTAGATAGTATTTGATTTACTCGTTCAATATAGCAACAATTGCAGTGGATTTACAGTATAAAAGTAAGAATTTCACGTTACTAGTGATAAATGCATTAGATAATAAAACTATTTATTCTGCAATGTATTTCTTGCTTTGAATTGTATTAGCTCTGATTATATTATCACTAAGAGAATACAATGTAGTTCGTAATTCTTTTATTTCTATTTTGCAGAGTTACACTCATATTTCATTAAATGTTCTGATTAAATACATTTTATAGGGACTATCTACGAATTTTTCCACTGCGAAAACACATCTATATATTCTTACTATTTTTTGCTCGGCAGTACATTAGTTTAGAAGGACCTATATTTCTCTCTCTGGTTTTCCTTTTCTCGATGTCTCTCCGGCTTATTCGTTCTCCGTTTTTTCCTTTTTGTTTCCACTGCCTTCTCTTTTTCTCCGATTCTACTATCTCTTCTTCTTCTTCTTCTTCTTCTTCCTCTACTCTTCTCTCTTCCTGCTCTCCCGCCCTCCTTCTTTATCTCCTTATTTATCCCTTATACACACAGATGTACATACGTGCACGCACGCACACGCGATTGTGTAATTCTTCGGCATTTTCCGGTTTGAAACATTACCCATTAAATAATTTTGTTTTAAGTTATCGACGATATAGATTAATCGCAGGACTTAAATTTTTATTCTACATTTGGTCTCATCAACCAAGAAATACTCTTAAAAAAGCCCTAGAAACTCAACTTCTCTCATGAAGCAATTACTTGGATACTCTATTTAATTGCTCAATATCGTGCAGTCCTAGAGCTTGATGGCTTTACGTCTGATTCCCTTTAGAATACTTCAAAAGTTTCATAAAAGCCATACATCTTATCCAACTATTATTCCCCTCCATTCATAAATTCTGTTTTAAATCTCACCCCGACTATTTGAATTGACATTGACAATTTCTAACTCAAATGAAGATTTACTACATTAATGTACTGTAAAACTGCGAGTGATTTTATTCTTATCGTAATTATGTCCCGTGTAATTTTTGTATCCGTGCCGGCGTGTGTTACAGATAAGGGCGTAAATAAATATCGGTGCAAAATAATCATCGATGATCTCGAGATATGTAAGGGGGCATAGTTCTGTAAAGAATATAGGAAATTTAAGCAGATAATGTATCATATTGAACCTCGTAAGGATTCAATCCAGAACGTAAAAAACCGTTACAAATTTATTGCCATAATACTACATTTTATCCGAGCATACTTAGCCTTAAATAATGCATCAGAATAGCGAACTATTGACAGCGAATTTTCAATATTATCTTTTACTTTATTTACCACTAAATTTTGCGCGTGCATAAATTTAAATTTGCATCTGTCCGTACGCACGCTCTCCGTGCACGGGCATCTGTTTCCTAAGCACAATTTATCTAGACAGATTGGATAATTGTCTTTCGATAAGAAGTACTAATTTAT
This sequence comes from Platyscapa corneri, assembly GCA_018907185.1. Classification (NCBI taxonomy): domain Eukaryota; kingdom Metazoa; phylum Arthropoda; class Insecta; order Hymenoptera; family Agaonidae; genus Platyscapa; species Platyscapa corneri. Next base: position 2,304,838 of record JACCHW010000025.1, on the reverse strand, counting down.
TGCCATTGTTTATTTGCGCCGTCAAAAGTATAACATCAGAAGGACTTAATCTAAATTTCAAGCTAAAGCACTCACGGGGGCATGATCGACCATAAAGATATCGCTTTTTTCACTAAAGATTAAGCAGCGTGCGAGGACTCGCAAAAAGCGCATAATTTGTATACGATAAATCACTCGTTAAAATAATCGATGCGTGCAATGTGTACACACAATATCTCTCTTTAGCGCACTCATTCGTTTCATTTGGAAGCGAACGAGCGAGTAATCGCACTTCTCTGATAATTATATAGAATGATTTGTACGTTAGGCTGAGTAAATCTATCGCCGTCGGCGAACGAGCCAAGGGTTCACTGACACGCCCCTCGTGCGCCAATCTCCTGAGAGAAACCCTTGTGGCTCTCCTCCAGGCCTTCTAGGCCCTCTAGGCTTGGAGAAGCGCCGGTATGCGGAGGCACTTGGCCGGTGGTGCCCGTTAATTTCACGGCGGATGGAAAAGAGACGCGCTGGCCGAGCGACTCCAGGTTTTCGCGTATGCAAATGTGCCCTCGCGGTGAGCGGGGGCGCACCTATTAGCTAAAATGCGACGCAGCCTTGGCCAAAACGCGAGCAGGCCGGGGGCGGGCTGCGAGAGTGGGGGGAGGTTGCAGGCTAAAATGGGCAGGAGCCTGTATCGACTCTCGAGATCGAACATACGTCCGGAGGGTAGATAATTCGCTGGCACAGCCGAGGATTCCTTTGCGAAATCTTGATCCGCGTCCCTTCCACCCTAAGGCCCGTAGCTTGCCTTGAAAGAATTGCTCTAACTACGGAGGCGCCCCGCCCACGAGGGAAACCCTTGTAACTGCGCCTGGTTGCGGTATATCTGTAGAAGTCGGCGCCTGGCGCCTCGTGTCTGCGCCGTGATTCTCGTATCTGCGAAGAAAAAGAAGGCCAGAGCCGTCTAGAAATAATTGTTAATTAAATCATTAGCTTCTAATTTTTTACAAATTACAGCCACGCGCAGGTTATATAAATGAGTTCCGCAGTAAAAAAACTTGTTGAGTCGTATAAAAAAGGCTTGCAACTACCCGAAACTCTTACTCTGCTTGCACTGAAAGTTTAAGAACTGAAAATCCCTCAGTATTGCAGAATTGAAATAATCTGCTTGCGTGTTATTCAGACATAAAAATGTGGCGTTATTTTTCAAAAAGTTTCGTCGCTTCTGAATTTATAGATTTTTCCAAATATCTTCTGATTGACCTACTGAATTATTGTATCAATCCTTTGACAAAAACTTTTTAATGATATTGAAAAACTCTAAACTTTCAATTAAATATTGAATCCTTTAGTAATCTTACATCGCAATCTAATAGTACTTCATGCTTTATTATTAAATGTATTAAAAAATTTCTAAAAATCTTTAATTTGGAAAATATGAACATTTTTTGCAAAAGGTACTTCAATTTCAATCTTTTACAAAAATTTAAAATATTTCAGTTGTTCAAATTATTTAGTAAAAATCAATTTTTTACATGATTTCTTACTATATTTTGATAAGATTAAACGGAATTATGTTTTATGTGAGGCTCGTAACATTAACGTGCTTAAATAATAAAAAAGCACTCAATGTCGATTTTAAATAGAACAAATAATTACAAACCTAAATTGACGGTTAAATTCATACGTTTTTTCTATTAAATGAATATATTATTTACAATATTTCATTTTTAATAGAAAGTAGCTATTGAGAATATTGTTACTGACAGAATGTCATTCGATTTTCAAAAAATTTAAATATAATTGTATATTTGCAAGTGTTTGTCGACAATATACATAATTTTTATCTATAAATATATATTTTTAATCTAACTTATGGCGTATCAAAAATAATAGTATTGACATATTAATTATATTGAGGTGAATTATAAAATAAAATAATAATTTACTTGAGAGTTAAAAATAAAGTATCTGTTTTAAAAATTAGTTACATTTTCTACTTTTATTAATTGCAGTATGAAACGAAGTAGGATAATCTACATAATCTCTTTTTAAAATAAAAAATTAAATAAGTAAATTATAATATATCGATTAAAATACAAAATACATCATTTAATTAATTTATTAAAAGGATTAATATACTGCATTGGTTTAAGTTCAATTTATTTTGTATCTTGCAAATATTACTCATCAACTTAATATACATAATACATATATACATACAGAATTAATTACATTTACCCATTAAAAAAGGTTTCTTTTTGTTTTAAGGGTTGACAAATATAAATAAATGAAATAAATCTATTTACGAATACTAATTATAATTACATTATACAAAATTTATTAATATTTTCGTTTATCAACAAAGAAAATATTTAAAATATTTTAATAAACATTTTTAATATTTAAAATTTTTCATTTATTTTTTTTTTAGTTTAACTATTATTCATTAAATAAATATTAATTAAAAAAATTTTTTTAATAATGCAAATACCATTATCTCAATGTAATGAGTAAAATTCCAATTAAAATTTAATATTAATATTGATACAAGACGCCATTCGCAATTTATTTTATGTCAAATTATTTTCATTAAAATAAAAATAATTATGAAAATATGAATATTTATTAAAAAAAAATAATTTTGTAAAAAGTAAATTTGCCTTTACCTTGTAGAATCAAAGATATTATTTTTGGAAAAGTATGTTATAAATATATATACAACTATGCTAGTTTTCTAAACCAACTTTATTCTAAGCTACAAATACTATTCTAAGAAAAACATTGTTGAAGAAATTTTTTCATATTTTTGATATTTTTCTAAATACGATAATTTGTATAACAGTATTTTTCTCTAAATTGCAAATAACGATAAGAATTCTCAATGTTATCTTAATTTAAGGTGTTTATCTTTAATGTTTAAAATTAGGCAAAACCCTTTTCAACTGAAATACTGATCTTTATCTTCAAATCATGATTACAACATATCTTTTTGCTTACTTAAATACAAGAATATTAAACATCGAAGGCTTTATACAGACGCATTTACTGTAGGACGTAATACTCCAACATTGGTCATTTAATCTAAATCTTCTTTTTATCTTCTTTACTAAAATAATAATTTACTCGATTGCGTGTATCAATATAATTATTTATTTACTAAATTTCACGATTATCTTAAAGATTAATATTTAAATATATATTATAATGAACATAGATGTGTAATTATTAAAAAAAAATTTTTTTCTTAGAATAAATTTTTTACTATCCACAAGAGAACGAATGCAGAAAAATATTATAAAAATTTATTTTGATTATATTAGTATGTATCAATCTATACTTCGAAATTTGTAGGTTTAATTTCAATTGTTTAAATACAATTTAATTATAAAATGTTAAAATCAATTAAATGTTTATATAAGAAGTGATATGAAAGAATTCGTTGATTTTATTTTAATTGTTATACGATTAAATAATATACATGAAATTAAAAATTATGTGGCCTTATGTATCATTTCAGGTATTATTATTATTTTATTATTATTATTTTTTTTTTACGTTAAATTCAGATAATAGTTTTGTATAATTTTATTGAAAGAATTTAATTTTATATTACAGATTAAATACTATATCGTACAAAATTTACGATACGAAAACCAAATACTTCATTGTCTTATAACGATATCCACGAATTTGTTTAAGATAAAAAAACAATTCGTACATTCAGCACATTAGTAAATGATATAATAATGAAGGAAGTTGCGATCATTGAACCGAATCGTTATTTAGATTAGGATTTCTTATAGATAAGAAAAAAATATAGAATGATTCTTATTAGAAATCATTATAGGAAGATGATTAACGAAATAGGAAATGAAATCACGAATATCGGATATTGTCGCAACGCATTGTAATTGATATAGTGAATCATAGATGATAAATACGATTTGACATGGAAACAAAGGCCTTATTATCTTCATTGAACTTTCCAAGTTAGCCAATAACAAATATTAAAGTTATTATTATTCTTATCTTCTAATATCAATTATCAATCATGTTTCACAATCTCTATAGTTACTTAAATGCACTAGATACATATTCTATATCTAATGCCTACGAGAAGAAGAAATTTCCGAATAGAAAAAGATATTTCTAGAAATAAAACTATTATAATTCAACACAATTCGTATAAAAAATTCTTTTAAGATTTAAAAATATAAATAACCAAATATTAATAGAGGCTTTAGCACGAGGATGGAAATTTAGTATGAAATTTTTTATTCTTTTTAAAAATTGAAACACCACGAAAGAGAGATTCGGTACTTAAAAAAATAATATTGTTAATTGGAAAAAAGTTGTCATACGTTTTTTAGTACAACTATCGTATTATTTGTCTTTCGGCAGTGAAAATATAAAAAATTAACTTCAAAGTAATAATTTAATTCGTTTCAATAATTTTAAAAATATTTATTTATACAGTTATAAGTTTTTTTAAAAAGTAAAGTTTATTAAAGAATCTTCGGATCAAATCAGTACCAAAGGAAATTAAAGAAAAAAACAAGGTGTATTGGTTAAGTAAGAAGTGAAAAAGTCTACGTGGAAACGAGTAAAAATAGCGATAAAAATTCCGTGTTAACGAATGGTCAAAACAGATTATGCAGCGACTTGCATGTCCATCAAAGCTGAACGAGTGTTTGTTTCAACTATTGGCTAACACCAGCTTGCAAATGCAGCCCCCGCACAATACAGACGGCAAGTCGTCAAGCAAATAGGTAGATGTGCTTGAGCGCCACCGCTGTTCGCCCCTCCTATCGAATCCAAACTCGTACCCCGACACCAAACAGCAATTGTCCTTGCTATATCTAGCCTTCCCTTTGGCGTACCTTTGACTTCCATTTGCCGTTTTAATTAGCTGTAACCGCGTGATTTTAGCTTTCTTTCATTCGTTCTTTCTTTCTTTCTTCCTCGCCCAGTCCCGCTGCTTCTTCCCTTTCTACTCGGTTGCACTTACGTACACATCCTTGCTCCCGATCCTCATGTTTATTCATGGCGACTTGTTTCATTATTCTCGCCTGTTTTTAGATTCTTTTATTTGCCCTGATCCGTGTTAAAGTTTTTAAAAATATTTAAATCGGTCCGCTTCTTCCACGATAAAAAATTTCGAGTTTTAATCCTCTTATACCCTGGATTTGTTATATTTAACCTCGAATGCACAGATGGCTTGGCTGAAGATAAAACATTCGTAGCGTCTATCTGAGACTGGGAAGGACAATGTGCGGCAACAGTTAATTTTGCGATTATCCGCCAAACTAAGACTAGACCGACTTCCTCAAAATTCCCTGTAATCTGTTCGAAATTTCAAACTCATAACACTACGCGCTAAGGGGATGATTTCACTGCCCTTCAGGAGCTTAACACCATATCACTTCATCCAGAAGCTTAACAACTCCCTTTCTAACACCATTCACCATCCACTGAAAACTTTGTAATCACCGCCATTCAAAAATCAATAAATATAAATAACGGTTATAACAACGATAACGATGTTCGTCGTTGTGCTTCTTTTTGTTATTGTAATTATTATTTATATTATTCATTTGTATATGAAAGGATATTAAATCCTTTCACAAACTATTCCTCGCAGTGATTATATTAGTATTTATTACTAAAATAAATTTGATTATATAAATAAATTCACATAAGTAATAAATTTTACCTATTTTTTCTTTTCAAAATCTCATTCTTCTTTCAAAAAATTAATAATCTGAAATTGACATACTTGGTTATATAATTTGCATGTAATTCTTTCAATTTACGCAAACTAGCATTCTTTCTCCGTATCTCACTCTCTCTCTCTCTCTCTCTCTCTCTCTCTCTCCTTATACAGATACGCGCGCACATACGCACATAGTAATGCGCATAAAAAACTATATTTGCTGAAAAATTTCATTTACTTAAAATTGTAAATAAATTACAATTTTCAAAATTGTTGTCATTAAATTATTGTTCAAGTTATTCTTTTACTTTGGGATAAAAAAATAACGATTACAAATATTCAATTTATACAAGTCATTAAATATGCCATAAAATTTCAATTTAATCATCTTAATAAAGCAAATTTAATTAACTAATTTTCTAAATCTACCCATGGTTTATTAAATTTAGCAAAATAGTTAATTTTATTATCTTCGATATTGGCTTCTAAATAGGCTTAATTGAGGAAATTCTTGAATCTTGAATAACATCATCTTACGACTTGTCATTTTAATCGCTAATTAATAAACATCTAGTATTCAAGACTGAATTCTCAAACTGCTCTTGAAATATGCACGTCTTTAACAGTATTTACCAGATTTCGTCGATAAGAGAAAATTATTAGTAAAAAACGCAAAAACTACATGTTTGGCACCTAATTTATTGCCTTGACATGTTGCTTAAAGTGAAAATGTTTTAGAATAAAATATCTACAATATTTATTTTGCATTATTGAAATAACTAGAGCAGTGTTCGAAACTTTGAACAACGTGCGATCAGACAAAGCATTGACATTGTTGGTGAAATATTATTTATAATAAAATATTACATTCTAATTACAATTCACAGTAAAGAGATCGTTTGAAATTTCAAATTTTATTCTTAAACAATAAAGAAACAGTTCAAATTAAAATTTTAAATGATATCTGTGAGAGAAAGGCGCAGCACAAAGATTTTTATTCGGTTACAAAATGCGCGCTCTTTTGTTATAATTCATTAGTGCACTCATTGTAAATTCGTATCATAAGCTTATCATCGTGCAAGACTGTCAATTAGCATAATTTTCCAATTATTCCGAGCAGTTCTCTGAACTTTAGCGTCAGTGTGACACGTTTGATCGATGCCAACGGCTTAAGTGAATGAAACGTGTGAGCGTCGCAATAAAATTACCATTTTCAATGACAATGTTAATCGATTCTCTCTCCGCTTCTCTGTAATATTTTTTCTCCTTCGGAATAAAAGTATTATTGTTTCATTCGATCCGTATCTGTTATGCCGTTATCCGGAGCGGAGATAACGTTGCTATCACTGATTTCGCGCTTATTAAATTATTGAATCGAATTAACGCGAAATTAATAAAGCACCTTTAACAATGATTCGCAAATTCTAATGATAAATTTAAAAATAGATACATTTACGAAGGCACTGAATAAAAACATTGCATAACCGCAGGGTTTGCCCGTATCTAATTTATCGGGGGCGCGGATCAAAATAATTCTATCGGATCTCGCGATTGCCGAACTCGTTGTTCGAAACTCGAGAATAAAAAAACGACGCGGATGAGCGAGCGACGATACCGTTTCGTCAGTTATATAATGACGTCTGAAAAATGCATAATAGTTGGCGATGGACGTCTCGGCCAGGAGATTCCGCGAGTCTCTTCCTGATTATGCAAATGATTATTTTAACATTTGAGCGTTGACCATCGGATTTATATGCTAATAGGGTGTTAGCCCGTAACACGCCCAGATATTTGTAAAAAGATGGGTTCGCTGCATGAGCCGGCGCCGGCATTCCAAAGAGCGAATATTCCCCTCTCCCTCGTCCATTATCGATGCGTTTTATGGCGCTTGGCGTATTTCAATGCATAATTTATGCCACCGACATTGCCGAACGCTGTCATTTGCATATTTATAGTAATGTTTATAAAACATTAATGCATGCTCTGCTCCCTCTTACGAGCGTCTCATTTGAACCCTCAAATTTTCGAAAAATCCACGCTCCACTCGCAGGAGACGATCCAGACAGTATGCGTGTATACAAGCTTTCAATTAGCCGTAAAGCTGCTAGAATCCACTCGAGGCTGACTTTTTCCTATTTGTATCATCGGATCTATAATTTCCATATATTACTTAAGTGATTGTAATATTAATATACCAAACGATGATCCTTCTCAATTGCAGTATAAATGTTTTTCTTCGGTTAAAGGAGCTAATAAAACTAGAAATATTACGATAAGAAAGCTTCTTTTATTTATTACTCAGTGATAAAATAAGTGAAATAAATGCTAGTAATAAATACGCGAGATAGACGGTTTCCTTTATATAGGATAAACATTGGCCTGACGTATTCAGTTCTCTGCGAAGCAAATAAAGAATGTCTCGACATTTTATTGCTATTCTTGCTATAATTGGATATATTAAAATTAGCGAGTGTTATAATATTCTTCAAAGTAAAAACAATGTAACGTCACATTTTATACACTCGAAGTCGATAAAAATTATTAATGGAGTTATTGCAGACATACAGGATTTTCCTTATATGGTCAGTATTTGAATTGGACCTATTATTTTCTTGAACTCGGCATTTCATTGTCTTATTTTACGTTGGCAACCAAAGATATGTTGACAATTATTACGCTCGTTTCCATCCTTATCGTAAAGTCCCTACAAACTTTAATATAATTTTTATTTTTTACTTCACATGTATTTAAATCATCTTTTTTGCATCTGAAGTATTTTAAGTATTAAATTCCATTCGTTAAAATTAAAGGCTCACGTGAAATATAATTGATGATAAAATGATAAAATAACTAAATTAAAATCAGTTAATTAACTAAATTATAAAGTAAAATTATATGGCGGTGGCACGGCATTATATTATAATAAAGTGTATACTTGAACTTTTGTCAACATGCCAAATTCGTTATTTTTACGAAAACATATTAATGGCACTTTGAATAAAATCTTTGCAATTGCATAAAACAGTCTTATTTCATGTTTTGCATTGAATTACTGGGTGCGTGTATTTCAAACGCAATAACAAAACTCGAATACAAATTCTAATCAATAGCACTGCCCTGCAATGAAAATTATTCAAATTTATTTTTATAATAAGCTATATTTTGTGTTAAAATTACAAATTAGTTTTACACGTAAATTAACGAATGCATATTACAACAGCCGTGGATAAAACGAGTAGAGTAAAAATACAATACTAAGAGCTTTTAATAGTTTTAATTTAAACTTTAATTCATTAAATTGAATAAGCCTCAAAATTCTGAAGTGAAAATTAATTACATCAAAAAAACTTTCTTTGCATAGTGTAATGAATATCATAAATTTAATTATAATTATAAATTTTTAAATGAATTTTTCAAAGAATTCAGACACTTATTCTCTGTTAGAAATCTTATTACTTAAAATTATAATTTTAATACATATAATAAATCTAATTAAAATTACTTAACTGCATTATTCGAATTTAAAGGTAAAATAAGACTTTAGAACATATTTTTCCTTAATTTACATTAAGAGAAAGTATTTTTACATCCTTGAATTAAGTTTTATTAATAACGCATAAATATTTGAGATTATTTTGAACGAATCGCCGTGCTCATCTGTCATAAACAATACAATAAGATATGAGTGCAGTAATACAGTCACACTTCGTTCGCGTACAAAACTATGTTAACGTAATAATAGTACAAATGAGCCTAAACCGCTTACACCAGTGATTAGAATACAGTATCCCATTACTGTCATCTTAAGAGCTATTACTACTATCTTTTACATTAACTGGTATTAAACGCTAAATCTTTAACTGACATAATTAACCCCGTACCGTAACTCAATTTCCCTCAAAAATTATACGCATGACTTTTAAGCTTATCTTATTATGATTATAAAAAATTAATTCAAAATGGTATTAACAGCAATAGCGACTCTAGCGATATTGGTATTATTTTATATTAAGACAAAAAAAATCGTTATTATCAACTATCACTTGCTAGTTATCTTCTTTGTTCTTCTACCAAAGAAATGATTATCTTACTCCTTTGTAAAATACTTCAAAAAATTGATGTCGATGCGTCATTGTACTAAAATTTTAAGTTTAAGTAAAGTGACATTTAGATACAGTAACTTTACACACAACATCTATTTTAGTAATGACCTGCAAATATTGCCCGTGTACTTTTTCGATTATTTTATAAAATATGCACACTATTGATTAACAAAATTTTCGTAAAATTGTTTAATTTTCAAAACTTAATTTATCATCGTTCAGGTTTCGCTACAGTACAATGGAACATTTTTTGGCCACAATTACGATCACTTTTGCTGTGGCAGCATCATTACCCAGAACTGGATAATTACCTCTGCTCAATGTGCACTAGCGTAAATCGAGAAATATTTATACACATCCATTTTTATAGCTAACACTTGAATTTCAATCTAACACGACGTACTTTTCAGACGAAACATAAACGAGTTTCACGTAAGGCTCGGATCTTCAAAATATTATGAAAATGGCATGATTTACAATGTCAAAAACATCGCCATTCATCCAAACTACAACAGCATGCTACTCGATTACGACATGGCTCTATTAGAGGTACGCAACAGTAATAAAAAATCATTTGTTTGAATAATTGTACTGAAAGTTGATTAATCCGTACAGCTGTCCGAGAAAATAATTTTCAACGCAAACATTAAGCCAATAAGCATACCAAGAGCAAACGAAATAATTAATGATAATGCAAATTTCTCTATCGCCGGCTGGGGAGCCGTACAGGTAATCGTAATAATTTTAAATTTACACGAGAATTTTGTTGCAACGGTTCTTTGAAAATGTTTCCAGTTACTGGGCAAAATATCCGACGAGCTCCGCGAGAGTCACGTGCAAAAACTGAGTGACGAAATATGTCGATTAGTCTATGGTAACGCTAGTGTAACCAGTCGCATGTTTTGTATATTCACGGAAGGTTTCGGGCCGTGCGTCGGAGACTCTGGATCGCCCGCAATATTCAAGGACAAATTAATAGGTAAACTTTGGTTCGAAAATAAGATGCTCGTCGCAGAGGCTTAATCTGCGTCCTCGAGGGCCGTTTCTCACATTTCTTTTCGACAGGTCTCGCCTCTTGGAGCCGTAATTGTGCCTACGGAACTCCAACTGTTTACGCGAAAATATCCAGCGTACTGGACTGGATAGAAGACATTACAAGAGGCATTTAAATCTAAGAGTAATCATTTAAATTGCAAACTCGTTACTCGCACAGCTAGATAATCTCGAAGCTGCTCGCAGCAGTTCAGGCTCGCGCTAATGGCGAAAAACAGCCTGTGGAATTAAATTCTCGCGAAAAAATAGAGAAGTGAAAACATTTCTAATGAAGCAAGTGGATTCGCGGTGCTGCGCGCGGCGCGACCCGAGTGTGTGTAGTGTGTCTGCTGTATTGCACCAGAGGGGCCACCGACTGGGAGGTCGAGACTAACGAGAGCCTCTGCGGCATTCTCTAGCCGTAAGTTCGCACAATAATGCGAAAGAGCGGCAAAGCCTAGTGCATACGTGTGGAGTTACCCGGTTCAAGTGCATGCAAGTGCACGCTTATTGCGACGATTTGGCAAGATCTCGAGGATATTAGCGTCGCTCGCTACTCGCGCAATTATACCTTGGGCTGGGATGGCCCGCTTTTCGCAACCCGCCCCACGTACTTAATAACGCCAAACCGCGCCCCCCCCCGCACGTGTACACGAGTCGCAGCTTTTTGTTTTTTGCTTTTCGCCGCGCAACGCAACTGAAACTTCAGACTTTCCCGGCTTCTCTCAGCTTTGCCGTGAAACGTTTCGGTGTATCGCGCCAATTCTGCGTATGTCCCGAAAGACTTTAGTTCATATTTAAGCCCGACCGCGACACTATTTATGCCGAATAACTTTGTAAAACGCGACGCTTCGCAAGATGTAACGCTAATTATTAGTTTAAAGTAAGTTCAACGAAATCTTCGCGAGAAAGACAATGTCGGCTGTATAATTATGCGCATTGTATTTCGAACGAGGAATTAAAACGGAAATTTTATGAAAGACTGACAGAGCCATATTATGTTAAAGCCACTAATCGTGTTTGAAAGAACTTTTAATCGATGTGCCAACAAAATTTGGATAATGCGAAACGATCGCAGTATAAAAATTAATTCAGTTTGATATTCAAAAAGTATATTATACTCAGCTTTGAGATTTATGCGCTAGGCAACTCAAATACGCTTTAAAAATCCAATAATTCAATTAGCGAATATTCGCTAATGCAATGAATCTAAAATGTAAAGATTTTATTTGATCACGATTTGCAATTGTTATGATGTATTGAACGCAAAAAAATGTTAAAACTGCGTGCAAAACAAATAAAATGTGCTGAGTGTATTGACCATCAGAGGTATAATAAATATGTATTTGGAATCTTTATTATCTTTATCTGTAAAATATCAGTTTTGATATAAACATGTACGAACCAAATTTTCTAATTTCACATTATTTGTGCATGAAAGCATTAGACGAAACTTACCAATTGGCTTTTACAAAATAATTATAAAAAACTTTTATTCGTGTATAAAATTTATTCGTATTTAAAACAAACCCGTTTTAAGAAAACAGATCGAGTCGGCGAGTTCCTCAAACATCAATTAATAGAGAATATATTGTAAACATTTCATCGAAAAATTATCACGCAAAGTTACAAACTAAATAATTATAAGAAAAATAAATAAAAAATAGTCGGACTATTATTTTTCTTAAGAAATGAAAAATTTCATAAGGTCTATCCCCTGCAGTGCAGCCGCTCTCGTGCTCTCCTTCTTCTAAGAAACACCTTAGTTAAAAGTGAAGTGTCTCAAAAATAGCGTTCTATTTACCTCATAAATTTATCTCGCTCATTATAAATTTTCAACATTTGATAAAGTCTCGTAAAAAGCAATAATTTTATTCAGAAGAGAGAAGATAGAAAATTTACACGACTTTATTGACAAATCGAATAATTTGCGACGCTAATGTCGTGTTACATGTGTATGATAGTTGCAAGCACGTATTAATGATAATTATGCACCAGAACTCGGAATAAAAATTAAATTCAGTTCCTACGTCGAAATTAAGTATGTAATTAACTACCAAACAAAGAGATTTGATCATAATTGTAATAAACTCGAGAAGCTTAAAAGAACGATAGATCATGGAAAAGGTTTAAAAATAAAAAATAGCGCAATTTAATGGAAGTCGTCCAATTGGCTGTTGTTCATGATTGTTTTTTGCAACTAAGGCGATTCTACAGAAAACCGGAAGCAATTTAAAGATGGAGTATAAAACATTGTGAGATACATTTTAGTTTTGTAGAATTGAAGCTGAATCTCTTGCGAGAACGTTTACATACCGGTTAATGAAAATTTAAAAGCATTATTAAGGTGTGTTGAAGGTCTTTTGAAAAGAGGAGCCGGTAACAAATTTCCAATTTGCAACCCAGTTCTTGAAGACAGTCTTGCACGATGAAGAAAAGAGCAGAAGAGGTCACGGAAACTTACGCTTGTGAATGATGGCGACATTAGTTAAGATTACGAGCCCAGGAGTCTGAACTTTCATGAAGATTCAACCGCCTACGGGTAGCCGCTCGAGCTGCAGCATGCATTTTTTTATGCTGAAAATGTACAAATAAGGTAGGCGCCCCCTCAGAAGATGATTTTGACTTAGTTCGGCTATTACCAGAATTTTGTCCCGACACGCTTTTCATTTCTCAAGGAAAATGCTATAACAAATGCGTTACCCCCTTTCCCGCCCCCCCTCCCTCTGTCTCCCGGAATCCACTGTGGAAAAGACTGATCACCTCTATTTTCGCAGAGAGACTTTGATTTTCAAGAAAGATCTCTCGTTCCGCGCAGTTCCATTTCGAGCTGTCGAGCGTAGCCTAGAGCTTCTACCCTGCAAAATATGTTTCTTCTTACTTTGACTATGAGAATCGAAAATATCATCATATAATAAGAATGGGAATTCGACGATTAACTTCCCTTATATTTCTTCTAACTTTCTAAATTTCAGCGAAGGAATATCTTACGTAATATTTATATGCTGTTTGCGCGATTTTTACTGAACATATGGTACTAGAACAAATTTTAAAACTCGGCACTAATGATTTTAAAGGAAATTTCTCCTTCGATTCAGTATTCCTTCAACATTTTATAAATGAGACTGGTAGTTAGTACTTTGAAAAAAATTGAGTTGATTTAATTTAAAAAATCATATTAATATTTACAATCAATCTTGTTGATACCCTATCCATTGAAATAAAAAATTATATAATAATTAATTGATAAATTAATAAAGTATAGATGGATATACATGATGGTGAATAAATAGATGAGCCATCCATCAATTTAATAGGTTTTAATTATCAAATCCTTATAGCTTAGAAAACACAATGCATCATATAATCTATGCACGCGCAGTGCAACGATAAAAAACAAATTATGTTTCTGGATAATACCAAAATTATTATTAGATTTTTACAGCGAAATTTTTTACTTAATCTAAAGTTTTTATGTTTATTGTAACTTAAACCAAAGATAAATATTCATTAAGAAAAAAACTATTTATTTTTTCATACCATTACACACTGGCTGGGCTCCATTACTTCATTAAATTTTGAAACGCGCAACGACTATAAATGATTATAAAAAATTCATTTACATAGTAGGCAATAAATGTAAATTTGTAAAATTTGTTTCATATCTCAACGTCGCGCTCGTATGCTTGTGCTCTCATACGTGCGGGTATGAAGAATGTACATTAGATATAATGAGATAAAAGAAAGTAGCTTTGTTTGCGTATACATTCACAATAGATTTTTATAAATTTTATTTACGCACACACACACACACACATATTTGTCAGAGTTATATGCAAGCGAGCAGCAGCTTACATACTAATTCTTTGCGACTAATCAACGTAAGAATGAATGAATTTCATTAGGATTTGGAATTATTTTGTATTCCACGAGAAATCACTCGTCAAATGGCGCTAAATTAAATATTATTCTTGTTCAGAAAATAACCTGTCTCTCTCTCTCTCTCTCTCTCTCTCTGTCTTTCTCTTACACTGAACGAGCAACGTCTGTAGAAATGATTTCTCCAGAATCAGGAAGCTGTAGACCGTTTGTCACAGGTGCAGATGAGCTGCTGGCTTATGCTCTTGCTACACCGTCCTTGGCTTCTATATCCTGATATACAGCTTTCGCGTCGATCGTGGGGGACACTGAAGATCGACGTTATATCAGGAAATTCGGTTTCCAGTTCAAAGCACATCAGATTAGACAGTGCAGAGCTTGCTTCGGATAAACACATGGGCTACATCTCTTGGGCTCCATCATTACTGCTGGTGGTAGTCCACTGAATCATTACGTAATCCCACCATTTTTAAGATTGATATTTGATATTATAGCGAGGCTCTTCTTTAAAATTAGCTGTATATATTTTTAAAGTTAAATTTTAGTTACTGCGCGTCATCAGCAATTTGTCGAAATAACTTTTTCGACTCGCCGATTATTAAAATATAGGTTTTTTTAATTTTTATAACGAAAAAATGTGAAAATCAATGTCTGGTGTTAAAATTAACACGGAGCAACGTATAAATATTATTTTTTTAAACTTTTGTCAGAATTCAGCAATAATACAACGTCAATGGGTAATGATTGATCGTGAAATCATTCTTTATTTATGTCAAGTCCATACATAAAATATTGCATTAATTATTAGTTATATTCATTTTCTACTAATTGATTATTTATAGATTCTCTTTATTATTTCAATTTGTTTCGCATTTTAGTTTCAGTCAATTTCTATGCTTTTAATATTATAAATTAAACTTTTAATAGTTTCAATAATATTAGCCACAGGTATTGATAATTTTTTAAATTAGACAATAACTAATTCAAATAATTAACCTTTAATATTATTAATAATTTAAACTTTCATCATTTTACTGCTGAATATTTTTGGAAACAATATTTCTGTGTTATATTCCTATGTGCAAAACAAATAATTAAAAGTTCATAATATATAAAAATCTAAATTAAAAAAAAACATTATATAGAATTTTTTAATAATTTTTTAGTTTTTAATAATTTATAGAATTGTTTAAAAATTAATTTCAAAATTAATTGATTTCAATACATAATGTTGGAATAAAATCGAACTGACGATAAAGATTTTCAGATTCAAGATACTGAATGACATTTTCCAATCTATCTAGTATAATCCTAACATTTACTAATAAGTTTATTTAGTATCAAATAGATGGCGTGCATAAAATTTTTTTATTATCATGCAGAAAAACAACTTTCTAAACGACTATTCGTTATATGAAATTAGACCACAGTTGGAATTTATATTTTCTAAATATCGAGTACATTTGCGTTATAACCATAACTCTTTATCCAAAATATGACTATGATACTCATTTATAATCACTCAAAGTCGTCATCAAGAAAATTACGGTGAGCAATGACGACGACGACGACGACGACGACGATGATTATGGTGACTATGATGTAGACAAGCATCATAACAAAGGCAAATAATGTTGATGACGGCTAATATTATTAATGAAGAATGATCATCGTAACGTATGAATATTTTATTATTAACCAAGTCATAACAATGACAAAAATGACAGTGAAGTCTATGGCCGTAATAAGTATTCAATGTTGAATCACCACAATGATAAATAATTGCTATAATTATAAGGAGCACATTTTAGTATATATTTGACATTAACAATACTTTGGCATAGCTCCAGAAAATTATTTAACTTTCGCTAGTTAAATAATGTAATTTTAGTTACCAAGTATTTTTCAATATGTAGATAATCATGCAATAAATAACGTAAATAGCAAAAAAAAGTTAACTTTTTTACCAGACCTTTAATTTTTCATTTGCGTATTGAAACTATGGAACAATACTGCTGAAATTCTTGAAGTATTGTAGCACCACAGCTAGAACATTGAAATTTCAAAGTTCGGAGTACAAAAAACGTAACGAGAATGTTAAAGAACAATTTTCTAGGAATATTATGTACAAATTTTATTTCGGTAAATTTTTTTTTACTAATTTTAATTCTTAAGTGGAATTCATATTTAACTTAAGACCTCCGCAAAGATATTCCTTTTTGTCGCTATATAAAGCTCTTTTTCAGATATTTTCGAAGCCGAATAGTACAAATTCTTTATTTTATAACTACATGAAAAATATAATATAAGAGAGTACTTCATAAAACTTTCAACAACATTGCCAAAATTCGGGTTTTTTACGATAGTTGGCACAAGAACATTCCATAAATGTTACTAAAACGTTTTTAAAAGTTTAGTAATAGCATTCCAGGATTTCTAAAATAAGACTTGTAGAAAATACCGAATATACATACATCATATCAGAAGGAATCCTATATATTATGAATTCTTTGGTGAATTTTATAGTCTTAAAAATTATTTTAAACTAAACATTAATTCTTTGATTTAATAGTGAAGAATTGTTTTCTCCAGAATTTTCTCAATCGAAGAATAAGTCGAAGAAGAAAGATTTATTCCAACAAAAGCGCGAAAGTAACTTGCGCAAGTTTAAACACAGTAATTAACTGAAGTTCAACGTATTGGATTTTCAAGAAAACTATTATATTCAGAATTTTAACAGTCTTCTTTATTATACACATCAGTAGCAACTAAATGTTAATATAACTGAATGAATCATTGCAATACGCATGTTAAATTAAAATTAAAGTGTTACGCAAAAAATAGCGCAATATATTTTAATTTAAATGAACGTTTTAAAAATACTTTTAAATAAAATTTTATTAAACGTTTAGTATTCTAATTTCATAGTGTTTTTTTCACACTTGCTCTCGAAAAACGTATGCAAACTGGAGGATGCGTAGTAAAATTTCAGTTTTGCATTTTTTATATTTTTTATTTATGTTGCCACAAAGGTTGAATGATATACCTTGATGACCATATTTTTCAAAAATATTTTGAAAAACTTGAACTTTATATCGTTATAAAGTATAAGTCGAATTAATTTAGTGTTTATAATAAAATCACTGAATCCAATAGTAATGTTTACTTTCTAAATAAATGTTAATGTTTAACTGTTATTCATAGATCTTTAATTTATTTATAACAATTAAAAATATACATTTAATATTAAATTTATAATTCATATTATTTTATGCTTTTTTGTCATTTATTTAATTTAATATTTAAGATATATTGATGAAAAGTATTAAATAATATTAATAGCTGTTATTTGTTCTGTTTTCTAATAAAAATAAAGAAATTTTTAAAACGTTTATTTCATTGCATTTCAATATTTATCTTATACACATATATGTACAGATATATATATTTCTTTTTAGAAAAGATTTATCAATATTACTCCAACGGACACATTTTTGAACATCAGTCATAGCCTTAACGAGTTGACCAGTATATTATATCACTATACATAAATTATTCATTAAAACTGCATATACGTGGCCGCCTCTTGCTACTTTGGGGTTTACATGTTCACTATACTAGAGCAAAATAATACTTGAATTAGTCAATCAGCTTAATAAATTATTACAATAAGGGGGCTAATAATATGGACGGATAATAATATGTTTATACTGCATACCTGAAGATTTATATTTTAAGGTATTGCCATTGATTATTATATTTTTGGTTGAATTTCCAAAAATTGTATTGCATTCGTTTAACGTATCAATTTTCGAATATTGAATCGCTAGGTTTACAGTACAAATATTTTAAATAAATTGAATTGAGTATTGCCGAAAAATGAATGAAATCGGTTTTGATAAATCCTTTAAGTACATTTATTTTCATATTTAACGTAGAATTCGTTAATTTTTTTCTTTTTAACAATTTTAATATTCGTTTTTTATGTTATAATAACTGATCGAGTAATTACTTATTTGCTCATGTGCGAGGGTAGCGCTTTGATTACCACGTAATCATGCGTATGATACGCATGTAATTTATGCCGACATGATTGCAACGTTTGCGACGCGTATTTAATACGTGTCGTAAATTGAATTTACAATGCGGCATATCGTACATAACTATCGCTGATATATACGATCTACGTACATACGTACATATATCATATTGGCTGCAATATTTTCAATAATAAAGTAGAAATAATTAATAGTTTGCGAAATAAAGAAAGTACGACTGAACAGCATCGAAACAGCATTGTTTGTAATTAACCCAAGTTTGTATGCTACTTGCTATGATGCGTCGTCCAAAGAAACGAACGAAAATGTTATGCTGTGCGATTTGAACGAAATTGATACGAGGAAATGTTTAGTTTTGAAAGGAAAAAAGTTAATCAAAGGAAAAAAAGAGTTTTTTTAAGTATTTTCATAATAAACGTAAAAGGCTGATGAATTAAGTAGAGATGACGGAATTAGCTGTCTACTAAGACATAACGAAGGGGGCAATGTTTGCTATGGTAATATGTAATTAAAATGTAAATTAGGAGAAGTCTGGTAAATATATTTGTAAAACCCTCTAACGCGTCTGAGAGTTCATGGGGATGGCGCTGATGGCGTGAATTATGCGTAGATGCGTATCAGCGGATTTGCCAAAATTGTCAATCTTTTGAAAGCCAGTCGACTCCTCCCATGACCGAGCTAATATTTTAAATTTTATCCGGAATGATGTATGATATTTCTGATTAACCAGCGACGCCCTTCAATTAACGGTACATATTTACATTTTTCTCGATACCCTCTCGCTGCTTTTAATGAATAATTTCGCTTACGTTGGTCCCTCAAAATTAAGCAAATGCGGTTTAGCCAATAAAACGAAAAGGCTTTTAATGCCCGCAGAGAAATTTAGAACAAGTACAGCTTCCCCTCCCGTCGAAACGATAAAATTAATGTGCCGCGATGTTGCTGTTTCAGATGCACATGTTCGCGGCCGCGTGCGTGTATGCGATAGCCACGATCCGGGCAATGCTCACAACCATTTAGCTTAATCGCGCCATGTTCACTTTCAGCGCATCGGTACAGTTTAAGCTCTCGCCGACTCTCGAGTAGCAGCGAACCTTCGGTAGATCAACGCCCTTGCCCGACCATCTTCTTTACCACTATCCCCTACTTGGCTGCTCGTCGCACGGCTCACCGACTCCTGCTACTTACGTCTCCTTCGTCCTCAGCCTCTTGGACACCTTCATTCATCTTCGTCTCCGGTTTTTATTTGACCGCCAGTGTCCTGCCGACAACATTCTTCTTCGGTCCTTTCATTCTTTAGCAAACGTAATACTGTTAAAACTGCACCTACTCGCACGCACTCCAAAAACTTTAGTTTTCATTCTCCTAATATTAGAGCTGTGGAATTCTTTGACGAGCCCCGAAACCTACGTGATCGTCCTTTTTCTGCAATGAAAATATACTCACTCACGATTGCTTTTTCATTTTTCAGTTTATATTGTAACGAAATCTTGTAAATATAATGAATTGTAAATATATGTGTATTAAATTTATAGATAGACAGGTTCCTCCTTTGCACGCAATAAGAAATAAATGTATCAGTTAACCGAACGAGTGCATTTCGATAAATTCGACCATTCATTTTTCGTTAATCTAGTAAAAAGGTGAAAACATTTATTTTCTCTCTTTGCAGAAGCAATTCATTGAAAAATAAAGCTTTAAATATCTGCGGATTTACTTAATTGAATTTATAATAAGTAAAAATTATCTTTTTATAACAAAAGGAACACGATAAATTTTTAATTAATTCAAAAAGCTTCGATAAAACTTCGCATCGCACAGTTCGAAGTTAACAATAATAAATTAATTTGAACACTAAGAAATATATTTTTTTAACCTGAATTGTATATGAAAATACGAATTCATTTGAATCTTCTTGTAAAAAGAAAAAACAAATTTCCAAAATAATAAATTATATTTCTTCGGTGAGATAAATTAAGATTGGATAAAAAGTAAAACAAAAACTATCGTGTTTTGATTTATTTTAATGAAAAGGTCTGTCCCTATAAAAAAACTTTACCATTCTTTATTTGCTTTTTTTTTAATTCCAATCAATTATGTCTCAAAATAATGTTAAGTGTGTATACACTACTAATTTGTGTGCGCATATAAATATTCGATACCTTTGATTATTTTAATAAGGAATGTTATTAGATTTCTTCATTAACAAATAGCTTTACTATTTAACCGTGATAATATATTAATAACAAAGATTTGTTTCTAAATTTGGATTTATAGAAAATATAGTTGTGGGACCGTTTAAATTGTATTCAATGGCTGCAAAATTTTAACTTTTTTACACTTCATCGCGTAAAAGTTTGTTATTCGATCGGTGCAAAATTATGAACGCGATGTCACATTTAACGATCGCAAGCACGCGAATTCACAAAAAACGGACTATTTATTTTTTGATATTTCCGAAATAAATTCCAAAGATTTTATTTTACTTTTTCTATTAAATTTGTTCCTAAAAACTTCAGAACACAATGCATTAATATGAATTATAATTCTATCCGCTATAACACAAAATCTTTGTTCAGATTTATTAATTTACCATATTAGTTTTTGCAACCAGATTATATAATCAAAGATACATCAAATCATGTAATAGAGATTTTGCAAATAGATTTCTTCACCACTACATTGCAAATATAATTACAAGTACCTTTTTATTTCATTTCAAACGAATATTATTTTAACGAGTATTTTATCGACGAAAAAGATATCCTGTCATTTATGTAGCTTTAGCTTACTGCGATATAAATAATGTTAAATCAGATCATTTTGCAACAAATTTCGTTATATCATTGTTTTCAACATTTTGTGAAACTTTCATGCACGAATAGAAACGTCGAGTGAAGGTAATTATTAAATATGCAAAATATTGTATGTCAATAAATATTGAAAGTTGTACACAATACGCGAAACTTTTTAATTTTAAAATTCATTGGAGGGAAAACAGAACAATAAATCAAACAAAGCTTAAATTTAAACTATTGTTACTTTTTTGGTTTTTTAATTAAAAAAAAACCGAAGAAATAGTACACAATGCTAATCGAGTATACAACGCTACGACAATTCCGAATTAGAAGGCTTCGTCTCTCCGTCCGAAGAAGGGCTGTAGATTATATTAAAATATAAAGGGAAGCAAAGTGTATTGGTGAAAATTGAATATTTATAGTTAACCAAAATGAGGAGCTCACGAATCCATAATGAATCGGGGTATCCTCGCAGACGGAAATAAATGGCCTAATTTCGTGGGATGTATTCGCAGGTAAATTGCTGGATGTTCTGACCGTGCGGGTCTCGGATCCCGGGTCTCAGAACTGCCGTTGTAATCCAGTCTCGGGAGCTATTGTGCATTTATTTTTTATTTCGCATCTGCCGTACATCACGCGTTAACACACACGGCCTATTTCCCTCGAGTGCGCTTTTTTCCGAGTCGCGCGCCTCTTTTTCCGAGTCATGCGTTCAGTGATTGTTTAGCCGGCAAACTTGTTCGCACTAAAATAACTAAGCCTATGGATAAATGAGTGCACACCGCCAATGATAATAATATGCCTCACCCCCTCCGTGACTGAGTTTCGTTTTCAGTATCAATCACAAGTCATACTTTGCGAATTGTACAAAACAAATTTTATTCGCAAGTTATTATAAAAGCTTATTTAATCAATCCATCTTTATTCAAAATATTCATCATCGAATGATTTATTCTAATTGACCACGAGTGAAAAATATTATGCGCGCTTCGATATTTCATTATATAAAAACTATTTGCCGAATTCCTGGATCGAGATTTCATAAACGTGCGTGTGCAGAAGATTACAAGCAGGAGCATGTCATTTTTTCATTTAGTAAAGTTACGACGAGCAATGCTCACAAGCCAGAAATCGATCATCTTTATCTTTGCAATTGCTATATCTTTTAACAGAAATACACAGCCATTGAAATAATAATGCAAGAGCAAAAGAAAATCATATTTATGTATAGGTACAAGCTAATCCTCGTCGAGACAAATCAACTATTTAATTTATATTTATAAATTATATAATATAAATTATAAATTACATAAATTACATAATTATAAATTCATCCGTGCAGTGCAGCTTATGCATTGTCTATTCATAAACATTAAAACCATTATAATGGTATTTTAATTAAAAATATAATAGCGTAAAGATTACCGTATAATTAATGGATACTTCAATTTTCTTCTTTCAAAGTTAAAAAGTTTATTTTTATCTAACAATGCTTCTTATTAACGATAATTTATATCTAACTAAATCTAATTTTATATCAGCAAACATCTAAATATTATTATTTACAAGGTATTGCCACTGAATTAGCCAAATGTATTATGTAAGTCAATATTTAAGATTTATCGATTGCTCAATTCGTTATCACTAATTATAATTAATAAATCAAGTAAATTTAATTAATTTGACAATGTGAAAGATTTGTGAAGTGAATGAGATTTAATTTTATAGGTGCATTGGTGCTAATTCTTAATACGACTATGGATTTAGTAGATAATAAAATTACAGTTTTAATATTAATGGTAATTCATAATATGTTTTATAATAAAACTCAAATGTATAAAGTAAATCATGTTTCATGTATGTTTTACATACGTTCATTAATGTATGTGGAAATTTAACGATTTGATATAATAAGACACAGACGTATCAAGGATATTAAATAAGAATTCAAAACCTCGCCAAATATAAACAAATAATGACTCGTTATTTTAACCGACTTAACTCGTTTAATTTATTAACTTAACGGATGAGCAATAAAAAACTTGATTGTTGTTGTTAAAAATGCTGCCTCGATCATTATCATTGTTGTGACTTTTTACGGTTACGTATGAAATTCACATTATGTGTACTGGGAATTATAAGCTTCAATTAAAACGACAACGTCTCATTACCCCGTTTAATTCGGATTAATGATATTAAATATTTTTAGGTTGGCAATTTATTCAGCGTCGAGCAATTTTTCACATGCCCGTCTTGCTTTATTCGCTTTATCGCGTAACATTAATTAACAGCAGAGCCGATTAGTGGTCCGGCAGCGACGGCCCGTAACGGGGCTGTTGGTTTAAAACACGTTAGTATCAAAATGTTGCTGGGCTGCCTCCCACGAACAGCGGCAATCGCAACAGTTGTCACGTGTTTCGCGTGCTGGCACACATGGGCGGGAGACACTCCGGGCTGCGGCTGCCCTCGATGCCTCGGGGATTCTGATAAGTCAGAGAGACCGCGACAAGAGCAATATTCGAAGCCGACAATTTTTCCGACCGCCGGGGCGAGGCGCCCGACTACCCTACCCACCCCCCGACGCCCCCGCTTGCTTCCGCAAACCTCCGGACAATTTAGCTTTATCTGTGTTCAGCTTGCAATCTCGCGGAAGTCAGCACGAGGCTTCGGGGCCATGCGCCGAAGTTCACTTGCTCAGGGGACTTGCGGCGGATAGTTAATTTCGCGTCCATTTATACGGAGCCGCCGGAATTCCGGGTGGACCAAGGCCTGTTATTCGAGCTGCCATTGGCCGGACACCCTCTGAGCTCCTCGCCGGTGTCAGAAATCCAAGCATTAAAAGTTTATCTGGAAAGTTAGAGGGGGAGAGTCTTACCGACCAGTTTGGTATTCCCACCCCGCAGGTGCATCGGAACTGGGATTTCGGCTCAAGACTATATCGACTTGTTACTCTTTTCTCCTGCCACGCACTGCTGAAGATATCCAGAAACACACAGGAATCATGGCGCGGACCGGGAGCTGACGCTCGGATGTCACGCTACGATGCGGCCAAGTTCGCGCATTAAAAGTTATGACCCAGGCTGTAGGCGGCAACAGACAGACGCAGAGAGAGAGAAATTGTTGCGTAACAACTTCAGAATTTAGGTGTAGTGGACCGCGAATAAAGTCGCTGACGACTTGATAAAATACGCAGGTAGTCGCATTAGCTGTAACTTATTGAATCGTGATAATCCCACCACTAAACAAAATAAGCTCGACGTCAATATCAGAGTTCATTGTAAAATTACCTTCATTTCGCTGTCAGATGACATCCAATAGCGGATTCGTGACATAATTATCTGTCCTGTACTTTATTGGTTTGCATTTTTTTCGAATTATTGCAATACGGCAGCTTTCAAGCCATCCTCTCTAATATTTCAGATTCACAATTTTCATCAATTTCACAAGACATCAATTAATAATTGCTTTCCTCGTACAAAGTTGTTCCGGATATTAAAATCCTCCTAACTTAATGATAATTTAAATTAGATTTTCTTTAAAATTGGATTTTATTCGTCCCCATTTTTCAAGGAAAATAAGTTTGATTTAATTTTAAGTGAGCGAAACATATTGCTTGAATTAAAATAATTAATTTATTCAATATTAACAAAACGCAAAATTTCGTAAATAAGCCATAAAAAAAATATCATGGATACAGAGTTTTACGATTGATGTTTTGTTTTACTTCGTTTTAAGTAAATTAATTATTATTGTTACGTCAATGCATTGTAATTCATAATCTCAATTACAAATATTAATACAAGAAACAAAATTAAACGGATATTCTGATTTTTACTGAAGCGAAGAGTAGAATTTTTCTTCATTCTCTGTAAATTAAATATGCTTCGTTATTTATATTTTCATAATAGAGATAATTTCTGGACAAAAAATCCCATTCTTTTTAAGAATTAACTAACTATAAATTAAAAAACTTAATTATTCGATAAAAGTGATTGAAACAAAAAGATAAACAGTTAATTCGATCCACAATTTAAAAAGATAATTTTATTTAAAATTTTTCACGCGCTCGCATCATTATGGTCCTTATTTTAAAAATAAATTAAATAACTTGAACTGATTTATTTAAATGAATAATGTTTTAATAATTTGAACTCTTTTCGTAAAATATTGATCTGACGGAAATTAAAAACAAATCGTTTGGAAAAAACAATTAGTCTATTACTGGCGAGCGCTGCTATTAAATTTAAATTAATTTAAAAATTAGAGCCTAATTAAAGTGTTTACTGGGCCGATTTTAAAACAACTTTTGGCAATTAAAATCAATAAACTGAAAAATTATTGAGTATTAGAAAGGAATATACAGGTATTAATATCTCAATTTTTAGTATTACATTGCATAACTGTGTTGACTCGAATCAGATCGCATTTAAAATCCGCCGAACGCATCAAATTGTGCAATACCAATACTTACTGCACGACGTATTTATCACTAGATCCCGCGATTAGACACAAGTTTGCCAAATAATAACGGCTCGAATGAACTTTATGGATTTTTAAGAAACTCTATTCTGGCTACAAAGAAATATCAATCCGCAACGATAAAAGAATTGAAATGCAATGGCAGAAGGAAATAAATCTGCAAGCCGATCCGCCTGTAAAGTCTGCTTAGCTTTAAATGCGTATATTACGATATCGTGCCGACCAAGTTGGACGAGTCGACTGGAACTCGCAAAATATCCGCCGCTATTCCAAATTCACATATTGTGCGCTCGCGTTCTTGTTTCCTGACGCAGAGGAAATATAAAGGAACTACTGCCGCGGATCGAGCAAATGCTTGCCAAGGCTGCTCATCGTCCTTCCCCCAGACCCCTCCGCCCGCACAAATGCACCGTCCGACGTCCGTCCCCGGGAAACTTCTATATTTACTTACGGTGCGGGTGTACGAGGCTACGGTACACGTCTGCTTACGTGCCACCGTCGCTACCCCCGCGCCATTCCACCGGGAATCCGTGCAACTTTCCGCTTTACAGCGACGCAGACGCGTATCCTCGGAAAGAGTTGACATGTCAATATCAGCGAGCAACCGAGTGCCTGCGTGTCTTACCCCCATCGCTCAATCGCCTCACCCCACTTTTATCCCGGTTCTTTGTATTTGCAATTGCTCTTCAAAGTTGCACTGTCCCAAAAAAAGAAAAGCCATATTTTCAATGCAGTCAGCTGCTTCGCCGCTGTACTACTTCTTAAACTACCGTTCGCCACAATTTGGGGCATTTTCCATTTGCGCAATTCTAACCATTCAGCAATTACTAGCTCATCCGACTACTTTTTATTATTAATCGTGGAATTTACTCGTACTTTCGTATCTTTGGATTTTTGACGATCTGGATCACTCGTATTTTACTGCGAGAATTTCTTTAATAATTTCTTGAGTTAATTTTTAATTAAACAATGGGAGGTATCTAAAATTATAATGTCCACTTAATTTAATTTATAACTGCAGTTGCGTTAGAGACTCTTATCAAATTTCCTGACATCATTATCGATTGATTTAAAAATTTTAAGTTTAATTTTAAATGCAATAAGAGTACTGCTTTTCCTCGAGGAAAAATTGAGTGTACCAAGATTGATAAAAAAATAGTTACTTTAAAAAGATATAGATTTTAAAATATTTATTTTGACATTTAATCATTTATATAAATAAATATAAAAACTATTCGTTTTCAATATTTTGAAAATAAACCATTTACCGATTTCTTTGCTTGCATTTTATAAAAGTTTCTTAGTTTTCTTTACACAGTTTTTGGTTATTAATAATCATATAATTCGCTGAAACAATAGTTCATAACTTTATACCGTACTCGTCAATGAATTTGGAGATTTCAGTCATCGAGTCTCCTAAATGTCGATTCACAATTGACGTATTCTTTAAACAACTTTTAAACAATTTTACTAGAAAGCCGTTGTAAAATTAAAAAATATAAGATACTGAGTAATGCGTCGTAAAAAAGTTTAAGTGCCAATTACATAAACACAGATGCCCATCTACTCTTCCAAACTGTTATAAGATTCTCAAGTGTATATTTAAAAACCCCTCTCACAATGATTTTACACGGTAAGCAATAATTGCATTTTTTATTTATCAAATACAAAGATGTATTAAACAATTTTACGCGAGTATAAAAATTGGTTAATACCTCGGCATCTCATCCCTTCGTTTCACAAGTGTCCATTTTCCAAGATCAGCATACTTTTTAATAATAATGTAAGCGATCTCTAGGGAACGACGCATCGACGTTTCTTGTAACAATTCAGATAATAAAGCTCAAGCTGGGGAAAAAAAAATGTATAAAATTATCGGTTCGGGAAGCGCGCGTCGAGCGAAACAACGACGAAACTACAAAAGGATGCCTGAGCGCGCGTTGAAAAATCCACGTTAGCCTTCGGCTAGGCGCCGACAAAGGCGGCAACGAATTCATCTGGAGAATTGCCATTAAAGGGGGAGGGCGAGGTGACGCCAGGGCGCCGGCATTTACAACCGCGGCGACGACGTACGCGCGAATTAGAATCCCGAACGGAAGCGCCGGCGGAATCCGCACCCCGCATCCCGAGCACTTTAGAAATTAGCCGCACAATTCATCGGCTCGCCAGGCGCGTGCGCGACAGCTCCAACTCCCGCGTCTCGTTGGCGCGCTCTACATAATGCACGCGCTCGCTCGTTAGCCTGAATCGGTGGAACGAGCCACTAGCGCTGCTCCTTTCGGGCACGTTACACGGGAAATAGCCGTGCGTGGAGCCAATAACTCCGGGGAAAAGTCGAGTCGCCTTTTATTGTCCCCGAGCTCGATTCGTTACCCAGACCCTAATCGCGCGAATATCACACAATCTTCCGGCTGCTTTTTTCGCCGACTTTTTCTTTTAGCGCATACTGAAAACAGAGTCGGGTTGCTCGCTTCCGGCGCAAACTTTTGATTACCCGCATCGGCCGCGTCATTTGCAGAGAATAAGACTCGGAGCAGCCGGAGAGACGGGAGACGGGAATTCGTGCTTCCAGCGGGGAGGCAAGAACGCGCTCGGCAAATATTTGAGAGTCAAAATTCGAGAGGAGAAGCGTTGCTGGGAAGAAAAAGGCAAGAGGTCGGAGCGATCGAGTTGTCGCGAGTTCGAATCGAAGAGAATAGAGGCTCGGATAAATGTTGAGTAATACGCACGCACCGCAGCGAGATCTTAAATAGCAATTTTTCTCCTATTAAAGGGGCTCTTTGAATGCAGTAGGGCAATTGCAGTGCAGCGTCAACCGGTAATGTCTCTGTATTATGCAGTTAAGTATGACAATGTCGTTAGGTAAAGTTATACTTGCGGCGAAGCAGAATGGAGCCACTAACTTGGAAATAGGATTGCAATGGTAGAACCAGATGTCCCGTTCGACTTATCCTCTGCTGAGCGTCTCTGTCGTTCCTTCTCCCTCCAGCTTTTCTCACTCCCCCCATACTCTCCGTTTTCTCCATTCCCTATGAGAGAGCGCGAGCAAACTTTTACGCCACACTGAAAATAACAAGCAGTCGAGCATCTCCGTTGTTCGGAAGATAACGAATCCCGTAGAATTAGCCGCGCATAAGGCCGCGGGCGAACCTGAGATGAAAGAACGAAGCCGGAAGCCCGGAAAAATTGAGAGCTCGGCCTATCGAAGTACGAAAGTCTCTGCGAGAGGCGCGAAAAGAACAAAAGCACACGCTCTCCTGGTGAATTCGAAGCGGTGCAAACGAGCGGCAGCTGCAGGACACGCTGATGCGCCGCCGACTTATTTAATTAAATTATAAAATATTCTAATTTGCGAAGAGGCGTGCGAGGCAAGACTCAGCCTCCGGCACAACCAGCGCTCGGGTAATCGTGAAATCTTAAAATCCTAAGTATCGTCTATGGGCTGCAGAATCTGCTTGAGATTATTGTAGATTAGTCAAGATTAAAGAGGATTAGTCTGGTTTTCGAATTCGAGTTTGAAATCCGCTATTCCCGTTAGGTTCGCCCGGGTAGGTTGCTTACTTGTTCACCAGAGCATTCGCTCTTGAATTAATCGCTTACCTTTCATTCGTCCAAATCACATCTAGGAACTTTCGCAGTGTGATTTCATCCTTATCCAATTTGAGTTGCTAAATGTGTTCGATGCAGTGATGAAAGTCGCTTATTTCTATAAGGACAAACATTTAATGAAAATAATATAATATAATATTCAACTCGATTAATTAATTAATTTGGCTTTTCTTTTTACTTCTCTTGAGCTTAGCTTCGGCTTCTTAAACTTCGGGATATAATTAATAAAAGAACGAAACAAAAATGCATTATTTACATTTGTGGACTACAATTTCGTGATTAAGTTTACATCCTGCTAACTTCAAATTTCATTCCTTAAATTCCAGTAAATAGAAAGTAATTCAATAAACGTCGCATTCAAATTTTAAACCTTGTTTCGAAGTATCTAAGAGCGCCAGCATAAAAAGTAAATGTAAAACCTTTGTTTGAAAATTAATTGAAGCCTTAAATAAATTAAGCTTGTAATGCAGTTTAAAACTCGAATAATTAACGTTAAAATAAACAATTAATCATACTTTTGCAGGGCCGTTTAAAGCTAATTTAAGTGTTAAAATGGTCTTTTAGAATACTTTGTATATACGCTACTTTTAATACCTAAATACTTATTAATTCATAGAGATTTATATATAGCAGCTTTGTATTGAATAAAATATCCTTTTTTGTTTAATTATAAACTTTTATTTATATTTGTGTAGTGCTCGATAAATTAACAGTATGAGCAGCTGAAAATAAAAATTTACTCAAATATTTTATAATCATTTAACTTCAATCTGCAAGAGAGTTAATTTAAAACATATTTATTATTATCCTAGTTTGCTACTTAATCTCGAACTTTTAAATAAAGTTTTTACAAGAAAATCAAGATCCTAAGGTTGTTAATAAGTTTAATTATCTTGATAAGCAAATTAAATTCAGCTGCATACTGAGGAATATGTATATTCTCTTATTAATACTGCTAAGCCATTATATTATCTATTATATTAAAACTGAAAATTTGAATAATTTTTCGCGAGTAAATTATTTAATCGATTCTGCTGATAGCCTCTTTAATTTTTCATTCTAATAATATATTTAGTCATTATAAACTGCGAGAACTTAATTACTCTGATAATATTATCAGCTGCATGGAGCTTTCGTGCCTTATGATTTTATAGTTCTCGCTGCTCTCCTTTATCTTCACTTGGTTCTACATATTTTCTTAGCATTTTAATTCCCAAGATTTTGATTAGTATTTCTAGCGTGCTTATATAAGATTCTTAATAAGCCATTTTTAGAGCGCAGCTTCTATTATAACTGCCGTTTTATTATAATATATTCATTTGTAAAAATATTATACCTTCCTTAATGGCAAATAAAATTTCTTAAATGATGAAAATCAAGGCAAGCGGTTTACTGTAGTCCCGATGAAAAACACTGTACTTTCGATTAGCCGAATTAAAGTACTTTTTAAAAATACGTTTAAAAGTCGTATGAGAAATAACTGTTGGTATCAAAATGTGTATGAAGACGAATCGATAGGTCTATAAAAATATATGTGAAAGCGACGGTAAATATTCCAGTTGGCATATTATTTAAAAATAACGTAAAGATTTTCATGATCGATGTCGAATTAACTATCCAAAAGTCTTAATTACACCGAATCCACTCGGTCCAATTTTTATAATCTTCGATTAACTTTGCGACTCTTTTAGTTCATAAAGCGCTTTATTACACACGCAGTAATTGCACGTTAGACTTATTTCATTACAAAGTTTCCGATTGACTTCGACTTATTTTAAATTGTATCTACACTACAGAAAGTAAAATGTCAATTAAAATTAAAACAGCAGGATGAAAAAGTATTTATCGCCAAAATTAAAGGAGAAAAAAGTAGTAGCAAGTTTTAACTTTGAGATGAAAATATGTTTGGAAAAAGGGGAGATTGGGTTTGCGTAGAAGAGCATAAAAAAGGGATTAAAAACTGGCAGAGTATTGGAAATGAAACAAAAGGTTGCAAAAAAAGTATACAAGTACGTAGAAAGGGATAAAAAATTGTGGTTGGCAAATAAAATGAAAAAAAAGTTAACGAGTCTTCGGAAAAGAGCAAAAGGAAGCCCAAAGTTGAATCTAATAATTTAGTCAGGCAGCAGGACACGCGTTACGTTACGTTATTACGTTATACATACTTGGTGCCTTCACCGACGTACAGCTACGACTTGTAGTGCCTTCTCCTACATGTGCTCTTCCTCTGTCTCTCTTTCTCTGTGCTTCCCGGACTTTTTCGCTCTTTTTTCTTATTCCTCCTCCCCAGCAGCACTCTAATCATCGTGACTTCGCTCCGCTCGAGCGAGAGTCCGTCGTGTTTTCCTCTGGTTTTTCGCACTTCCTCCCACGCGCTCTCTCATTCTCAGCCGATTCAGAACTAACGCGCAAGCTGCAACGAGCATGATACGAAGTCCCGAGCGTGTCGCGTCCCTCGTCCTTTATTCCAACAGTCGCGATCTCGGCCAGGACACGGCTTGTACAGCAGCCAGGACAGCAACCAGATAGTCCGAGGGAGGCGTACGTTTTGCGGGGGAAATTAAACCAACCCGAAACGAGTTTTCGGGTCAGAAAGTGCAAAGGCTACGTGTAAGCCGACGCAACTACACGTAAGGGGAAGGGGGGCCTGCGCGATAATATATTGTGCAGCTGTGCGCCCTGGATGTAAAAAATTGCTTGCGGTCCTTTTGCGCTCTTTTCATCTAATAATCAGCTGCAGCATCCCCGCTATTTTGAAGAGCTTCTCCAAACCTATTTCTTATTTATATTCATAAGCTTTTTCTACTTACTTCTTAATTACTTGTTTGAAAGATTACGTGATAAATATGAATGCGCCTCCATGAGATAGTCCGGCTCGTGTACGCGACCTTAATTTACGTTCCAATTAGTAATTCTAACGAGCGAAAATCTTCCAATGCGTCACTCCCTTTAAATTACTCCATAAAAAGTGCTAGTTATTTTGAAATAAGATAAATTACTAGGTTTGAAAAGTGAAAAACATATTTATGTGTTCGCGCTACATTATAAATAAAAACGTAATCATTCTCAAATTGTGGAACAAAAAATATAACGGTGATCCGAACTATCTATTCCTCTTCATAATTAAAAATAATCAAAATGCATTTGCAGTGAAACTAAAAAAAAGGTTTAGCAATCTATTACGGAAGCTGGATTATTCAGGGAAAACAAACGTTCGCCAGATAGTAGATATTCTCATCTTTATTCTTAACCAGTTGACTTTGCTATACAGTTAATATGTTTTTTTCCTTAAATTTATACAAAATTTACCAAGGCGATAGTACAACTCTACTATTCTCTTCTATATAAATTCATAAATCAATGTATCTATATAACTTCTCTGAGATATTTGCCATAAATGCTTTAAAACAAAATTTGTATTCAGTAAAAGATTATATATTTTATTACATTAATTTTTCACTCAGTGATTCGATTTATCGCTCCCTTTTTTCCGAGTTCTAGCATTTAACTACAAACACCCGAATATATTAATTTATATTAAATTTTACAAAAATACTTGGACAATACAACTTTATTTATTAAAATTAACAGCAATAGAATTATTATATTCAGAAATGTTTCGTGCACCTTGATTGTGCAAAGAACATAAAATAATATAAAAAAATTACCAATAATAACTTGGCACGTTTATTATTTTGGCCTTTAGAGTATCTTTGTATTTGCATAAAAACGTTTTCATTGAAAACGATTGATCTAGTACGATGAACTAAAAGCCAAAAATATATTTCATAACGTATTTGACTCGTATTATACTCAAATGAAAAAATGTACATACTTGTGATAGTGTACGAATTTATACAAGCAATGCTTTAATAGACTTTAAGAAGTAGTATGTCATCTCATTGTCAACTTTTGGGTATTTATGAAAAAAAAAAAAGAATCCGATTTCGTTATTGTTTTGATTTTCATCACTTCATGCCACTGAAATATGAAAGAGTCACAAACAATTGAAACTAAAGATCGCAATACATAATAATTAATCTATATTAGCCATAAGGTGACATTTACAGAACGTTTATCAACCATTCGCTTAAACAATCAACAAATAACGCAACAAATAAGATCGATACACGAAGAGGCAGCTTCATTATATACTACTTAAATCAGTGGAAAAAGACAGTCACGTCGGGCAGGTACATATTTTTTCATTACATTATGATTGTCTAAAAAAGAAATTGCTTGTAAATTTGATACAGTTTATATCCCACAATACATTCTAGCCTTTTTTCAAATATATAATTACATACATTTAAAGTTTAAGCAAATAATTTAATAATTCAAACTTTACAAAGTTACATTCTTTTGTATATACCAGGCAAGATGCTTATTTATCAATTAACTGCTCGAAGTAATATTGGTATTTGTCAATTGGGGTTCTTTAACATTTTTAGAGGATCACGCATATAACGTGCAAACACTTCCTTCTTAAAGACGTCGAAGTGCTTGCGGTTAACACTATTCTGCCGTTCACGCCACGCTGGTCGACTCTTACGAGTCTGGAGTCCCCAGTGAACTGTAAAAGTTGGCGAGAGGACCTTGAACTTGTATCCCGCGACGAACATCTCGTAAACCTGTAATTTATGAGAATTTCTGTCTTCGATTCTTATAAGCAGACTTTATTGATACAACGTTATTTATACATACACGTTTAAATGCATAGTGTATTTTATTGTAATAAATTGCTTTCTTAAAGAACATGCATTTTTTTTAACGATTTGCAAGAAAATATTAAAAAGTGCGCATAAATCTAATGTAAAATTTTAAAAAGTATCTATTTATTTAAAAGATAAAATGATTATTCAATTAAATTGAAACATTTTTATGAACTAAAATAATTTCTCGAAATATAAAATTCTTAAATGTGCAATTTTTTAATTCATATTCTGAAACATTATCCGCATTTTATTTGGAATTTATAGATTTAAATTTTGTATTTTAGATATGAAATATCTTTTCAAAGTTTTATTAATAATTTTAAAATCTGTAGATGAAAAATTATATTTGATTTTCAGTGGACAGTGAAAGACTTGTACGTACGTGTGTACATACGTGCATGGGCATATGTGCCAGATGAAATATGACGAAGAAAACAACAACACGCAAAAAGACAGATAAGAGAAAAAGTAGACCCAGATATGTTGCTTTTCAAATTAAAGTTTGATCCTATCAGAGCCAACCCGATTTACCTTGATTGAATCAAATTCGATTTGTTCTATAAAGGCGATCTGCAAAATACGTGTCCTTGTTCTCGTTATCGCAAACCACTTCGTATGCTAGATTTTCTTCTTTCATACTATCGAATTTTACGGTTGCAAATTTACCTTTGTAATCTTCCTGCCTCTCTAACTTCTCTGCTTAAAAATTTAATGCACAATTCTTAAAATATAATATTTTTGTCGGATACATTTTTTGCTTTGTAAATTATTGCTTTGAATACTATACAAATTGTGTATATATGTACATAAATTTTGATTCTGAAACAACTGCTTCCAAACAGATTAATTATAAATTAAGCACATAATTAGTTTCAATTCAAGTTTATCGACTTTGAATAATCAACGAATATGTCAAAATTGTCAGAGATTTCAAAAATTATTAATTAAAAAAATAATTGTCTCAATGTCGAATGATATTAACAAAATTAATCAAATGCTTATAAATCTTTAAGTTGTTTTGACACTAACTTTGTAAAAATATCATTTAATTTTGAATACAATAATCATTTATCTAAATACAAATAAAAATTAACATTATTATATAACAATAAATTTGATTTAAAACTTAATTACCAATTCATATAGAAAATTAGTTATTAATTATAGATCATACTTTCAATAATACCAGTGGGATTATATATATAATTGATATATCACTAATTAATAATTTTATTTTTATATCGACTTAATTTTCTCACATATAATTTGTTTATGTCAATGCACAATATCGATGTTTTTAAATTTCTTATAAATAATGGTTTAAAAATATAAAATTTTATCATACTCGTATAATTTTAATTTTTAACGAATTCATATTATCTATAAATAATCAATTGGTTTTATTATTGGAAAAAATATTACCTTATCGATAATACCATTTAGCATTTAAATAAAATATTATTAAAATAATTCAATTCTAAATTATATTTTTTCAAATTTATTATTTCATGTACATAAATACGACTGGAATACTGGAAATAAAAAATGCATTTATATTTATTATGATTCTTTGAATATATATAATAATAAAGTCTCAAGGATTAACATGAAATTTGTAATACTTTGCATGATGTGTAAATGACGGAAAGAATGCGATAATGCACTAATTATAAAATCCACATAACTGATAAATCATACATAACTTAAATTCATAATAATTGTGCCAGAACTGGAAATTTAGAAATATTTATTTATTTATCTTAAAGAGTAAAATAAAGTAAAAATATTTAAATATAATAGAATTAAAAAAATATTTGGAAAATTTAACGAAGATAGCGAGCACTAGAAAAGATCACACATGGTAAAGAAATTATTCACAACGTGGAGTACAATTAGAATAATGTATATCTAGTAGCTAAAGTTCAATCGAATACATTTATAATTAGGAGAGAAAATGAAACAATAATAGAAAGGTATGTAGAAAAATAAAAATTCAAAAACTTTCTACGTAGACAAAAAGAAAATAAGAAGAATAACGGTGGAATAAGATCAAATAAACCATGAAATATAATTTATTTTTTCGATAATCAATTTTTAACTTTCCATTGGATGTAAATAAAAATTTGATAAACAAACTTAAATTGAAAGCCCGATAAATATTAATTCAAATATACCTTATATAGATTTCAAATTAATATAGGCGGTTTATTATTTTGGCTACTAAGTTGAAATGAATCTAATTGACTATTTAAATACACTCTATTAAAATCTGATAAAATATGTGGCATAACACCGTATGTAAAATTAATTGTAAATTATTATTTATTTCAATCTTTCTACTCTCTATATTTTGATTAACTTAACATTTTCATTTCATATAATAAAATAATAATTTATTTTACTTTTTATTTAAAACTTTTGTAGTAACTAAATTCAGAATAAAGAATTTTACATTTATGAGCATGCACCGCAGATTTTTGTTATACTATGCGTGAAACTAAAAATAAAATTTTGTTAAAACTTATAGCTTGACCTTTAAGTCAATAAATAAATACAATTGCTCTTTGTTTTGCACTGTCATCATTCATTTAAAAACGGAATTTTAAATAGTGCATAGATGAAAAAAAGAAAAAGTAGGAAATAATTAAAAGCTAAAATTATTCTAATGTTTGATTTATCTGTAAAGTTGAATAATTAATTTATTAAAAATTATAAGATAACATTTTAGACAAAATATCAGCAAATAGATGATCAACCTTGATAACTACATATTTTACATTTAAAAAAATTTAATATAGTTAATTAACCGTATATAATTATTTTAATACATATATTATAAGTTCTAAAAAGATATTTCGGACAAATAAGGAGCTTTTATTTCGTTTTATAAGATACTCGATCTTTTCCGTCACAAATAGAACAAAACAAGGCATAAAGTAAAAAGTGTTTCGTTAATTTTGATAAATTTGGGCTTGTGATTTCAAATATCACTTTTATCATGAATGTCAAATTATTAAAGTTTAATATCTAAATTTGAAGAGAGGATATTTTTACATTTAATATCTATGTCATCCTATATATTCGCTTTTAATTTCCTGACGCATTTATTATATTTATTAACTTTTCTTAAAACAATTCAATCCGAACTGTTGCATGTTTTGAAATTAAATACACTTAGTTAAAAGTCAGCGCTATCGAAATAATTAATACGGATACTTTGAGGCGTATTAATCTGAATTATTATAAAATCTTCATTTTTGCTTGGCAAATATCAGTAACCGTCAATTTTAGCTTGCAAGTAATATGAAATATTTTGTACGATATAGAATAAGCATTTTTAAATAATTTATTTTGAAAGAAGCAAACTTTCATTAGTCGATCGAGATTTTAATAAAAATTTTCACCTTCGGTTGCGGTTGTAAATGAATGCAATATCAGTGTAAGAATAATATCTACTCGGCATTGAATGGAATCTAAACGATAATTAGAATGGAATTAGGCGCTGCGACGCGGCATCGTTATTATGAAAAACACACGAATAACTGTTGACGAGGTAACACGTCAAGTAAGATAGTAGAGGAAGGCGTCTAAGCCCCTGAAGCTGCGACAAAGAGAAACAGCCAAATGTAGTCTGAATGAAGCCGAGAGACGCATCGCTCAGCTAGACTGCGTTGTCTGTTAGTCCGTCGTTTATGTTCATCGTAGCTCGAGGACTAGGAATACGCCCGATTCGGGCGTCTCCAAGCGTCATAATGTCTCGCGACAGCAGATATACCAGCCGGGGATAAGGGCGCCTCTGTGCATTCGATTGTTTTGCCGAAACAGTGCGCAAATTGAGATATGCCTCAGCTGTTTCAGCGCGGACGCCTCGTACGGAGATCTGCTGAAGCCCCCCCCCACCCCCTCTACGCCAACCAGGTGATGTCTAGCATTGCCTTCGGCCTTGATTCATCAGTCGGCATTACTGAGACTATGGTACGAAGCGCCCATTGTGCACGCCTACGCATTATTCCACCAATCCCTGCTTCATAGACAAGAATTACCGGCTGTCTCAGTGCCTGCGTACATATCT
Organism: Platyscapa corneri; assembly: GCA_018907185.1. Classification (NCBI taxonomy): domain Eukaryota; kingdom Metazoa; phylum Arthropoda; class Insecta; order Hymenoptera; family Agaonidae; genus Platyscapa; species Platyscapa corneri. Next base: position 2,266,401 of record JACCHW010000025.1, on the reverse strand, counting down.
CATTATTATGCATTGTTTACGCCGATATACCGAGCGCCCGAATCCGAAAATACTTCTATACCCTCTTCTCCACCTTCCCAGCTCTTTTCTAATGATCTGTGCGAATCCAGTCAGCTTCGTTTATATCTTCAATTTTATTCGTTATTCCTCTATTTGCTATTATTCTATCACACGCACGGATATTACTTAAATTACTGCACTGATTTGAAATATTTCAATATTTCAGTCGCGCTGCTCATCGTGGGCATGAAAAGGTAAACAGGGCAATAGCACATTCTAAAACATGTAATCGACGCGTCACTTAATAAAAACGTACAAGTTCATAAAAATGATCGGTCAAATTCTCAATAAATTCTTCAATTTTAAATAACCTTTCGTAAACATAAGCCATTTTCATGTTTTTCTTGTATTTCATAAGCACGGAGAAACTGCACTATCGGTAAATTTACATTGTCAAGTTCAAATTAGATAAGTGAATTAAACGCATAATAAAATTAGATGTATGCGGTTAACACAAAATTATCTAAAGTTAAATCATTTTCGTTGCTATTATCTATTTTTATTATATTAAAATAATATTAAAGAACAAATATTTTCAAACCAAAACATTTTATTTTTATTTATAAAAAAATTATCTTATGCAATGTTTTGAGAAGCTATTGTATTTGAAAAAGACTGACACAATAGTTCTATTACAGCATCACGTGGGAAATTTTATATTTTTTTAAATTTTATATGACAATTTGGCTTGCACTGTAATATATAATTTTTGTTTGTTTAAATGTGAAATCGCACCGTTCGAACAATAAATATTACACAAATCAAATTTTTGTTTTTAAATAAATAATCGCTTGGAACTTAATGCAAAAATTAATTATACTATCAAATATAGCAGCATGAATTTTTCCTTATATATCAACATATTTTGAGTGGTTTCATTTTTTCTAGCTTTAAGGCGATTTTTATTTCTAAAGTAACATACTATCAATTTCTCGCCACTAATCACCATTGAAGATAATCCTTTGTTAGTAAAAAAATGTCACCAAACATTAAATTTTTATATGAATTATAATTTTAATATTTTATATTTTTAAGTAACAAGTATAATAGCGAGCATTTTAAATTCAGAACACGAATTTATGTAAATTTGAAATAGTAAAATATTGCGGTTTATACAAAATTTATTAAAGGAATTTTTTTCTTAAATATTCAAATAGAAATATAAGTATTCACTTTCCTTTCTTTATATTTCTACTATTTTTATTTGTATATTATTTCAGATTATTTCAAAATTCTTAAAAAAGTCTTATATTTTCTAAGCTAATAATTTTTAAAAATTATTTATACTTATTTTAGATGATAATTAAATCTACAAAATTAACATCTTAAATTTATTAATCACGAAATTGGAATTAAATCCTCTCGTGTAGATAAAATTGATACAAAATATTACTACATATATTATTATCGAGTTCGAATATTCGATTTTCTATTTAATATAAAATCCTATTTTTTAAAGTTTTACTTATTACAACTAAAAATGCTTATCAATGCATGTTCATTGTAGAAATTTAATTAGATATTTATAAAAATATTGTGAAAGTTTTTTTAAAAAATAAAAAAGGTTCGAAAAGTTAAGTGGATTACTATCATAGTTTACTAGACAACGAATTTAATATACCTATGTGAACCCGTGTAACTAGAAACTTTTTACGTATCTACGAGTATATATCTATAAATATATATTATAACTATCCATATTGTGTCGTAAATTTTGATCATAAATTCCAAAATATGCAAAACTTATTTATAAGTTATTTACTCGCGCTTTTTCTCAATTAAAAGTTCTTTTTGTTTTAAATACGACAAGATTTTCATAAGTTTCATTTAAAAACTTCATTCATCTGCATATATTATATATTATGTATATGTTTTTTAATTTATTACCAAGAATATTTAATTTCTTTGAGATTCTCATAAAACAACGCAACGCTTTTGCGAATGGAAATTAACAATATGCCAAATTTTCATAAGAAGATGTTGTAGGAACAAGGAAGAAAGGTAAATATAAATAAATAAGTAAACGGTAAAATACATCGGTTAAGAAGATGGAAATAATAATAAAAGTAGCTTTTCGAGGAAACGGACTATGATTGCAGTTTCTAGTCGTTACAGCTAGTGAGTTAACGAAACATGTGTCGTACTCTTGAGTGGGTGTATCGAAAAATGCATGCACTCATACGTGCATACGCATCTACGTGCATATATTTATTTGTGCGCGTGAATGTATATTCGTGCACTTGTAGCAAAATACGTTTTCAATCTTATGCGTTCGACTCACCACGGCTGGTCGGCAGTAATTTCGTTAAACAGCTGTTTTGCGGATTATTGCGATGCGAAAGAACATCAAATAATTAAACGGCACTTTAACGAAAAAGGCGCTTTACAAAAAATGAGCAAAATTCACGATAAGAACTGAGAAGCTCTTATCCGACAGACGTAAAAAATCATTGCCAACGTCAGAGGAATATCGGAATAGATGAGAGGTGTGGAGAGAGTAGCAAGAAACAAGAAACAAGAACCGCGTGGCTAAAAGTGTAAGGAGGAGCCGCCGACCCGAGACGAAGCGAGGCAAGGCGAAACGCGACTAAGTTTATGCGGGAAGACGATCGGATTTCTAGATGGAAAGGTGGATGGGGCGGCTAGGGGTGGCTCGCGGGTGGTACGAAGCTGCTGCGACGTGACACGGGTCGAAGCAGTTCGCCGACAAGCCGTGAAACTCGTTTCGTAGGCAGTTAAGCGAGTTAGGCAAAAGCATTTTGGCTCGCGCTTGCGCCACTGTTAAGGATGGCTCTGACAGCGAAGAAGGAGAACGAGGACCGAGGGCGGCGAATACCCCCCACCCCCACCCCCGTCCAAGACTAGGTAGGTACCTGAGTATTTCTGGTGTAACCGTAGCCCATAAAACGCTCGTCGTGTGGCGGAACGATGTCCCTCGCGATGTAGAAAGGCTCGTACAGGAACTCAAAGTTGGTTACGTCGTGGCTCACGTACGCCTTTCCCGTTTTTAAGTTCTCGTGGGCTTTATGGCCGGGCGTCGCGTCCATCATCCACCTTTAATAGGGAAACTTTTATGCGCCCATCACGGAAAAAATCTCGCGCATGCACATCCACGCACAGGCGCACACTCACCGAGTAAAGTTCGTGGCGAACTGGTTGTGAATAAAGACCTTCTGGTGGAAGGGCCGGGCCAGGCCCTTTTTCGCCAGTCTGATCAGCTCGCTCTTGTTCTGGGGGAAACGCACTCGTACGTCGAGCTCGTACGTCGGTATGACGAAGGCGCACATGTCGCACTTGTCCGATTGCAAAAACTCCTCCAAAATCCGGCTCAAGTTTGTACTGGGCACGATGTCTATGTCCGTCAGAAAGACGTAGTCGTTGTGGCAGTTCTTCCTCGCGAGGTTCCGCATGTGGTTCTGCGGATAGACGTTGCGAATCCTCCAGTTGGTCTGCTCGCTCGATATTGACCTCGTCATCTGATTAAGGGTGCCCTCGGGCTTTTGGCAGTTGAGGAAATCCGGCAGTGGGTAGTACCTCGGCTGCTGGGTGGGCGCTCGAGCTCTCGGCACCACGAAAGAAAACGTGACGCGCTCGCGGATCGGCTCGTAGCATCGGCGCATGTATTCGAGATACTTCTGCATGACCTCGAATTCCTCGTCGCCAGCGACGTAGAGAGCGACGGATATCGTGCCGGACCATTGGTGAACCACCTGCACGAGCGAGTGGAGCTTTTCCAGGGAGCTTTGAGTGGCGAGACAAACTCTCGTCGACTCGGAAAGCTCGATGAAGCGCGAGCCCGTCATCGCCGAGTCGAACATGCGATAAAGCCGGCGAGAATCCCAGCGTCCGTAACGGATGTCGAGGTTCAGAGAAGCGGAGTCATCTATGGCGACTACCTGCTTCTGCGTGAAGCTTTGATGGGCTGCAACCGAAGGGCACGGATTGCCGGCAGTCGTTGAATCCTTGGAGTCGCTCTTGGGAGTCTTCTTCAGGAGCTCGATTTCCTCGGACTCGAGGTGTGCGAAGTTCAAGGACCGATTGCAGTTCTCCGATTGTAGCAGAAGGAAGGTCAAAAACATATTTGACACGCCGAGAACTATGACACTGATCAAACTGAGGTTCCATGGTCGACATCCCAGCTGCAACATTCGAACGATCAAATTCTTAATACTTTGCATTTACGTACAATATCTGCTGTGTAATTTAATTTTAAGGTACGTGCGCTAATATGACTTTTCGAAAAAAGCAATTGCTACTCGTTGAGAAACGAGACTTTGAGTCAATTAGATGGAATACTTTCAGGGAGGTGAGCGTTGCAAATATTCTTAATATTATGACGTAGATATTATTTTGGTTATCAAAATAATGAAAGTCCGGTCGGTCGCGTCAAAATTCATCGCTAGTGGGTTAGACCACATTCTAGGACGTCTGTCTCCAAGTTTTAGAAAAAGCTAATAGTTTCATAAAGAATCTGGAAAATCAATGTGACGAGGGTTCTGGTTGAAGTAAAAAATTCCAGAAGACGGAAAATGAAGAGGAAAAGGGAGAGGAAACGTGAAAGACAGACGCGTGTATGCATGTAGAGGAAGAAAGCACGAAGTGACTGTAAATTACATCAGGTAAGTTCTACGGTCCGTAAGGCCTGCGAGTCCATCGTGAATAGCTATTTGAACATGAGAAGTTTCGAGCTCGTTTGCAATTTTTGCTCCCCTTCGTAAGGAGCGACGATATACAAGAAACTCGCCGACAAGGTAATTAGCGCGACATAAAACGTCACGACAGCATGCTAGTCCTCGGTGACTTAGCCAACTACTGCACGAACCTGCAGTTCACTTTTTTTTCTTCGAGAAAACTTTCTTGGTCACAGTTGCCGACGGCACACTAGTGCAACCCTTTGCACTAAAAGAAACGACCAAGAAATCTTAAACACATACACACCGAGGATACCTCTAAGCACCTCCTTCATTTCTTCATTTCATTATTACTTTTTAGGTTGCTCTCCACTTTTGGCTTATCATACGAAAAGTTTTCCGAGATAAAAATTTTGAACGGTAACGCGACAGAAATTCGCTTTAATAAAATTATGCTATTAAAATTGCTAAAATCGCTAAATGTCTTTGTAAGGGTGGCTTTAGTTTGCGAAGATTGAAGTATTGACAATAGAACATGCGTATGCTCTCGGAGGAATACATAATTAAGCTTTCATCCACCACGTATAATATTTTTCATTTTCGCCGTAAAATATAAAGTTTAAAAAATTTTCAACTTGCTACTCGTTCAGTCTACTATTTTGCGAAAAAAATTTTTTTCATTTTTCCTTTTTCCAAGGTAAAGCCAATTTTTAAAACATGCGAAATCTTCAAACAAAAAATTTTTTATTTATTTTTATTTTTGCACGAAAGTATTGAATTTCTATTAATTTATTTTTAAGCAAGAATGGAGACAATAAAACGAAATTAGAGAGAATCGTGAGCAAATAAACTATAAGTAGTTAATACATTGTATAAATTTTTCTCATGATTATAGAAAAAACCTGTTATGCAAACACAGAATATAATTTATATGTTTGACAACGATGGGGGAAAGTTACAATATACATTGGTTTTAAAATTTTCACTTCTTCGTTACGTTTTTTCTTTTATATTCTATTCGATGAATCTAAAAAATATATTACATGAAATTTATATAAAATTTATTTAAAATAGTTTAAATTACATATTATCTTTGTGTTCAAAGTTACGGAAGCATTAGTTAAATTCTGAGAATAGTTTTGAAACCTACGAGTTCGTAAAATAATACTCTTTATATAAATAATAGTTGAGCAAACTAAATTTTTAGGCAGTTTATAAAGATTTTATATTCCTATGGATAAAATGGAAAGTTGATAACCACTAACATGATTTTGTGATGCACCTAAATAACTTATGCAAGTGCATTATTACTTACTGTTGGATACAAAATAAAAATAATTGCGTTTATGTATACGCATTAAAACTAAATATTTGTCAAAATTTTACACTAATTTATTAAAATTATCCCAATTAGGTGCATTAATAAGAAATATATAATTTACTTATATAAATATTCAAATATAAATTTAAATAATAATCAACTGCTGTAAAAGTTTGCCCGCAACACAATACTGTGCTGTGCCTTCAATGGGAATTAACCTTTACAATAATCTATTAAACTCATTACATTTGTAGTTGAGTGCGTATTCCAGGCAGTTGAAAGCCTTTCAATGACGCTCCTATCAAATTTCTATAAAATTCATTCGTCTTTGCGTATGGGTAATAAAACATAAACATAACAGTAGCCATACTTAAACTGAGTATCACTCGCAGTAATGTCGCATTATTTCACTGCTAAATAATTCTTGATTAACGCTGTTCATACTTCAACGCGTTACTTTATGTACGAACGCATTACGTGTCCTACGCTACGTTCTTCCACTCCCATAAACAAAGAAGCTATAAAATGAACTCATGTGCTATTAGTTCTTTATAAATATCTGTTTATTGGAAAGAGCCGCCCATAGAATCCTCATCGCGCAAAATTATATCGAGACTATTGTAGGTTGCCAGTTATAGTTTTACCATCAAATAAGAGTCGTTCGTTAATCGTATAGGTCAATATTGCTAAACGAAAGCAAATGGAACAGTTTGCCGTAAGGTCAAGGCACAAGAATTGGAATATCGAAGAAAAGCAATAACTTATAAACGAGACAATTTGAATTCAAATTAAAACGTTTAGAAAGTGAAATAACAATCATTTTACATTCGGAAAATCGATGCTTTTATTGGCAAGAAATTGCATACTCGTTTGCACTTATTATTTCGAAATGAAAAAATTATTTACATGACAAAATAATAGTTGTCATGGCGTTATTTAAAACCATTTTATTCAGAAATCGTTTTTGAGATATTCTAGTAAAAAAATCTGAAAAGAATAAATTGAAAAACTAAATTTTTAATATGAAAGACACAATAAAAAGTAAAAAGAAAATACAATCTTGAAATAATAATTTCTAAATTTTTTAAAAATTTAAATAAATGTATAAATTATTTTTTTCAAATAAATATTACTATCTAAAGAAATTAATAATGAAATGTTATTCAAAGATTAAGCACTTTTTATGTCAATCGCGTTTAAAAAATAAAAATTTTCTTTTTATTTATTTATTTTAATTTTCATTGTTATTTTTAAGAATTTTAGATTTTTACTTTAATCAAATTTTAACTCATTATCTTCAATAATTATAAAGTTTTTAATAATAATTAATTTTTATCTTTAAAATTATTTTTACAATGTATATGCTCTTTGCTATAGAGATATGAAAAGAGATTTCTTCTACGTATATTTGTTTTATATTCGTACGCGATACTTGATTAACAATAGGTACTCGTGTAAATACAAATTTCGAAAATCTAAAATATCGATTCTGTAGAACAAAAAATAATCTGGATTTTATTTGCACGGATAAAAAGAATAAGTAAAAATCTATGCTTTCATATATGGATTCGTATTATACAATACATTGCTTTAAAAACCTTGACCGACTTTTATGGAAAACGGATATCGAATGTAACACAGCCAGAACCGAGATGGAACGAGGAAAAGGATTAACGGTGCTACAGACCATTAACTGTACGGCTTATATTTCATTTAACTAATTTCTATGAAACGTCACATAAAAATATAAATACGGAAGTTCAAAAGTACAATTATAGAAAAGGAGTTTAAAACTTTTTACAACATACTTGGGCTTTGTGTAAGTCTCCAACGGTATTTTATTAAAAAATAACGATGATCCCTCCTGGCATATAATTATATAAAAATTTCAAATGAATAATAAAATCACATGCTCGTCAAAATGGACAAAAAATTATTCAAACCTATTTTATTAAAATGTAAGTGATTTTTTGCAGTACAATAGATTAATCGGTTGTGCTCATCTTCCAAATACAGAATTTTAGGCAGGCCATTGCAATAATAGAAACTTGTCGATCGGTTGCACTTGTTGTACCAGACACATGTAAATTAAAGTTAAATCTACACACGCGTAAGAAAAACATAAAATATCTGACTCTCTAGAAGTAAGAGATGACTTTTAATAAAGTTTTATTGAAAATGTAAACACATAAAACTTTTTAGTTAAAAATGCATTTAACATTTATAACATACTGTGTGGTAATACGGACTTAGCAAAAATAGATTTCGAATAAGAAAGTATTTCATAACATTATTTACAAAATATCTAAATTCTTTATTTCATCAACTGATAGAACAACATTTTTTTAAAGATTATTATTGCAAGTTGAATATTTGCACTAATGCTATTATCGATGCGTGCGATTATCTTTTATTTAAAAATTTTACATATATTGTTGTAGATTGTATATTGCTAAAATTAAAGAATCGAACAAACACTGCAAATAGTATCATAAAACGAATATGATACGCGTGTGAGTTAAGTAGAATAGTGCTGCAAGCTATTAAATCTTCGACAAGAATAGATAATAATATTAGATATTTTGCATCTTAATTTTACGTTGTGCATTAGATGCACTCAATATGTTTTGAGAATTTGAGAATAAAAAAAAAGTGTAATTAAATAAAAAGCAGAAAAATATGGAAACAGGTCAAGCATCGTAAAAGTAGAAAATACTCAGACATGAAGCTCTACTTAAAACTTTCAGCTTAAGCATCTGCGTAATGAATATACGAATTTAAGTTTAATAAATTTAACTTTTAATTTCAACCATTTTTATATTTTTATAAGCAAAAATATTGTTTACCGCGTAAAGTTGAACTAAGCGCAGAAATAATTAGTTGCGTGCCTTATTCGGTAAAGTAGGCCTTGTTGGTTTTTTACCAACGATATTTACTCTTTCTCGATCTCTCCTCTTCTTTCGCGTAAAAATGCCTTTAAAACTTTCAGCGACGTACCGCACAAGCGAGAAAATTGAATAATCTCAAATTAAGCTATTGCGATTGTTGAAACAGATCCTCGGCGCGATCTAAATTTGTTTTGCGATGGAAAATTTACCGGTTCAATTGACTATAGTCACTCGAAATGATGAGAGTCTGCGAAGCTGCTTATTTTTAAATCCCGCGCGTCCCTGAGCTCTCGAGTATAAAGATTTAAAAAATACGTAAGAAGAATTCGCGATCTTTAGCGGCGCGCACGCGGACTTGTGCGTTTGCTCTATCCAGAGTTACGTAGCCGTGCAATCGTATGATGCGATAACAATAAACTGAGCTCGCGCAATTAATCACGCCTGCGTCTCTTATAATTTGTCCCCTGCGATCAGTTTTGTTCGGTCGGTCCTGCCGCGCTTCGCTGCACATGGAAGCCAGATACGCGTTCGAGTCAGCTATGAGTCAGCTGAAAGTCAACCGATGCGCTCGCACGTGTCGTCTTCCCTTCCGGAATAAACGGCCAACTAATCTTACGAGGTGTGCGTATTGGCAGCCGCAAATTTCCCACCTGCACTCCGCGCTATCTCTTCAGTTTTTTTTATTCGCGGCCGTTTATCAAAGAACACTCTGATGATGATGATGATGATGTCAATCGAACTTGGCAACTTCAGATCTAACACCTGCATTTTGTGCTCAAGAATTTGCTCGCTCTTTAATTTCAGTAATATCTGTCGTTCGCGATGTTTAACAATTATATTCAGAATACTTGCAATTTATAAATTCCATGCTAATCTGTGTAAACGGTTTTTTATTTCTCTTATTTTGAGACGGTTATTTTTATTGCTTTAGATAAAACGTTGTATTTGTGGAAGTGTCAGATTTTCCATTTTAATTTTTCCATGCAAAGACGAAATTATTACGCGGCATAATTTAAGTAAGAGCGCTCGTGGCTACACCGTCTATTTTATTTTTCATTTACGTGTGGGTAAAAATGCTTGAAAATTTCAAAAAAGTAATTTAGATTAATTTAGTAGATTGGTATATTTCAATTGCATCTGTAAATGTACGATCTTCTGAACTTTAGAAATCTGCTAGGAATACTTTGCGAATTCGTTAATAATACACATTTTCTTTGCAATAATTTTGAAATGGTTGAAAATTTAAAATAATTGTAGCGATTAACTATTCGTGCAATAGTGCGTAAAAACACATTCGTTAAGTGAGTTTTTTACATGTCATCCGAAGGAGAATGCAGTGTATCCTTTGGTTTAAAATTAATTATAAACGATATGCAGTTGGTAAAAAACTATATTGCTTTCTTTGATGCATTGGCTACGAATTTACATTTATATAGCTTGTGTACTTTAGTGCTTTGATGTCGAATCGTTTCCTTTAAGACAATTTACTATAAAGTATTTCGATAAAATAAACGTCGAATGCACGTTTCTGCAAACGAATCCTCGAATTAAAGATATTAATAACGGGTAAGAAAGGCTCAATTCTTGCATATAATTTCGCGAAGTAGTAAATTGGTTGCGCTCAAAATAGCGGCAATTCGAGCGAAGCGAATGTGTCCGTGAGTATAGTTAATCTCAAACCTACATTATTTATTGCATCTAAAATTTTTAAGATACTTCTTTTCGCTGAGATATAAACATTTTATCCGTAATCGATTTTACGTCTAATCAGAACTTTTTAAGTGTTAATTAAAACGTAGAATTTAGCTCTTCAATTTTTTATGCTTAAGTTTTAAGTATATTTAGCCATTTTAAGAACACGTTTTGTAGCAATTTTAAAATAAGTATCCTAATTTAATTTAAAATTGGATATAAAATTTTATTCTACTTTTATTTTTTATATTACTTAACTTATAGTTTTTCCTGTTTATTAAATTATTGCGTAATTTTTTAATGAAATTTTTTCATATTTGGAAAAACTTAAGTCTATTTTTTCAGACCCAATTGTTTAACAAATATTAATAGTTGGATAAAAAAGAATATGCATCTATAATTATTATAATTAATGCTCTTGATGGATATAGGAATATGTGTAGCATCATTAATCTTTACGACACAAATTTTTAATTGTATATTACCACTAATATGTTTATTAATTTACAACATTGGTTTAAGCTTTTGAGATAATATAACTTTAATTCACCAATTGCAAAGTAAGTGGTTTTTCGGATAAATTATTTCAAATTCTCTAAATTTCGCCTGAGTCAATAATAAGGTTGTTTTACATTTTAGATGCAATCTGAAATTTTCCAAGTAATATTTCCTAATTAATATATAATTTATGTTGGTAACGAGTGAGATATCTTCTTTCAATAGTATTTGATTATTCATTTTTCACGTAGATTGAAAAAAATCTTATTAAAATTTAAAATAATTGTGATCTTTAATTTTGAAAATGTCAGCTGTTTTTTCACTTCATCGTCGTTTTTAATTACAGGCATAAATTTGTGTTCTTATTTTAGATAATTTATCTTCCTTGTCCTCGTTTAACTTAAAACCGAGCTGATTTACAAACTCTACGTATATTTAAACAATTTTTCTTCTTTGAGTACTACACCACACGTTAGCATCCAAAAAATTTTTTGGCTAAGCTCTTGGATTTTTATGGCTCAGATATTTCAGCTCTTCATTAATTAGGCGTTTAAATTTATGTCTCCAATGGTTGTTAAAAGTCATCTGCTTCAGCTTTTTTCATTTTATCGATATTTTTTTATTTTTCTCTGAAATTGTAGTTGATCAACCATTTTATATTTCTTTCCTTTGCAAAGTTCGGCAATACTTGGCTCGTTTTCAATTTGCTCGTAAATAGAAAAATGACCGAGCGCCACTATCGAGACCAAGATCTACTCTGATTTTAATTTGTCAAAAATTGTTAGATGTCAGAGTAGTAAATCAGCGAGGTTACAATTTGCATTGAAAATAAAAATTTATATGGAAACGTGGAGTGACATCAACGTTAAATAATGTTCTGATACACTTTAAATCAACGTTTTCATGTATTTGCCCTTAACTATTATTTTTAAAAACTCGATAAGATATTCAGTATCTAACGGTAGTTCTCTCATTGCATCTTGGTATTCCAAAAGCTCGAGAACCCTTTGTATAATTGTTTTTTGTTGAAAGTATCAAAAATTAATTCTCCATAAACAGTAATTTTAGCCTCAGTTCTATCGGTAAACTTTAAAAAATCAAAGCACTGCCTTGATTTAAAATTAAGAGTTTTTCACAAAACAACCAATAAATCTACAAACAACTTATAAAGCTTATTAGTTTTAAAGAAGTTGTTTTCTTATCATTCACTTAAAAGATCAACCATTTATATTATACACGTGTACGAGTGTTGACCACATAAAGTTTACTATACGACCTTAGCCTGAACAAATACTCTCGATTGGCGAAGGAAAGTAGCGTGAGTTTCACAAATTTGTATACAGTTTAACTGGAGCTATAAGAGTAGCCACAACAACGTGTAATCTGTATCCATATCCGTGTAAAATCTGATAAAAATAAGAAAATCACAAAAGTTAATTTTCTAATGATCACACGCTACTTTTTTTACTTTTAAGATTATTTTCTACCATTTAATTTCTTCAAAGCATTTCTTCATTCACTTTATAATAGCATGCTTATTTTTGCCTTTGATTTTACCACTGGATAAGTTACATATTAAAATACTAATATTAGAAAACGCTGTGCCGATCCGGTCTTTTTTTTAAAACTAACAATTGCTATTGCAGCGTGCAAGTAAATTTAAAAGCAAACAATCGATAACGGCACTATTAATAGAAAATAGTGCTTAGTGATAAACGAGAAAATCTTTCGCTTCTAATGTAGCGACATCAATTTTGCTCCCGACTTTTCTTCTTCTCGTCGCTCAAAGTTGCTATCAGCGAGGCTAAGTTGCGCCGCGTTTTTGATTCTGCGTGATAAAGTTTTGCGTTCATTCGCTGTCGCCGCGTGCGCGCACTTCGAAACAAGAACAAGCAGTAGCCACTCGGAATATCATAAAATCGAGCGTGAAGAGGGTTCAAATTTTATCAGAATTCCTTCGCTTTTCGAAAATTCATCTTGAATAAAGAATCGAGGAGTACATGTTTCGAGGTTAGAATTTGAATCCCCATTATACTCGCTTTTATGGCACTCGGAGCCCCTGCCTCCGCTCGTTTCCAACTTCGCCTGTATACAGTTAAAGCGAGCCGGGGAAAAGCTCTAACGGCACAAAATTAAAAAGTCCGCAATGGTTGACGCTGCAGAGGAAGCGCATGCCTTTGCAGCTATTGCCAGGTGGCTGTTTGTTTACATCCACTGCGACACCAATGCCGGCGAGCCGAGAAAGTGAACCGAAGAGACCCTCGCCAAAGTAAAAGTGCGACAAAGAGACCGAACGCCTATAAAAAAGGATTGCGGGCGTGTCTGTGTTAACTGGAAGTAACTACGAAGTGAGTTCGAGTCGAGAAAGGCTCGGCACTCGCTCTCTTCGGTTTGCGGTATCTGCACCCGATGCCAACGTATACGCGCGACTCCAGCCAAATACGCTTTTAAGCAGTTTTCGTTTAAACATTATTTCGATTACTTTGCTTAGCACTTCTTCGCGAGCGAGTGCGTCGCAGGCACAAACCGACGCTGCACGCGCTTCTTCATCCTTGTCTGCTGTAAAAAACGCCTCGATGGAAATTGAAAATCGCATCGATAGTTCCGGATACTAATTCACTATTAATCCGAGTACCTTAAACCAATTTCAAGTATTGAGATGCGGAGACCTGCATTAACGTTGCAATATTTACCTCATTTGATGTTTCACCTCGGATACGCGCACTTCTGACGCATTAAATAATAGCGATGCTTGCTGTGTTTGCGATATTTACGCGTATCCGAAGGAGTCTGCAGGGCAGCAAAGTATTTCAATGGTAAATGGTGGGAGGGCTGATGAGGAGGGATAGACCCGAACGAAGTGGGATACCATATACATAACGAGGAAGATTGCTTTCGCATCGTCTTGAACTACTACCAAGGATACGCGGCAGTACAGGGCTCGTTCTCCTCCATTGCACAAGCTAATTTTATTATACTAACTATTTCGATAAGAATAGAGTGGAATTAGCAAATACAATGTGGGGAAATAAGTTTAATTTAAAGGAAATGCCGGTAGCTCGGTGTCCCCATTGATCAAGAAATGTACGCGTATTTTGTACAATTTTCTCACACAAAAGTCGATTTAAGTAACAATTTTCTTTCATTATGGTGACGTTCCAAAGTGCATCGTTACAATATACGAGTATAAGAGCACCAACTCACGTAACACCTAATACCGCTTCTGCTCAACTCTCATTAGAATAGCTTTTCTGGGTCTTTTATTGGTTCTTCTCCCTCTTCTGATTTCATATAAATTCCGGTATTGTACTTTTAATTATCTTAAAACAAATGGAATAGTCTTCTGTTGATATTTTTTTGGCCAAACCAAAGTGTTTAATATAGAAGCTAGGAGGTGTTATTGGGACAAGATGATAATAAGGAATAATTAACGCGAGGAAAACCCAGAATTTTAAAGGAAAACCTATTTTTCTTGCAATTGTATAATTTTCTGAATACGGCGAAAAAGGAAAAGAAAAAATTGAAAGACCCGATTGCAACGAAGGAGATTTTCAAAGGAAAGGGAGAATATAAAAAATTTTTGGGATGGAATCTAGTACGAAAGTAACTAGTTGCCAAGGAATTATAAAGAATATGACAGTGAACAAATGAAAAGTGTGACAGAAAAAATAGGACAAAAATAGTCGAGAAAATGCACATCGAAAAATGAACGGAACAAAAAGGAGGCGAAAAAGTAGGTGCAACGTATGTAGGATGAAATTGGTAAAAAGACAAGAGTCATAAGCGCTTAAAAAATAAAACAACAAGAATCTTGGAAGTGGAATTGTGAGATGATAGATGTAGATATTAATATGGGCTGTCGTCGAGAAGCGCAACCAATGTCATCCCGTTTGATGCGTATTGCTTCGCCAGTCGCGTAATTATAAATGGTGCCGCGAACGAAGAAGACGTGTCAGCTATAATAGCAGTAACGTTGGGATTATGGAAAGAAAAAAGTGACTCGGATCTTCATCTAGGAGCCGCCGCCGCCGCCGCCGCCGCCGTTTTTCCTCTTCCCACCGAGTTTTATACTCTTTTTAATGAAGAACACCGAGAGTCAGACCGACAACAACGCTCAACGCGCCATTCGCTGACTCGGCCCGGGGGTGTACGTATCTTCCTCTCGCAGCATTTTATCCGAAAGCGTCTATTTAAATTTCGCCTCCCCGAATTTTTTCTTCCGGCGCGCAGCGGCGAGAAAGGCGCGCGATTTATTATCGCGGCGAGCATCTCTTCAATGGACTATTCAGCAGCTCCGGGAGGCAGCTAAGCCACCCTTCTCCGGGTCGCCTGAATCGGAAGCCAGATAAAAAAGAGGAGTCGGAGCCGAACGCTGCGGCCTTCGGACTTGGAGCCAAGATAGCGAAACGGAAATGGATGAAACGCCGGATAAAGCAGCCCCGAGGAATAATGCATTCGCAAAAGGCCCAGGACTGAGGCGCACCGGCTGCCGGAAATAAGGGGGATAAATTTGGGCGCGTTGTATCAGACAGATCAAAATAGCTCGAGACGCGAGAATCGCTCCAGTAGGTAATGCTGGTAATGCGTCGTGGAATGCGCTGAATGGTGAAAGGACCGGATGGGAAAGGGGCAAAGAAAAAATAAGGCTGCAAAGCGATGGAACGAACGAGTGGGGGCTGAAATCCTCCTCGAGTCCCCTTTCAATGCCTTTGGAGCAACGGCATTTTACTCCTTTGCTATTTTGTAGCTGGAGGCATCGGTGTGTGTGTGTGCGCGCTCAGTAGGTCCGTACGAGCGCCCGATGCCCGTAATTTAGTAGTAACCCGCAAAATAAACTGAATACTATTCATTACGAAGGAGTCGACGCCTCGCTCTCTCCGACTCAGTTCTCTTTTCCAGCACCGGACCGAGGGCGCGATGCACTGGCAAAGACGAGGACGAGGACGAGGACGAGGAAGACGACGACGACGACGACGACGACGACGACGACGAAGCTACGACCCGGGTCGGTGGTCCATCGAGTCGTCGCTCCGCGTCTGGCCAGGGCCGCTTCTTGTCTTGCGTACACACGGCGGCACATCTGCATCGGCCTCGCAGTAAAGGCTTTTCCACTGAAAACCCCGCGAATTGAAAATTCTTTAAAAGTCTCCTCCTGCCTCGGTCTCATCCTTCTCCGAATACGACCTTTTCTTGCCTTAGCTACGCCTAGCTATCGCTCTACTTATTTATTTTCCCCGGCTTTATTCCTCTCTCGTCCTGCTCTTTTTAATAGCTCGCTTTGGGCCGCGCTTGCGAATCGAGACGCCTTTTAAAAGAACTCGGCTTTTTCCTTTTTATTGAGCTTTAGCTTCCTTTTACGCACAGTATTCTGTGATGGAACATCGAGGAGTTCGGTCGAGCGAGAACAGAACAAAGAGTAGAGTGCAAATACAAAATAGAGGGAAAAATGAATGAAAAACAAAAACCAACGCTGCGTGCACGAAGCGAAACTTGATTTCACGGCTGCAACGAATGGAAAAAAGTATGCAAAAGAGGGGGATAGGAATAGCGCAGTTTTCCACAACGTCAAAGCAATTCATGTGGTTGCAAATGACATATACACACTTGAACTGGCGCAAGAGTACCGAGGAATACCTAATCACGTTTGCCTCTCGTTAGCAAGGTTTCCCAACTCGCTACACTCTTTTTCACTTTTTCCACCCTCCGCCGCCGCCACCTTCGTCTACAATCCGACCTTTACTGCTCGTTGCTTATCCCTTCCCTATACACTTAATTGCCAATGCTAATTCTCGCTTTTTCGGTGCATGCCACGACTTTATTCCTTCCTTATCCCGTTCATCGGCTACCTGCTCTTCTGTTTTCTTCCGCATTTCCTGCTGAAAACCCCAAGAAGAACCAAGAAAAATAAAAGAATCGCTTTCAAAAAGTTCATTTCTCTTGATTTTTATTTGATCACTTTTAACAACGCTATTTCGTAAGAAAGATAATCTCAAACGTTTATAAAAATTTTGTGACAATGAAAACAATATCATTATTAAAGAAGCTACACTCGCTTGTCTTACGTTCAAAGTAAAAGTAAATACTAAACAAATAAAACTAATTACATAATTTACCTTCGGTCGAATAAAGTATATTTTAAATTCTCGATTTTCTTGTTTAATAAAATAAATTGTGAAAAAACACATTAACGCCTACAGAATATGTATTTTTTTAAATAAATTGATTTCTATTGAACACGTGCATTGATAGACTTTATAAAATAATTTGATTTAATATATATTTTTATTTATTATATTACAAGTTTAAATTTTTATACATTTTACATTAATATTATGTACAATTTCTAAAATTTTAACTAATAAATAATCTTAATTTAATTGCAAAAATATGCGCAATTATTATTCCACTTATTTTGCAATTAAGTATCCAATGCGGTTTTTATCAAATTCTTCAGAATCTTCTTTAGAGAAGAAAATTGAACGAATTTAATATTTATCGAGATTTCAAAGTGAAAGGCATAGGTTTACGCGTATATTTTATGTGGTAAATACAAAATAGAAATCAATTTTTTGCCAATGATTTACACATCTTATTTCTTGTAAATATTGCTTAACAAAATTAAGAAAAGTTAAATTTACAATATACAACGAAAAGAATAGCAAGTATTTTTACTTATAAGTAAAAATTTACGGCCTTCCGTATAAATAATTTATACTTATATGTTTAATTTTTAATATAGAATCTTGTTATTCGGAAAAGAATTCTACTTGAAGTATAACAGTAATATTTAAAGTACATGTTTAGTAGAAACAAATTATGGAACATTCTAAATATAAATTTAAGCGACTAAATTATTTATATTTTTTTTATTTAAACATAAAAGTAGTATCCACAAAAAGAATATCAATCAAATTTACAATAAGTAGTGGAGAAAGTATTTACTTAGAATTTCTTAAAATAAATATAAAAATACTTTTACTCGTTTATTATTATAACTTTTAGCTCTCTTACAAAAGTCTGAAATATCAATTCATTTGTAGCTTTCAATAAAAATAACTTTGATGTTTTCAATAAGAATACATTTTTCAACACATCTTGTTACTTTCGAATCATTCTAGAATATAAACAAATAACGAACACATAATTTACTAGAAAAAATCCTAAAAAAGTCTATTTTCGAGCTTCGCGAATTAAATATGTAACAAAACTTATGTTTTGATTTAAACAAAATCTTGCATGTAACTGGGAGACGTATTTTATAGATAAGATTATTTTTAATTTTTATAATAAAGTAATAGTTATTTAATATTATCCATTAGTAGGTATTTTAAAACACGCACAACTTCATTCTTAATTTTAATTTGCAATTTTTTATTCAACGATTAAAAAAAACTTATAAAATCTTTATCAATTATCATTATTCTCACAATGCTCGGCGTCTATATTCCACTAAAAGTATTTGGGAGAATTTGTGCTTCCACATTGAAAAAATCGCATGCTTTTCTCGACGTTTTTTTATATAACTACTGCTACGTTTAGCGGTAAATAAAATAGTGCTTCTCTGTCTTGAGCACTTAAGGATAACGATTTGCACGACATGCCAAAAGAGACATTAAATGAAGAAATGCCTTCACACAAAATCGTAATGACCTTAGGTAACACAATCGCTGATAAAATAACTTTATTGTTTCTTTCGCTCAGTATTAAAATTCAATTATTGTCAGTGGATAAATTAAATTGAGATGAGAAAATAAAAATTCCTAATTCGTATTTAATTATTAATAAAATTAATATTAATCGATACCTCTAATCCGAAAGTTTGTGTGTGTGTATATGTATATATATACATATACAAACGTACATATATGATGAGAATATAATTTATGGACAGAAAGAAAAAAAGAGAGATACAAAACAGGCATCATTTCAAAAAACCTAAAATGCATATTACAATAAAAATAATAAATAGGCATGTATAGAAATACGAAACATTTTTTATTTACTCGAGGAAAAAAATATTTTAATTATTTTTTTGAATTACCTTAATATCGTACATTATAAATATAAACTGATAATATGAAAACGTTGTTGCAAAAAAATTCTAAGTAAGCGCGAAAAAAATTATATTGTTAATTATTTTGCTATGTAATCATGTTTTTACAACAACAAAAATTATCTAGAATTATTAAATTTAAAATTTTTTATAAGAAACATAAAAGAACATTAGAAATCAATGAAATATGAAAAAAACATAAAAAAATTGTTTTTAGAATTTTTAAATAATCTATTATATAGTTAATTTACTTACAATATCTATATTTTTAAGTTATTAGATTTCATTTCTTAATTGATTCAAAACCAATTATAAGAAATTATTTTATTTTTTGCGTTTTAAATATATTAAATATGACGGGAAAAGTTTTAAGAAACATTGAAAAATGAATAAATATTTATAAATGCAGACGATATATCTGAAAAACAGTAAATATATAAACTATTACACACGTAAAATAATTGAAAACCTTAAGAAACATTTATAATTTCACGCTTATAAAATGAATATTTTATACTGTTCTACTAGTAGAACTCATGACATTAAATCTATTATTATAATTTAGCAATTAAATAAAAAAAAGAAAATTGTGATTATGAAATATTCAATATCTAAATTAAAAATAAGTATAAAATATAGTAACAATTATTAATCAAAATTAACATTTTCCGTAAAAGGATATTCTTTAATTGCTTTCTATTACATTTTTTATTTAAAAATAATATTTAAATAAAAAATATTTTCCATATTTTTAAAATTTAAATAAAAAAATTTCTAAATCATATACTTCTTAATTTCCTAGTTATTAAAACTAATTATTAACTTTTTTTGGTTATATTAAACTTATTTTTTAAATATAAGTCGTATAAAGATTGTGAAAAAAAGTAAAAATAACGATTTAACTTACGAAATTGTGTTGAAAAGAAAAAAACGTTTGAAAATGCAGAAATTAATTACATTATTTTTTAAAAGAGTTTTCTTTTTTGGACAATTAGTTCTAACCGAAAATTTTAACTTCTTATTTTTTGAATGTAAATGAATACGTGTACGATATTTCAAAATACAAACAATTGCTATACGTAAATATGAAAATATTTCAAAGTTTAAAATAATAATTAAATGTTAATAATGTTCTAGTGTCTTTGATAATTTACATAACTAAGTAGGAATTTCTATTAAAATTACATACATAGAATGTATCAGTACTAGGCAGAGAACTACTGTATCCTCCTCGAGAAATACATTCCTTTACACCAGCGCCTCAATGAAATTACATACATTTGTGCACACCAGATGAAGGACAACAAGAGAGTTTGTAAAACTAATTAAGCGTAATTACAGCAAAATCGCACGAGCTTCTAATGACGAAAATTTAATACTAAGTGCCGGCTTAAGTATCTGAAATGTGATAGAATTTAAACATCTTTACATCTTTATATCAATTAAATAAAAAAAAGAAATAAAATTACTGAGTTGTTCAATTTACCTACAATAATAATAATAATAATAATAAATAAATAAATTAGATGTAACTTATAAGTCATTTGGAGCCAGCGTCAAAGCAAATTTATTGTATAAATTCAAAATTACCGTAAACATCGTTAAAAATTCTTAAAATATAATCGATCGAAATTTTTAAAGTTATTATTGCGTTTAAAACATTACGCAAACTAATCTGCTAATTAACCTTTGATTAAAAATCTGTTAAACGTATTTTAACTTACTTTTGGCGTACAACTGTACTAAACTGCCAACATAATAAGATACTGCAATTTGAACCAAAGATTATAGCACACATTCTTATATCTTAATTAAGAATACAAAATTTATAAGCAAAAATTTATTGCAAATCTTAACAATTAAAATAAGCGTTAAAATTTCAGGAAGTCGTATTTTCTGCACATTTAGACGATTTTCTTGAATAATTTCTAAATTAAATCTCAAATCACACTGTACTAATCTAGACTGCCTTGAATATTTTCAATCAATTTTAACATATTTATGCTAGGATGCTAAAAAATAAATTTACTTAATCATCATAATGTGTTGCAGTATTTTCGTCTTTTGAAGCCAAGTCTCCAAAACGTCTTATAATCATATAATTTATGAATTAAGTAATTATGAGGATTTCATTTAAGAATATCAATTATTGAATACGAAATTGTATCAAACCAAGTTTTATTCAGATATTAAATTAAAAATAAAGAAGTACAATTGAGAATTGGAAACTTTTTAACTTAAAAAATAATAACATTCACTAATCGCGTGCACATATTACCTACTGTATTGGTGCACTGCTGGTGCACTGTGCGTATTTTATAGTGAAAAATTTTACGTCACTTTCGATGAAACTCTTAAATAATTGCTTTTACTCATTTGCAGTACAATAATAACTAAATGCAGGTATTTTAAGAATCTTTTGTTGCGCCAGCGTATCGAATGAATATTGCTTTTACCACAACACCGATTATCGATCGAACATTGCATAACTGTTACTTTTATTAAAAATACTCTGATTTATACAAATTCACAGCGTATCGGTGGTTATGATATCGTCATAGTCTCATATTATAAATAATAATGGTTTAGTTACAATGCGCGGAGGAAGGAACATCGATGAAAAAACTCTTGTTACGGTGAAGCACGAGCTCCGACACGCAGCATTTTATAGAAACCACAAGGAACATTCCATTGGTTAAAATCTTGTAAAAAATAATTTTTAAATCGAAGTTCATTTTGTATTTATAGGTTTTTCATAAAAAGTGTTCTTGGATCGAACATTTATAAACCCTTGCGGTGCTGAAACTCGGGCAAAAAACGCTTTTAAATTGGAATATAACTTTAATGGATGTGGGACTCATGAAAAAGGAAATCCAGTATGTCTTAGGATCACATAAAAAGTGCGTTTGAATAGTAAGAGCCTATGCGTGAAGGCCTTTTACGTTAAATGAGATCGTATAAGAGCGTTAAAAAAACGTATTTGGCGTAACAAGAATCATGCGTTTATATAATACGTTAATTCTCGTAATAAAGTCGTTCGAGATCCGAATATTTTAAACTCGCAGGCGTAATTTCTGGGAGAAAAATGAAAGCCATAGGTGCCTAGTTATTTTCTCAAATTCCCTAGGCTCCGTCGACTTTGCCTTTAAAAAATATTACGCATTATTCTCGCCAGATGAATTTTTAAGCATTACATCGGAGCTTTCTTCGTTCGGTAAAACTTTTTAAGCCCGTCTTTATCAAGGGGTCGATACTAAAAAAAAAAAAAAAGAACGAAAGAAGGAAAAAGGAAAGGAGAAACTCGCGAGCCTTTGGCCCGAGCGACGAGATATGAAAAAGTTTCCCTCAAACGCGATTCGAGATGATGCACAGAAGGGTGTAAAGAGGAGGTCCGACGCGCGATATTGCAATACTGTTTGAGCAATCCTGTGCTCGGGACATGTGCGAAAAGCAAGCAAAGTCGTCGCGGTTTTGACTGGAGTCAACGCTTGCGGTAAGCCTCAGAGGGTGCAGAAATCGGAAGTCGGATAGTAGAGAAACGTTTCGGAACTGCTCCTCGCGGAGGGGGAGGGAATCGCCACTTCAAAGCCATCCGCCGACTCGCGTCGCCATTGAACCGCGGCTCGGCTTAGTTAATGAACTGTCCCGACGAGTCCGGGGGATGCCCCGTAAGTGCCTGGTTATCCATACGCGTGTCGCGCGGCCTCTGGTTACGCGGAAAATTGTATCGAGCGCCCGGGTTGTTCCCGAAAATATGTAACTTCCCTGAAATTGCGAGTTACGTTCTGCGCGGCTCTAAAGAGGATTTAACACCGTTGCGTAAGCGCCTCGCCCCGACCCGGACTTGCAAGGCATGCGCGCTTTATTTCGAAATTTCAAACTTCGTTCTGCCTGAGCTTTACTTTAGAATTGTGTTGTCTCTCTATTTGAACTGAAATATAGTATCAGCGGCGCGCGTACATTGTAAGTGGCTTTTTAATCCCGCGTTCAACTACTTCGTGCCCTTCACCTCGCGAAATCTATGATTCCGCATCCTGCTTAATGACTTTCTGGCATGTTCCTTCAAACAGCCGTAACAAATTACCGAACGAGGCACTTTTATGCGGTTCGTAAATTTCCCGAGAATTCAACGCTTTTTCCGCTACTGCTAATTATTTTGGCCCGATAAATTGTTGCATTATTTGCGATATTCAATTGTCTGATACCGAAAAAAAATTTTGTTCCATTAAAATTTTTTTAATACAAATAAAAGTCGTACAGAGTGCAATTACCGTTATTTGTTCGCTATTCGCTATTTTAACGTAAAGAAAAGGAATCAATTCTCGACTAAAGCTCTATCGTGCACAAACATTTAGATCCATAATGTAGTGTACACTCAAGTGAACCTGCAACGTTATTAATAATTTAATTATAAAAAGTCGTAATCTACAAATTGAAAAAGTTAAAGTTGTCAACTACGTAGTTCGTTAAA
This sequence comes from Platyscapa corneri, assembly GCA_018907185.1. Taxonomy (NCBI): domain Eukaryota; kingdom Metazoa; phylum Arthropoda; class Insecta; order Hymenoptera; family Agaonidae; genus Platyscapa; species Platyscapa corneri. Next base: position 2,242,787 of record JACCHW010000025.1, on the reverse strand, counting down.
TGTTATTTGAGCATACGAGTGTGTGTGTGTGTGTGTGTGTGTGTAGGATTATTTAATAAATTCAATGATATATTCCGTAATAATAGTATCTTTCGGACATATGCTTGCTTTATCGTAGTTATTCTTCGACTAAAATATGGTTTAATTTCTTATTAACTTAACTCGATTAAAATTCAACTTAGCTCAAATTTTTATATTTTAATTATTAAAAATTCTTACAATTGTCAAAACTATTTAGTAAATTAAAATCTAAAAATGATCGTTACTCCTCTACACTGAGATGAATTTTTCTTTGTTTACGTAGCACGATAAATAAGCGCATTTTATTGAAAATATGTAATTAATCAAATTGGTACGATAATAATTTTAATCAAACGTATATTTCTTCGAAATTTTATTCGAAAGGCACACGTGCCGATGTGACAAACTTGATAGTTTAATCGACTTTTATTTGCCATCAAAATTTTCTGATAGAATACGAATGCACCTGTCAAAATGTATTAAACTCAAATTTACGCAGGTAAGATTTTGAAAAATATTTCTATGGCCATAAAATCTGTAAAATATATTTCTTCCGATTCTTTTAACGACGGCATCAAATTTATAGTGATTGGTGATTTTCATATTTACAGTAATAATATAAAGTTAACTACGCACAAGATATCGAAAAACCATTAAGTCAGACTCGGAAAAAACAACACGCTAATCTTATTGAACAGAAAATACAGAAAACATCCAACAAAAGTTATTCCAAATAATTTTTCAAAGATATCAAATACAAAAACGAATAATAATATTCGTTTCATCTGAATTACTGAAAATTAATTATTAAACATAATGCACAATATTTTTCAAGAAGTCTTTAAATTAATTTTTTACTAGGCATTGATATTAAAAGCTTCGTATCCGAGTCGAAATACAATCTGTATTTTCATTCTTTTTTAAGCCATTACTTATGAAATAAATAAGATTTCTAAAAAATATATTTTTACGATGAGTTTAGTAATCAAAGCTCAACTTTCATACATAGAATAATGTTTGCTTAACTTAAATAAAAGAACAGATATTCAATGCGCAAATCTTCTTACGGTATCGATTATATACTACCGCGTACGCTCATAAATGTGTAAACATTTGCATACATATGTTTCTTAAACAGAGCATAAGTATTTTTTCTTTATGATTGTTTACACTTATACTATGTGTCCATATGCATATATGTTTGTATTCACTTTATAATTAAGAAAAATTCTTAACAATCAATTATAAAATTTTATCGTTAATAAAGCAATTAGTTCGGTAACAAAATAAAATCTTCAAATTTTAAATATTTTGTAACAAAGAGCTAAAAGGAATTTGTTTTTAAAATTTTTTAATTTATTTAGAATAATGCAATAACATTTGAAAGCTCATTTAAGTGCAACGATCAATCATTAAATCCAGTTATTCTATTATTGTTATTATTGTATTACCTGTCATTATTATTATTAAACTAAGTTCTTGCTCATTAGTTATTGAAGTAATTGAGTAAAAAAACGCTAAAGTGTAGGAAAACAAATTATTTGTTTTTACATTCAATGCATAGTGTACCAAAATTATGTACCTTAAAACTTAAATGATTGTCGCTCAAAGTGCAAGTTGCTTGTAAATAATTCTTGGTCTAGCATTTAAATAAAAATATTGTATAGCACAGAGTAGTGTTTAAGAAATTACACAAATAGAGGTGCCTTGTAAAAAATTTAATCTTTTAAACTCACCATAAAGTTTAATAAAAAAGCTCATCGAATATTGATTTCGATGAATCAAAAACAATTTGACGTCTTGAAGATTTATCGTTTTCACTTTATTTATCGAACCCGTAACAGATTATTTCCAAGAACTTTATCTTTCATACATTATTGCGTTTTAACTGCACAACGCGAAATAAGAGCCACACGATTAGGAAATAAATTATTGAGAAAAACAGCCGAATGAAAAAAAGCCTTTAAAAGGATTATCATATTGTCATATTTGCAGATGCATTGCACGCACATACTTAATATTCGTGCTGCTCCGGCCGATTTGTACATCGACATCGCGTTTGCTTAGTTTCGTTCGGAGAGTTCGTTAAAAATAACGACTAACTCGTTCATACGCTAAAAATTTAAGAAACCGACGAATAAAATAATTTCGAAGCGTCGCTCCTGAATTCGCCCCATTCCCCGCAATCCAATTCAAACAAAAAAAAGCTCAGAAGAGTTTAATTGTTCTTTCCTTTCATTCGCTCGGCGTATTGTTGAAATTAATAGACGCAGCTTCAATGTACAGCGCCGAAATGAACCGACTGCTAACAATGCGAAAGTTGGGAATGAGCAAGGAAGGACAAGTGAATAAGTTGGAAATCAAGAGGGCGGGGAGGTTCGGCTCATTGTTTGCACCGCGGCTGAAGGCTAGAGTACGTGTAACCTCTCGCCTCTCGTAGCGCTTAAGTTTGCAAGCCGCGAGGAGTTGCGAGTTGCGCGACGCGAGATCCGCAGCGCTTAGGAATCCGCTCGGCGGTCTTCGGCGTCTCGTGCCAGTCCGCACGGGACGAGGCGCCGCGCTTCCCCAACTTGGCCTTGCGAGAGCCGTTACGGCAAGAAGCAGCCGCATTGTTCTCCGATGCAAGTCCTGGACGAGCCCCAGGCACTGATCCCGGCGGAACCTGTCCCTGTCGCCGTTAGCGCCGCGGCCGCGTCGAGTCTTGAAAATTGGCGCGAAAGGGCTGTCAGCCCAAGTCACGTGTTCGCTGCAGCAGCGACGCCCACCGACAGCCAGAACCCGATAACCGAAATTCGCGACAAGAGAGACGAGCTCACCTGAATCATTGATGAATGCTGACAGGCGATGCTAAAACTCCCGCACTCCGACGGGGGGAAGCTCGACGAGCCCCGATGGCAGTAGCTGCCGTCGCAGCTGTGCATCCAGGGTGGGTACGGATCGTGGGCCTGACTGGCCTTCCTCGCACGAGGAGCTCGAGACCCCGGCAACCTGGAGCCGAAAGCGACGGGGCTGACCTGACTAGGGACCTGTACTTGGGCTCTACGCACGTTTAGGGCTCGTAAACGTCGAGATTCTCGTGCCGAAGCCGACCGCCATGTTTGCCGGAGGTGCACAAAGTTGCGCGCGTCGTCCTACCGATCGATTTCCCGCCTTCCCGGGACTCCTTTAATATCTGTGGAAGGGGAGCACCACCACGCGGGGCTGCACGTACGACAGAGAGAGAGAGGAAAAGCGGCTTCCATTTGGTTGCTGTTGTTGTTGCTCTTGTCGTGTCTATCGAATTGATAAATCGCTCGTTCCCCTTGTTTGCTTTTCGAATTTTATAAAAAGGAAAGAGAGAAAAGAAAAAACAAATAGCTCTCCGCGAACACGTTGGAGCTGCGCGATCGATACTTTTTTTACTCGCTAACATTATTGTCGCTGCTTGTGCAGGTAAGTTGCATTATCTCCTAGGCGATGGTTCTGTTGTATTTTTAAATGAGCGAACGCGTAAGTAAATATAATTAACTCGATTAATTTCAATTGCGTCCGATCGAACTCCTCGTTTTCTCTCGATTTCATTAAATTTAAATAGTTAATTTAGCAAACGTTGATAGCTGCATTGTGTTTGACATTTTAGCTTATTGTCTATTTACTGACTAGCCACCATAAAAGCATAAACACCACGTTACGGTATATTACAAATACACTAATGTTGTCAAACGTATTACAATATCCTAACGGAAGCTGTGATTTTCATTGATATTTAGCGGAAGATTTATCGTTGCATCCATAATATTCAAATTAAGGACACAACTTTTTTTAATCTACTATCTTCGATATTTATCAAATTATCATTCTGGAATTAAGTGTTGGGAAAAAATATATGTGATTATGTAGTTGTTAATGATTAACGTGTAATAACCACCAGTGTAATTCAATACTGTCATTGAAAAAAATGAAACTTATAAACATACGTATCCCCATGTTATGTATACTTTTCTATCGTGTCTCCTCTCTCTCCCTTCGCCTCCCTACTTACCTATTTTCTTAGCAGCTTACCCGTCTTTTACTTTACGTAATTTATTTTTCTCTTCACCTTTAATAATACAACTTAATATTTATAGCTTTATTTACAAGAATAATCTTAAGATTTAAGAAACACTTTTTTGCGAGACATTTATGTACACGAGTTCTTAAATTTAAGCCGTTGTACCCACGTACGAACTGTTTTGTCAAGGACTGCTAATATTTTTCAAGGCGGCTTAAGGAAACATTGTCTTCTTAAACTTCTTATGCTGACAATTATTTTACACTTCTTAATGAAAGCAAATGATTTCTACGAAAGCTTCAGATAAAGGCTGCTGCAATTTCAAGAAAACAAACGGAAAACTTGATCTCCCCTTGAACCTAGAAAAATAAAAATTCTTCTATTCTTGCATCAAACAACTGCAACAAAAAAGTTCCCGACTATTTGTTACTCCAAACACCTGCTGTTTTAAATTTAAATTTTTATTTTTCTCGACTTTATACTGGTAGCAACGCTTGGTAAAATGTCTAGCCTTTTCCAGCTTGTCAACTCACTGGATCATCTAGACACACTGAAATTATTCTTTTTGCCTTTAGCTTAAAATTCTTGATGCAAAACTATCTTACTTTGCAATACTGAATAATATTTTCAATTAAAAAATATGTAATGTTAAAAATTCTTTTTCTTTTAATATTTTACAAAAATCTTTTTAACAAGGTATACATATAAACAGTTTAATATATAATCCATTTGAAATATAATAACGTGTAAAATATTTAAAAAATCGTTTAAATAATTATAAATTAAAAAATTCTAATGTACTAATTTTTAATAATAGACTTGTATTTATATTTCTAATTTATCCCAAGTTACACATTAAATTAAAATAATTAACCCAATGGGTGCTATTTATTTAACGATAAAATTTTACATATATTGTTAAAAGTATAATGCACGGAACTATGAACATTCTGAAATTTAGTTATATTTTGTCAAAATGAAATTTTAACTAAATTTTTTTTCTTCAGACAAGTGTACATTTAATATTCAGTGGACATATAAATGTATGTAAATAAAAATTAAGTTTAACAACAACACATCTACACGAAATTTCTTTTACACGGATAATTACATAATTTAATGTAGTTTATCGCCACAAAAGAAATTTATGCAATTTTATAAATAATCTACTCGTAAAAATCCACCTTGAAGTAAATCATGAATGCTGACATAATTGAAATAATTGAAGCATGAATGTTTTAACACACGTAAATATGTAAAATTATTATTCTAGTATTGCATTAATACATAATTTTTATCAATCGCTGTAAGCAACACAAAAAGAACAAAGCGAGATATTTCACAGTTTATTCGTAAATAAAAAATACAGCACTTATTTAAAAATATGTGTGGTGCATTGATAATCTATTAAATTTGTTGTTTATTATTAAAAGGTAGGATAAAACTTCGGATCAATTGAATCGAAAGCAGATTTGTGCTTTACTGATAGTGAATGTAATCTGACGCACAAGCGATTAAATACTCAATGAGTATATGTTGTCTGGAAACCTCTTGAGATGTTTAATCGATTGTTGTCCAAATCCATTTAAAAAAGTGAATTGAAAATCATTTAAAGATCAAGTTGTGTATTCGTTGCTCAGAAGTAATCACTTTAAAAGTGCTTGCAGATTCGCACATATGCATATTTATCAAACTGTTTATTCAGAAAATAATTTTTCTAAGCAACCAATTATGTTTTACATTATTATTTTTCTTGTGCTCGAAATCTTTGGAATAATAATATAATTAAAACACTCGCTTTATAATAATTCATGTTTTTTTCTTACCATTGAAGGCCAGAAAACTTATCGTTTAAAATTTACTATTTAAATAGTTTATTTACGCAAATATTACTATTGTTTTGATAAATTTTATTAAAATTCGACAAAACTGACTTAGCATTCATTTTTGGTAAAACTTTTTTTCTATACTTTAATGATTTAATATAAATTTGAATAATTATGTAACAATTACTAATTAAAATTAAAATTTGAATAGTATTGAAAAACAATATACTTTATGTAGAAATTAATGATGTATAAAATAAAAACTATTTTAAATATCATAAACACGATTGATAAATAGACGTAAAAATGTATAAAATATTCGATATTTTATGTTTGAACGTATCTTAGAACTTACACAAAAATTATATTTAAGTACAATAATACTTTCGAGCCTTGGCAAGATATTTTCAAATGAAAAAGCATAAAAGTTTCAAAATATTAATAGCATTCACTTTTTAAAAATTTTTTTCACATACTTAAACAGCATTACTTTACCTTCATAAATCATCGTACTTTAGCGATTTCTTGTAAATTTTTTCTTGCACATTTTAAGCAATATTTTTTCTATTAATAATTTAAGCATCAATTTCTCTTTAGAGCATCAGCGGGTTAAAAACTCGGTTTGAAAAACCGAAAATAAAATAACTAGTAATTGATGAAGATGTAGTTTTTTTCATTAATTAGTAGCGTACATTGAAGGTTACCTTATTTTATAATTTGTCCTAAACAATGGATTTATCAATAAGTCCTATAAAGCAAATATTATATTATCTCACGCAACGAGATATGAATTTTTAGATTCCAAAGTAAATTACAAGCAATACAACTATTTGTCGCACCTCGGAAACGAATTACCAACTGAAAATACATTCGGCAGAAGCAGCAACGACTTATTCAAGATTTGATTTATTTGTAAGACGTTTCTCTAGCTCGGAATTTTATACCTCTTTTTCTAAGAGACTTATAGAAACGATGGGAAAAAGTTATTTTTTTAAAGTACAAAATGAAATTTGCCTGCATAGCATCATTCTTTTAAATGAATAAAAATAACGTCATCGGAAAGGAAATTTATTTTAAATCGTAATAAAAAATGTAAATTGAACGAACCAATTTATTAGGAAATTTTATAGATTGATTCCATTTATTAATAATTTTAACAAACGCAACGATTATTAATAGAATTTTTATAATAAATATTAAATGTATTGTAAATAGTAAAAAGTTTGCTCTAAATACAATATTAAAAAGGTGTTCATTGAAAAATGAAGTACTTGCTATTACTTATGCAGCTATAAATAAATGAACATTTTAAAACAATTATAATTGTGATAATGTTGTTTGGTGTGAAAAGTAACATTATCATAATGTTATTACGAATAAAAGGAACGCAAAGAAATTCCAGGCCATACGTTTAATCACGATAATAAATGAAAATATAAATCTTTTCAACGTTAATTTAGAGATTTAATTTACGCGTGCAGTTTATTGAGATACGAAAAACATTTGATCCCTCGAACCGTTATAATTGTTCTAAATAAATTCTTGAAAAAACTTCCTTTAATCACACTTTTAATGTTATCAATTTGATGTTTCGAGTACGCGGTAAGACGATTAACCTGCAGCAGAAATTGCGAAAATATTAGAAAATAAATTAAAAATCCTCGTGTTTAACGAGTTTCAACTTTAATAACATTCATGATCTGCATAAACAGGAAAAAAAGCCTTTTTTACTAAAAAAGAATTTGGTAAAAGCCCAGAAGAGAGCAGCGTCGAGATATGAAAATGCCCGAACGGGCAAACTTTTATTAATACACTTAAGTTTATTTAAGCGTGACAATCAAGTTACACATTGTTACAAAATTTTGAGAAATTTAAAGCCACTCGCTCAATGATTCTTCCGTAATCCACCAATGCGCGAAGTTGAATCAAGTGCCGAAGGTCGAACAATGCGGTGAAGGAATTCCGATTGATAGGGTTTTTCCGAAAGCTCCGAAATCTCCGAAAATCCGTGAGCGTGAAAACGATGTAAATGGTATGCCGGAATGAGGAGCGGTCCGCCCGTATTGAGCGTCCGCCATGCAGGTCCTTCATCGTGCGAGCATCAGCGTCCTAATCAGTTGATTTATCATTTGTTTCTCGTTAAAATGTCGAGTCCTGAGCTCGAACAAGTCGAACTTGTGTTGGCCGTCAGTCCGATCGCCCGCCTCGTGAGTTGGAAGTTTCGCAGGCTGTGATTTTTTGGATACCGGTTGCCGACTCGCCCTCGTCTTCGTGATGGATGGCGTCCGGCGCTCGGCGTCTCTCGACTGATTGCGATTCTCCGCTTTAACTGCTCGCTCGTTTTCGCTTCCCCTCGATTCTGACCTCGTCCTCCTCTCCTTAACAACGCGACGATATACGATATAGTGCGATTGAATCTGGAGGAGCAGCAAAAGGCCAAGCGCCCGGATATCCAGGTGCTTTTTCCTCTTTTTGCCGTGGAAAGGGCGCCGCGGGGACGGAGGAGAGGGGACTCCGAGCGCAGTACCGGAGTCTTATTTTTCTCTCCATCTCTCTCTCTCTCTGTGTGTGTGTGTGTCTGCCAAAAGGCTCTTGGCTCTGCCGGCCGGGCCCGAGCTTCGAAGTGCCGAAAGTGAGCGCAGCGCGAAAACGGATGTAGACACACGTTGCTGAAGTGCGTCGCGCGAGTGGCAAGTCGAAGACGACGCACTGCAGCACCTCCGGCGAACACAGAGAGCGCGAGGGGTCGGCGAGAAGGGGCGATGGCGGCGGAAAAAATGCTCGTCTTACCTTTGAGGCGTCCTTAGTGATTTCCACGGGAGCGGTGACTCCCGGCGCGGAGCTTTGAGGGCGTCCACAGCCTCCCCAAGTCTGCGAACACAAAGAAATCAGTTTGCCGGAGGCTATAAAGTAGAGACCCCGGAGAAATATGCGCACTCGAATTCCGATCTTCGATGGAGCGCGAAGGAACTGCAGCCGCTCTTGCGTTGTTAGGGTAATTCAACGCCGCTGCCAGTTCTCGTTACCCCCGATCAATTCTCCTCCTGCTCCTCCGTGGAAATTCCGTAATTGGCTTTTGAGAGCTTCATCAATAATCGATTCTTTATAGGGTCATTATGCATACGAGCGTCGGGGGCGGCACTTAAAAATCAAATATTGAAACGGTCGAGGGGGAGGTGCGGCCGGAATTAAAAGCGGACGCACGACGGCGCGCCGGCATAAAGGAGGCGCGTGGGCGCGGATGCAGTCTGCGGAAGACAAAGGGCCAAATCGAAATGTAATTTGCTGGGTGGAAGGCAAGGTTATCCACATGAGTCGTGAGAGGCAACCGCGTAACCATTTCGGCATCTCCGGCGAGGGTCGGTGCGGTCGGGCCCAGTCGCTTTGTGCGAATAATTGAATTTACGTTGGGATAGTGCCTTCCGAGTGCGCCAGCTCTTTCTCTTTCTCCGTCTCTCTCTCTCTCTCGTTTGGCCGGAGCCACTTAGTCCCATCCAGCCATCCATCCTTCGGGTTATTCCGAGCCTATCTCGAGCCCATCTCGAGCCCATCTCGCGCGAGATAACGCTGGAATTGGCCCTTTGCCGCGTCCGCTGGTCCCGTCGCGTGCCGTGCCTCCTTCCCTTCTCCCCAGCCCCGGCGTTTGTTTCATCTCGCGAGCTCCGCAGCCTCGGCCTCTAAGCGCTTTCGCAGCAGTCGGCCGCTTTTAATGGCCACGCGCGAATCGATGTTGTATTTATTCTTTTGCCGCCAGCATACATATGCAATTACGAGATTTTTCAGGTTCGCTAGACTGTAAAGTGCGAAGCTCACTCTCGCTGGAGCGCACTTAGAAAAACTAATTACTTTTTTACCCGTAAGCTTTTTATTCGCTTTTCTAGAAAGATTTTCCTTTGTTTTGTTTCTTGCGGCGAAGCTCGATCCTAATTAGCACGTGACTCGGTACTCGTAACTCCTGCAGTGATGAATTCTGAGAAGTTTCTGCTCAACTCCACTCCCTTTCGCACGCTCTCCCTTCCTTTCTCTCACTCTCGCTCTAGACTCTTTCCGCCTCTGATAGATATTTCGCGCCCGCTTGTGGAAACGTGAAATATCTTGTCCGCGAATCTACAAATATTTTTTTAGCCGAGAAATTTTCCCCGTAATATATTCTCACTGGCTTAGTCGAATTGCCGCCGAATAAAAGGTTAGCCAAATTAATGAGTTTGAATAAGTATGCAGCGAAAGTTGGGAAAAAAGAGAGAAACGGAAAAGTTGTAAAATTAAAGAGGAATAAAGGAATGAGAGACGAAAAGATGAGAGAAAGGAAAAGAGCTTGTGTAGGAAGGATGCTTCCGGAATCGAATGTACATAATGCCGGCGCGCAATTATCGTTAATTGTGCTCGACGTCGTCTTCGAGATCAAAAGTGACTGCAGCCTGTTATTCAATTACAGAATTCCATTCGTTCCTTTACAGGTGAGCAAAGAGGACAGTAGCAGAGGTCAAAGAAAACGAGTACATCCATTAGTCACGTGAATCAGGCAACTTTCTTCTTTCTCGCTCCCAGCTTTTTGCCATTCTCGCCCCCTATACTTACTATCATTTACCAAAAATTGTTCTGCGATAAAATTTTTATAAGAACGACTTTTATTCAACAAGTATATCACATTTTATAATACGCGGCAGATGTTTTAATAAAACTTTTTTCATAAACTTGTCGATTTAAACATTTTTATGGATTCATGTTCCGTTTCGAAACATTCAACTTTAATACACGAATTTTCAATCTGCATTAATCGTTGAAAAATCATTTTCCAACCAATAGAATAGAATTTATGTGATTTTATATGATAAAAAAAATCTAAAAGTGCATTGCCTTTTTTAATGGAATCGTGTCGATGTTCTAATAATGATTATATCGTTTGAAAAATATTGAAGTAAGAAATATTCTGCGACGAGCAAAAACTGCAGTTGGTATTGCTCGACTGACAAATTTTGATTTTTCAATTAACGAAATAAATGTAATTTGAATGGCTACTTGCATACGTACAATAATTGCGGAATATAGTTGTTGCATAATATAAATAGGAATTGTGATACATGGAAACTATTTTCACTAACTTTTACCGATAAAGTTATGTAATCATAAATATGCTAAAATTACGAACTATTATATCCAATTTATACGTACGTAGGGTATCTTAAATACTCGATCGATATAGATTAATTTATCTTTCGTATTTCTATATTACTACTTTTGCATATTAAAGACGTATTTATTTTTAATTGAAATTCTATTTTTTCGTCAAAAGAACGTTGCAATTTTATTTAGTTCAGGTATATGTAAGATATAGTTAAAAATTACGGAAAATAAATTACATTATGCGATGTCCAGAAACTAAATGAAACTAAACTAAAGTGGATCAATAAAGAATTTTAGGATAACATATTCATTCACCGCTACAAACACGCGTAAATTAATTTATGTGATAATTGTAAATAAAGTAAAGAATTTTTCTGACATTAATTGCGCATAAAAAACTTTTTTTTACTTCTTTAAGAAATAGTGTAAAAGAATGTAACGTTAGCTTCATTGTTCCGTTAATAATAACTAAATAAAGCTTTAAAGAGTAAATGATATATTTTTTCTTTTTCCTTCTTGGAACACTTTTATTCGGTATATCTTGAAATGCTTCTGAAATTGAGATGAAATCTTTAAAATAGAATTTCTAACATCTAGTGGAATTTGACAGAAAAGAACTAGAGTTTATTTGGTCACAAATATGTACATATCTTTATACGAGTGAATGTGTACCAGTTGGAAATTTATTAATTTTATTCTGTGATTTCTTTTTAGCTCTTCGTAATATTACTTTTATGTTGTAAATTTTTTTTCAATTTATAATATAATGTACAATTTTGTTTACGTTATGTAATATTTATATAATATACAAAAAGTATGCAATAATAAAATTACCGAAAATATAAAGAATACTATATTGATTTCGTGTTTACGCATGTATAAAATAAAGTTTTTTTAAAATAGAAATAATCTTCTTCTTTTTACCATTTTATACAAATTTTATACAAGATAAAACTAAGATAGTATCAATTGCTCAGAATACGAGATATCAGGTGAAAATATATTAGTTAAATAACACGAGTACGTATTTGTGTCAAAGTAAGATGCAAATAAAAATGTAGCAAAGTGCATTGCCTTTAAATAAATTTTCATAAAAAATGAATGGCTTAGATTGGATGAGTAATCAAAATAAAAGGGCAATTATAGGAATGAAGGACTTTATTTTTTCAGCGGTATAAGTAATCGAAAACTTATTTAAATATAACACGATACAACGTCAATAGTTTTATGTTTTAATATAATTTTAATTAAAATTTAAAAATCTTAGATTTGTAAAAATGTGTTCACGTATTAGTAAGGGCATTGAACTTGTAAATTAGGTAGTATTATTTAAAATTATAACGAAACACTGCTATTTATTTTGTAACAAATAAATTTTTAATAATTAATTGACATTTTTAAATTAAATAATAATAATAACATGTTATGTTAAAAAAATCTTTATTTAAATAAATTAAAAATTACAGTAAAAGAAGTTTACAGTTTCTTAAGTTGAATGATATTGTTGAAACATAAGAAAAATAGCCATTCAATTTACCTTGGAATTAAAATCCTAAAAAATATGCATTTGCGAATATTAGATGTTGACCTATTATTGCTGCAACTATTAATAGTAATACCAACAAGTTAGACTGTGTCTATGTATAGAAACTGAAAATAAAACGTTCATGTAAAAAGAAAGTATACGAACACATATGAGCTTATAATTGTTAAGCGTAAATACTCGCTTTTACTTTTTTTTTATAAAGTGAATAGTTATTTTATGCCACGATCGTTCTCCCTAATGAAATTATTATCGATATATCACTGACTTAAAGTAGCTTTGTCGTAAATCAGACGTGACGAATACATTTCAGAAAAAGTAAATATACTAAAGTACACGCCACAGAGTTAAGAATTTAGAAAACTGTTATCTATTTTGAGAAAAATTGTTATAATGAATGCAAAAAACCGAATATATAAGTATTATTACTAGACTTTACGAATATATCTTTATTTAACCAATTATGGTCATCTAAATTTTAGAAAAGGTGGAAAAATACGTCTTCCTTAATGGACTTTTAATTTCCAGATAATAAAAAGATCGAATTATTGAAAAATCATTTAATTGGCATTATTCGATTAAAAATGCGCGTAAAATTAAAAACACCCCGTGTCTAATATTACGAAATAATTCATTTGTTTCGATCACCATTTTCATCATATATTTTACCATGTTTTTTACATGTAGGATCATTATGAAAAAAGGGTAGTATTACTTTCTTTCGCGAGTTTCACGAGCAGCTAAAAGCATGCGACGCCATCGACGACTTTGAACTCTCGACAAACGTATATCTTTTAAAATACCAACTAAATAAATAATGCATTTTCGCAAAGATTTGATTTTTTTCACGTCAACGAGATATTTCTAGGTAGTCGAGTCTTTTTCAAGTCGAACCTTTTCTGATTGTCGAGTGGATATTTGCACTGAACATCAAGTAGGACTGCGAATCGCAACGAGCATTAGTAGCGCTGATACGTCGTTGCCACCTCTCGAGTCTCACATGCAACTTTGTTACTTTACAGATGCATTGTACTTTTAAAATTCATTTTCTTTTCCAGGTCGAAAAATAAACTACCGTCACTTGTGCGCATCAAATTGTTGCGTTTACTACAAGAGCTGATTTTTGGAGAAATTCTCAACGTTGCGCCAAATCTTACGCAATACTTCAAGCAGCAAAATGCAAGATTGGTTTTGCCGCGCGATTTACAACGCGCATAATTATAACAACAATAACGGGGAATTGCAGTGGAGGGGTAAGGAGTAGTTCAAGGAGAAGAGAAGATAGTATAATGTGTACACGTTTCAACTTAGCTAAATCTACCGAATTCATCAGGAAGGCTGCTATAGCCCGATACTGCCTAACGGGATGAAATGCAAAACGGAGAACTTGCTTAAGTACTAATCTGACACTCTCGGTCGCTTGCAAAGGCGCTACACACCACCAGACGCCTGATGGTCAATCCCCGTGGTACTCTCCCTCGGCTACGACGCACCTTTCCCGTCTAATCACGCATGCACTTCAATCCCACAAGAATGTTAATAAACAAGAGCACGGAAGTACCGTACGTAAAAAAGCATTGCGCGAGAGCTGCTTCAACATTCTGTCGTTTCATAACTAATTATTTAAATTTTACATGATATAAGAGTGATAATCAAATATTTGTAAACGACACTTATTGTAGCTCCGTATTCTCTACAGTCACGAAATATTTCGAATCAAATATTACATCTAGATCAAATGTACACTCTAGACTGCAAAAATATTACAGAATTATAAACGTTTACTTTCAATGCTATAATCATTTAAAAATTCTGAAAACTCGAGTGCAAATATTTATTTCAATTATGGAACGTAATGATGAATTAAATTTTTTAGTTTTGCGGTAGCAAACAGTTGCGCGAGGGTTTGGATGCTCGGCTCGGAGGAAGTGGTGGACAGGAAAAAACAGTTAAATCCATTTTTTGCATGGACCTGTAGAGAACGACGTTAAATATGCTTCCATAATTGGCAATCGCGCGTTGTTATCATTTTATCAACTTGGCAAGGTAGCCGAGCAGCGTCAAATAGATAATATCAATTTCGCGTTTAATGTGTATTTGCAATTTTTATGTTTTTTCCTCTCCACGACTGGTGAATATTACATGCGTTAAGAACTTAAATTTATAAGGTGATCGTTAAAAGAAAGTTAAAATATACTTAAACGCTTAGGTAGGATAAATATTACCAGATGCTTTTGTGCAGCGGAGAGTATTTTTTTTCGATTCAATGCACTCGCCGCATCACCGTATGACCTTCGCCTTACAAGACATTCTCTCTGTAAAATATTTAAAACAATATTCGGCATCACCATTATTATTAATGGTATTGTATTCTTGTAGAAATTATTTTTATTATTATTATTGTTGTTGTTGTTGTTGTTGTTGTTGTTGTTGTTGTTGTTGTTGTTTTCGACGTTGTTTTTGTTGTTATTGTTATACGCAACTGATCTAACCAACGACTGCTTAGTCGAAGCGGTGTGCTATTACAGACGATGTTTCTGGAATATTGAGACCCTCGCGGAATACTTAGTCTTACCTCAGCAAGCAAAGCTCTGCCGGAGCAGTTAATCTCCTATTTACTCTTGATATTGAAACAGCGAGTCAAAGGTTTATAACTAAAGAGCGAATAAAAAATGCTAATGTTATTACTTGCACATTGAAATAGAGGAAGAAAATGTAACCAAAGATTGCTATTTTGCATAGGTAAATAATTGACGTTGGTAAATAGCGACAGAAAAGATAAAATAATTTATCAGCTAAAATAAATTATAACGCTTTAGCAGCTGTTAGCAATAGTTAAAGATACCTTCCTTCCCTTGGCGCATAATCGAACGTGTCTTCTTAAAAGTGAAGAAAATAGGATAAAGAAGGAAAGCAAAGTATCTGGGGAAAGACTTAACGGGATAAATTGAACGTTGCAGCGAGAACATTATCTACGCCAGACAATGACAAGAAGCCGGAAAAGAATAAAAATTAATTATCCAACAATAAATGAAATGTAAATTGAAACGATTGTTTTGTATTCTACATTTATTGTATTATTATATAATTATATAATTTGTTGTATTATATATATATATTGAATTGTAACGTCAAGTTTATGAGGGGAAATTCCACGCGTTGCACTTGGAACAATCTACTGGTTTTCCTTTACAAAAGTAGAACAATGATGCAATTAATTTATTCAACAATAACGAACGAGATGCTTTTCAAGCTAAAAATATGAAATATGGCGGCTGAGAGCAGACATTTTCACATTCACGAATTCGAATAAAATTAAAAATGCAAAAGAGCTACTTTAGGGATCAGAAACATAAGTAGCTATACTTTTAAAGATGAAGAGATGAGATACCAGTCATCAAGAGATTCTTAAACTGTCGCTGAATATTATCAGTATAATGACGCAGTGCATCGCCATTGTGCCATTCACCGAAGAAGCTGTTGAGGCAATGATATAATTAACCCATACACGAACCCAGAGTGAGTCAATTATATAATGAAGCACTGAAAAAAGTAAACACGTTAATGCAGCTTCCTTGGGTACGACAATGAAAATAAATATTGCAACGAGACCAACAAGAATACCGTGAGCTACCAGCATCATAGAAGGGTACACAAAGGGTATAATGCAAACTCATTGTGTTGACTCTGCAACAAAGCATCGATTGAGCCGGGAACAACAAAACACACCACTGAATCACATTCATATAAGGTGTTATAACAGCTTCTATCTGTGATCGCTCAGTCGTTTCGATAATTCTGCAAGATAAAAGAATAAAAGAACGGAAACAAAACGGCCGCAGGCTTATTGATTCAGATCTGCTTCGACGAAATAATAATAAATTTTTTAATGAAAGACCGTATCTAAAAAAACACGAGATAGCCTTGAAATAATCGTATTTTGCGCAGACGTGAACAATTAACAAACTGTTAATAAGCCAATTTCTTAGCTATTGACAATAAAGTGAGACGAGTAGCTCGTACATATTTAGAGATACAAAAACTACAGCTGCTATCATTGTTCTCGCAATCATCGCTAACCGTTACTCCAATTATTCTGTTTACATTTTATTGTTATTTTTTGTTTTCATTGTTATTGTCGCTTGTTTTTTTTTTTTTTTTTTTTAATTTCAAGCTATAGCGTACAGCTTTCCTTTTTAAATCACCCCTTTTACATTTCCTAGGGCTGCTCAAAAACTTCGTTTAATTATCTTTTAGTTTCTATCTCATTTGCTTTCATAATATTAATTTCTATTTAGTTTAATCCTACTAATTGAGTTATCGTTATAATATTCAATAAACTATAGAACTTTCCTTTCAAACAACATTAAATACACTCAGTTATATTCTGTTCTCATTGTTTATTTTAAGCGTTATTTCTACGCGTTATACTTTAAAATATTACAAAGCTAGTTCCTTAATATTTTTAAAAACAAATCTCTCGCGTTATATAAAATTATTTTTTCAGTTAATTGTTAAATCAAACTTCTTAATTGTATTTTCACCGATCCAAGTTATTTTAACTGCATACTATACTTCTTTAAAGTCTAGGGATTATCTTTGAACGCGGCGACTACAATGATATACAAAATTGAATTTTCATATGACATTTTACAATAGGCGGTGCACAATGTAAGTCCTGTAATTGATTATTTTACTTTATTTAAGCTTTTATCGTTAAAATGATAATTTCTTGAATACAACTCAACTATAAACACTGTTAATGAGTTAATGAATTTTTGAAACTAATGCTATTAAACAGTACTTAATTAATGCAACTATCAATTCGTCAGTACCTGAAGTTTAATATCTTTTTAATACGTTGATGGCAGTAAATATCCCATGAAAACTAGTTATTTCGAGGTAAAGTTCAATCCTGATAAATTTCATCGTATCCGTTTCAGTTTAATTTTTATTAATAAATAATAGTTGGTAAAATTTCTTCTTATCTATTTATATCAGCTACTAAAATCCATTTATATTTTACATCATATTTGACCTACTTTTCACACATTTCCTAATCCAGTTTATATCGATGGGCGCTTTACAAGTGTTATACTTCTTACTAACATTTTATACTTTCAGTATTTTGTTTTTCTCTTTTCACATTTTCGTTCAAAATATAAATTTTATGTCTTTTATAGAACTGAAATATTTTATAAAACTATTTTACTAATATTATTTAGATTTATTATTATGACCTTACACTACTCGTTGCTACGTATACTTTTATTATCAAATTACGCATAACCATCTTTAATTTGATGTTTTAAATTATTGTAGTTCTTGCTATTTTATCGCAGCTTTGCTATTTCCTTGAAATACTTAACTCTTATTATCGCCTACCTGGATTCATCTAAGCTGATTAAATATTTCATTGTAAAAATTAATTGCCTGTTCCTTTTTTACAATTTCTTGCGTCAAACATTTTTGTATTCTATCCTGATTTAGCAATATATTTTCCTAATAGGATTTCAATTCTATCCGTTCTATAAATAATGAAAATAGTAATCTGTAACTATAAAAATGCAACGTGAAGTTTATTTCTTTTATAGATTAAGAATCAATTTAGATAAATATACGTTTGTAGACATCTAGGTTATCGAACACGTAACTTTCTATTTGAAAAGTGTAATTTTTTCAATTAAATTCTTTCAAGCAGTAAATTTTATTACTTTTATATCGTTTTATTACTTTAATCATTCAAATTTATTCAATTTATGGTTGGTTTTGAAATTATTTATTTCTATATGTGAAATATATTGGATTACTCTAGTTCGTTACATTACCTGTCTTTTACATTTCTTATTTCTGTTACGGTAATTTAATTTGAAAAATCATAGGTATTACAATTCTAATAATCGTAAAATTTTAAAGAACAGCTTCTTAATACATATTAATATTTTTAATTTAGCTAAATTAAAGAAATTAAATTAAAACATTAAATTTCTACCGTAAATATTGTAATTCTAAAGCAAATTTTAAGTTCCGTGCATTCAGATTCAAGTAATCCTATTAGTCATAAGTATTTTAAAAGCTTGTAGTAATCCCAAGTTTTTTAAGAAAACTTTACTGTGAATAATAATTTTATAAAACCTTAATAATTGTATATACTTACACTTGCTCTTCCTTGTAAATGTAAAATTTATATACAACTTTTATATAACCAATTTATCACGCATAGACAACTACATAATTCGTCCTAAAAAAGACAAATATAAATTTACCTTTTTTTCTCTAAAAATTGTTAGACATTATTACGAACGCGTGTAAGTATAAATAATTAACATGTGCAACAATGGAATTGGGTTGAAGCACAAGCTCTAAGTATTTGCTTAGTACAAGCCGAAAACATACATTTTCTTTTTCATTTTTTTTCTTTCATTGTTGGAGCAAAATCGGTTAACAATAATAATATAATATTTTCCACTCTTCAATTTTCTTGCTAGCAATAAAATTGTTTTACTTGTGAAGAAATTTTATCTTCAAATTTATCCAGGACTAGTATATCTCAGTTCTAAGCGACAATCCGAATGCATTCGATACTAGATTTTGATAATATTATAGTTGAATTTTTATAGCACAAAATAGTGCAAAGAAAATTTTCAAGGAATATTAAAAATAGACAATTATTTCGTGATTTTATTTATGTATACGATGGAACAAATTTTATTAAGTTACAGATACATTTTTCTACTTCAAGATAATAACTAAAATATCAAAATTAAAAAATAAAATCCTAATCAGAAATAATCTTTTTAGAATTTAGATGTCATAAAATATTTAACGCGATATCTCGTATAAAATCAATTTGCCAGTCGAGTAAGTCAGAAGGATCTCGAGTCGATTTTCTATGACGGTTACTATTCTGACACCACAAGCGTATTGTAGTGATAGGCAATTTAAAAAATTGCCCATACGAAGCAAAACAACGAATAAAATGTGCATTCCTGTATAATTCGAATGGTGTCGTAGAATTGCAGACGATACAACAAGCGCAGTTGGCACCTGTGGGTACTAAATTTACAAACATCGATGGATAAAAGTCGAGGAATGGCGGTTGAGGCTGTAATAATGCAAAGCAAGCTGGGCCTTTGCCCCGAAACAATTGATCTATTCGCGCGGGTCGGTCGACAACCATAGAAGGGTCGAGCACTCGAGTCAGTTTAAGAAGCCTAAATTGCCTCGTAGAATTAATAAATTAATTAAACCCGCGCACTCGACCTTTATAGCAGTGAAATAATTATGGAGGCTAGCCGAGCGGCGCTTCGCTAGAGGGTCTGCTTCATTAAAAGCTGTGTCAAGTTGCGCACGAGTCGCGTTGCCATCGAAGGCTGTTGGGCTGCAACGACTACTCGTGCCAAATTTTATTTCATACGTGCGAGGTGGCGAGGCCGCGCGATTTACCAATTTACCGATTTACCTCCGCGGAGGTCCAGACTTTACTGCATCAGCTCATTACCGGCATC
Organism: Platyscapa corneri; assembly: GCA_018907185.1. NCBI lineage: Eukaryota > Metazoa > Arthropoda > Insecta > Hymenoptera > Agaonidae > Platyscapa > Platyscapa corneri. The sequence continues at coordinate 2,222,735 of JACCHW010000025.1, read as the reverse complement.
AGCGGCCCCAGGACGAGTTTCGGTTGAATCAATAATGCACGATTATTCGTACGGGGGGGGGGGGCGCCCGATCAAGCTGGATTTTTAATTTTATTTTGAATCGGACGTCGTTCTATTATTTGGTATTCGGAATTCCTTTAAATTCGGGGGAGTGCATGGAAAATGTGCATAATTCGTCGGCGTCTAGAAGCCGTTGACGCGTCAAGCCGCTGATATCGTTAAGATTAATTTTTAATTTTAAGCGAAAATGATTTTTCATTTTTATGCTTCGATATAAAAAATTTCGGTCGCCTTCGAATGCCTTTTGAGCGAGTCAGAATACACTTCTCATTATCAAATCAATTCAAACATTAACAAAATTGCAAATGGAATGCACTTGTCTATTTTATTGCACCGATTTGAATAAAAGCGTTGCAGGTAATTTGTTAAGTGTATCGTACGAAAAAATGCATTGCTGGAAGTCTGAGATATTATAATTATTTTGATCGTAGTTTTTAAATTTTTTTTAAAAGTTCACTCACCTTGACTTGCAGTTGAGCGCTTGAAATTTGGCGACAACAGAATTGACAATTTTTAAAAGCAAAATAAAAATAGTGTAGCTAAGTGTCATTTGATACTGTGCCTCGTTTAAATATCATAACTTTGCATTTGGATAAGATTTTCATGCGAATTTTTTTAATCGAAGAAACTCTTCCAGGAGCCACTACTGGGTTGAATTATTATTGCTGAGCTTTTAACAATTATTCGTCGACGTATTCGCTTGATTACTAATGAATTAACGTTGAACGTGCGGAGTAAATTGAGAAAAATAAGAAATTCTAGAATACAAAGTATCGGAAAGTATAATAAAATGCTGGGTTAGATAAAATGGCGAAATCGCGGCAATCGTGGAAGTAAGAAAGGGTCCGTAAAGGGCTTCGCCTTTCCAGCAGAGCGGAAGATGCTACTATAAAATGTGGAAAGGAAGGAAACTTGTGCATCGTGCATTCTACTGCTTATTAGATTGAAGCTGATAGGCTAAGGTCTAGTTGCGCGCAAGACGCTCCCTTTCGTCTAACTCGCTTTAGCCAAATTGTGTAAGAGTTGCGTAAAATTACACGGAATTGGAAATTAAGAACCTGGATTGAAAAATATCTGCTAAAATCGTTTGGAGGATTTTTCCTCATTTAAATTGTTTGACGTCGAAGTTATACTAAATTGAAATTTCTAAAGTAAGCAAACATTCTCACTCGACCTAATTTAATAGTGTTTAACTCTCGTAATGGGAAAGAAACGAAAATTTAGTTTAACCAACAACTTTATTTATAAATTCTTCATTTTCAAAATAAGCGAGATGTTTAAATGAAATTGATTAAATGTGAAATGAGATTTTTTAACAGAGTGCCGTAATACACATCGATGAAACAGTTATCCATTCATAATATCCAACCATAATTTAAAAATTTTTGCGCATCATTTATCTGCAAATTAATTATTGGAGCATCTACTCGTGCCCTATTACCCTTTAATACCATTTAATCTTAGACTACTTTCGATTCACTATTAATCTCCTGACTAACTAATGGTGATAAATAATTAATTAGGCATCCAGAAAAATATGTCGATTTTTTCTTTAATTTACTATTGGAATTGTTTTAATAAATTTGCACGATGTATAGTTTCCGTTTAAATTTCATAACCTGAAATAAAACAATCTTTCATGTAATATTTATTTCATAAGTAATTTAGAACGTGCCATTTACTTAATGCGCAGCAATTATCTAAAAATAGAGTAGAAAGTTACACGCATCTCAACTAAAATTATGCGTACTTCAAATAGACGTGCAATTATTAAATTACATTATATAAATATGTGAATACGTTAAACGCTATTTATAAAGTTGCTTTCGAAAAGTTATGAATATTAAGACAAGTTCACTTAGAATAATATCACCCTTAAATCTAACGTATTTATTTATAAGCAATTGAAAATGTATAGCAGAATTAAAAATTTTTTAATTAAAATTTTTTAAAAATATTTTGCTCGAACTTATAATAAGAGATGTGCACCCTGGAGTATTTTAAAAACTATTTTCTTGTGGCGTAATTTAATAAACTAAAGTACTGAATTTAAATTCTAAGCTAGAATTTTAAATTTCATACATTTCGTATTATTTGAATTTGGTATAAATTGAATCGACTTTAAAAAATTTATAGTTTAAATAAATGTAAGATTATGAAAAAATTAGATGAATTAGTTCGTTAAGCTGACGATGATTGGAATTTACAAGGCACCGTTGACCAGTCGATTAAAAAATTTAGCCTGAATTTAGTGATAAGCGAAGGCCAAATAATAAGAATAAAGTAGATAGTATTTTTAAAAAATTACACCGTACGTTATAATTGCAAAATACAGAGCAAGAGAGAAAGAAAAAGCACGGTAAAAGAGGCCGAAAAGCACAGGAGCGCGAGCCTCGAGCTGAACTTCGCACTCCCGCAGCTTCCGTCAACAATCATAAATCTGAGGAGGTGGCTCGATAGGAATGTAGCCGAACGTACTTTGGGCCGGAGACGTTCGCGGTCGGGTCCGAGGGAGCGGTCCAGATGCACAGAGGCCGGCCTGATACTTAGGTAATCTTGGAGGGTGTAAGGTCGGAAGGCTGGTCGCGAGGTTATCTTGGCGGGACTTTCCCCAGCGGATCGGTGCCCCTCCAGCACGCGTCGGTAAAAGCTCTGCTCGCTGTGATCATCCCTGGGGAACGAGGCAGAGCTCCGGCCGGTTTCCTTCGGCACCGCCACCATCTCCGTCTCCTCCTCCTCCACTTGCGCCACCACCTCGAAAAGCTCACAGCGGCGCTCGTCGGAGCTGTCGCCGCAAATCGAGAGCCGGCTGTTCCCTAGGGAGCGCAGCTTCCGAAGCCGCTCGACACCTGCACGATCAGCCGCACGATAACCTCTGGCCGTTTCCTTGGGTGCGCGTAAAAGTCCACGCTCGAGTTGACTGGAGACCGGCTAGTCGCGCGATTTTTCCACTTGCAATTTTTCAAAGGGATCGTGGATCGAAAAAGGCCGAATACGCTGCTTTTGCCGGTTCGCTTAGGTTATTTAAAGCCGTCGAGACGCATGTGTCGCTTTTTAAATCTTACTCCGTCATAAATATGACAATTTATTATAATTCACTAGATTCTCTTGGGCAAACGTATTATCGCGGCCGAGCATTAAATCCTTTAATTTTAATGCAAATTTTATTTTGATATCCGCCTTTCGCTTTTAACGCGATAAAATTGTCAAAGTTAGGTGCGAAGATAAACTTTTGTTTCCAAATGTGCTCGCGTTTGGTTTTATTCTGCTTTTATACACAGAGCTTTCCGACAAACTGCGAGGCCAAAATTGCGTTAGACGAATAAAATAATAAATAAATGATCGTTTGTATAAATTTGAATTATCGATCTCTGCAAGCTTGCCGCATCTTATACAGAACTGAGGTCTTGTTATAGAGTAAACGAGGGATGAAATTTAAACAGTGGCAACAGTTTCGCCGCGAAAATAAATTTAAATATTAACATAACTGAAAGGCTTTAAAAGCTTGCGGCTGTGTTTTAACTTACCTCTGCTCAAAGGTTTTAATTTAATATGCTTTTTATTTGTTACTCGTTTCGTCATTCGGAGATGTACCGCTGCAGGAGAAAATTGGACGCAATTCCGGATGCTAGTAATTTCACAAAGAATCGCGCTTTATTTCGCGAAATATGCTTGTATTCACTGCAATTAATACTCGATGGAATTGCAGAGAATTCGATTAAATCCGGCGAATTAAAAATGAATAAAATAATGTTTCGAGAGCGAGTTTTTAAATTGCAAAATTGCAGGCCAGCACAGCCGTAATTGCGATAAAAATTTGAGCCTCGGTGGAGGATTCGAGGGGCTTTGAAGGGAGTTAACGGATTGTTGGGAGCGATCATCGGCGCGTTGGGGAGGGCGAAAGAGGAAAAAAGTCTATCTCACTGAGTCTCCGGTGATAAAGTTCCAAGTAAGATTCGGGACGACTCGAGGATCGCTGGAACACTAGTCGCGGCACCGTAGCGGAGGCTTTGTCCTGCTTCGTGGATTCCTCTCGACCTCGTGCCCGGCTCCAGCACGAATACGGCGACGAATCGCGGGGAATCCGTGGCTCGCGGTGGAATGCCTGCAGTGACGTTCCTGCGGGTTTCGGCGTGATTTCCTTTTCGGCTTCGATGGCCGGCGAATGTTCCAGCGGGCGACAGTTTGAAAGCGAAAGCGAGGACGAGGACGAGGAGAAGGCCATCGACGACGGCGGCGACGACGTCAGCGACGACAACGACGATGAGAAGATGCTGGCGGTACTGCTGGAGCTGGAGGAGCCAGGCACCCCCGACGCTGCCGTCCGCCATTGTGACCGACGCCGACCGTCGTCGCCGACTCTTGCAATTATCGCATTCTTCGCGCTCCGCTCGCACAACTCGTCTGCGGTTTCATTACCGCTCTTGAAGCCTCGTGAGAAACAAGTTCCACAGCTTGTTATTCACTTAATCCTTATAATCGCCATTCTATTCTTTACCCCGAGTCTTTCGAATAAACTTATTTATTTCTGTCGAACACCCGACGTGCGTTCGGCTCGAAAATTTAGCAAGAATTCACTGCAATGTTTTCCATTGTTCGCGCGCACCAACGTTGCTGGAGGCACTCGGAATGCTTACAGTGGATTCCACAACGCGCGTATCATGTTTTACATTACAACTAATTCCGGTGAAATTTATTTCTTATTTTTTTTTTTTATTACAGGCTAATCTTAATTTATTCTCAGCGAATAATTCGCTTGCGTTCAAAAATCTAATTTCGTAAATTAGCTTTGACTCGATCGGCTTAGAACTTTGGCAGACTTTATCTATTGCCGACTTAGGTTAGCAGTGTGTTAAAACTAAAAAAAGTTACCACTGCATGTCTTGGGTGCTTCCGGGGAACTTCGGATTGGATCATTTTCTAAGGAGTCCAACGAGTACACTGACATCACCTCGATTAAAATTTAAAAGAAAGGCTCTCCGCGACAAAAATTCATCGTAATGAATCATAATCCGCAATTTAATTAGCTTTTATGGACTGAAGTTGTCCTTTATCATTCGTAAACAGAAGCCAACAACGTCGATGTGTCGAAGATATTGGAATAAACTTTACGCTACATTTTTAATATTTTAGACCATAATTTATCTACGAATCGGTAAAAAACGTGTGCATACTAATTAATTACAAAACGGTTTCAATAGATTAGTCTCAGCTATAAACAATTGTTTTTTTTTTTTAAACAAATTTACTACCAGCGCAGGTAAACAAAGTGACTTGCTGAAATTGTCGACGACAATAAAAACTAAATTCCTTGCAAAAATATCTTTTGAAATCAATTTTGCTAGATGAATCGAATAAAAGTTAAATTGTGAAACTATGCTTTTTAAATACAGTGTACGTAATATAGTGTATTAAAAATCGTAAAATAGTAAACTTTAAAAAAAAGTATGTTGATTCCTTATTTTGGAGCATTTTATTCATTATTACATTTATAAAATAAAATCCTCTGTCAACTGTTGAAATGTAAATTATTATAGTTTTGGAAAATGTGGGAGAATTCAATACTAGAAAAACTAGTTTGTAATTAAACGTGTATTGCCAAAATTCGAAAAAAGTATTTGATTATAACACTTTGGCTGCAATAAACAATATTATAAAGAAATGCTCTACAGCCCATCCTATGTGCTGTTTTGTAACTGAAACTAAAAGTCATTTTACAATAAAAATATTCGAAGTATCAAACCAATCGTCTTAAAATTTGAAATCTGTAATAAATATCCACAGAGTCAACAGACGCACTTTACTTTACCTACTTTAATCTCAACAATATGTAGAAACATATACATTACTAAATCCTACTATAATAATGCTATTATAAAAAATTAAGTATTAATCCAACATAAAAACGCTATTGTTAGCAAATATGTACGATCATTCTAAATCCGAAACAATTTTGTGTAACAGTTTACAAAGCCAGAATTATTTTACAAGCGAATGTAATAAGCTCTATAAAAAAAATCTTGTACTACGATCCTAAGTAACGTTTAGAAGTTTACAACTACAAGTGCAGTATAAAATCAGCGCGATAAAAATGTAAAGGGACGTAGGAAAGTAGGAAAGGCAGAGAATTGATCGATTAATCATTTTTCTGCTGGGCATTTTCCTACTTAGGAAAAAGAAATTGTGACACGATTTGCATGATAACGTATGAATTAAATATTTTGAGGTAAATGATGTTTGATGATGTTTCGGCAGCAAAATAACAGGGGAAGAAATTAATTATTTTCAGCGCCCTTAATTTCGTAAGCTGATGATGACGCTCGGTCGTCTTCGTTAAACTTTCGAATTCTCTGCATTTCTGTTCGCCGAGTTCTGAAATTGAAAATATAGGAACAATATATACGTCGGACTGTGCCTTGGTTATTGTTATTTAAATGTAGTCGAGCGGATTGTCAAGTGAAAAGCCACGCAGACAGTCGCATTGTTTTACCTGTCAAGCGTTTCTTCACGTACTCGCTCTTCCTTGCGACTCTGCAGAACTCGAAAAGCGATGCAAATCACAATTAATAATATCGGTACCACGCAGCCCAAAATAATACCGGAAGCCATTCCAGCTTGACGTGAACTAAATTCTTGTTGACCTGATAAATTTTTCAAAGTTTACATTTTATTCATTTTTTGTAAGCTCTAATATCGCATGCGACGGTGATAAGGGTGAGGAATGAAAATTTCACAAAATAACTCCAGCGGAAATTTCCATTCCACACATAAAAAACAAAAAAAAACGCAGAAAATCTATTCAAATTTTAACAATCATCGCGAAAGCTTAAGCTCGTGGAATAGAAATTTCCTATATACCTGTTTACGAGTATAAAAATGTTTATTGTAGCAATAAAGGAGTACATAAAATGTTAACTGATAATATTCACGTTTACAACCTTTTATAAATAAAACACTGACATTTATCATCGGCCGAAAGTCGAAAGTTCGTTAACAATTTAACAAGCGAACTGCAATCGTCGTCCACTCGGATCCTCGATATTTTTAGCTCTCAACGTCATTTCTATTCCACGATTTTTAAGCTGCTCGTACAATATCTTAAGTGGGACGTAACGTCCAATGGCGAATGGCTGAAACGTTCAAACAGAGACGCGCCGGAGACGAATCCCCCTTTCACGTACCACACCGAGTTACCCAATAATGTTTATCTCAAACGTACAAAGCTATACAAAGAGAAGATAAAAAAGTACGCGCTCGCGTTTATCGAGTCCCGCTATCAGCCCAGCGCGATGCATCTAGCGCACCGTCGACTCAACCATACCTATCCGAAGGTTTATTCTAGCAAAAATAATTAACAGCCGATCGCCAGCAGCGCGTGATAATAATCGTTTGTGCTCGGGAAAGTTAAAGCGTAGCGACGCGAAACGTGAAACGGAGCTGTGGAAGCGCGTGTCCGATGATTCGAGCGCTCTCCTTCGCGCACTAGCCCACATTCGTCTAAAAAACAAAGCGGATAACAGGAAGGAGAGGAGGCAAAAGGGGGGTGCTGCGATGCGACGGATGGAATGCGGTCAGACGTCGCTCTGCCTGGCAGGGTGTGTGTGCGGCTCGAGGCTCGCCGGGGGATGCTTGTAGCCTGCGCCGATGGTCGACACAGGACTGCTGGAATGCTCCTTGAGGGAGAGATCCCAGTCCTTGTCCTCGAAGTCGATGTCGGGTTTGCCGGGTAGCGGCTCGTGCGTCCGGTAGACCGCGTCGTACTTGCGCCGCTTGTGGCCGGCCTCCTTGGAGCTCGAATCGCTGAGGGCCGAGGAGGTCCGGAACTTCTCGGGTGTGGCCAACCTCGTCGAGCCCGAGCCGTGGTCTGAGAAGCGCCACGAGTGCGCGGCCCCGCTATCCGTCTCTTTTTTGTGGACCAACGCGAATACCGTCCCGACTAGGATCAGGGCGGGGATCAAAACCGCTGCTATTATACCCATCGTCGTCCAGGCGGTCCGCTGCGAGTATTCGATTTGTCCTGTGCGCGCGAGCGTGTGTTACAACCCGACATTTTCTCGCCACTCGCTCGCCTTCGTTCCACTCAATGTGCGTATTTATTTTCGTCAAAAACATGCGCTCCGCTCGACTCGTCGCCCTCTCTCGTGAAAAAGTGCAGCCTCGACGTTAATCGACTAGCGCACCGTTCGATTTCGACTCGGGGTCGCATATTTTTGACGGGAATAAATGGTCGATTAAAGAGCAATGAAGTCGTTGTGACAGGGGCAACGAAATACTTACGAAGACACTCGGTGTAACCATTTTCTGGAATATCCCACCGACCATCCGGCAAACAGATTCGCCTTTGATCGCCGATGAGTACGAAATCCTGATTGCATTCAAAAGTAACTCTCGTCCCGGGCACGAAGAGGAAATTGCTCTTTCTTCCGAAGCGTGGCGTTTCCAGGATTCCACACGATATTACTGCCGAGTTCGAACATTGATAAATAATTTTGCCGGGCAAATAAAGATTGGGGAGAGAGATGGAAACACTTACTCCTTCTCGAATTGGTTGCTCGTATTTGCGTAAATGTATCGTAATAATTCCTCGTGAAATGCGCTAAATCTCGATTTAAACTCATGGCGTAATCATACTGACACTGATAAGAATCGCCGCACAAATCGTGCGCCCGGATAATGTCGACTGTTCTGAAAGCGATATTTAAACATTTTTTATCCGAATTAAATTTCATATTCGCTTACGATTGCAATGCAGTCCGACAACAAGAGTGCGTAAACTGATTGATAAAGCTGATTAAAGGACTAAAATAGGCTCTGGACACAAGAGCTTGTTACACGCGTGTAAATAATAAAGATTTACCTGTTGGGAGGTAAAATTTCTTCGGGCGTCCTTCTCCACTCGGGCTCGAACGTTCTATTCGCGTAATAACTGGCCGTGCGACCGAACTCTCTCGTGAACAGCGATCCACCCTTGTACGGATCCTCTCGGTCCTCTAATAGCCAATTTATAGCGAAATCTTTGTGAACTGCTTCGAAGTTATTGAGATTGCTGATCGAGGACAACATGCCGTCGGGATTCGTCAAGTCATCGATAATGTCGTAGCTCCAGTTTCCCAAAAGTCCCCTCGTTTTGTTCTTCGCAAAAATCATTCGTGCAGTTAGAAAAGGCTATTAACGAGCCTTGCCAATAAGAATGCATTATTTTACCATGTAAGACCAAGGCAAGTAAACTCGGGCAGTCATAAAACCTTGATTTTCCACGACCTCGACTCCTGCCCCGGTATCAAACATTATGATGACTTCGCTCTGATTGAGGATGTAAGTGGGTGTGTAAACAACAACACCGGCAAAGTGCTGAAACTTCAAAGAATTTCTATCGAAATAGACTCTCTTGTTATCTGCAAAGACGTCCAGTCGATAACGCCATTGAGCATGATTTGGTCTCAATCTGACCTCGATCGTCGCTGAATTGTTTCCTCTCGCTGAAAGCAAAATTGCGGTATTTTTTTTTATTTACTCGCGTTCATTTTACCCTTTTAATACCACAATCAACTACGCACTTAATTTACTTTCGGTATTATTTAAATTAAACGATCGTCGTACATTAGTAATACAACACTGAGCAATTTTTTATTCCATACTATTTATTTATCTGTACTCGTGCTTCAATAATTTGTAATATAGATTAAAACAATTACATAACCTACACAAAATAAACACTTATACCTGAATAACGATCACAAATATTGTTTCAATTATTTAGAAGCCCAAAGTGAATTACGACTAATAACAGCAATGTAGTCGGTAAATAGTAATTTACAACGTTTATTTATAATAATAACGAATTAATACAGTTAAAGTGATTGTGTGAGAAGCAGATTCGCGAAAAATGATCTATCGTAGAGAATATGCTTTCGACTATTATTTTAAAGACAAGCTAATTATTTTATAAATCTAATACGATAATGACGTACTATCTTGAGCTTTCATAAAATTATAGAAGAGTTGCGATATTTTTACTGTAAACGAGCCATTTCGCAATCGTTACAATGAGTTTGTAAAATAAAAACTATATTTTTCCTTACCTAGAGTAAATTGTGTATTCTCCTCGTGGCATCGTAAAAATAAAATCTACTACTCTCATTAAAATATCTATTTTTAAATACGTTTAAAACTATTTCTCTGTATTACAAACACGTAAAACTTTAAATAGATAATAAAACTAAAATAAATTGAGAATTTATTGCCTTCATTCTTATTTGTAGAATTCAATATTATTTATTTCTAAGTAATTGAAATAAATCAAGTTGAAAAAATACAATCTCGATAATATATATTTAATTCATTATTGTAGTTTTTTACGTAAAAGCTGCCTTACTTAAGTCGTAAAAAAACTTATTTACGATATACGCCTTAGTATAATAAATCAACATCTTAGTAATGAAATTAAAGGATTTAAAGATTTGCTTTGTAATTACACTGCAATGCAAACTCTAAATTATATATCAAATAAAGAGCATTTTTAATAAATCAGCATTTATTTTAAAGCTTCCAAAAACACGTACGATTGGTCAAATACATAAAAGTGTATACAGTTCATTTAAAGAACTGTATATTAGAAAATTATTTTTTTTTATGATAAAAAAAAACCTTATTTTAAACATTCTTAATCGATATCTACACAATAAATTTTTTAAATGCGTGAAAAAAGTATAATATGCTTTATTGGCTGTTGTCAGTGACGAGTCAGATGTTTCAAATAAAATAACTAATTGAAATAGGTAATAATTGCTAGCTGCAAGTAAAAAAATTATCATGTTTCATTTAATAGACTAAAATGAATCTTATTAATATTGAAAAATAATTTCAATTTATTAGGAAAAGTATGCCACTTATGTAAATCGATACTTTTCATTCTACGAATACCCGAGCTTCAATTAATCGACTAGGAAATGAAATATCAGCGACATAACGTAATTTATAATTATGCAAATTCCTTTTCGAAATTAGCCAATTAGTCGAAAAGTAATAGTTAGGACGCGCTTTAGGAGCATTGCTATCTTTCGCGCGCAAAAATGAGAAGCAAACGTAGAGAAGTTTAAAATTGAAACGAATTTTTACTCGAGTATTGGAACAATCGATTCGTAAGCAGCAATTTGCAACGAAACCACGTTTCTCGCAAACTGCGACTTTTATTACAGACTAGGATTTAAAAAAGAAGTACAAAACTCAAAAGAGGAAAAATAACCTGCGACAGATGTCAATTGGGTGGCTCGTACCTCCCCGTAAAAATTATCAGAGAGCTGCTCGAATCTCGCCTGAACGTCAAGCTTATCCCTTACGTCATCGACCCGCACGAGCACGAACTCGCCCTTGCCGTTAAAGGTGTACTCGAGGCCGTCAAAGGTGGCGACGTGGGGGTCGCCGAAAACGGCGCCGATCGAGGGCGACTGATAGGCGATGCAGTCCTGGGAGGGTCTGCGCTCGAAGCGGTAGGTCTCGCAGCCCACGGACTGCTCCTCCTGCCAGAGGCAGCACATGTACATCGGCACCATATCGTGGAACCAGTGCGACAGTGTCGGCACTTTGTTCGCCTCGTTCCAGGGCAGGTAGCCGAGGTTGTGGGACCGACGCGGCCTCGAACCCCACTGCTGATCGTAGGTCAGCATAAGCATGTTGTTCTTGTCGTAGCAGCACTGCTGTTCCGATCCGTCGAGGCTAAACTCATCATAATTTTCATTATCATTACAATCGCCGTTGCAACAGGCGCTGCGAACGCCCCCGAAACGCTGCATATACCCAGTTGCATTCGTTTATTTACGCGTTTAAACGATAGAAATAATGACGCTGAGCTTCTTTTCAGTCTAGCGAAAGGTCGTACAAGGTCGTACTGGATTTTACTCGGAAGGTGCATTAGGACTCGTTAACAAGATCGAGCTGAAGGGGAAAAATCGTTCCGAGGACAACGCGACGCGTGTCGTGGAAGCAACAGAAACAGCCTCGATGGCGATTCGCCCAGCAGCAGCACTTTCGGATAAATGAAAAACGTTGCGAATCTCGAATTTTCACTATGCGAAACGAATTGCGAATTACGAAGCAATTTGCAAAGGTATGCAACGTCCTCCGAGAGAGCATTCCGAGAAGGAGTTTCGCGTTGAGTGAACTCACTTGGGCGCCCCGGTGGTCACGCAATGTATAGCGCCCCGGTTGTAATAGCAGTCCGGGTTGGAGTCCTTGTCGCAATTGTAATCGGGCAAGAAGCGTCCCTTGTCATTGAGGGCGTGTTCCAGAGTGCAAGGGCACAGCGACACCTCCGCAGCAAAATTCTTCAGATACCTGTCGTGCATAATCCATTGGTCGCAGAGACGCTGCGGCCAGCGATTTCCGTGCAGCCGCTCCCACTGGGGCCCGAAGTACCATCCCAGAGGAATCGGCTTGCTCCAGAGTACCCTAATGTTAACCGCGCATTTACATACATAACTCCTCGTATTCAAAAAATGAGACGCATTACGTCGCTTCGGTGAATTCGAGTTACTTACGGGGTTATATCCAGGCCTGAATACTGCGAGGGGTTCGTCAAGTTAATTTGGAGAAAGCCGAACTGCATGTCATTGGTAAACTCGTCGTTACGACCTGCGAAATTGGCGGGCGTTATTACGTAGGAGCCGGAATTCGCTGCCCCTTCCTGTAAAATTGATTATCGTCAAGCGCACAAAAAGGGCTCGAGTTTTTATTTTTTATTCGGAGCGGTAAATTTTTACAATTTCCGATCGTAAAAGCAAAATGAGCAGACCTCTATCATATTTATATATTCAAGCTCAGGCCTTATAGTTGTTTCTCGGTAGCCCCACAAAGATATTTGAACCACAGCGTTCAAATTACTCGTCAAGTTATATTGATTCCAGGTGATTTTTATTTCTGCCGGATTGCGCTCGTGTACCGCCCTTGTAGTAAAAAATATCTTCTCGGTTGCCGAGGCGGGTGTTTCTATCGTAAACACAAATAACACAATACATCCACAATTAGTCCTCTGGTGCGGGGCTATACTTTAAAAATCAATCTTATCTAAAAAATTGCTTTGCAATACGTAATTTTATTATTATGCACACACTGGTATTATTTAAACGTTACTTTTCCTTCTATTCTAGCAAAAGAAAACATTATTTAAATGACGCGATTTTGAAATTACACTCATTACCTGTAGCTCCTGGCACTTAAATTAACCAATTTTCTGATAAATTTTTTGCTGCAACTAAACATTATTTAAATGTTTACTGTATTTTGCAGATTTAAGGGACACGTTTTTTTATCTCTATATATATATATGGAATTTTTCAAGAAACTATGGAAATAAGATGATTGGTGTACGCGAGAGAATAATTAGTTCTTTCATGAGTCAACGAATATCGAGAAACTTCGACTCGTTCTGTTTAAAAATAAATTTCAATGGTAACAAAGGAATTTGATAATGTAATTAGAAAACTTCAAAAAGAGGGTGAATTAATATTTACCGTACGTTAAAGCAAACAATGCATTTGATCTTTTTTCACTCGCAATAACAAGCTCAACGATATTACGAAATAATATATATATATATATGTGTGTAAATATTATTTGCAAATAAGTGGGAAAATAAAACCTTTACGGCCCTTTGAATTGTTGGCCATTAACTTCTGCTGAAAAAAATGTACGTAAAATTTATTAAACAGTCGAAATATTTTATTACTAATATTACTCAAGTGTAGAATAAGCAAATAAAAATACTTTGCTTTGATTTTTAACGTAAACTCAAATTAACCGAGCTTTTATTTGATTTTTTACGCATGAAATAAAGCGCGAATTTTTCCATACAATTTCTCGTGTTTAAAAGTAGAAGCCATCGAAAGATAAAAAGGCAGATATAACAAAACTTAATTGCTTTTATCTTTTTCGTTAAAACAAAACTTTAGCTATAAGTTTAACTACGAAAAGATTTTTGAACAATTTGAACGTACATTATCGGTTAATGCATTTTCGAGCCGTCGTAATCATCGTGAGATCTATAGTTTATCAGAGTTCAACGACACCCCGCGAGAAGCCACTAGCTGTCATTCGAATACGCGCGAGCTGTTTGCTTATTATAAAAACTTTTTTAACTGCTCGACGAAGATGACAATTCGTTAAAAATACTCGAATAATCGATCGGAAACTTCGAGAAAAAGAGAAAAAACGTCGAGCGCGTTCATCGGAGTCCGAGCATCGATTATTGAGAGTAATATCTTTATCGGTCGTTATGCTCGAGGATCTGGTGCCTCTCGTTCTCGCGGCTCCAAGTTTCCCACGAACGCTTGGCTCACCGATAAAGAACTTTCCCTTCCAGTCGTATCGACCGCTGTTGACGGCGACCGCGAAGCGGATGTAACCCTCGGCCTTAACGAACGGCTGCACGCAAATGGCCCTGTTGGTGTCGATGACAGTGCCGACGACCTCCTCCGTGTCGAAGCGACATCTGACCTTGTCGTTGGGCAGGAAGCAGGGCCCCGTGATGTTGACGACGGTGCCGCCCAGCATGTTGCCGCTCTCCGGTGCAAAGACCAGGGGCAGGTGCGCCCCAGCTGGGAACAAAAAATTGCCGAGCTTTCGAGGTTGGCTGAACGCGCGATTACGCGTGCGACGGGACGCTCCTTACCGATATCCTTGTTACAGGTGCCCAGCATGATTTTCTCGTCGATACGGAATATGTGACGTCCCGGGAATCCATTCGCCCAGCCGCGACCCGAGAGATCGCGCAGAGTGGACGCCTGCGAATACGGCGTGTACTCGTAACTCTGAGTTCCATTTCCGGCGTTGAATCCGATCTAGAAAAGAAACTTCTTATCATCCACTTCGCATGTTCATACCTTTTCCATAAAACATAAAATGCGCATTTTTCACCTTTTCTTATTTCCAGTACGCATAAACCGGACCGTAAAAAGCAACTATTATTTTAAATCTTTCGAGATAACTAGATAAAAGAATCACTTTCCCGGCGTATTCCTTGCCCGGATTTATTTATAGGGCGTATGCTCTTTTTATAATGGCGCTGTCTGCAGACGTTCTATTCAAAATTTAGCGACTAATCATTGGTGAAAATTCGCGAATTTATGCAGTTCGGCGCGTTTTTAGCGCGCTCTTTAATAATTAAGCGCACGTAAATAAATTAAGGTGTTTCCGCTCGAACGAGTCGATATAAATTCCGATAAAAATCAAAATGGAATGCTAATGATAAAAAAAAAGCATAATACCTATTCTGCATAAGTGAATAGCTTTGAAACAATAGCTTTGATCAGTAGAATAAACTCGATCGTCCTGTAGCGCATAATTGTAATTTATTCTTGCATTAAACTTGAGTAACACTTTGGAAATAATGTCTTTGGGAGCCGCGTCTCTAATAATTCCGATTGAAGCCCATAAATATTTGTTTCAAATCTAATGATAGACGAGAGCCTTATGAAAGACAATCGAATTCAAATTTCATACGAATCAAAATAGTTCTTCAATTAGAGGCGTTAATGCGCGTTCAACAGAGTGGCAACTCGGGGAGCAAAAATCAATATCGTACAACCCCTTTGACATGATTTCAATGGTGCGTTAAAATGATAAGGAATAGATGAATAAAATCAACTTACAGGTGCATCTATCATTTCCGATAAATAAAAATTTATACAACAAATGTTCTTATTCTCCGAGCAAAATAAATGGCTTTTACGACCGAAAAAATTACTCGTGCGCTACATTCCAATTTAAATAAATGTTACATAAAGTTCCAGCGCCTTTTTCCGAGCTTCGCCAAAATGCCAATAACACGTTTTCCAGTTTTTCAAATAAAAAATTGTTTAATTAGCGAGGGAAAACTGTTGAAAGGCAAAATTACAGCGAAACGTGTAATACAGCGCAATGAAACGAAAGCATCCCAAGGAGAAATAAAAAGTTCCCTTACGTAAGCCGGTACACCGCCTTCGCCTCCTGTAGTGTCGCCGCCAGCCTCCGTGTGACTCGTCCATTGCATGTCCAAGTAGTTAAAAATTGCGTAGGTGTAGACCTCGTCGGTGGCGAGGACCAGTTGGAAGGTATTGGTCTTGGAGAGGGAGATATCGATTCCGCCGGCGAAAGACATGTTCTTCCACGTGACGATGACGGCGTGTTTCGGATAGAAGGAGTCAGCGCCAACGACACCCTCACGGATGTCCCAAGTCAAGCGCTCGCGCATCTCCACGCCGAACTGATCGCTTCTCTTCTGCAGGTCTCTTTCCAATCTAAAACCCATCCCCGAACCGTCGCTCACTGACTCGTCTTTTTCAAATATTCCATTATGTTTCAGAGCCTTGCTCTTGACTAAATGATAAGACGCGCGACCGCTTGTGCTTGCAATTTATAAAGGGCTTATCGAGTCGTCAGCGTTTGATACATCGAAAATGGACTCGCGTTAGTTTATTCGTTTATATTCATGGCTTTCCTCCTCTTTAATGGCAGATTTAGCTCGCACTCGATAATTAAGCCACTAGTCGACATTTGTCGCATACGGGATTATAAAAGCATACCGGAAATAAACTCCAGGTCTTCGCTGGTCGACGTCCGTGGGTTTTAGCTGACCGATCCGGCATTTGCTGAAGAAAATACCGATGAAAGCCGGATCGTTCGTTTTGGGCCAGTCTTTCACCGGGAACACGAGCGGATACGTGTAGTGCTCCGGGGGGTCGCTGAATTCCAGGAAGCCATTCATCGAGAGCTGCAAATTACAAATCAGCACTTGTACGACTAAATAATCTTGACAAGGTGTAAAATAAGTGTAAACTGAAGTAATAACTAACTCTCGTGTAATTGTATCGGAAGCCGAAAAATGGTAGCTGGAAATTGAAATTCTTGTGAATTTGCGGGATGGAATTATGAATATCGGTTTGGTAATCTCCGAGGTTGTTATCGGCCCCTTTGTCAAAGTACCAGTACATGAATTTCGATCGTATTACTCGTAACCTCGTTTCAGTCATGACATAATTAGGTGTCGACTGATCTGACTTTGGAGCGTATCGATCCGCTTCTGGGTCATCTGAGTCTACAATTTTAATTAGACGCCCTTAGTAATAAGAACTTATCTTACAAAATTATTTCGAGAAGATTTTATTTTACATTAAAATCTCATTAAAATTGTTTTGATGAACTTAAATTTTACATTATGATAGTCTTCGTGAAAGTTTCAACGTTTTAAACAATCCTAGGTCCATTAAAAACTTTATAATAATAAATAATCTTGATAATATTCGCCTTTTTATAACAAAAAGTTGATAAAATAATATTAAATTTTTATGCTCGATTCTTGTTTACATAGTGTAAGAATGCGTGAAAGGCATTTCGACTTTGCAAATAAATTGAAATTCAGAAATTCCTTTTCAGAATATTAATCGCAGATTTTTATTCGTTACTTATTTTAAGCATTGCCTTCTGGCGCACTGATCTGTGAAAACTCAAATATTAATTATAAAAACGATATTGTTGTATATACGCGTTGATTGTTTCTGAACGCGATTGGAACTATTCAATCTAATCGTAGGTGCTAGAATTATTAACTAAGCCGTGAGTAATAAGTGATCCTTTACATATTTACGCACCAAATTAAACATTTGAATAGCTATATCTATGTAAATATTTTTTTAGCTGCAAATATTTCTTTATGCTCAGGATTCGAAACGATCGAATTAAAAATTTTTAGGTATTGTTTAAAACACATTATCAATCTTTTTATTCGTTTTTGGATGAATCATTTTGTTTTAATTTTAAACTCGCGTCATCGTATAAAAAACGTTACGGTCAGGGGATATATATTATTATCTTAGAAGGTAATAGGAAAATTGAACGGTAAATGAAAAAATTAAACAGTAAATAAAAATGTATTAACGACGCATAGAGTGCAACAATAACTTAATAAGTACAGTTGCAGCTTAAAAGTTAGTAAATTTTTAATTATAATTTGTAGCGTAGAAAGATTTTAGGGTAATTTTAATTTTTTAGCATGTAATATAAAATTTAATATCAATAGCGCTGACCGTAATTATTTCAAATTAGTCACATTAGTTTTCATTCGCTTTTTAAGCATAAAAATAAAAAAGTATTTATACTTTTAGAAATATTTAAATATTATTAGCTGACGCATCACATGAAAATTAAACATAACTTTGACTTTTAATATAAGTTACCTAAATGTTGGACATCCAATTTGGTCTATTACGTGCTTACTTAAATTAAATAGAAACTCAAATATCACCTGGAATATAAAAATTCAAAACATGCCATTCCTACCTTTATGAATAATTAAGTTTTAACGATTTTGCAATTTGTGTAACTTTTACCAAAATTAAAATCAAATTACAATTACTATCCTCTATAATATTTACAAACAAAAGACGGAATTTGATAAAAAAATAATTTTATTATTTGAAACTCGAATATTGTATCTTTCGCAATATAAATGTTATCTATTCATGGTAAAAACTATTATCATGACAATGTCGTTACTTATCATAAGTTATTCAATTTTTTTCAAAATTATTTTAAATAAAATTTTGTTTTCTTCAAGGTTTCGACATAAAAAGAACCTTTCAAATTTATGTTTTACACACATTGCAACCAGTAATCCTTGTGCTACGTGATTTGTTCGAATAATACCATGTTAAAAGAATTTTTTATGTAAATAAAAATATACGTATTGAATGACAATAAAAGGAGAAAATACAAAGCCACATATTTTACAAAGATGCCTTTTGCACCAACTTTTCAATTATATAAACCATACCTGAAAATAAAATAAATTCGCGACAAAAACGTTCCTTGTTTTTTTGTAAACTAATGATGTACTTAATTTCCACGTGGCAAAAATGAAAAACGTATTTTCTATAATTTTACAGTTTAAACAAGCAAACTAAAGACCTTTTTTTATAAAAGATAAATGCAGTTATAGTCTTAAAAGAATGAATCTGTAAAATGAAAGAAAACAGTCGTCGATTCCAAGTCAAGATTTCAATGACTAATCTCCAAGTGAAAATACAACAGGTACACTTACGACATATTTCACTACAGTTTGAAAAGCGTAGTACAATTGGAGATATGATGATTCATAAGCGATTCACGCAACGAAGCTAGAAACTGATAAAACTCCAAGATATAAATGATGTGGATGATAAAAAAATTGATAGGAGGTGTCGCTGAAGTTGACGCATCACAAACACCGGCTCCATACTACGATTAAACACATGTACTAAGTGTTAATTTTTTTTACTTTCATTTAATTATCTATCGTTAAAATCGTTATTTGATTATTCATATGTAAATAAATGCACTATAATTTATTTAGATGTTTTAACCTAAAATTTCTGCAATTTATAAATGCAGTACAATTGGTATCTAAATTTAACGAGAGTAAAGTTGGAAAAGGGATAATTGCAAATTCGAGCTGCAAAGTGAAAAGACGGCGAGAGACGAAATTTTCCGCTGCCTATCCAAAATGAATTGCTCTGCTTTCCGTGAAAAGTTAGACGATGGCTGAAACGAAAATAGGCCCCATGAGGCGTGAACGAAGGCGCGGCAAAAGCCGATTCGGTGATAAGCGACACGGCGATTTTTGTTCTCTCAAAAGTAGCACGTCATTTCCTTTACCGTATCTCACGTATTTCCCACTAGCTTCATCACTGCCTAGCATCCTAGGCGACATGCCCCTCGGTCCCTCTATTTCCGCTGCGCTGCTAGCCGATTCCGGCCCCGCGTACGTATTTACATGTCTGCTCTCCACCCTTTCTATCTCTTCTTCCCTTGTCATCGCAGCCTCGGGAGTTTCATTCTGCTTTCCCGTCAGATCCTCCAGTTCGGAGATCCCCAAGCCGGTCGACGTGTCCTGCTCGACGTCCTCGTGGCCGCTCAATCCGAACATGCTCTCGTAGGTTTCGTGCACCAAGTGACCTCGAGCGCGCTTGCAAACGAACACACTGATGGCGATTACGAGGACGAGCGGGGCGTCGCGCACCCGAGACATTCGTAGACGCATTTCCCGGCTTTTCCGTGGTAAGACGGCGACGATTCGATCAGTTGAAAGGGACTCCAAGTCCGCTTGCCATTCGCAAACCCTCGCACCGCGATTGCACTTGTCACGCTCTACCGTTATCTCGACGAAAAGGAGATGGGAATTCGGACAGGAGTTATCTGCGCGAGGCAACTGCAGGAGAAATCCGTGGAGTGACTGAACGCCGAGTGAAAAAACGAGAGCCCAAGGCGGACCGCGTGATAACATTAGGGAGATAGTGAAGATAAGGCCGAAACGCTTATCTCTCACGGCGTACGCGACAGCCCATGGCCCGTAAACTTACGCAGCAGGTAAGTGAGGCAATGCAATGTGGAATGGATAGATACGGTACGGGGCCTCTTGACCCAATTTACAAAAGGGCGCTGCTCCCACTTTGTTGACGCGCTTACGTTGTGCTGCAGGTTTCTAGCGATCCTCTTTTAAATAATATTTGAGAGGACCGCTTTTACTCACTTTGCTTTCGGTCACAATTTTTTTGAATTATATTTACACACGATACAGGCAATTTATAAATACTGCAAATATGCTTCTTTTTATTAGACCTTTACAATTGATGACATATTAGTATAAAAGTGAAAATAAAATTATAGCCATATATTTGAATTTGAAAATAAAGTAAAAAATTTATTGTTCATTCATTTAGAGAAACATGAAAATTATATTTTATTCGAGTTCCAAAAGACTTGAAATATTCATGTACAAGATCATTAAAATCTCCAAAAATTGTCTGAAGAATAGAACAGAAAAGAAAAGGAAAAATATTTTCGTTTAATTTAGACATATATTCACAACTTTTTTCACAAAAACGTTCAACATATAAATCCACGCAAATTTCAAATCAATTACAGATTGAGAAAAAAAATATTAACAAAAGGCAGAAAAACAAGAACTTAAAAAACTTTTGCTTCCTGGAAAGCAAAGTGTAAATAAAGATTGCTTGACTAACGTACAATTGGTTGAAATTTGCTAGACGAATTTATATTTCTATAAAATTCTTCACTTTTTATTATAATTGAGTTTTAATTAAAGAAATATTTATATGGTAAAATAAAAAAATTTAAAATTGAATGTTTCATGAATTGTATAGAATCTACACGCAACACGGAAACTGGATCTCTTAATTAGCTTTGCATAAGAATTATTCACAAAAAATCATCTCAAATATGATGAAATGTGTCGTTTTTAAGAAGATGAAGAGTTGTCTCCATTACTGTCGAGATAGCCTCCAGAACCATTGACAACAAAAGACGTTCCCAATCCGTACAAATGACCACAATACTTGGCATCATCGATGTTATCTTCAAAAAACATCTGAAAAATTATATATTTACGTTATAGAGATTTTTCAGATAATCGTTAGTTGGTTTAAAAACATTTCAAGCAGTTACAGAATAAACAAAATTATGCCAGCATTAAAGAGGAATAAAATTTTTTTTCCAACTAGGTAATAAATTTCATATAAAATTATGATCATAAAAAATAATAATCTAAATAAAATAGAAAATTTTCATATGAGTTATAAGTCGCAAAAGCAAACTGATAAATACTGCGTGAAATTTAGTACAAAAATTACGAAAGTTTTCAATAGAAAAAATTTAATTTAATTCATAGTTTTAAAAAAATACAATATTTACGATTACATTATTTCCATAAAATAACTATTCAAAATTCAAATAATGATGAATTGCTTAAAAATTAATTTTTAAATTTACCTCTCTCATTTTGAAAAACACCATTCCAGTTAACAGTGAATCAGAACCAGCTTGATGTTGAGGTCCTACTCTTTGTAATTCAAGTTGTTCGGCAACTTCTTGCAGACCTCCTTTCAAATTTTTACAAGATTTCATAAGATACTAAAAAATTTCATTTCAATTAATATTCAAAATTCTTATAATAATTAATAATCGGTGTTTCTCAATGATTTATAATTATAAAACAAACCTTAACATCATAAATCATTGGAAAGTATATCCTAAGAAGTTCGAAAAATTCACTTTCTTCTTGTGGTAAATGTTGATCTGTTAAAAGCTTCAGAAGGTAGCCAAAATCGTAACCAGAATGAAAAGACAGCCATTTAATATCGTCAACTAATACAATTCCCGAAGTCATTAATAACTCAGCAAATTCTAATGGATCGATTCCTTCTTCTTCGTGTTTCTTAAATTGAATGCCACTATTTTGTAACATATCTATGCTATCTTGGGCATACATGTCTTCTCTATAAAAGCAATTTAATGCTGTATATATAATTTAATTTTAAAAACAAGATTCTAAATGTTTAATTAAACATTACTTACTGTAGATTAAACTTAAAATTAAATTGCCATGTTGTGTAGCCTGTCGGTGTGTTTCCTGATTCATCAAGAAATGTGAGACCAAGTTGTATAATTCTTAAAAGATCTACATTACAGCGCAATAATTGATACTGATAATCTCCACTTGTTCTAAATTCACCTACAAGAAAAATAAATTTTTTTAAATTTACTACTTCCCTTCCAATTAAAAATAAAAAAATAATTTTTAATACCAATCGGTCTTGCGACAACTCCAGGGAATTCTGTATCCATAGCAATGTATTGGTATTGTTGAACAATCTGACGAATCGTACAAAATTCTTCCTCAAGATTGTGGTTCCATACATCTCGGATCCCACATTCTTCATTACTGGGCATTTTACCCCCACCCTTCTGCTGCCCTAAAGGGTTGGCTCCTCCTGAAATAATCAATGACATATTAATTAAAAATCACAATAAAATATAACATTATCAATGATATCTTTGAATAAGTTTTATGTACTTTTACAATCAAAGATGATAATTATGCAAGAAGATATAATTTTGCAATAGCACTCTTATTTACTCTACAAATATTAATTATTCAATTAAGATCAATACTTTTAAAATTTTTGTTGAAAATAGAAAAAGTGCTAAAGATTCCCTCTTTTATACACTCTATGACCTTCGCTCAAAAACACAGTCCTTTTTAATTCGCGTAACAAGCACACCTTCTCTTGAATCGACAGTGACTGCACATTTTGTAGGAGCGTCAAAGTATGAAGTAGCATAATCTTTTCAAGAAGTTCTTTATGCGTTTATTGTACATAAAAAGTAGTAAGAATCTTTGGGATTTTCTTGAGAATCCTGCAAATATGGATGTAACACAATATTTTCAAAATTTGTTATACAAACAAAAAGGATATCTCTTGCTTTAATTATGATACTGAATACATTTAAGATTTACTATTAATCACGATTAATACAAAAGTTGACCATTACCTGTGGCAGAGGGCATAAGAGTATATTTGTTTTTTACAGTTTGACGAGAGGTAATCCAATCCTAATGTTATCCCTTCGTCACTGCTTTTCAACCCATCACATCACTGAAACCAAATTGAAAAATTGTTGAAAGTAACGCACTATATACAATGATAAATTTGCAAAATTATACTTTCATTTAAAAAATTATTAACACACTATTTGTTAATTTAAACTTTCAAAACATCAAAATTAAGGATATTATTTTTGAGGTTAAGTTTACGATGACTCTTGTTTGATTCGTTTTTACACTGTATATTTAAAAAAATTAAATATATGAATTTTGACTTTTTATATCATTATTAACCCAAATGTATTTACTACAAAAATATTAAAAGGTTATGTTAACTTACTAAAGTCATTAATGGATGCAAATCTTTCAGAAAGAACACACTTTTTTGTTTCTTGCCTATATCTGACAGTAATGGAGAGGTTATAGTGAATAAGTAAAGCAAGTTTCCAACGAAATGTCAAATTTCGTTCAACTGAAATAGAACTAGATGGTTCACCCCAAAATAATATTTTACTTTACTTTTAAAAACAATCGATTACAATTTTCCAAAAATTAAAATGCACGGCAAGTGATCAAAGCTATTCATTAATTTTTCTAAAAATATTTTTATGGAAAACATAATTGAATTTATTACTGTATAGTAATAAACACTAGGGAATTTTTGTAAATGGACGCCAGTACATAAAATGCAAGTTAAAAAACTTTAAGATAAACGTTAAAATGCGTGAAAAATGACGTAAAACTTACAAAAATAAGGATTATTTTTAAATTAATCGAATACGTAATGGTATCAAATACGTAAAAATCTATTGTTTTCATCAATACAAAGTAAGTCAGTTTTCTTCCTAACCAAAATATGGAATAAACCTCAAATTTACTTTTAGAGGTTATAGATGGCGTGAACGAACAGTTTCATCGAATAAATTTGAAAACTGTATATGCTTGCAAATTATTGATTGTTACTTGAATATGTAAAACTTATTCACTTTGAATATATAATTTTCAATTTTTAGAATATTTGATACAACATTTATAGAGTTTTTTATATTTTAAATTATTAATTATCAATCTGTATTTATGCATCAATGTTTTATGTTAAAAATAATATACTATGTTCACGAATACCAATGTTCACTTCAGATAATTTCACAAATATATTATTAATTATTTAGCTTTCATTATGTATCAATACAGAAAAATAATTAATTATAATTTATTGATACAAATTTTTTATTATACCAAATAAGAATATTTACTATACATTTGTGTACATTCTTATTTAAAATAATATATCAAATATAATACCATTTACAAATAATTTTTAACTTACAAATATATGATTTTTATAATTATTGAACTATTATCTTTTCAGTATTTTAAAATATAAAAATTATAAAATTTATTTAAATGATTTTGTTTTTTTATTGATATATTTATTATATTTTTATATTTTATTATATATATATTATAAATTTTAAATCACATAAAACGACTCCTTAAATATCGTTATTGAATTTTTGAAAATTTGTAATTTAATTTAAAGTTTTAATGCTTATATATAATTATACAAGAATTATCATACATGCTCAACACATATTGAAAAATATTATTAACTCAATCTTAGCATAATTATTAATGTTACAATTAATTAAAAATATATAAAATAAATAAATCAGTACTGAACATGAATAAGGTCATATTTTCATAATATTCCTATACAAATAGTATATAACTTTATTAATTAAAATAAAAAAATATTTTAACCTCTGAATCATTTTGTTTACAATCCAATTATATGTAAAAGTAAAAATTCTATTTCGCGAATCACATATTTTAATTGGAGTGAAACATATATCTTTCTGAGTCTTAAGATATAGCGATAATAATTAAAATTTTCTAACAGCTTTTTATTTAAAAAATTGTACGATATCGCTTAATATAAGAATATCACTTTATTATAAAATATTGGGCAATTTTTAAATAAAACAATAAAATAAAATAACCATATTTTTTAGAGCTTATTGCAGTTGTATTACAACCTCTATTATGAAAAAATACAGTGAATATGAATAATTATCGGAAGGTAGAAACATCAAATATAATTGAGACAATAAAAAGGATAAAAATTGTAAAATTTTAATACCACATTTTTTATGTATGAACTTTGCACGGTGAGTACCTTTTTAATTAGATTTGTACACGTTTACAAATTATTCAGAATTGCTGTGCATTTAATTAAAAAATCAATATATTTGATAAGAAATATTATTGAAGTATACTATAAAATATTTAAAATTCTGAAGAATGATCAAAAGTTTTTCATGAATATTTTTTAACGATCTATTCAAATTTACTTACATATAATTTTATCTACAACATTATAAGCCTATGAATCGTATAGGCACTATTTCAGGCCTTATTAAAACACTAACTTGCAATAGAAAATAAATTATAGACTTACGTAAGTCTTGGAAATTTTCAAAAATATAGATTATACGTTGCAATTTACATTTCAGAAAGTGAGTTTAGGCTTATTTTGTATTTACTCATTTAAAATAATAAAAAATAGATGAAATTTTGCTCTTTGAATTTACCGAAAATTTAATTAATTTCGAAATTTAATCCAAAATAGAGAAACATATAGAAAATTTATTAATTTTAAAAGAGCGTAATGTAAATATCATTATCAAGTTTCATGTTACATAAAAATATATTTTGTTCATTAGATATACATAATTAAAATTGAACAGGAGTCAGACTATTTTGAAAAAATTATGGTCATCGAATACATCACAAATGAGGCTGAAACTTTACCACAATATCGCGGTTAAAATCGTGCCCATTCGCAGAGAAAAAAATTACGCCAAGATTTTTCTAACGTGAAGATCGAGTGTCGTGACAGCAAATGCAATTCTACATTAACTTTTTCAGATACGAACTTTTTGACTAGATGGCCTTTTTCAAAAATCTGCGTTTAAATTTTTCTTTCGTCGCTAGCTATAAATTTTGTACAAACTCCTCGAATCCCAGGACAGCAAATTCAAGATAAGAAACAAGCGTTTCATTCAATAAATCGGATTAAATTGTACTATTAAAAACTTTTTTAAAAAGTAAATACATATTTACTCTTAAATTTTCTTAATCGATGTTTCGTTTTCATATAAACACACATTGACCCACACATGAAAAAGTCTCTGTTCGCTATGCTTATAACGCTTTTCTTCATTATTTGAAATGATAAACTGAAAATGGATTTCAAAGCTCAAGTATGCAGCTGTTATTGGCGTTTCCAAAACTAGAGTTAACTTAAGTCGTAAAACTTTTTCAAATAAAACTTAATACGGGATAGAAAATTGCAATAATATTCTATGCGCAAATAAATCTTTTTAACATTATCAAGCACTCGAATAAAATATGATGTATAAATACTAATATAGCTGTTACATATCTTGAAAGTGTAGACAAGTCATCCGAAAAGTTAGTATCTTTCGAGCTCGGTACCTTAGTTTCGGAATATTGTTTTGAAAAAACAAGCGTCCATCTGTTCAAAATTTATACTTTGTATAAACTAATGAAACGACCTTTAGCACAAAAACTTCCTTACAAAAAGCTTCGAATAGTGTGACAAGCTTTTTCAAATTTACATCAGTTAAAAATGTATATAAATAATTTCACTTTGCCATCTCAATTATTCACCGTTTTCCTGAAATGCAAACCACATTTTTATCGCGGTTGCATAACAAATCATAGCGCAACTGTCGTGTAAATTTATAAAGTACCCTACTCTTTGGAAAATATTGAAACATTATTACAGATTATTTAAGAATAGACTTCTATCCAACATAATTTAATGATTAATGGCCGGCCTGATCAATATTAACGCGAGTGCAATCGATCTATAATAAATCTTAGAATAGACTATTTTATGATTCATCTGAGTATAAAGTCCACAGCTAGAATTCTGTGAAACTTTCGATAGGCCATAAGTAAAATTCCTCTCGGTATAAACTTTTAAATACGAAATAAAATATTTTAGTTGAAACTACGAGTCTTGTAGTAAAGTAAATGAAAAACTTATCGTTGAAATTTATGAAAATTTCGTATTCTTCGATGGATGATTCTTCTGTTTGGTTGCCTGCGAGAGCCGCTCAAATATTTGGCCACGAACTTGTCAAAGTGCTCTCTAAGCCAAACAGTCGGATAAAATTTTCGATCACTTACTGTCAGCAGCCGAACGAGGCGAGTGCATTTCGATTGCGCAGATCGAGGGCGCAACGATTATGCGCTTTTCTAAAAAGATGCATCCTCTCTCGGTCGGAAAAGCGCGCAAAGGCAATGGCAAATGAGCGGATCGAAATTGAAAATCATAATTACGAACAGCGAGCCGCGCTGCACATATACCTTACCTGTGCACGTGAAACTGGATACAGGTATGCATTATTAGAGAGTTTGGCGGTAACGCGGGGCAACCGCTAACGGTCGCGGAACGAGGGCCAGCATCGGAGCTCGCGATTCGCGATTCGCGAACTTGAGCAATGCGGGTCAATGTGTTTCGTGGGCAATCATTGCGGTGTCTGCTCGTGTGTAAGTGGCACACCGACGAGCCCGATTTTTCAGAGCCGGAACCCACCCTCGATCGCTTTTCTTTACCCCGATCCAATACCGCGTTTCAATTTGCACAAGCTTAACCGAGCAAACGCGCTCTGGACCTTACAAACGCGGAAAATTAACGCGAGCCTCGAGGTCGTTTATACAGACGCGTTCGAACAACCAAATACGCTGGATTATTAGCGGCCCAACGCGGCGAGAGTTTCCACGTCTGGGCCGCCGATAAAAACTCCCGTCCCGAAGCCAAACATGCGTCGCCGTGTAAAGGTCGGCCCTCGCACGATGAGAGCGGAGGAGAGCGCATCTGTCATTCCGCGCCATCGACTCGGTGGAATTCCCAGTCCGAGGCCGGCGAAAACACATTCGACTTCCTGCGGCCCTCGGCGGCTTTTTCGTTAAAAGCAGGATGCATAGATCTCTCGCCCATCAGCGGCCTTACCTAATTCGAAGCCGGCAATCGCTGGTGCACGCGCTCGGGCCCATTGCGCAAACGTCTTCGGGCTTTCTTTGCTCGGCGATCGATCGGCTACATTGTGTTTCGTCAATTAAATATTTCAAGCAACGCTTCGGTTTAATTTAATTGCTCGTGCACTGCCCGTCGGCTGTTATAAATTCTCTGAGCGTTGCTCTCGTAGCCCGTGTGTGTGTGTGCGCGCGCGCGCGCGCGTTATCGTGGAAATTGAATTATTCGTGGCTTGAAATAGTCGTGTCCGAGCAACGGATCGCTTGTCATAATTATGCTAAATTTCAGGAGGTTTGCTCGTTAAAAAATCAAACAACGCGGTGATCGATGGGTGCAATGTTACAGCTTGACACTCGTAATACTTCGCTTTACTAGCTCGCGCTTCAAGGAAATCGCGCGGCTTTATTCGAGACATGCGAATATCTGGAAAATGATGGGTATTACGCAAATACGAATAAAATTGAGACATAAAAACCACCAAGTATACTATGAGAGGCAGTGCAATGAATTTGAAACGACGCACTATGAAAATATCCATTAGATATATTTTCTCAAACTAAAAATACACAGAATTTACATTTTTATTCAAAATACAAAAGGATGTTTTATTCAATTTTGAAGTATAATGCTTTAATAACAACTTTTCCGAAATATATTTTACTCTCCTTCTAAGTTTAAAAAAAGTCCAAATAAATTGTACAGAGTTCCTAAAACATAGAGCCAGCAAATGTTTGCAGCTTTCGTCCTTAAAAATACACTCTAAATACTATGTGTAAGTTGTGAAATCTGCAACTAATTGAAACGATTAAATTTTATCAAAACTTGAATCTTTTAAGTGAACATAACTTAATATGATGAATAAATCTTTGCGTCAAATATTGTCACTTCTTATTTACTTTGCAAAACTTTGATTCATCCGCGACTAAAGTAATCTTCAAATTATCGTAATTGAATACGAGATGAAAAAAAGAAAAGACGTAAATTGAATAGAATTGTGATTTACGCAAAAAATATATATTACATTTACGAGGCATTTTCAAAAAATATCGTTTATATTCAAAGGATTCGTTTAATCGATGCGGTCGAAATATTATTTGCTTCATTTGGGAAAATGCAACGTGTTTATCTTGATTATTTAATCGAGTGCATAATTTGCGTATCAATTAATTAATAATATGAAACTTGGTGTGGTGTATTTATAACACTGTACTCAGAGTATATAATTCTGTGCTCGTAATTACTAGACTTTTTAATCACAATGCTAGAGTGCAGTTGTGTCAAACTAAAAATTATCGATAACGCCTTCAAGTTACTGGAACAGCAATTCCTTATTAGCGTTGAATAATTATTTAAAATTCTATTAATAAATCTTTTAGTGTTAGCCGCACACGAATAGTATTTATTCGAAAATTTATATCACGTCACGTATACAAACAATATCTTTTGAATAAGCACTGACATGTTTATTAAGAAAGCTCAAAGAAAATTAGAAAAAGACGTAGACACGAATGTTTCAAAAGAAATAATCAATTGTTACAATATCTATTATATTTATTTACGATATTTATGTACACGCGCAATTAATGTCGAGAGTTCACACCAACACTGCATCGAGTCTAAAGTTAATCTCTTTATTACAAACTTGCAACAAATGCTTGAAAAAATTATTTATATCCTTAAAATGACGCAATAGATCGCTTTCAAACGAGTTTCATTCAAATAATCTCTACGCGTAAACTTGATACTTGAGCGTTTGAAAAACGCATTTAAAGTGCCGTAAATAGTTTCATTTTATGCGATATTTTAAGATACATGTTCGTGCAAAATGAGTTTATCCTTACATTTTCTTTCTTTGTAAAATTGCACGCCATTTAATAGCGAGGCAACAATAACAAACGTAAATCAGAAAGATTTTGAGAGAAGGAGAAAAGCAGCCGCACACGTTCTCCACGAGCGCTTGATTTATCCGCTTTCAAAATACTTTTCCGCGGCGTTATCTCGCACTGCTTTTTAATCGCGCACATTACGCAGCGGCTACGTGAGAGAGAAAAGAATCCGCGTTTAAAGGAAGACTGCCAGAGGGACGGCCGATATCCAGGCGAGGATTCGCACGAATTACGCACACACGTGATCGCGCGACCCGTCCGATTCTCTCGTCTCATCCGTTTCGGAGAGGATAAGATCGTTGGCAAGTACAATTACTTTGGCCGCGATACGCGCAACGGCAGAGGCGCTGCGGTCGAGGATGAGAAACGAAATTCCAACTGCTCGTGCAATCGTCGGGGGCGGCTGCCGGATACTGCAATAAAACGGGATACTTCATTGACGTTTCCGATATCGCAAAGCCCCGTTCGCGTTTGCGTTGCGCTGCGCTGCGTTTACTTAACCGAACGCTCGCCCAGGTAAGACGGCGCCCGAGTTATTATCACCGACCAAGGAAATAAATATTCACGCTGAGTTTGATGGATCGACGTGGATAAATAATTCCGGCTTAATTATGCTTTATCCCCCGTAGCATTTGTTCGAGCATTCCTCGCGCTTGAATGTAAATCGATGAATTCTTCTCGATTGAAATCGGCCCGCGTGTAAATATCTGCTTTTTCTCCGTCTACTTGCGCCGGGGAATAATATTTTTGAAATTTCTTTTGTGTGCTTGGCAGAACGAGCCAAGTTATTATACTGACCGACAATTTATGGCGTTGCGTCATCTTTTTGTGCAGCGCCTGTTGTTTCTCTATATGCCACTTTAATGATAATTACTCTGGAAACAAAGAGGCACAGTTGCAGCCGGCAAGATTCTGCATTTGCACAAAAGAGA
The DNA here is from genome assembly GCA_018907185.1 of Platyscapa corneri. NCBI lineage: Eukaryota > Metazoa > Arthropoda > Insecta > Hymenoptera > Agaonidae > Platyscapa > Platyscapa corneri. Next base: position 2,191,376 of record JACCHW010000025.1, on the reverse strand, counting down.
AGGAGAAGGAGATACGAGGGCAGGAGCAGGCAAATCGGGCGATCGTATTTTCCCCCGAACGCGTGTCTTTTTACGCGCGCGTACGTTGCGCTGCTAACGTATTTTCCGCGATCTCGGCAGTAACGTACCGCCGATATGGAAAATAACGAAGGAGCGCTGCGGGCTTACACCCGAGTATTATTCCATTTAAAAATAAAATTTTCCAGCGCTTTATGGTTATAATAATAATCCGAGGCGAGTATCAGCGCGAGGAAAAAGGCAATCGCGCGGCTGGCATTTGAATTCTAGGATTTTCCAGACGCTGACCGCAAAGGCAGCGCAGTCCATCGCACGGCTCCGCGAACCGTAAATTGGTCTACGCGTACGACTGGACGGCAGGCGTCGGGGGGCGCGAGGCGATCGCGGGGGGGAGAATAGGGCATAATTTCAGCGGACGGCCGCGTTCGCCTGGTCCACTTTGCGGTGCCCGCCTCTGATCTACCGGGACAGTAACGACGAACCGCCCCCGAACAACTTTAACGGGAAGCCCCTTTCGCTGCCCCCGTGCCTCCGTATACTTTTGGCCGCGGCTTCTTATTTTCGCCTCGCGCGTATCTGCGGGTTCGGCGGGGCTGGTATTCGCGCCTTTACCACGGAATGGGCTCTCGGCCCTGGATCTGCTGCTTTCGTGTTTGATCACCCCCTCGAAATGCGCCACTCCACCCGAAAGAACCCAAATGCGCGAGCAGGTTAAAGAGTTACGAGGGATGAAAAATGCTGCGCTGCCTCCTTTTAAATGTAAATTCATTTATCCGCAATGGTGCACGAGATCGAAGGCAGGAAACAATTGATCTGGAATGCCGATGGTATCGATGGTCTAGGAGTTTCCAATACCGTCTTAAGACTACTCCCCGTTAACGCCATTGGCTATTCTCGAGTTTCGCCCTGTCAGAAGTTCCTCAAAGCCAGGGAGCAGAGGCTTAACTTTCGCGCTTGCGAGTCGGGAGCGGCTCGGCCAAATTACTCAATTACAAAATGCTGCCCTCGCGATTTAAAACTGTACGAATTTCCGAGTGATTACGGATTGCAGCGGAAGCATTTTTCGCAGCCTCGACCTCAAAGGAGAGGGCGTGTTTTGAGGAGGTCGCGGTGCAACGATTCGAAACTCTTTGGTAGTTGGGTCCGCCTGAAAATAGTTTCGTCCCGAGCGGGCAAACGTGTGGGAACACATCGCGTGTACAATGGCGGCCGGCAGGGACGGGAGACTCGTTAATTGGAATTCAATTACGCGGATTGGCGGGAGCGCGGCGAGTCCTCGTATCTTTGGAGCGCACGACACTTTCTAGGCGCTCCTATCGGGCGCTGTATCGCATTTTATCGAAAATACGCGGGCGATCTCGACTCGCCTCCGCTCGCCGATATTCTTGTAAAGCGACGGATGTAAAGTGGCGTATTCGCCGCTAATGCTCGGCAAATATCTCAATGATCGCGCGCATCCCTCGCATACGAGGCAATTATTTGGCGCGTTTAACGTATTTGGCGTTAATGCGCGCTGTCGGCCGCTGGCCGCGAGTGAATCGAATTTTATCGAATTACCCGGCGCGGATAAGACGGGAGAGGAGTGCGCGTATGCAGCGAGAGGCTCGCGTGCGCTGCATACATATATATATATATATATATATATATATATTATCGATTCCTGCTCGCAACTTGTAACTGCGCCGATTCCGTTCTAAATTTCTCGAGAACTCGTGTTAAAGGACGGTTTACCTGCCTCGACTCAACTGCGGCGTATCAAGCGCGTCGAAAAAATTAAGAGCCATAGAGATTTCTCGAGTGGCTCGAACTCTTGGACGAAGCTAGTAATGAAAATGAGCTTTTATTTGCAAAGGACTGCTCGGTCGTTCAACTCCGATATTGAACATTAAGTACACAACGGTGTCAGCAATATTGAAGTTGTGCACATCTGCGGTCGTATTATGCCCCGGGTATATCATTTAAGTGATTCGATAGAATCAATTCGGCTAAATTATTCTCGACTGTAATTGGACTGTTCGCCTCTGTTTTCATTGAAAAGGCGAAATTCTCTCGGAATGATAGAAATTTAGAGTGGGAATAAACTGTAAGGATTATTCAAATACACGTACCAACGATTTTAGCTCCAGTAAGTTTGCGAAAAATTTAATATTGCTGAAATATTGAGGAACACCAACGGTCTTATATGTAAAATACATAAAAGAATTTTGAAATTTTGAGTTTCGCTGCGTCAAGAGTAAATCAATGTCACATATTGCATCGCTTTAAATTTATCCTATCTTTAAATATCCCGAGAGTCTTCCTCGACTCGTGATTCGTAAAATACTTTTGCATTGATAAATTTAGATTTATCGTAGAGATTCGTTGCTATTTTATCAACGATTTTTCTGATAAATGGTTTTTCATTGCCCTTTCCTCAAGGTTATATATAAAAATCTGGAGGATTAATTGAATACTCCTGGATGTGCCGACGTTGTGGCGGTGTAAAAAATATTATAATTTATGGAATTATACGGTATGAGCACGAGAGATAGAATTTGTTTTTTTCGTATAATTAATTATTTGCTTATTACCCCTCGTATAAGTCAAGTTTTGTTAACTGCGGCAGCGTACAAACGATCAAAATCATCGTCTATGTTATGCGCTATATTAAATAATCATAAATAAGCTGAATTTGCTAAAAGTCGTACGTAATGGTAACGTAATTACATTTCTCAGTGTCGACGATGACGCGTTATTTATACAGTGCGTTAATTGTTAATTACCAGTATTTCAATTTGCTAATAACGGCCGACTCTCTCGTACAGTCGACTGTCGTTATTTCTAAGTCAAAAAAGTTTATAACCAGTCTTCACGAGCCGGACTGATTTTACTCAAATACATAATGCGGGGCCGTAATTTTATACTTTCACGTGACCAGATGCTAAGATCTCAGGCGGAAACACGTGCAATGATTACTTTGTACACTACGCGCTTTTGCGTGACGGGTCAACTCACGAATTCCCACATAATATATTATTCTTTCGGGACAATGCATGTCGCGTAAAAAGTTTAATAGAGATACTATTTAATTACGTGCGCGATAAGTAATGGTTGTAATAAAAGACTACATATTTTATTGAATTTTAAGTTCCATTTAATTATTTAATATAATGAAACGTGAGAACACCGTGAAATTTCTGAAAAAGAAACTGTAATAATTTCGTGTACTTTTCAAAAATATTTTTTAAAAAAACATGGTAAACAGTATGGCTTTTAAAACTATCTATATAAAGATACTATGTGCTGAAAATAATTTTTTAACTCGTGTACAAATTGATAATAAAGGTATTTCACGATAAAAACTAATGTAATTACTTTATTGCATGTGAAAGTCTGAGCTTTCGTATTACTTTTTTCATTTACTTTTGTTATGTTACTTTAATCATAAATTTTTGCAGAATACAGTTTTTAAAAGGCAAAAATTGGAAATCTAATGTATCGAAAACAAATTAATTCATTTCTTCGCATTTTTTATATTTTATAATAAAAATAAGAAACAAGTTTGAAATAAACAACTCGAGTATAGTAAATAAAATTATTAGATATAAAGCATATTAAAGCATATATTTTATAAAAAATTTCAAAATCATTATAACTAATATATAATAAGTGATAAATTAAAGTTAAAACTTTTTAAAATGAGAATCTATGGTCAAATTCACCAATAATTTTCTTCAGTATTAGTTTATCGATCTATTTCCTACTTTTACACGTATTTGTTAATAAATAATGTAAATGTAAAATTTTTTAATGTAATATATTATTATGCGCTTACTTTGTATTCATAAGACTTTTGAATGTCTTCGTTGTCAATAAATATTTTATTAATTAAAACAACCAATTAAAAAGCCGCGGAAAACTTTAAGTTGAACCAAATTTCTATTGCAACTAAACTAATTTTTGATAATCAAATAAAAGAGATAACAACGATAAATTTGAAATAAACATGCTTCCATAATATTAAACATGTTTCAAATTATTCCTGTTACTTTTACAGATAAGCTATTTAATTAATAGAAATAATTGAAATTACTTTGCCAAGTGTATTCGTAAAGGCTTGAAAAAAGGAATTGTTTTGTACACATCTAATTTATATTCTCATTAATTCTTTTATTAATAGGAAAAACTTACACTTTACTTTAATATTTAAATATATTTTAATGATATTATCTAAATAAATTATAATATCCTTCCAGTTTAAGTATTTTCCTAAACGTATTAAGATTATGGAGCTGCTCATTAAAATATAATTTAATGCATCGCATACCTATAAATGCAGTTTTAACTATTCACGTAAAAATACAATTTAATCAGTACCAATAAGCACCTGTATTATAGTCATCATTAATTTGAACATATTTTCTAAGGTTATGAATTATATTTCAATTTGAAAATCGAATTTAAACGATCCATTCGTGTTTTTATCTCATCGTTTAATTTTAAAAAGCGTAAAATTATTTTAGAGTTTTTAAATCTTATTTATACGTATGCGAGTCTCAATCTTAAATGGGCTGTCTAAGGCTCTACTACCTTTTAAAACTAGACGTTGATATTGAATGCCAAACCAATATTTTCTGTTATGGCACTGTAGGCAAACTATGCGTAAAAGTATACTAGAATAAACGATAGGGCCCCTAAAAGAAAAATACGAGTCCTTAAAAGACGAGAATATAAAAAAATGTTTATATATTTAGGCCGTTTAATCAGTTTTTATCCAAAGGGACTAATAAGAAAGTTTTTCCTGCTAAATTGTCTTAAGCGATCAACTGTCAACGTCATCTAAATATTTCATTTCTTGTAATTATAAATACAGTGCTAAAAAAGTTCGGCCGTAAAAAAGCTAATGCCTTGAATTCAAAATTTAAAATCTTACTTCAGCGTAAATTATTGAGAAATTTTTCTCCTCAAAGTTGGAGGCCAAAAAAGGAATTTTCTTTTCAAGGAATTACAGTGGCAGCGGCTATGAATGTGCCGCGCAACACGTCAACGTCACTTTCCATTATCCTTGCATTTTTCTTCCTCATCTGTGAGCTCCCGCGAGCAAAAATCCTCCGACTTCCTCTAAAATAAATATAAACACCGATCCGCGTTACATAGCCAAGAAAAACAGGATTCGATTTTCCCGTCGAGCGGAGTCGGAAAGATACGGACAAAACAAGCGGACCAAGTAAATTCTGCGAGTGGCACCGAAAATCCTCCTCAGCCAGTGGTTGTCGAACTGGGTGGAAGAACGAGTGGCAAGGGGAGCGTCTATTTAGCGCCTCGCGACGGATCTGATTTACGGCGTCTCCAGGGCGGCGCGACGTCTCGCTCGTTGATTTGCATCGGTGAACTACCGACCCGGACGAGCCGAAGAGAACCCCAGAGGGGCACAAAGGCCGCCGCGCCATTCCTAATTAACGGCCATGTCCCTTTTGCAAATGCACGCGTAAGCCCGCTGACGTCGCTGAATCTGATTGTTTCCTCGGCAAGTGCGACCGCGTCCCCGGGATTCGCACTCCTGACCTACTGCATCCCCGTAGCCGTGTTCTCCTCTTCTGCGTTTTCACATCGCGCTTTTACGCGCGCGCGGCGTGCTGTTACAAAAGATAAAAATATTGCGCGCCTTTACGCGTTTTCGCCGAAACGGGCTTAATGTAAATTAATCGCCAACTTTTATGACTTTTATGTTGCATAAACAGTTTTTTTTTACCGACACGCGAACGAAGCGAAATTCGGTCTTATCGTAATTTTTGAAAGCTTTGAGTTACGAAATTCTCGAGGCCGACTGCAAAATAAGTGCATTTTTCGCGCAATGATTAATTTGTAAAGAACGTGCGAATGCAGCCGAAATAACCCTCGCCCTTCCCGCTTTAGACAACCTTAATAAGACGCACTACGGAACGCATTAAAGACGTTGTGTAATTTTTAGTAATTATTTACGGAGCTGAGCGTCACCGAGCCACCCACGGCAATGCGATGATTCGATAACGAACACGCGTAAAACGATTTTTGTGAAAATTTATAGAATGCTCGGCCAAGCGGTTAACCTAATGACGACGACAGGCTATTCGTATTTATTTAACGACTCGTTCGATATTAATTTAAATGCATTTTACAAGCACTTAATTGAAGCTTCGAGGTATCGACATCCTATTAAACTTTAAAGCATCTGAGCAAAGCTGGACGAGGAAAGCAGAATAAATATTTTAGTGTCAAGGGGAAAGAAAGGCATTCGGATGTGCGCATTAGATCGTTTTGGTCGCAACGAGCGAAAGCAAAGCGAAGCGATCGAGTCCTCCAACTGTTTTGTAATTCTACACTGCTGAAGCTCACCGTGAAACGCTCGTTGCTCCTTTCATTTGGGGGTCTCCAAGGTTCCCCACCCCCCATCCGGAGACTCTCGGAGACGATTCCGATATTACTGTCAACGCTCGTGGAAATAAAATCGGGTATAAATAGGAAAGTGCATCCGATAACTGGGCTCGGTGCATTTGCATATCGGTTCCTTATTATTCGAAGCCTCCTATCGTCTTGGCAGTTGAGAAAGTAGCACTTGGTAAACCATGACTATTATTCGTACGCCCCCTTCCGCAGCCTATCGCGTTCGTCCAAGGGCCTGATTGCGCACTAGTATAAGTGCTTATTATGCGCATGTACAAATGCGGAATCGCAGCCGTTGGTGTGCTTGTACCGCGCACACCACGTGCACCGCCTTCGTACCGCTCGAATGACGTTCCCTTTAATTAAGTTTGCATTGTACTCGAATACGTCGCGAGATTGTTATCGCACCCTCCGCTATCTCTCTGATTCGCGTGCGCTGGTATGGTGTTCCGTTGTAGTGCCATGACACTAAGAGATATGCCCACGAGAAAGCTAGAAAATCGAGTTGAAGGAACGCCGAGGAGGAGGAGGAGGAGGAGAAAGAGGAGATAAAGGAATTTATCAACGTTGCAAACTAGGCCAACTTCGGATCTCTTGTACAAAGAAAATCAGATTCGTTGAGACAAGTGATGACGATGCGTTGTTTACTTTTATCATAATTCCCGTATCGATATTATGTCGCTCAATCTCACTTTCTCTCTCTCTCTCTCTCTCTTTCTCTATTTCAATTTCTATCCATTTCTAATTCATTCTCGCGACGCTGTCTAATTGACTTATCGCCAACATTTACTTGGCTTGCCTGCAGCGCGATCGTAATTTCCTCAACATTTTCTAACTGTTTCTTATTTATACAACTCTGAGCTAAATTTCCATATAAGTGATCTGACAAATTTTTTACGCTTATGATAAATATTACAAAGATTAGACTTTTCTGAACGCGCGGTATTACTTCTCAAATTATTTATTTCGTCGATTACATCTCGGATAGAGTCCATAATTTTTGCACTTTTAAGGCAGAGCTGAATCGCATCTTATTACGTATGTTGTAATTAGTTTCGATTCGCACAAGGAGCCAGACTTTATTTTATAGGAGAAAAGTTGTCCAATAATGCGTCCTAAAAATAACGATCGAAAGATGATATTCGGAATAGTTTGAAATAATTCAGAGGTGCTTTCTCGATTTGATAAATTCGCGTTTGCAATCAGATAATAGCGAAATATTCGCCGATCACTCTTTCACCTAAATATTGCATTTAATTACGGCGAGTTGTTTTCAAGAGGCTGCGGTTCGCGACGCACCGTTCCATAATCAGAGCTAGAAACGTTAGCAACGTTATTCTGATGGAGCATTAAAGAGGATGAAGTGGGATAAGGCGGATTAGACAGTTGCATTATATTTAATGCGCATTTACAATATTTTCGTCTGGCTCCGAGAAGTTGCAAAGTTACGAAAGGAGCCGAATGCGTTACGGTCTCCTTTATGCGTATCAAGAGAATTTCCACATCGAAGAAAAGCCTCGCATGCGCTCCAACGAAGTAATTACTGTAAAATGCACGTCTTATAGCTGAAAATTAAGCGCGCGTTCGCATTGGCAACGAAAGCGGTGGGAAAAACGGTAATTGAAAATCTAAGAAGATTGAAGGAAGCCGGCAGGAATCGGCGTGCGTTCGCGGATTTTTGCGCGCGCACCGAGAAACAAGAGTATAAACGCATTTTTAATGCTAAAACGCATTTATTACGTAATAATTATTCATGTCTGTCTGAAAATTTGACGGCTCGTCGAAAAGCCGGCAGTAACGCGTGAAATATAATATTTACGCAGAACCGCCGGACGCTCCATTGTTGAAGTATCAGAACATAAAGAGTCGAGGAGTAATAACAGCGCGAGTTCTTGTCGTAAAAAGAAAAATAGGGGGGTAGAGAGCGACGCTCTACTTGTGTGCACAGTAATGCTGGTGCGCAGCTGCATGCACTTACATGTGCGGGGAAAAGCTTCAAAGGCTGCTGAAGATTTTTCACGCGGCGCCAAGGTGCTCCTACTCCTCCACCACTCTCTCGCTCTCTCTCGTGGACGTTGTGCGCGGAGCTTTAAGTGTGCTCGTTCCGTTAATGGATTTGCCAGCAGATTAAATCGAAGTTTGCATTTTTGTCGCGCGAGCCGTCGCCCGCTGCTCTCGTTCGAGCGACACGGACGTCGCGCCTCGCGTTCCTCTTTCTTACTCTCGTATTTATGAGCCTCGCGACGATCGCGCGCCTAACGAGATTTCCCACAAATTTTTCGATTTCTACGAGGGGGGGGGGGCTCGGACGCGGACTCGGCCTCCCCACAATTATTCTACTCACATCTCACGCGCATTTTCACACTACTATTGTACTTTTACACTTTCTTTTTATAGTACCGTAAAAATGTCATAGTTCTATTTGCGGTAGTACTTTATACCGGGTCGTTACTCTTAAAATATTACTACTAAATTTTAATACGAACAACAGTAAAAATGCAGTTACCGGAAAACTATATTTGCTGATATTGCATTTTATAAAATTACCGAAAAATAATACCGCTAATTACTAGTGGTGATTCGCAGTCGATCTCCCTCGTATAACCCAATATTATTTTTACCGAGCCGTCACTATTACAAAAGGATTATAACGAGAGAAAAATTTCCAATTATTAAATATACTAGTGCTTGCGAATAGCGACGAAGGAAAATTTAATTATTACTAGCGCGGAAACAGAAAACTCTTTGATCCTTGTTATTTTTTCGATGCTATTTTATTTGCTTCAGTCGGCCAAACATCCTTCAAGTTTTAATCATGTTTAATTTTAAGTACCTAGTAAATCAATAGTTTTCATTTCTAATATTTACTCAAATCGTATCGCATTACATATTCATATTGTTAATTTCTACAATGGACTGAATTTTTCCGTACGAAATATTAATTAAAATTGTTAATTTTTAGGCAAATTATATTGAAATTTCTAGTGAAACAAATTATTTCAAAATTTTTAATTTCTATTATTTAAATGATAGCTTTTTCAATTTTAGGAATCGAATCTAATATTAAACTGCATAAAATTAAAATGATAAAGGATCTAAATTTAAATATACATATACACCTTTAATCAGCTACACTTACAAAATTATTCTATTATAAATTTTACATCCCTATAAACTTAAATTAAAATTCAATACACTTTATACTCAATTTTTGGCTAATTAATGTTAAATGACGTTTCTATAAAAACTGCAAGAGCTTCTTAGAACTTCTATTAATAATTATTTTATTTTAATTTATTCATTTTTTTAATTCATTCAATAATTTAACAAGTCTTTTTAATCTTTGTGTTGGGTTAGAATTTTTATAATAAAGAAGTATTCCGAACGCAAATTATTAATTTTATTCTATTTATTATTACCATTTTAACAGTTTTACTATTTATTTAGGCATATTTTCGTAATTTTATATATTTTATTAACCCTGTTTATCAACATTCATTTATTAAAGTTTATTTATCGCTAGTTTAAAGTTATAAAATATCTATGTGAATAATAATAAGCTGTATTAATCCAAAAAACATAAAACACAAAATTGGACATTAATTGTTTTCTAAACTGATAATTATAGTCATTCGTTTAAAATAAAAATCTTATAACCGAAGTAAAATAATTCGGATTTTAAATAATTGAAAACTTTTTTTATAGAATATTTAAAAAATTTAAGAAATACTCATATGGATTTTTAAAATAGTTGTTCGATATTAAAAAGTACTTTTATAAAAATATTTAATAAATTTGAAATGTAGATAACAATAGTTCGTATTGTTGTAATAATTAAAAATACATATCGTTAGACATCCAGGATACGAATGCATAAAGAAAACCGAAAATAATTATTTTCGTGTATTTAAACAAAAATACTGTCAAATGTATGTTATACAGTAAAAATGTATTTTTAATACTTTTGTAATAATCTATTATGAGTTTCAGTTCATGGTATAATAATTTTATAGAATAACGTCAAAAAAAAATACAATCGAATCAATTATTCAATATTAAATATTTACTATCAAAATATAAAATAACATCAAATACGTTAACGAATTTACAATCGTTCTAATATTTATTAGATTCTTACACCACTTTATATAATTATTCAGTTGTGTAGCTAAAAATTTCTTTAAAATATCTCTAAGTGCATCTGATTATAAAAGTGAGCGGCAACAATAACCCACCAGCAATAGCCGCTAAAATTTGTTTCGAATTATTTTCTAGTTGTTTTTTCGAATAGTAGTCGCACATTACTCGAAGTAATATTAAAATAATAAACACATTATCATTTCAAAGGCTCTGTGAAACTCCGAAAAATCTCTTGCAAATAATATAAATGCTTTTCAGTCAGTTTAACCAGCTTTAATAAAAATTAAGTTTCTCGTAAATCTCATAGGAGATCTAGAATACTTGTTATTGTTTCGAAAGGTTTAAATAAGCCCCAAGGCTCGTTCGGTGTCTGTCTCTCTCTCTCTCTCTCTCTCTCTCTCCTCACCTTCCTCCTTTGCTCCAAACTCTCACTCCAACTCTCTCTTATTTTATTGCAGCTATATATAAATAACTTTTTGCGATTGCCATATTTTAAAATACTGGTACGCACTAAACAACAACAATTATTTACGCGGTAAATAAAAGTGTTTTTTTCAGCATTTACAGAGCAACCGCGGCGCTGTAACCGAAACGATTCACAATTAATAGCTGCGTGCGCAACATTACCGGTAATTAAGCGAACGATAGGATATAAAACCAAATACATATTCGAATGTAAAGTACGTAAATTAGTTTACAGAGCGTATTAAGACGGGGGAATAGGCGCAACAACGCAACAACACTCTCTATACTCTCAATGCCCGTGTTTATGCGAATACAAGCACGTTGGGCGCATTAGCAGCAGCAGCAGCAGCAGCGCCTATATTTCAGCAACGAAATTCTAGTCTTAACGCACATTTTCAGAATTGCAGGAGTAATGTCTCGACGTCTGCCAAAGCATCAGGTAAAGGTGAAGTTGAGTTGCGGCTATAGTTCGGTTAATACCAGCCGTGCGAAGATCTGATAATGCGTTGCGCTCGAAAACGATTGCACGTCTAAGAGCGTAATTGCACACGGAAGCAACAAAGTAAGTGAGTAATCGCGAGTTACCAAAGAAAACTAAACATAGTAACACAAGTGCATGCACGAGTGACAAAGTACAGCTCGGAGGATCGGTATTTTATTTAAATAGCGACACATTGTGCCGAGAAAACGAGGAGAGACGAGAGACGAGGGCAGCACAAGTGGGTTTCGCGGCGCGGAAAAGCGCAGTTTTGCGCGCAAACTCCGATTATGCGATTGTGCACGGGCTTCGGAAATATTAGTCGCGACGGTCGGCGTTGAGGTATAAGTTGAGGAAAAAGTGGCGAGTTCGCTCGAGGCAACCCGGATTGCAGCCGGATTACCTGGACTACAATGGACGGCGGCCCACCTTCCAGCACAGAGGCCGAAGAATAATTTACATTAATGCACTGAAACTCGATCCGCGACGGTGGAGGGATGATCGGGCGAGGCTGAGAGATGCGCTAAAATTAACTCGGGACTGCTGAATATGCGATTCTTTCTTTACACGCGTAATGCTCTAGTTATTCTCGAGGCAATTAGAGAGCGGCACACTTGGACTGCTTGAGAAGCATTCAAAGTTCAGAGTTTGACGCGAGTTGTTAGTGTCGAACTTCGACGCCAGGTGACTGTAAAGTTATAATGCGATTTCTCGATGGAGGCACATGGACGGCCGAACTGCGCGTGCAAGATCGTCGAGGGCGAGTGCCGAACACGGCTGAACACTGGCCCGCCCTAAACAACGATGCCAACGCTTTTATTAAGCGAACCTCCGAGTCTAACTCCGACCGATTTTAAAGAAGAACCGGCAATCGCGCGTTGAGGCAAATTTAATACAATTCCTGCAAATTATTCGTATCGCTGACTAAATTAAAGTCGAAACGAGGAATGCAGTACACGGAGCTAATAAAAAGAAATTTAAGCGCCAGCTGAAAGTACAGTTTTTAGGAATAGCTAGAAACCTGAGAGCGGAAAGAAATTCCAGTGGATTTTCGTTCCATGGATTTCGCGATGTACGCTATAGCGGCTGCGTGGGAGAGCGAGAATGATAGTAAACCCAGCGATTAAGCAGCGCACACTTACCGTTACTCTCCCCGCGCTTCTCTTGCTTTTGCACGTTTCCCTCTCACTCAATACGAAGTTTGCAAAGGCGCGTATAAGCTGATAAGAGAAGTGTCGTGTTTATTGTAAGCGCTTTATTGCCGAATTTATATTTTCGCGAGGAATCGAGCGATTAAACGATGGAAAATTATGCGCCGACGTCCAGGCTTTCCATTAACTGTTCAAGCCACTTTGCGTGTAATTACGTAGAACTCTTTTTACGAGGCTCGCGTTGAGCAAAAGTGGAGCTAAATTTTTAATAATGGATCTTATGTAGAGAAGAGTTGCGGATGCACTCGCCCCGTTAAGAAATTCGTTGCTAAATCCTGCGAGTCCATTTAAATTAAAATTTCTCTCTTTCCGGGAGGCATGAACGTTCGCAAACTATCGGTATCCTCGAATTCGCGAGCTTTAAAAAGTTGCGCAATCTCGAATGAAAGCACGGCAGTTAAAAATCTTATTAAAAATTACAGCAGCCTCCGTTGCGAATCTCATCAGCATCGTATCGGGATCGCAGCTGGGCTGTGACTGTACGGCTAATAGGGCCAAACACTGTTCGCAATTAAGCTTAATGAGTGACATCTCGCCAAACGAAGTTAGCGAGAAGGTATAAAAAATAAATGGGCACGTAATTGCGAAGCGAAAGATAACTATATTATTAGCGAGCGTCTACACGCTCTTTAAAGCGGTAGGGATCAATTGCATTTGCCATTTATCAAATCTTAACTAATACGGTCTAAATTTCATAAAATGCCTTTGTATTTCGAACATTGATCGGACGATGATCGCGATATTTCAGCTACTGTTGGCAGTATAAACACGTTTTAAGGATATTTCGCTCGTTGACTTTGAATAAATAATTTATAAAAACTCCACTTTTAGCTGTTACATTAATTTAATCAAGTTCCTTTTCTCGCCTCACATTATATAAAATGTTGCAGTTCCTTTTTTTTCTGGACCTTAAATATTACTCTTTAGATTTTATTTTTGGAAAACTGCACGTTTGTCTTTTGAAAATTGCGAACGATATGAAATTTAAAGTTTTCCGAGTAATAATTTTACGCTTTAATAACTTCAAAGGGATGGCAAGTATTTGTATTGTTTCAATTAAAATAAGTATTATTTTTCTGCCAATAAAGATGACGTTTTTTGGAAGCAAACACACTTTCTCGAATTTTTAGATAATCTTGTTTTATTAGGTTACCGAAGACAATGATTTCTTTATTTCTTATACATCGAGCTATTTTATCGAGCAAAATCATTATCTCGTATAAGCCGAGTACAGCCAATCTCCCCCCCCCCTCCGCCATAAAAGTCGATCTGGAAAACCCTTCCTTCTCATACATGGGTTTGCAAACATCCGTTTTTTGTTTCAGAAATATCAAAAATTCGCGCAATCAAATTAACAGCAACCAATTCAATGCCAACTTTTCGATTTGCTAATAAATATATAGTAATGGATGGTAGTCGACGTTAAATTGCTGGACCCCTCCCTCCACAATAAAATATATATTTGTATGATATTCGTATTTGTAGTATATAAAAATATAGTCGAGATTTAATCGAGATTTTTATGGGTGCGTAAAACTTTATTAAACTAGCATCGCACTTTGTGCCGAATCAACTATATATTGATAAATAATCGAAACACAATTGAGATATAATTTTCGTTGACAATTAATTCTCGCTTGAATGCGATGATCAAACTTTCTAATGGCATACGAGTACATAATTTTCGCATCGCAGATTTACCAAGGTGAAAAATTTTTTCCGCTTCAGAAAAATCGAGTTAACACACTACGGCAATAACCTTCCCACCAGTTTGATCAATCTTTTTTCCGAAATAAAAACGTAACACCTACGCAGATTACTGCGGAGGTTAATGGCTCTTTCACACGTGTAACATATTTGAAAACAGTTGACGGAACCGGACGGAAAGGCTCGGATCGGATAAAGTGTACCACGATCGTGTACTCCCAGCGAACGGCCATGGCGGGGAGAAAAAAGAGTCGGTCGTGATATCTGGTGATTAGCCAATACATCAACCGATTTCTCTCTCTTTTCATACCCATCCGTTCCTTCAGCTTCTGCTGTTTCCTCTCTCACTCGGCCACTCTCCTCCTATCTATAGCTCCCCCTTTAAAGGAGAGCTAAGAAAGATTGCTCGGCGGGGTGGGGGTGGCGCACACCCACGCGATGTTTCGCTTCGACGAAACGGAGCACCGCTACCGTATCGTCGGAGATGTTGGTAGAGTTAAGTAATTTGTCGTTGCCAATGACTTAGTGTTATCCATCAGGGCCAGAGTCCGGAGTTTACGATGTAATAAGCCTGTAAAGAAAGTACCTCGATCCGTCTACACTTCCCACGTGCGGATTGACCCTTAGTCTTTTCAATTTTAGGCCCGCGAACAGATTCTTCTCGCTTGGTGCATATCCTCTTTTTCGTGATTAGATAGTCGCGTTGAACGTCGATGCCGGATAGTTTGTTTGAGGAAAGGTACGGTTGCTTATGTTTAAAAAAGCGTTCGTTGCGTGCTATTTAATTTCAAAAGAAAGAATTCGAATAAAATTCTCGAGAATACAATATTAGATATTAATAATTTAAAAACTTTCAAGTATTTCTTAGTGTCTGGTTTTAAAAATAATTATAAAGTATTAAGTAATGCGAAAATGCTATCCGAAAATTACGCTTTCAAGTATCTATAGACGGCCCCAAGCGTATATATTTACGAGGTCGGCTGGATCACGTGACATTTTCATCGATTTTACTTCCAGTGCAATTTTCTTCACTTTTGTTCTGCTTTGAATAATTATATGTGTATCTGTGCCTGTACTAGCATAAGTGAATACGTGCGTGCAGGCCTGTTTGTTAACGAATAATCGGCAATACATGCAGAGTTTATAAAATATAAATTAAATTTATGCGACGATAATAAACATCGTAATATGAAAAAGGAATACAGATTCTAAATATAACGTTTGAAATTAAAACGTAAGAATTTCTAGGTTTACAATAATAAGATGTTAAAAAATGAAAACTTTTTACGAGTTACGTTGATTTTAATGACGGAAAAGTGAATCTTAAACACAATTAAAAGTTCTGTGTCTGAATAAACTTTTATTTTTCTACTTGTAGCTATGGTTTTTGATTTATCAAATTACTAGTAATTTCAAAAACTGTTCAATTTAATATCAATATTAATATTTATTTACTATTAATTCTTCGAAATTTTATTGCCTAATCAACGTAAAAATACTACTTTTCACCGTTAAACGCCAAATCTTTTCGATACTTGATCATAATTTAACTTTTTGCCATTTCAATGTTATCTACTCAAGAAAAAAATTTTTATTATAAATAAGCGTGATCTCTTTTATTCTCCACTTGCTGCGTTTCCTCAATCCATCTTAATATTAGTAATTTATTTAACTTTATGATATTGAGTGAAGGACAAAATCTATTTCACAATTTACTATATTTCAAATTTACTTTCTACATTTTACTCCCAATACTTTTTCAAAACATTTTTCTGTATTTTACAATGCTGTAATGAATTTGTCGATGTTTTTTAAAACATCATATTTTCCATTAACTTAAAACCATTGACAATCCAATATTTAACGTTTCCCAGCTATAATGGTCAGTATAACTATATTTGTTTTATTTATTATTGTAAAAAATATTAAAACAATTTTTAAATAAACCTTCACGCTGTTTTTGTTTTACAAGTTATCAATTGTTGCATATTTATTTTCCTTTCGTACACTGTACTGGCCTTAAATTTAGTTTGTTAATGCGGATTTTTTAAATTTCAACGATGACTACCTTACTTTTTTTAATCAACCTCAATTGTTTTTGTTTGGATATGCATGAATTATAACATCTAAAGAAAACTTTTATTATTATTTTATGCATATAATTACGTATTATCGAACAAAATTAAATTCAAGAAATTATAGAGCTTGTTTTTATCGGCTGTGTATCTAGAACAGTTTTGATAAATCATTTCCTTTTTAAATCGGCCATTACGTCCACCGAGACATATTTCTATTAATTTAACTGTCTTTGAAAGCCAATAGTTAAAGTACGATCTAATACATTTAAATTTATTTTAGCCATATTCCGTTTGCAAGTCTATTTGTAATTCTTACGTTAATATTTTAAATTTCCATTTTTTCATTAGTCGCTGCCAACCTATTAATACTTTGCTTGTTGCCCTACTGTGTGCGAATTCATATTAATATTTTATAAATAATAGTATTTGCATAGAAGCCAAGTATTGCAGTTCGATAAAACAGCAGGTACAACTTTAAAACTTGTCAAAATCTATGGTATCCCTGCATAATTATTACAACGTATTTTACTTCCTCCTTGAAAACTTATAACGGATATCTTTTTTCAATGGCTGAGATTAATCCGAATAGGTTTTTTAACTACAAATAGCTAGAATACACTCGAATACACAGGCTGAAGTATATTATTTTTATATTCATTTTCAAATTTATAGTACTTTCTATTGCACCATTTTCTTAAGCGAACACTTTTGACATCAACTCGTCTTAAACTTAACGTTTCACACGTGTTTTTCAGCTGTCGTTGAATTATATTTAAATGCATTATTTAGTTTCAATTGTCGACACCAAATAGATTTAATCTTTTGTATAATATTTTTTAGCATATATTTGCTTCTTGTTTTATCGTTAATATTTCTTGCCGAATTTGCTTATTATTGCGAGTTCTTACTTTCCCTCTACTATTTATGGAAGCTTTTATAACTCTTTTGATGACTCTTTATTCTTCGTTTATGACGCGTCTGGTTAATAATTATGCATTTAACGCTGCATTCTATACAAGATCTAGAGATCGTAACTAGATATTTAATTTACTCTATTGTCTCCTTAAGTTGTAGCAAGTTAAACTCGATTGATACGTTAGTCTCTTTTCCCTATTTCATACCCTTACTCGTACTCCCACTTTATCTATAACTTCAATATAATAAAAACTCAATGTGTCTGTAAATAATTTAACGGATTAAATATTTACGCCCTGTCGTTAAAACATTACGTATAAGATAATTTTATGCTTAATTAGAGCTTAAATAAAAAATTGTTAGAAATGGGTTAGTTCCTGAGGCTTGCGTTAGTTGAAATCATAAAAATATGATTGACCGTTAGCCTGCAAAACTATTTCCTTCCCGTGCACACTCTTTATTAGCCAGAACTTGTTTCGGAAATTCAAAAACAACTTATTGATTAATTGTTCGACGCCGCGATTGATTGCATCTTCCTCTTTCTTTCCGTATACTTACGAGATAATAGGCGCCTATGCATATTTCTTGGCAATACTGATGATAATAGTAATAATAACAACTCTGAGAGTGGCACACGATTATTTATTGCCAGGAAACCTGTGTTCTCTGCTCATTCCTGCTTATTATTAATTTGTTAAGTACGTCTGACCCAAGTTTGTGCAATCCGATCTTAAAAAGGAATAGTCATTCAAAGCAATATGGCTTTTTTCGACCGTCTCATTTTCTATATCTCTACATCATTAATTCGATATCCATGCATTTGACTCATGACTTCTTCGAGCCGATATACTCTAAAACGACCGCGAAAATTGCAGCTAGCCAACTTGAAATCTTTGTCTTGCTCGTCCATAATTTAAGTTGAACGGTTGGCCGCTCCGGAGCTGCGAATGCTTACTATTTCACGTTCAGATATTTTGTTCGAGAAAAATCTATGATTGCACTTGTAATTTCTAGCTAAGCGTCTGTAATTTGCCGGTGTAGATTTATCCCAGGTGTTACGAGTTCCCATAGGCCTGTTTGAAAATGCCCGCAAATGCCCGTTTTTATTTGGCAGGTATCCTTCGTATCCGAAAGTAGCACACTCGAGTCTACGGTGCGAAATGGATACCGTAATAGAAATGGACTCCACATAATTTACTAACAATGTGCATTTTTCGACCTTACGGTGATTGCTTACTTTACTGGGCTATCAAGTTTATTAATAATAGATACATATACTTAATTTTGAAGGATTAATTATACTTTAAGCATCATTTGCTAATTTCCTTAAGAGAAAGAAGTTGTGAGCTTTGAAGAGGTAATTGCTGTTTTTCGACAATATGAATTACACAGCCATTGATAATGAAAAGTGAAAATAAGGTACAATGTAATGGCAACTCGCTAACAATTATAGCCTCGGTATTTCAAGTTTATATACTACGCCGCTTATAATTGATTCATTTAACGCGATAAATAAAGAAGAAAGCTTATTCGTTATTGTATATTTTTCGAGCCTCGTGAAGTTTAAGAAAAACATTAATAATTGTAATTAGATTTTTTTAAATTCTTTGAAATTATTTTCATGATTTAATTGATTGATAAGATTGTCTTGGAACTGTGAAAAATGTGTTTTTTCCCAATAATTATACACGAAAGCGAAGAAACTTGAAATAAACTTTAATAATAAAAATATAAACAAGGTAATTAAATACTATAATAAATAGTTATTTTTAAAGTTCTGTAGTCGTTTAATTGAAAAGAAAATCTATTGATCTCTGATCACACGTTTTATATTGCGTGACCATTGAAGCTATCAAACGCTAATTTTTAAGTACATTTATTAATAGAAATTTTAAACGTCCAAAAATGTCACTAATTATCAAAAAAGGACGAAATTTAATATCGCGTACCATCCAATAAGGCAAATACCACCATTGGAGTTAATTAAATAATTAAAGACAATGTGTATAAAACTTAAATCGTGAAAGCATTTTTAATTTTTAATTAATTATAATGAAAGTTGTTACCAACTATGGTACAATTCTTAACAAACCCGAAACGATTTCTCAAACCTGAATGAAACTTTCCAGGTAATTATTGAGGTACGCCTGCAATAATGCTCGTCCAAATTTACTAAATGCGCTTTATTTGGTTTAATATGAACTCAACTCTTACATTTAACCTAAATATCGTATTATAATATTTCGAAAATCCATGGTAATTTAATACTTGGTGGAATGAAATATTACCTTAACTACTTAATAAAAAGGAAAACAGAGAGAGAGAGAGAGAGAGAGAAGTGCAATAGGGAGAGCATAAATTTTCACATGTGACCAGCCGAATATTAGTAGGCAGCCAAATTTCTACTCGCAATAGATCTTGGGCCCGGTTCGGTGTCTTCGAGCACAGCTTGGCTTACGAAGCGTCCCGCTGAAGGTGTGTGCGCCACAGCCCCTGTATTCTGGTATTCTGTCACACCGTGACAAAGTGCTTTTACTCTGATAATGCGAATTGTGCCGTCGCGATCTGGCTGATTGTGACGTTACGCTGTCTCTTCCTGCAATTATCTTCCCTCATTAATTACTTTATTGCATATATACTTGCGATCTGGTAATTTATGCGAGTATTGTTTAATACTATCTATCTGCAACACAAAAAAATTCTCAAGCTCAACCACGATGTATTTCATTAAAACTACTTTGTAAGAAATTCTCTGCCATTTTCAAATTCATAGAATCAATCGATTTTTTACAGTTCATCTTTCGAGAATTATCTTTTATTTAAAATTTGAAAGTCAAAATTATAGATAATTTTGTACAACTTTTTTACAATACCATATTTGGACTTGTTTCAAAGGTAAACTAATTTCAAAATGTTTACATTTCATATCAACGTGATAAAAAAGTCGAGCTCCTGTATAACACGAAATATGTCAGTGTATTTTACATTATATACGTTATCGTTACTTACGAGTGCATTTTTTTTTTTTTTTTTTGTTACTCAAACCCATGAACCTACGCATATATCATATATTGCACGGCCGGTGAGAGGAACGCCGACATAAAAGTGAGACATCAATAATTCCAGGGTATCCCTCTCTTTTTCTCTTTTCCTCGCTCTCTCTTCTTTCTAATTCTGTGTGTATCGCGTACCCTCTTTACTGTTCTTTTCTCTTTCTATTTCTGTTTATACTTCTCTCTATTTCTCCCTTCCTCTTCGCTATTTCTTTAGCTCCTTTTTCCACGTAAGAAGGAGACGTAGTTATCTGTTTTTACCGCACTTCCCCTTAATGCTAATCAGCCGCTTCTTGCCGCTTTCTGCGAAAAGTTAAAAGAGAGAGAAAGAGAGAGCGCATAACCCTAGTAAGGTTATTAAATTCTGAGATGGCTGATACATAGGCATATACTCTATATACGAGACTAAACGCTTTTATGGATGCTCGTACGATGACATAGAAGGGCAGACATAGTCTCAGAGTCACGTTCTCTTTCTGCTTCGTTTTTTCTGCCTGTCCCTCTCTCTCTCTCTCTCTCTCTCTCTCTCTTACGCACGCGCGCACATTTTCTCCCACCCCCTGCCCCCGCTCGGGAACTAGTAAAGGGTAAGTTGGCCGAACAGCATAGCACGGAAGTGCAACAAAAGCGGATAACTGTTTTTTGTCCTCTTCATTTTTCTTCCTTTATGAAATCATATATTCAAGAAAGATTCAAGGACGTTTACAACTGTTTTCTCATTCTTGCGTCGGTACGAGGTTTTCCCACAGGATGTCGAGTGGATACTTAATGAACTCACAGGCTATTATGTAATAGTACGTGTACGCGTAAGAATTTCAATGATAATTCAAATAAATTATTTTATATTCCAACTTCTGAATTAATACGCGTCTCGCAAGTTTTTAATTATATACGTATGCATTCCTAGAAAATAAGACACGTCCGAAACCATTGAAAATTTACTCAGCATATTTACTTAAATGAACATCGTAATTCAATTTTAATTATAAGCTCAACCAATTAAAAATTCCGCGGAATAAAAAGCAATGCTAATGCATGATATTATATTTAAAGGTAGTACTTGAAGAGGCCTCGATACATGGATTGATTTTATCTTGTGTCGCTGCGTTTAAAAAATAAATGCACCGAGCATTGACAAATTATAAAACTTAACAAGTCACGATTTTTATTACGCACTAAAAAATATTTTACAAAACATTATTTACACTTCAATATAAAATTATTATAATTCAACAAATTTATTTTTGTGGTACAAAATATTATTGTATATGCACGGAGTGTATAAATTTTATGAACCCGTTGTTATACACATGGATTGAAATAACTTTACCATTAAATTTACTACATTTTCATAGTAAAAAAATGAAAAATTCGCAATTTTATACAGAAATAATGAAACTAATATTATAATAAACTATTATAATAAAGGATTCGAAGAGAATTTAAAGAGATACCGATATTTTTTAACGATTTTAAATATTCATAACGGTTCCTACTTTGTCAAAATATATTAAAAAGAAAAATACATTGTTGTAAATAGTATGCTTTATTAGTACTATTAATAATATTACAGGGAATACTGTACAAGAAAAACTTGTTTCAAAACGATTTAACCCCGATTGCAACAATTACAATATATTTCTCAGTATCATTTTCGTCTTAATGTCATAATAATTATAACATTTATTTATAATATTCTGATAAGTACAAAACTTTCCATTGGCTTTTTATTTTAAATTTAAATTTTTTATCATTTAAAAAACTATGCAGGTATGTAATGTAAACTTGAATTCATGCTGTTCGGTGGAATTCTGCATTTAAAATATTTTAAATGGAAATATTATGCAAATGTCAGAAATTAAATACTAAGATTTTTAATTTTATTTGCTATTTGCAATGATGCCATAATAAATATTGATTTTTCAAAAAAGATATTAGAAAATTATTAAAAGACAAAATTTTTTATTTGACTATACGAAGTATTTTAATAGACATTTTAAAAATTATTTTGCGTATTCGCAAAGATTTGTAATTTTTAATGATGCACTCCGAAGTATTCTTAGAAAGATAAATGTAAATCACGAGTAAATAATTTTGAGTAATTATAAACCATATAAAATAATAATCCACTGTTATAAATACTCTATACTTACTTTTTTATACAATACACGTACTTTTGCATTATAATTATTTTTTGCTGACTAAGACGTGTATATATGGAAAAAATTACTGGTTATTATTTTATCTAACATATACACATACATTTGTATAAATAAATATTAATAAAATTGTATAAAAATGTATAAATAATATAGATAAAATTACTTATTCGATGGGAACATTAAATATAATAGAGAACCAATTTATCTACGGAATAAAGATTCCTTTTTGATTTATACAATACTCAGAATTCAATTTCACAATGTTATTAATAAAATATAGTTTTATATTTAGATAATTTTATACTCACTTCGTTAAATATATCGTATAAAATACGATGAACGCTTTTGTTTAAGAAAAATTAATTTGAGGTCTTTATACATATTCATACTAAAATAGATTCATTTTCAAAATGAATATGCAAATAGGATCTAACAAATTCTGTTTCACGTATCAGTTTATCAAATATACATGCCTACGTGTGGGTTTACCTAGAATAATATTTTGTTAACGTATCTAATATTCTAATAATTGAATATATTAAATAAATAAACAAACTCTCCGGTTATAATATTATTCACTAAAATTTTGAAGATCATATTTTTGTATTTTGCCAAATTTGCTGCGTTAATTTTGAAAGGCAAACTTATTTTTATATAATTATAAGGTTTCCCTGCTTAGCAACACAGATTGAAAATAACTAATTTGATGCGAATTAAAAGTTATCGCGATACACGTGTCTATAAAAAATACAAATTTAATTTACCGGATGAAATTATAAATTAATGAGGATAATATTTAATAAAAGCATTCAACGTCAGGAGTTTACTTAAAGTTATAACAAAAAGCTTCAAATGTACTTCAAGTCTTGTACTATAGTGTAAATTATTTACATAGACGCTTCAATTTAATGAATGTCGTTGACCTCTTCCACTCAACGTGCTTGTCATCAATTCAGACATAAATTAATTTTTTTTCCTCGAAGTAATTCATTCTGTAGATCGAAATTTCAATCTACAGATATATAAATCCAATGAATGATTAAAACTTTACGCAAAAAATTGTCCAATTGAAAAAATCAAATCATGTACCGTAGAAATTCATACCTTTTCCTTCCTAGCTTTTGTATACTAACTAATGATTCGACTAGAAAAAATATAGAGACTGCCAAATTGGACCCAAAAAGCGCAATGCAGAAAAGAATAAGCGGCCGACGTTTTGGGCCAGTCGACGAATTTCACGCGCACGCTCGAAAGGCCCTGCGCAAATTACCCGCAGACACGAATAAAGCCTTGTAACTCCGAGTCCAGCCGCTGGTTTACAGCGTGTTCCCCAAGTTGCGGGGACCTGCTCAGCTTTTCACGAATTTTCCGCAATTAAAGGACTCGCTGGCACTCGTCCCGGAAGTTCTCTGCGCTTACCGACGAACCCAATGACGCCCGTGAATTGCGCCAATCTCCTATATAAATTTATTACATTTCTTCGTTTGCCTCTTTGCCTCGTTATTCTGAATTTACGTCTCCTAGAGGAATCGTTCATTTTACGTGGGCTAATAAATTGGGATTGCGTACGCCAATTTTCGCGCCTCTCCTCCTCTTTCTCTCCGACTGTCCCATCCTTCGCTTTCTTCGCTGGCGAGCCTCTTCCCTCTTTCCACTTTCCTCCGCCTCGGCGAGTCGCGCGACAAAATCACCCAGCCAACCTAACGAGCGCCTGCCCCCTCCCCCTGGGCCCCGTTTATTAAAGCAGATAAGCCGAAGACTCGGAATCTAAAGCGACGGCATTAGGGCGCGTTAAATTAATTATCCCCGAGGCTCGAAGACTCGCGATCGCGGCGCAATCCAATTCGGGCAATCGCCGTAAAATCTCGCAGTAGGCAGTCGCGCGTAATTGCGCCGAGTCTCGGTGCACGCACGTCCGAGCCGGGAAGGTAAGCGAAGACCGCGACTCGCACGATTCGCACTCGGGCACTTGGCAGCTGCGTCGGGGCGAAGCTACGTACGCGTAATTATTTGTCTTCGGCCGAGGAAAGAGGATCGGCCGGCCCTTGACCCTCGTTAAATTAAGCAATGAAATATGCAGTTCATAATTTTCTTCAAACTTAGACAATCGATTAAAGAAACATTTATGTCGACGTCGCGCTTTATCAGCCGTAGCTGCGGATGAAAGCTGCGGAGCAGAGCCCGTGAGAACCCGTAGAAAAGTTTTTTAAATTCAGGACGGAACGAGCCGTAATTTCGCGAAAGAAGCTATTTTAATTATAAATTTATCGAGCGGCACTCGTGAATGAAAAAGGAAATAAGTGGAGATGTAATTGAATAAGGGTCGACGGGGAAGAATGTCAATAGGGCTGAGCTATTAAATTTAAAATTTAATAAGCGCTTCCGTCAAATCGCGCCTCGTTTCTATTCGTATTGCCGAGTTTCTTTATTGCGAAATAGTGCGCCCTTTAAGTGGTCCGAGCGAAGCGATCGAGCGCGCGGATCGATCTTGCCCCTCTTTTCGTCGTCGCTGCCAACTGCGAGCCCGACTGATTTCGTCTTGGCTCGCGCACCGAACAATCAAGATGACGCCCATGCCCATAAATTACAAGCAGTTTTGAGCAGCTGAATAATTGCTAATTACCCAGTGCGACATTTGTAAGAAAAGCTAGCAGCGCCATCTCGCCTTGTACACGGCTTTATTTACGACCCGTCATTTTAAAGAGTGCGTAATAACAAGGTGCAGCATCCTCTCTCCCTCCCCCCTGTCCCCGTTTCCCACGCACGAGCGCTTTTCTGTCTCCGCGAACGCGTCGCGATAATAAAATAGTCCATCGACTGCCGCGCGTCGCGGCTTATCGCGTCGCGGAGCTGCGGCCAGTTGTTTTCCGACCGCCTCTCCCAATCATTATAATGGCGCACCTGATTTTGACAGCGGATGGACATTAGCATGGTCGGCGACTTGTTCGCTGGATTGCGCCGGCCATTCAGCCGTTGTCGACCTTATTAATCGCCTCGATAAAACGTGTTACGGGGATGCCCTCGCGTCCAACACCGTCCAGTGGAAAAATCAACCGATGCATTCGTCGTAAGCTCGATAATACTCGTGCACTCGCTCCTCGGGCTTCCCTGGCATCTCCCTTTCGACTAATGAGCTTAAGATTTCACTTAATAAGGGTTCCATCGCGTCGAAAGTGCGGAAGCCGTACTCAGGGAGCGTAAAGCACAACGAGGAGCTGTCGAATAAAGCCGAATTTTTTAATGCGAGCATTTAATGAAAACGAGGATCTCCGGAAGAGGGACTCGCGCGAGGTCGTTACGCTCCCGTTTTCTTCCCTTTTGTTTTCGTAAAGGGGACGGCCGCGTCTCGGGCGAAGACGAGCTCCGCTGGAAATTGAAATAATCGTCACGATCTCCGCCAGCCGAGATAAGGCGGCTGCGCTGGGCAAAACAGCTTACGGCGCGGGATCAATTGACGTCGGATAAGGAGATAGGAAAAGCGGCCGTTCTGAAATTTATGGCTCGAGTCCGCGGACGCGCAGCAGCACGTAGAACGAGTGGACGGGCGCCACGTGTAAAGGCGGTGGTCGGTCGACGTTTTTGCAGGCGCTCGAGAGCCGCCCCCGGGCCGCTTCCCTCATTTTTCCAGCCTCGCTCTGGCCGGCTTTTCAGCTTTTCAGCTTTGCAGCTTTTCAGCTCGAAGCTCGAGGCTCGATTCTTCCCGGCAGAGGTGACGAGGCCAGCTTCTCTCGGTCGCTCGTCGTCCCCTCGAACTTCAGTCTCGGAGCCGCACGCAAATAATCAGGCAAATCCTCGGCCAGCCGACCGGGGAGCGATCCCCGGCGCCTCGGCTAAACCCCGAGCATAATTAGCCGCTGGTTAGCCACGCGCGCACCTTCTCTTCTCCCCTGCATTAATGCGCTGCTGCAGCATATTTGCGGCGCATTTCGCCTTCGTGTTGCGATTCTCAGCGGCTGGGAGCTTCGAGCGAGCGGCTGTAATGCGACTTACACCCCCTCCCCGAGCCACGACCACATCGCGGATTTTCTCAGAAGCCGTCGCTCGATACTTCCACGGCTCGGGAGTATCTTCGAATGTCTTTGCCTTTTCCGGTACTTTGACTACGAACCGGAAACGACGTGGCTAATGTTCTGTAGCCCTTGGACTAACTCAACTGTAATTCACTTAACAAATTCAATAACCAAGGAGCTCGTAATTCCACTTACATGAGCCATTTCTCCCGTTAGATACATACGAGTACACGCAGGTAGAAGTAGACATCTGCGCTTAATAATGTATGAATAATTTCGTACTTGTGCCATTTTCATTGCGCTCGAGCACATCGAGTTGCTAAGCTCGATCGGACTATTTGCGTTTGAGGGAGAAATTTTTCCATTGCGAAAAGCGAAAGGAGACTGGATCTATGTTCGTGCAAAGTTGTTGCTTTCCGAAAAAAATAGCATCGTGGCGTATCGTGACGTGACTCGAGAGCGCTAAATTGTTTTAAATATGCTAAATTTCGCAATGACGCTGCTATTAAATCAGATGAACTCGGCGGCTAAACATCGTAGGAGGCTGTTGGACGTTTATTTTAATACTTTGTTACTTTGATACTCTACTGCCATTTTTATAAAATGAAGCTTACGAATGAACAAGATAAATTTGCTCTTAACTTATCGCTGTCTTATGAAATTTTAACTCCCACCTTGATGTAATAATTGATACAATGTAATCTGCACAAACACATCATTTTAAGATACTGCACTAATTTTCATTAGCTCCCGACGTAATTTTATATAATTCGTTAATTAAAATCTAATGCGATATCTTAGAGGGGAAAAAGTTAAAATTACTCGTTACCTTGAACAAATTCATGGCTCGAATATTAAAAACAAATACTTATAAAATTAGCGCAGTAATTAGTAATCCACCTTTAACGAGCAAAATTTAATAAATTTAATTTGTGAATTTAATAATTGTGCGCTCTTTTCAAGCTAATGAGATTTATTCATCGGGTTATGATAATTATGAATAAATAATGTCCGGTGAAAAGTAACGGCTCCAAGTGAAATAAGAAGCAGAAAATTTGAGAGCATTGTACTATAAACCTACATATCGCTCTATTATAAGTGGTATGGGACGAATAATAAATTCGATCGGATAAAGGGGACAGATACATAATTATAAATTCATTGCATTCTTAAGCGAATCCTTGATATTAAATTATACGGCTGCATACGAGCGCTTTATATGTCAAGTTTAAATAATGTATTTGTTGTGTTTTTGCGCCACCAAACTTTATCAAACATTCAAGTATAAAATTGCATAACTGCGTCAAGTTACAAAATGGAAGATTACGTATCCCTTGGTATCCTGCAAATAGTTTGGAAAGTTTCAAATTATTCGAAGCCGAGAATCTCATTTTGCCTGAATCATAAACGACTAGTCGATACAAGCGTCTACGAGCTGACAAGAAAATTCTTTTGCGGCCATAAAATCTTGAGTATTAATTCTGTATAATTTATTTTTTATTATTATAAAATATTACGAATTCTGATGGGCATCGTATACAATTATAGACGATTGCTACTTTCGCGATCAACAAAAATAGACGCTAATGATTAATTAATATTTTATAATTGCGTATTTAACTATGTACAATATATCGTTAAAAACACAAATGTTATAAATTACTAAACAATCAAACGTCCCGATTAGTCCGAAAAGTCGTTGCTCTTGTCTGAAAATAAAATATGGAGTTATTTTAATTAGTTTTTAAGCAAGAGGTATGAGTAAGTGTTCGCGTGCAATCAAACTCTTCGGGAAACAATGCAGTTTTTTCCGGGTAACAATTTATTCGTTTACTTCTTGCAGCTGAGAATATGAAATTTTAATCGAATAATAACGTAACGTTGACACATCCAAAGCCGCGAAAGTAAATTTTATTAAATTTGCCCAAGCATTGCACAACTCGAGCCCCTTGAGAAAAAATCTATCGCGCACATTTGCCCGTCTCCGTAACAATTAAACAGCGCGGCTTGATCATTATTCTAATAAACCATCAAGGACTTTATTTATTAGGTGAGCATAATATACGAACCTGGGAATGAAGGTAAAACAAGAAGCCATTGTTGCAAAAGTAAAACTTGGCGAATTCGAAAAAAAAGCTTGAAAAGGAAAGAAGGATGGTAGTGAAAGGAAGCATTGAAAATGCAAAGAGACGCGTACGCGAAAAGTGCATACAGTTTGAATAATGTACATTACGGAGCGTCAACTGTCATTGCGAGCGCCGAGAGCGCGAACAATAACGCAACCGAGTTATTCGAGTTTATATCGACAGGCACTCGCGGAAAAAACAAAGCGAGCAGACAGCAATGAAAGGAGAGAACGCGTCCGGGCGGGATAATGACGTTGCGACAAGGCGACGAGTCGACAAAGCGCCTCCAAGAGAGTGCGAACTGCGACTTACGCACAAGGACGCATTGGCAGCTCTCGATTTTACCGCTGGACCCTCCCTCCACCAGCGCACGCATCGGCGATTTGACGTCCCGTTACGTCGTTACGCCGCTTATTTTGTCCCCGCGTCGAGGAGGACAAGCGTCCGCTGACGCCGAGCGATCGTCGACTCCGGAACTCGACCCAACATCCCTCTGCTGCATCGCTTAACTCTGCAGCGCGCGGCCCAGGAAGCTCCTTCGATGCCTTTTTTATTATTTATCGCGCTCTGGTGGAGGCAGGAGCCACAAATCTACTGCGTTGGCTGCAATACCTCGGAGGGCTACGATGTTTACTCCTAGAGCAGACTTGCAAACGAAGCCGCGACAATGTGCAGGCGCACCAACTAAAGAGCGCCACCAAGGAGCTAATTAACGAAGAAACGAGTGATCAAGGCTCGTGCGAAAATTATAATCGTAAACTGCAAACGCGCTCGTACAACATGCATGCTGTCGTCGCTGAATCATTAAACCGCAGCTTCGGGGGCTCAGAAGTAGTAAGGTGTTCGCGGACGTTTACAATTAGAAATCTCGAAGAGTTTCCGATACTTTTGTATATTCCGAAGCGGCGGTTCTTGCGCTGCGCCCCGCGAATCGTACGGGGGAACGACGACAAGGTGTGTCTTCGCGATTTGCGAAGCTCCAACGAAATCATCTACAAAATAGCGTATGGAATTAACGAGGAGGAGATCGGCCGAAAGGACTCGTGTCGTTCGGAACGTTCCGAATTCGTAAGACAAGCAGTTCAATCTTGGTAACGATCGACGTGACGTCACTCGCACAGCTCCACGTCGAGCGACTTTGCGTACCTCGGTTGGTAAAGGCTGAGGACGACAATCGCGACGCGCCAAATCTCGTTTGCTCTCGATGATCCTCGGCGCGGATGCTCTTATCCCAATCGTTAATGGGCGACACACGCGCGTGTAAAGAGGAATTTTCGTTCGTCGATTATTGCCGAGGCTGCTTTTACGCGGAGCAGACGAAAAATAGTAAATCATTTAATCGGGCTCGCACGGCAAACGTCTTCCTCGGGCATTCTCATTTCTACGGGGCGGAATTACGTAATAAAGGATTTTAATAGAGATAGTCTGTGTCGTGCGAGCATACATTATGTAGTTAAAGCAACCGAGGTATAACTGGGAAACTATTTTCAGTCTCTCTTAGACGTAATTAGTAGTTAACAAATTTATTAAGAGCCGAACAGCCGTAAACTCGGCCGTGTTTTGCTGCTTGCGTACGAGTTGAGCTCGTCATTCATCATCCGGAGAGCGAATCCCTTGATTTAGTATCCGAGCAACGAAACAAGCACGCGTCTATTATTCGCAATCGAGAAGTGATAATTTAGCTTTAAGGAAATTAGATCGCCCAAACAGATTCGCGGATTTATGAACTCGAGGGAGAGCTTTTTCAACTCTCGCCCTTGGCTTCCGCGCGATTCTGTATCTGGCAGATGCGGCAAAGATGTGCGATAAGCAACTCGTTGACGGGAATTCCTCGAGAAGCGCAGTGCAGTGCTGCAGAAACGAGCGCCACGTACCTGCGCGAAAAAACAAATAAATTGCGCGAATGAATTTATCGATAGTAGCGCAAAGTGAATTCCGGAGCAGGAGATTTCGGGAGCATGACATAAAAGTCGTGCGGGTAGGGCTCGGCTTTCTCCGAGCCGTCGGTGTATCTCTCGGCTGACAAACGAGCCGAGAGCTAAAATTTCAGTGATAGCCCGTGAGATTTCGCCGGATGGCCTCGAGGCGGAACACATTTCTCTCCTGGTAACGTGGCGCACTGCAACGCACTACTTGCCAAGGTATCACCGATCAAGACATCTCGTGTTCAGCTTCGCACGTGCCTCTCGCCCCGCAAAAATGCCGCTTTTCCCAGAAATTATTCTAATCTCCTCGAGATTCGCTGCCCGATAGGAGTCTGCTCTTTTTGGCGCTGCTGAAAACGAATTACTCCGGCCTTCGCTCTTTGTTTTTGTTTTTATCAGGCGGACCGACTCCTTGTTATTTTTGGGCCAGCGGCGCTATTTCTGAGGCGAATGACAAACCCGAGTGTTTCCGGGAAAGAATTTCCCCCAAAATATGTTTCGAAAGATGCAATTTACAACGTTCCCTTTATTTACACTGTATATGACGCTCGAGAAAGTTATTACGCAATAGCAGTTCTCTGAATTTTTAAATAATATTTTATCAGATATTATCTCCTTCGGCTTAAACGTACCGGGGGACAGCGTAATATATTTCGTACTTATAATAAAAAATGAAAAAGTAAATGCCTTAGTTATTTCCTGGATGCGGCCTTCTTTCCTCATTTTCCGCATACGAATTTAGCAAACACCGGCTGGTGGATGGTCGCCCGAATATACGTCACCCATCCCGCTCTTCTCTCTTCCTCTTTCCCTCTCTCCTCTTGAAAACGACGAGAGAAACAGATGCATGCGTCTCTCTTTGTCTCTCCTCCGGCTTGCCGGGTTTGCCACCTTCGACAGAATCTTTTCTTTATTGCTCGCGCCCTTTCCATTTCTGCTTGAGCGCTTCCATCCTTCACCGAGTATTTCGTCGTTATGACATTTCACTTCGAATAAATCCCCTTATACGCGATGGATAATCTCATCGTCAGATTCGATTCTTCTTGATCTCTGATTCAACCAGCGGACAGAAGCACGACTCTTATCCACATCTTGCAGTTCAGCCTAGCATATAAAAAGAACTGATTTACAGCTTCAAGTTTTTTTCAGCATTTTATCTCTTACCACGTAACTTTCACGTACCTGCAAACCGCTTTTTAAATTTCTTTCAGACCAGAGATCACATAATACGCGTACTTGCCACGAAATTTTTGAAAGATTATAAAACTTAATCCAGTTTTCGTTTTATTTTTCGCTTTATTTTGAGTGAATTTTACTCCTAATTCAGAATTCCGATTGATTTTTCAGATCCTGTGTTCGAATTCAATTATCTCAAAAGCAACTGTTTAATATTATTTGGGTTGTTCTTTTTTGTTTAACCTTAAAATTATTAGCGAACGTTCAATAATATGAAGCGACTACGTTTATAAAGAAACATTCAATTCTTTCTTTAATTTTTAAATATAATTAAAAAAAAAACTTTTACATTATATTTGATTAAAATTTTGCAATAATTACAATAAATTTCTAACGAACAATTTCAATTGAAACATTCCTTTGCTTTAAAAAATATCTAAATTTACAATATTCCCGTAATGGAATGACATATATCTACGTCTAAGACTTCAAATAAATTAATCAACGGTGTATTTTTAATTTATTTGAAAAATAATTCATTAGAATAATTAGTGAAACGAAGAAATTTCTTTTGGTAAAATTAAATAAAGTATACTGACGAAATGTTTGCCCAATGTTTTATACAACTGTACATCATTTTACAAAGAAGTATTAATGGATTTGAATGTTGCATCAATCATAATGAAGAATCAATTGCAGATACGAGGTAATACGACATAGGATGGTATTACATATTACACTGAGAGAAAGCGAAAGTTGCATTATTGGTATTCTTATTTTACTGCTCGACTATAAAAGACTCATTATAAAAAGTTAATATTGTAAAGGAATTGTTGGAGAATAAAAATCTTTGCGCGTTTCCACTTAAAAACTCTAATGTGTACACATTAATAAATAATGCAAAACAGTTTTCAAACTTAATAAACAATTAAAAAAATAAGAAAACGCAAACTATTAAAGCTTAATGTAATGCACCGCAATTAAATACGCAGATGCTGAACTCGACTCAACTAATTATTCATTTTTCATTTTTTCATGTATAATATTGAATTAAAAAGTACAAATATTTGTTTTTATTTCTTGCGCTTCACGTGTTACGCCGCCAAACTTATTTTTCAATGATATTCATATACACATTCTTGAACTACTCGTGTATGCATAGCTGAATTCAACACCTAGTTTACATTGTAAAATCAAGTTTTTTGTGTGTCGACAATTTCATAATACTGGATACATTTAAAGTCGAAATATTTGCATGAAAAAATACGTTAAAACTGAATTATAAAATAAATTGATAAAAATCTTTGCGACATTTTATTTATTTTCAAATACGTAAACATAAATCTATTTTAAGCATAAAAAAATATCAGTTAAATATATATTATTATAAATACAGGTCAGAAATCAAATGTCAAATTTATTATTAATGTTTAAAAAATTAGTAATTTTAAAATGCTGAAAAATTGTTTTAAAATGTTCTGTTTTATTTGACAACCACTACTAAAGTAATTGTTGAGTAAATAAATATTAATATTCGTACAATGCGAAATAATTTTATCCATCGGTTGAATAATTAAAAAATTTGATGAGCAAAATTGGAATTTTTATTGGGTTAAATTGATTTCATTGCGCGTCATGTATTAGATATTGCTATTATAAATTCGTAATTTGTAATTAACGGAAAAATTATGAATAATAAACTTATGAATCGACGAGGGTAATTAAAAATTGTAAATATTATAAATTTGTAATATATAGTAGGTGTCGTGAAAAAAACTAAGAGAATGATAAACGACATCGTGTGCAATCTAATATTAATCTAAAGCATCATCATCAATGATAGGTCCTTCATCTTTGCTGCAAAATCGAAATAGAAGTTCGATTGTTTCGATGAAACGCGCAAAGAAACTAAGATTGAAAAAGACTATCATGTTCGATCTAACGCCAGTTTTCTCTTGATTCTCCTCGATTATTATCGAATTACAATTTCATAAATTAATATTACAGGGTATTACGATCCACAAAGAACACAATTGAACGTTTTATATTATTTGCGCGAGTAACCGTATAAAGTTCGCGTTTATGGGAGTTAAATTTACGAAAATCGTACTGAAGCAAACTGCTCGACTTATCAATACTCGCTTAAGATTTTTGGTAAAAAATGGCGCCATAGTAATGATATTATAGTTGGTAGCTATGACCGTTAGTATTTTATTATCTCTATAAAAATGATGTAAACTATAAAAAGATAACAATTTGCTGCCGTTGAAAAGGCGAAATAAAAATTGCTGAATGAATTGAAAGCTGCACCGAAAAGGGCATTTAAGAAACGTTTTGAAAACTGCAATAAACGTTGGCACGACTGAACTTTATCGATGGGAGAGTGCTTTAAAGAAAACAGCATAAATATAAATGAATAAAGACACGCTGCATCGAGAAATACGAGAATCATACGAAGCGACTTTACGTAACTCGCACGAGGCTCGGGGAAATATGCAAAATTGCTCTTAAATCGTCTTTACCCTTAAAAACTCTCCTTTTATTTGTCGATCAACGAATAATTAAAAAGATTCTAGTGCGAGATTTATAAATCTTATTCCTGGATGCTTTGAAAAATGTTTAGCTCGTTTTGTAAAATCCGAGTCTCGTGGACAAATTAGAAGCGTATAACTGCGTAACTATTATATGGAAGCCTATTTTGAAAAGACCTACTTACGTCAGAGAAATTAGAAGGAATAATATGCGGGAATCGATGCGATTATCGAATTTGAATTGCATACGAAAAGAGTTTTAAAGCCGGCTTAATATTATAATAAACATTACATAAAGTGCATAATTTGTTTCAGTTCTTTATTTGATTTCTGAGTCATTAATTCTCGAAAAGCCTTTACGGCCTCTTGCGCAACGTCATTGTACGCACCTTTGCATTTCTCCACCTACTTTGCATAAAACGTTTAAGCAAAGCCTGCGAAATAAAAAAGGCGTTTACTTTCTCGTTAAATTAAGTAAGAATTAAAGAAATTCAAAACCGTTTTGCTCGTTAATCATTGTAATTGGAAGGGGATGGGGAAGAAATGCCGGGCTCGCCGTCTAAGAAGACGGAAAAACGGCGAGTTTCGAGGGATCCCTTGGAAAGCGGAGGAGCAATGAAAATAACTGCACAAGGGAGAAAGAGATCGAAGGGATAAGAGTATCAGGGGCAAAGTAACAGGCGACTTATTTTTCGTACCAAAGCTGCCATCCATCTGTCTCGGTTTAGCTTTGTCGCGCAAACCAGCGACCAACGCACGAGTGCCGCTCCGGAGCTTTATAAACTCGTTCACGTTTTACGGTAATTTTACTGTTATTCATCATCAATTCGCGTCAAATTGCTGAATGCTCGTAAAAAAAGGAAACTTGATTTTCCGGCTGCGTTGGCGTGCTTGTGCTCGTCTACCTCTCTACCTCTTTATTAAAAACATCTTTACGATTTGTTCCCCTCGACCTTCGTCCGCGTCTAACAACATAAGAGCACAAGTACTTTCTCCTCCTCGGTCGCTCGGTTTTCCGCTCAAAAAGCCGATACTTGATTTATTATTAATTTAACTGTTATTATAAGTGATTAATAGTCGGGATTATCTGATCGGCCATTCATTCCCCCGCAAGAGTAAACGCAACGATCGATGCGGAATTAACGACGCGAAATTCGTTACAGTCGCGTATCAAAGTAACATCGAAAGTAAAGATCGCCGAGGCCTCCGGAGCAACTTTCCGAGCGACGACGCACGACGCACTTTTCCGCCGGGCCGACGCGCGAAAAGCGCTCCGAGAGCAGACGCGGAAGGTGTTCCTCGAACAGGGGGAGGGGACGAGCAGCAGTCCTGGCGCGCTTGTATCAGCATAATTAATAGGAGCGCTCCTTAGAATTCGCATAACGTTCTTTTGAAGCGAGGCCGAGCGCTGGTGCAGCAAACGGTACTCAAGATTTTCGCGTCGCGTACTCGAGCTGAGATCTGCGAATATCTACGCTGAGTTGTAGCGGTAGATTCGACGCGATTCATTATGCGCCATTACATAAAAGCCGCGTTTCGCGAGCGACTCTTTGTCTCTTCTCTCTCCATCTGTCCCTTCAATTCCCCTCCTCCCCCTCCTGCCGCGACCCTATCATCCCGCAGCTCTTCCTTCTGAATACGCCGTATTTTATGATAAATAACGGGTTGACCCCTCGACACGTACCTCGGCATATATGCAGAATTAATGCTCTCGCTTCGTAACAAAACACACACGCACGGACGCGCGTCGAGCGCTTTTAAATTATTTGCGGTGCCCGTAATCGTCCTAGAATGCCCGATGCCTTTAACAGTCCCAATAATTCAGCCCCTACCCCGGGATTCGGCATGGAAATCGACGATTTCGCTCAGCCTTGGAAATTTACGTCCGCTCGAAGGACGACGCGCGACGCACTCGCGCAAGACTCTGGACTCGCAGCTGCGAACGCCGTCGGGCGCATTCGTCTGGCTCGACGCGACAAACCTGCGACAAACCTGCGACAAACGCGGACAATTGTGCGCGCGTCGGATGAGCCCGAGACGGAGGGGAGGGACGTTTATTGGCTTTCGCCAGTGACGATGACGATGTCAAACATCCCTCGCCTCTGCTTTTTCACGGCGAGTTCAAAGCTGATATCCGATAGCAGCGATTAGCTCGGCTTTTTACATTCCTGGACAAGTGGGCAGCCGATAAACCAGCCGTACCCACCGCGACGAGAAATTTTAAGCTCGACTCGACGTTGGCCATGTAAATTTACAAACACCAGCAGCCTAGAAGGGCGCCTGCACGGGAGAAAGGAACGCGCGACTCCGCCCGGCCGCAGCTTATTATTTATTCGGGACTTTGTTATTTTCTCGCGATGCTTTTTACGAGACGTTCCGGCCTCGGGCGAGCAGAACGAGCAGGGGGGAGAGACGCAGGAAGAAAAGTTGGAGCCCGCGTGTGCGTGCGCATGCGGGCGAGCGCATAAAGAGCAGCGAGCAGCAACGGGCCGATAAGCTCGGGAGGACCGTTTTGGCGCAATTACGAGCTGTTTTATTACGATCGGGCTGAGCTTGCGGCCCGATAAGGATGAGCGCCGAGGTCGTTAAAGGTGCGAGCATGGAAATCATTAGCCCGATGCCCGAGGAATTTAATTAAGGAAGCCGTGCGTGTGCGACGGCAGTTTGTCACGCGATCGGCGGCGATCGACGCGTCAACCGATCGCGTTCGCCGATCGCTGCCACGAGTCTCCCGTGCCCGTCTTCTTTTATTCTCGGCGCGACTTTCCTTCGCTTTCGTCTCACTGGGCATTTAAGTCTTCCAGCGGCTTTTAATTGCCCCTGGCTTTTTTAAGCTCGCGATTATTTTGTTCGGTTAATGCTGACGCACGCAAATTCGGGGGGAATTTCGGCTCGTCGGACTCGCGTAATAGTTGCCGGCAGATCGCCGCTTGATAGCTTCCCCCCCCCCCCGTGCAATTAAAAACTCGATTCCTCTCTGAAATGGACTTTTATAACTACTATAGTGCGAAAATTCTATTCTTCCTAAATTTGGCAAAGTTGAACACGTGGCTAATGGTGCATCGCTTTATTTGCATATTTAAATGATGTGCAATGGCCTTCATCGATTCGTATTACCTCTAATGTTCTGCGTAAACTTTTGCAAATGACGATCTCCGTGCGAATCATAAATCAATTTTTCTCAATTTTATGACAATCTTTTCTGCAATAGTCTGCCATAATGCCTACTGGTTCGCTTTCGTCTTGTCAAATTGAATTTTTCAATTAACTTTCGCGCGACTCTGAGCGCGAATGCACAAACACACATCCAATGTCAACTCAACACCGGTAATAATATTGTGACTTGTAATAAATATGTATCGTATGTTTTCTCTTTTGATCTTTATAATTGGGAATCTCTGGTGCAAGAGAAGTTAATGTGAGCATGTTTGAAATACTTTTTATTTTAGATGAAAAGCCACTCTCTATAAAATATTTTACTAGCACTAAGGTGGAAGCGTACGTGGAATGCACGTATGCTAGTGTACATCTGTATGCTTTCAGTCGGACATATTCACCTCCACTCTCCTCGAGTCGAAGACTCCAGTCTTTAACTGTAATGCGTGTCCATCTCAACACATGTACAAGGTCCCTTCCGTTTATCGCCTTATCGCACTCTCGAAATTTCCAAGACCTTGCAGATTCGAAGTGATTATTACTATTTATTGTTGTTATCGATATTATTGTTCTCATTATTATTCTGTAAATTTATATTAGAATATGAAATTAATTTTTATAAATTTTTAATAACCCTTTCTAAATTATTACAGTATTTCTAAACACAGAAATGGAAACAATTATTATCATAATTACACAACTGTATAAATACTCATTTGGTCAAATATTTCAAATTAACATTATTTTATGAATAAAGGAACATGAAATTCAACTTTGCTCCTGGACTTTTTTCTTTGCTTCGGTTGTCTGCTATCATTATTCGTAGATATTTTTTCTGCAAAGTTTTCCCTCGCCTCTAATTACAGTCCTGATTATAACTTCGATTTCTGCGGTTAAATTTTGAATAAAGAGTCTTTCAGTGAATTCCAGTACTCAGCGTGACTTTTCTAAGATCCAAGATAATACAATCGAAACTTTCATAAAGAAAATTGTATACGGAGATAACGAGTAATAAATATTTGCTAACGATCTAAGTTACTGCAGTTTAATATGTAACAATTAACTCCCGAGCATTATTTCTAAAAAATAAAAAATTCGCAACCATAATTTTACGAGCTGTGCTCTGAACGCTTAACAAACAGTAATTGTTGCGGTCTACAAATTTCCTAATTATATCCTTTTCCATGAATTTTTACAGTCTATCGGAAGATTATTTATTATCCACTCGAGAGATAGATAAATGAACCAAGTGACACTTAATTTTGTGGACGCGAATTGTTTATTGCACGTGTGTTAAAAATTTGACCCATTATACATAATTAATGCAAAATTACCAGTAGGAAAGCATAGCATTTGTAACTTTCAGGTATAGAGAGCAAAAGTATATACGTGTCCAGCCACATTTTCAGTTCACATACATGCAAGGGCACGCAAAAGTGTATACGCGTGGTGGAAAAAATTTGAGCTGTTAATCACTCAAAGCAATTGATAAAAAATGTGATAAAATATGACAAATAAAATTAATAAATTTATCTGTATTTCAAGCAATTTGGGAGGATACATAACTTAAAATTAATGCGTAACGCGTTTAAAGTGCAACTTTCTTTTTAATTTTATCGTGTATTTTATACACACTTATACAATTTAATTTAAAATGCTTGTTTCACTTTTAAATCTGATAAAAATAAAAAAGAAATAAAATAAAAAGTATAGAAATATATGAACTTTTTTTAAGTCCACGAATTTGATTTATTCTAATGATTTTACCAAATGATTAAAAATGTATCTGTACATCCATATAAAGTGTTAACTGTATTTAGCTTTTTAGCACTAGTTTTTTTTTTAATTAATCCTAAGTCATTTTATTAATAATTATTAATAAAAAAAAACTTATACAGCAACTTTTAAGCTGTTCTTCTGATTTTTTAACTGTATTTCTTTTCCTCGATCATCGATAAAATAATTAAATTTTTAAATATTTTCAACATTTTACGAGTTTGCTATAGAAACTGTAAAAAATGATTTGAGCAAACTATAGAATATATAGTAATTTGCTCTTAAACGACTGTGAAATTTCAAGCTCAAGAAGTGTGAAGAGGAAAAATTTATCCTCTTTGCTCACTGCAGGAGTGATTTTATGGGATCTACATCATGATGAAGAAATAGCAATAAATTCAGCATTATTGTTTAGATCTGAAAAAATCCGATAGATACATTGAAATAAAAAAGCTTCGAAACTATACACAAGCTTAGAATTAAAATGTATTAACGTTTCTACCCTGAGATTGGCCGTTGGCAATCGTCAGTGGATACGGACCTTTCTCTTAGACGTATTTCAATGAATTATTGACGGTGTATATTAAGATAAAATGAGTTGCTGTGTAGTGGGAAAGGAAACTACATCGAGTGAAGTGAGATTCGGAAAAAACGAATTTCATGGCGAACTGAATTCAAGCCGATTTCTTAGTTCTTCGCAACAATTCCAAATTAACCTTTCTTCTCGCTGTTATCGATCTCGTAAAGCACGAAGAGCGTAGTAACTGGCCCTTTGCTTTCTCGTGTTAGACGAGTTTATTTTCTAAGAAATGCTTAAAAAATAGTTTTCTCGTTATTCTAGCCGATCGTGTCTATTTCTTTACTTCTATTTATTTATTTAAATAGTTTGCCTGTTCAAGTCTATACAGAAGCAACCAAATTTATGCTTGTAATGATGATTTAATACACAAATTTCCCAACTATCTTGGACTATCTTATGATATAATGCAAATCGTGGTACATTAATATACAGCTTATCAGCTAAATACTTGACATAATAATTATTATTTATTAATTCTTTTATTTATACTTTTAAAACAGAGTAATTATACTGTCTTATTTTACATCCCATCTTTTTTCAAATCATAGCTGTGTCACGTGTATATTTTAATAAACAATGTTTCTTAAAACATTTTTGTAAATAATTCTACTTGTACTAAATTATTTAGATACCAGTAATTTAATCTTGAACTATGCATATACGTACGTCTACTGAACATTGTATGTTGCTTATAACATTATGACTTTGTGTCTCGTATTTTTAAATTTATATATTTCCTTAAATTTATACGCAAGACATAACTACTGCATCCGAACAGCCTAAACATGGACCCTTACCTGAGCCTGCGCCCAAAATCTATCTTAGAAAATCTGTTCCAAAAAGTCATGTATTTATTGATAATTATAAGGTTAATTTTTAATGATGTAAATTATTAAAAAAAATTTTCAATTAGGTGCAGAAATACATATTGAAACTAAATAAGCGAAATATATAATTGAAATAAAGAAAATTTGTTTACAATCATTTTTCTTAGATATTCCATATGAATATATATTTTATGTTATAAAGCAAAAAATATTATATTAATTAAAAAACTCGTATATTATATTAATATATAAACTGCACTTAAAATCACTGTTAAAATATTATTATTTATTATTACTGTGCTTTTCTAGACGTTGAACATAATAACTTTTAATTTACAGAATTCAACTTTTGCATAAAATTTCCAACTGTACAGTTAAAAACAATAGACGTAAATTTCGAACACAGAACTCAAAGCTGCAGACAAATGCAGTAATCAAATTTATATTATCAAATTTTATATAATTATTATTTGCATTAAATATAATATTTGTTTTTTATACATTGGCAGTAGATTAAAAAGCGGTAAAGCAATAATATTTACAAAAAATCTATCGGTAAAAACATTTTGATGTTAAAATAACAATAAATATTGTTGAATTATAAAGACATCTATTAATAATAAATATTCAGATATCGTTGAAATTTCGTTTAAAATTGAAAATAAATAATAAGTTAACAACATTAATTCTGTCAAAAAGATAAATTACATTTTTGTAAAGTAATTATTTTTAATATCTAAATATTGATAGCTTTAATAAAATTTCAGTTTGCTGTGTATTATTACGTTTCACTGCAGAAATTTTCATATTTTCGTTGCAAAAAATAATCTATTGAAACCAAGATAAAATAAAAAATTAATTAATAAAAATGGATCCCGATTCATACAATGTTGTCATCACGTTAACGCTCGGGGTCGTAGGTTGTGTGCCGGTGAAACATAAAACTTTTGTGCGCCAATTTTCTTCAAGTCTTCTTTTAAACGGTACAATAAAGATAGATAATAGGCTCTTGTTATTGTTTCACCTTTCTTGATACACTCGATCAAGATAATTCCTTGGTATCAGTGGCCATCGCCTTCGCCTTCTTCGACGCACTTTCACCAGCGGCTGTCCATTGTTTTGATTGGTACTTCGATTCAGGTATGAAGTGATAGATTTAAGTTTCGCCCACGGATACAAACTGACACAAAAAGTTCTGAAAATGGCCATTAAATGCTACGGAATTACGTTGAAATATTCTCTCGTGTTTAGCTTTACAGTCAATAACCGCGGCATCCATTGCTCACTCAGTTTTTTCCTCAGCAATTTTTCGAGCTGAACACTGTACTTGTTAACTTCAGATGTCTAAGACCCCGCGTACTTTCACTTAGCGGACTTCCATAAACTTGCCATGAATTTTTTAATGCTATCTGTCCTAGTGACCTCGACTGAACTTCTGGATCATACTTCGTCTTTAATGCATATTTTCTCCC
Source organism: Platyscapa corneri (assembly GCA_018907185.1). Lineage (NCBI taxonomy): Eukaryota > Metazoa > Arthropoda > Insecta > Hymenoptera > Agaonidae > Platyscapa > Platyscapa corneri. The sequence continues at coordinate 2,149,168 of JACCHW010000025.1, read as the reverse complement.
ATTCGTGCTTATTTATTCAAAAATAAATAGGCGATAAATGTATTGGGGAACTTTTTTAAACTGCGCACAAGTCAAGTGAATTTCGCTCTTGCTTTTTTGACAATTGATGAAACATATAATTAAAGTCAATAAATACATTCGACTAAATTTACAATACATTTCTACAATAAAATAATAAAACTTACAGGATGTAGACTTATATGTACGCGCGTAAAGTCTAACATACAATTTATATAATAAAAATATATAAAATAGATTATAACACATTTAATAATTTTTTGAACGATTTGTATTTCTTTCTCGTACAAAAACGTCTTAATGTATATTTTTATTTACATAGAAGTTTTATAAATTTAAATGAATTTTCCGCACTAAACTATAGAGCGGACGTATTAAAATGTGCAAACATATTCATAAATTAAATTTAATCGAATTAAATAAAATTTAATTAAAGAGCAATAAATTATCTTGATTGATTTAAAATATATTGGTACCTATAAAAATATCGTACGCAAATAAATATATCTAATCTTCTCAATAAAGAAAAATGGATTTGCATTAAAAATTTAAAAACTTTTAAAATATTCTTTTTATATTACCGCAATAAATAATACTTATATATTTACTCGAATTCGAATTAGTATTTAATTGCTATATTTAATTAAGTTTTTTTCATTTAAATATTAAATTACAATTTTTACGTCCTTTTTAATAGAATGTGCAGTGACTTGAATTTTCTCCATCTTATTGAAAATTTATTACTTACAAATTATTGATAAAATCGTTTGGAACTTTTCAAAGCTAATTTTACGAGATGTTGAAGCCATTAGTGAGTGACGTATGAATTTTGAAAAATTAACCGGAATTAAATTAAATATTATAAAATGAAAATTCTTACCTGAAAATAGATTTTGTATTAAAAAGTTATATAAAACTGAAATTAATTTCTAATAATATTTAACGTATTTAATTTAAATAAAGTATTATTTTTACGTATTCAATATTCGATGACATAATAATAAAGGCATACCTGGGGCCTCGGCCTCTATAGACCACGTCGCGACCGTAGTTGCCATCTCTAAATTTTTTTATTCGATACTAATTTTACTATACTTTTATTTACTTGAAATTTTATATCGAAATTTACTCATCTTTTGATAACAAAATGTATCCAAAATTACTTTTAAATTTATTACAGAGAATTTTTCAATAAAACAGTATTCGATTAACTAATAATAATAATAATATACGAATAACTTTAACGTTTAATAATTTATACAGCACATTATTTACATCGGATTTTCTAATAAAAATTAGGTGCTTGCATTAATTATACAAATACGCGTTAAAATAACGTATAATACTGCGATACTAATAAAGTTGAGAGAACTAAATAAGTAATGAGAACCACTGATTTAACCCTCAAAGAATTACCACGTGCTATGCACAGAAGAGTAAAATCAAACTCAATAAAAACATTGGAATGATCAGCAAAGACTAGAAATATCAGTTACTTTGCATTTCCATTTAACGTATGATGGATCGAAAGCTGCACTTATATTTTAAAAACGATCCTTCTTTTATATTAAAATTCGGAAGAAAAATTCGCTTATAAATGAGGATTCAAAAGATCCCAGACGTGTATTGGACAAAATAACAAGTTTGATTTATAAATATTCAACTTGAAGATTCAAAGAAGTATAATATTGTAAAAAATTCTAAATATATTATACATTTGCATGTAAAATTCAAAATGAAGAAAACCACAGAGTGAAATTTTATTACGTTATACGTTTCAAGATAAAATATATTGTTTTAGTTGCCGTCTGTTTTCAACATCTAATCAATCATTTTCCAAAACTGATTTTAATGATTCGAAAAGTGTTCATGAATCATTCAAATAGCATGAAAATACCTGTTAATACAAAAAAAGTATAATTTATTCAGTTCACCGATAAAAGATTAATTGCATTTGTTCAAAGCTATTTAAAAGGGCTAAATTTATGAACTATTTAAAAAACGTTTTAAAGATTACACCATCAATTATACAATTTTCAAATTTATAAAGCTGGAGATTAATAGAAATTTCGGATAAGTATAGTAATGCTGCCATTAGCATTTAAAAATAACGTTTTTTATAAGAGTTTTTTACTCAATAATAAGCTCACGTACGTATATATGAAATTACAGGGCTCCTCAAAGCAGAAATGGTTTATTGTAAATAATTGAAATAAAATACGGAAAATAATAGACAACAAGCTATCGCTTGTGTGCTGTCATTATGTCAGTTTTATCCTACACCAATATATTGATACCTACCTCGTATGAAACTGTGATAGGTAAATATCATCTATTTAATAACAGATTAACAATTGATATAGAGCAGAAAAATAATTACAATTCATTCTTATTATAAATTATAAGTGTAAATATCCACTCAGCAATATATAATTTACTACTTTCTACGCTCGAAGAGTCTGGAATTTTAACCTCTGGTTATCAAGAATAATCATATACTATAAATATTTCACGCAGTCGTAAAGGATTATAAACGTAAATAGTACAAAAGCGTTGCCCTCGTGCTTTCTACGTAAAACGTTCTACAACTTAGGTATTAACTGCCCTGCTTTTCCGAAATAATAATGTGTCTTAGCACTATCCGAAAAATTATTATTTTTGCTCTTTTAAAACGTATTAAAAACCTTAATAATTTTAAAGGTTTATCTGAAACTTAGTAATTACTCAAAATTAATTGCTGCATCCGATCTAAACGTAGTTCTTTAAAAATAAGTTAGAAATAATCAGCAATATTAAAGAAAAAGCTTTGAAACAAAATAAAAGTTCAGCATTTAAATAATAAAGCGAAATTTTTTTAAGAACTATTATTAATATTCATGCAATTACGACCCATTTTTACGAGCAATACTTTTGAAACAATGCGAAGAGTAAATCACGAGAATTCACGCCCGCATACCCATAGAACCATCAACTGCAAGTTTTTATTGAAAACTTTAAAATAAAATTTAATAATAAAAGCCAAGACTCGAAAACTTAATCACTTATAAAATTTAGAAGCAGCCGGGAAATTTTCTTTTGCCGCAGGTCCCATAGAGAGTTTCGTTATAAATACTTTACACGCGTTCAAGCTATAGACGAAGAAGATAAAGTTCAAATTCAATTTTTTATTTCAATTGTTGATTGGTTATCGATGAAATTATCGCACAACAGTAAAAAATACATATTTATTTGAATAATTTGAATTTATTTCATTTGTTTTATGATTCATAATCAAACAAGTTATATTAAAAACAAAATTATACAATAACAATTTCATAAAGTTAAAATTGCATTGTTAAAATATGAAATAATAGTCGATATTAGAGTTTAAATTATATGAAAAACTGGAAATGAAACTTGATAAAATAAATAAATTGTAAATATCCGTTAAAATGGATGACTTATGGCATTCGAATAATTGACTATGAAGTTTTTCAAACGATAAAAGAAAAACAAAATTTTTCTTTGGATAATTGGATGTCAATCGTTCTTGTTTCTGTGTGTGGAGATTACTACATTCGTCGGAATAACTACGATATCGATGGTTTTTATTGAAAAAGTTAAAAATACAATATCCCAATTATTGATAAAGATCTACATAAACAATTTTATTTCTCAATATTTTTAATTACATATTTATCTCAAATTACGATCCTGCATTTATCATATAAAAATATATTAAGCAGATATTCGTTATTCGAAAATATCTTTTTTTAAATAACAGGTGCAACGATGTAAAATTTGCTTGAAATGTTCGACTTACAAATAAAGTACATTACTATTAGACAACACGAGAACATAACGAAATGAGAATAATTCGATACTCTGTACATTTTTCTCGAACAAACATTTTTTGAAAATAAATAATAAAAGTTTCATCAAATTTTCAATCAAGTAAACAAGTTGCATGCATTGCATAATAGAATTTAATCTTATTTTTATTTAGATTCAATTTTTAAATGAATAAATGTTATATAGAACTAAATGGAAAAACTGATAAACTTTTATGAGATTTATTAAATTAATGGTTTTGAAAATTTGAGCTACCGGAATAATTTATTTATATAAATTTATGCTTTTAATCCTAACATTTATAAATTAAACATATCAATTTATACCACTGTGTGCATTGTTATAAAAATAAATTATTATTATATATGACTATCTGTTCTGATTCGTTTTAATTACAACATTACAATATCAATTCTTTACTGAAATTCGAACTCCATTTTCAACTCCGTTTTAAAGCCTAAAAATATTTTAGTCTCCATTGCTAACTATGAAGTTTTTTTACTAGAAAATAAAAAATTTTTGATAAATGCATCATCTAATTGTAATCGGTCTCTTAGTTTTTTATATAGAAAACTCTGTAAAATGGTTCATTGCACGAGGTAAAGTGATAAGTTTTTATGTTTGTTAAATGGAGTTAAGTTAAAATAGAAGAACCATCTTTATTAAATTCAGAACAAAGAAGAAACGTTGAGTGGCAATGAAAAAAGTTTTACTTTATAGTTATATTCGTATAAAATTGCACTTATCTTCGTAAAATGATCAAACGAGGCTCAGTGAAGAATCTAAAACCTGATATTATAAAAGTATTAATTATTCATGGTCAGTACACGACTGCGTTAATAACTAATGAAATTTTCCGATTTCTTTTACGAACGATCATCGTTGAAAACTGCGCTCGAAGATTACGAAATGCGAACGAATGCAGCGAACAAATACCGTTTCGTATTATCATTCGATTATACAGCTGTCAATCTTAATTGCGGCTACTTTAGAGCTTAAGCATTTATTTAATTGATCAAGCACGTACTCGTAAAAAATCTTTATTTTATTATGGGAATAAATTGTTGACGCTATTTAAGAGTGTGTTTTGCCAGTGAGCTCCTGTAGTGTCTCGGAATGCACGGCTCTTGTAAAACCTACAAATCCAACTTACTCGTATAGATTTTTTTCCTTAATTTTGCTCCTTTTCTATTTTTTAACCTCAAAAATCAGATAACAAAAATCGATCCTGACTTATGAAACCAGTATGTTATATAATACACAGTTTATTCATGATAATAACCGTTAGTTATAAATCAACGTCAGAATACTTGAAGTACACTCAAGCAAGTATTAAATTTGTTGGGGCATTATTTGTCGATAACAACATTTAATGTACTCTAAGGTATTATAATTTTTAAAACTACACGACAATCCCCATATTTAAAGCTTCTCGGTTTTATGTTCGCTAAATTTGCTCCTTACTCTTTAGTAGTTAAAATTTGGAATTATTTAGAAAGAGCTTATTACTTTTTGACGTCTTTGCATTATTTCGGGAGTGAAACAAATAACAAATAGTTTTTTTTTGGGGACTAATATTTTTATTTGGCTTTAATTTTCCGTAAAATTAAAATTTATTGTAAATCACGTAGTGCGCGTAATTTTCAATTTTACCATTCTCTCAATTATGTCTATTTTGTAATAAATCACGCTTGATTTAGTATTTCAATCATGCTGAATCATTTTTCGAAAACTGTTACGATTATAGAATTCTAGGACTGAAAGATCTCTCGACGATATAACTGCGTGTTATCTTGTGATCTCGTATTAAGTCATTTATAAATCGTGCATAATCTTTTAATCTAAAGAGCATGATATCCAATAAAAATTCTATAAATATTCCGCGATATTGACATATAATACTAATAATGGCATTAAATATTCAGTATAATGGGTTTACTTTACGTAGATTAATGCATAAAATTCACGTTTAAAATTCAATTGTGATCTCGTAAGAATGCGCTGTCGTTTTTACACGCATTCTTGTGTACCTGCATTATCTGCAACGAATTCCGAAAATTTACAAATTATCTCGGTTACTAAAATTCCTTTTTAAGAGAGAACTTAATTTATAAAAATGACGATTATAAGTAAAAGTTAATTAAACTACTTGCGGCAATAATGTCATTCCGAACTAATGTTATTCGTAGAACTTTTCTGACGGATACTTGACTTCGAGTACACGGAATCAGTACGAGATACTGCGTCGAGCAAATGATAAAAGTTACTGCTCGTAAAAAGATTATTCCTATTATCGATAAATTTAATACATCCCAAACTAATTATGAAAACGTGAGTTATGAATCTCGGAATTCATTATCAATACTAATTTAATTTGTGCGAAGTTTAATATTAAATAACGAACTTATGGTGTTGAACAGATCGTTTTTGTAAGTCCCGCGAGGCGTCCATTACTCGATACTTAAAAATGGATTTTACATTCGGCGCAGTTAAGCGTTAAAAATCATGTGTTTAAATTGATCCGGTACCGATCGATGGTGTTAATAAAAGGGGAAAAATAGTTACCGGTAATGATGTCGAGCACAAAATGTGACTGATATTATTGAGTAATGCTGCATATTTTTAATTACTTGCCACGACGCATCGGATATTCCACAACGTCGAAAGCAGAAATAATTCTTCTTCTCGCAACTGGGCGCATGCATTTTGCACAGATTTTATTGTGCTAATGCAACTTTGTATTCGTTCCGTCGGTATTTTTCGGAGTGCGAACGAATACTTTACACAATTTGCATAGTGCATCGGAACACGTTAGATATAAGTAATATGGCCTCAGTCCCTTCCTCCCACTTCTTTCTATTTTCACTGGTAAATTTATGTGCTATAGAAAACGCGTGTATTGTGCTCAGTGTAGCTTTTTTCGAGCAAATAGCCACGCATATAACCTATACTTATGATACTATAATCAGACTTGCAATATTTTGTTTCTAATGAATTATCTCCCTTTGATGCAGTTGTCTATCTGCTTTTTTGCTTTAAGACTTATTTTATTATATTTATGGGTGGCTCGTGGATATCTTTGATCGTTTTTTATACGAAGTCAGTGTGAGATATTGCGATGTTAAATATATAAAAGAATACCCGAATACTAATATCAAAAGTTGCCGTGTTATTTTTTTAAAACTTATAATTTGTTATCGATAAATTTTCAAACTGCACGATTGCGTTCGTTATTATTAGTATTGTAATTATTCAAAAGTAATCCTGATTTTTTATAAAAATTTGCTCGTTAAAACTTACTTTTTTTATTTGCATCTTTATTTTTGTTTGATTTATTTGCTCGCTCATTTTCATTTATTTATTTTCAATTAGAATCGAGTCGAACAATTTACCGGTTATAATTTTCTGAATTTCGAAAGGGGATTTCTGAAATCTTATATTATGAAAGGATAAAACATTCGCTCTTTATGTGATCAATTTACAATTATGCTATAAGGAAGCAGTTGAAAACGTGCAAGTGCAGCTTAACCGAAACATATAATTGAAAAATTCGAGCACAATTGTTTATTTACAATTACAGCTGCGGGTTTTTGTAAAACTCCATTTCCAATTTATTCGCACGATTGCACGAGGCATTGATTTTTATTCGTATGGTAAAAGACGTTTTATCGTGCAACAACGTATATAAGAGTAAACCGATTTCTGATAACTAAAAAAGCGTGATTGCTTTGTTTATGTGCACATAAAGAGTCTTCGACTTACCACTTGTAATCTTTTTTTACGATTGTTACACAAAATTTTAAACAAACAGTCTGTAGCAAAAATTCGTAACTCTGTACAGATTTTATCGATTTTACAGATTTAAAGCTCATTTAATCATTAAATTTTGAAATCACCCCACGTATTGGAAAAGCTTTTAAATATGATTTATCGAAAGTTATAAAAACTTGCTAATGTTTCGTGGCCCCGTTGGGAATGTTAATGTTCTCGTTTATGTAAGTCTTTTTACAGTAAGGCGAATCAGATAAACACCAAAGACGTGTTTTTATAAAATAATGTCAAATCAATTCTTTATGAAATTAAGCCACTCGTTAGTTCTAAAAACTTTGCACGTTTTTTGTTATTTATTTGAAGGAAGTTTCTTGAGGTATCTATGTATTGCGGGTATTGAAGAAGAGTAATTCTATTAAGGGAAATTCAACCAAAGTCCACAAATATGAATCATATTTTACTTATGAAATTAGTGGGTTTTTTAAAATGCACGAACATCCTCGGAAATATTAAGCTTTAATTAAATTAAAATAAGTAATCTTATTTACGCAAGATTATTTAAACTCACCACATATAAGGTTGATAAATGTTCATTTCGTTTTATTTACTTAAATACTATTTTAAGCTCATCCTCCCTGATGATATTACCTGTGCATATTTGTTTCTGTTTAAAAATGAGAGCTTCCATCGATGTTTTTAGTCAACATTATAAACATCGAGAAGATTTTGCAATAATAAAAATTATAATTTGAAACGAAAATTTTAAAGCGAATAGAATTAAGATTCAAATATAAACAGTACGTAAAAGACTTAGGATAATGAGAAAAGTCCCAAGCAGCAGCTTTTTGATCTGGGTATGGAAGAATTTAGTCTCTTCTCAATGATTTTCCTTGATGTTATGAAACGAGTTTTTATCACTTTGATGTTTGAAGTTTCTGAAGATGAACGTTGCTTTGATACTTTGGTCATTCAAAAGGTTAATCCTGGAAGTCAAGAATTTTTGTTTTTCAAATATTTATTCTGAAAAAAGATAAATTTTACGGAAACTCCAATGAGACAAAATGACAGTGATAGTTTTTGCTTAGTGTTCATAAAACCAAATTACCAGTCTAAGAAGAAATATTTTTAACTAGATGGTTTTATTACAGTAAAATCGAATTCACTTTAAAGAAACAGATGAAATCACATATTATAGAATTACAATCTCGACTATCGGGAAGAAAGCAAGTTTCTTTGTAGAAATATGTCCCGTCGTGTAAATCATAATTAATATCTGATCCGCTATTTAAAAATTACAATATTTCACAAGATTGAGATTTAAATTTTGTCACAAGTACAATTAAAGAATGAGTTTTTTTATTTAAAAAATAGGTTCTTACTTAAAAAGTTTAAATTTGTTAAATCTTAAACAATTTTTAAAAAATTAATCAACAAACCAAATATCTAGAACGACTCGTTCAAAAATATTCTACTAAATCCTAATTAAAATGCATTGGATTTGTATAAACTTTTTATAAGAGTTGATAACATTTGATAATTTTAAATTTATATTAAATTTATTTTTATTATTACAAGTTTTATGTTAATAGAATGCAGGGGAGAATTAAACATTAAAAAGCTATAGATTAAAGTTACACAAATCGAAAATATATGTTGCACGAGGTTAATGTCCAGTCAAAAACCATAAATTTATTTCTTTTAATATTTCATTTTCGAGATCAGTGAGTAAAATATCTCGGTAACCACTTCATTGATTTCTTTGAAATTTCACAGGTTTCGAACAAACATAAAAGACTAAAGTTCAAATAAAATGTTTTCTTCGACAAATACTTTTGATTTAATTAAAGAAACCAACATTTTTTATTATTGTTTTTTTATGTAAAAGTGGAAAATCTATCGTAATACCACTTTTTTTAGTATTAACACAAACAATAGTGGTGAGTAGGTGGTATTTTAAAAACGGTGCTTCGTGAATGTGTGTACTTTTAGAACAAATCACGAGGTTATGTCATTTGTTTTTTAAAAAAATGAGATGTTAATCTTTAATCTTAAGTTTTTGACAATTGACATTTTATTTGTAAATGATTCTTCTGAATAACCAATCCGAACAATCGATCATTTCATCTGGTGCAACTTCTTATTTTCCGTTTTGTGCATTTACTATGTTCTAAAAAGTCGATTAAATCAGAAACTCATTGAAATGTTAAACATAAATAAACAATCAGTATTTGTAACATAGAAACACAAATTGATTCAAAATTTAATTATTTAAGATTTGTGAAATGCCGCAGCTCGGTGCTGTTTTATCCTCGAGTGCTAAAGTGCACTATCATGAAAAGGTAGACAGGAATTTTAAAAACGCCTAATAATTAATGTCTTTATAATAATCTGTTGCGTAGAAAACGCAGACAAAATATATTAAACTTTTTAAAACTTTTTCGACTTGGAATAAAAATAATGTATTTGCAGAAATTTTAAATCATCGTCCGCGGCACAATTTTTGCGCGAATTAAAGACATTACAACGAATGAAAGTGCAATTTGTATTTACAGCTCGCGAAACAGACTATGACAATCAAAGAATAGGGATGCATAATTCTTAGTGGAGATAAAAGTCCGAAGCTGGGATAGGAAATTCCGTTCCTTCAGTGGAAGCAGAATGCGTTTAGGTCGAGATATTATTAGTGCAAGCCTAAGAAATTCCGAGAATACAATTTGTCAGTTATTGAAGAAAATAACGGGTTAAGCCAGTAAATTATTTTCGGTTGCGGTGAAAGATATGGCCCGCTATTATTTATATTAGCGCAGACGCGGAGCTTGGCGAACTCATTGCCTTCATAATTTGAACACAAATAACCGTACGCCCGCAGAGGCTGTTTATGCCGCAAGAGGCACGCCATACGAATAAAAGCGGGGCTTAAAAGCCGAGGGAAATACAGCGATTAGCGCAGCACGAAATGAAAAGGTCAGATTTCAGATCGAGAATCCCTACGGATTTTTAAGCGACAACAAGGAACATTTTTTATGCGGTCGCAGGAATACTTACACTCCGGATTGTCTAACCGCAGCATAACCCTTGCATAATTCAGCAGGGCTCTTTAAAAAATGATAAATTTAATTTCTTTCCCTCGGTTTCTCCGAGCGCAGGCGCGCGAACGTTAATTAATATTCGCCGGTAAATTCCGCTTTGACAAGACGACCGTACGACCTTCGAGGTTCGACACGCGGGCGGAAAATTCCCGATTCGGCCGGCAGTTCTGCCTCCTCGCGCCGATGATTTTGCGGCTGCGAAGGCGCGTTTATCCGCGCATCGCGCCTCCTACAACCGGGGAGAAAAAGCGGGCCGCCGTGCCACGAGAGTTTACGATAAATTAATGATGCGCTATTCCCGAGAGTAATGTACAACTTCAACAAGTATCAGTGCGGAGCTTGCGCCTCCGCCATCATGCCAGCGCTAAACTTTCACGAGAGAGTGGCTCCGGCAATAAATCGACGCTGCGAGATGGATTTTTCGAGTTTAATAAGACAACGGCTCGAGAGTGCGAGCGAGTGCGAGGAGCCGCGAGAAGAATCCACGATCGATGCATTCGAGCTGGAATTTGTTCGCTTCAAGAAGCTCGGCTAGGATTTCACACTCGTAAATTCGCGATGATGGAAGATAAAAATGACAAGCTGCATTACATATTTACCTTCCACTTGTACACCACCCGGTACACAGTGTACATAACGCCGATATTGTAATTTAATAAGTAACTCAATGCTCGAAAGCATCGCTGAGCCAATGATTGATTTCTTTCTCCTCTAAGTACCTCGCGCTAATATATTTGAAAGCCTATTATGCGCGCTTGGTCCGTGTATCGTTTACTCCTTTTTCCACCCCCGCCTCTCCTCCGAGCGCAATCCATTTTCGCGACCGTATTTCACACATGTATCTTGTTCTCGCGGCGCTGCACGAGCCGGAATCAATCGGGCCCGACGGAGATGCGCCGTGCAGCGCTCGCGGACCGACAACCGCACTTATCGACGGCTTCGACTAATTTTCACTCTTCCAAACTTGCTTCTAATCGATTACAGTTTCAATTCGCACAACATATTGACACTTGGATTCGCAGTCGTGAATCGTGCTAAACTTGAACGAATAACTTTATTGACGGAGCGCGATTTTTGTCCTTTCTCTTCTCTCTCCTCTTTCTTCCGCTTTCATTGTTGTGATTTATGGAAAACTCAAGTGCGGAGTTTCAGCGTTGCGCGTACATTTTAGTCGATACCCAAATATAAGCAAAATAAATACAGCAATCGCTGCGTCGAATAAAAGTGTAAAAGCGCGCTCGCTTATTTATCGTCGGTGCAAAATTAAACCGGAAACGCGGAATTCTTTTGAACTCTAGGGGCGACGTCTGCAGGCTTCGATCGTTTGTTTCCAAATAAAAAGTCGGCGATCGGAGCGAGAAATCGCACGGCCCAAGACGCGAGCGGTACAATAAGAGCGTACCTCGGTGAATGGGAGGATAGGGGAGGAGTTTAAATATCGGTGTAGAGATAAAGATGCTAGTTCGGTCGCGCCTCGAGCCTCGACTTTTGCTCGAACCCGAGCTGGAAACAGTTGGGCAAAGTTCGAACGAGGACGAAAGCGTTACTTTAGTAGTTTCTGCTGAATTGTGACTGGGACGGGGCCGTATAGTTCTTGCGGCGCTGCCTCATTTCCGCCAACTTGAGACGAGGCACCGAACCACCGACGCACACGCTCGCGCTCCACAACCGCGAGAATTAGGCGCGATTTAGGTTCGCTTGCCGCGATCGCCGCCGCGCACTCGCGAGTCCCCGCATTCGCGAGCGAAAAATCAATTTCCAGCGGAGAAGTCGCACGAGCTCCCGGAGCCGTTGTGCCCCACGAATTTGGAGCCCGCGTGACTCCTCGCTCTCGTTCGCGTCGAGTGCGTTCGATTATTTACCGAGCTCCCGATGACGGCCAATTTTTATGCTCCGGCAGAAAGGCACAAAGCACAGAGCATAAAGTTTTAAAAGTATTAAATCTATCCTATGCAGCTTTACGATGACTCGAGTCACTTTGGAAATTATTCCTCCGATGTACCTAAAGAATTTTCAGCGCGTTCGAGGTTCGGTTTACGAGGTGCCAGGTAGATTTCCAGCGAGGGCCAGTCATCGCGCCCATTCATATTTTAGGCTCTTTACGTTTTAATAACAAGTAATTACCGCGCGTGCTCGGGCGCAGCTGAAAAATTTATCGAACCACCGAGGACGAGTAGATTTGGCGATATTGTGGGAGACGCGACGGGCGCGGCATTACTCATGTTATTAAGTTCGCCTTCCACATGAATAAGAGAGTAACTGCTCTTTCGAAAATTCACCTTCCTCGCCGGGCATAAATCCTAGGCGAGACGACGACGACGACGACGACGAAAGAAGTCGGCGGGAATTCGAATAAAAAGCTGCGCCTGTGGCTTATGGGAGAGCGAAACCAAAGTCGGTGATTTATACATCGCTTATGACAGTCGCAGAGGTGCGCGCCGCAACGAGTTGCTCCGCAGGGGTGGAAACTGAGCGCGTGCGTCCTCGGATGCGTGCACGCCTCGAAGGTGAAGGAGAGGCCGAAAAGCCGAGCGGGAAGCCCTTCGACTCGATTCGTGCTCGCGTGGGCGGGTAGTTAAGCTCCGCGGGCCGCGGCGCGTTTACGAGCGTCGGTGCGCCCCCGCGACTCGACTCGCGCCCTACTGATTACAAGGGGATAATGCCGAGCGTTTACTGCCTACGCAGCTCCCGAGGAGCCGCGTAGATGCTCGGCTCCGCTTCCGTTTGCTCGCGTCGGAAACGCGCTCTTGAATGTGTGCTAACGAAAGCCCGACGCTCGCTCACGTGCCGCTTCGATCGCTCCCCCGTCCCCGACGCACTTCGTCGCACGTCTCGACGACTTATGGCCTGCTGCGGTCCTGCGCTTACGCGAGCAATTTATCCCCACCAAACAGCTCCAACTTTGCACTGCATTAAGTGCCAACCGCTTTCCGGCAGCAGCTTTTTTGCTGAGCTGAATCTCGAAAACTTCTGAATGATGGATCGATTTGTTGTCAATCTATACCCATCCCGGCTCGAATCGCGCTTTTAATCAAAGTCCAGGCGAATAAAAATATTTACTTAGTATTTATTAAAGAGATAAGGTTGGCCCCGCTGCTAGGAAGATAAAATGTAGCGTCACAGCAATCAATAGTGATTAATCACGCGTTTTGAAAAATGTAGAGTTACGAAACGCGAGACTTTATTGGTAAACTGTTAACTTGGGTTCCTCGGTCTTTCATTGTTATTATCTATGTAAGTTTTACGTGTTTTTTCAATAGATTTAATTGCAATAAATCTTGATAAATACTTGTTAGTGCATCTATCGGCAGATTGGATGGGAAACTCGTTCCTTCGGTTTGATCCATGGAGTTTCACTCGTTTTAGCGTTGGAAAAACTTTGGCATCTTGATTGCCAAACGACTAATAATATTTGACTTTATGTAACTTTCTCGAATAAAAAATATTTTGGAAAATATTTGTTATACCGTGTTTTCATTGTTGGTTCGATATTTTGTTGATTCGATCACGATAATGAGATTAAAACTCTTCGAGTTAACTTCCTTGAAGTCATCGTTGTTTTTTTATGCTTACCAAATAAAGATACATTGCTTTTATTGGACACGTTTGTCACTTCAGCTTTGTTTCTGTTTATACTGTCGATGCCTCCTAGAGATACGAACTCTTTTGTAAAACTCATCTCTCGAAATGTAGCAGAGTATTCAATGGAATTGCAGGAACTTTTTCTTCATTCACTAGTTCCAATCGTGTTTTTTCTGTAAATACTGAGGAGATGATCAAATGCGCTACAAATACTGACAAACCGATGATGAAAAATGAATTAAGATTTGAAACTTGGTTTAAATGGTACATGGACACACTCAAACGCCCTAAACACTTTAAATTCCTTAATTTTTCTGGCTGATTGAAATTTTCTATTCTCAATTTATTATAAATTATGCACTTTGTAATATTTTCAAATCCAACTGCGGGATACAGTCTCGAAAGATTGCGATTTACTGTCACATTCACTGCAAGAGAGAAAGTTTCCAAACGCTAAACATACGAAATTGAGATAAATAATTCTATTCTTTGTTTCGCATACTTCATGTATAAAATCCCACTTTTCATTTTTCTTTATTCTTGTTTTAGTAAATTTTTCACTCTTACCGGTTCTAAATTTTCCTTTATTTTTTCTTTCAATATTTTTAAAAATTTTCCGGGCTAAATTTGGTTTTTTTATTTATCTTTCACAATGATTTAAGAAAAAAGAAGTTCATTTTCGATGTAAAATAATCTTCTTAGGGTATCTTTTTACACGTAATGTTTATACAACATAACGTTTGTATAGAATTTTTATAACACTTTTCACTCTTGGAAATTTTCTATTAAATCTTCAATAAAATAGTAAATTATTGCAATTATTTAAAAAGTGGATTGAATATTTGAATAAGTTTAAGTAATAATAAATAAAAACCAAGCCTTATATTTATTTATAGAAGGATTTACTTTTAATCCATAAAAGTAGCATTTTACTATTACAGATGGAAAAATATTCCTTTTATTAAATTCATAATATCATGGAATTACATAAGTATTAAATTTAATTTAAATTAATTCGGTAACTTTTTTCAAAATAGACGCAGTTTGGTCATCTTTTATAAAATACTAAAATTTGAAAAAAGTTGAATTTAAAAATTTTTGTAATTATTTAAGACACTATAATTACAAATTTACAACTAAGATTTTGCATTATTTTTTCTACATTTAAAATATATATTAGAGCTACATTGTAAGCTTAATGGAGGTAAACTTTTAAGAGGTAAATCTTATTAAATATTTAATTTAATTAAAATATAAAAAAAAATAAGTAGAGCGTATATAAATAAATATAAAGGAGTGTCTCAAAAATATAAAATATTATTTTTTCTAAACAGCTTAAAAGTTTTACTAAATTTTATTAAAAAATGGATAATAAATTCATTTTAATCAAAAAATCCTGTAACTCTGAAAAAAATGAATTATCTTAGATGTTGAAACTGCAGATTATTACGCAAAGTTTCCACTAATTACATAAAGGAATAAAAATGATGATAAAAGTAGAATGAAATTTATTTACATTTTGCTTTAGGTACGTTTACTAAAAGAGATGAAATATTTGCTACAAACTTTGTACAACAGTAAATTACGTAGGGGGAATTATTTTGTGTTTTATGAAAAAAGTTATTTTCTCATAAGAATTAACTATTCATTACAAAATTCGCCAGAATACGTGAAAAAAATAATTTTCCCCCGTTGAATTGAATATATTTAGAAATTATGTGATAAAGTTGAAGTTGAAGTGGTTTTTATTGTAAAATCGGAATTATATTAAGTATGTGTAGGAGCTGCTTAACATAACGAATGCAGTTTTTATTAGGAAATGACTGAATATTGTAGATATAGAATGTAATTTACAATGCTAAAGTTAATTTGATTATCTTTTTAAACATGGAAATACTTGGAAATTCATGAACATTCAATAATGGAAAGCCCGACATTAAGAAATTTCTAATTGAAATTTCGTGTAAAGCAGAAGTAAATTTCCAATTACATTGAATTTATCTGAAAGTGCACGTTGAAACGTTCAACAATATATGTATAAAACGATCAATGTTTTGACAATATTCCTGCCAATAGTTTGAAAACGCGACGCAGCACAAATTGCCCCGATTTAATAAAATATTAAATAATTGCAAGCTTTTTATTGCGTTGCTATTACGTAATTGCCGCAATTGCGAAATAGAATTAATATTATTAACGTAGAGGATAAAATAAAACGAAACATCTCGAGTATCTTTCGTCGCGAACTAGAAAAACAGACAACTTTTTCCCTAATAACATATTTAGTGCAAAGTTTATTGCCGAAAGAGGCAAATTTATTACTCTATTACTCTAGTATCTGTAACGGCGACTATAAGCGCGATACGGGATGTCGTCATAAAGGAATACTGTATTAGATTAGACTCTAGTGTCTATTTTTTAACAGGTTGTACACGTACAACACTGTAAAGATGGACTGCGAGTGCAGGAAATGTGGAGCGCGTGCACGAGAGTATACAGCAATGACCGAGCGAAAATGTCGAATCGATCGAAACCAGTCTTGGCATTATTATTGTATCAGAGCGTCGTGCGTGCGCAGGCAGGACGCACCGTACGCAGATCCACGCGGAGACGTGCGCGACAAGGAGGGAGAGAGAGGGAGCTATCGGAAGGGAATGCCGAAAAACGAAGAGACACACTCGCGCTCTCCAACTGCGTCTCGGCCTCGTCTCGTGCCGCGAACGCTGAGCGCCAAACGAAACAAAACGCGGCCTCGCCTTTACTTTCGTTTGCTCGAGACGTCCCCGGAATAACGAACGGCCCTTAAGCAGGCCTTCGAATTATTTGCGTTTGCATTAACAGCTTATCGTAAATCCAAGTCGCACTCGACGGAATAGCTGATCGCGTATTAAAACCTCACCTGCACTAGGAAGCCTCCCGACTGCACTTCTCTTCTCGGCTCTATTGCTGATACGCTGTTAATTTTTATCATAAATACCGCACAGCCGAGGATGTAAATTAAAACTGGCGTTTGGAAAAATGAAAGCTTTTCCAGGCGTGCAATATGATCTATTGTAGCTCTGCCGGATAAAGCTTGAGCAAAAAGAAATAATTTTCCGAAAGCGGAATGTTGGGGCACTGCTGGGCGCTGATGATTATCGGTAAGTAACACACGGAACAACTCCTAAAAATTGAACAATGTTTTCGCTGCACTCGTTGGATTTTCGGGGAAGCGCATTAAAATCGAAACTTATTTTGTTACGTGAAATGGAATTATAGTTCTATTTAATGGGTATTAGCTTTTTCGTAAAATATCTCTATTCATCGCGTTCAGCGGAGTGCACTTTCGCGGTTTCCTATTATCAAACTAAGTTTTTTTAATCATTTAATCAAGTCGGCTATGAATTTTATTTGAAAAGCCGTCTTCTTAATATTCCGCGTTTAATTTTAACTAAAAATATTAAAATCCGGTCAACTACGTAAGCTGGATGGTGTTTTGGGTAAGAAAACTGACAGTATTTCCACGAGGTAATTTATTTTAATTTACATCTTATATAACTGCAAATCGAAATTTTAATTAAATTCGGATTTAATAAAAATAAATGCAGTAACGCTTTAAAATTCTTTTATCGTGAATTTTAAATCAATTTTTTGCGCCGATGATTTGAATTAAAATATATCGATTTACAAATTATTTACATATCGCATGAAACACGATTATTCTTGCGAAGGAAAATCAATTGCATTATCATGTAAAGAAATTACGCAAAAAGTGTTTAAATGTAAACAACTTTATATTTAATAAATTTAATCGGGAATATTTTGAATAACACGAATACTTAAATTAATGTCGATATATTCAGAGTTACAAAAGGCAAAAACCGGGCGTGTGCTCGAACAATTTTATTATTGTGTTGAGCAATTCGACGTAAACTAAATATAAAGCAAGTATAGCTTTTATTTTCGACTGCGAGTCAACGCAAGTGCAACTAAATAAAGTATAACTAAATATCATTCGATCGAAGCATCTGCGCCAAAGTTTCTTCCGATGCATTAATCTGAATTTTTTATACCTATTCCGCGTATGCATGTATTATTCATCTTGCCTTGCTCTTTTTAGAGAGCGAATTTCGAATACAAGTAGTAAGAAATATTCAGCTGGTGTACAACTTTCCTAAGTACCAAATTGTCGGGATGCTCCGCTAAATCCACCGAATCTCGTGCCACTTATATATATATATTTGATATTCAAAAATAATTTCGCTCTCGCGCTTAATTCTAATTTTAAACGTCAAATAAGAATAATGCGCACTTGTAACAATATGCAGGAGCAACTTAAATAATCAGCTCCCAAAGTAAAATAAGGCTAAAACTATTCCCACACGTTTCTTCGCGCAAGCTGTAATATACCGACTCTGCGCAACGAAATAAAGTTTAAATTAAACTATTTTCCCACGAGTAATACCGCCAAGGTAGCAATGCAATTGTCTTGTCTGAGCTCTGAATAATTACGGTTGAACTATCATCTCAACTATCAATCTGTTATCTCGTATCATCTATAGCTGGTGTGAATAAAAATCATTAGCTCGCTCGGCTCGCCGCCATTTTCTCAATATCTCATCTTCCCTTTACGAGCTGCACCAAACTAAACTAATATCCTCAAAACCCAGGACTCGGATGAATTAAGACTCCGGTGGATTTTCTAACGCACAACTGTCAGTATCAGCTCGACTCCTTTTAAATAATCGTTTTGATCTATGCAGATTATTTGTAAAATATCCGATTTCAGCAGGATTTATGTTCTCTCGATTGATAATATTTATGCTAAGCAGCTCCTTCTAATGTCTTACAAGAGCGTTAAATTTAATCAATTCAAGCAGTTTTATTATTACTCGCAAAAAAGTGTGCCAAGAAAGCTATAAAATAATGCCTATTAAATAAAATATCAACCCTTTATAGTCTTCCAAATACTTTTAGTGCGCAGATTTTTATTTTGTCGATGTCCTCTGCTATCATCGGCAACGGCAACCTAACTATTGATGTTTCAGGACCTTATTATCGAGGAACGTTAACACAGCGGCGCTATTGTTGTATGATTTTAGTTCAAAAGAGACTCGAGAAACACGACGTGTGTAGCTGTGTTTAATATTATGGCACGATTGATTCAAACTCCCCTCGCGTAAAATTCGCCGATAATTACCAACAGATTTATGCAAATAAACTAAAATGCTGAAATTACATTATTTGGACAACGCGGCGCTACGTAGAGTTGATAAAAAAGTAATGCCTCCGTAATTGAAAAAATGCCAAACTGAACTTTAATTTTAATGAAAGTTGGTGTGACATTTCCGGTCTTATTATATAGTTGAAAGCGTATAATTGAAAAGTGGAGTATTTGTTTTAATTTCGCCATCGTGTACAACAATAATTTGTTATACATCATAATAAATTAAAGAAATAGTCGAGTCATTCGTGACTTTATTCGCGATTTTATTCACGATACTTGCGCGATGAAATTATCAAAGAAAATACAATCGATTTAAAATAAATTTTTAGACATTCGCTCTATTTCGGCAACGTCATTCAGTATTGATTTGTAGCACACAGAAGAAATTAACCTCCTCGATCAACTATTACCATTAGCGTACATGGTCTTCCAACTTTTCCAACGACGTTTCTCTACACCTTTGTGGGTGTGTTTATAAAAAAACTTTTCGCAACACTGTTAAACACTTGATTTCCCTTTTTCAAAAATATTCTGCAACTCGTCTAATAGTTAATTGAAAAATATGAAATAAAAATCGTCGAATATGGCAACCCAGATTTGTATCTAATGCTGATTGGGTATTATCACTTGTAAAAATAATTATACTAAGCTTTTTTCGAGCTCTTGGGTATTGTTCGGTATCGTTTATTTAATAATAAATAAACGAAACAAATCGATTTCTTTTATTGCATTTTAATCAAACGTTAAAAAATTCGATTCCCGTGGCGATAATAACATTAAATTTAGAAATGTTTCCAACTATTAAATGTTACCGAATTGATTGCAGAAGTTATGCGCTTTAAACATTTACATACTACTAGATTAGGTTTAATGGAATCCTTTAGAGTTCAATACGCTGAAAATTTTGGATATTTACGCTTTTATTTTTGCAACATGCCATTATAGAACAGTTGCACCTTTTTCATCGCTCTGATGCTCAACGTAATGTATGTAATTCAGTCGGAGCATCAGTTCAGCTATAGATGGAGCAAACGTAATTTTGAAAAGGTATCCTTAAATTGTTGTCGATAACAACCAACTATTCGGGAAAACGAACTTTCCGCAAAGAAAATAATGTTTTGGTAAGCGTTATTAACAAACACTTGATACGAAATCAACATTATGAACATTATTCGAGGTGGATGTGATATATCGTCGTATGTAACTATACCTCTAAGCAGGAACTAGATATGCACGAGGGTACGCGGATAATTCGAAATTCAACAAAGTATGATGCCTGTACGTATAGTAAGATAGAGAGAGAGAGAGAGAGAGATTTTTGCGAATGATAAATAGGATGCAGGCACTTGGAGTAGCGACAGTTGCGCGGAGACGATAACCCACGTGTAGATGCGCAAATAATACGATATCTATATTTTCACACTTTGTCTTAATTGTGTGTAAAATCAACGCTGCAGTGCAACGATGCACCTGTAGCGTCGCAGTTGCAAAAACATATTTAATCGATATGGTCGTGGCATGGAATTTTCCCTCTACTCTCTGCCTGTCGACCTAAACAGAGGAGGACAGGCTAAAAGCAAGTACAAATGCTTTAAAAGTAAATTAATTATGCACGAACCTAATCGATTGTTATACAAGAGACAAATGGATTATTAAAAATAATATGCATAATAACGCGTAGTGTTTAATTTGCCAGGTAACGCAATTAATTACCAGACCTGTGCTCGTCGCAGTAATGAAAACGTTCGCATATATTGATTAAATACCAAATAGCACGAGAATGTATTGATTGCAAAATTATTCTTGATAAGCATGCGTTAGACTTTTATTTCTAACCTTTTAAACGAAAGTAATGCCTCACGAGTCGCGATAAAAATGCGAAAAGCATCTGTCGATCTTAGATCGCTCGAGGAACTAATCGGGAATTCGAGTAAAAAGTCACGGCTGCGAATGAGATTAGACCGGGGCCTTATAATGTTTGTAATTGTCGGGAAGTGACGACGAGGAGCGAAGAGGGAACACTCGATGTTCATTAGGCACAAAGCATTGACCTTTCACCGGTTAACAGTGCACATGCTAAATGCCTCATTACCAGCTCATTACAAGCTCCCACGTGACATCCCCTCACTTGTACGCTAAGCAACGCAGGCAGCACTACAGCACTGCGCCTTTTCCTAAAATCGTCCTTTTCCCGATTCCTTATCGAATCGCCAGTCCCGTCACCTATTGTTGCAAGCTGGAAGGGAATTTTCAATTATTTACACTTGGCTTTTTTATCGCTGTCTGTGAAAAACTCAGTTTTTATATTCGCGTTGCGGTAAAGACGATACACGACGCACCTGCTAGAGGTTCGAGGGTGAAAAAGGAAAAGTCTGACGATGCGAATGGCTCGTTTCCTTCGGACTACTAATTGGTGTTAACTCCTTTCTACTTCGAGGTCCGCATCAAAAGTTCCATAAGTCAATTTTTTGTAACAAAAGGACTAAATTACCTAAACATCAATTATTCGCAACTAACGATATTTACCGCGTATACGCGCATTGCAGTGATACCAAAGGTAATGATATTTTTATAAAAGCATACCTACATTTGTCCAAATTATATTTTTTCTATCAATTATGCTTTCGCAAAGTTTGTAAGCAACGGAGACAATAAACTCGCGGTACAATTAACATCGAATGCCTTTAAAATTTACAATCGCGATCGACTTTTAATTGCACCGTTTTAAAGATAAAATTATTTTATTTAAATTTTTATTTGAGAGCAAAAGCAAAACTGCACGTAAAGAAAACTTTATCTAATTTAAGTCAAATTTTGAATACCTTCGTGATAAAATGTATTTATTATTATTGTTATTGCTATTTTCATTTTTATTGTTATTGTTATTTTACCAGTTAATAGTTTGAAGGCATTTCTTATTGATAAAATAATATCGCGTCTCTATTTTTTCACGAGGAGCGATTTTCAATCTAATACTTAACTTCCCTTAAATCCAATTTAAAATTATCTTGAGATCTAATCAGCTGTGCCTATCTAAAGTTAAAACATTATATTTATGACACAAATAAACTTTGCACAACGTTACATAATCGTAACGTTGCTAATTTTACACGCGTGTGTATCTCTTATTATTTATTGGGATTCCAATTTCTTCCTTTTTAGAATCAACTTAATGCGCACATTTGGAATATACGTGTTCTCCGAGGTACGAATTTTCTTTTTAATTCAATACCACTAGCGTTTATTAGTCAGAGATAGGCAGAGTTTACTTTCTCGCGTGAACAATAAAAGACATTTTCTACAGCCCTGAATAATCATGGAATAAAATTTTCTCGTACAAAGCTAAAATAGCTTTGGATAATTTTAATACGAGAGCGAGACGACGTAAAATTAAGAAACTATTCAGTCAAGCGCTTTGGAAGAGGCGCATGGCCATGGAAATAATTGAAATATTAGACAAAAAACAGTAATGAGAAAATTTAAAGCGCACATCGATGTAAACGTGATCACGGTCTTTTCAATGTGTAGCTTAACCGCGACATACAATACAAGCTCAGAGTAATAAGTAGTAACGGATACAGATGCTTTGCTTACAGCATAAAAATATTAAACACTCGAAACCCAATCGGAATGAAAAAGAATGTCGCGTAACTTAAACTGTTGCGCTATTCTTCCGATGACGGATCTTGGAATAATTATTTATTGCTCATTGTTGCGAGCGATATAACGAAGAGGAGGAGAATATTAAATATCGCAAAGTAACAAATTGAACGATTGAAACATAGACCAGTTCCAATTTTCGAGATTGACGTCCTCTGGGAGAAGAAAAGCTTTAACAAAAAGGAATAAAATCAGTTCATTAGCATACTAATTTAAAAAAATGAGATAAAGGCAAACGAAGAAGTGGATATGAAAATATTTTACAATTCTCTGGCTCTCGTAAAACTCTATTTCACTCTGTCATTCAAACTTCTTTTGAATGCAAATAATTTTATTGAATATTCTTGATTTAAATTATCGCACAGTAGATTAATATGCAATCAAATTTTCACAGTTAAATAACTGCCGATGAACGAAACGGACACAGATTTTCACGGCAGTCCCTGCAATGTTTAACTATTTTTAAATAATGCATTTTATCGATGCAACTAGAGTTTTATCAAAAGTTTCGGTTTAGTGTTTTATATCCAGGAATAATTAGACGAATGAAAATGTATTTAAATTTTACTCTCAGTGCAGTGCCAGCAGAGAGTAATTTATCAAACCTGAATGATATTTCACGTGTTTCCTGCAATTTGATTTTGTAGTACATTATTAGGTAAAAATATTGTTTACAACATACGTGACAAGCTTGCTTTAACATTGATGATTTATATTTAATAATAAATAATAATAAATGCGCGATAATTAAGAGTTTGGAAATACTATCGAAACTGGGAAAACAGGAACGTTTGCAAACGAATTAAAAAATATAAATAAGTGATTACGAATCGATTGCCATACATACAGAATGTTTGGAACGTAGCAATTACAATATTAATAAACATTTGATAAAATAAATAATTGAATTATCGATCGGTATTAAGCATTTCTACATTTAAAAGCAGTATGGGTGCGATAAATAAATAAATGTTCGCTTAATTTGATTCAAATTTATTTCGGAAGCTTGCGAATTGATTCAGCAATGCGAATTATGATAAGATATTTTTAATTGTTCGAAAATTGTTACGTAAAAGGAATTCATTTTTAAAGCATTGCGGAAATAGAAATAGAACCATTGGAGAATTTGCGAAAGGTATAAATTACTCAAGACACGTGGAATAATTTTGATTCGAAAGTACCCATATCAGTGCTATTGATACGATACTTACAATGCGTACAATTCGAAATAACGCTTGAAAATTATGCGTAACATTATTTAACAATATTTAACCGATCGTAATAACTAGTTTTGAAAAGAAAACAGCTGATAATTGATCCCGAATCGAGCGACTTTCCGTTCGAAATCTCGCGGCAAAATGTCCAGTATGCGCGATGCGAAATGATTTTTCGAAACTCGTTAGAAACTGCCAGATATTGGATCTGGCTTTGACGCGGATATCTGACCAATTCCAAGAATATATTTCAGTTAACGAAATCCGCGCGCATAAATTTGAGAAAGCTAATAAATTTCCCGAAAATGGAAACAGATTGATTCGGTATGGGAGTTGGAAATAACTGCATAACTGCGTCTAACTCTCGTTCCGAAGGCATCGTTTCAAGCTTCGAAAAAAGAGGTGCGCGCCCCTCCGAAGTTGGCGCTGCCGTACGAGTTTAGCGAGCCGCTAAAAACCAATCCGGAGTGACACTTATCTGCGCGTATGCGAGTTTATCAGTGCATTCGGCGCGTGTTTTACCAGCGAGCCGAGGAGAGCGTCCACCTTAATACACACCCACACAGACTCGTTACATCGGATTTTCCGGGATGAAACAAAAGTAATTTCCTGCAACTGAAAGGCGGCCCGTATTAACTTACACTTGCCTCCCCAGCCGTTATCCCGTCTCGGGGCGCGGGAAATCTTTCCGACTCGCTGGAAAAACGATTATTCGCGAGAGCGAAAAATGAGAATTAAAAGGGCAGCGGGAGGAGTAATAAAAGCGAGCGTGACGGGCCCCAATGGAGGCCGTATCTGCTGTCAGCCGACTCTGATAAGTCCGAGGGAGCGACGCTCGATGGTCTCGATGCATCTCGCACACCACGCCAAAGCGCAGCGCACGCTTTGTTACGGCGAGCGCGAAGAGCAAAAAGCCAGCGGCCTTTTTCACGGAAAATTTACGATCGGAGCGAGCGCGCGCGCCTCATCCGGCGTGTGTTCGCGCGAGCAGACGCCCGAGCATCGGCGAGCCGACCTGCACGCCCTTTGAATAGCGAAACGCGCCAACGCCGGGCCGCGCGCGCATCAGGGAAATGAGTTCTAGGAAAGTTTCCGAGGCAAGGTAGCGCCAGCTGGACGAAGATTGATTAACGGACCCTCCCCGATAGCCGGGCTATCTCTGGCAGCCCCTCGGTCGGCGCTCGCCCCCACCCAGCTATCCGTCTGGCGGCTGGTTCCTTGGGCGCGCTTCCTGGACGGATTCCGTGGCCGTGGATCACTGGGCTGCTCTCGCGCCTTCGACGACTGCTTAGTCAGTTATCTGCCGGTGAAAGTGACTCCCAGTGACTTCCAGTGACTTCCGAAGGCCGCCGATATGATAATTATCCTTGGCTCGTGCTTTGATTCGAGCACAAGAGGGGAGGAAAGTCCTCCTTGTTTATCGCGTGTTTGCACTGCTTCTGCTCAATGCCGTCGATCCCACTTTGAGCGCCCGCATTCGTTGAAACGGAGTGATTGTTAAGCCAAATGACGTTGGCAGTTAGTGGAATAAAGACTAGGTCGAGGTTCTTTATTTTCCTCCTTCCTCCCCGGGAATGCGTCCGATAAATTAAAAGTATCCCATTGGAAAAGACAACGGGTTCGATGCATTAAATTACGCGCGCTGCCTTTTTTCAATCCGCGCTATTTATATCGAATCATTGAAGTATCCAAGTATCGAGCGCGTATATTCCGCGTGCAAGTATTTTAGAAAGTAGACGCGAGTAGTTTCTACAATTAATTATTCGATGAATGTTTAATATCATAAAGTATTTAATTAAGACAGTTAAATACTTGTTTGTCATGTTTGAAACGAACCGGTTGATTTATTCAAGCCAATTTTGCTTTTAAATGAAATCTCAGTGATTAGTATCTATATAAATCAGCGTTCCGTTTGACAGCTAATTCGATTCGCTGCTGCTGATAATTTCAAGTGCCAAGAAAGGTATTCGCTACGAACTCGGGCGAAGCTGCGAGTGAATCTGTAACTTAAGAGCTTCGCTGAAAATTTCAATTATTAGCCACGCAAATTATCTAAGGTTCGTTAGACTGTAAATTTAACTGCGATTCCTCCTTTCGGGGCAGCGCTCGCGTCGGCCCCCGTTCGCTCCACCGCCTGGCTGCGAAATTATAGACATCGCTGCAACAGTGACGCACGCGCTGAATTAACGAGTCCCGTATTAATATTTCGCTTTTTAAAAAGGAAAGCATCGATACACGCGCATTATGCAGGTCAGCCTTTTTACAATCTTCGCATAACTAACGATCATCTTTTCTTCTATGCAAACTCGTATCGCGCTGTCCATTTGGCCTTGGAAATAATATAATTTATCGTACTCGGTAATCCGCTCGTGACTACCAGTTGATTGAATTTTCTTTCGAGGATATTTACGATTCTGCCATTTTTTCATCCACAGACTCATAATACGTGCTGCGTACAATGAGACTGCATTCTAGGTTGAATTCCCGGTTCGTCCAATCTAGCAGTTCTCCTGCGTCCAGCTTCGCTCGAGGAGGCCGGTGCCGCGTCGTCGAGCGGGGCAAAGGCCCTCCTTGGCGACGCAATTCTTCCAAACATTATGGTAATCGGCGCACCGGCCGATCCTCCGATGGTTGGCTTGCAAATTCATCCGTGCAGCTCGGTACCGCGTCCAGCACTGCCCAGCGCGAGGTTCGTGGCGAGCAGCGGCCCCGGAACTCCTCGTGGCTCGGTACGGACACCAGCCCAGTCGGCCTCGCAATCGGCTTCCTCCTTATAAATATGCATTGGCTTTGATAGGGCAAACGCTCGCGCTATTGTCACCTGTAGCCAACCAATTGACCCGCGCTACGAAATTATTATTGTACAGGAGGAATGGCACTTTGACCTCGGCTTAGTGCGGTTAGCCCTTCTCCGTTTACACTCGACCCGTACCGTCGCTCGGGTTGCAATAATATTTCAACAAGGGGGTCGCTTAACTGGACCAACAGCGAGGGTCGGCCGCTCCTATTCTCTTTAAAAAATTGAAGATTTCGCAGAGCTGAAAAGGGTCGTTTCTCTATCTTAATTGGATGCATTTGGAGGACACGCGGAACATTATTGTCGATCTCGCAGACGCGAGATTTGTATTGCTAAACTACGAACGCGAAGAAAATCTTCGGAGATAAATTATTGATAAATGCGACTCGATTATTAGAAAGTTCGGTTAACAAATTAGAAATCTAAGCAGGAGGTGAGTTTGTACGAGGCTTAGCTACGTAAATGGTCGACGGAAGTATCGATGAAAGTATTCCAAATCATCGCGGGGTATTTCCAGTTATCGAAGTCGCGAGGACTTTGAAAGCTCATCAATGTCCAGAAAGAGGGTTGTTGCGTGCGTTGAGGTTTCGAAACTACCGGAACTGCCGGAGGAGCAGGAGTAAACAGCTATCGTCGACGCCAAAAGTCTGCTGCATGAATTTGAAATGGACTACATTTATAATTACAAAGTTAAATTTTATTAATGCGTCCAGCCAACCGCGTAGAAACCACGAGCAAATTTTTATAACGCTGTTGCTAATTAGGCTTTCGAAAAAAGACTATACTGATTGGGGATTGCCGTAAATTCAATAGATCCCTATTTTTGTAGCTTCGGAATAATCTTGAGAATCCCTCGAAGATAAACAGTATTATATCCGTCGTTTTTAAGTCGATCGCCGTAAAAAATCACCGTCTACGACTTGGAATTTATTCGTGTTCTAACCTCGAAAGCATTTTTCTAAAAGTAAGAGCTAAAAATACGGTTTAGTTCAACTAGAAAATGTCGAATTATAAAATGGCCGTGCTGAAATCAGCGGTGGACTTGCTGTCGTTAAAATTGATATCGAGCAAAGTTGGTGTGCCCCAATAATTCAAGCCGGAATTCTCTAATTGAATCAAAAACGAAGGTTGGAAAGGAGGGAGAGAGAGAGAGAGAGAGAGAGAGAGAGATTTCTGTTCAAAAGCTCCCAGAGCAAAGAAGTCCGTCACAAACAGAGTATATATTCAAATGGTTTACAAATTGCAGAGAAGATCAAGGAATCCGATGCTCGGCTTGCCTACGGAAGATCTAGTGATTCTCGTACCCGGGGGAGTCAGTCTCGAGATCGAGTCACCACCAGCGTATGGCATTTGATTTCGCGATCCACACCGGTGTTGTTTATGCAACATCTAATATTCTCGACTCAGTAATGAATGCCCCTGTAATGAAGCGGCGCTTCCACGGCACTTTGTACTTTGCATATCGATTACATTATAACCTCGTGCTACTGTTGCCGAGCTATCGCAACTCTTCCTCGCTGCCAGCCCGCAAAGTTTCACCCCGACACCTCCTTATCGGGCCTCGATTAGAGCCGGAAAATGTGGAGCGGAGATAGATAAATGAATATGTAAATGGATGGACGCGGAAAAAGAGCGAGGGAAAGCGGAAAAGAGGGAATCGCTGGGCGATAACGAGAAATAAAAGAATCGCCAGGTTGGCCTGTTCGTTTCGCTCTCCTGTTTTTGTTTTTCTTCTACTTTGTTTCCACATCCACGGGCTCACTTTGCTTATTTATACTTATTTGTGGCCGTGTAAACTCCCCCGGCTTCATAAGTCTCGCCAGAGTCAGCGGCCGAGATTAAAACGCTAGCGGATAATGAGAACCGTGCGTGAAACAGCGCTTTTTCTCTCCTCTTTTCTCTCTCCCCTCCTTGCCGGCGCCCGCTTTTCTTTACAAACTCGCGCCCTCTTCAGCTCCGTAATTTCTACACTGCTCCTATTATTTTCCTCGGGGCCGACTCAATATTTAATCCTCCGCATTAATTAATCTGCTCGCCTCTTTGCGTCCGCGCGGGTTGTTGCGGCCGGTTGTTGTTGGCCGATTCCGAACCGGGAAAGCGGCACCCGGTTCAGGTGGTTGAAGCGCTGCTCTCGCGATATTCAAATCGCTTTGTTGCTCGCGCGGAAGAGTCGAACGAGGGAGAGACTCGGGGAGGAGAGAAAAAAATGAAAAGATAAATGTAAGAGATAGAGGTGCTCGCGACTATAAAACTTGGGAGCTCTCTCGACACAAGCTCCAGCATCTTCCTTGGCTACCCCCCGTTCCTTTCACTCTCTTCACCCCTCTGCCCCTCTCCATTTCGCTCCATTTCTCGAGAACTGCCGGTGTGGTTCATAAAAACTTATGAATAATAAAGTGAAAAGAAGCGCGGCACGCTTATAAAGCGAGTCGCAGTGGCACAGCGTCAATGCATCGCAGCAGCGGAATTCCCATTCCCCGACTGCAGCTACCGAAGCCAAGACAAGGTGATACTTTGAACTGCTTTAAAGATTAATCGAGAGCTGATGTCGAGAGTCGGCGATCTCCTAGATCGGGAAAACGTAATTAACATGTAGGCCAAAGTTTTCCGTCCCTGGTCCCTCTCTCTCTCTCTCTCTCTCTCTCTCTCTCTCTCTTATATCCTCGCTCGGAATAAGTAACAGTTTTGTAAAATAGTCTTTCCAACGCTTATAAACCTAAAATATTATTTCTTGTAGCTTTCGCTGCGCAGTGCAGTTAAGAACTTTTTTTTAAACTTTGTTATCATAATTTAAAACTCGATGCCTGAATAAATAAATAATAAACTAGCACGAATGAAATGCACTTTTCGAGTGAGAAGTGACCGTTTTTATTATCGTCCCATCTCGAAATTAAATTTTATCCAGCGTTTATGCAGCAGTAAAATGTGTTTCGAAGTCCCATTGTTATAATTAAAAGAGTCTGTTAAAAATTGTGCATAAAACCTTTAGTTGGATATCGTTGACTATTAAACCTCCATTTGTATTTTACCAAATTCTCGGCAACTAATTATAATTTTTAATCCTAGTTGAATAAAGTAAACTGATGCGTATACTCGTTGAATAATTTATCGAGTAATTTAACGAGTAAATCAACTCGCGCGCAAAATAAAGAAAGACACAAATACTCCTGTTCGAGCGACGAATATCTGGAAAAAAACAGCAAAGGCATAAACTCAAAATTCAATTTGAACGTTCGCCAACGATAAATGGATATTTAACAATACTTATGTTAAACCTGCGATTACGAGTATTTGCTTAAATTTAGATAATTGTTCGTTATTGAATAAGTTCGTGCTCGAGCATTACGAGAGGCTTTGGTGCTCGACGACTTCACACTCCGAAGAAGACGAACTCTACTCGCGCACACTAATGTAATATAAAAAAAAAAAAAAAAAAAAAAAAAAAAAAAAAACAGGACCAAGAGCAGCCGCTACGAAAACAACCGGAAAAAAGGTGCGTAGAACTAGAAAAACACGAGGAAACGTTATAAAACGAGTATCGGAGCACCAGCCCGGATGAAGGAGACGGCAACTAGAAGGAGGAAGGACAGGCCGATGCGGTCAGCGGAAGCTGTTAGGCAAAATTGAAGGCTTGCGTGCGGCGCCGAGATGAGAAAATATAGTTGACATGGAACGTCGAAAAATCTTCGGATACGCAGCTATGAAACGCAATGTGCTTGAGCCTCGAAACCGGGCGAGCAAGGAACCCATTGTGGGTGAGCCTCCATCCGAGCGCTTGTGCTCCACGTTTTACGATACATTTAAATAGTCCATAAAACGATATGAAACATCTGACCACATATATCCGTCAGTTGCGTCACTTTTATACAATACACTTTTTACGGCGCATTTTTCAGCCGTTTATTAATTTACTTCAAACTCTCAGGCGCGAATAAACGGGCTTTGCACGGTTTTCGGCAAAGATTGTGCGATTGTGGATTAGACCTTTGTTCGTTTATTTATTTACACCGGTAATTGGCAATTCTGCCGAAAGAACCGAATAATTTTCCGAGTGTTTTCTTACTCGTGCAATGATAACATTGTGTTGCATAAACAAAAGGAGACGCTACGCGAACAATGCAAACAACAATTGTTTCCAGGAGCGCGGCTGCGGAGCCGAGCTTCCCAAATCCCTACACGTTCTCGTGTCTGTAAGGTGGAATGGATTCAGGCGAAAGTTTTTGCGGCTATCCATTACAAAGTCGCTTTGTCAAACTCTATGCATAAAAGGCTGCTCCTATGGCCGAAATCAGGGGAAGGAGGGAAGCAGAAGGTGGCTGTAAAAATAAATGAGCCAACTCGAGGTGAATGCCGAGTGCCGCGTTGGCTGGCCCCTCTAATGGGCACCCGCTTCAAAACTTACCTTCCGGCAACAACATTAGGAATTACACGACATTTATGGTATTTCTGATTCCTCCTCTCGTCCTGCATTTTTCAATGCCTCTGCTTTATTGAGTATTCATAGCTCAGGAGCGGACGTTAATTCGTTGTTTTCTTTGATTCGAAGGCTAAATAGGAATTCTCGGATCGATGCGAATTCTTCTTTCGCACCGACTGTGAAATACTGCATTTAAAATACTGAACAACGCTATTTTGAATATGCGCCTCGCTGACGAATAATTCAATTTCACTCCCATAAGTTCAGTTACATTTTTAGGTATTTATTCAATTCGAGGCTTCAATTGTTTGGCTTTAAATTTGTTAATAAACGTCAACGTTTTTTCGTATGAAAAACATTTCAAGAATGCAGAAAATGATGGGTGGGTAGAGTAACTTGAAAATACATGATAATTATGGATAAATGTTTGTAAAGTTATCCTAAAAATTCACAATTCCCGTACGTTTATAAAAGAAAAATTAACGAGTTACGTGTTCTCGTTATTCCAACTCAATTATAAAGAAAATTACGATGGGCAGAGACTTAACCGTACTTTTTGATAAAAACGAAAATATTTTTAAGCGGCCAATTTAAACAATTTAATATTTTTCAGAATAATTATTCATATTTGCGGAAGAAAAATTTTGAAATGAGAAAACACCATTATTCGTTAAATAATTTAAATATTAATATGAAATAATTAGCGTTACGGATTAAAGACATAATTACGAAGATGCCCTGCCCAAAGCGCACAATTTTTATGTACCGACTATTAAATTAAACGGTCCGAAATACATGCACCGCACAATAACATTGTGTAGTTGAACAAATTTTGAATTCAATTTTCGCGAAATCAGAGTTTAATCATTGGTGCAAGTGCAAATGCATTACGCGTAACTTTTAAGGGAATTACACAGATTACAGAATCAAGGAATGCACTCAGAGGGTGGAAAGATCACTCGTAGCCACCCCAAACGTTGGATTGAATGACGGTACAATCGTAATACCGACGAGAGCTTCACCTGTAACTCCCCCAAGTCCAAAGGGAAACAAAACCGAATCCACTGCCCTGGTAACAACAGCACTCGACCGTTGAAAACGGGACAAACTTCTTTCATAACGCAATTCCTTTGTTATCCTATTAATCCGACTTTTCTCTGAGCTTACAACTTTGCTTCATCGAATCCTCTTTTTCGTAATGAAATACGAGCGTCTTATCCACAAAACAGCTGTCTTCGCTTTCCCAAAAGCTCAGGTATCAAAATATTAGCCCAGCGACGTTGTATTGGATCTCGAATTGATTCGATCTCCTTGATTTAGAGATCCTTGGCGTAATCGCAGTACGAACAATTTGATTCCGCAACTTTGTTGAGCCGACGAAAAGAAACGTGGAAAGGAGCGCTTGATTTTAAAAAGATAAGAAATTGAATACCATAGATTCATTCGCGAATTTTTAACAAATTATCCGCTAATTTTTTCACCCAAGGCAGCTTTATACCCACGAAAGAAGTCATTACGGTCAAATTAAAATTGGCAGACATTTAAACCAGTCGGTGGAATTCAGCTCGAGTTCAGCTCACTGCAGTTGCGTATTGAAATTTCAAAATGCAATATCATCCATTTTGAAGTTCGCGCAGTAAATTTAATTGCAACTTCTAAAACTTCCATTTAAATTCGTCTGCATAACGCTTTTATTACACGGCTCCGAAATTCTAATGCGCATAAAATTACGTTTTTCCGCATATTGATGAGCCTTTAAAATACCACTCGGTTCAATAACTTTGAACATCTTTAAATGTTCCAAAGTGTCCTCGTTAATTACTCTGGCGGTGGTTCAACCTGGCAAATCTACTGGAATATTAGTTCATAATATATGCACGCTAATTGTTCGCCTTGTTTTATCCGAACTTCCATAATTATTTCAAAAAGAGCTCGTGACAAATTTCGCATTTTTATGGTAATGGCATTTGTGCGAGCCATTCTTATTTGTGCAGCTCGTGTTTTCGTAAATTGATTAAATTTCCAGTGGAGTATCCGTTTCAGTGACAAGTACGTACTTTAGCTTCGGCTGAGCACTTGCCGTGTTGCCCATGATAATCTATATAGCGCCGGCATTCCCACGTATAAAGTATTGTTCTATGTTGTACTTTTAATTGATCGTAAACTTCTCTTATCTTTAATGTGTGATCAACGATTAATTTGACGGTCATTTTTCCAAAAATGCTCTCCGTTAATGCGATCCCCTTTCGCTCTATACTCTAGGAATCTCTATTTTATGTACTTTCATACTTAACCCGTGCATTTATTCCTTCTAAAACTTGCAATATTAAAAAACTATATATTATATTGTAATTACTCATTGAATTACGAGCACTTATTCGCGTAATTTATGTCCTTCTCATCGGGATTTGCAGTTTCGATCTGTTGTAAACGTTCTTAAATTTTTTTTAACAAATTCAAGATTGTCAGAAAATAGTTGTAAGCTCAAACTTATTAATAAAGCCTAAACGTTCGAGCATGCGTTGTCTTGATTATAGGAGCTTCTTTTATTAAACGCAACCATATCAAACGGTTATCAGTTATAAGCGCGGGATAAATCTTTTGGTAATAACAATAAGGTTTGAAGAAGGATTGCGGTTATTCGTGAATTTAAGAGTTCTTGCATTAACGTTCAACGGGTAAAAGATGATTTCTTTTTGGAATCTGGCATATTCGAGACTATTAAAAATTCGGTAACAAATATCATCTCTTTTCTGATTACTGGCAATAAAATGCGCGCACGTGACTGCTTGTGAATTACGAGGAGAAAGAAACATGGTTAGCTGCGAATTCACTTGTTCTGTCTTTTGGGCACACGCAATACGAGTGCTGCAGTGTACCACATATGTCTCGGTTTATGAATTTTAAAAAAGGTGATTTATTTTTCAAGACTTGAGAGATGGAACGGGGAGTTTCGGTAAACATGTTCTTAAATAATAAATACACGCGCGCCTTTCCGGATGTTTCAATATTTTCAAAGAATACGGCCGGAATAGTCTTGAAAAATATTTTAACCGAATGCCTCGTAATCTGTTGTTTATAAATCTCAAACCATGGAACTCAACTTATTATACAGGCGTTTAAGCTAATCTGCGCGCATAATACCGTCTGAAATAAAAGCAGCAGACGTGTTATGCGCAGGAATTGTAAATTAATGTTATTCACGGAGCTTAAATAAGTTCATAACCAACACGAGCTAAAACGTTACACTTTTAATCAGCTTATTCGGTGTATGTAAATTGTTTTGCGCACAAAGGATAATTTACACGTTAACAGGTTAAGTGCATCGAGACGTCGCATCGACTTTTAGGCACAATTACGATTATTATTATTCCTCGGGCGAATTCGTTTCATCGAGTATTAAATAACTCGAATGCGTATAAGAAGCTGCGCGGATATAAATACTCTCATTTTATTCACGTTTCCACAGACGCAGGCGGCATTTGAACAATTCGATTCGCTAAGTTCTTGAATATATCGTTCTAAAAGGCCACGTGGAGACTCGCAAATCGTCTGAAAAATATCACCATTCCTGGTTTCGTGTTTTCACGCATCAAAAAAATGGTCTAGATACGATAATTGACGTATTAGGGAATACGAGGGAAAGGTAAGAGAGCTATTTGGTCTGGACATAACCGTATCTTCGTAACGACTTTATTTTTATCCAATAACCATTGAAAAGCTGTTTAAAGTAGAAGTCGTTATCATCACTCGTAGAAATCCGATCAATTTCTCACTAACATTGTTACAAGCCGAGATACTGGCGCTCGAAATGTATAGAAAAATTGAGACAGCGCAAGCCTCGCGCGCCTATCGCAGGTAGTCAAGTCTCTAGATGGAAGGCAATGGTCTGAACCAAGTTTACAACTTGTACGTAAATGTCTTTTCTCTGCCTTTCCCTATCTCCGTCGGTCTCCCCCTCTCACGCTCTCTCTCTCTCTCTCTCTCTCACTCGCTGCTTTCTCTCTGTCTGTTACGCATGCGCGTACAAACATCACTGGCTTTTAACTCACTTGTCAGTTCGTCTCTCTCGTCATCTCTCACTCGACTTCTCGTATTCTCTTGTCTGAGAAACATCACTTGGATACACGCCTCGAGAATCAGCGACAAATTCAAGATGGTCTCAATGACAAGTTGCTACGAATAAATAACCTTTTTCACCCTCACCTTCACCTTAAAATACTCGCGCTCGTTCCATTTTCTCTAATAGCATTAACCCTCGCAACGATTCCTTGAATTTGATAAATTTGCAAGGTAATCCATCAAATTCAGAAGCAAGCAACAACATCGGTAGAACAACCTACCGCGACAAGTCTGCTAATATTGTTATCGGTTTAATTTTTAAATTGTAAAACGTAGTTTATGTGTGTAGATTGTACGAGTAATTATATAGTGCAATAAATTCTAGTTATACGACAATGACATAAATTTCATTATTTTTTCTTACAACTCCTACTTCTTCCGAATTGAATTTTCTAACAAATTTCTGCAAATTTTAAGCTCAACTCAGCTTAATTACATTATATATTAGAAAAAGTCGTGAATCTTCTTTGGTACAAGCGACATCTTTTCTGAATTTGCCTTCCCTTATAAAGTAGAAATTTTTTGTTTCGCCAAATTTTTTATCAAACACCCGTAGGTTTTTCGCTTACTCGGCCCAAAAACTTCACACGTGTGGGCTTTTTTGCAGTAAAAGTTACGCTTTCGTTGACTGCAGATTTTCGCGTCCGCCAATATAAACAACTCTTTTTTACATTTGTTGATCCAGAAAGCAGGTCACTACTATTTGTCTATCGCAATAATTAGATAAGTTATAAAATTACTAGCAGGTATTTTAATCTCGGGAATTTTTCGAATGACACCGGCGTCGCTCGCGCACACATCGCCACTCCGCCCGTAACAACGATACCTCTGTATTAGTGGATCTTATGTAAATCTTAGAGCTCGGCATTGAATATTACGAAGCGCTTTCAGCTCGGCAAGACAATATTCCTCTTCTATTTAAATATGGCTATATAGACGTATCTATCGACGTCAAATATCTCTGCTTTCTGCTTTCTGCTTTCTGCTCTCTGCTCTCTGCTTTCTGCTTTATGCGGATACAGTACCGTGAACATGAATTTACTCTCAAGTACTGTCGCACAGACTTTCATTTGTATTCCGAAGTCTGTGTTGTTTCCTCTGTAGTAGGCACTATCTTTCTGCCATGTTCCTATCAAGGCTTCCAAGTCGACTGTTAATTGTGGATCGCCATCGCTGAGTAGGTGTGCCTAGATAAGGATATATTTACCTAACGCAGCTAAATTGTTATTGTATTCTCATCTTAATAGAGATTATCGTTTAGTTTTATTCTTAGTTGCGTTCGCTCAAACTGTATTTCAATATCTTCCCTACTTTTATCGGGCAAACTTTCACTCTCGTAGCGTATTTTTTAATCCTGCCTTTATTAAAGCCTGAAAATTTTGTTTAAAAGGTATCTACGAGTTTTTTGTTGTAACTGAAACAGTCCATGTGCTAATCACACTTTTAAGTATCAGTTATTTTATATTATCCGGATAATTTTCCTACGCGTATAATCAACATAAAATTTATAAAAGAAAATTTTAATCGCCTAATAAATTCTAAACGAGTATCGCTCTGTTAAAAGTAGTTGCTAATAAATTATTTATTGGTCTAAAACTTCATTCTTACGTGTAATGGAAATCTCAGAAGTTACCGACGGAAAATTATCTCCAGTTATCCTATTATAATAACGAACAAATTGCGAATACTTTAAAACCATAATCTTTTAGCGAAATTTCAATTTTTCAAAGAAAAAAGTCGGATAAATCTAGATTAGCTGTGTACCGAACTTATACAATAAACGCTTACGGTTTCCTGAAATATTAGCAGAGCTAAGATATTGCAAATTTAGCTTGTGAAAATTAATTCTGATTGTTAAATAATTACCCAATAAGCGTGTAGCTTCAATTTACCTCGAATGCGGAACTTTTCTTTAAATATAATCACCAATTTCGAGCATAGTTTTAAAGCTCTACAAACGGCTCGTTAAAATGCTGATTTTACTCATTTCGCATACAAACTATTATTTATTTTCTAATAAGAGCCGACGCCTAAAAATTACGAATATAAATAACTTCCAAGTCGAATTGTCATATACTCTTTAATGTAATTTAATCAATCGCGATTAACGTTATTTCAGAAACATCTTTACTGTTACGGCCATATTAGTTTCGAATTCTTCCCTAAAACCTCTACGTTTTATTCCGTAAAACTTACACTTTTATACTTTTGCTTTTAATAGCTCTTTAAGCCATTTAAATGTTAAATTATCATTATCGTTATTATTATTTTTATTGTCATTGCTATTATCGTTGTTGTTGTCGTTATTATTATTAAATGTATTGTCGGAGCGACTGGTAAGATCTGGCAAAGTTAACGATAACCTCGTAAATTTAGTAAGTATAACGTTACCAGATTAATCTTCCCGGAATTCGACGGTTATCTGGCAAAAGCCGATGTAATGCCACATTCGACTCGCATTAAATCTCATTGAAAGAATTAAACAGCATTTTGTATTAATATAACTCAAATTAATATGGGGTTTCCTCGATAAAGGTAATCAAACAAAATTTGCGGGCATTCAACGCGTTGCGGAAACTGATTGCTTCAACGAAACTTTCAGCCATTCTCGACAAAGATGACCATCGAAAGGCGAAAAAAGCTGAGACTCAGGAGAGAATTTACAAGCGAAGGTTTGCAATGATTTATCTGGAGGCCGTAATGAGGAAGAAGTTTATTAGCGCGAAAATTAGTGGCTGCAGAAATTTTCGTTCAGCACCTCCTCGCAGTTATCGCCGTTAATGGAAATCCATAGGCGCACGCGCCCAGACTCCCTTCTTCGAGTGGCAAACTAGTAATGGCCGAGTGAGACAGTCCCCTTTAAAACCCCGTCTCGCCTCGACGAGCCCCTACGAGGCGCAATCTCCTAACGAAGAGACGAAGGAGGAAAACGGCAGCTCCTGCGGCTTCTTTTCTCCGCTCGGCCAACTTTTTGCGCCTCTATTGCCGAGCGCCTGTGCACAAAAGTACACTCAGGCTGGCTTTTTGCGCCGATCCACTCCCTCGCCTCCCGATGCAGGAAGAAAAATCCCTAACAATGAAAGTTTATTCCCGTAAAAGGGATGAAATACGTGACAAATATTCCGCGGAGAGCTCGATCCACCGTTCCTCGGCGGCTGCGCGACCGACGCTAAATCCGTTATTCACACGCGCTGGATTATGATTTTGGGCCGGGGAAATACGAGCCACCAAATGGGCGAGGAGGCGAAACGAGCAAATGCAGACTTGGCGGCTGCGAACGACGTCGAGTATCGCTTCTGCTCACGTCGACCGCTTGTTGTCCGGGCCTCGATCGACGAAAAAAGTTTGGGCGGCGGCGCGCAATTTGGGCACACCGTTATACCTTCCCAGTCATTGTATCCTACAATCCGGTGCGAGTTCTTTACTCGGGGCATCTTCATTAAACGATGTACGCGGCGGAATATTTATTATGCGCCGCACCGTAAAACCCAACTGGGCTTCTCGAACTTTATCGCTTTCCTCAATTTTTTTTCTTCCCATAAAATACAATCTGAATATGGATCACACCGTGAACTTTTTATGCACACGGTTATGCGTTTGAATTTTTAGGCGTACGTAACAGACGTCTATTTTAAGTATCCGACCGAAAGTTGTTTTATGATTCGCATGAAATTGTAATTACACGTTCGTTAAAATTTAATCGCATGTTGAATTATGACGGAATTCTGTCTTAAGAGGACGTAAATAAGGAATCCTCGTACTTTTACAAGAATCGGATCGGAAATGAATGAAAAATTAGAGGAACGTTGTCGGGCCGCACTAGAGCTCAGCTTTTGGCACACGTAGATATAACATCTTCCTTCTTTTGTTAAACAATTATTTGATTTCGATCTTTAAGGATATTTTAACAGTTCAACGGGCCCTGTAAGTTTTCCTTTGCGCGCTCTCGTATTTCACCTTATAAAATTCTTTACTCGATCCATCTAAAGGCCGTTATCTATCATCGATAAAATCATCTTTTGTATTATTAAGAATATCTGTAGTTTTTAATCACATAAATACGCGTTACGTAGGCAAACTCTACGCATAACAATAACAACGAATATGAAGATGATAGTAGCATTTTTTAAGAAAATCTGTGATTTTCGCAGTTGTTGCCCGATACGGGATCTTGCTGAAACAACTCGAGTATTACATTACGGAAGAATATTAGTTCGCTGAGCACAACATTAACAAGGTGCGCGTGCAAAAATAAAAATTAGAAACACGTTGAGATAAAATTTTCTATTTTGAAAAAATGAGCGTACATTTGATTGGAAGTAACATTATAACTTCATGCGCATTACATAAATACATATATTCGCATTACTAATTATTATTTCTATCAGAAGTTTGCCAAATCAAAGTTAAAAATATAATTTAAAGTTAAAATATTAAATATCAAACAGACGAAGGGATGAAGCACTGAGTGACTCTTTTCGATTTACTATCGTGAGTTTTACATTTTCGCCTTTTAAACGACGACTATGAAAATAGAATTTATAAAATTTAATCAATATATATAAAGAATCAATTGTTATCATTTTTAAAATGACGAGATAAATATTATGTGAAATAATAAATCCAATTTTTGTGTCTCGGGTCTAAATTTTTATAGAGAAAATTCAAGTTTATCAATTAAAAATTTATGCACTTTAAAGAAAATTCCATTATGTCTCATTAAATCTTGATGATATATTATAAATTAAGGTAATATATTTTAAAATATTATACCTGTTTTGAATAAAATCTTTGACACTTGCGATTTCATTTACCAGTATTTAATGGCCTACAGTTTCTGGAAATGAATGTACTCACCTAAAGGATTACAATCTTTATTGACTAATCTTTTTCAACGCTCTGATATGAAAAAAATCTTAATTTAAGAATATTAAGATATTTAAATCACAGTCTAAAATTTTATATTAATAACAACGGACATCTAAAACTCTAGTTACCAAATGTAATATAATTATTTGGTTTTTTAGAAAATTAAGTGTTAATAAAATGTACATTTATGGATATCATTTGTTAACCAATTTAAGTAAAGATATTAATAAAACATTTCGATCCCTTTTTTCTACCCTAATCATAATTTATTCTTATGATTTTACGTTATCTATAATGTTTTTTTAATATGAAAGTTTAGTTTATTCGTATTTACTGATTTTATTCTCCCTTATTTTTCTTGTAAATGACTTCGTGTCGTACTTATCTTTATTTTGCACCAACTATTAGAATACGAGCTACTAATCATCTATAATAGCGTAATGTAAAATTTCCTGTTACTTGTATAAAAAGCAGCATGTAATTTTATTAAAGTTAGGATCGAGTTCCTGATTTACTCATTTTACACTATGAAAATGTTCAAAAATTATTAAAAAATTTAACGAGTTTCTTACAGGAAATAAGATATTATTACAGTGATAACAGTTTCATAATAATAATTATTAAACATATAATAATATTGCTTCACATATCTTTACCATTAGAAAACAGTACTTAAATCACAATGTGCATTGTAATTTAAAGAACAAAAGTAAAGATCAAAATACGTTTTACGTGCTATTTATTTTTTTTAGTTGCTATGCCTATATATACATATATTTTTTTTTAGAATACATATTATTTAAAGGATTATATTTTCAATTACAATTAGCTATCAGTCATCAATTTAATGTTAATTCCATAAATTTGTTCGTATTAATTTCAATCTAATGAAGTTACGGTGAATTCATATAAAGCACATTCAACTTCGATAACTTTTTAATACAAATTCAAATTCATATTTTAAAATAAAAAACTACTGGTAAAAAATTTATGCTACAGAATTATGTACAATAAACAGATATTTTTAATACTTTACCAGCGTTAGATTATACAGTGAATTAAATACTTAGGACTTCTTTAATTTATAATTATAGTTTCATAATATCTTAAACATATGTTTATACTCATCCATAAGTTAAATCTATAATCAGATATCGTCCAGATGACTGTGATCGATTAACCTACCTCTAAAATGTACGGTAAGGAGACTTAGAATATTTGACTGATTAAAAGAAGATAAATTCATACGATCTGCGAATCATAAAAATTCTAATTTTAATTTTAAAGTTTTTTAAGATCTCTAACTTACAGGAAAGTTGAGAAAAATTGTAGCGAACTTTATGAGATAACATAGTCAATGTGCTAAGTGAATAGATATCAAGTTTAATAAAGAGAGATGATTTTGAAGTGAGAGTAGATTTTGGAAATTCTCTGTAAATTAACTTTTCTCGGATTTTCAAAATTGAAATTAAATTTAAAAAATATTCAAAAATTATAAATTTTTTTAATTCAAGATCTTTCATTTTGGTAAATTTACATTTAAAGTATTAAATTGCTTCTTTAATGCAGTAATTG
Source organism: Platyscapa corneri (assembly GCA_018907185.1). NCBI lineage: Eukaryota > Metazoa > Arthropoda > Insecta > Hymenoptera > Agaonidae > Platyscapa > Platyscapa corneri. The sequence goes on along the minus strand of JACCHW010000025.1, from coordinate 2,107,017 downwards.
ACTTATCAAGCTAATCACAATGAGTTATAAACAAATATAGACTTTTACATTAAAACGAACAACGTCAGAATTTTACGATATTTTGTGATTTTTCCTAAAAGTGTATCAAGGAAAATTATACGAACATAAAATGAACGAAAAAAGAGAGAATCAACAAAAAGTAATTTAATCATTAAAGAGTGCCGGTAATATTTTAAAAATATTATACTAATACATGGACAAGGCTAAGCTCAGACAAAGTTAATATTTTGTAGATAACAAATATTATTTTCATTAATATTCGATATAAATTCACATGATTGGAAGATGAATTGCGTATACATTCGATTATCCGATGTGTGAAATCTAGTTTCACTTTTTCGTCCACGTAAATGAGAAAAATAAATCAAAGAAGTTGTTAGAAACTTTTCTTATCTCAGCATCCAAAGCTGGAGAGCGAAGGGAGCAAACTGGCGATTGGCAATGGGGATGTTCAGGGTCGACCATCCTCTGCCTTCCATTAGTGATACTCGTTTCTTCCTATTTCCTGTTTCCTGTCCCTATCTTTCCACGCGAAATCTTGGCTGTCATCGCCAGGAAGTAGATGCCCGTGCGATATTTGGCTTTGTCCGAATCCGTATACTCGAATAGAGGGCCTCCTGGTGCCTCCGGTCAAGCCTTAAGGTCCGGGTGTCTCTTACATCAAGTATAATTTGCTCTTCCGACGTCGACTAAATTTGTCGGTAATCGAATTCGGATCAGCGACTACACCTGGAGCAATCAACTGCGAATACGTGAATTTCTAATGACCAGCCAGCAGTTACTCTCCGCCAGATGTCCCTTTGAGGCATTATCTCCTAAGCGCAATTCAACCGTTAATTATTATTTTGTAGTGCTGCAATTTGATTGAAAGCTCTGCTCTGCGACAATCAACGTTAAGAAAATTAGCGTTAATTAAGGTTAAATTTTGCAGCTATACAGTCGACGTCTCTGTTCGAGCAAAAAGGGATTTATGATTTCGTACATCGAGCCATAAACGAATATAATAATAATCGATGCGCTGCGTACGTGCGAGCGTCCGAGCGGTTTTTAACAAATTTTAACGCAGTAACGATAATTAGATTCTTTCAATCCGAAGAATTAACTCGCGGCCTCGCGTGCGTACGCGGATAAATTAATTGTTTACATTGAACTGCCTGCACGCACACGCGCGTACAGGTACAAAATATGGATGTCCGATTTAACGGGGTAACAACGACGAATTACGAGATACGAAGTCACGTACGGAAGAGCTTATGGACAACCGCTTGTCGCTCCTGAATATCCTTTCATAAACCGAAATGTCGCGATTTTATTCGTCGACGACGTAATGAACATAAAATTGTTTACAATGCAATTACTCCTGTGCTCCACGATCTATTCCCAACTGTTACTTTAGGCTTTTCATCTGCACTAAAATGACTGCAGCCTGACCATTTTTACATTAAAGATCCGATTGCATTTGCAATTGCCATTGCACTGACTCATCTTTCGAGTTGCAGATTATTAATTAAACTCTCGTTGATTATTTTATAGCATTCTCGTCAAGTGCACGAGTACGCGAGTTACGTGGAAGCTTAACTTATCGCTCGTATATCCAAATTGTCTAGGTCATGAAATTCTAGACCAGCTCCGCTTGTTTACTAATATTAGTAAACGGTGCATTCCTTGCTCCGGTCTCGCGGTATCCGTTCTCACTCTACTTTGATATCACGTAACATTGCTCGCCTTCAGAGTTGCGATGCAACTACTTTTTGAATTTTCGCCGTTTTTCATGCTCAAATCTGCGAGGACGACTATCGGGTCAATTATTTATCGGCAAAAGTTGACATTTTGGCAAAGCTGCTGCTTTTCATCGGCCACGATTATTGTTGCGTTGATAACCTTTAAGTTTAGTCGGGTCGCGGACCATATTAATTAAAGTTTGCACCGCAGTATGGGACACGAGTCTCGCATTACTAGGAAATCGATTAAGCGGCCGTGTGCTGGCCTCCATCGCGAGTATAGATGCTGACGCCTTTAGATAGTCTCAGATGTACTCGCGTACACGTGTATCGAATTCTTTGCCGTTGAAACAAAGGTATCGACACATCAACACTTCAATGCCATTAATCCAAAGAAAAGCTAATCATCGACACAGACCGACTTGCGCACGAAGTACTACATTAGTACGAGATAAGATAAGATTACGTGTAATGGACTCGATCAGTTGGTGGCGTATAAAAAGTGTAATACTTGGAATATAGAATATATAATAGAAGAACTGCGTTAGCGAAGGTCGAATTAAGCAAGTCCGGCGTGCAACTGTCGATGGCGATCTTTCGAATCGATAGATTTTTTTAGCAAATATCAATAGTGAATTAGACTCGATAGTGGCTACGGTGATTTATTTCTCTCGAGTCGCGATAAATAATCCAACGAATATTGTTGTACTGATTTCGCACCGTTTTCAGAAAAAGACGGACGAGAGTCGAGCGCTAAGAGGAGCCTTAAAGTCGGCACTTGAATTTTTTAAGTTTTTAAACGGGCACCGGTAAAGACAGGAATCGCCGACGAAGCCCGAATAATCATCGAGGAGTAGCGCAGTTTCGCAGACAGATTGATAATTGAAAGAAGAGCGAGGAAAACTAGATCTTGAGAGTTTTCGACAGAATTGAGCGGCACTTTACTCGAGCGGCATCCGTGTGGTAAGCGAGCACTCGAGAGCTGAAGATCTGAAGATCGGCCCTTGTATCGCGAGTGCAAAAGCTCCTGCCTCCCGTGCGCGCTCAACGCAGGTGTTTCGTCGTGCAACGAGAATTACAATACGACGTAAAAGCAGCGTTACGCGCCTGACCATGTGTGCGTGGAAAATTTTCCTCTTTATCATCTGCCAACTCGGAGTTCTTTTTATGGGAAAGTTGCAAATAGTTTTATCGTCCATCTCTACGGATTCTTTTACAAGCTGATTCTTGCCCGCGGTCGAGCCCTTAAGGCCGACATTGCGAGCTACAATCCTTATCTAATATTAATAATCAGCAGTAATTATTTTCCATCGCTCTCCGATTCTTCTGCAATATACTTTATATATATATATATATACACTTTAGCCAACTAATTCCACTTTATCTAATTTTCCGATACATTTATGCCCGCTAAAGCAATTCCATTAAAATACTTGATATTAACCGAGTTGACCTCATCAACTACAGTATGAAATTAACTCACTGATTCGATGATACTTAGTCGAGATAAAACTGTAACGAACTACAGGCCATTGCCAATATAGATTCGAGATAAGATAGGAGCATTTGTTATCATAATATTCGAGCGCAGGAGCATAAATTAGATACGTAGCTACTAAATTTATCAATCACAACAAAGACTACATTCATGATCCATAATCTGCGGGGTATTAAATATACTTGTTCGCTTAAGTGCCGCTGCACAGGTTCTACGACGGCTAAGCAACGAACGTCGGACACTAGAAAGAAAACTTTACTTTTCATCTTGCGCTGTGTTTTGCATTCTGCAGTCTTCAACTTTCTTCGTATTTCTTCGGAAGAGACCGAATCCTTACGATGTCGCCGTCGATCATTCCGACAGAAATAATGTGCAGTGTCGAGTCTAATGCCCGTCGATGAATTAGCGTCGAAAATTCTGCGGCGCCGAATTTCACGGAAACCTCGCGCTTCTTACAACTTGGAGCGAAATAATTCCCGCCCCGCCGGGTGAGAATTCACGTTGCAGTTCTGCGGAATCGGCAGCGCGTGCATTTATGCGCACTTAAACGAGCGCAGATCTCCAAAATTAGTAGCTACCTATATTCCATCAGTTCTATCTAAGACCCGTCAATTAGTCCATCGATATTTGCCGACCGCCCATAGGTGGCTTAAATTTATTACGTGCCCCACTTTGGCTCGCCTTTCCCAAACTCTTGATTAAGTTTTTACCAGCAGCTGAGCCACTGATTCGATTAAATCGAAGTGTAGTTTTGAATAAGTTGATATTAAAAAATTTACATGTTGATTATCCTTTGAGCGAAGGAACGTCGGAGTGACGCGGAGCCAATACTTTTAATAAGAAGGAAGAAAGCTGCTGAATTGGAATTTATTTCGAGCCAAAGAATTAGCGACGAGTTAAATTTCAGAATATCCCTCAGCGAGCACAGAATGAATTTTAATTTCTACGTGTGCGAATGCAGCAAGTACAACTTAATTAATTAAAGTTCGTAACTCGGATGTAATATTTTTCAGGCACGAGCGTTCTCCTTTAATATCACGATGAATCGCTGTGAGGGAAAGAAAATGAAAGAATTAGAGTTTGGTAAATAAGGCGCAGCTTTGGGTTTAGTGGTGGTTCCAGGCTCTGACAACAACGTCGACGTCAGCTGTCGCGTATCGTGTTCCGATACTTTGTACTCCGAAGCTGTGCACTGGCGTCCCTTTGCGCGCGTAACCCTAATACACCAATATGAGAATCGAAACCACACACTCGCCGAGTCGCGCGCGTGTGCCACTTGTGCGCGCGCATAAATTATTGGCCGAGTGTGCGTACGTGTGGCCCTCCGTAACAGAAACGCACGACTCAGCTGTGCTGTACGCGCATGCTTCCATTTATACGACTCCGTCGGAGTTTAGATAAGAGATAAATAACTGTGCGCTAAGTGCACGTGAAAAATACGTGTTGGATAAAATAACTAGCCGATAGTCAGAGGTGCGTTACCGATGCTAATAAAAACAATTGCTCGTTATTTGCACGCGCCTGCGTGCAAGTGTAACATTGAGTCGGCTCTCGACCAATTCAAATGTAATACTCTGATTTCTATTTACACTTTGACCGCGAAATGAAAGTTACGAAACTGAAAGTTTCACGTCCTTAAAAATCTACAGCGGATTTTTCGCGCATATCCGATATAAACGATTGCTCATCCCCAAATACACGCCCAAAAATACTCATTGAGATACGGAAATATTTCGAGCTCGGACAGTCAAAATACGTAGCAGCAACGAAAGCTGTTCACCTGGCTAAGTTAACGAACCTAAGATAGTTGCCCAATTTGTGCGAAAATAATTGAGCGAAATATTTGTAAAAATATCAGATTTCGTGAATTCGTATTTCCAGAAATATTCGCGAATGATTGAATTTCGAAATACATGAGCCCGAATTAACAAAAGTTATTCGTTCGAGCGTAACGAAAGTTTTCGAATAATAAGTTGGAGGGCTGAATCGAAAAGGAGAATATGAAATACGATAATAATAACTATTGTTAAAGAGTATTATTCATAAATTTGCTTTCTTCTTCGAATTGTACATTTTATAACTTAAATTTTGCAGAACTTTATAGAAGGAGCGCTTAAAACTAATAAATTTTAAATTTCAAAGTAACAATTTAATAATGATTTAATTAAAATATCCAGTCATTTATAGATTAAATTTATTTTATAATTACGATTGATTGATTTAATAATGTGAATTCTGGTCTTAATAGCTCCTAATTTTTCAATATTTTTTAATAAATTTTTAAAGCTATACGCGTACGCGTACTTCTGTGCCCTAAATGTAAAGATAAATATTTAAGATAAATACTGGTAGAACGTCTGCCGTGGAACTAAAAATAATTGCTTCGTCATTTAAATAGTCTAGCATGAAAGTGTGTTTAATACGCTGTATTTTAATTTTCAGGTTAAAAAAATTAGAACGAAACTTTATAAATCACCATTGAAGCTGAAATACAGGATCGAAGAGTAGCAGTTCGATGCTTTCGGAGGTGCTCGATTAACCATCTACTCGTGCGATTACTTTATTCCGATGATAATTGCTTACTGTGATAAACAGAGTTCAATCCGACTGCGATAAAAACTAGAGAAATTTATTACTCGCAATTTCGCAACTAACCGAATTGCTAATATTAAATAAAATTTGCCACGCAGTCGGAGTGTATAAGCAGAAGTTGCAGTATGATTTGACTCTTATCGATTCGCACTAAAATGTTTATTTTTACTTTAAGTAAAGCTGTCCATATGAAATGGATTTCTCCTTAACTTTTCCGCTAAGAGGTTTCGTTAATTGCAACCTTATTTACGATCTAGTTAAAAACGTTTTTTACGCATCTTAAGCATAAAAAAAAAAAAAAAAAAAGCCTTGGGTTAAATATTATTTATCGATGGGCAATAATGAGATTGCCTAGACACATGCGTTTATCGACGGTAGTTAAATATTTTAATAAAACATTACACGAACGAACAAGCTGTTGACAAAATACCGAAATAATTGCGTTCGCTATTTTCAAATATCAACACTTTTATCCGTCAACGAAAAAGCCTTTCAATCCAAGTATTGCCTTTGTTAAATTAAAACAGTTTAAATAAAAATGTCAATAGAATCCTTGGCGTAAAAGAAGCGATAAATTTAAATAGAGGCCTGTGCACCAAAATGCGAATAAATAAATATATCAAAGAAAGTTTAAGAAGAATGGTTAAGAGTAAAATTCGTAGGTTTTTCCGTCTACTTTTTGTTGCGGTTAAATGCGCGTTTGAAATAAGAATCTTTATTTTATTCCCCTACTACGGAGCGATTCCAAAAGCCCCGACTCTCCTCGAGCTCTCCTCGCCAATTCCTCCCGACTCCACTTTTGGGTGTGTCGGCCTTTTTTATTTATTTTTTCCTCTTTCATCCTTCCTCCTTTCCCATCTCTGGCGGCGCTTCTTGCACAGCGGCTCCCGGAACAATAATTAATGCCTGACGAATTACGCGAGCGAGAGTCCCTGCATGTCCGCACGCGTATTTATATCGAGCCACTCAGCGGCAGAATCTCGGACGATATCTCAGCCTGGGATCGAGCGATTCGGTAAAGAGGGGAGGGACGAGGGGCGACGAAAAGCTGTCAGCCGTTGATACGCGTGACGCGAGACTAGGAAAATTCCTGGGCGACGATGCGTAAGCCGAACGCAGTTTATTAATTATACCAGTCCTCGTGCTCCGGGCAGAATGTGCAGGACGAGCAACGAGTTCATTTCCAATAACGTAATTAGCTTAACAAGCCATCGTAGTCGCGGGAAAGGAGGAGACGCTCGCCGCAATTTCCGGAGTGCCGAGGTCGCCCGTCCCGTGCATCAACAATACCTAAGTGCTCACCTCGGCGATGCGCACCGTCCGCGCATGGGAGAGACGCAAGAGGTTATGCTCGATGAAGCGCAGGGGAAACCTCGGAGACTGCCATTGTCCTCGTGGGTAAGTTCGCGTCGACTCGAGCCATCCGTCATTGTCGTCTCGCTCGAGTCGATGATTCTAAACAATCGTCTATTGCGTCACGTCTGCCCCGATCTCTGGTTATTCTACTTGCCTGCCGCAAAAGTCGCACGTTCGTTTCATTCGCTCTCCATCACTGCCAATGTTTTCCCTCGCGCGTGCTCCAATTGCGACCTCTAATTCGATGGAGATTCACTTTACGGAACCTCCGTGTGTCCAGTTGGTGCTCAAAAAAATCCCCGGTTTCCCCGACTTCAGGACGTTGAAATGGAGGGGAGGATACTCGTTTCGCAATTTATGAATTGCTAGGCGCGTATTTAGCGATCAACCAGCTGCTTTATTTGTCTGCGTTACTTCCTTCTTAATCTGAAAAAAAGAAAAACTCGTCAAACGTTTTCAAACTCCTTGAGAGAGCCTTTTATTTGATTTGCGAGCTGGAGAATTATTAAAATAATTACTGAAAGTCGTTATGCAAACGGCTGTGGGTCAAATAGTGTATTTTCATGTTATAATTATAAAATAATCTACGGAATAATAGTGCTGGTGCGCACATAAGAGCTTGAGTCATTTTCCGTATTTGCGTTAAAGAAAAATGGATCACCTGTAGTGTTTATTAAATAAAATTGATAACATACTACTGATATTCTATCGTTAAGGTATTTTCATAAATATTTTATCACGTATACTTAAGTCAATAATATTTTTTACGATCATTCAAGTAAAATTTTAATGGATCTACCAAGAAAATGGTCTCTAAATTTTTAAATATGCTTAGGTTAGTACTGCTTGTCATAACAATACTTGCATAATATAATAAATTAATAACGGAGCTAAATAAACTTTACTTTAATAAAGATAATTACAAACAAAACTAAAAATTTTCAAATTATAATAAATAACAAAAACTCAATAAATAAATTTTGTTTGTTTATTGATTTTTAAAGATGTCATAATCATGAATAGAATAATGAAAATATGTTGCAGATTATAATGTATAATTGCAAATTTAAACCAAATAAAAGTTTATTTCAACTTTATTTCAAGATTTAGAATAGTATTTTAAACATACTAATGGATTTAGTTTTTTATTCGTTAGTTGAAACAATTTGCTATAATTATTCGTGTAAAAAATACAATTAAATATCTTCTTTTCTAAAAACATGTTAAAATTAATTTTAAGAAATTATTCTTCTTATTTTTAAGAACGAACTGTAGTTTTTTAAAAAGAAATAATTTTATTACTTTCTCTTTTTCATTATAAATATTTTTTCAGTATTTTACAAGTGTTACAAAAATTTGTCAATTTCGTATTTAGTATTTTGTAATTAAACGTCCCATTGAACGTAACTAATTATAATACATATTTCATTAAAATATAATATATTTAATTAACAGCGTATAAAGTTCATTTATATGCCATAAATAAATGTCATATTTATGTTAAATAAAGGTCATATGAGTGTAATTAATTAATAGTATATTTATCGTTGAAGAATCTCATTTTTAACTACTGGCTTAAGTATTCGATTCAAGTTATTAAAATTATTATTTATGAAAAAAATTATACCTTTCATAACTTATCCAAATATTAAAATATATTAATTATTACCCAATAGAGGCACCACAGAGAAACTTAAGAAAAACTAATCTCGTATCAATTGTTGGAATTAAAGAATAATCGAATATTCTTAATTTATGCGTTGATTGACATATATTTATTGCCATAAATAAAAATATCAAGGAGTAATAAAGGTATATAATACAAAAATTCTTGTTTTGCGAAAGAAAGATTTTATTTTTTAAATTCCAAGTCTTGTTGAAGTTCTACTAGAAATAAAATTTTTCTTAACATATTTTTCGACTTATGAAAACTTGTTTCTATTAATTTAGTATTAGTCTTTAGTTAATTTTCACTTTATTTTTTGGATTTAATAGAAATAACACTTTGTAAGTAACCTGTTTAAACTTTATCTACTATTAAATTATCCGTATTATGCCCAGAGTTCAGAACTTCAAATATTTCTCAAAAACACAGAATATTTCTGAAAATATAATTTTAAAATCTTGTTTCACGCGGAAGCGTCAAAATCAAGTACTTTGTTTATTTTCATCCTTCACTGCCATAGAGATCCGCCGAGTAAAAGTTACTACTGCTTGTAATAAAACGAATTAACCTTTTGTAATTATTTGTTCTAATATAAATTTGAATTTGCACGCAGAGAACTTTTGCTCGTAGATTAAATTAATATTTATTAGACAATACACAATTTTCAATAATTACAATTTCGAGATTTCGTGAATTATTACTTTCATTTCAAGGGTTACAAGATCATCGGTAAACATAAATATATAGTAATAATAAAGTAATTAAATCGTATAGAAAACAGGAAGTATTTTATGGCGCTCGAAATAATACTAGTAGAATTAATTAGCGAAATTGGTTTATGGAAGTGTACATTATATTTTCTATTGTGATGCAGTTACAAATTTACAATATTTCAACCATAATGCAAATACAATTTGAATTTACAATTTATAAATTTAACGAATATTCTTAATGGCTAATAATACTTGGGACATATCTTGAACGAAGCATTCGTTCAATATTTTGGAAATATGTTTTAAAGAAAGAAAATTCTAGTGGTTTACAGAAAAACTCTTGACTTTTGCGAAGTTTTGCATAATCGGGATCTTAACATCTGGTCACGTCAGCCGCTCGTCGATTAAAAATCCCTCAGCGCTTACGCGCGTATTATTACTTTAAATTGTATCAACAAATGTAGTAGCTCTGTCACTTTCAATGAATCGACTTTTTATAGGTGAGCACGTAACCACGCATGCACGTAGGTGCGTATAAATAACTCAAGCTTTTATCAAACTGCATTAAAACTATGGAATGCTGCTCGAAGCGTACTTTCAAAGGAGACCATTTGTATGTCTTCCACCACGTGCTACCGCTGATTTCCGAGAAAAAATAGAGGTGTATACATTTTGTTCCTCTGGGATTCTGATTTATCACGAAGTATAAATGGCAACAAGTGTGTCTGTGTGCGTGCGCGTATGCGCCTGCCCGAGCAAACAAAATCATCCAGACGCAGGGCAAAGTGAGGACGGCCGACTGGAAGAGAAACTTGGATGCATTTTAATAATAATTTTCTAAAAGGTCTCGTTGTATTCGGCGCTTCAGTGTACGAGTGTTTGAAAAGTGAATGAAATTGGGCGTTTGTTCAACAGACATGGCTAAATATAAAATTAAAACCAGAAAGATATATATATATATACATATTTGTGCACTACATTCAACTTTCAGTTTCTGCCCTCCCGAAATTGTTCCTCTTAAAAATATTCCATTAAAATATGAGAATCATTGAGATTTTCAAACACGATTTCCCTCTTCCCACTTCTCTGCATCTGTATCTCCGTTCGGCGTATCTCCGCACGACTTCGTTTCTCGATCGTCCATTCAGCCGCCTGTTTGTCTTTTTCGCGATCTCTCTTTTTTCTCGACTATGAAAAGCAGAGCAGAACGCGAACCAAGGAGTATCGTTTCGTAGCCGATCGGCTTAGATCTCGCGTAGATTGTTAAAACTTGTGTTAAACTTTGACAATGGCAGGGAGCGCAGCTAATTTCAGTTAGAAAAGTATATAACTCATAATAATTAAAGCTCGACAGTAACATGAGCTCGAGTAACGACCAAGACTTATCCCATCGAACCTTCTTCGCTCCACCCAACTTTTACCTTAACTCCTTCTCCTCCTCCTCCTCCCTCGCATTTTTAAGCGCTCCTCGAATTTTTCCTCTCTCCTTGCCCTTTGTGATTTAGTGGCCCAGAAATGTACCAAATGAAAGAGCACTTACGTCGTTACACTTTTTGCGCTTCACGAGCTTTGCACGTAAGCACAAAGCGAGCGATGGCAAAAAATTTTTAATAAATAATCTTGAATGATGGGACGGGACGGGCGCGGCGATTCCATTAGAGGTACGCGAGCAGAAAATGGGTAATATTCCAAGAGCCGGAGACGTCCTCGGTCGCGTCCCCGGGCTAAACACACGGACTGGAGCGGACGGAGCCCGATAGCTTCCACTTGGTCAGCCGATGTATTCCCCGAAACAAGCGAAATTTAGTGGGCCGATGGCGGGCCACCTCTGACGTTTCAATCTGATTTAGTGCGAGTTTGGTGCAGGAGGCCTCGAGGTGGATGATGTACGTGCCGCGATTGCGCGACAACGGCAACTTTTTGCGATTCATCGGAAAAATTCGGACGGTGCGCCGCTCAACTCGAATCTCGAGAAATTACTGACTCCGAGCTGCGGTTTCATCGGTCAGCCAGGCCCGTCATCGGAAAACCGATAAGAGCCTCCGCATTCTATTTCGCGCTCGGAAAAGCCTGGCAGGTAGATTAGATTAGCGAAAGAATTTAGTCTAAAGCGTCGTTATTTATCAGGCCGATTTTGAGACAAACAAATTCGCACCGGCATCAGAGGCGCGAACGAAATTTCAGCGCATCCGCATAAAAGCGCGACTGGATTTATGGGCTCGAAAAGCCGCACGCCCTCCAACTGCGAAAATAACAAATAGCCTCGTTTTCCGGCTTTCCGCGTTAAAAAGTTGTTTCGTAGGCCGATTTTTAGAAGGCTGCGCGACTCGGATCGAGTGGAATAAGGAATAGCGCGAGTAAACTGGGACGCGTCGTCGATTAAAAGCCGCGAGTCTAGAACTAATTGCTCTGTTTCCGTCTCGAGGAGGTAATCCAATAACGCGGATATATACCCTCGGACACACGCGAGTGCGACTCGCCCTCCATTTCGCTTCGGCCGAACTGCTCCTATCCAGTTTCGTCTCCTGGGTTCTGGGGAATGCGAGCGGAAGGCAGCGGAAACAGAGAGAGAGAGAGAGAGAGAGAGAGAGGAGAAGAAGACGAAGACGACGAAAACTGTGCGAAATTCGAACCTCCTATTTCGAGTTTCACGAGCTGCAACTAGAACAAAATGTTGCACCGGTGCACGTCCTCCTGGATCCCAACTGAGAGCCGCTCGAGCACCGAAAGCCTCGCGAGTCGCGACGAGGCTCGGCTGGATCCTGGATTGAAATAAAACAAGCCGCTTCGTCAAAAGGAAAAATTAGTCGCTGCAGACATCCGAACACCGGAATGCAGTATTATGCAAATGCGCACTCGGGAAGAAATCGAGGGGTACCGGCTCATCGGCTAATAAGTTATGCACGGCGATTCTTCCAAGAGGCAGGCGCGAGGAGCGCCGAGGGGGGAGGGGGAAGCTGAGACAGGACCGGAGAGCGGAAAGAGAAGATATGCGAGAGAAAGTCGGGCGCGCGGAGTTGATGCAGCTCCGAATCGATCGGGCGTTCGCAATTCGATCCGACTGAGCTCGCACTTGATCAATTCCTCCTGGCTCTCCTTACTTCATCAATATTCACACTCGCTTGCACGCTTGCACGCTTGCGCGCCTGCTTACTCGCTCGCTCGCTCGCGTGTACACGGCGCCTACTTTTACGAGCTCTTGCGATTAATTTACCGCTCTTTGCTTTCGTGACTTAGCACGTCGTGCAATTGAAACCCGCGGCACTTCGCACTCTCTCTTTCTCTCTCTGCGTCTTTGCATCTCTGCATCTCCCCCCCCCCCCGCCGCCCGCCCGCCTAGGAGAGAGTCACTTTCTCACTCTCTCTTCCTCCAAGCCTCCTTCCTGCTATTCTCTCTTCCACACTCGACCAATTGCCGATGCACGTAATTACACGAGCCGCGCGCGGCTTTTCCGTTTCTAGCGGCGCGATGGCCTAAATCCCTTGATGGAAACGAGTACCCGAGAAAAAGGAAGACCGGAGCCTTGCGCCTTTTTAACGGCGGACCTGGCGCTTCTCGAAAACGCTTAATCTACCGCGCGTACCTGTATATCATTTATGAAAATGTTTACGGAGTAACTAATTCATCGCTGAATGCTTATTCATTCGGCAATTTTTAATGCCCCAAAAGTAGTTCGTAATCTGGAATACGATGAAAAGTGATACATGTGCGCGCGCGTTAATAACGCACGTTAACTGCCTGAAACCGCATGTGTATATAAACTTAATTTAACATTCGTGCATTTTGAATACTAATGGGGTAAAATATTATATAAGTACATCCGTCTGCATGCGCGATTACACATGCGACTAATAATAATTGAGAACTGAATTTTGCCCGCTCAAACGTTAAAACACCACTATAATCAAGATAATACGCCATACTATAAACAAATACTGACCGCCCGGTACAATATTAAACGAACTACAAATATAATTCGGCGCTGCGGGAACATTATGTTGTCGATACTTCGATAATGAATGGCGGCTAGCAGCTTCGTGGAAATCGGCAAATGATTCCGTGATTATCTAAATCTGGCAGATGGTGCAAGTCTTGGACGAGTCGGGAGAAAAGACTTGGGACGCGAGGATCCCAGTTGAAAGCCAGGAATCGAAAACTACTATTACCATCGACCATGGTAAGACAACGATGGCGTTAAAAATAAAAAATATCAAAAATATTTATCAAATTTAATCAAGATTAGTGTTCGATTTATCCGATTTTAGTCCCAGCGTTTTTATAAAATAATTGTAATGAGCGTAAAAATACTTTTTGCGTTTTTAATAAATTTCCAGACTCGATAAAACTTCTCGAACAAGTTTTACAGAAAAAAGTCCATCAAAGTTTTAAGCGCTCGATTAATAAGGCCCATTTTGTAATGTTGAATATATTTTACTCGATTATGAAAATTCAAACATTTTAAATCCTTTAATGTAGTGCATTGACAAGGAAGGAACCTCCACTGGATCAGTTCTACGAGGCATCGTATTTTCTTTACTTTTCTTTAAAAAAAAAAAACGATTAAATTGCTTAACAACAACGTAGGCAATTTTTGCGCTTAACAATTTTCGCGACAACGTCGGTGCATTTAAACACAAACAAAAGATATTATACGACGACACGTGGAAACTCGTATCGACAGAAAAGTAGCCGAGGTAGAGTTATAACGTTTACAGTTATAAATCTTGTTATTTAATTTAATATTGCTTCGATTTAACTGTACACGAAAAATACTTGTTGTATGCCTTTAAAATCAATCTGCATTCAATGGTTACATTTAACATAGCTGAATATAAACACGATTAACAACGTAAATCTCTGTCATACCTCGAATAACTAAGTTACATTTGGATAATTACGCCTCGATTGTTATTTACGTGCAGATATTAGTCGAGTTAAAACGTGAACCGCATTCCAAACAATCAATCAAATAACGAGAACAAAGAACTCGTTGGGCTTATTTACAAATGGGGATAAAGCGGGAATCGGGAGATGCCTCTCCTTCGAGTGTTTCATCATCGGATTCGAGATTGCCCGGAGATAACAATACTGGAACGATCGAATCCCAGATGCTGGTCTTGCGCAAGGTCAGGAGGATCACAGACGGTTGACTTCTGGTCAACGGGAAGAATGTAAAAACATCGAAAACACGTTGCTTGTCACATTGCGCGAGTGGCATACCAGGCATCTCACGTACGCGAACCTACACTTACCGGTATTATTTCTATTTTTGCGAACCCGTTGAAAGACTTTCAGTCTCCGATACGTGCTCTTGTAACATTATGTCACGAAATGTTAAAGTCTGAATATTGTAGTGCACTTTTGCAATTTGAGCAGAATTTATAGAAAATTAAATGCAATGCGCCTTGTACGTTGTTGCGAAAAAATAATTAAAATGGTAAAAATTCGAAAATTCGAATATTTGCTTTCTACGAAACAGGCACGCGTTGCATTTTATTTGAGTTTGGATGCAACTTATTTAGTCGACTTTTTTAACAAGAACCAACGCAATTACGACGACCCCGAAAAATTTAAATATCTAACGCAAGTTTCTGCAATATTGCAGAGATTCGCCAAATTCCTTTGGAGTTATTGCAAAGTTTCAGACTGAATTTTTTAAATACCCTCCCCGACGTGCTTTGCAAATTTCGATCAATTAGTTAATACATTGTAGGCCATTGTCGGAATTGCGAGCTGCATTTAGACGGTTATTATCGCGCGAAACTAAAACTGCCAATTAATAAGGCACGAAATCTTCGGACGACCTACAAAATTATTCTTAGTTTAACTCTATCCTTTACGGAGAAGAGCCTGCACTGACGTTCCAATACCGCGCACTTTCGTTTAAATGTATTATATTTATTGCGTAACTGCCTTATCTTCGGAACGAAACTACTCGCATTGCCCATTTACCAATATTTATATTGCCGCAATTATAAAAAGCCATTCTTATTATCGAAGCTACTTGCGACTCGCGCGGCCGAGCAAAAGCATTGGAATTACATCGAAATAGTTTGAGCGAAACTGGAAACTGGAATCCTTTATCTACGGCAGGAGATATCAATGTTGTGGGGAATAAAATAAACCAAAGTATGCTTTTTGAAATTCAGCGGAGCAGAACTGATTAACTCGTAATGTCGAAATTAAATTTCGATATCGAGAATTCGAATTGCCTAGGAAATAATTCCAAATAAACACTACTCGTACTTTCATGCCGCGAAATTTATCGCGCACTGGCCGAGTATTAAATTTGCTTTTAAACGCGCACGGCAAATAATACATAAATATTTTTATTGCGAGCGCATTGTATTGTAAATTACTAGTATTGTCTTTTGCGCGGCCGACGCGTAATTATAAATTTTTGCTCTTTTTACGTCGGCGGCCATCGGTTGGAAAACATTTGCAAGGATAAGACTGCAAATTGAAAAGCATTGTATCCAGATTTACGATTTATCTTTCACAAGACAAATCCTCCCTCACTTTTGTTCCTGAAAACTTTTGTTCCCGCGCTCGCGAATTAAAATATATTTCGGCAATTTTCAAAGGTATAAAAAGTTATGCGCGACGAGTATCGGCGGCAGGAACGCCTTCCGAGTTTTCCCGACGCGTGGCTAAACTCGCGCGCGAATTATGAGGGGGGAGGGGGCGACGCGGAAATGTCGGCCCGGCTAACGTCATTAGGCCTATCACCCACGTCGAGCGACTCGCTGTTCCTCTTGTACGTTTTCGTCCATTGGCTTGTTGCGACTCTTTCTCTGTTTCTTCGTTTCTTCGATTTCAGACCGAGTCGGGCTACGAGTCTCGCGCAGCCCTCGCACGATGATTTTGGAAATTACTTTATTATCATTGCACGGACGTCGCGCCAAGTGCGGCCATCGAACGCGATCACACCTGTTGGGGAAACTGCTAAGGAAGCGGAAACTCAATTTCTTCAGATCGGGACGAACAAGAGGCTCGCTGAGTGGCACCGAAGAAGAAAAGCTCGAAATGCGAGCGCCGCGTTGAAACTGAAACCGAACTGAACTTAAAAGCGAGTGCTCGGACAATGTCTTCCCTCCTTGTCTACGTCCACAATGAGCTTCGGTCGACGGATGCTTACGTCAATGAGCGCTCGCGTTCGACGAGACCTGATTTCACATTATTCTTGAATAAATACAAGCAGGGTGGCGCGACTTTACGCGTCGCTATTGACAGATGCTCGAATAATAATGCTAAATAATAAGAAAACAGCGAACCGAGCGTGTTTTCAAGCCTCCGTTAGAATCTCTAACCGCGGCGATTTTATTCGCTTCTGAACTGCAGTCGTTCAAATTCGGAATTGTAAATCTAAATAATAATGTGCGCCTTTTTAGGTTGAATATATTTTTAGAAATGAAAGTAACCGAAACCGAGTACGGGAATTGCGCTTTCACCGTTCGGAAAAACGCAAAGCTTATAATTATAAATTATAAGCTAAAATGAATTAAGTTTGAAAAATCCTAAATTTAAATATTTCACGTTGGTTTCGAAATAAAACGTCAAAATTGGCATCGAATTTGTATGCTCGCGTTGCTGCTTATTCGCGGACACCTTTAACTTGTTTCACTGCATGAAAACGCCTGAAAACGAAGTTAAAAATACAATTTTGATCAATCATTTAGATTTGAAACTATAGTTGGAAAATTCTAAATATTATTCGACTTGGCCAATGAAGTCGATTTAGATTTCATTACGAGTACTAACGTACTGAGTACGACTAATCCAGAAGTGGACTCATTAACTAGATTTCCGCTTCTGTAATGTATACACTTTCATGTACAAATGCATATGTCTCTTGCTATAAAACCTCATATTTTATCGTCTTACGTAACTTTCAATCTTTATTCTCAAAATAATTGCCTCGATTAAACAAATATAATTTCGCAATATTTTTAATGGCCAATTTTCGCATTCGATCGTTAATTATTAGTTATTTCTAATTTATCCCAAGAAACTCTTAAGATTTTTGTACATGTAAATAATCTTAATTGTATTAACATTTTAGCGATTGATATTCTTAGCTAATTGATTTGCATAAGATTATAGTTTGTTTGTCAATACTTCGGATCGCGCTTCAGTATTTACATCGTCAATGACTCGAAGGGATACCGAAGCAAAAATGTACTTTGTAGTTGAATGCTAAAGAAAATTCAGGCAAATGCAGAGGCGCACCGTTTTATGCGGAAACTTTTTGTGAAATTTTAAAACAAATGGAAAAACTTGAGGTGAAAAGGTCTTTTTAAATTCTAAAACCAGTACTTAGAAAATGAAGATTTTTTGTTAATAATGAAACTTCGTCGATCCATCTCCGGATATTGTACTTTTTTATAAAAAAAAATAATAAAAGTTTAACCAAACAATTTGTTCCACAAATTTAAAAAAATTTCAGGTTTGTCTCGCTTATCATTCACTTTTTTGGTCATCAATAAATCATTTTAAAAATTTCTATTCGAACAGTGCGTAGCTCCGTGTAATTACAAACATTGTCGTACTTAGGCGCCGCTTTTCTTTCAAAAAATCAAATGCGAAAATCAGCTTCACCAAGAATCGGCTCGCGTGAGGAGTTATCGTGCCTTCGCACCCTCGACATCGCTATAAAAATCCGCTCGATCGACCAACTTCTTCCACACTAATGGCGATTCCATCCGGTCTCGCTTTTAAGGAACGAGCGCGCGGTTCGAACGATAAGCGGAGCTTCGAAAACGCGCAACGAATACGGAAAAAGTGCGTAATAGCCCAGTGGAGGGCTCGAGCGCGGCGCACAGCATCAAAAATTAATTATATAAAATTAATATTCAGGCAGATAGAGCCGTACGAGTTCCTTAATCGTGACCACTGGTTTTCCAATTAGTTGCCGTTTCGGTTAAACAGGAACGACGGTAGAAAACGTATCCGAGTAGACGAGGACGGCGTTGTAATCCATAATTACACGTGCCAACGAGAAATCACGCGGATGATGTTACCACGATGTTAATTTCAACTCTACATAAATAAAAACAATATTCCGTTGTGACATAAATACTAATGACGTCTCCGGCTTACATCGACCGCGAGCTCGATGGAGTAGTTTGCAATGCATTTTGTCAAACGCGAGATCGTATTATGCTAATTATTTATCAGTTACACAGAGTCGCTTTTAGACCTTTGTACAGAAGAAAAACACCTTTCCGAATGGATGCTCGATAGCTTGGCTTGCATTCTTCTCGCCGCGTTTTCTATTTTATTTCTCCTGGTATTATTACGACGTGAAATTTAACGGAAGGGGCTTTATTGCTGTTTTTCACTTTTACAAACGAAACGCGTAATGTTTATATTTAAATAAGCTTCTTCGTCGATCCCGTGAACGCACGTACAAATAATAATATTGTCGAGGAATTTGCAATTTTTCGGTCGGAAAAAAACTATACACCACCTTGCGACTAACTGCGTAAAATACACTCGTGCGTTTAGTGTTTAGTGTTGAGTAAAGCATATTGCTCGCGTCTTCGACTTTGACGGTCTATAAGCTGAAATATTTCTGACCAAAGTAAACGAGTGGAATAAAAATAAAAAAAAAATAAAATAGCCTCGATTTATAGAATAGCCAACACCGGTCATTGTATTCGTGAGAACGAAAGAGCGCCAAAATCAACTGGGTAAGTGACGGTACGTACATGACTAAGCAGGCCCCCCCCCTCTCCCTCTCTCTCGCTCCCTCGCACTCTTGAACACGCACACTCTCCGTGCTCCGTCCCTCTCTGTATTTCTGTCGTGGTATGCCTAGCACTCGGCGGGCGTTGTAAGAGTCATCCCTCTTATACCCGAGTACAATGGTGTCGACAAAACCACGTGTCTAGAAGTACAGTTTACCCTGGTCGTACTCGCATACCGAACACCGATACAAAAAACTTGTGGGCCTCCAATAGAGAAGACGAAACCGTATTCTGTAGCCTCTTTCTCCTTTCCGCTCCCTTCTGCTCCTTTCTGTGTGTTTGGTTGTCGGCCACATCTCTGTCTCTCTTTACTTCTCACTTTCTACTCGGTTAAAGAAAATCTGCCGATTTGTTGCTTCCGCAATAGCACGCGTCGAGCCATCGCATACCTCTCCTTTTGGACCTCCTCCTCCTCCTCCTCCTCTTTCTTTCCTTCACTTGCCGACTCGAGCCACTCTTGCATGCGTTTCCGCGCGCTCCGAAAGAAACACCAGTTCCCTCGTATTTTCCAGCGAAAACCATTACGGTCTTTTAAAAATATTATTTCTATCTTAATGCTCTTTTTCTTGGTTTCTTGCTCGGATAATATTACGTGGCAAAGTGTGTACTTACGGACACAGGAAAATGTACGCGCAAACACGAGCAAAAATTTTTAATTCCGTGTCGCGCGTCAACTGATTGGTTAAATATAATGGATCGCATTAAAAAGTGATCCGAGTTTATGGTTTTTTTAATAAATCTCACTAAAAAAAAACTCGCACTTAACGAGAGAGCATTTTAACGGCTAAAGTCCGGCCGATTGTGCATGTACAATGTTCTTTATTGTACGAATTATTCGAGTAAGAAAAATACGGTACAAAAGGTGCGGATTTAAATTTATGGCTACTTTTATTAAATCTTTATGGACACGTGTATTTATAACGAATGCGTGTGAATATTAGTACTTATTAACACCCTTAGTTTGTTTATCAGCCGACAAATCCACCTTCGTTCGGACGTATTCTGTAACTTTATTTTGCTTAATTTAATGTCTCCGATAGCGTATCTTCTGGAATTTGGCCAACGGAGAAAGGCACGTGGTAATCTACGATTTCTTCATAATGCAATTTCATTAAAGTATAAAAGTTTACAGCTCTAATTATTATCGCGCATAATAAGAGTTTTTCTCGAATACTCGAGTATCAATTTTTAATTCAATGACGTGTCCATTTTCTCCTCGATATCGACTGAGTTGATATATCGCCACTTTCTTCGAGCACAACGACACGCGAATTTATTCGCGATAATTTCAGCTCATTAGGGAATTTAAAAATGTAATAATTTAAACGCGCGCGCATGCACGGGAAATAGAATGATGGTTTTCTCGCTTCGGACATTCAGCTTTCTTTTGAAAAACATCGAGAGTCGAGTTCGTTCCTTTGATTCTCGACTGGCGACAGCGACACGAGTGCGCGTAATTGCCTGCACTTATTGTTTCTTCCAAAAAGTATGACTTTTATCGTCGCTTTCCCGACATTCGCATCTAAAAATAGGCGTCGCGCCACGAGCGAAGGAATCAATTCGGCTGCTCCGTAATTCCATTTACCGCAGCTGAAAGAGCTGTTGTCGGTCCCAGCCGAATACTTTAGCCTTTTAAGACCGTTTCCAGATTTACGTCGACGCGCTTCTTTCCAAGATTGCGTTTCATTATCTTCAGCTTCGCGCCAAACTCCAAGCTCCGAGTTTGCGTTTGAATCTTTAAAAGTGCACCTCGCCTCGTTCTACGTATGAAATTCTGCTAATTCGTCGCGGGTGCGGATAAGCTCGATGATTGTTAGCGTTTCGTTTAACGATTACACGGAAAAGAGAGGCACGCCGTTTTCCTTTTAGGCGGCGCTCGCACATGTCACGCCTTTCGCAATCCTTAATTTTAATTCGTGTCCCCGGTCCCTTTGCAGCCGCCGTTTCTTTTATTGCAGCTCGGGCCGGCTCCCCGAACTGTCTGGGCTACATGTGCCGACAGCTCTTGGCGAGCTCTGCGTTTATGAGCGCGCAGCCGTTTTGGCGGCCTTTACCTAATGCGCAGTAAGGCGAGGGGCGACTCCGCTGCCTGATGCGGCGGTCGTCTTCTGCAAATATTGGCTCGTAGCCTGGTTTTATTAATTTTTTATTGATTACAAGGTAAACAGCACCGGCTCGAGGCTGTCGGCCGTTTTTATTTCGGCGATTATTTTGGCTTAATGCGCGTCTCGCAGTGTCCGAGCCGATGTTCTTCGCACCCGCGAGCTTATCTTGCGCTCGGCGCACTCGACATAACCTCTTTCTTTGCCTGGCGTCCGAATCGTTAAAAAGGATTTTTGGCTCGTCGCGTGTCTTATCGCGCCGAAATTAACAACCCAGAACTTTCTCACGACTTTCTTCGTCTTTTAGCCGACGCGGCCGTACAAGCTTTTATCGTCCTCGACAAACAGTATTAATGTCCGAATTTTCGTACACGCGAATGCTTCTTGTTCCCGCTGTCCTTTATTAAATCTCTCGGCCGCTAGACTTTCTTAATCCGCTCGCTGATTTCATTAGTTATTAAGCGCGTCTCGCGATGCTCTTTCTAATTTATAACATTTTCTACTCGTAAATTAGCTCGCGTTTCACGAACAGAGATGCAAGATTATTTCGAAACTGACCGCCCGAGACTGAATTGAAGCAAAAGGTAGGAGCCTCGCAGGATTATACGCGATTTTTTATCTCCGAGCTTTTTTAGGAGTTTCGATGGCTAAACCTAGTGCGAAACCTAGCGGCAGTTCTTATCCGGGGGTTAGTAACTGTTCCGAGTAATTTAAAGACACGGTGACACGTTGCTCTGTATCAGCTGCTCTTAAAGTCCCGCCTGATACGCCCGTTTTGTTACTTGTCACTGTAGTCCTTTGATGATATCCTTTTAATGCATTCCACGCGCGTTCCATTCTTTTTGCGCTCCTCGAGTACAACGGTTAATTGCCCTTTACTAACGCGTCAATCGTAATATTCCCTTGGCTGTCCTCTTTTCACTCTTTTACGATGCAGCGTCCACTCGAGGAGACGCTCGTCTCCTTTGCTTACATTCCGCAAATGATCCTTAATTAAGAGTTTCAGCCGCGCTCTCCGCGCCAAACCACTTTCCTCGCTGCGTTTTTAAATATCGAGACAATAATATTCGCTTTTTCTTTCGACGGTGATTGATGCGAGGAAAGCTGCGTTTCCGCGAATTGTCCGCAAATCGCTCCTTCGAGCTCCGCGCGTACGATTTATTAATATTACAGCTTTGTCTTCTTTTGTAATTGTTTGCGGGAAAGCCAAGCGCCTATCGTGAGAGGAGCGAGAAGCTAAAACCTGGTGTGAACAAAGACAGCGCGGCATTACGGAGGAGGTATTAAAAAATTTTAAGTACACGATGCAATGTAATAAATGTCTCGAATTTTAAAAACGAAGCTGTACTTTGTGACTGAATGTCACAATGTGTGATTAGTATATCGTGTGGGCTGAATATGATTTATGCTGTCTAGTGGTTCGATTATGCTGCCTCCTTACTTCCTATCTTTTCCCTCGCAGGGCTCCCGTAAGAAACGTCGTAAAAAGTGCAGGTCAAATTGTATATTATCTTGTGCACGTATGCACTGTATGCAGGCATAAATTAAAATATTCTCGTATTATAACGTATATTATTACGGCGTGTTCTTTAATTTTTCTCTTTTATATTTAAAAAAACTCGATGCTTTTTTATGGCAAATATGTAAATTTATAATTTATTATTTCCGTCGCGTATATTATCCTCAAAAATATTACGTATAAAGTTATCCGACTGAAGCATTTAATACATCAATTTACTTTATCGTTGGTAATTAATTTTAAAAAACTTTTAAACAACTTATTTTAACGTTTCCTCTCTCCTTCCGGCTTATTGAAGCCGCGAATTTTTAAAATCGCTCGTCAAAGCCAAATTTATTTTTTAAAATAGATGTAGCTTGCACAGGTGAAGTGTGTATTATCACCAGTTGGTTGCGGACTTGTTATTCAGTCGCAGCACTAGAAAATAAATGCTCGATAATAAATAACTCTGGATTAATAAAAGTTCATTTTTCAAATTTATTTTAGAATTTATCGCGTAAAAATGTTGGTTTCATGAAATCCACAAAAGCCGCGCATAAATTAGTCTTTATGATAACCAATTGTGAATTCTTCATTCAAACGGAAAAACTGATTATAACGAATTGAAAAAATAAATTGTATTTCGCTATTGTGTTTAAAAGAAATTCTTTCTAAATTTTTAACATGCCATTCGTATGATATTTTTATAAACTCCAAAAAATTGGATTGCAAAGACAGACGCAGCTTTTATACACTCGTTTCGTTTAAAGGCTTCGATCAGTTCGTGCCAATAATAAATTCTGAAAGTGAAATGCAAGCATGTAAGCTTTTTTGTTCCAACGCTGAATTAAAGCATCGAAATAATTTTCCAAAAATCGAATCTTAATATTGCATATAATACAACATATTTGTATTTATCCGGACTTCTACAGTTTGGTAAACTTTTACTCTTCATTTCCAATGGAAAAGTTTAATAATCCGATTCATAAGTGATAGTTATAACAACATTTAACGCACATATCGGATACGAAAACAGTCGCGAATTTCTATAAAACTGAAAAATGGCGTAATAACCAAATAATGATCGCGTTCGATTAGCATATAAAACATTATGCGAAAACAAGGATTCAAATACATTGTTGTGCGTATCTAAATATTAACCCAATATCTCGTTAATCCTTAAATTATCGAACAATAATCGAGCTTAGATATAACGCTATATCTCATGCGCATATTTCGAACATTAAACAAATATTCAATAATTTAATGCTGTACACTCAAAAAGTAATATCAGAATAAAAAGGAGTCGCATAAAACTTGGAATTGATAGTCTGGTATCTTGAGCATTAAACCAAAAATTCTTACGCATAAATTATTTCCGTGGTATTAAATATTTCACTTGTTTATTGTAGTGCATAATTTAAATATTTATGTTGTCAAAATATTGTACAAAATCGAGGATTCGGCGTGCGCATATAAATACGAACATTTTCAATGATAAAACCGAAGGCAATTAAATCAAGTTTAATGTAATTTAATATAAAAATCAACCATTTGATGTGAATTTATGTGGATAACTGGTCGAACTAAATATTAATTAATTTAATTGAATCTCCACGTGCACGACAGCAAATATTTCGTCAAGCGCGTTCGCTAATGCATGCGCCTTTGCTACACATTGAGAATAAAAACATTGGATTCCGTGACACGTTTCTAAATACACACGATCGTTGCATAATTTTAATACGGTTTGTCATTTCGAAGCCGAACGATGACAGCATCCTGACGCTATTCTAACAACATACCGAAAGTAATTCTCCGTATATTATATTTATAAACATAGTCATCGAAACCTTTAAAATGAGATAGCGTATCGTGGCATTTACAATGCATTAGCGCAACGTTTTATAATCGTAAGAGCGAAAACGAAGCGAAATCCACGTGATCAGAAGAACCAAATTTTCGTTAAGACGAAAATCAACGCTGCGCTTTGTATTTCAAAGTCTGACTCGCACGAGCTTATGTATTATTAATATAAAAATTTTATAAGCTTTTTACTCGTGGCGTAATCTAAAATTCCATATAACTTTTTTATCTCTTAAATAATAGTACTTATGTGAAAGTTTTCTGCTATAAGCACTCACTAAAGTCTTGGAACGATTCAAAATCTAAATTAAAATTTACAAATATAGTTTTACTTTATATTCTGCGCTATCTTGTAAAAAAACTTGGAAAATTATTAAATTTTTCTTGTAATAAAAATATATGAAAAAACTTGTATCGTAACTACCAATAAGCGAAATCAAACTAATTATGAAATTAATGTAATATCGTTGTTTTTTTAATGCGAACGATAAGCCATTGAAGTTTATAAGATTATCCTTAATTATATCAAACTTCTGATGAGTTTTATTTTTTCGCGCACAATATACCGACGACGCCCAATAGAAGAACGAGATCTTTTATCGCACTCTCTTCGAGTTGATCGATTCTGTGATTTATTTTGGAAGTGAAATATTATTTCGAAAAAATGACATTTTCGTGTCTGACGAAAGAATGACGGGACTCGTCGAAAACAAACCGTTTCATCGCGTCAAAGACCAGATTGAACTTTTACGAATATAATCGTGTAAAATGAAGAACATTTATTGAGACGCATAAAAGCTCAAATTTAATAACGATGTCCAATTTAATAAGTATAAAATTACGAATAAAAACTATGAAAAGGACAATTTTTCTTGACTTTATTCGATCGAATGTAATGGATGTACAAAGGAAGATTAAAAAGCATATTAAATATGTTTAAAGTAAATAGCTTCGGTCTCAATATTTACGATTACGCGTAAAGCTTTTCACGATAAACGCAACGCGCATAAGTAGTATTTGCAAAATTTTACAAGCTTTTCAAAGATCGCTTTATTGTAATTTTTTATTTGAATTCAACTGCACGTTTTTATTAATAATATACCATCTTAATTAATATTATATACATATATATATATATTTACATAAATTATCGTTTATTATTATTATTATTATTATTATAATGACTAAAAAATATTGCAAATTTAACGAGTGGAATTACCGTTAATCTAAGATCTAAGAATCATGCAAAATATAAAAACATCATATTTCTAAACATTTAAAAAGAGAAAAACAATGTATAACTTAACTTGACTCGCATGGAAAATAAGGTAAACTTGTACATTTTATTATCTTTATCCCTCAAAATAAATTTAATCTACTACAAGAAAAAAGCAATTATCTTTTTATTTTTTTTTTTCAAATTACAATATAATAAAAATGTATTAACCAGTTCTAAAAATTATACTTCAGCTGATATTGCGTGAGAAAAATTGAACGGACGCCATGGAAGATTAAAACCGGTTCAGCCATTCTCAAAACATATGATTCGTGCATGCACGCATGCACGCATGCAGACGCACCTCGAGCATCTAGACATTTTATTAAGAAACGTTTTTCCATTCCTCGAATATCAAAGCATACAAGATTATTTTGAAAAAACTTTTCTCGTTATCAGAAAGTTGCCTCTGCAAGAAATAACGCTTGTTTCTTTACTTCTCTTTATAGTTTTCCTGACATTCGATTTTAAAAGAAAAACGTCGCCGAAAAACATTAGCATCGGTATCGAGTATCTTTTACTCGATTGCCGCTTTGACTATTGACTGTTTTTTCAAACCTTCGACGCCATCTACGATGAGCACTCCGTAGTAGCTTTTTTGTCATTACAGTTGAAAAATGTTCAATAATTAGAGTTTACTTGCTCGCGAATGAACTTTATTCACGATTTTTATTCAAAGTGAATCACTTTTGCCTTTTAAAATCGCGATTAGACTATAAATTGTGAATACCTTTAATCGAAGTTATCGATAAAATCAAGGTGGAAAAACACATCAGTCGGTATAATTGTCAAAGCAATCGGATGTAAATGCATTTCGGAGAGGCAAGTTTCTTCGATAATCGGCCAAAGTCTTGTTAACGGAATACAAAATTATCCTCGGGTGCAATACTGCAGTTCTAAACGCGACGAATGATAATTCGCAACCAAGCTGATTCCACAAGATCATCGGCGAAAAAGTCTTTGTAATAATTATGTTTAAAAAGCAGCTTTAGGGGAGGCTAATACGAATTCATGAACGGGAAATGCGTATTATCAGGATTAGCAATTAGCCTAGATCGGCAAAATAAAATACAATAAATGCACATTATTGATATTTTGAAAGGCGCATTATAGATTTCAATGGGCAGTTTGCGGATCGCCGAGAGTTGGATGATTTATGTGCAGATTTCAAAGCAGCGGTGAAAAAAGCAGGCGTAGACACGGGAACCGTTACCGCGCAGCCACAAAACTCGTAGGCAGAAATAATAAGAGAGTTTCCGATAGAGGAATACGAACACCAGGGCCGTGCGCGCGTGTGTACGTGTACGTCCGGCACGCGCACGCGAGAAGAGGTAGTTACAGAAATCTCGAATCTGGAAAAAAGGGCGGCGGGGGGAGGCTCCTTTGTGTTAGCATCCTCGGCTCCTCCCGCAGCTCGCGTTTCTCCTTCCCATCGCACACGTGCGCGCGACGACGCTTCTAACGGGGCCGGAGAGGAGGCATCATAGATAACTTTCGCCGGCCCGATAAGCAAAGGTATAAATCTGAATTGTTTTTACAAGCGAGCACTAAGCGGAGCCTCGGATCGCGCTGCCCGATACCGACGCACCTCCGCCCCTCTGCACCGGCGCACATCCCCGAGCCCAGCCGAGCCTGTAATTTGCGAGTCCGCGCACCGGCATCTGCCCGAGTCCGAGCCAGCGATTTAAACCAATCGGCGCGCGATGCATCGCTTATGCATTTACGAGTGCGAGAGAAGATGCTCGGCCAACTGTGGCGCGGCAGCTTTATTAGGAGGACCGTTAGAGCGCGAGCGCTTTCTTCCTTTCGCGGCCAGTATCTCCAGCATCTTCATTATCGGTCGAGCTTACCAATCAACCCTCGGGAGTATCGCCGGCTTCGATCGGCCTCTCACCTCCGCTCTCCACTTTTTAAAACTTCTCTCGCGAGAACCGCCAACCGGTCGCCGATCGTTGCTCGCCCCGGTGCACGTGCATTTCGGAGACGAATCCGTAAAAAGGAGCGCTTGTGTGGCCTCCAGGGCGCGCGCGACGCGTGAAATTCTAGCGACGGTTATGGACGCGATGGCCGGCTCGTCCGAAGATGGGCTATTTCCAGTGTTTATTTATAAAGATCGGCAGAAAGAAAAAACGAGCGGCCAATAGAGCGCGAAATTAAGCGTTTTGTTGGCCGAGAGTCCGGCTCACGAGCTGTCGAGATGCCTGGCAAAGTGGGATCCGAGGAAAAAAGGAAGGTGTGTAAATCACCGCTCGAGCGGCCGAATGGCGTTTGAGTTGGTGCCGAAGATGGATTCCGCGAAAGGGTTTTACCTCGGGTTTTACTCCGGGTTTTATGCTCGAGCATAAGTCACGGCGGAAGAAGAGCGGCCCACGAACTCGGCTGCTCTCGGATTCCCTCGGCCGCGCGAGTGCGATAACGGAGCTTCCCAGCTGGCCCGGAGCTAGTGCCTGCCCGGGGAGGGGAGCCAAAGACAATGGCCATAAATAGTGGATACACGCGAACTGCTCGTCATCGCCTGCGCCTTCGCGAGACCGGCCCGACGTACTTCGATCCGCGCCAGTCTCGCACACGCGCACTGGTGAAGCGCCTTTGTCTTTTGTCTCTTAAAAAGAACTCGCCACTCGCGAGTATTTATCGTCGACCATTTCGCTACTCTCGCCGACTACACTTTGTTTCCCGCGGTGGCTTTTCTGGCTTCGCGCGCGGCTCGCTTTCCCGCTTTCCCGTCGTCCGCGCAGCCGCATCCACGAATTAACGAATCTGGGGAGCCCTCGGGTGCGGAGGCGAGGCATTTTCCGCTGGCGACTCTTAATCAAAGCTCTCGTCGGGTGTCCCGGCGGTCCGTACGATGCAAAATCTAAGATGTCATTGTCTCGTACAATTTCTGCCTCGCCATCTTCGATTAGCGCAAATCGGGACGTAAACTCGAATCAGCGAGGACCGTCCGAAATCCGCCAAACAAAATTGTACTCTCGAATCCACGGCCGGACAATGATCTTCCCCTCCCCCCCCCACCTAAAAATTTTACGATTAACTTGGGTAAATACAAAGCGTAGCGGGACGCGATAAAACCGCACTTGGGGCAAAATTAAGAAAAGGTAGTAAAAGCGAAACGAAGCCAATGAAAAAGCACGGACGGAGAAAGATGAGCGTGAAATATGGAAGAAGAAGAAAACAAAGTAAAAGGCGAGAAAAGGGGGTGGCAGCGTCGGCGAGTCCAGGCCAGAGCTCCGGTGTCCGTCTCGTACCGCGACGCGGGCAACCGATAAAAACGAGCAGACCGAAGACGCATAACCGGAGAAAAAACCATAGTAAACGCTGGCAAATTACGAAAGCATGAAAAGCCCCAAAGTGCGGACTTTGGCAGGAGTGCGAGACGGACACCGAAGGCGTCCGGTTGCGCAATCGAGCGACGATTTATTTGCGGCGGCCCGTGGAAAAGTTGCGCGGCCAATCGCGCGACGTCTGGGATGAGGATGGAACGACGTGGGCAGCGATGGGAGAGAGGAAGCCGTCGAAATGTAGCGTTCGGCTCGACGAAACGACCAAATAGGTCAATTATTCGAGGATACGGCGATTCGACGACCCACGACCAGTAGATCTGGCTTTACGACAATTTTTTGCCCGACGTCGAGGAAAAGATTTAAGAATCGTTAAAGCAAATAACGAAGGACGTAAAAGGTAAAAAAGTATCGGTTTCGTTTTAAAAGCCAAGGGGCTTTACTTTCCGCCAGCAGTCCGTGTAATGATTCTCGAGCGACCTCTTCTTCTTTATTTCGCGAACCGTCCGAGTGTTTACGCGTGTTATTAGGAGAGCGACGACGCGTCGCCGTTTGTCCCGCGTTTTCCGCAAAACGAGGGGAAGTCTTTTTTCAAGGGCTAGACCGTCGGACGGAGCGCAAACGCGGCTCTCGTTAAGTGAAATCTCAACGGTCAGCGAAGACTTTGTCGGGGAAATCGGCCCGAACGACGGGCCGGGCCAAAAGCCCCGAGCTTCAAAGTCGCGCAGGACCCGAGAGCCGAGACAAACGTCGATAAATTCCGACGTCGCGAGTTCTGGCGTCGCATCGCGTCGGCCCGCGCATCCAGCCGAAATTATGTTTTCCCTGACGAGGAGAGGCTCGCAACCCATAACCTTGGAACGGCTTCTTCGCAGATTGGCACGAGAGGCATCAACTAGGCCCTCCCCCCCCCCGTTCCCCGAGCCCACGACTCCCGTCCTCTTTTCAGAGCTTTTTACCTCCTCGGCGCTCCCCTATTACGTTTTACGTTTAAGACAGTAAATAAATTAGCTACTGCTGCGAGATCATCTCGAATCGCTTTTATTTTACATCCTCGCCGAATGAATGACTGGACGGAGGACTAAAATTCTTTTGCATTAATTTTATTTAAGAAGCCCTAAATAAATAATAAAGTATGGAATTGCGAAACGAAAACTACTGGCGAACCTGACCACGGTAAACGATGGAAATAACTACATTTTTCCTCTTCTCCTTAACATTTAATATGGTGATGGAATTTAATGATCCGCCGTCTGATCCAGCGAAATGTTTCCAATTGCACTTTGGCCACACGAATAAATAAGCGTAAGAAAATTATTGTGCGCGTAAAACTCTAAGTACTTTCATCTATAGTTAACGCGACACTTTTGAATATTATTGCAAAGAATTCGTAATAATTGCCGGTAAATGCTTCTACGCGTCTTTTTAACAATACGCACTTCGTTCTTAGACTTTTAACAAATTGCTCGATCATAAAAAACGGCTCGTGCTGAAAAGACTGCGCGTAACTATAGTTAATTTAATTCGAATTAAAACCTTCGATTTCAAACGCCCTATTGTATTTTTAATATATTTTAAATAAAGCATAATTATGCTTTCGAAACCTTCCAACAGCCAACTTTCTGCATTTATATTATTATATCGAGGCCAGAATTTTGCACAAATTGCTGTAAAACTTAAGATAGCCAAGGACATTAAATTAAACGAGAAAATAAATTATAATTATTTTCCAAAAAAAATTCTTGCTTAAATTCCAACTTCTAGGATTAATAGGTGGAATATTTAAGAATATAAATGTAAAATAAAGAATAGTTCAAAAGCTTTTATTAGAAATATCTTAAATGCAACTTTTTCGAAACATTAAAAATTAAATACACAGTAATTGCTTTTTTCAAGACATAGACTTTCGTTCATAACTTGCAGAACGTTCGTACGTATTCGCACAATAATTTTATGGGATGATTCACGGATGCTACAACTTTTCGACTACATTGTACGTCCAAACATAATTTTGAGCCGTGAATATTATGTGTAATAATAATCATAATGTATGAGCGTTATAAAACAAGTACATATAAGTTCGTTGCATAAAATAATTTTTGAACTGATGAAAAAATTAATTGAGCCAAGATTTTTTTAAGTTAATTCAATAAAATCTGATCTCAGCACAAACAAATATATTTTTATTAATTTTCTGCGAAGCTTGACTAAATTCTCCTCAGTGGATTTGCGCACAGAAAATAATTGCCATCTTGCAAAGACTATAAAATGAAATGATTTTTAGTAATTAAAAAATATAACGTTAAATACCAATCAAAGGCCAAAAAATAGCTTTGATACGAAATTCATAAAGATAATAAGCTAGAAATACAAACATATTTCATGTATGAAATTTAATAGAAAATTTAAAATTAATTCTAGAAATTATTTTACTCGCATATTTTTACTTTCATCGAGCAAAGAAAGAAGAGAAATAGAAATTTTGTATGCGCAGGAAATTGGTAATGCGATATATTTTATTGATCTTAGGCAATTTATTTTCATAATTAACAATAGCATTCCTAATTAATAATACTCGTTTTAAACATATCAATTTCACAATCAATATTTTAAGTTTAGTATTGTTTTGGAGAGGGATTATTAATAAAATCTTAATTATTTTTTATCATAATCTATGTGTATAGGAGAAAATGCAGTTATAATTACTTGTTTTGAACGTAAATTAATTTAGATTAAAAATCAACTTCGAACAAATTTATACTAAATATATGATGAAACATATTATCTTTGTCGCATATATAATAAAAATCCATCCTTATTATAAATCTTAAAAGAATTTATCAAACGATATTTAAAACTTTAAATTTAAAAATAATCGCTTCACAAGATGAAACTATAAAACTACAAGTCTAATAGAAAGTTTTAAAGTATTTTGAAGTTAATTTTTCTTACTTAAAAAGAATCATGAGAATTTTTAAGTTCTTCTTAATTAATAAAAAGAATCTGTGGTCAGTTGCACCCAATTTAATTGGTAATTTAAATACTAATTTTCAATGCCATAACTGAAAAATTCATACTACTCCAAGTAAAATTTTACATCTTAATTTATTTATGAAAAAAACAATTAAGTTGAATTAGGTCATTATAAAGCATTTGCACATTAATAACATAAAGCACAGTATTAATTTTAATTTATACTCGTTTAATTCTTCAGAGGTAATTCTTAAAAATTCCAAAATTTACTCAAAATGCACTTTAATTAATAATCTAATTAATAATAATTAATAAGCTCCTTTATTTTCTTTAATAAACTAAATGTCTCGTTTGTCCGAAAAACGCGACATTTTCTTCTTGCATTACCTAAGCTTTGATGTCTCTTACATCCAATACAATTTAAATAACATTTTAATTGATTTAGTTAGTTGATCTAATTAATAGCTCGTTTCTTCTATCGTCTTTTACACCTGTACACAGAGTACACGCATGTATGCGTGCTCTATCTCTCTCTCTCTCTCTCTCTCTCTCTCCTCTCTCTCTCTCATTCTATTAATGTTTTCATTGGCTTATTTAGCTATTTAATATGAAAACATTTTAAACGTTTTTCTCTAAATTTGAACAAATTAAAAGTGATGTTAACGAAAGCTTTTGAAATATTAATAAATAAACATCGTTAAACTTACAGGGTCTTGATTTAATATTTTCAATGATCAGAACAATATATTTATTATCGAATTGCTCGCTTTTAATTTTTTTATTTCATTCAATAAATCAATATACTTTTACATAATGTCTTAAATGAAAATTAACCGAGAGCAAATAAACCTTAAATTATGCAGATTATAATTTTTGACATTCGCTTGAAATTCTAATTAAATTGAACCTTTTAATAATATTCTTTGATTACTTAACAGCTTCTGTTGATATTTTTTTATAAATTTATTTAATTCGATAGTAGTATAATTAAGATGAAAGTCATATTGCTTTCTGATTAACCCAGAATTTAATTGGTTGTCTCCATACTATATTTCCTTGCATATTACAAAAAAGTGATATGATATGTCTTTAATTTTAAGTAAAAGTATGTTTTTTCCACGATCAAAAGTTCACTCAAAGGACCCGTAAGAATTTCAATTTTCAACGATATTAATTTTTATAACTTCTCTAGTATTTCAGTAGCGCCGTCCATACAATAAATTATTTCTTTTTCGCTGGCAAATATTTTCTAAAGAAAAACACAATTGAAAAAAAAAGTAAATTTTGTTGAAACAACTTAATAGGAAAGCAAACATTAATGTGCATTCTTATATTATTTTTTCCACACATGCGTTTGTATTTCCAATTCGAGTGGCATAGAAAATTTATACGCGCTGTTTTACCGATAAAAAATAGTCCGCAGCGGCAATACGGCGTGCTTTTGAAAAAAGGAGCGTCTATTTGGCGAATTCCTGCCTGAAATAAAAAAAATATGCCGAGCAACAATTGCGTATCTCAAATGCGCAAGGAAAACAACGAATTCAGACGCAGTTTAGATATTTATTCTGTCGATAATAAGCTTAAGACTCATCTGCAGGAGGTGCAGTGAAGGGCAGCGACGTCAAGCAAAAAGCAATCATTTTTCGCGAAGTGTTCAAGGTGTGCAGTTGGAGTCGTTCGGTAAGCAAATAAATCACCGAAATTCAAGAGTATACGATTAATTTGGAAATAACGTGAAGTAAGCGGAAAAGAGCCTTTCAATCTAACTTTCAGCTACTTTTGACACTCGAGGAATTCGCGAAGGACGAGATAAAGCGCCGGTCTCTATTAAAGCGAGTTTAACAAAGTAATGAAAATTCCTTTAATGGCATTTTAATCTGCGCAGGTCGCGTAAACTGCACGGAGTTGATTCGCTCGGCCAGACGGTGGAGGAGCCGCGACGGAAAAGAAACAGAGCAGTATTGACGATGGGAGTTCGTTTACCGTAAACTACTCCCTCGGCCCCGAGCTGCACAAGCAGTTCCAGTCCACGTGTGCTCTCACCTCTTTTACGCGCATATAATTGTACACATTTTCTAGGAGTCTAATTTGTTTGTTTGGTCTATGGCCCTGTCCGCTGCTGTCGAGGGTTCATTAAAAGCGCACGCCCGGCTTTAATTTCATCGCCTTTTAGAAGACTTAGACTCAAATTAATTAACCCGGTACGAGAAGGAGGACGACGAATGTAAAGCTCAGCGGCGGAAAATCTCGTATTCGTTCGCTCGCAATGTCCCTCACAACCAAAGACACGTATACCTGCTCTCGACATTTTTTGTCGGAGCCTCGTGCGACCTCTCGCAACTTATTCAGTCTCTACTCTCGAGTCTCGTTCTCTTTTCTCTCCGCGAAAGTTTGAGGAATCCTTTTGAAAATTTCGAGTCTGCAATTTTCATTTATGAATTCCGCGCTCCTTACGGTGTCAATACTTTCCCGATCTCGTACTCGATCAACGTTCCAACATTACACAACATTCGAATGCAGCCAATTCTCGGGACACGCTATTATTGTAATTAAAAAGGTTCGTAGGTAGCGTGTGCGTAATTACATTGGCCGGTGTGCGCAAACTGACCTGTTTACCTCCAACATTCTAGGGCGGGCCCAAATTGGACTGACAACCTTTACTCGCTCGGTGACTATTGTCCACGATTTTACTCATTAGCAAAATCCTCGTTAGACGGATGACTAACTGTGGTTTAGATATTTAAGTTTTACATAACCACGGAGATAATGCGTCGAACGTAAAAATACCGATGCTTCCTCATTGGGGCGATTAAGAAAACATTATCGATAGTAGTTTGCTTATTTTCTTCGCGCAGCTTCTCCCGAATACAGATTTAAAAATCGATGCCTTGCATTTTTCGGGGCCGTTTTGATTTCTTTCGAAGCAGCTAACGTACGAGATAAAGGTAGGGAAACATTGGATAATTCAATAAGTAAAGGATTTTAATTTTGAAACGAAGCCTAAATTGTGCGCGCGTAAAATATTATTAAAATATTCTATACATAGTAAGTTATTAATATTATTTAAAATTATTGAGTTGCAAACGGCAACTGCTTTGCGACTAAACATTTGAGCCAAGCTTTCGAAAAATGTAAAATAAGTTGATACAATGAGTAATTTCAGGCTTTCAGGATAATCTCAAGATAAACAAGCTCGTCTTTTTTAAGTGGATTTACTTTATTCTTTTATCCGTTTAAATCTTTAAAATTTAAGTGGCAACGCTAACTTAATAAAATAAAAAAACACTTGGAATTCAGTCTGAATTCGGCGAATAATATTATTCGAAAAGATTCTCCCTCCTTATAATGTTCTTGTGCAATTATTACGGATTATCCGCTCGGAATCTCTAGGAAGCCGCGACGACTGCAGAAGCGAACGTCCGTTAACTGCACGAACACGTGTAACGCGCAAAAGCGATCGATTTGCCAGAAGCAGCTTTTCTCGATGCGACGAGCAACACTTGAAAATTACGTTAAAATGTAAAGCTGCACTCGTAGCAGAGGCTGCATAGACACAGCAGCCTCGCGAACACGAGGAACACGAGCAACGGAATGCCCGGACTCTGAGCCAATACCTGGGGAAGGAAGAGGGCATTATTACATACCAGCCCAGTTGCCATTCGGGAAATTTGCATTATACTTTTGTCGCTGGCTTTTCGGATTACGACACAAGTGCAACCGAACACAAACAGTTCGCAAACAGCGAGCGCGATTTACGGGGCCGGAGCATCGCTAGTTTCCATTGTACACTTGACGCGAGACTTTCTTTCCTGTTCGGTCTATAGTCTTTATAATAATGGGCTATCGCCCCCAGTATTTAGCTCCTCTCTATCTCTCGACAATTCGCTGCTCTCTGGAAAATGGCCAACTACCATTTTGTGATTTGTATTATCCTCCGTCAACAATGCACCGGATCGTCTGCCCGTCCCCGGCTGCTGCCGTCCTTCCAGTCCCCGCTAAATTAGGCAAATAGAAGCTAAGACTCGGTAAAAAGGGTCTAACGAGCCTCGCTGGCTTACTTTTTTCTCACAAAAGCGCGGCAGAATTGATATTGTGATCTCGGCGGAACTTTCCGGAAATTCGCGTTAATGGAGTTCGCCTAATGCTAAATGGAAGACAAGGCTGGAGGAAGACGAAGCAGCCAGATGTAGAGGCAAATTAGGTAGACGGAAGGAAACGCGGAAAGCAAACCCGGAACGGCGCGCAGCCTAGGCCTTATATTCGTACCTGTCAGTACACGTGTGCGCGTGCGCCCGAGTCTGTGTGCGCGCGCGTGTGTGTACGGAAGCGTGTGCACAGTTCTAATCTGTTTATAATTGCCCCGCCCGAGAAACGCCACGAGCCCAATTAGTGGAAAATCGTTAACGGGAATATAGCCGACCGGGATTGTATCTATCGCCGACTCTCCTTGCGAGGAGCCAAGAGCCAAGAGCCAACAGCGAATTCTAGGTGCGCACTCTCTAGTCGCTGTAATTATTCCGCCGCGGCTAATAGAAGGCCCCGACCTCTCCTCCCGTCGTCGACCTTTTACCTACGAGCATCCGCTCCTGATGCCCGCGCGATCGATCTTCGTCTGCTTTTTCAGGTCAACTCCGAGTCGAACGCGTGTCAGACGGCGTAATTAGCCCGAGGACTCGGCAGCGAACGCAGCGAACGCAGCGAACGCAGCGTGCCAACGGTAAACAATCGCGGCGCCAAATGAAAGACGCACCTCAACGCTCCTACGCTCGCGTTGAATGATCCATTCAAGTTGATCGCCGTGTGCGCTTAGCTAACTGCATATCAGGCGCTCATTGAGCACTTGATGCTTCGTATTTTGTACGGGTACACTTGGTACAATGTGTGCGTGCGCGACGTGAAAGTTTGCTACCTGCTGAATTAACAATTAACAGCCAATTAAATGGAAAATGTTTGCTCGTGCGATTTCGTGCTCTCTCTCTCTCTCTCGAAAATTCTCGACTCCGGATAAAAGTCAACTGCTCCTACGTATTGATAAAATGGCGGAAACTTTGGTGTACGCGAGCGACAGCCAGCCATCAGTGTCCTCTGCGTTATATTTTTCCTCCCCCCCCCCCCACGTAACTTTTTACGACTAGATCCGAGCTTAATAAAACTGTACGAGCCAGCATTACCTTATTACTGTGTACTTTTCCAACTCTAGCTTCCTATCGCACCTCTAACTCTTTTTTTAATAATTAAGATTTACGCGTCTTGTGCGCCAGCGATTGCGCCATAAGAAAAGCAAATTAATAAAACTACCAAGATTTTTACACACTTACAGTAAATTTTATCCTGATACTTGTCATATTTGCATTTTTAACATAAATTGAAAGTTGGAAATTATATTCTCTTGAGCTTGCGGAGAAATGCACTAAAACGCCGGAAACATCAGCATTACGGCCAGTAAACTTCTTATTTATTAGGATTAATGGAAGCTGAAATTATTGCATGGAAATTTAAGAATGTATATTTTTTGAAGCTGAATGTATTCATTTTGAACTAATAAATCATAAATTACACGTTAAGGAATTTTCTATATCTATCTGTACAATATACGATACCAAATAATAATATGCACTATACTTTTACTAGCTACATCAGCTGAATGCACTATTGCAGTGTCGGAACAATATTGCTTTGTGAAATAAGCACCAACTCGATGTGTAAATAGCCAAAAGACGAAAACTTGAGTTCATTGATCGAAATATGTCATCGCGCGTATTTATGAAACGTAACACTGCTGTAATTAAAGAAAAAGAATAACTTGAAAATTGTTAGAAATGAATATTATTATTTTTATTCTTGGTTCAGCTGGGAACTTACACTCGGGTAATCGGGCCTTTGTTTCAATGCCGTAACTTTACATTAATGATTTATTACCAATTTCAATATACAAGAGCACTGGAGGATTATGTGACACTTTATTAACTGAATGACCATTTTACGATGCAGTTATTTATTAAAATCTAACATTTTGTAATGAACTTTGTTGGTTCGTGCAAATTTAGCAACTTTAAGTCAAGATTAGTAAATATTTTTCTTGAACAAGTTAATACCTACGAGTTCAGCAACTTTCTTAACAATTATTCGGCGACCCGTGTAAATTATTTTTACTTCACTTCCGGTACTTTGTCGTTACTCCTTAACGATCTTATCTCCCAAGACTCGCTAATTTTTCTCAATTTGCAATATTGCTACGAGTATTTAACAATTTAAAAAATTATGAATTCCACAGTATTATTTTTACGAGAAATCTTTGCTAACATTTACACCGAGTCGAATCAATAAATTTCATTTCCCCTAAAATAATATGCTTTGATCTTCTATCTTGAAACGTTCAAAAGTCTTAAAATCATAAATCACAACAATGTTTTGTCAATATTAAACTAAATAATTAAAAATATTTATTTGCGTGCACTTGCGGAAGAAGGCAGTATAACGTGATTTTATAAAAATCTTTTTCATCCTGATATTCACACCGAGAGCCATCAGTAAATTCCTCCTAGAATTTATTCAAATTATATAAATCTTGTTACACGTATGACTATTTACTTAACAGTAATAACTTACTCTTAAGATTATCGAAATTCGATAACTATTTTGTATACTTGTAAATTTATAATTGAGTAAAAAGTTGACGAAAATTAGCATAAGCATTTTGCACATTATAAAATTTTAATGTGAAAATGATCCCAATACAACGCACATTTCATTATTGTTACTATATAGAAAAAAATGGTTTTATCCAAAATAAATTGATTGCTTAAAGTAAAATAAAAATGTGCACTTGATTATTAAATTAATAATATTCAATTTATAAAGCAATTTTCTACATAATAATAATAATAATAATAATATAATAATAAGAAGAAGAAGAAGAAGAAGAAGAAGAAGAAGAACAAGAATCATTTTACGGTTTACATAAGATTCTTTTAGTCAGTTTTTAAAATTTGACGTCGATTTTTCAAATTTGGAGAGTGTATGCAGTTGATGTAATAGCACTCACATTCCCTTTTGATAAATTTGTTAAAATGCACGCAATAATAGCGAAATACGTTTGAATAGGCTACGCGAATTATATTATACTTGTGAAACATCTGGTCTATTGTAAATATGTATAAGAAATTTTTGGCGAAATAAAAGCAATAAACTCTGCGGCTTCCACAAATATTGTTATTCTTTTGACATTAGCGTTCGCTATTAATTTTTTCAACATACAGGTCTTTAAAAACTCTATAATTTTTATTGCTATAAAAATAACGACGCGTCGTTTTGCTCCTTCCATTCAACGCGTTTAAAAAACACATAGAATACTTATAGCATCTGGTTAGCTTTGAGATGTCGTAAATTAATTTTTCAGTAATTGAATCCTTCGTTTTACGATCAATGAATATAAATTATTAGAAAAGTTAGCATTAGGCGGAGTAAAAAATAACACGAGTTAGACACGAGTCAAGTGAAATTACGCCGATGCATTAGCCAGGAGAATAAACATCTTAAACAGTACAGAATAACGAGTACCACAGATTGCGATTCGAAACATGTCATTTTTCAGATAAATAGAAAATAATTTCGCGGAACACAAACTGAGTTTACGTATGGTCAGTTTCCATAAAGAGAATTTTCATTGAAATACTTATCAGCGCGGACACATCGAGCGTAAAAGTCACGAGACCGAGCGCTCGAATTTATACCGTAACCATATAGGTATTCAGCCATTCATCGAGACTCGCACGAACGTAAATATAAACGCGCGTGTATACGCTCGTACAAGACAGAAGCAAGAGATGCAGTCGGAGTTGGGGGCAAATGAAAAGAGGAAAAAAGGAAAAAGGGAGAAAATGAAAAAAATTAACGAATGCGTTTGCTTATTTGCTAGTACACGCATTAATATGTGCATTAAAGAAAGGCATATTTCACGACCCGTAGTTATGTGTACCATTTTTGCTTCCCGTAGCCGGCACTAAATGTCCGCGTTCACGGTGCTGTAAAAATTATTGTTTACTCCCAGTTCTCACTGCAGCAGACCTTAAAATATTCTCCGATAATTAAGAACTCCAAGGAAGTATTTTTATATTGCAATGGTAACGGGCAAGCCGAACGCGTTAAAACGCATGACATCGTAGATTTTTAAGAAGAAAAATTATATTCGCAACTACTGCGAATAGGTTATCGCTACTTTATATTCGACAATGTCATTTATTGCGGGCCGCGTGCGTTCGCGCGCGCACATCCACAGGCGCGCGACGATTCTTCGCCGGTGGCAGCGAAATTAACCTTTCAGTTTATCTTCTTTAATGTCTGCGAATTTTGAGCGCAAGCCATTGTGCGCGCGTACTCACGCTGCGATAAATTTGCGAAAAGGAGAGAGTAAAGAATGACCGGAGCCGAAAAAATAAATTAAAAGGGAGCAAGAAGCAAACCGATAATTGTCTCCTGCACGTCAGTCGCACTGAAAATGCAATTTGCCATTGACGAATCGATTTTTCCGTAATTATTTAAAAAAACATTTTCGTATAATGGACACGAGTGCAAACTAATTACGAACCGAGTCACGCACGGCGCCCCAATAATATATTTTGCTTACACCACGATGTGCTCGTTTAAATATGCGTTAAATCTTTCGATAAACCCTGATTTTTATTAGCTGAAGCCGAATAAGTGTTGCGTAAGAGGACGAAGTTCTGCGTTAAACGTGATAGACGTTGCGCTTGCGTAATGCCGCTATTGTCGCAAGAGCGGGAAAAACGCTAAATAAGATCTCGCGAGATCGTGGGGGGAGGGACGGGGGAGGGACTGGGAAATCAAATGGATTACTACAGCACGCAGATGGCAAACTGCCAGCGTAATATATATTGTAACGTGACATAATCATTTTACATCCACACCCTCTGTAAACTCGCCGCTAAATCCTTTGAATGCGTGCATCGGTGCATGCATTGTGCGAATAAATAAAATACGTCTTTACAGGTCTTTATTCGAAAACTCGCTCTGATTAACTTATTTTAACTTGATTTCATCGCTTCGAGCTAAAAAATACCAAGTGTGTTTATTTTTCGTCTGCGGCTTCGAATCGAACAGCCAAAAAGTATTGGTAGCGAAAGGCCTGTTTACACGCCCCTCCTGCACTGCACCCAAATGTTTATACTTTATATTATAATCAAAAGCCGAGTGTTTATTCTAGATATTGATAAAGTCCGTTGTTCCAATCAACCTCTACGTCACGTAGCGCGAGTCCTCCGTTTAATTGGTCCAGCTTTAATACGTCTACGTTAATGCAGAACGAAACCGAGGAACAAAAGCAAAATAATGCGTCCGTGGTGTGGTGACGCTAAATGTTCTTTGATAACGGTCACACGACGGTCGTTGCAGTCTCAAGGTCGTCTTAAAACTATACTTTTCCCCCTATTTATGAACCTAATTAGAGTGAATTATAATTGAAATTAATCGCCTTTAACGTCCTTTCGGCCGTCGATATCGTTTATTATCCTTAACATGTGCTACGCATAAAAGCAGTTATTATTATTTTCATAATTTTTTAAAATATATATACGCGCATAAAATCAGTAAAAATGTGACAAATTGATAAAGCATGCCGTTACTTAATATGATTTACTCGTAGCAGTTGTTTTCCAAATTTCCTCGCACCGTTCGCTCATTACTTCCCGCATATTATTTTATATTTTCGAGAAACATAAATTTTTTTAATTTTATTGAAATGTTTGTAAAGCGAGAGATCCGCCAGCGTAAAGCAAAATTTACAGCTTTTAACGAGCTCGTGTTTTCCGATGCCAAATATTTTCATATCGCTAAAAACTGTATTTAACACTGTGGTGGTGGTGGTGGTGGTGGTGGTGGTGGTGGTAGTTGGGGGGTATTGAATTCGACGTTCCCCTTTGAGTGAGGTTGCCTCCGTGCAAAGCAAGAACTGTAATTGTTTTTAAGATTAAAGCGTAGCAAAGCTTAATGAAAAATAGGCATTAAGAAGATTTTCAATTTTGTACGTGAATTCTGAATTCGCTTGTAGAGTAAAGGAGCTACAGTTCACTCGACAGTCTCTTTTTACCAGCTGAAAAGAGCAGAGACTGCAGAAAAGGCCTCCAGTCGTCCGCAAAACCAAGGGTTGATACAGATTATTATATGCGAATAAAAAGATTCGAGTAGCGTATGACAAAGAACTTGTGACGTGGCTTCGTCTCTCTGCAATATTAACCTCAACTTCCCAGTCGCGCGTCCTCGATGCCTCGCTTCGCCAAAACGAGTATATAGCGGGAACGTGAATCGGAGACAGCTTTAAACTTTTTTTTAATCAAATCCCTACCTACGGCCTGTCGGCTCGTTATACAAATTGTATTTAGACTTTCTAAATCTCTGCGAATTTTAATTATGCGCAGAATAATGCGGGAACGAGCTTTTTTCTAAATTTTTATGTACGTAATCGCATTGGACGTGACCAATGCGCGGAATTAGCAGGAAAGAAAATTTACTTTGACGTAACGAAGCTCTTGAGACACGCGTATTCTTAAAGAGATTCTCTTTTCGTGTAATACATTTGACGAGTAAGAAAAATCTCGCCGAGCGATGTAATGCTTCGTCCGATAAATTTTATTTAGCGAACGCGCGCTCCTGTGCATCGAATTGCAATTTGCAATAATTGAAGGATGCAGAGATAATTTAATAATTAATTTCGCAACTAAAGTAGCCGAACGAGCGTTTCAGCCTGCGATTAAGTGAAAATCCCAGATTAATAAAGTGACATTTAGTTTACCCGAATTAAATTAATTATTAAAAATATTTAATGCATACCGGATAACTGTTTTAATAAATTATCCCGCGATATTATAACTTTCATTAAGTTAATTTCTTTACTAACGGCTATTAATCAAAATAAATACCAATTGCCAACAGTTACTTTGAACACTTAACCTACAAACCTATATGCATGCGAAAGATTAATTATATAAATTTTCTTTTCTATTAAACTAACGACAGCAACAACTTAAGCACTTTTATCGAGCTCTTAAATAATGAAATTCAATTACTTTAAATTTAATGCACTTAGTTTCGAATAAGCCAAAATCACAATCGCA
Source organism: Platyscapa corneri (assembly GCA_018907185.1). Taxonomy (NCBI): domain Eukaryota; kingdom Metazoa; phylum Arthropoda; class Insecta; order Hymenoptera; family Agaonidae; genus Platyscapa; species Platyscapa corneri. The sequence goes on along the minus strand of JACCHW010000025.1, from coordinate 2,063,575 downwards.
ATCCTTTGCGAATAATTATTTCATTCGTGAATATGTAAATTATTAGTACAAATGTTGAGGATTTTTCCATAGCAAGTGATCGAAAGCGCTGGATTGTCTCTCGATTAGAGTTTTCGAAATGCAAAGGAATATTTTTGCACATAAATGATAAAACAATTATGGATAAATTGCATAAACAGATTAAAACAGGAAACTAATTAAATGGCGTTAATAATGTTATTGTGCAAAAAAGCTCTAAAATAAAATTATATTACTTTCAATCTGCAAAAGTAAAAAGGAGCATTTCTTAAATTTAAATTATTTCAATCTCGTGTTCAAATTTTCAAAGATTTAACATCATACATTCGATTACATTGATCGTTAAATCTTACAGGAAGCACAGAGCTCGTGGATCCATAACTTATAGCTCCGCCGACATGGAATACAATCAATTGTAAAATCAGAAATGTGTTTGATTGCGTTAATTTTTTTCTTTAGTACTTTTTTCTCGTCCTTAATAAAGACTGCAATAAATATAAAATTGTATTTACATACTGACATTTACATATTAAAACTCTTCTGGTTTCGCAACTCATCCATCAGCATTAATACCTGAATAATTAACCATTTCAAACGTGAAATCTTTGGATATTTAACATCAAATTATTAACAAGAATCAACTACAAATAAATTTTTGCCTGATAGAGCGAAATTATAATTTCTCCTTTATTCTCTTGTTTTAAATACTACGCGTTAACATCACCTTATTTTTTTTACCTTATGCTAATTAGTTTTACATAAATGTTACTAAGCTTTAATCAGTTAACCAATTCCATCAGACGTACGATCTTAGAAAACATTTATCAACATGTGCGAGTTTATCTCGATTATTTACCAGTATTTTCCCAATTTAAGTAAAATATTAATGTACTTTTAATAACTCGCATTATAAATTTAGTACAAATAATCCTTTTGTTTCTCTCAATGCTGTCAAGTGTATTTTTTATGGCAATCCTTGCACAATTATATCGAACGTATAATTAAATTTTTTACTTATTACACAACTTATTGTTCTAGAAAAAAATAAGCATGGCTTTACGTGCAATCTAATGCTCACCCGCGCAAAACAGATTTATATAATAATTTTAATAAAAGCATTGATAAAATAGAAGTTTTTAGCGTGAATGATTGAAAAACCTCTTAGTTAACACACAGCCTCGCTGAGTACAATAAATTATACTTTACATAAATTAAACTGCTTCTCACAGATTACACAATACACTAATATAAACAACAATTACAAAAAATGTCCACGAGGTACACGTTTTTTGCCAAGTGCATAAATCACAAATGTCAAAATTGTTTTTGCCCAGTTGCATCCAATCGTGCGCATCTGTAATACCTTTTCAATTCAGGCCTTCTTTCCGCTGACTTTTCCCTCCATTCCGTATCCTTGACGAAAGCGAACGCACAATAAAGCGCATTCGACGTCTCGTTCTCTTATCTCGGGAAGGAGAGGTGTAAGAGAATTCGCCGAGGTTTTCTAGGCTCCTAGGCTGGCTGAGTTAGTCCGGCAACCAAGCGTAGCGAAAGCCTCTGCACGGGATTCGGTGAATTAGCGAACGCGCGTGCGCAGAACGCCAGGCCATCAGCTCGCACGGCGTAAACAGCTATTGCGGATTTCTGCACCTGTGCAAACTTGTATAAATCAGCGCGGATTTGTGTACCCTCGCGCGATTATTTGTGTTGAGGTGTCAAGTGTATACCGGCTTATACGCTTATACGTCTGTCTAATCTGGCAACACTAACTAGATTTCTAACAACGGTCGTGTATGTTCGTGAAAAAGAAAAAACTGCCGCGACGATTGGTCAAGCAACAGGACGGGGGGGGGGAGGATAAAAATTTTCGCCTCGCCGAATATACGCCAACGGCGAAAATCTATCTATCAGTTTCGGCCTTTTATGACTTTTTAATTAACTTGCACGTTGATGTTGATTTTGCGGCCTCTTTTTATCTCGTTACACATTCGTGATAAATGTAGCCGCGAAACTTCCGTTGATAGTACCGCGCTATAATTAATAATGTGTTAAATATCGCAAAATTTGGGGAATTCCGGAAAAGCGAGGATGATTTATGGCTCTCGTGATGCACTCGTGCATTCGTTCCGCGTATGAAATTGATAAACTTTTAATTCCTCGAGCGGCACTTAAAAATTCTCCCTTTTTATTCGATTATAGGGGCATTCATCAATGCGGCCGGTCGGTGATCTTTCCTCGTTCGTAAATATCGATTTCAAGGCCGCGGCGTCACGAGACGTGCAACCCGGCTGAAAAATACTCCGTTAAAAAATTTCACCAAGTACACGGTGCTTGGAATTTTTCAGCGTTTGTTCTTCTTCGTTCTAACAGAAAAAGCCAATACGGATAGGCTCCGCGCAATAACCTTCGCCTCGCGCTAAAAATCGTAAACTCGTGCAGTGTTGGTCACGTTGACGAAATCGTGCACTTGTTAACAAAATATTCATTAATCTGATATTTATACATCATAAAGGGAAATTTACTCGATGCAAATAAATGAAAGATGCACTGAATCGCTTCTCCTTTTTTCGTGCCGTTAAAAAATAATTAACGGGCAAATAATATAAAGTGAGATCGGTGATGAGATTTATTTTCTGCTCGAACACTGTTTCAGCAAACACAGCTTTTAATTAAATACGAAAAAATACTCGATAGAATGGATGTAATGGCGTTTAAAAATGGCGATTACGGATTGCGCTTGTAAGAAGAAATTCGTTCTCTCCGAAGGCGTACGAAGATCATCATCGAGAGCATGAAAATGTCCATCGTTCTGCGATAGACTTCCATATATCCCGTGAGCTAAGCAAACGGACGCGGTTCCTCTGTGCCAAGAGAGAAAATAATCGAACGGCTATACCATTTTATTTTTTATCCGCGTAATTGAAAGATCACGTGGTTTGCGATTATTAACTTAGATGCGTGAATATTTATAGATTCCGACTCCCAAATTAATATTTAGTTTTAAAGCAACAGACACGTCTCTGTTTGATCGCACGGATGACAATATACGTGTGTTGTAACATCAACGATTACACAGGTTTACGTGCAAGAATTTCATTTTTTAAGAATGTGTTTGCGCGACAGAGTTTAAATAATTGACGTGGGCTGCTTTAAAAGGAACACGATTTCGAATTAATTTCCTCAATTTGGAGGTTCGACAGTCACGCAGAGTAGCATACGACGAATAAATCAGGTGATCTCCCAATTGTGTTCATTAACGAGGGAAAGCAATATTCGCTTAATCACTCTGTCTCTTTATAAATAGCAACCGCGTTTATTTATCCGGAACCGCGATGCATATATTGCAAATTCTGCCTTTTTCACCTTCGATCGTGGGAACATTTAGATAGACATCGAAAGTTGAAAAGAAATTTTGCAAAAGCTGCCTGTCAGAGATCGCAATGTTTTGCTATAATATTGCTTTGTGCCAAGAATAAATACGACAATGTATTTACAATTGCGAAAGACTTCGACCCTATTTTCGAAATAAAATCATTTTTTAATACAATATAGTGGAAATATGAGCGGAGTATTCAAAGTACCAACTTCGAAAACTCTCGACTCGTTATATTTGTGAAAAGCAACTATTTCGTCAAAACTTTTTGATATTTCTATTTGTCCTTCCAATAAAATCGAATCAATTCCCGTAAATTCAAGATCGCAGTTCTGTTTTTCAAAACTTTTTGCAACTATAATCTCGCTTTTAACGAAATAGTGATTATTCTATAATTATTCGATAATTGATCCTGACATATTTTTTAATTGAAAATATGACGAAAGTTGCTCTGCAGATATTTGTTCTACTTGTATTTCAACAATGACACTTTAAGGGATAATGCGATGTCTCGTTACGTGCAATCTCAAGTACATTGTATCGCAACAACGACTTTGAATGTTTTCAGTTATATTTAATTTTAAAATAACAATCAACAAAATAAGAAATTGGCAAGTCTCGGAAAATTTTAGCTAAGGAGGCAAACACAGACACGTGCACGTGTATACGTATTTGCCGAAATTTGTTTATTATGATTTAAGCAATCTTCGCTACGCGAATACTAATTGCGAATGGATTACGTAAATCGCGAAATAAAAACTTCAGGCTGATTCAGCTGAAATGATAAAAATTTTGAATGCAATTTTGCATCGATGTCTTTTAATCAAACAATTATTTTAAACTAGAAAAGATTTAAATTTCGATATCAACGAAAGGAAAAGAAAATTTGTATTCCTTGGTGAAACTTGATAAAGCATTTATAATAATTCATACTCGTCTCCATTGAGAGAGTAATATGAGTTATTACTCCAATCAAGGTAATTCTCTATAAAAGTTCCTAAATTGCAATAAATGAAAAAACACGTATTTCTGTATTTTTAAATTTTCCTCGAAATTTATTGTTTCCATTAAATAATAGTCATAACAGCAGCAGTAAAACAAGAATCTTTCATAACATATCATGAATTATTCTTAAAATTAACGTAATTTTTTAGTAAAAGTCGTAGACTGCAATACCTTAAAATTTAATAGTAAATACTTTTATGCTTAATGCAAAATTATCTTCAAGGCAAAACAATAGCCATAGCAGGGGCTCTTAAATAAAAATTGTGCAGATAAGTAATTGCTCGATAGCATGAGGCTTAGGTGGTTTACAAAGGCGTTTTGTCGCTTTAAACGTAATGCTGCTTCCGGCGCTCGAACCATCTGGTCAAAATCCGAGCCGCTGAGTTATTGCCCAAATACGCGTAATTTTTCTTAAAATGCCGCGGCCATTGGACGATCCGGCCAAGTTTGCCATGTCTTGTCGTCTCCGCCGGGCGACGTTTCGCGCCTTTTTACGTTAAAACCCGACCGGTGATTATAACTCGGGGTGACTTTAGAAAACGGCTTGGAGGCGCAGTGTATTAGGGGTTCTCATTCTACAGAGCTAAAATTGATCGATGAGGAGTTCATGGACTGCTGCGTTCGAGCTCGCGTTTGCTTTGTGCTCGAAGCGCGAGGCTTTGGCGGCTGAGAAGCCGAGCTAGCGAAGGTCTTCTCTCCGGTCCGAGCCCGAGCTCTGGTTCCTGTACAGCTCGAGCTGAATCACGCCGTAGAGGATTTAGACGAAGATGAACAAATACGCGGAGACATTATCGGGCGGGCGTGAGACTGCAGGTGACTTATGCGTACTCCACTCGCAGCACCAGAAACTATGAAACAATCGGCTTTGGCTGACCGGAGAGAATAGAGGCTCGCCATATCCCTCCCACTCTTTGTGTTTCCCAACCTCTTTTTCTCTCCCCTTCATGAACTATTCAACAGTCGCGCACAATTGCCGCGTTAAAACTCGATTCGATACAGAGACATAGGCTTTGATACAATACTCCCTCGCTTTTCTTTATCGAACACGTGTCAGCCTTACGAGTTATTGCGGAGGTTGGCTCGACAGATTTTGATTTTTCCCCGCGGAGTCTGGCGACGCCGCAGTCGCAATTCCCATGTTCTAATTAAGAAATTATAAGGAGAAAAAGGAGCGGCCCCCTTCTGCCAATGAACGCTTCAAACTCTTGACGTATTCACGCACACTCGAGCGACCAAAAAATGCCCATCCACACTTGTCACTCTTTGCCGGTGCGACCACTGCCTCCCACCGCCATATACTGCTTCTCCAGATAAAGAGATCGATTTTTGAGTCTCTGCTCGCGAGGTTTCTCGCCCTCGAGAAGCAGATCCCGGAAGCTTGCTATCTAAGATTTTCGCAGGTAAATTTGCGGTTCTCGCTGAAACCTGTCATGTGCATCATGCGTGAGCGCAGCTCGTCCGCGCGCGTTCGAAGTTCGCGTACGTGAAAGAGCCCACACACACACACACAACCGGTACCGCGCTAACGCATCGAAAAGGTATTGGATTTCACAGACTCCGGGTAAAATTCGATATTCAGACTCCTCCATCTTTTAGATTTACATTTGCGAATCGAAAAGCATTCGCTCGAGTTGCAATATAAATGAGCTGATTACACGCTCTTAGTCTTAATCGAAACTAAATTAATAGACCGACACTTTATTGGATGAGCGTCGATCTTTATTAATTGATCGGCTAATATTTAACGGCATCGTTCGATGTCGAACATTTGAGGTGCATCGTACGACACGCCTTTGGCACAAGCTTTTAATTACGTGTAAGCCAATCGACACGAGAACGAACAAACGAATGGCGAATTAACTGATAAAAAATTAAATATCGCTTATTTCGCAGAATCGGTATTTGGAGAATATGTAATGGAACGATAAGAACTCGGGTAAAGTTCGTGACAACTGTAATAGTGTCAAGAATAATCTCTTAAGAATAATCTTATTGAAAGTGCAGTGCATAGTAAACTATCGATTCGATAAAAGATTATAATTATAAATTACAAAGGTCGACGGCGTTTCAGTCGGGAGAATCGAAGGTTAGATGTTACAAGTTTAAAATAGCTGAGAAAAAACGCAAAGTAAGAAACTATGCATTGGAAACTGTTTACAGTACAACCACCGTATTTATTGAAATTTTCAGATTAGAATTCAGTCGATAGCTGCAGTTTATTATTATTATTATTATGATTCAACGCAAGTAGGTTCGACACGACTACTGATTTAGGCCGACCCGAGTACTCGATTTAATAAGTATCGACAACTTTTCAAAGCTCGAACAGATATTCCTTGCAAATTTATAAATAAGTATAACATTGAAAATATAATAAAAACAACTGCTTGCGGGGAATTCATTTATTAATTAGTGTCAAAACAGCCTCACAGTGTACGTTTTTCTCGAGTACCGCGATTTCAATTTTTAGATCTGCTATCGAAAACAAAATACGTTCTCGAGTGCTTTACACCTTTTATAGAACTGCTGTCGAGTCTCTCCGAATAAACTAATAGTGAAATTCGCGAGAATTTTGTTTCGGAATCTTTAAATCATTCAGCGATTTATATTAACTCTCAACATGTTTCTCCGTCAATTTCCTAAGTCGAGCTTTCTTTTTTTAGAACAGATAAGGCGGTTAAAATTAAATCCGATGAATATGCTAAGCGTAAAATAACTTGGCGCAAATCCGTAACAATTTCCCCGCACCCCTTGCTTTCCTACGAAGCATCGCCGTAGAATCGAGTTAAAAATTTTCACTCCCGCTAAACTTTCAATAATAATGCTTGCAGATCGACGAGCGATTAACGAGGTCGAGTGAAAATTAAGGAAGATCTTCATCTGTCATCCCACGCATCGCGTTCAATCACTATTGCAAAAATGGTCGAGACTCCACTCTGCGAGCGCATCGGCCGAGTGGAAATTCTGAAAATTGCTGCACTTGACCATTGTTCATTGTTCGGTAAAGAACAAGAACGCGTATAAACTAACAAACTGGCAAACTAACGAAAATCCACATCCCGATCGGACGGAAAAGATGACTGTGTAGGTGTGCGACGCGGGTTCCTGGTCGCGCGCCACAACAATGTGGATATTTCCGAATCTAAGCTGCGCTTTTTTACAAATACGCAAAAAGTGCACGTGATAGTTTCAGGCGCAGCCGGCGAGTACCAATTGTAAAAATGTATTCGTGCACTTTCGAACGCAGAATACAAAACACAGAACGCAGCCGCGTTGAGCCGAAAAAATCAAACACATTTTTTCCCACAGTTTTTCATCTCGCTTAATTAAATCAAACTTATCATCGAAAGAAATTAAATCGAATGAGTTAACTTATCTTATCAACGGACAGTGTGTACTTCTCTTACCTAACACGCCTGCACGCAATCGAGATAATTCGATGCATTAACATTTGTGCATTTCAGGATAGCAACATACATTTGCCTACATTTTATCCATCGCGCGACTCCCGCCTTCTAAAAAGCGACGGCGTTGCTCGGAGCGGCGAATAATTTCCGCAACAAAAAATGTCGTGCCCGTTATCGGGATAATTGTAAGGAGCGTGAGCGCGGGGGCGGGCAATGGAAACGCGCTTTCGCGGGGGAGTCCTGCGGAGCTTCCCCGGTCGTCGCCGACATCGACGCCGGATTTCAGCTCGGGCTTGCACAAGAGCGAGAGCCGAGAACGTGCCGCAGCTCGTTCTCCTAATAAATAAACATCGTTACCTCGGGTATCTCGGCTCTTGCCGACACCTGCCGCGCGCATGAGACTGCATGACCGGTTCGGGCACGGCTTTTAAACTTCTCCCCCTCGGCTCGTGCCTCGCGTGAGATAACGCTCGACTCGCTCCCCGCGCGACCGCCGACGCGGATTATTAGAGGGGGAGGCCGGAGGGGGCGTCGCCGTCGCCGAAAATCCGGCAGATTTCCGGCTGGAAATAAGAAGGCTGCGAGCGCCGGAGCTAATTATCGGGGGATCGTTAGCTCGTTAACTCGTTAATTTCTAAGCGGGCGCACGTGCAGCAGCGGCGGCGTCCCGAGTCCTGACGAGCGCCTCTATCTCTCTCGCATCACGCTGGAATTTTGATAAGCGCTCGCGCGAACACCTCTTCCTGATCCCCCGCTCTAAAAAATAGCATTTTCTCCGTCCTCGTGAAAGTCTCGGGCTTTCCTGGTACTTTCAGTGCTCGCTAAAAATCATCGGATGACTGCGCGCTACACACACCACGACAATTGAACTTTCTCGTTCAATTTCCATAAGCATGCAGACGACACGTCTTTGCAGTTACGTATTTTGCATTTGCTCTCGCATTCGGTGCGCCAACACTTTTATTTCGTCCGCTGGCAACTTCCGTGTTCGAAATAACACTCGCTGTAATACTCACGAGCTGAAATTATAAGTTGCATAAAATTATACATTTTAGGTACGGGAATCGCGGCAGCGCCATGCTCGTGTTAGAACGCGTTTTTCGAGACGTTTTCGAATAAAATTAATTCCGCCGCCGAATCGCCGAGTGGACTAAATTAAAAGCAAAAACGAGCGCTCCTCTAATGACCTGTTACGTTTGCAACGGCACTTTTCGGTTTTCCAGAAGCGTCGCAACCTCGGAATGCAGCGCAGCGCCCGAGAAGATTGCACTTGCAACAAAGTATCGCAAGATGTGCTCTGCAACAACTTAGCCGAGATTTCGCGAAAGTTCGGGCCGTGAATTCTTTCGGATAATGACACAATCTTCATAAAGCGACGTAAATTTACGTCGCCCGTTACCGCATCTTTCCTCCTATCGTCCAACTGACAAATTGACAAAAAATTACCAACGCATCGCGACAACGAGTATAGAGTTCGCGCTTTTCCCGCGCGTACACGTGTATCTTTGATTTTCCGCGAGAACTTAGTGCAGGAAAGGAGTGTTGCCTCCTGCGAGTGGAAATAGTCACGAGGGCATTATTTTGAGTACGTTAATACTCGCGCTGCCAGACCTCGTAAATTTGTGTACCAAATCTCCTATTGTAGGTTACTGTACGTTCTGTAATTCTATCCTCGGAAAAGAATCTTACTCGAATAAAATCTTAAGATCGTAAAAGAGTCCTTTCAGCTGGATTAAATCAAAATGTATATTTTCGCATTAAACGCGATACGGCTGCACTAAGATTAGGGAGACAATGTGAATCATAAGCCATTTTTTACCCAAGTGCGAGGGAAAAGGCGAAAACCAATAGGTTGCAGCAGACCTTTTCCGACCGGCCAATAATTTAATGCAGCACAGATAAAAGGTATTAAGCGAAATGTTTTACTTGCCACCATCAGCTCCCTAATTTACAAATGACTGAAAATCTAGATAAGATTCGAGCCGAATTTGGTTTCCGCGCCAAGTCTCGACACTTTCGAGTCCCTTCGCGTTTTCCTTTTTCAGTGGAAGGCAATAAAGAAAATTTTGAATGGACTGGGCTTACAGGTCGTTAAATACGGTACTTACGAGTGGAAGGAAGCCAGCCCCGTTCGCCTAATCAGCCGGACAAAAACAAATTTTGAAAAAGGGAAAAGCACGAGTGCTGCGAACCGAGCGCTTTGATGATTTCAATTTCAAATTGGTAGCTAGTAGCCGAGATCAAACACGCGCGTTCGATGCAACATTTATCACGCCCCATTAGATTAACAAGCAGTTGAGATTGAACTTTAATGAGAAAATGCGACGTTCGGCCGGCTGCGAATTAATTTTTAAAGCCAATTAATTTTTTGAGCAGGCGATGCCGAGGATTGGTTCGGGCGCGGCAACCTCGAGAGCAGAGACTAGAGTCGCGAATGATCGGCAATAATAAAGCGGCTCGGCTCTAATACGAGTGGGTCCGCCTAATTGGTCATCGACGACGCGGCGGCAGCCCCCGAACGCGCCTCCGTCGCATCTGCAGCGAAGGTCGCGGCTGGCTGGCATTGTTCCGGGGCTCGGGGAGCACCTGGCCGGCCGTCTTTCTTCGGCCTCTCCCCCATTCCCCCATTCCCCCATTGCCGATTCGCAGTTGCGACTCGTTTCGGCCATCGATTTTCCAGCTTCCTCCACAAGGGAAATACGATCTTCCTTTGTTGACGGCGAGTCTCCCGTGCCGCGTCGTTTATTTGCGGATAAACAGGCTCGCCGGGACGCCGCCGCCGCCGCTCCGATCACGAGCAACACGCTTTCCACTCCTGTATCATCAGTGTCCTCGATTTTCGCTAAACACTCCTGCAAACGCGGATAGGCGGGTCCACCCGTCGCAGGCTTTGTGTCGCCGGCGGGAAAAACTTCCCAATTATGTGTCACTAAATTAGAGCGGATACTCGAGAGCCACTTGGTGCTCCTCGGCTTCACTTCCTCCAATAGGCTTCATTAAATTCCAATTTATTATTCGTGAATGGGAACTCGTTTTGAAAAAATTTCGGAGCCATTGTTGGCTATCGGACTGCTTCGAGGATTCTTTGGGAAACTTTTAATCTGTGAATCTCGAGCTGCGAGTCTAAGCTCACGGAATACGGAGTTGTATACACGCTACTCTAGTGCTTTTAATGTTGTAGCGCTAAAGCGAAACAGAGAGAGAGAGAGAGAGAGGCAGACTAGATTTTGAAAATACAGAATCGTAAACGAGAATCTACAATTTTTTCACTTGTCAAAGGGGCAGTTTTACGTTTAAGATCTGTGGATGCGTTTTATCATAGCTATTGTGAATAATGGTGAAATTATCTCGTTGAGCGAACCGTTCCATTACCAACAAATTGAAAAGTCCCGCTTGTAATCGAACAACCGAGCAAATAAAATACAACGTAAAATTTATAAAGTGATCAATATTACTTTGTATATTACCGATAATTGATTATTGGAAGCCCGTTATTGAAATCTATTTCAACCTAAACAATGTAAATTTTCCTCGTTTTTCGGCGTTTTTCGAACATTTTCGCAATATTTTTAACCACATTAATAATTATAAGCATAAACTTTCGAGGTAGTTTTTAAATGTTATAGATGCAATCACGAATGCATTTTTAAGCAACTTTTTGAAATTGTATATTTATAAAGCGTTTAAAAGGTTGTAAGAATTCATCGATTCTTTCAGCGGCAAACAAGAAATAAATTATTATTATCGAAAGAATTTTACGTAGAAAAAATTAAATGAAATAAGACCAATAGCATGCGTTATTTTCATTAAAAATGGATATTTATGAAAATAATATTTGAAAACATTTAGTTGTTTTATTTACAATATTATGTTGCATTGATCGATGGCTAAGATACCGTGTGATAACTCGTAATTTCGTAGAATCCTCATGAACGAGTACACGACGTATACGCAGGTTTATCTAATTATAAATTGAGAAAAGTATGAATAAATTTTTATTACAAAGAAAATGAGACGTTTTCATTTCGTTTTTTTTTTTCTCAAAAGGATTCATTATCGATATTTTATTCGCGTCACTCTGAAAAGGCCTTTTCGACCACCAGCCAACTGCGAGTAGTTTTTATAAAAATGACCGAAAGATTAAGAGTTGGAGTTGTTTCGCTAATTTTCAATCCTGGAAACAATAAGAACTATGTGGAAAACAAGGAAAATTGTATTTTCCATTTGAAATTAGCAAATTCTCGGAATATAAATTTCGTTTTCGTGCGCCGCAGTCGTTTTTAAATGGTCACATTGAAAAATCCATCCTTACGTTAAGATAACGACTGGAAATATTTTTTTTATTTTGCAAATACGTGCAGAACTTTCGAGTTAACTGACGCATGAATGTATTCAATCTTGCAAATAATAATTTGCATTTGCTGCTTTTCCTTCGAAACAAAAGAATTTTTCAGAATATTTAGTTTTTGTTTTATTAGTAGTTGTATCACCGCGAGCAGCACCGACGTTAACTTCGAATTTCGCCGCGGAACAAAAAACAGCACTCGATTGGAAATTCAATCGCATTTGAAAATTTAACGAAAAAACGATGAAACGATGAAACGATGAAACGCATATTTCGTTATTTAATGTATAATAATAGTCGCCGGAGTTTGATAAATTTCCCCGTCATTTTGAGCAGCGCGCCTCTGACAGTTTTTCGTTAGTGCTAAAAGGAATGCATCAATAAATATCAAAGCGGAAAGCGTCTAGGCCGGTTTGATTCATGCATCCCGAAACGAACCAACGAATTCTGGATCAAATTTCGCACGACAGGGTGGATACTTTTGTCATGCCCATAGTACTCGACTATTAAAACGCGAAATCGGAGAAAACATAGCTCGCATGCCTCGTACTTTTTAAATACCAAGTGCCATTGTAGGTACCGTGTAGGAGTCATATTTTATCATAAAGTTGTACCCGGAAATATAGTGAATGCTCGACGCGTAATGAGCATAACCATTTGCTTTCTCTATGCGAAAACTTCCCGAGCGTACAAAGCATGTAGAGAGGCTGGTAAAATAATTTAAATTGTCCTTGTGTAACTCTCGGTAAAAAATCGTCACTTTATTTTCTCTATCTCGTTAAAAGTTCCCTCACTCGGAGAACCGTTAATTTGAATATGGTAATTGTTAACGTGTGCCATATTATCTAATGGTTGGATCTTTTCAGTTCATGTACCGCGGATGAAACCAACGGTTCTTATCAGCTTTGCTTAGATTACGTTGTTTCTCTTCTCGCCGGATGGCTGCTAAGGATTGAAACTATTAAAGGACCAGTTGTACTCCATTGCTTCTGAGTTTATCTCGCATCCACCGCCCATCCATCATATCATTTCAAGCGTTACGCGCGACTATCTCCTGGCTGAACCTTGAAATTTGCATCGGTATCTTCGCCCGGTAATTTTAGTATTTTCAGCCGTTGCTCCCTTTTTACTCATTATTTCCACTGCTATAAAATTTTTCAAGTCGTAAAAATAAAAAATTTTCATTTTAGTAATATGAAAAAGTGTTTAAAACTTTTAACTTACGATCCGAAACTACTTTTTTCTTCTCGAACTTCATTGCCAATATCTTATAATACCTCATTACGTTTATAGTTATCTAATGCGCCATTTTGTACCTTTAATGTTATTTAAGCGAGTTTGAACACTTAAAACGATTCCCCTGCACTCTGACCTACTTCTATTTTTATTTTAAAGATATGCTTTGCCATTTATTGAAATATTACACGCGGCCTTTTTTTTTATTAACGTTTATTCGAGCAATATTAAAAAACATTATTTAGAATGCCATTGAAGCATTGATTGTTTTAATTAAATTTCATCGCAAAGAAAAAGCACGCGTATAAAGTTTGCATCTTTTTAGCGCTCAATTTTTCCGATAAGCTTTATGAATAACCAACTTGTTGATTTATAATGAGATTTGTCAATCGATTAAAGTCTAAGCCAAACATTTCATTGTGCTCTTACGATGTATTATTATAAAATAGGAAGAACGATGGTTTCGTTACAAACGATGGACGATGTCGCTAAATTACAACTAATTCTAATAAATTTTATACAATGTCTCTAAAATGTTAATCCAAGAACCAGAATTATTCGAGTAAATTTCGAGTATTTCAAAATAAACGTATCATATCTATAATATCGTTACAGCTATACGTGTGTCAAAGTTTCCTCTCGACACGTACAGATCGACGTACTAGTAAATTTTTTAATTTTTAAACGAAAGTCAAACGGTAATGATCGCGCAGCCGAAATGCAAAGCAAACTAAAAATAAAATAAATGAAACGAGGAAACGCCGTACTGTACTTAACAAATGGATAAAGAGAACTTAATTTTTTAAATTAACCAATAACGTGGAGCTCGTCTCACACATTTAATCTTTTACGATAGCGTTTCGAGGTTATAGGCACTCGTAGCTTGAATTACTAACTGGTCTAAAGATTTGCTCTTATAGCGTACCTATGCTCACTATGGATGATAGAAATTTTTCTACTCGCATTCTACAAAGCCACTGGATTGGCATCTAGTCTTATTTGAAAATAAAATGAAATTGTAAAATCGATTCTCAATAGTCAACTACAGTTGATGTATGCATTGCCATTCTATAAACTTCGACTCATACAAGTTTATCGGCAAAGAATTTTTATTAGGCAAGTATCGGAAAACTGATTAATTTTATACAGCTATTTTCATTTTATTAATTATCTGTCTATGCCCGTATGAGAGCCAACACAAACGCCCACAAAAACACAAAAAATACGGGCATGCAAAAAGCTGTAACTAAATTTTAATTTTGTTAAACGGTTGTCAAACGTGGTATTATTAATCGACCAATAAGATAAGCGGCTAAACTATGAAGTATAAACTTTAACGTAAAAATAGTTTTTTAATACGCTATTTTTGGTTCGATTCGCCGAGGCTTGATTTTCAAAGCAATCAATTTTTATGGAAAACACGCGAGACGTGTGCAAGGTCAAAAGTTTCCATAAATTATCGATCGAACATTTTATGCAAAGTATAAAACCTTCGCAATTTCTAACAATGCCGAATAAAAGTAATTTTTTTCCGTATAACGTTACATTCCAAGTTTTCGTTCGTGTCACGCCTTTATTCTTGCTCGTTACTAATTGTTGGCTGTTTAGTCGACAAAGTTTTTCGCGCTGCGATGCAATTCTTCGCTTCTTAGGACGCAAAAGAAAATTCACGCATATTCCGTCACTACCTTCTCAATGAAATAACGAACGTAAAAAAGAATAAAGCTCGAAAAAAGTGATTCGTGCACACGAACGTGTAATTGGGTAGAAAAAGCTTGCCAGCGCTCGACATCTCTAACTAATCTTACAAACGCATTCACAGCTTTTGAGCAAACGTACTCTGCACAATTTGATCGGGTCTCCGTTTTTTCCAATAATAATAATCCAAGAATGAAATTAGATCGGCGCCGTTCCATTACGCGAGTCGGCACCAAAGCCGCAGCCCGGGTCTCCTTGGGAGAGCCCGAACCGGAAACATCAAAACATGGCAGACCCGCCGAGGCGTTCAAAAGTAGAAGTGCTGGAGGTTAGGGAGAACAAGAGACTTGAAAAAATGTGGCACATCAGAAGAACGGCTTATCAGAATAGTTAGTAATGGCGGGGCTGGAGCTTAGGAGGGCGTCGCAGCTGCCGCCGGCATCAGGGAATTAAGCGGTTTTAAACGCGCTTTGACACAAGCGTCGACACTTTGAAATATTCCTGGCCGCGATATTGCGCGCCGTGCCGTCTCTCTTTCTTTCCTCGGCGGGCTTTCATTTTTGCCCGTGAGACGGCTGGGGCAAATAAATTTCTCCCCTCCTCCTCCTCCTCCTCCTCCTGCTCCCGCTCGCACCGGCACTCGGCTGTTTCCGTAAAATTACACGTTCGCGCAAGTGCGCGCATTACGCAAGAGAATCCGAGCCGCGGCAACGATTCTTATTTTCATGAATATCTCATCGGCTGCGGCCGCCGCCCCAGGCAAAGCTCTCGAGGAAGACGTGGCGGCGGCAGCTGCTGCTGCTGCTGCTGCGAGCGCCTCTCCAGATCCGACTCCCGTAAGCGAGGGTCCAAACTCGTGCTCTCTTCGCTCGCCTGGCGGATGGTAGGGACGTACCGGAACATTGATTAAAATTGCAATCGCAGCACCAAGACCGCGAAATCCGATAAAAGCTCTCCGCTCGCTTTTTTCGGGACGCCGCTGCCGCCCTGCCCCACCTGCATCTCCACCACCTTTTGTCGCGTCGGACAAATCGGTCGGGCGGCTTTTGTCGAAGTCACGCCAAATCCATGCACTGCCTCTCCAACCTCTATTTCGCATTTTTATCGAATTTTCGCTTTCCTTCGTAATCGCTCAAAGGCAGCGCGACACCTTTCATTTCTCTGCTCGACGAAGAGCGCGTGCATCACTCGCGCCCCAATAACATTGCAATTACGGGTTCGTTAATCCGTCGTCGATTTTAGCCCCGCTTATTTAGTTTTCGCTCGCTCGTCCCCCACTCCTCGGAGAAGGAGCACATTGTTTCGAAAGTCGTCTCTCGGGCAAAGACACGAAGATCGCGCGAATCGATTCAGGTGAACTTGACGGGCATTCGTCTCGATCAAAGCGACTGAACGTCAACGGGGGCCATCGGTCTCGTGTCTTTGATTTGTCGGGCAAAGCATCGAGTCGCGCGGTTGCGGAAGCCGCGTCTTAAAAAATTGTCGCGCGATCGAGTGGCAAGGAACAATATGGAGGGGAAAAACGGTGGCCGCGTTGTCAACGTCCTCGGATTCGATCTAGAAATCAATGGATTTCCCGTCGCGTGCTTTTTCCCTTTTTCCATTTGGCGATTGAGAGCGTGGCATTCTTCTCGGTTTGAGCGATGATGTTCCTCTCCTTTTCGACTCGCGTTATCCGGGATACGACGCGCTCTACTATCGTCAACAGCCCACGGTAATATTTCTGTTTACCCTCGGCGTCTTGAAACTCCGCAGCTCGTGGATGCAACTTTCCGATAGTTGACCTTGCCATGCTTTCCCGCCCCGGCGGATTGCACAAGTGCAATCTAAATTTTTTTCGCGTTCCTAATTTGAGTTTTCGAAAGAAACTTTTTTAAGAAAAAACGTGGAGAAATACAGCGAGCAAAGTGTAAACTCGTGTTTTATTTTGGAATCTGGTTTCAGGAAGAGACATTTTGATCTTGCACGAGGTATGCGGGGGTGGTTACCCTCGTTGAAGGTTGCCGCGGCTTATGGGGCGCATCATCCACGGAGCACGCGAGTGAATAACGAAATAGCAATGTCAAATCCGCGCTTCGATTGCGCTTCGGTCGGTTGTCGAGAAGCTCTTCCCCACACGAACGCGCCCTGGACGGGGCACGCGCGTAGAGGAAACCAGACGGGGGAACCAATCAACTCGTTACACAGTGTCGCCGAGCGAAAGTGCTATCTCGTTTGCAGGGATGATTGTCTCGGATCGGCGCTCCAGCGCTCGACGGGATGCTCCTCTTTATCTCGAAAGTCTCGGAACCCGAAGGAGCAGCCAGGGCCATCCGAATAATGGAGCGCCTCGCACGCGGCTCCGGACCGAAGTTAGCGCCTACGCAGGAGGGAAGCGAGCGAACTATCGTTCCTCCGACTTGGTGCGGCCAGCGAGAAAAAGCGTCGACGTCAATGATTTATAGCGAGTAATAACGCCGCGGAATACGCCGTTGGGGTTGAGGGGGCGGCTCGTGCTCGATCGGGGGGTGACATCCCGGATGCCGAGACGCGCGTCGAAGGCGGCCCGATCGATCAAGTGGAACGAGCCCAGGCTGTAATTGTGTCTCTGCGCGGTATTTCGAGCGAATGTATTTATATTGCGCGAGTAGCGGGCCAATGGGCAGTCTGCGCGAGTCCACGGGTCCGCGCAGTTGCTGGAAGGAGGACTATCGAAGGGAAACTGCTCTATCAACCGCCGCAGCAGCCCCGGGTTGCCGAGATGGGTATCGGCCGGCGGAGGAAAAATAACGAGCAAGGCCGGCCGGACAGCACAAAGAAGCGCTAATAGATGGGCCGCATTAGCGGACAAGTGCATTTCTAGGGCGCGTGCGGTAACGTAATAACGGCGGAGGCATTGTGCGCCGGACGTGGACTGCGGCCGATCAGTCATCTGTACGCCCGACGAGCGCCGCCCGAGATAAGATAACCGCGTTGCCCGTTTCACCTCTCCATCGATTAGTCTTGCCATTTGCTGCTGGCCAGCGGAATCGGAGTTGTTTAACCTCGGGCCTGGGGCGCGCGTCGATATTTAGATTGGGATTGTCCCTCCGTCGCCTCCAGGGCCCCCTTTTCGCTACCACGGCCGGCTCGGCCCCTGCCCTCCGATCCCGAACATTTGCTAATTTCATTACCATTTTCGCTAATGAATAAGGAACAAAGGGAAAATGGCGCGAGCCGCGTTGCTTGTAGTAATCCCTCGTTTCGCTCTTACTTAGTAAGAGTGAGTAAACCCTTGGAAACTCGCTTATGAGTGTTCAGCGGCAACTTGTTGACACTGCCGTTTGACTTTCAGTTTTGTCTACATTTTTTTCCCTCTTTAATATTATCTTCGCTTTAACGCGATGTAATTTGAGTCACAGTGTGACGCTAAGTGTGTACGAAGCGATTATTAAACGGGAAAAGCTCGTTATTGTCTTGCAGACCCAAATTAGAAGCTCCTTACTGAAATGAAACGTAATTGTATTAGAAGCAAAATAAGATCCATTCCGTTTCATTGAAATGGAAACATGGAAAAGATGAAAAGGATGAAGCTTGAAGTTCAATTTATTCGATACCAAATGAAAGTTTTTCTACAGGTTTGCGTCATCACCTTTAAAGGGATAAGTTTGCAAACACTGTCTGTGACAAGTACCATTAACTTGGATTGGTTAATGGTAATTTCATACTGTTTAAGTAAGATCGACTGTTACTGACTTTATATTCAAACGTTGATAAATGTCGCATCATTCGTTCCGAAATAAAATTTCTCTCGAACGTTTGATTGAATGATCCGACCTTTTATACGATTGGATTATCATTTATCAAACGATATTCAACACCAAACTGTTTTTATTATTACTATGGATTACGCAACGGGCGATGCTACTTAATTTCAGTAATTTATTTGCGGTTGAATTTCAATAAATATCACGAGTATTGTTAAAAAAACATTATTAATAACAAATATTTAGCATTGTTGTTGCCGAGGATTCTGCAAATGAAAGGAAAAATTGATAACGACGAATAAATTCGAACTGATAAGATCAGTTTCTTGAGAAATACTGATTTTTCTAGTACTTGTAAGTGATCGGCGAGTTAAAGTTCGCGCTACGTTTCCTCGTTTATAATAAAAAAAGTAAAACTAAATGATTAAATAACATAAAGTCGGTGTACTCATGCGATAAAGCTGTGGGTTATTTAATGCACTCGAACGAACGACGACCAGAAATGTTATATTCGCGCGATAAATCACTCGCAAAAAAACAAACAAAGGTAAGTTACTGGGTCATAGTGACTCGAAAATTACGATATTTCGAACGCGCGGCTCCGCTCGTCTCACAAGAAGTTGTTATTAAGATGTCCGCTCAGTCGTCCGTCAAGTTTACTCGCGTTCGCAAGATCGATTTGTCGCGGCTCTGGAGCAGCAGAATTTCCACGAGAATTTCGCGCTAGACGTCGGCATTGGCAACCACACGAACGCGCGCGCGTTTATTAAAAAAACTAAAAGCGCAAATTTCCGTTACTTAATGGCAATTACGCGTAGGGCGCCCGTTCCCTTTAATCATGCCCAACGATTTGCGAGAAAGGGAGACTTGCGAGATTCCCGATCGAGGCGAATGGGCGATGGCGGGGGGGGGGAGGAGACCGAGCAACCTTGTGTGTAAGGATGGAGAGCCGATGCGGGATCGGGCAACCGATCCCGCGAGGGAAAGGAAGGTGTAACGAGAGCAGAAGAACGAGCGTCGAGGGCCGGAGAAAGGCCACGAGGTGCCCCTTGCGTATCCTGCAACCCGCACGACTCGCGAATATTTCAGCAAGACTCGATCGAACGCTTCCTGCCGAACGGGGGGGGACGGGGATTGCCGAGCGTGCGAAACGAGAAGCACAGACCCCGAGGCACGTGGGAGAAACGGGAAGATCTGCAAAAGTAAAATTCTCATCCGCAGTCCTGCGCTTTTTCCGAAAAATACGAAAAAATGCATTACATACGCCGGCGCATTCCGTTTTCGCCGAGTCGCATAAACACGCGTAATGTTTCCCAATACCGCTTTGCCTACGTCGTGCGCCAACAGCCTCGCGCGTAATACTTTTCTCCCGAGCCTCTCTACACGTATACGCGTAATCTCGTTTACTTTACACGCTTGTCGATGTAAAAGTCGCATTACGCTTTCTTTTTAAATCTATGCGCGGGTCTTCTTTAGAACCGTTAAATGCGCGAAACTCACGCATTGCCCGTACGGACACGACTGTACACGACACAGTGCTTATGTCGCACGTAGGAATGTATTCGCCCGCAGGATCTGCTGCGGCGCTCCGGGAATTAAAGATAAAATTCCTCCGGATCTCGCGCGAGCGAAAGCGAAAAAGAAGCGAGAAGCGTTTCCGTGGCGTGTGGAGAACACAGTGACGGGACTTTGTGGTTATCGGGTGCGAAAATCGGAGCGTCATGGACGAGACGCGGAATTGTTCGGCCCCGTCTAGTAATAAAGGCGCGCGTTATATCGAGGGGGAGGCATGGAAAACGTGACACCGGGCCCCGCGATGTACGGCGTCGCCGCTGTCGCCTCGAGGTTCGAGGTTAAGGAGGTTAGGTTGACTGGTGGACGCGCGCCTGGTCGCCATGACGCCGCCGCTGCCGCCGCCGGGCGGGCGGTCGGAGAGGGGGTCGGGCGCGCACGGCTCGTCGTCGCGACGCTCTCCGACAGTTCGACAACGCGCGCCAGTCTCGCTTGGCTCTTGAGTCGCGTCGCGCTTATTAACACGGCTTTCACGGACGAGGGGCGTGCGTGCGCGTAAACCTCGACGAGCCTTGTGCCATCCGGATACCGGGAATCGGCGCCCGGTGCGCACGCAGTGAGAAATCGCCCCGACTGTGCCGGCGATTGTGAATGTTCATCGGCGAGAAGTGCGCGGCCCTGTTTCACCCGAAGATTCGAATCTTCGCGCCCGTCGCCCGGTTACACTCGCTTTGTCTCGCTCTACTGTCTTGCTGCGACGGTTCTTCTCCCGCGTCTTGCTGTTGTGTGTGCGCTGGAGTTCGCAAGATAATAAAAGTGTGCACAAGTGTATTGGTATCTCGGATACGGCGCTGCCCAGAAGACAAGATGGCAAGCAGATTGTGAGGTTGGTGTTTTTTTTTATTTAAAAAAAAAAAATACCTCGAAAAACAACAACAAGCGAACGTTCGATTGTACGAGAGTTGGCTTTGCTCGTTATACTTTCCCACCGGCTTCACTAGCCACCCAGTCCAAGTGGCCGAAAGGGTAAAATAAAAGCAAAAGAGAAACGCGGGAGTTTTTTCTGCCGGGCTTCGATAGAGCACGAGTAAAAAAGGGTATTTCGCGATCGTCCGTTGAAGCGCAAACACCGATTCTTTAGAAACCCGATTCGCAGAAGTCCCGCGTATCTACCTCTTCTACTTTCCACTTTTGAGGCTTTTGAGGTTATGCCGCCAATCATTGGTTTGTTTTCGTCTGGTTCAACTCTCGTCTCTGGAACCGCCTGTTCTTTTACGCTCGATGCACGTGCGGAAAAGCCACAAGGCTGCGACTGTTAATCCCTTCTGCTCTCGAAAATGATTAATGCTCGAGGAGATTTTTTACTCGTTACGGTTGGACACGGCTCGTCGCTCGGGGCCAAAGTGACGTCGGCGCTGCGTGAATTTTTAAATTTGGTGACAATTCATCTGTTTGCGAGTTTCGCAACGACACTCGCGACAATGAGAACGAATTATTTCTAAAAAGATTTTTAAAAGTTTTCTCGCGTCTCGCATAAACACAAAGCTCCTGTGATTCTATTTTTCAAAAGGTTGTTTGCTTGTACTGCAATCTTGCGCGTTTGCTAATGGCGGAGAAAAGTAAACAAGCGCATTGCTTTACGACGAATTTTAATAGTCCTCGGTTACATAAAGTATTCTTCAAAGACGAAAAATACAGTCATTAATTTGATGAGAAAGTTGTAATTCAGTGCCGCCGAGCGACCAGTCGTAGGATAAATCACAAGTTTGAAAAACTCATCTCGAATTTTATAGTCAAGTGCACGACTAAATTGGGACTGCTTCAGCAGTCGGTGATTGGGTCTTCCTAAAAACATTTAACAATTAGTTTCGTAAACCAGTTTTCGGTTATCGCGTCGCACACACCAAAATAATGGTGAAATTGCTTTTAAAAGGTGGAAGGTAAATAGAAAAGCCAGAGTTAGCGGGACAAACGTAAAAGTGATCTCATGAGCAGTAAATTTCGCACTTTTTAGTTCTGCGAATTGTGCGACTCGAGCCTCGTTCTCGCCCTTAGTCGGAGAAAATTCCGCAACGGAGTCGCGCTCGCGAGTCGCATGCTAATAGTCCGCAGCAGCAAGTGTGAGATCGGATCGAGAGTTGTTTGCTTGGCCGTTGCCGTCATCACCTGCCTTTTGTCTCGATCGCGCGTTCTTCTTCATCATCATCGTTTTCCCGTGTATTGGTTTTCCTTTTTTGAATCTTTTGTCGCGCACAGCTGAATTCGAAATCAGCGACACGTCCAAGGGGCCAGACAGACACGCTGCATCGTGTCCTCTCGCCGAGGAGACGCACTCGATTAAAGTCCCCCGCGGGTTGAACGAACCTCGGGGGCGGCGGGGGCAGGACAAGATTTGATTAATGGACGCTGGCGTCGATCGCTCAATGCGTCTTATCTTGGAAAAAGCCGCGTCGCCGATGCTCCGCGGTCGCTCTACAGATAATAATCCTCGCTCGCAGAGTGTCGCTCGTTTCGGAAAATCTTCCACTTGGGTTTCCATTAAAGTGTGACCAGCACTTTGAGCCGAGGCAAAAAAGAAGAATGCGCGTAAAAAAGAGAAAAGTGAAAAGGGCATCGGGGCCGATCAGCGCGAGTTTCTTCGAATTTGACCGTGAAAATTCAATTGCCTCCCTTCCACCCGCGGCAATGCCCTTCGTTCAATGCCCTTCGTCCTTTTAAATGCGATTGTTTCTCCATCCTATTACCGAGAACGAGTTTGGCTATTCACCGAGAAAACCAGTTCCCGATATTTTTCAGCGCCGCCGCCGGTACTCGTGGCATGAAAAAAAAATGTCGAGAAAAGACGCGTCCTGTCGGCGGAATCCGACGTAAAGATGGGAAGAAAAAGACGGCGACGCCGGTGGAACACGCGAGAAAATCACCTACGGTCACGTGAGAGAGAGGGAGAGCGATACTACGCTTCTTTATTTTATCAAATTCAATAATTGTAAGTTGCAGTGGAGGCTCGCTATCGTCTCACCCTCCTCGACGTTGTTCATAATCTTCCTCATCCGCGTCGGCTATTTATAAAATTGCAGATTTTTAAGTTTTTTCAACTCGCCGCTCAACAAAGAGAGCATTTCTTGCTGTTGTTTTACCGTCGAGTCTACTGGTAATGGCGAAGCCAATAAAACTGCCAATTTTTACCGCACCCACTCGGGGCCGGGGCAACTTGTTGGGAAGCGCATTTTCAATTTTCGCGAGGCCTCGCTCCAAATAAATGAATAAATCAAATGTGCATTAATAATGGAGCGGCTCAATTGAAAATGCATACTAATTTTTATAACGGTACTCGAGAATCGTACGCGAACATTAGTAATGCAAGAATAAACATGCTGCTAGTCGCAATGATACATCACACAAGTTGGGCTTATCGATTCGATTGTATCGGTTTCGGTAGTAAATACGCGCAATTATAATTTTAATGCGTGAATTACTCTTGCCAGAAAAGTGCGCCCGGCTGGCTGAGCCCTGCGCATTCCTCGCTGGAGCCACATAAGGCAAACAAGCCGTGACCTTTTACTCATTGTTCAATAATAATAATAACCGTATTCGATAAAAAAGGAAGGGAAAAGAACGCTGTCGGTAAATAGAAGCCGAAAGACAAACAGTAAAACACGAGCGCCTCGACGTCCTCCTCGGAGCGTTCGAGGTTAGACCAGAAGAGAGACGCGGACAGCGGCGCTCGCTCGTTAAGTATTTTCTTTTACTTCTCCACATGGATAAATCTAGTTAATTTTTATGCGCTGCCAAAGCTCGATAAGCGACGGAGGCTGATAAGCATAAAATACGGGAAGATAGGTTAGCGTAATTAATTACGTAGATTCGAAGTCGTATCTCGGGGAATATAATGTATTTGTCGGGCGCAGCACTCGAATGCTCCGCTCCTCCACTCCGCCTCTGCCGCGCTTGAACGGGGAAAGAGACGCTGCCAGGCGGCCAGACCGGACTGTCTGCGACGCTAATAAAGCACGCGATGGAGGAGAGCGAAGAAAAGAGGAAAGAGTTGCGAGCAAAGGCGTCGTCGTCAGTGAGAAAGAATGCACAAAGTGCTTTTGGCGTTCGCGCGCGCGCACGCGGCCACGCGCGTTCCTCTTCGCGGCTAGGCGTGTCTTATCGCGCTTTATCTCTTTTTTGCGTCGAGGCACGCGGGTGAGCGAGGAATCTCCTTCCGTAACTGTTGCTTCGCGTATATAAATGCATCGGCGCGCGGCCTGGAGTCGTCGTCGCCGTCGCCGTCGCCGTCGTCGTCGTCGCGAGTCGCCCCGGCCACGCGCCAACGCTATCGCGCGCTCTATATCTATATTTACGCGGACGCGCGCGTATTTCTGGAAAAGGCTTTCGGAAGCTCATCACCGCGCGCTGCGACACGCATTACCAGTGGCCCCGAGCGTCTGCCCCCGCCTCGGCCCCGCTCACCCCCCGCTTGACCGCGGCACAACACCTCGGCAACTTTCTCTTTGTTTCGTGGAACGAGCTCGTACAAGCGCCTCGACGCGACGCGAGGGCCGCAAAATTTTTAATTTCGTTTGAAAATACGCCCGACGCTCCTCTAGTAGCCGGCGCTGCGTCTCCATTCATAAACGGCCCCGCGTGCTAATAATATATTCATTATGCACACTTCAAATTTTTTATTGCGCTCGCGGTAAGTGCGAAAAATGCGGCAACACACGTTTTATCATCGCGTCCTGGCCCTAAATCTTGTTTATGTCGAAAACCTTCGGCTTAATTATATCATTGAATACCAAATTAACGAGTACTTATACTTCAAAGCGCGTTGTCGTCGTTTGTTAATAATGCCGGTGTTTGAACGGGAAACCGCCGACTTTTGTAAGCGATGCATCGGGCCAATCGATTTGTCGCGCTCCTCCCACGCACTCGGACTTATGGTCAATCGATCGATAACAAAGAAACAAATTCGCCCAAAGATATCGCGTCGCCGTTGAACGAGTTCTGGAAGCGCAGAGCTGAATCGTTAAATTTCCTTCCACATTTATAAAAATATTGCTGGATGGTACTTAACGAAATGCGAATGCCTTCAAGAACAAAGCGAGTGCTCGCTCTTTCTTCCCTCTCTCTCGAATTTCGATGTGGGAATCTCGTTTCGAAAAAACGCTCCGGCAGTGCTAGTTAAGGAAATATATTGGTGCTTTAACAAAAATTAAATACACACCATCTCGGGACGGACGAATAAATTTCGCGCAAATGCACTTCTTCTATTACAACTTATATTTGCCTTCGTTGCGAGAACTTGGCGTTCAAAGGCTTTAATAACACGCGCTAACACTCGAGACCGATTTCTGTTGTCCATTACAGCCTTCGATGGGCGTATCGCCTTATTACCTTTAATGCCCCACAAGACTCGTGGTATTCGCGCGCGCGCTTAAGTCGATAAAATACAGCGGTGGTCTTTCGCAAAAATACAGGAGGCTTCCGTTCGTAAGCGTCACTGCGCGATGATATTGGCCCTCGTTATCCGCGTCACCGCCTCGATCCTTGAACGCGCGTCGTTTTGCTCGCGGCGAGAAAAGCCAAGTCCAGCCGAAGAGGGCAATTTTTGATTTCCGTGGCGCTTTCACGGCTGGGAGTGCGCTTGAAAAATGTGGACGTTGGGAGCGCAACGCTCGGTTGTCTCGCGCGATTAAACACTCGACGTGTTAGCTATTAGCGCGGTGAATCACGTCTGAATATGTATAAGCAAATTATAAATAAGTCCTTTGCGAGCGCCTCCCGAGCGCGACAGTTTTGGAAGCACTTAAGCGGTCCGAGTCGTGCTGCTTGCAGTGGATGCGGCGCTCGAGGAGTGCGAGAGCGACGGCCCGCGACAGAATTTGCATTATAAAAGCCAGCGGGAGCAACGACGCGCGTATAAGCTTTCGGCCGGCATTTCACGGATTCGGCGTCCATTCAAAAACGCGCGTTCGCTCAACCCGATCCGCGATGACGGTGCACTATAGCCTCCATTTTCTCTCTCTCTTTCTCTCTGTCGCGCACGCGCACAGACGCAGTCGCTGCTTCGGAGCCATCCAGCATCGGTAAGTCGATCGCGTCTGGCGATTAAGCGCGAGAGATGAAAGGTCCGTTGGCTCGTTCAAACTCAAAGTTGAACCTTTTTTCTAACGGAGTCGCGCGAGTGGGCGACCGGCGCTGGTGGTGGCTCAAGTTGTTCGCGCTCCAGTTGCGGCTCCTCCGAAGGCTTGTTTACACGATCGCCCGGCGATACTCGCGTTGAATATTCATCGTGGGACGCGCCGGCCGTGTGCTCGGTAACAAGGCACAACCACCGAGGGGGGGGGAGAGAAAAGGCTCCGCAGGATGGATAGACCGGCTATAAATATAGGGTCGGGAGAAAGAATGAGAAGTGGTGCGCGAGGAACGAGCCCTAAAATTAGAAGAGCGAGGCGCGTGCGACGACGCGTACGAGGATGCGCGTCTACATACTAGGAAACTAGAACCAAAAGTGGATTACAGGAGATGCAGAGAAAGCGAAAAGAGAGAGAGAGAGAGAGAAAAGGAGAGGCTCGTGTCAGCTGTTGGTCGATAGCAATTCAGGGAAACAACGCCTCCCTCGGTTCAGGCTCGAGCTGCAGCTCCGGCTCCGGCTTCAGCTCCAGCTTCAGATTCAGCTCCGACCTTCCACTTTTTTCCCTGTTCCGGCGACGCTTTTACGCGCCGATTTGCTCTCTCTCTCTCTTATTCTTATTTCTTCAGCAGCCGTCAGCCGTTTACGAGCAATCCGAGAGCAGCGACCTATCGCACAAAGGGCTTTACGGCTTCGACACCGCTTCCCTCCTCCCCGTACAACTATATACGCGTTTACAACGCCTATTGCTGGCTGGCCTAGGCCTTGTAGCAGGTCGCTCATACCTCATCATAATCGGCCCGAAGCTCGAATTGTCCGAACTGCTCTCGCTCGGCCCCTCGCCCCCTGCCCTTCGGTATTCCGCGCGTTTGCTAATAGGGTCGAGGATGTCGTCTTTGCGGGCCCTCTGCCCGGAGAGGGGGGCGCGATCGATGTCGCCCAAGCCGGAAGAAAATAGCCGAGCAGAAACCGAAGTCGCGGATTTTCGCCGACGAGCGCTTTGATTAATCGGACAGACGCAGATTTTGACTAAAAAATCTCCCACAAAAGGCTCCGAAACGTTGGCAGGCACTCGAGTTGCGATGCGCGCACGCGGAGCTGCTCGTGCGTCCGAAGGTTGCCGGCGCAAAGATGGCTGGTGCGGGGAGTGCGGGGAAGGCAGGCAGCAGGCGACTCGGATTTAATGGCCGCTGCCGACGGCCTGCGGGGCCTCGGGAAGGATCAGCCTCGGCACAGCGGCACCTCTCGTCCTCCTGCCCGTTATAACCGCGGCACAAACACGCAGCCGTACCGCTCTACCTGAACACCTTCCTTCCCTTTCTCTCTCTCTCTCTCTCTCTCTCTCCTCTCCTTTTCGCCGGCCCTCAGGACAAACTGTATACGCTCAACACTACATAGCGCAAGTATACACTGCGCATATAATACGTATTATATTATCGGCTGTTCCGAGAGCGCACTTTTGTGTTGGTAACGCTCCGTCGGCTCGAGCGAAAGCGTAAAGTTGCTCGCCCAAGTCAAATCGACGACTATTCCCACCCGTGTTTGTTCTCGCAAACGCGACAACCCAGCGAGAGAGAAGGAGAGAGACGGAGAGTTTTCGTGGACCCCGAGCGGACAATCGCTGCGATCACCAGTGCGCTACATTTTTCCGTCCGCCTCGGTCAGTCGGCATTTTTTTGTTCTTCGAGACACCTAGTGACAGAAAAATGCTCTTCGACTCCCGCGACAAAGTGTCAAACGCGAGAATTATTGCCTCCGTAATTAATTTGCGCTCGAAGCGACTCTGGCTACGTCTTGGGCCCGGTGTCTTCGAGGACGCGTTCGCTTCTGAGCGAGCGCGACTCGACCTTTAAACGACGGCCAGGGATTCGTTATGAATGAACCGCTTTTTTGCGACACCGACGCTCGTTGCAGTGTTTCCTGCTTTTTTAAATAGTACAACCTCTGTCTGCGTGTAACGCGTCGGCAACCTAAGAACCGTATCGATGAGCGATACGCGACAAATTTATTAATTTGCGGGAAACATCTTAAGTCATTCGAGAGATTGGAATAGCCAGCGCGATACGAGACGAAAGTTAAGCCAAACAACGTGAATTATTGAGCTGGAGGATAAAAAAATTTCTGTTTCGGTCGCTGCCTTTGGGGAGCGAGGGAGGCACCGCACCGTCACCATTCAGCGATTGCAGTGCTCGTATTTTTGCTGGTACGCATTCGCGTACGACAAGGTTTGGGTCGCAAAAACGAACACGAGAACGCGCAAGCGCAAAAGACCTCACTTATGAGCACTTGATTGTTTTTCCTTTGCAATTGCACGTACGCTGCAAGGAAATTATTGACAATTTTCGTTCGGTAATTCGACAGGTTAAAAATGGGAACAATGCGCGAGATTATTTTTAATGGGGGCCGTTGCGTGCGCATGTACGCGTGTATGTACACGTGCAACATTCTCCAGAGGTACCGTCGTGTACTCGGATTTTTCCTGCGAGCGCTCCAATAAATTTAGAATAGTATCTCGGCATAGCAAAAATGAAGAGGTACACAGGGGATAAACAAGATCTCGGCTGCCTCGAGGAAATGAAAACTGCGACACGATTAAAATGATACTACGAATCTGAGATATACAAGATACTTGGACCAGATTATGTGACAAATGTGATTCATTGTAAACAGTCGAAACGCGCGGCCTCCTATAAATCACTGGATATTTATATTTCCGAGCAACTATTTTGCTTTTTAATTAAATCCTATCTTCGAATGGCAGTTTTCAGCTTTTCAAAGCCGAGGCTCGCATTAAACACGTTATTAAAATGAACGAGTCCGGAATAAACACTTGTCGGACTCATTTAATCTCGGGCTCTGGCACTCGGTCTCGGGTCTCCGGTCTCCGGTCTCCGCCCTCCCCAGTGACTCCTCCGCTTTTCGCGCATTAATCCCGTCTTTGCACATCCTGATTATATATCCCGAAAACTCAAACGAGTGTTTAACTTTCCTTCTCGTTTGGACGTTTAATTTCCTGCGTGCCGGAGCAGCGGCGCGTCTTAGCGTCGGCGAGTCCGCGAGCGCGCGCTCGCCGGCAGATAAACGGATAAAGGGGACGACGCGACCGGGAGGAAAGCCGCGCCTCGGTGCTAACCGCGCGCCAAATACGCATTCAATGTAAATGCGTAACGTAGGCGTTACGTGTTATTCTCAGGGGCGTTAATCAAACGGGGGCAGGACGATAAGCTCGGCTGCTTTGTAGCGCGAGCGCGCGCCGACCCATTAAACTCATTAAATGCCCAAATGTCCGCAGCGCACCTGCGTGTAGCTGCGGTCGGGCGACGTTTTCCCGCGCGCTTTTCTCTCCCAACGCCCTTGCCCCTTCCCCGGCTGCGAGCGGCGCAAGCCAAGAGCACGCGAGCCGCGCTCGAAACGTGTCGATCGACGAGCTGCGCGGGAATCGGTCACTGGTCACTGCTCGGTGCTCGCCGCTCCCCCTGCCACCCCCAGCCCCCTCCGCGCTAACGAATGCTATTTTTAACCGCCTTCTCGCGCGAATAGGCCTGCGAGGACCCGAACACCGTAAATTAGGGCTTTCAGCGAAGCGATAAATCGATCGTGCGTAGGTGGATGGAAACGAGACGCGGTCCGGGCTAATTTTCGCGAATCACGCCAAGCGCGTAGGTGTAAATTGCACGCTTGGCGCTGCCCGCGCAGGGCGAGGACTGGGGAAGCCTCGAAGTTTTTTGCTATTGCATCGAGTATTGCACCGTCCGCTAAATCCGATCAAAGCCTTAATCCCGCTAACTTCCTGATTCTATCTTACCGATTTGTGATATCCGGACGTCTTGCGAGCGAACGGGGATCGGCTCGCCGGTGCAATTTTTTCATTTCAGCGACTTCCTTTGACGACGAGTGATGCCGAAATAAGCGTCCGCGTCGTTGTTTATAAAAACAGTAATGTTTTGTGCAAACGGAGCTTACGGATAAATTCGAGGAACATAAAAGTAAACGCTGCAGCTATAAATTTCCAAAAAATGTTCCTACAAAAAGAACGATGTTCGGTAAAGGACGTAAAAGAAAGCAGAAAGTAAGACGGACTACGCGTACAAAAGACTCGGTATACAATATATTCAATGTCTGAGGAGGCTCTTCGCGTTATTCGCGTTTCTATTGGCCTACAGCAGCTTTTTTCTTTGCAGCCTTGAACCGGGGTGAAATTGTTCTTGCCATCTTACCACCTCTAACTGCTTTCGCCTTCTCTCCTCCACCGTTCTCGCTCGCTCACCTCTTCTTGTACTCGTGTTTTCTTGTTTTATATATAAGTTGAGCGTTTTGTTGCCACTCCAAATTCACGTTGTTGCTTTTTTTGTCTTTGACCCGACGCATCAAACTGGGGAAATGTGCAGGAATAAAATTTTTATCGAATCATTCACCTCCCCAGTCGGGAGTTTTGCATCCTGCGCGTTTAAATGGCAAGGGTTTCCTGCATTTTTCATTCAAGTTTCGACAGAAGTTGATATTTTAATTAATGCGCGAGGACGATGGCAGCGATTCCTCGTGCGCAGTCTCTGCGCTCGTCGTATCGAGTGTCTACGAATAGAGCGATGCTCTACCGAAAAGATACCCTATCGAATTACGCTTAATTTCATTCTACCTTCGCCGAAACAATCGTCGAGCGCAAAGTGCTACCACGAGAAAAAGTAGTAAAACTCAAATTAAGATTTATGAAGCGTATGAAGTTACTTGTGAAGATTTTTTAGGAAATGAGAGTTTCAGAGGCGAAGCGCAAGAAACAGAAACGGAGACGAGTAAAAAGGCACGTGCGTTCGAAAAATGCTACGCGCATTTAAACAGAAGGTGAAAAGATAAAGAAAATTTAAATGAGATTTATCGAGGAATATTTGAGAAGTAGAAGGGCGCCGTCGACCCGATTTTGCCACAATATGACTTCAACGTAATGAAAATCTTTTATGCCCGTCGGTTCTTGTAATAAAGAATCTCCTCAGAAGCAGCGGAATTAAAAGTGATAATTGAAATACTCTCCGAAGGAATAACGATAACGCCACCTTCGCGCCGGAAGTTCGAGTCGGCGGCGGCGGAAAATCTACGGTTAAAATTAGAGTCAAACCAACTACCGCGCAGCGCGTCTTTCACCGTCCCAGAAGCTCGGGGAACCTGCGGATTCGCCTCTGGGCCTTTACCCGGGCGTATCGCGTGCGAGCACGCCGAGGACGCAGCTGTCGAGCTGCTGTAATAAGCCCAGCTAATTTGCACTTGGACAACACGAGGAGGTCCCTGCTAATCACTCGCCTCCTCCTCCTCCTCCTCCTCCTCCTCCCCTTCTCCTTCAACATTGGTTATTTATCCCTTTAATCTTGGCACTTGGCTCGTTCTTTCTCTCGCACCTTCTCCTCTCGCTTACAGCATTCGACTCGGCGGCAGCGCATCGATATCGATTGTTTTTCTTTCATTTTATTCCCTTATCTCGGCTTCCAGGCACTGCAGGGAGCTCGAGGACAGAGCCGTCGGTGGTTCCTCAGTAACCCGAGTAACCCGAGCCGACGGAGGTAATGAAATCTCGCCACGGAGACAAACTAACTCGACGCGGCCGGAAGGAGATTATACAATCGCGGCGACAAAGTGCATCGAGCGAATTTCCTCGTTACCGATTTTTCTCCGGACGAGGAGTAGGAGGAGGAGGAGGAGGAGGAGGATTGCCGAACGCCGGGACGCGACGCTTAATTGAGAAATTTCACATGAGCGCGGAGGAGCGGGAGGGGGGGCCTCTAATCGGAAGAAGGGCAATCGCCATCGCTCCGGATTCCGAGTAGAAAAGTTAAGGAAGGACGATAAATAATGACGGCATCGATGAGGAATCCGTTCCTCGCGGTGGCGCACATGCGTACACTCGTACGCAGCGGCGGCGGCGGCGGCGTCTGCGAGCAAAGAGAGAAGCGAAGAAAGAGAAGAAGCTGGCCATTGGCCGCCGCTACACATCACGCTCGACTGGCAATCTAGCGTCATTACGAGCATTACGGAGCTCGTTAGCCTCATTTAAATTCACGAAGCCCCAGGCTCGCTCGCCTGTGCGGCTCGGAAGGGAAACGAACGCGCGAGAGAGCGAGAGGGAGCGAACTG
Source organism: Platyscapa corneri (assembly GCA_018907185.1). Classification (NCBI taxonomy): domain Eukaryota; kingdom Metazoa; phylum Arthropoda; class Insecta; order Hymenoptera; family Agaonidae; genus Platyscapa; species Platyscapa corneri. The sequence goes on along the minus strand of JACCHW010000025.1, from coordinate 2,031,015 downwards.
CCTACGCTCGTTGCGAGAGCTGCAGAGGCCCATCCTTGATCTCGCCTATGCACTTCCTTCTGCAGCGTCTAGCATCGGCCTTTTCTCGGGCGTCGAAAAAGTTTTACGACAAAAAACCCGGCCTCTTTCACTCGTGCTCCTCGCTTGATTTGCAGGCTCTAGCTTTTTTATCCAGCGCCGGGGAAAGCGCCAATTCTTCGATCGGTAGCTTTGCGAACGTTGTCTGGGGAAAAGTGCTGTCGTAAATTGTAGGAATTTACAAGCTCGATTAGTTGAATGGATATCGGCAGAGAACGATACAAATCGCGAACCTTTTTCTGCATATGAATTGAATTTCTATTTCCTTCGTAACGGCAGTGTGTAAGGTGTCGACGAATCGCTTGTCGTTTCAATCCTGCCTCGCCTCGACTCTTATTGCTTGTTTTTCCACGATTTTCAATGCACAGTTATTGGAAGGTTCTCTTAATAAAATGCCCCAGTCAAAGAAGTTGTGGTTTGATGAAAAGGCGGGGGAACAGCCTTAATTTTCCAGATCGTAAACGTTGGCGTGGAAAGTATTTTTTTTTTTAAGTCGGCACACGTATTCTTAGTGTGGTTATGCGTGTCCACCCAACTGGACGTAACTTACATTTGATGTGTGTAATTGTCGGATGCAACGAACATTTGTTATAATCTGTGCTTCCCCCCTTGCTCCGTCATTTTTATCGTCTAATTATGCAATTTTAAAACTTTTCTTAAACGTGAAAAAATTAAATTAAAATAGATCTGATCGATGATTAGAAGATGGTCTAACAACCCACGTGGAAAGTGGGAGAAGCTGGGAAATTTATTACCAATTGACCAGTCATTGCGGAAGTTATCGAAGAAATTGGTATTTCGCATGATTCATGCAATGTAAGCTGCGCTTATCTCTTATCTATGAAACGAATGCGAAATTTGTTATATAAAATTGTTGATTTAGCGTAGATGATTAAGCGATTGCGAAAGTTTTTATAAAAATACTTATTGGAAACCTGTGGAATCCAAAATTAATTCGGCTCAGGAGCAAAAGCTTGTGTTCAAAAGAAGAAGTTCCAATGGTGCCGATGAAACATCTGCGGTCACGATTGAAACAACCGGCGAGTTTTTAATCAAATATTGTAGACCCATTTTTATTTTCCATGATCGTAGTGCGTCCATCAATAGTGTGAATACGAGAAATATAAATATTCATTATTTTATGCGATTGGCGAAGTCTTTTGCAGAAAAAAATAATTATACTTACGAATGAGTAATTTATGAAAATTGCATCATGATAATGCATCAACTCAACTGCCAATATTTTCTCAAGATTATTCAGTTACAAAAAACCGTGGCGATACATGGCTTATGTAATTTTTTTCTATTTCCAAGAATAGAGTAAACTAAGAATAGACAATAATTTACAACCGTTATTAGCATTAAAAAACGTGGTTGAACGAAGCAAAAATTATAGCAGAAAATGCATTCCAGAAATTTTTCAAAGCTTAGATAAGACTGATATAATTGATTTGTGTCTTGGACGAATACAAAAATAAGGAAGACCGTACGAAGGAAGATAAATAGTATACATTTTTTTCACTGCGTGAAAATTGCATGGATTTCTGATTAAATTTCTCATAGAAGTCGTTACGCGCAAATATATTTCTCTTAATCCGAACTAAGCGAGATGCCCTTTTTTAAATCCGTATCTCGAATTGTTTCATTGAAAACTGCGCAAACCTTGTAATACATAAGCTATTTTATCAGCAAAAACATAAATTTTAACGTCGAAAATAATGTTTACGGTGCGGATACGTGTATTTCAACGCACAAATGCAGTCTTTTGTCGCGTTGCGATAAGTCTTTTCCATTTCTTTAAAATACCGCTTGTAATTAAAAACATAATTACACAACAGTGGGCGTACTCGCGTTGTAGCTTTATTAGTAAAAATGCATCGAACAATTAATTTGGACTCTGGCAAAATAATGAAAACGCAGTCGCTTGCATTCGAAGTTGTTACACGCGAAACTTGATAAAATTTATGAAATAAATCAGTCTTTGGTGCTAACTTGTCTGAAAAACTCGTCGAATAATCACGTTTTAATAGTTAAATTTGTGTCGATAATACGAACGTTGTACATCACCAGAATATAAAACGAGCCAAGGGCCTTTTAACGAACTAAAACTTGCAGTTGCCAACGGGCGGCTGCTGTTGCTGCTGCTGCTGCTGCGGGGCTTTTGTAACAACTTTGGCTGTTGCGGCGGTTTGCTTTGACTCGTAACACTGGATTGCCACTCTCGTTTTCTTCGGAGCCGCTCCTCGTTGGAACAAGTGTAAAGCTTTTAATGAAATAACAATACCGTTATTTTGTTGCAAAAAGCGAGTCGAGAGCCGTTCTAAACGATACACCCACTCGGCTCGGAGGAGCATTTTTGTTTTGCAAAACGTCCGAATGGAGAACAAGCAAGTTTTCCCGTTGAGAAAAGTCGAGGGAAAAGAGCACGCGGAAGACGGCGAGAAAATAGGTGGTGTCCGAAGCAGCGACAGCAGCAGCAGCAGCAGCAGCAGCAGCAGCAGCAGCTTCTTTTAAAACCGGAGTCGCTCTCTCGCTCTCGCTCTCAGAGGCTTTCATTGTTCGACTCGTCGGACTCGGAGGGCTTCGATTGGTCAGTAGCCTCTTCAATTTACTTCCCCGCCAATGACCAATAAGTGGGTGGACGAGCGTGAGCGAGGAGAAGAAGAGCGAGAGCGCCAAGTAGGAAAGGAATAAAAAAGGGAACAGAGGCAGCACAGCACACGCGTGCGATGGAAGGGAGAATGCAGGCAGCCAGGCAGGCTCCTCGTTAAAGGGTCCGACAAAAAATCCAGGAACAACGCGGAAACCGAAGGGAATCCTAACCATCTGCTCACTTTTCTCGAGAATTGTTTCTATTGCTCGCGCGTATTATGTTATTGCCAAGTAAAAGCGAATGTACGTGCGCATCGGGAAGCTCGGTTTAAATACTCGAGCCGCTGAATCTTCAGGTTGGAAACGTTCGAGAGTTGCCCCCGCCTGTCTCTGCTCGCGTTCTTCGGCGAAGCCAAGCTTTCGTTTCGAGTGCATTCCCGGCGATGCGGATTCCAACTCCGACTAACTGTTGAAAACAATATTAACACTAATCTTCGTTATTTAGTCTGCGCGGCTTTAATTGTACTATATTGCGAGCGACTGAACTCGGCTCGTTAAATAGTTCGAGAACGACATATGCTCGCGAATGCCGGCCGAGTCTCGTTGCCGCGGCGAGATTAATACTTTTCGCAAGAATTCGCTTATGAGACGCGCCCTTGTGCGGGGATAGTGGCAGACTAGCGGCCCGGGCGGAGTCGGGAAATTGTCGGCGCGCGATCGATCATAATTTCGCGTCTCCTCGGCGCGTCTTCCCTTCAATTTGGCTGCCCCCCTGCCCTACGAAGAATAAGGACAAGATGACTGTGTGATATTTGAATACTGTGACGCAGTGCTCGCCTCGCCTGCCTCGCCTGCCTCGCCTTTCTCAGATACGAAGCTGGATAATTCCAGCCCAAATTATAAATCATCGATGCGGCGTTTAGTGTCGACGCCTAAAAGCCGACTAATCCGCTTAATTTATTACACGGAAAAAGTGAGGCGCGCGACTCTTATTTACGCGCGCTACAATGGGAGGCAAATGGAAACATCAAGGTGTGCATTGTGCGCAGCAATCAACAGCACGACCAAAATAATTCCGTCCAATTATTTCTTCGGACTGAAATGTGCGCGCAACGAGGCCAATTGACGATGTCCCCTCGTTCTCGCGCGTCGCACACGCCGCCGAATTGGTGTGCGTGCAAGGTCACACGAGCCAGCCGCCTCCTGTGTATCGTAATCGGCGCTGCTACTGCCGTTTCCGAAATTTTCACGCAGATTCGCCCTCGCGTTTATTGCCTTGAAAGCTTTGAACAAGCCGGCGACTCGTCTTGTGCGCATCAACCAATGGCTTTACGGCGATGCAGACGCATCCTTTCCAACTAGTCGTGCAAAGCCGAGAGTACAATGCGCAGGCGCTCGAGCATCGGCGCGTTCGCGATTACCAGGATAAACGCGATTCTCCGGCGATTCTCCGGCGATTCTCCGGCGATTCTCCGGCGATTCGGAAAAAAAGAAATCGAACGCGCGTGAAAACTTTAGGCGATCGATGCGATCTGCCCGCGACAACTTCCCCCGGACTGATCTCCCCAACTCCCCAGAGGACGCGAGCCGTCCAATAAATTATAAGGAGCGGTAAGAAAAGTTGCCCGCCTCGCGCGCACTCGGATGGGCACCGTAACAATAACAACTCTATTTTTACCTGCCGCGCGTGGCCCTTCATTGTCAAGGAGCCCCGGTGCATTTATTTCCCATGCGCCATTAGCTCGTTGTTCGGCTCAGGCTCCCGAAGCCAAGTGCAGCTAAATCAAGCCGAATCGAGCAGCAGCCACCCGCGGACTCCCGCTGCAACGACTGACATTTACAGAGCGCGACAAGAGCAGCGCGCGGCCGGCTGACGTTTGAAAAAAGCGAAAGTGCGTATTTACCTCGCGATGATAAAAGTGAGACATTACTCCGGCTAATGCGCATGCCAAAGAAAAACAATGAAAGGCAAAGAAAAGGCGATAACGAAGCTCGGGCAAAAAGCCTATTTGACTGTAAATCGAGTAGAAGCAGCGACATGAGTCAGATTCGAGGCCGAGACCGAGGCGAGGCGCGGCAGTTGGAGGCTGTTGCGCCGTGCCAATGTGCTGCTGCTGCTGCTCGCGCAGTTGCAAAGAGAGCGACGCCAGTCGAGTTCGTCTCCCGTGCGAGCGGCATTAAACATTAACAGCCTGCGCCGGAGCTCGTGCACTGCTCTGCTTTACAATAATTCGAGCCTCGGAGCGGCTCCCCATTCCGCATTCCCTCGCGCGTCGCCCCTTATAACCCCCCCCCGTCGGCCTCGCTCGCCACCCTCGTGCGGCTCGTGCGCGTACTTGCGGCGGAAGGCTCCGAAATGCGCGCCAGAAGCTACGACGCGTAAAGAGACGGGGATCGATGATCGCCCGAGCGATACGCGCGCTTCTTTATTCTGGCTTTGCATGCCGGGGGTGGGGTGATTCGGGGCGGGGACGCGCCTTTGGCTACGGGCTGCAATTACGGGGAAGACGCCCCGAGCCTCGATTTTAAAGGGCCACGGGCCCCGAGCTGAGTAGCGGTACTCGGAGGACGCGCGCGGTGAGGAGGAGGCGAACGCAGCTCCTCGCGCTCCGTGCCTATGGGGGCGGACCACCCTCTAGCGCCGATCGGGACTCCCGTCAAACGCCGGCCGGGGGTTGCGACGACGACCAAGGGAGAGACTAGGAGCCGAGCCCTTACCGCCTACGTGTCGCACAGGCTCCGCGGTCCTTGCCTCCTAGATGGGTAGACCCTGGAACAATGAGCAGGGACGCCAAGGGAAGCTGGCGGAGCGAGAGAGAGCGAGTGTATGAATGAAGGGTGACTCATCGATCCCAAGGCTCGTGTTCGCTCCCACTGCTCGGCATTCGTACATTACGGTGAATTGTATCTTTCGCCCTCTCGACTCATTTTTCCGCGTAATTTTACCTCGTGACGAGCGTTACGCTCCTCGACACCACGCAGTTTTTCCAGAATTTCATAAATAGGTACCCGGCAGTTTTCGCTTTCGGAACTCGACTGCGGCCGAAACGCACGCGATATTACTATTCCTTAATATTTCCTCCATTAAATCGTGAGCAGCTTAACCTTTCTCGGAGTCATTGTTTTTTAAACGAGCAGATTCTTAAGATCACTGTATTCCGCGCGTATAATATTCATTTCAGGCTCGGGCTCGAGTAGTTTTACGTGTTAAGACTGTAATGAAATTTTATATCCTTAATGTAAAATGAAAACCAAATTCTCGGCGGTGCTCGAGAAGTTTTGCATTATCTAAGCCTCGGATTGGAGGGCGAGCGACGCGTGGATCCTCCAGCGTTTTACAATCGTTCGGAGTGGACAGATTTGACTAATTATTTACTTCCAGGAAAGCTGGAAAACTTGGTTTGTTCGATATGTAAAAAATTTGCATCGAATGAATTTCGAGTCGAAGTTTGGCTTTATCTGATGAACAGAAAATAAAATATTCGTCTAAAGCCAAATGGAAAAAACAAAGGCAGACACATTTACATAAGACTCAAGGACTGCATTTGAATTTTCTATTTTAACAGATCCTCAAAATTCTTTGAATATTGTATACTAACTCGATCGGATTAAAATGACTGTTGGCCTTTTACGAGATCCGCGGTGGTGCGCTCGGGGGTTTTCTTCGATAAGCCAGTATCCCGGCAGCTACGAATCGAGATAACTTACATTCGTATAGCTATCTTTATCGCTCGTCGATGCTCGAGAGGTTCGCGGACGATCTTTAAAAAAATAATGCGCGATCCTATCGGTTATTCCTTCTCCAAATTACGCGCTTCGTACAATCGTTTGCGTGATGCGCCTAAAAAACGCCAGCCGAATGCTTAAAAGTAAATAAAACGTATCCGCGTTTCCGAAAAACAGCAGGTGACTGTGCACACGTCAGTTTGGGTTCGAAGCGCGAATACATTTCCAGCCGCGAGACGAGTAGTAGTCGATCAAATTGCATTTGAGAAGAAGCCGCTTCGAGCGCTCTGAAGGCAGCTCTTCGTTCGCGTTTAATTAAGGTAATTAGATAATTCCGCATTGTCTGCCGTCTAAAAATATTGTATTTTTGGTAAAAAGAGAGAAAACAAAGTAGGACAAATGCGATTAAAGAGGACGACAATGGCTATTTATTTTTGTGATTTTCTGCAGTGCAATAATACGTGCGGTGTATTTTTGATTGTGCGTCCATGCGAGGCGATAAATTAGCTCTTGTCGAAAAACAAACTACAATATCGTCGCGAACGAGGTTCCACTCTTGCAGGCTGCGCGATCCAAAACGTAAAACGCATTTGTTCGTTCGCACGCTCTCAGTCAACGTAATTAAGCCCACCGCCCAAGGAAAAATGCCCCCGAAGTACCGAGGCGCGCCAAACGCACGAATAATCAGGATACGGATGCATCCAGCGGCATTCCGGAGAAAAATCGAGGTGCACGAGTGCGCCCTAGGAAAAGTCAGCGTAATTGGCAAATTTCGCCCGACTAACTATGCGCCTGCGTACCAAGTGTGCGCGATGGCAGTTAACGAAACAAAACGCTTTTGTCAGCGAGCCTGACAAAGATTTACAAGGAGAATTGAAGAGCCGAGCGCGAAATTCTAAGCAGGGCATTTATGTTTACGCACTGCTGTCGCCCCCTCGTGCACTCGAGCGACGTTGCGCCGCCGCCAGCAATCGCGGTTTCACAGCCAAATCCATACGCGTAATGCACCGAGCCTTACCTCCGCCTTGTTTCGCCATTCAATGCGCGCGTTCGAATTGATGGGTACGCGTGATAATTGCCAAAAGCTCGAGTGCCTGTTTCAATTAACTCGTCCCGGCCGCTTTCACGCACTCCCCTCTCCTGACGGCCAAATTACACGCGACAATATCAATAATGCTGGGCTTTTTATCCCAACGCTCGCATTTGCCAATTCCTTTAATTAGCAGGCGCGCGGCCTTGTGCAATAGGCTGGGCCGCGGATTGCGTTCCTTTTCCGGGGGGGCCCAAGTCTCCTCGATTTTCAGCGGAAAATTGAACGATGCCTCGGCAAGGCGCGCGTTCCTGCCAATTTTGGCTTCTCTATGAAATATCGACGCTAAGACGTAAAAGGGGCGGCCGTGGAGAAGGAACGAAGTGAGAAAGAAAAAGGACGGCGGGAGGATTAGAGGGGCGAAGGGGCGGCTGGTGGCAGCGGCCAAGCAGAACCGCAATCGTGGAAACTCCCCGAGACATCTAGGTCATCGCATCTGGGTGTCGAGCTTCCGGAAAAGATGGGTCTCCTCGGCCGACTCGCTCGCGAGCCTCTGCTGCCGCCCTCGCAAATGCGTAAGAAAAGGAAAGTAATAATAAAAGCGTTTACGACTCGCGCAAATAATTCCGGAGAAGCTTACGCAGTGCTGTAAAAGACTTCGGATGCGGCCGGCACTGGTGCGAGAGCGAGGGCGTTCGGCTCGGACCCAAAGGGAACGGAGGCTGAGGCGAGCGCAGTCGAGCGGCTCAACGGTTATTACCGTGGCAATTTCGCTTACATTCCGGTCAAAACAGCGCCTCACACCTCGGCCCGCTGTGCCTTTTTTCACGATTTCCCGTGATTTGCGAAAAGCTTGGGCCGGGGTCGGCCCTCGGGTCCGGGCGCTACGCGAGCCGAGCGCACTCGAGATGAAAAGAGAGCGGCGCGAGAGACTTCTCGAGTAGTCCGTCTGGAATGCAGGAGGCGAGAGCGGCGAGAGGCAAGAGGTAGACTGCGAAAGCGAGGCGGCCGGCCAATTTTTGCCTTTGTTTCCGAAGGCGACGAGCAGCCAAGGTCAACGTCGTGTGCGCGCGCGCGCACCTGTGGCTACGGGTACCACGGACACGCCTCTTCCCCTCGCGGCGGGCCTTTTATTTTTCATGAGTCAACAACTCGTCTAGCCGAGCGCGCCGAAGACGTCCTCCTCCTCCTCCTCCTTCCCAGGCCCTTGCCGCGCTTTTTTCGCGTCTGGCAGTCCGCAACGCCCGATTTCCGCCCCGACAAACGGACCCACCCCCGCGCCACGGATCTGTTAAATTGAGCGATGCCAGGCTCGCGAACGGCGTGACACGCTACCAACTCGGCTCTCTGCGTTATAACCGGATTACGACGTCTCCGTGGACGTACTGGAAGCTTTTCCTTCCCAGTCTTTCCCAGGCAGCTCGCAAACACTCACTCGAGTGTCTATTCGGCGCTATGCAGCGCCAAACAGGATCTTTCGAGATCTCGAAATCGACGATTTTTCGCTTCCACGCCAAGAAATTCTTCGTTTTCAACGAACACGCGGAGGTTCGTGATCCTTTCCTCCTGCAGTTAAAATCAGCGAGGAGATGGTCGGGTATCACTGACAAAGTAGCCTATCTGATAATAATAGACGAGCGAAGCTCGATATTGTCGGTAAGTGGCACTTTCATTTTTTTCCATCCCGTTGATGGCCCGGCGTCCAAATTACTACCGCGCAGTCCGGGTGTTGTTTCATTTGGCGATTAAACAAGCCGACTCCGAAAAGATTCTACAAAGTATCGATAATTTAATAATTATCGCGAAATTTGGAGCGAAATACGTGGAAGGAAGGTGGGCTCGAATCGAGGATTGACAAAGTAAGCGCGGATTAGTGTTGGTAAGCTTTTTGCGGCGAGTCGCACGCTACTTTTGTTGCCAGCGTCTCGCTCGCGCCTCGCCGGCTTTCGCCCAATTTCGCCGAATTTCGCCGAATTTCGCCGAATTTCGCGACTCTCGACGCTCGAATAAGTGTATCATCCCCCAGCTGGATTACGAGCGCTGAGCGCCTACACGTCGCGCATTATGAGACATCGCGCTTCTTGTATAACAATGATTAATGCACGTGTAAGTATGTTAGGTGTAGGTTGCGCTAGACACCTCGGAAAGTTTCGCGTCCAAGCATTGCGGGAGAAAGCTGAGAGACGAGAGAGAGACCAATGCAGGTTAACACGCCGCCGAGACCGAGCACAAAATCGTTTGTGAAAGTACCCGGGCTAAAACTTACTCGTAATCCATTTACACGAGGAGTCGCCAAGATTTCAAAAGTTGCTGCGACTTCCGACAGGAAACTAGCGCTTTTAGCGCCTTCTCTTAGAATGGTTTTATTACCCTCGCTCCTCCAGTCCCTTCCACCTCCACAACTCGTGCGTGCTATAAGGTCGCATCACTTTGCTCGCCCCCGTCGCGCCTCTCCGAATGTGCCCCAGTGTTTTTTAAATCAAATCTCGTCGCGCGTTCGGTCGCGGAAAAAAACGCGCAGCTTCCGCGTAACATTTTTCAAGACGGACCTGCGCAAAAGGGTTCTTCCGCGGACTATTGCGAAATGCTTAGCTACTGGGTAATTAGGAAGTTGTATCTACGCCCAGCTTCCGTCTCTCTCTCTCTCTCTCGGCCTGTGCCGCTCTCCTCTCTCTCTTTCTCTCTCTCGCTCGCTCTTCGGTCACGACTCCACTCCGCAAAGTCCATTTGCTCGGGCAGGCCGAGCTCTTTAAAACACGTCGACGCAACCCAAGTCGCAGAATTTAAATTAAATATTTTTTGCCCGGAGTGAAAAAATAATTGGCGATTTCACGAAACGAAAGAGCGTGGAGCAGTCGCAAGTCGAATTTCGAGTCGACACAGATGGGAATTAATTTTTTAGATGAGTTATTCGATCGACGTTACGTGACTAAGGGCCGTCGCCGTCACCAATCGCGCGTCTTGCATTTTGCGATTAACGTCTGGAAATTTGATTTCCGGCTGCCTAATTGTTGCCAGTGATTTCGTTGGCGCGGAATCGAGTTTGCGTTTGCGTTTGCGTTTGCGGTTCGCGAGGATGAAAATTCATTCGTCCGACCGAGCGGTGCTCCGATCGAAAGTCAGCAGCGGTAAACCAGCCCGACCCTTCGCCCCGTCTTGATCGAGCGCTCAGCAACCCTTTCGCCAGATCGACTCGACTCCACGCGCCGATAAGTCATAACTCGCTTACTCGCGCTATTATTGGCAGAGATTGGGGTTTGGGTCGTCGCCTCGTCGCCTCGTCGCCTCGTCGTTCGGCCGAAATTCCAATTACGACCTCCGCGTTCGAGTCGTGCGAAACAATCGCGCCGCACTGCTTCGAGGAAAGCCGATCACGGGGAGAACTTCATTTTTAGGCAGAAGATGGTTACATTCGCGCGTCTTGTTCGAGCTAAGAGAAAGGCCAAGCGGAATAGTTAGCGTCGTTAGTAGGGCGAACATCGAGCAGTCGAGGCAATGTATTAAAACATTTCGAAGAATCATTACACCGCGGCCTCGACTGCATTCCTCCCGAGTGCAGCGGAGGAGCGGATCCGAGATAAAGCGGAGAAACCGCTGGAGAGTAAAACACCCCGCGGATCATAGTCGTTGACACGTCTTGTCTCGTGCATCGGGACAGGAGTGAGCGAGCGAGTCCAGCCCTTACGATGCCCGCGTCCTGATAGCTCGGGCGCTCGCTCCTATCACCGCTTTCCCCCGCTCATCCGGAAACGCAGTCGCAACCGCTGCGCGTAAATCTCCTAACAATCCCATTGTTTCCTTTGGAAACGGTGCTCGCGCGCTCTCATGAATCTCCGGATTAATAGTACAGTTGTACCTTCGAGCTGCGTCTTGCACGAGACTATAAATATCGCTTAGGAAACGAAAAAATGCGGAATGGGATTATTTACAATGGCCGGGGTGGGGTGGGCGTCAGTCGAAACTCGGAAGAGCTCGAAGGAGCTCGAAGGTACTCAAAGGTACTCGAAGGTACTCGAAGGATAGTGGGTCACGGTGCGCAGGCTTCCTCTCCTGCTTTTTTCAATTAAAGCCTTTAATGACGTTGATACACGAATGACGCCGAGTGACGCCGAATGATGCCAAACGATGCTGCAGAAACCCGGAGAAAGCTGCCGATTGTATCCAGGACTCGCTCTGGTTTGTCCCTGGCGGCGTGACCCAGGCCAAGTGGAATAGGAAGGTCACTGAGCGAGAGCCAGAGACGGAAAAGGAGTCATCGCAGGCAGTGCGCGAGGACGGGGGAGCCCGGGGGAATTGGTGTACCGTACCGGGTTGCTGCAACCCGTGCGGCACGTTCACGTTGCGTGTAGCGGTTACAGGTCCTGGCAAGTCGTTGCGGCTCTCGCACTCGTACTGTTACGCGCTCGACTCGCCGTCTGCGTGTTCCGGCTCTCGGATTCGCTTACACCCGCGCCTCCGCAGCACGGGTAAAAAAGGCAGCCGCGCATACCTGAAGGGATCGTGTCACGTTGTGCGCTCGCCCGGAGCGAAGCTACGGCGCTTTTGCTACGCTCGCACCCGGGAAAGACTTTACTGCGCCGGCGTTGCTTCGTACGCGTACTTGACTCCGGTGCGCGTCACGCTTAATTTCATGGATTTCCACTTATCCGACGTATAAAATCGATTTTTAAGATTGTCGAATTAACAGTGGAAATTAAAATAAACTCGAGGCAGCGGAGGTTGATAAACGTAAAATTCAGCCAGGGCTTAAGGATATCGTTAAAGAACGTTCGACACAATTAGAGCGTGTGTGGGTTCGCGGAACGGCAGCTACAGTTATGCACGACCGTTTGCTCAAACCACTTGCTTTACTTAAACTTCAGAATACACTCTAATTAAAGGTGCCGAAATCGAGTCTCGATGGGAACGAATTTTAATTTCTGCTATTGTGCTCGAAGCTTTGCTCGTGTCGAGTTTTCCGGATCGCGGCTTCAAAAATGCAACCTTGCTTGAAAAATTGCGATATTATTGAAATTTACTCTTTGGCCGCATTTACGGAGTTTCGTCGTTTCCTGGCTTTATCATAAATTTTCTATTAAGCAGACCAGACTGTCACCTACCAATTTGGTCTGTTAAAGGCTGCAGAATTTAAAGAGAGGAATGTCAAATGAAGCGCGGACTTGAAACCATCACTCTATAATTAAGTAACTATTCTCTTTCGAGATTCATTCCCATTTTTCATCTGCCTTTGCTTCCCACTTTCGCGCTGCTTTACTGAATTCCTTTAATTTATAATGTTACGCTTTCGTTTCTGCTTCAATGGACTCTTCTCTATTAGTTTTTACAATCCGCCAAATTGATTCTGCATAATAAAAAACACGATCGTGAAAATATTTATGTATTTTTCAATAGTTATCAAGCGAACGAAGCGTTTTTTCATTTTTCGTTTTTAGAATTTTATGATAATGCAATTTGAAAGAGATGTAAATTATTGCAATAAAGCAAAACGAATAAAAGTTTTTAAATAATGCAAAACTATTCGACAATAACCACCGATGTTTAATTTTTATCTTGCAATTGATTGAACGTAGTTTTCAGAATTTGGCGTCGAGCGGCATCGATTGCTAATTATATTTTTTAACCGAACTCTACGACTTGGAAATTGACGAAACTCAAAGTTCACAATTTTTTTCATCGTTTAAAACAACTACAAAAAAGTAGTGTGAAGTCGTTTGGTTTTAATTTGCTTTCCGCCACAATAGTCGAGTGTAAATTTACTCGATCAATATTTTGATACTAGGCTCTTTATTTTATTTGCCACCTTGAAAGTATAATTTTTTATTTAAATCCAGAAGCGAACAAAATCTTGGTTTCCCGCTTAAGAATCAAACTCACACGTTCCTACTTTCTCGGGAGTTGAATTACGATTTGACAGGAGAGTGTGAGATTGATTTTCATCCCAACTGGTGCTTTTTCTTATTTTGGTTCCAATTAACATTTTGAATTAGAGTTTTTTCAAAGAAAAATCCTATGATAGATTAAGTGCAATATTTTCCTACGGTTCTTAAATCAAGTGGAAAGGAAAACAAAATGTGCTAAACGATGTAACTCAACTGTATTCGTGAGACCCGGCGTGGAAATTTTATTTTATTTGTGATGTGAACTTAAATTTCTACGCTTTCGAAATTCGGCTTGTAAAATGAAAAATTACGTGAAATCAAGAAAAATTTATATTTTAAAAACGATGGCGCGACTAATCGGAATGTAAAAAAAATTAGAACAATTTCCCGGTAAACAGTAAGCGTTGGATTATTTCATCGGGTATGTGATGTGTTTGCGTGTAATAGACGCCAGTGCGAATACCCTGAAAAGGCTTAGATTACATTTTCAATTGTGTTCTTTAAACTATAAACTTACATTTATACTTTTATTTAATATCCCATCGTTATATTAGGGTCGAGTTACTATTATTATACATTACGTAAGAAAATCTAATGAACAGTACAGACTCTTTTTTCCTCGTACATTAATAAATATATCGTTATAAAGATTTTTTCAGCCTTCGAGCTAAAGTATTGTAAATAAATTCGACGTGTGCTATATTTCATATATTAAAAAGTGAATTGCACTTGTAGTAAATTATTAAAATAATATTTAAAAATCAGGTTACTTTTGATGCTTCAGTTTCATATGTGGAATAGACAATGTAATATTAAATTCCTGCATCGTACTTTTGGATCAAATTTGATTTGAAAGTAAGATTTTCTTTCTCAAATATATTTTTTTATGGTTTCTAGGTGATGAATTATAAAAAGTATTGTAAGTTATGGTTACTTTAAATGCGAAAATTTCGAGTACATTAAATTCCACTTTATTTAGTTAAAAAATACAAGCACCATTTTTATTTAGTCGATATAATTGTAGAATTAAGCAAACCTCTGTTGCAACACAATTCTAGGAATATAAAAATGATAAGTTTTTTACTTGCATCCGCATTTTCCAATCTGAAAATTTACGACTTTCTGCCGGAAATTAGCGAAAATAATTAGAAAAACTTGTCGAACTTTTAGTTTGTGTTACAGTAACAGCTATCTTTACGCCTCGACGTATTTAAATGCTTAAAAACTGTGCATTTTTAACATATACTATGGATGTTTTAATAAGATGTCAATAAGTTGAAAAAATGGTAGATGGTTCCGATCTAGATACAACGAACTTACGTAGCAAATATTCAAAGCTTGTTATCTTATTTTTGCTTCGATTTTTTCGTGCCACATCGAGTTTACTAATCAGATATTTAAGATACACGTCGAAGACATGCTTTTTCATGCAAGCAGACGCAGCTCTTGAATATCCCAAGCGAGCGTTGCCTCTAAGCTTATCTACAAAAGTACGGATTATGCAAATTTTATTGTTTACACTCGGTTCGCTTGATTACGATTAGCGAAAAAAATTGGCTACGATCGACAATTCATTAATCGATGCTTTTTGGTGAAACTTTGTACTCGACTCGAATTTTGATCGACTAAATGTTAATAATTTCGAATGATCGCGTTTCACAACAGTAGCGAAAAAAGGGCAAACTCTCGAACGCATAATTTCATATCGAAATTGGAAAATTGGAAGGCAGCATTGTTCGAAATACCGTAACACCTGAGTCGGAGAGTACGACATTATTTTAAAAGGTTTATTTATTCAATTTGATATACGTTAGAAGAATACATGGGAAAATATTCCAATCCAGCAAGTGCATTCGATATAATTTCGATCGTACGTGCATTAAGCGCCCGAATAGCAGCAGAGAAACAAATTTTTCGAGCTACGCGAGTTTCTTTACGAATGCGAAAACTGGGACTGATCGAGTAAAAACTTTCCACATTTAATTTTCAAATTTATCGTCTCAAGTTCTCGACATTTCTTTTCAAGTACAAGCGTTTTGTCAGAATTCGCAAAGTGTTCGAGCAGTCACCAGTCAACGAAATAAGGAATTACTTTGGCTGCTCTCAAAAACGTTTTGATGGCGAAACATAAGCGCCTAAACAACGAGAGAAATTGATAAGCAAACTCGGAGCTTAATCGAAAACCGGATGCATTTCCTATCCTGGAAAACGAACGCGCGATTTCACCGAGTGCGCATAGAAGAGGTGCGATTAGCTCCGACATCCTCGCGAGCAAAAAGGGAAGGATTTTTAATTCGACGGATTCCTGAGCGAATAAAATTTCCGGAAGATAAAAGCGCGAGCAAATGGAACACACTTTGAGCGCTTAATTGGTGGCTGTTCGTTTTTCTAGGGACAGTCCTCCTCCTCCTGGGCTCGTCCTCCCGGCCGCCGCCGTCAGGGCGAAGCGCGTCGCGCTGTTAATTCCAGCGGCGCCCGGCACTTCCAGCCACCTCATAGCCGGTAAATGTCCGGCTAATTTCGGAAAGTCCCGGCGGAGCGACCCGCGGCGCTTGTTCCTTGTTTTATGCCGCGCACTCATTGTGCGAGGAACTGCACTCGGCCGGCGCACAATAAAGGAGGGCGCGAGGAGCGCCGCGCCGGGACTATCCATCGCAGCAGCTCTGGGCCCTCCACGAGACCACAAAAGGGTGGTGGTTGCGTGCGCCCCCGTGTCTTTCGTTTTTTACAGCTTCTGCAGGTGTCCGTCCTCGGCTCCTGGCCGCGCTCGCGCAACTCTTTCGACGCTGAAAAGCCTTGGAAGTCACGAAACAGCCTTCGCTAAAAATCATTTAAATTTCAAATAACTCGACTGGTATCATTGTGTTGCTGCGCTACCGGCTTTTTTGCCCCGGCACGAAAGAGGAAGCGAGCGATTTACGTGTTTACAAAACGATTTACGTGTCGGCGAAAAGCGACTCGCGAAATACGCGCTCGTCTTGCGCGAATCGCCTATTACTTATGAATAACGCGCCCGTTAAACGAAATGGTCTTTATAATTTCGGCAATTTCGCCCAGATCCGGAACATCGATACCGCGGCCCAGCGAATGCAATTCGTTACGAGAAAATCGAAATAATAACGACGTTGAAGAGCGCAAGCGCGAAAATTTCAAACGTGAACCTTAGGATGCATGCCGATGATGGATGCATCGTCGTGGAGTAAGGGGAAAAGGACGGGGCGAAGTTATGCGCGCGCGCGCGCGCGCACTCCCGAGCCAACGTGTGCACGAAATGTGCGGCGCGCAAACTTTTGCGCGAAAAGAAGCGGCTGCATTGTGCATCCTGAATTTTTCAAGGGCCCTGCAGCTCGAGCTCGATAATACCGTTGACGGCTCCTGCTGCACTCTAAATTACGCCGAGGCGAAGACTCGCGCGCGAGCAAATAAATGCGCGAAAATGTGTAAAAGAGCAGCAGCTCCTCGAAAACGAAAAAGAGGTTCCGCCGGGGAAAACGTCCGCGGCAGAGGCGAGATTCCTCTCGGTCGTACGGGCGCTCCTTTCGCGGCGACGAACGAAAGGACCAAGAGCTGTCGGATGCAACTCGACGATCTTATTGTAGCCGCGCGAAACGCGCGATTAAATAAATTAAATTGCCGCCTCGCGCAAAAGCTTTTTCGATGTTTATTGAGCCCGAGCGAAGTCAGGTTTTCGTTATTTTTAGCAGGACGAACGGAAGAATCACAAAAGAAGCATCGGGAACATTCAAAGCCGACATTTTTTCAGTATCGTGCACCGACATCACTCGCCTTTGCACAAAGAAACAAAGCTGGCTCTTCTTTTATTTCCGAGGCTCGGCGGCGCTGCTTATTGATTTATTTGGAAAACGGAAATTGAAACGCGAGCTTCGCGTACGTTTTCGTATCTTACTCAATCATAATACTTGGACAAAAGCTTCCGAGCACTTTCCTCCTCGACAATTACGATCGACTGGAGTAGTCGTGTTTTCAGGTCCCAGCCTCGACGTAAATCGCCGTTCTTTCGCTCGAGCCGGTTCCTGTTGGCCACTCGCGTGGAAGTACGAGGGCGGATGGGAGGAGGATAACGGGAAATTCGCACTCGCGCCAGGGCCGTCCCTTCAACAGCCGAAAAGCAGGAGGCGCGGCCCCGACCTCCAGAAGCCGCGCGCTTTCGTGTTCCTCGCAAGTGAGCGCCCGCATCCGTGATTCGTGATCGTGTCTTCGAATCGGCCGGAAGCGGCGCGCGCCCTCGATTTAATTCTGCTTTGAGCGACGTGGACGAGGAAGCGGACCGTAAAGTGTAACGTGGCGAGCGACGCCTGAATGCACCGCCGGCGCTGGCCGTCCGTGTAAAACCCGAGGTCGGAAGGTTGGTAGCTCATAATGTGCGACTCGCGCCGCTGCTATAATCGATGCGTCTGCCTTTTATTCTCTCGCAGGTGAGGCTCGTTTACTCGAGCCGCCTGTCGAGGCAGGAGGGAAATTCTCCGGGGAAAAGAAGCGAGTCGCTGCTCGAGTATCTTTCGAAAATGGACTTTTTTCGTGGACGAGCCCAAGCTACTCGTTTTATTGCCGCGCGTAACTAGGGGGATTGAAAAGATTGGGATGGGCTTAGGTTCCAGCGATTTTTTGCGCTTGCTACGGGAAACGCACCCCTGACCCTCCCCACTCAAATAATGCAAATGTTTTCTCCTCGGCCTTTGTTCCCTGTCCTACGTCTCGTCGATACTACTTTTAAAACTTAATTTTTTTCCATCGCGAATCAAATTACGCCGGAGAGATATTGATTTATAGTTATTATATTAATATTGATAGTCGTCGAAGCGCCAGGGATCCGCGAGCGTGAACGAGCGCAACTTAAGGCGAACCATCGCTAGAAAATTCACGCTCGCGCTAACATAACCATCCAAGTGCTGTAATTGCTGCGAGATTTAATTTACTCCGTAAAATCATATTGCCGCTCAATATTCAAGGCAAGCATTTAATCGTAACGTTTCTTTGTGTTTCAGGTGAGATTCAAAAACTGTCGCTAAATCCCCTCCACCTCCGTAACAGCCAGAATGAAAAAAGTGACGCAGGTATGGGTTTTTTCTTGAAATAAGTCGTATCCAAGTGTAGGATTGTGCTTTTATCGCGCCTGGTCTTGCGTATTAGAGACGTAATTGAAATTATCCGTCATCTTTTTTACCAGCGTCGCCAAATGCGTAACAGCAGAATCCGTCGCGCTAGTGCAGAGCCGCCGCTGCACTTGGGAATCAACTGGTTCGATTAATTACAGTGTCAAAGGCTATTTACACGCGGTGGCTGCGGTGCCCGACTGGCCACCAGACCGCTTACTCTCGCAGCCGCGCAAAAAGCAGATGCGAATCAAACGACATCCACATTCTCGCGTCGAATCGCGTCGAACCGCGTCGAATCGCGCGCAACTCGCTTTCTTCGCCGTCTTTCTCTTTTCCAGGCCTTCCTTATTCGGCTTTCCATTCGCGCGCCCGCTTTGCTCTTCGTCCTCCCCCCCGCCCCTCTGTTTCCGTTTTTCATCGAAGCCCGGCCGCCCACGCCGGAATTGCGCCGCACTTGCGTAATGCGAGCACCAGCAGCCCCCACAGATGCATTCCGCTGCATTACGCTAATACCCGAGCTCTTGCCCTACGTGGCCAATGTCCCCGGACACAGAGGATGTGCATTCTCCTCCGCGAGGTTCGATCGTCAGCCCGCGTCCCTACGTGCTTTAGCATTGTAATCCAAGTTCAGCGGCCGCAAACGTCAGCGAGATTCGCGGCCTGACCCGCACGTGCGTGTGCGTGACGCACGCGTATCCAGGCTCGCACACACACAGCCCGCCTTAATCCCTTCCTCGCTGGCAGACGCGAGCAACTGCTGTAATCTGCGGGTCCGTTACGGATGATCGCTTTCGCTATCGTCCAGTTCATCCATCAGCATCCATCGTCGAGAGAGAGCGCTCGATAATTTCCGCCGAATCCTCTGCGGTTAAGTCCAGTGGTGCACTTGCAAAAGTCACGAGCAAGTCTCCGTCTTGACAGTGCGATTGATCGGACGACAATAGCAGCTTTTCATAGGATGAAAATTAGTAAAATCGATACTCGCCTAATTCTCGGCCGTAGCGCGTTTTAGCTTGGAATGCCAGGAGATAAGTCGAGGAGACTGTACTGGAAAGCAAATAAATAGGCTTCGTTAAAGAAAACGAGAAAAAGCGAGAAAACACATAAATTTAGTTTTAGCAGCTCGCGATTTAAGACGCACGAATTTCCGTCACGTCGCATTGAAAGCGATCGGAATTATTTCTAAGACGGCAACTGCACTGAAATCGAGGCGAGCCAAAACAAATTGTTACATTAGCTACAATGAACGTGCATTTGATACAGCGGATCAAGTGGTTTTTGACGAGTGTATGCTGCAATTACAACGTTTAGTTGGCAGAACTTACTTTACATTGACAAATAACACCACTCAAGTGCATTATACCAATTACATTGAAATTACGGGTAATGATAGAGCATCAAAAACATTGTAACCGTGTTTCTTTATGCCGATCGTAAAGCGCTCCAAAGATAGAAACTATTTGCGAATGGAGTATTTGCATCCTACTTACACACGTATTATCTTAGAATGCGCGGCGCGAAATTTGATGCAACGGGCTTTTCGGAATCATTAATTTTAAACGTAAGTGCTGCGGCCTTCGAATCGCGATCCCAAAACTTTACAAGCGCTTGTCGTTTCATTCCGGCACGAGAGAGCAATTCAAAGTAATATTTTTAGCTCGAAAGTTGTGCATTTATCGGCGCATATAGAATGCAAAACATACCCATTTTCAGGGTCGTTTCTATCCTTGAAAGATTGCCGTTTACGCGCAACCAGTTTGATGCGGTATTTTTCATTTGGGAAAATCTGCATTCGTACTCCGAGCCGAGTAATTTGAGGTTAAATTGTCCAAGCGCTTTTAACGAGCGGAGAAAAAATTTAACCAGATATCGCTTGGCTGGTGGACGCCGGTAATGGATGAAAATTGCTTTGCCGTTTCACGGAATCCTCCAAGATTTAAAAGCGGATAGTAATAGCGACATAAATCAGGCTGCAAAACAAATAGATAATTATTACAAAGTATCGAAGAAGGCGAAAGCCGGTGTGGAGGAGCAGATGAGTAAATAAGAGAATATATACTTAACACCGCTGTCAGTTGTGTATGATTCAACCGAGATAGCGGAGAGCCACGGAAAGCGGAAGCGAAGGTTTGCTCAGGTATATAGAGAGCAGGAGACACGAGGCACAAGGCGCCTGTGGCTTGTGCTGGCTTGTGCCTTGTGCCGAGCCCACCTCGCTTATGAGTTTGCAAGCTCTCGTCTCGTCGGGATATACATCATCGTTAGGGGGTAATCCTGGTTCCGAGAAGCGGGACCGAAGGCAGGAGGAAGAGGGATGCCACCGCGTCGATCCCACGATTCGACGGCTGGCTGAGTCATGCGGTGGCGAGAGAGAGAGAGAGAGAGGAGGGCAACAACTCGCACTCGCTCCCGCGCAATTGTTCAGATCAAATGCCGAGTGAGCAGTCGAAGATGTTTGCATCGAAGTTCCGCCAATTCGCGTCCTGATGAAACCGAGGCGCACCCGCATCGAGGAACAATTTCGAGCCAACCGTGCGGCTCGTAAAACGAGTTTAATTAAGATTGGCAGTGCCGAAAAACAAGAACCTTCCAGAGTTTTTCTCGACTCCTCGGCCGATGTCGTTACGTTATTGATTGCGGGCTGTACATTTTGCGCCGAGTGAAACTCTTTATTGCTTGTAAATTTTTCCGAAAGCCGTTAAGCAGCGAAGTATCATTATTAAACTGAAATTTAATTCCTGATGAGTTTACCTGCAGTCATGCGGGCAGACGCCTCTCTTCCTTTACTTTATTGGTCGCCAGTATCTCCTTGGCAAGCGACGACCTGCTACTATTCATATGCAAATTTTTTCCGCATAGATGGTGGTTGATTGGGCGCAAACTCAACCGCGAGCCTGCAGTTCCGCTTCCCGGTGATAAATTACTTACAATAAGTTGTGTAACGCGAGGCAAAGCTCCGTGTAAACGTCGGCTATAAAGATCGAATTTAAAAACGTCGATATTTCGAAGACATTTGGATCATCTTTCGCAGAGATAGGGATCGCCATCTTCTATCCGAGTATAATAGTGGATGTATTGAATGTTGGTTCGCTCGGATGAGCGGTACACAGCTGCGAGTCCGTTGCCCAACACATTGCCAGTCTTGAATCGAGCGAATACCCCCTCCCCCCCACCTCATACGTACGCGCGCGCTTCGAGCTGGGAAAGACTACGATAATGGCAGTAATGTCAGGTTTTTGATTGGTTATGCCGGCGGTTGAAATGAAATTAAAATTAAAGACGCGGAACTGCGTTTCAGTCGGCGTTTTTTTTTTTTTTTTTTTTTTTTTTTTAACAAAGCCTGGCTTATCGCTCGTTTTGCGACTAAAGTCCCGCGCGATCATTATTTTTTAACAAATCCACGTTCGTGTCAAAACTAGATTTTGTGAAAGTTTCATCATCCGAAACCTGTGCGAACCAGTGGCCGAGCAGCTAAACTTCTGTGTTCGTTTTTACGTCTCATTCGCTGATTTGCCGTTGCAGCGTTTCTCCAAAATCAGGATAAAATGTGATATCCACCGAGAATTAATTATTAATTCTAATTAAAACGACGATTAGATCGAAAAATTCTCGTAAACACGTGAGTACGCACGATGAGAGCTTACGATCGTAACCTTTGTTAAGTTATCGACTGCTCTCAGTGTCTGTCGGCAGATAGCGAATTTGAAGTATTTATTTGCAATTCCAAAGCTTTGAAGTGACTGTTTTTTACAGAATTTGTTGAAAGTTTTGAAAAATTACCGACGCACAGACTGTCAGTCTCGGTTATATGGTTTTGATAGCAATTGCTACGCATGGAAAAAGTTGTAACTTTTTTCAAAACATATCGAGTCACTGTGACGAATAGTTAAAATATCTCTGTAGACGCGTACAATCGCGTTTCAACTTTGCAGATGGAGCGGATGTTTTCGCACCGCGCACGTAGTAATTTTTCTTCTATTAAACTCAATGCAGCTCGAAAAAACGTATAAAACTGAAGATAGTTTAATTCGTACCAAAGCTTTTACGCCATTTTATGCCCTCCTTTTTTAAATAAACGTACGTACGCGCGCGCGCGTGTCTGCTTTGAGATCAGCGTTTTCATTACCAATTAGTCAGTCCGACTAGTGGGTCACTTAGGTTATTGTTTGAGGAGTAAGCCGCTCGTCCATTAACTCGCCATCTCCGTTTTAATTAATCGCCGGTTCGCTTTTATATGCAAGTTGTGCATCCTGGCCTGGCCTGGCCTGGCACGTCACTAGGTGTGTCTCAATTTAGTTCCACTGGTTTCTTTTCGACGTCCCGTTCCATTTGCTTCCCCGGAAAATTAAAAGTGTCCGTCCGGAAATTTTCGGTGATAATGAAATTGAAATTAAACGGTGCAGCGGTCGTAAATTCAAATGGAGAAGTCTGCCTTCTTAGGAGATTGCCAACGCAATTACTCAGCCGCGTAATTCTGCCTGTAATCCAATTATCGATTACGAATCTCATCGAGCTCGACACGATTAAATTTCCATATGAGAAATTGTTGCACGAAAGTGTCGTTCAAATCATTATCAGCACTCGGTCGTAAGGACAATCGGCGTCTCTTTAGGTTTAAACTGACGTTTGGGAAAGGAGGAATGACTTATGCCTCGAAAAAGTACCTGTCAATAACCTTTAAACGGAATCGCATTGTAATTGACTCAACTTTTTATCGACGTGTACAAGTGTTTGGAGCCGAGCATTTTAAGCTTGACGAGAGGAACTCGAACAAGGTACTGCGACGTACAACGTACAACGTACAACGTACAACGTACAACGTGCTCTTTGACTGTTTATAAGCTTGTTTTTCAATGTTGGAGGCATAATGGAATTAAAAAAGCAGCGAAAGGTTAAAATGTTGATTGATTTAGAAATATTGCTGACCGTAAATCCGAGAGCGAGAATTCGTGCAATAGTGGCGATTCTCACGGCGAGCATCGGTGTCTTGTGAACGCGCCCAAGTGCAATTCGTCTCGTACATTATGCGTCACATGCGCGTTTCTGTGATTTCGTCACGGTTTTAAGTTAAGTACCGGGAGAAATCTTAAAAGGTGACGTGCTCCATTCGCCATGTCCTCGTTACGGATAACAATGAACCTTGTATTTCTCTCTTTCTTTTTATTCTTTCATTTTTCTCATTTTTACCCTTCTAGCTTTCCCCATCTCTCTCCCTCTCTCTCTCTCTCTCTCTCTCTCTCTCTCTCTGTCTATCTGTCTTTTCTGGCAAAAAGGGTTCAGATGTGAGTGCTTCATCTTACTTTGCATCTAAAAAAACCAGACGTTCCCTGCATCCACACTCTCTCCCACGCATCCGATGCTGCAATCTTTTTCTGATATTTTTTTCGAGCTATAAACGATTGTTATTATCCCGGAGTATCGGGGCAATCTATATTTCTGCAAATATAGCGTAAGAACGTTTGGAGAATAGTATTTGCAGCTACCACGCGCTTATATTTATTTATTAAGAATGTGCTTTAAAGGCTTTTACTTGGTGCGAGTTCAGTAATTGCGAGCAACGCTATTATTTATTTGGACGTTTTGAAGATTTTTTCAACACACGCCGGCTTTTCAATTTTATAGAAGATGAGGTTAATAAAGTTTCCCGGTGCATTCATTATTCATTATACTTCCCTTATCGTGGCTTATTTATTTACCTTAAACTACACGCACTCGAATATAAATCAGAGCGTAAAAATCTGTTTTCAGTATGGAGAAACCTTACGTACTTTAAGTTTAAAAATTCATTTACACGTTTCTGCTGCTTCGAGCTTGTTTTTATAATTAGTACCGTTGCTCCGGTTGCTGCGGCTCTCGTTTCTCGTGGCGCACAACTGAAATGCAAAGAAAAAATAAAGGAAACTATTAATTACCTATTAGATTGTTTTTAATTCCTCGCAATTGAGTTAAATTGTTTTGACACGTACGTCGACTCTAGCTCTTGCACGCACCGCTCAAAGTTTCTCGGTAAATTTTAATTTAGATTTTTCCGCGTCGAAAACTCTTTAGAAAGATTTAACGAGTCTGAGTGACAGTCAAAGACAATGCGAACCTTTCTAGTAGGAAGTTTACCGCTCGGATTACTGACTCTCTGCCAACAGGAACGGAGCCAAACGCTTTACTGGCATTTTGAAGACTAAATCGTTCTCAGGTGGCAAAGAAATTTATGTTAAACCAAGTGTCAAAAATATCAAAATATTCAATGTAGCTCGATAAAATGTATACTGTTTATTTTAATTAAACTTCTTAGCTGCACCGAGAGCAGAAGTCTCGTATTCCCTATGCGTTACGAGCTTGTACAATTATACGCTACTCGTTATGAAACATTTTGCTATGGTTACTGCATTTCTGCTTGATTAAGAAGTAGCAGTGCAGCCCGCTACGTTTCAATCTTCCATTAGTCTTTTGAGCGTTTCATAAACGAAAAATAGTCGTGGCACGCATCATCGGCCGAACACGCTTTTGTGCACGACTCGCTTCCAGTTGCCGCTTACCTGCTCCAATTGTAATTATAATGCTCTTCCGCGCGAGATCGCGTTCCCCCGAACACATCGAATTGTAATTTACTATTCGTATCCTAAAAATCAGATTTACTTCAGACGCGAGAGTCGAGCGACTCGGTTGCGTAACGCACTGGCAGTGTCAAGCGCATCGACATCACCCATCCCCCCTCCCCTTCGCCAGACTCGTGCATTCGAGCTTCGATCGCGAGGCTTTTGAAAATCGAACAAAAACTCGCGACGCAAAACGCGTCGGATTAGTCGGTGCGTCCGAGTATTTGTCGAATGCACTCGAATACTCGAGATCCCCTTATTAAAGCTTTAGGAGTTCGCGAAACGTAAGGATCGCGTACGTATTAATCGATGGATCCTCTCGTTGGCGAGCACTAGTCCGATTGCGTTCGAAGCACCGACTCGACAATCGATCCCTGACAAGCGGAAAACTTTACTCGCGGTCGCCAACTGGCGATGTCTTTTCCCGTTTTCATCGCCAAGTGCCGAATAATAATGGCGCGGGGCAGTAACCCGGGCTTGTACCGCGACGAACCGCGACGCAACGTTCGGACGAGAGCGTAGATGCGAGCAGTTCCGAGGCGCCCCCCCCTCCCCTCGGCCAAGGCGACTCGCGCAAACTTTTCCATTCCGCGCAGCAAAGTTTTACTCGCTTATTCGCTCAAGTGGAGGAGACCGCTGTTGTAAGTCCGAGCAGAACTCAGAGGTTAGCCACGGAACGAAAGCGGCGTCCAGGAGATACCATATTTATGCTGATTTTTCGGCCGCGCGTTAAAATTATTTTCCGCACGTAGGATCTGAATGATCGTAATGCTCGATTATCCGGCGGCGCTCGGAGAGCTCGGCCGGCCCCTTGCCTACTTACTTTACCGTCCGCACGTGCGGTCACGGGGAATTGTCGTAAAGTTTCCCCAGCGCCCAGTGCGCAGACTCGAAACAACTCGTGAGGATTAGGCTTCCTCGATGTCCTGCGTCATCGCGTCGAATTCTAATACGTGTTTATCCGAGCTAAGGGATCTCGTCTCCTCGGGCATCTCCCCCTGCAGCCGTATGGGGGAGTTCAACTCCAACTCCTATCAGATCCAGCGGCTGCAAACGCTGATGAAATTCTCGTGTCTGACTCATGTGTGTTTTCGGATCGCCCCAGTATTAATGAAAATCTGTCGCCACGTAGCGGACAGCCCCCGCACTAGCTCGCCGCCCGATGCACACGTATAGAGGCAGCCTAGGCGTGCACGTGCGCGCGGAGGTGTTTCTCTGATTATCGCAGCAGTTTTGATTGATTAACGTCGCGGAGGGAATGTGAAATGCTTGTGGCATTAGCCGCGTTTTCCGAGACGCTAAAATTTGTCACTAATGCCGCGTGAAGCCACGATTAACGTCGAATTTAGCTCCCGATAAAAGTACGCGATTTATTTAATTAGCGCGCGATCGAGCTTTATTCGAACGTTGTTAATGAAAGTCAATTATTTAAATTTAGCGCAGCTAATGCTGCGACGAAAGGAGCGCGATCGCTCTCGGCGTCACGCGCCTGTATGTGTACGTGTGCATATGCATGCGCCTCGACTGGCGATAAGCCACTGCCGGATTCGGAAAATGGGGAAAATTTTCTATTATTTCAGAGGGATCCGCGTTTCCTGGGAGGAGGCAGTGCGTAAGAAGTAAGCCAGCTAAACATACAATGTAATCGGTTGGGCCGGATCGACTGTATTTAAACAGCCGTGACTGCGATTGTCTTAACGATGCACATACTTAAAAGCATTTGAAAAGAGCTTGTTTCGTTCGAAAGCAGTAGCCAAGTGTAATCGGGTATAATGAGTAGCGGCAAGATTTGAGCGGCGCTGCGCGAGCGTGAATAATGTTACGTCATAATAACGGCAATAAAGCGATGTAATTTTCTGAAATGCTCGTTGATCACCGCGCGCCATTGGTTATTATGACGGAGAAATTGATTTAATTACCGGGGGCGACTTTAGACGAACAAAGAGAATTTGTTCTCGCCCGAGTATTGCTCGCTGGTGGAGTTCGAGGAGCGGGGAATCGGTAATTCGCGCGCGGCTCGTTCTTACGCGAATCTGCCGAGTTTTTTGCTCGCTGGACGGCCGTTTAGTTCGCAGAGCCGTTCTTAAAAGAAGACAAGAAGAGCAGGGTGGGTGACTTTGCGTCTTTTCAGCTGTTGGATAAAGCGAGAAGATATCGAAGTTACGCGTCACGTTGGTTGACGCGTGGCTTGTTACGCAGACACGCACCCGTACGCACGAATGGCCGCGCATAAAATAAACGCAAAGCCGATGCTCGACTGCGCGTTTGAAAGCCAATAAGAAGTAGTTAATTTCGTCCGCCGAGACAAGTCAGCCTGGCTATCTAAAAATGTATCAGATTGTAGTATCAAAGCGAATCCAGATTAGGCTTAACGTTAATAAATTTAATTGGAAATATGGGTAAACTCGAGTTTAATGAAATGAGTTTGCGCAACTCTCGTCATAAAAGAGCCATTGCCGTGATAAATGCAGATTAAAACGCGAAACTAGATACGATTAAGCGCATTCTTGGAATGAAATTCAGCTCGGTTTAAGCAGTTGAAGCATTTTGCGTCCGGGAGCAAATAACGCGCGAGCACACGCGTAAAAATGCGTATTATCCGGCGCTTTGCGCAAGGGCCTCCCCGTAGTTGCGCGTCTGCGTTTCTACGAGCCCTTGTCGGGTTTTTATTCGCGCAACACTTTTCGTCCAGTTCGCGGCTTAATTCCAGCCAACGGGAGTCGGTATAAATTAGTTTTTCTAGTCTACTCCTGCTCCTCAACTTTCCGCGAGTTTATCGCACGAGAATCAGCGGGAGAATAAAGCTCAGCGCTCGTCTCGGGGAGGAGGCGCCGAGGTAGTGGAAAAGGAAGAAAGAGGGTTCGCACTTTTCTCGTATCGCGTTTCGGCTAACACCCGCGCTCCTCTTTGTTTTCCTGCGTCGCCTCCGAGAGTCCCGCGAATTGGCTTTTATCGCCGCTACTCGCGGAACCGGCCGGGCCGAAGGACGAACCTTCAGGAGGCAGCGCGAGTTACGAAGGGAAACAAAGAAAGGCTCCCTACACCCGAGGGAAAAATTGAGCGTCAGAGTTCAAATGGCGGATAATAATCGTGCGTGGAGCCTCGGAAAGGGATTTTGCTGTCTCATTCATCTTGGTATAACGCTTCGGAGCGATTGTTCCGCACTAGGTAATCGGCGTGTGATGCGACCTCCAAGAGCCGCGAGCTTCGAGCTTTCGCAAGCTCCCATCCAATCGGGCGCGCAACGTCTCTTTTTATTCTCTCCTTTCTGCCAGGATATCCAGATATCGTCTGCGATATCTATTCAGCTGATGCTCTTTGTGTTTCGCGCGCTGTGTTAAGCAACGCTTTTAAAACTTATCACGTCAAATTCTCCAACACTCGCGCACGGACGAGTGCATGCAGATTGCACCGCGTGCACGCGTGCGAGTCCGCATCGCATATCGTAGGAACTGGATCGCTTTCTTTGTGGCTCGACGCCTGGTCGATGATACCAACTGCAGATTTGCGCTAGAAAATCAGGCGACAAAGTGAGAGGAGCGTTAAAAGTGTTGCTGAAAATCTGCTTTGCAACAACAAGCGGCTCGCGTCGTTGTTTTGGTGAAAAGCCAAATCGGGCTAATTGATCGGGGGAGTGGCGGCACTATCCGAGCGAATAAAATATTGCTTAGTCTCGATGCGTTTATTTTTAAGTGCTTTCGTTGCACGGGGCGCGTTAAATTATTGCGTTTCAAGAAAAACAGGTATCTCGATGTAATCCGCGCACGCACGGGCTCAGGCGGAGATTTGATCGACGATTATTCAGTCGCGACGTCGGCTATATTCTTCAAAAACAAGTTACTTAGGCTTGGCGGTATTTCAATGAGGTTAAACTTTTTTGCTTCTCCATTCTTCAAATATTTTAACATTCCGATTGTATCGAAATGAGTTCTGCTTTCAGAGGCCTCGAAATGCACCTCGAGATTGATCGATCGGATCCCTTTATTTCTTCCCTGCAGACAGGAATAAAGGAGATGCGGAGTTTTAGCGACTAGGGGAGGGGGGAGCCCAATAATTACAGGACAATGGGCCTCTCAAACGAATATAATACTTAGGATCCAGAACGCACAAAGTGTATCAGAGTTGGAAGGTAGAGGAGAACAATAGCAATCAGGCGGCAATTTGGTGCAAGGTATACAGGCTGAATGGGACTGTCACCGGGAGCTGCAAACTAGCATTTCCGGTCGGGCATTCGGAGGCTGAGAGACGAGGTGGCGCAAGTGTCCGGATCACTGGAAATCCCGTCCCGATGTAATTAATCCGGCAGCAGTTGAGGCGGTGACGGGGTCCGGTAAACACGCGGAACGCGTCCCAATATGTCTCCTGCGACGGGAATGAGGCTGGGAATGCGTCGCGCCATTGCCGCAGCGCAATATTCGCGAGCCCGAAGAGTTTCGCGAGAGTGCACAGACCGGAAGTTATGAGAGTCCTCGTGCAGCCGCTCGAGGATGGGCGAGAGGCCGGGGCTTAAACAGCCATTGCCGCCCGATATTAGTTGCGATAAACTGTCGCGGCGCGCCATGCACTTGGCTCTCTCCACTGCTGCATCCTAAATAGCGAGCAGCCTCTTACCCGTGATAACCAGCTGCATCCGGGGCTTTTAGCTTAACGCACCTCCTTGCACCTTTTGAAAGAGGCACGCACCGCCTCCGAGCGGAAAATCAATCTTTGTTCGTTCGCGTGCGAAGGCGTTGCGATTTTAGCGACGAGTCGCGGTCGGCACCTTCTTTTCATCGCTCTCGGGGAAAATGGAAAAGCGCCGAGTGGGGCTGCGAAGAGGAGGAGGAGGAGGAGGAGCAGAGTATCGCCGCGATCAATGTGATGCAGACGCAGGCGGAGAGCTGCGTTTAAAGAAGGAAACGTTAGCTCGGCTCGACTCGGACTCGCAATATCTGGAGGAGACGAGTGCGCTGTTGCCGCGAGGAAGTTCGAGGCTCGCGAAACTTGGGGCTTGGACCGAGGAACGTCCCAGTCGTCTTATTATATTATATGTATAATATACGTCGACGGTCCGAGTTTTCCCCTTGAATGGAAGTTTTGCATTTCCAGCGTTGGCGCGTGTTCCCCGACCCGTTTTCCCCCCTCCCCCCTGCCCCTGTCACATTCAAGTTTTCCCATCGAAAATACCAAGAAGAAAAGCTAACCTCTCGGGAGGAAGTCGACCGATCTCCCGGGACTGCCCGTGGACATATTCTTAATTCAATCTTGGGATAAGCCTTTGACAGACCGTGACATTTCAAAACATTGGCGCGCGATATTTATCTTAATATAAATATGGATCTAACAATGTTCAATTTTCCCAGAAGAATTGCAGCAACACCTACGCTTTAACAATTAGAAAGTCAAACCGTGTAGCGCTGCAAATCTGACAGGAATGATTCTATAGAGATAAGCCAGCGAGGCAATTATTGAGATTTCCACTCGGGGTTTTGTTGTTCGCGCCAAGACAGAAATCGCACTTTTATTCACGCGCACTGTACGCGTGTCTTTTTAGAAAAAGTGTATCTGCAAAAATTCAGAAATATCGCTGCGAAAAGGCGCGTCCGCCGATCTACCGTCTCGTTTTCGCTTTTCTCTTGTAGTGCTGATAACGGGATCCTGCAAAGAGGAGAAAACTGAAAGTCTAAAGTCGCCTGTTGGGAAATTTAAGAAGTGCATTTTTACAAATGACATGTCATTGACTACGCGGACAAAGATTATTGCAGTGTAAACTTAATTGTCCACGTTGATTCGGATTCAGGTTCATATTTTATTATAATCCGCGCTACCGTGGGAAATGTCGAAAGGAATAATTTCGTCGAATGATATAACCGGAAAATTCTTGCCAAGACTTTACGATTCCGATGTCAAAGGAAGCAAAGTGTTTTTTTTAAATTTTCTTCTAAAAACTTGCGGTGCTTTGACGTATTTTCAAGCTTCCTCTTTCGCAGATGGCCTGGAAGTGTATAGGAAATCCGGTACGTAGTTTGACCAGAAACAAAATAAAAAGTTTTTATTATTTACACGTTGAAAGCTAGCGAAGTTCATAGAAATTTTTAAAAAAGATTAAGGCTCGGAAAAGGCAGAGAAGAATTTTGTTTATATGATAACAGGCAGGATTAAAAAAGCTCGGGAAACGTATCTTGAAAGCTGCTGAAAATATAAAATATTCTATTAATGTTTATAGAAGAGCTAACAAAAATTGTAAAGGTGATTGACGGTACCGGTTTTAAGAATAAAGTTCTCCGAACAATGGCGTTGAAGCCTGAAAGCCCCTTTCGATTTTAAATTGGACGAGGTGTTTAAAAAAATTCCTTTGATCAGTGTCGCATAAAATTGGTTAATGAAAATATTATTATACATTTTTAAAATTAAAAATTTAGTTAGCTAAGGAAGAGGGAGGTTAGTTGTATCCGGCTTCCTCCGTTCCAGGCTACTTCACACATATCCCAAATGTAATAATGCACTTTGCTGCTGGAAACAAAATTTACACCACGGAACACGAAAAGCAGCAGCTACTATTTTTTACGTAACAATCGCTGGATGATGGGCTCGAAGAGAAATTTTTATTTAACGTACACGCGAGCTTTTAACGCGCGTTATAATGATTTTTTTATTTCGAACACTTTTTCTGTGAAAATAAGATACCACTAATTATGGAAATATAGCCCACGATGCGATAATAATAATAATAATAATAATAATAAAAAAAAAAGTTCCGAGAGGAAGTAACCAGAAAAAAATACACTCTCTTGTTTATGCGACTGTTTTGCTGTTTGTGTGACGAATTTTCTATAGTGCACTGCAGAAAAAATTACGCTAGCGGAGTGAAGAGCATTTTACCAAGTTTTCGCCTGCCGTTACTCAAGCCGAAGTTTTTTATCCCGATGACAAATAGCATTCCATCGGCTATTATTTAATGGAAAATAAATGCAGTCGGTGCGATTAGTTTTGGCATCCGTCGTCGCCATCTTCCTTAGAAAAAACTGCATTTGTATTTATTGGTCGTTATTGCTGGTTCGACCGAGAGAAAAATTTCTGCATCGAATTATCCGCAGTAGCGGAGGTTATTTTTGCAACCACTCCAATAGACATTGGCGTTAATTGCGAGAGAGAAAAAGGTTTGTGAACGGGCGACCGGTTGGTCTTAATTTGCGCCGAGTTGCGTTCGAATGTAAGGCAAAGGAAGGGACGACCACCGCGGAAGAGCACCGGAAGGGAAGGGGATGCTCCCACTCGGGATCCTGATAAGACTCGAGAGCTTTTCCGAAGTGCTCGGCTTCGCTATCGGGCACTCAAAGCTCGCGGCCGTGCCGAAGGGACGAGAGGACTAGACGCGGGTGACGCCGGAGCTTAAGGAGACACGCGTTCGTTAATAGATCGTTAGTAAGTTGGAGGCTGCGGCACGCGTCACTTAAACGCGACTACAATGTACAATTAAAGAGCGAGCAGCTCGAACGGGCGTATCTCTGTCGCGAGGAGACGGGGAGCGACGCCAGCCACCGGGTGGAGTTTCAGCGAGCGACTCGAATCCGTCCTCCGCTCGTCCCGTTCGCGATCACGAGGAGAACGCGCGGCTCTTGGGTGCGCGCAAATAAGTCGCTGCCAACCGTCACCTTAAACCGCCGCTTGTTCCATTGGCTATTATTTCGTTGCGCAACAAAAACGTATTAGCCTTATTGCTCTCCCGCTCTCTCTCTCTCTCTCTCTCTCTCTCTCTCTATTCGGTTCTCGAAAAACCCACTCGTTCCTCTTTTCTACAACGAACTTTAACACGAGTTCGGCCAAAGTCCTACGAGCGTTATTTCAAACTTTTATTCGCTAATGCTGCGGTTTATTCGCTACAATTTAATTTTGCCCCAACAAAGAGTAATTATTTGTCGCGAGTTGCTTCGAATCTGCTTTTGTTGCAACTAATGACACTTCAGACGTTTTCCATACGCAGTTTCGCGTTCCATAGCAAGTTGCCGCGACTCGAATCTTAAGAAAGACTTTGAGGCTGTATAATTCACGTTTAATTTACGCTGCTGGTGCTCCCCTAATAGTATCATACTTTTAGCTTTACGGAGAGCTCCGGTTATGAAACATCCTTTTACAAAGTACTGAATAAATAAGCTTCGGCTCTCGGAAAGGCAGTTCTTTATCGTAAACTCGAATTTCCTGGCCGCGGATTGACTAAAGCGAAATAAACAAGTAAACGACGGGAGGAACGAAAGTTCGAAACTAATTGTTTATTATTTACGCTCGATTCGATTCTAGCAATCTTTACATACACAGACTCGGTCTGCTAAAACCAAAGAAAACTTTCGAGCGAACTGAACTTATCCGACTGGTGCACTTACGCTCAAGACTTTATACATTTGCAATGCTTTCAAGTTTGTAAAGCATTTTCATCGTCGAGCAATAACGTCGACTTTGTCCTTTTTCCCGACTTGTCCGAGTCGCTGCGTGCGCATACGCAAAAGGGGCTTGGATAATTCGCGCAACGGAGGGCTTAAAGGAAGCTGATTGCTAATTTTTAAATTTAAACCAGTGGCGCTCGGAATGTCCCGAGTTTCGCACAAGAATCAGCGCCGCGACAAATTTCTTAGCGCGTGTACCGATTCGTTTATTTTACCATCCGGCCTCGACACGTCGTTACCAGTAACGTAATCAGTGTCGCAAACCCGGTTATGAAAACGAAATCATTGCGAAATCAGAGGATCGCGTCCACGAGCGGCAGCGCGAAATAGCCGGTAGCGGAAAAATGCTATTCTCATGAACACGTTAGCAGCCAAACACTTAATTGAGCGTTCGAATAGAACACCTCATTCGTATGCCGAGATGACTTTGGCGATAAAGAGAGTGAATAGTTGCGGCCGCGGAAAAGGAGACGAGATAGGGAAAAGTTTTTCCAAGTAGCGCACACAGATGCGCGCGCGCGCGTGACTCTTTGCTTGTGTGTTTGTGTGTCGGGAGCGCTTTGGAGGCTCGGTGCTTACAAGTCCCGAAGTGAGCCTAAGTGCTCGGGACGGGGTTTCGAGCAGGCGGGCATCGGGTTACGATAAGATACAAGACTAAATAAATAATTTAGCCCCGCGCGCGCGGCAACCGCAACAGAACACGAAGTGTTGATAACCCAACCCGGGCTCCGGGGCTCCGTTTCGGCTTCAGCTCCGGCTCGGGACTTATCTCGAATCTTGGCGACGCGACGCCTCCCCCCGGCGACTGCACGCGCCGGCGGCATTGTGCAGCCTTCGGGGAAGCGGCGAAATAAAATCGAAAGTTCGAGAAAAGAAACGCGGCGCCCTGGAGCAGGAGCAGCAGGAGCGTCCGACGTAAATAAGTTTCTCGAAATAAAACGAGCGCAGGGATAGGCAGCCCCGGCTCGTGGCGAGCTTGCAGCTTCAACTTAGATTAGTCTTTGGAGAGAAAGTTGGGGGCAAAGGGCGCGCGAGGACTCGCGAGTCCAACGCAGCCCACGAGACAAGCAGCTTCGAAGTTTGAGAGCTGCTGGCTGGAGGGGGATTGGGATGGGGCAAGTGGCGAAGGGGAAGAGTGGAAAGAGGGGAGTCACCAGCAGCTTCCGCGAATAATTACTCGGCACTCGATGCGAGCTCGAGCTCCTTTCGCGTTTGAAATCCATTTGAGCATCAAAGCGCTGCCCCTGCCCTGGACCCTTTCTCCCACTTTCGCCTCGCCCTCCTTTCCTTTAATCTGCAATACAAATTTGAAGAAGTTCGCGGGAGTCGAGGCGACGCTAATCGCCGGAGCTTTTCGCGATCGCTCGAGGCAGCGATTGATCGCGCGACTCGGCTCGCTCGCTTGCAGGAGAGAGACGCCAGAAAACGGGCCAGACTCGTGTCGTGCGTTCAGTTATTAAATGCAACCCGCTGACACGCGATTACCCGCCAAACGTATAATTAATTTTGCAGGAGGACGGGAAGCGGGAAGCGTTTTACTCCACAATTTGAATTTTTATCCGCCTGTTATGAGCAAACGTTTTTCATATTCGATCCGGAGAGCAAGTGACTCGCGAGCTCATTAATTCCTCCAAATCCTCGCCTTCGTTCGCTTTGCCTTTTAAAAATACTCGCAATTTTGAATCGGTGCTGCGTGAAAAACAATCCGTCGGACGATCAGCGGCTGGAACAAAATGCTTTTCTAATTCGGCGCGATCGCGTGGCTCGATGGAGGGGGGGGGGGCAGAACACGCGCATAGAAATAGCGTTATTTACCGTAAAATCAAGAGTTGAACGTTTGCGAGTGTTTCGAGCAGTGATTAATATTTTCTCTCTCCTCGCACCTTTAGTGCGCCGTTACGGCATTGCCGCCTTGTATTTTTAAATTCGAATCCGAAAGAAAGGAATCAGGTCACCGAAAGAACAAATTGTCTTTTGGTCTTTTACGGCCCTCCGAGAAGGATTACAACGACGTTCTTAATTTTGATATAATAAAGATGAATTTTCACCGTAATATATTCTCATAGGCGAATAAATTTAACGCTTATTAAACGCTAGAGAAGAGTATTTTATGCCGAATGCCTTCCACATACTGAATTACGTTAGAAATTACGGGAAGGTGTACGTAGCAAATGTTTTAAAACACGCGATTATATAATTAAATTTGAAATAACTAATTCGGCCTGAAAGAATGAATTCGCATATTCATTCGGCTTAAACGTTTCGACGAGGATCAGGATGAGTGGGCGGATCGTTAAATGCCTACACACTCTCCTAATTCTTTCATTCGCGTCATCCTTCTGGTTCAGTCTCCGGTGTAACGTCACTTTTTACTAGATGCTACTTATTTTTGCACGTCGAAACGTATTATTCACACGATATCGCTTAAATTATAAATAAAAAATATGAAATCAATACACACCTGCGAAAAATTCATCAGGAATGATGTTGCGTTTCGAATCTTTTTCGACCTTGGAGACATCGAGAGGCGAATGAAAATTCAAGCACTATCGTGATGTAATTAAACGTTAAAAACATTCGTTCGAGATTTACTAAAGGTTCTTATGACGTAAATTTTTTTGTCCAGTTAATAAGGCACAATCGGTCACTGATCGATTACAACACATTTAGTAACAATGTCAGTACATTTTTCCGCGTGTAATTACTAAGTGTATGGATAATTAAGTTAAATTGTTTCTAGATGACCTTATTATAATTATTCGCGATGACTGGCAAGGAAAATGGATCGATCCAACTTCATCTCTCAGTCGCGATTTAGATTTTTAGGACTACATTGTCGATAGCCGGTATAATAAAAGACCGCGCATTAAAAATACAATTTTAGCACAGGTGTTGCTGTAATAGCATTTTATAGACGCGAAGTATATGGGACCCAATAAAATGGCTACCTGCGCAGTATATTCGTAAAGCACTTTTTACGTGACTTTTTAAAAAATAATATCTGCGTGTATGTAGATTTATTATTATGAATATTAAAAGAAAATTAACAACCAATGCGCCTGATTAAACGCTCTGGTTTTCGCAGTTCAATCAGGGTTTCCAAAGGCCATTAAACCTTTAAACGGCGTTAAAAATAAACCGTAATTTTAAGGAATTATTTAACGTTTCTCTGATAAAATTATCAGGCTGATTGATTTTGTGCTCCGCCCAAGAGGCGAATGGGTGGATGACGACGTAATCCAAATATTTTTCGCGATAAAATTAAGTTTGCATGGTGACGTTCAAAAGCCCGGTCGAGGAAACGCTGCGTCCAGGAGGGATTTTCAGTTTTGGTTACTCGTCCTTTCGACTTTTGAAGACACCGAAAGTCAACGCGGCGACACACCTCGAGGGCCAATACACCCGAAAAAATCAGGATCATCGGCCGCGGACGCTGTAATGTTGCAACCTCGTTTTATCGCCGGGCGAGATACGAGCACCAGGATGTAGTCATGTTGCCAGAACGGTCCTGTGCGGAGTCACGTCCCAGTGGTAAAAGCAAGGTTTGATTCTCCGCGAAATAAAGTTAGAAATCCAATATTACATCAGTCTTATATAAATGGGCATTTTCGAACGGAGTGCATTGAAAGAATTCATAATCCAATTGGGAAAGCAAATAGAACGCAGGTGGCGCGCGAGGCGAAAGCGATTTTAATTACGGTTCTTGACTGCAAGTGCAAAATGAATTATAATGCATTCATTGGAAGACCGTAATTCAAAACGCGCAATTATGTGCTGAATTTATTTCGAAACTGAAAACGGCCCAATTCTAATTTTCGACGACGCCTGCGATTTTGCTTCTTGTACGTCGCCGAGTGCCGCTTACGGCGCAACTCGAATGTTGGAATTTTTTCCCTCTCACAGTTCCTTGACCTTTATCGTTGCATAAATCAAAGGGCTTACAGAGCGGCCAGGCACTGCGATATTAATATTTCCGACTGCGCGCAGATAAGATCGACCTTTTTCCAGCCTTTTTTTTTGTAATTAACGCTTTCTTAATTTCAACTAAGTTTCCCGGCTTAATAGAGCTCGCGCGATTCTGAATTACGGAGAGGATAATATTTTTTCATAATCCAGGGATGCGAAATTGTTGGTTCTTCGCGTCGGAAAATTATATATCGCAGGGCATTTTCACTTGGAAATAGTGAAAGCTCGATTAAAAATTATTTATCGCTGGGAAAAACAGCCCCGTTAATAAGGCGAGCGAGGCGTTGACGCGTCGAGGTGTAGAAGGGTTTGCCGAAAAAATGCAGCACCCCTCTCCCGGCCCGTGCGCTCAGTTAAGCGATACGAAAAGATTGCACGTTTTCGCATTTTTGTCAATTAAGGAGAAATACTTGGGCATTGATTTAAATGAATATCATCGCGAAAACTCGCACCTACTCGGAGCGAATCGGCGTTTTTTCATCGCGAATAGATCCTTTGCAAACAGCGTAATCGACTACTTACTTTGGAAAACGCACCCATAATGGCGATCATTACGCATTCTTGGAATTTCGACAGTCGGATAACACAGCCTTTCCTCC
The DNA here is from genome assembly GCA_018907185.1 of Platyscapa corneri. Lineage (NCBI taxonomy): Eukaryota > Metazoa > Arthropoda > Insecta > Hymenoptera > Agaonidae > Platyscapa > Platyscapa corneri. Next base: position 1,993,015 of record JACCHW010000025.1, on the reverse strand, counting down.
CAGCAGTCCAATTACAATAATTATATAATGGCGGCCGCGTAAATTATTCCCGCAATTATTGATGCGGGGAAAGACGTCGCACGCGATTTTACTCGCCATCAGCAGCAGCAGCAGCAGCCGCAACGGCGGAGGAACGAACGTGGATGCACGAGTGTGGCAGTGTGTATTGATTCGTTGAAAAAGCGGTCGTTCAGTTGGCAAAGTTATTCCCCGCACTGATATATTAAAAGGAGCATATCGCAGAACTCGTACGAATGCTGGCGCAGATTATAGACGCAAAAAAGGTGAAAGGTTTAAGCTATGGCCGCGGTCGGCAGTCGTTGCGGGGACGGACTAGCGAACGAACCAACGCATCAACACTAATATATTAGAATTAATGCCACGGTCTTCTGTTTATTCATTCCTTCTTCGGTTCGCATTAAAGTTGCGCACGCGATTGTTGCTGCCCTCGAACGCGTGCTCCATCTACTTTTTCATCCGGGAAAATCGTCGACTTCTTTTGTTCCCTCCAGTCCCGCGTCGCTGCGCTTTGGCCGCCATCCTTGCTTCTGCCTCGTCTTGTTTGTTTAATGGAAAAAACATCTGTACCGCGGGCATAATGAAGAGGCTCTTCTTACACGTTAATGCACCACAACGCGCACCGTCTTATTATGGCTGGCTTGTGTAAGACTCCATTATCCGTGTAAACTAAGTTTACCATTTCTATCGGCGACGTATTAATTATTCATCGATAGTTTTAAGTTGCGAAGACCTATTTTAATTGGCCGTCGACGATTTTATCAATGATAATTACGCAAGCTAATACGCGCGCAATTATTTAGTCAAATTTAATCGTCGGCTAAACGCTCGTTCCGACTTCGTTCTGCCCCGTCGTATTTTTAGCGCTGCCGGCAAAAAGTTTGACGCATCTATTAACGTTAGCCTGAGCCGCAGCAATGATGCAAACGTGCAATCCCCGGGCTGAAGGCGCGAACAACGGGAGGGTTGAAGAAATTCGCACACCCCGTCTCTCTCTCTCTCTCGAGAGATGTCGTCGGGCCAATCGCAAAGAGCGTCTCTGCTGCTCTAGGCCCGAGCCTTCGCTGCTAAAACGCGAGATGAATTTCATAGTAATAATATTGCCGAGTCGAACTATTTGCCAAAAGCGAGTTTCGTCGAGCTTATATCTTTGTCTCTCGCGTTGAGTTTCAAAAAGCATCGGTTGTAGCTACAACGGAACTGCCGGCAGTTGTCAACGGAGCGCGAGCCTACCAAAGCTGGAGGTGCTGCTAAGCGCGGGAGAAGCAATTAGAGGCAGTAAAATATATTTGGCAGACGTAAACCGGTAATACAAGCGATTACTTTTAATGGGCGTGGACGCGAGCCGAGACGCGCCAAAGTAATCGATGTCTTTCGCGAATGATTCGATCGGCGTTTTCAGAAACAAAGACCTCTCGTATCAATGCTAAATATTTTCGTTTTTACACGTCCCCGTGGCGCATAACCAAGTGTCAAGTGCAGCTGTTGGAAAATTTTATTACCCGCGCTAAGATGTACAGAGTATTATACCTGGCTCTCTACGTAGTTCGCATTTGCATTTTCCTCGCTCTTTCCAGGAGTTTCAATTAAGACAACATTTGTTCATTTTAACACTTATCTTTATTGCCCAATTATCTGTCATTCGTGAGCTTCGACGAGACAAAAACGCAATGATATTTCAATTTTCGTGGGTTTCTGCGAAAGTCATCGTTCCTTCGATTGCGCTCGATTGTTTTTTAAACGGGTTTTCGAAAAAAATTCCCCGGTAAAACTCGACGTTTCGTAATATTGTAATGAACTCTCGAGGCGAGTATATTATTTTCGCAATATCTGTTTGTTGCCGAAGAAACAAATTTTACACACAGTCGCGAAGAGCTCGGAAAAGCTGAAAAACTTTGCGATGCGAGATTTTATTTAATCGAGGACTTTTTAATTATGCGAATAAACATATTGGTTACCGATATTTTAGCACGAGAGATGCGGCGAAGCGGAGCTGGTTCGATGTCAATATCGACTTCGGCCCTAATTAATCTACCGCCTCGGTTAAGTTTTGTACTCGAGAAGGAGTTTTTTCGATTCCGTGCATTTTTAACCGCGAATCCGCAATTTGAAGGTAAAATGGAACCGAAGGCGGCAAAGATATGCGACGTTGGTCGAGTTGGTTCGAGTTGGTTCGAGTTGGTTCGACTGACCCAGATAACGGCGCGTGCCTCCTTCAAACGGCCCACTCTTACGCGTTATTTCATTTCCACGTAGTATGTGTCTGGGTGTGCTTCAGCATCCCCCTTTTTCCTCCTCTTGTACGCCCACGTTTTCACTCGACGCCCATTTCCCTCCGCAGCCTCAGTTTTCTCTTTTCCGCGCTGGCTTTTTCAGTTTTGCCTGGCTTCGAAAAACATTTCTTTATCTAATGTGTCTGCCTGCCTGCCGCTCTCCGCTCTTGGCACGCAAAAATGCACAACGATGCCGACGCGTGTAACTTTCATTGCTGCGTTTGCGCAGATCCTATTCGGACCCGAATTCGCATATTTATCGAGATCAGTTCTGCGCCGTGTACACATTTCAACAGGTCACAGATATCGGCTATTTGATAAAGGTGTATTAGAAAGTCCGACTTTAAAATTAAGATACGCGGCGGCGACTGCTGTCGAATGCTCGCACAGGGAGCATAGATTCGCGAGAAAAGCGCGACCAAAGTTTGCAATGAAAACGCAGCAAAAATTTCACCTATGGCCAGTTTCGCGATATGAAAATAGGGCATGCGCGCGCGCGAACCCGCACAGGCTTAACGAGTCTTAATTAAGTTTGGCAGACCAAGTCGAGTGAAACTAATTTACTGAAAACTTTTAGCCGGAATCGCAGCAAAAGACACGTGCGGCGACGATAAGCGGTTCGGTAATACCGATTGATAAGGAAAAAAGCTCGACTCGCAATCCCACGGATTTAATCAACGTTGAAAATGCATATCGAGCCTTCGATCACGCGGGACTCTGGCGCGTCTGGAGTTTCCAGTGACATATCATAACACGTAACACGTAACAGCTTCTAGAAGCCAGTTGAGCGTGTAACTGGAACGTTCCGCCGTTAAACGCGAGGTGTGTCTCGCCGAGGAGAACTCGAGAGAGAAAAAGGAAGAAAAGGAAAACCGCGGTGGAAAGCGGACGAGGAGAGCGCGCCCAGCCCGGAATGCCGCGCGCGTTCCTCGGCGAGAGCGACAACATCCATTTAAATTCGGACTCGGATAATCCCCCCGGTGCGCGCACGTGGACGACGCTCGTCTCCGTCCTGTTACTGTTATCGTTTCCGCGGCCCTCGTCCTCGCCGGCGGCTCTTTCACTTTCCGGCTGTGCGCCGGACAACGTGACCCTGTCGTTCGTAAGCGCGTTGACGTCTGGCAAAGAGACGGTAAAGTTAATGGCGCGATTAGTCGCGCGTTCGACTCGTCGTTACCTTCACTGGCCCCGAGAGCCACTCTTTTTTCTCCTCTCCCGTTCGCTTCTCGTTGTTTTCGCCGTCTTTTCGAGCTGCCGCCCCTGGTATCCGATCCCGAGTCCAGGTTACGTAGGAGGTTCGCATCTGCTTGCGCGGACGACATTCCATTGCGCGCCGGCCTTTGTTTTCTCCGCTCGTAGACTCTCGAACTGGTAGCCCACTAGAGGAAAGCACGATTACAGAAAAAGACCGGAGGGGAAAAGCGGCCCGCTTACACTAGAGCAGCAGCAGTCCCTCGGCTCGCCTCGCTCCTCCCGCGAGAACGGCTTTTGGCAATTAAGGTCGGCTCGGAGGCTTTTCTCGGGAGGAGCCGCGTGCGCGTCGTCTTTGCGACCGTCTAAAAGCTTTTGTGCTGCCAAGTGCGGAAAGGGCAAGGGAAGGGGAGCGGAAGAAGCGAGATCTCGAACGGGAGACGGATACGTTTTTAAACGCGCATAAGACGTGCATTAAGCCCGCGAATAAATAAATCCCGCGCGTATTTTCGAGAGATTCCGTGCGTTTCTTACGATTAGGAGAAGAATATGCCCTTTGTGAGCTTGAGCTGCTGGTAGTGGTGCGCGCGCTAAGTGGCGCAAATATACTCGGTGTCCTCGAGTAACCGTCCGCCATCCGCAAAAAGTCCGAGATAAGCTACAGGATAGCCGGCGCTGAGGAGTCCAGATCTCGTTAATACACGAGACACTTTACATACTCCACTTCAAACAGGTGGCTCCGAACTTCGCACCCTCCCCATAAAACCAATTTCCACGCTCGAGCGATCATTAATTACGGCCCGTGGAATTTAGCGCGTGGGCGTTGGGGAGCGCGGGAATGGGAAAAGCTACTGCGAATCCGCGCCTTTTTCCTCGTTTTTCTTTTTTTTTTTTTTGTAAAATATCCAAGATAAGCCCGGGGACGTGAAAAATGGCTCGTTTTTGCCTGCGTTAAAATGCGGAGAGTAGTGGAATACGTTGGCTCGCGTGCGCCGCAGCAGTTATGGGGCTGCTGCTGCTGCTGCTGCTGCTGCGCGAGTGTAAACGGGGCACGGGCAAGGTAGGTAGACAGAGGTAAGGTAGGTAGGTAGATAGAAGCAGGAGGAGGAAGAAAGCCGTGGTGAGCGGTCGGGAGAACTGAGGCCTCGCCACTCACTCTCTCTCTCTCTCTCCCTCCCTCCCTCCCTCCCTCTTCGTCCCGCTCGTGCTGCACCTACGGGTGCAACGTGTGTTCCTTTATACACGGGCTCTGCATGCAACGTGGCCGACGCGAGTTCTCCTCGACACTCGTCAAACCAGTTTTATCGACTACTTCCTTCGGAGCTCAGGATGAACTTAGCGGCCTGGCAGCGGGACAGAGAGGGAGTGAGAGAGAGAGGAGAGAGAGAGTAGAGTAGTTAGAGCAACTTGTACCTGTCGTTCGTGCTCGCGCTCGCTCGTTGTCTCTCTCTTTCTCTCCCTCTCCGAGTCTCTCGACGAGCGAGTATGTCTCTGTGTATATTGCACGTACAGTCTCGTTCCACCTTGCGCCAATGTATTTATATGCATTGCACCACCGCGATTTACCAGTGTCAATGAAACGCACGCGCGAAAATGTCACTGCCACCTTCCTTTGATTGCGCAAATTTGGTAGAAAAAATGCCTCGCTGTGCACTCGAATTTCTGGGAGCGATCGTCTTGCTTTGTTTCCGTCGATATTCGCCTCCTTCTCCGCTTCTTCTTCTCCAGTCTGCCACCGCACTTGCATCACATTGCAGTGCAGGTATACGCGAACTGCACCTTAAAAGCTGCTTGTACCTTCGCTACGTTCGCTACAGCAACGATAAATGATTCCGCTAGTTTTATATTCAAAATTTACCTTAGTCTCACTCGAAATTGGACAAGATAAACAAGATAAGCGAGCGGTAGTTGCTCGGACGGAGGGTTTTCTCATGCTCTAACGTTCTTTTCGGACGAGAGTCTTCCGGAAAATTTGTTCAAGATGCGACTAAACAGAGCCTCGGTGCATTCAATAAATGATGCGCTCGGGAACGAAAGCTATTTAAACAGCGTTCGAGCCGGGAGAATCCGAGTGCAGGTACATTGTTGTTCCATCGTCTTCCTGAGGGACGCGGTCCGATTTTCGTCGACGAGCTGCTGTCCGGACATTTTCGCGTTGTCTCGACGTTTTTGCATTTATCGAAAGGCGGAGAGAGGAGGGGAGCTTTGTTCGATGCGCTGATACGGCACGTGAATCTCAATGAAGAAAGGAGCTTCGGGGAGGGAAGGGGAGTATTTTGTATTTATAAAACGGCAAAACCGGTCCGCTCCTATCGCGGATCGGTTCGCGCTCTTCCCGGCCCGGGCACAATGACTCATCTTCTGAGAAGCCGAGCGACGCGTCGATGCTCAGACTGGCGGAGACGAGCTCGGTTTGGGAAATGTTCCCTCGTTTGCAAAAAAGCGAAAGAAGCCGAGAGAGCGAAGAAAGCTTAAAGTGTCAGTGGGGGCAGACTCTCGTGCGATTCGATGGAGGTGCTCGAGGGAGGAGAGAGGACGAGTGACGCGCGTAACGAGTGACTAGTCGAGTCCCACTAGTATTCAGAGCGACGTACCCTCGGGAAGAAAGGGTAAAAAATAAGAAAGTCGCGCCGCATTCGCCCCGAGACTCTGGCGCTCGCTTGTTACAGCCTTGCGTCCCCGCCATTCTGATTCCCGGTCTTTGTCCGGAAAAGGCAGGCCGCGGGGATAAGAAGGAAAATTAAGAGGAGGAGGCTGCTGCAGCCGAGGGAACCGGCCAGTCGTAAAAAAGAAATCATTATATCGGCGGCGCCAACTCGACTGCCTGCACTTGGGAACCGCTGAATAGAATTAACGGTAACGATACGCCGGGGCATAAAAAACGCTCGACCGGCAGCGGACGGGGAGCGAAACGAGAGACGCAGGGGCCTATCAGTTTTTCGCCGCCGCCGCTTTCTCGAGGAAAAGTTTCTCGCACAGGCCGGGCTTCGGTAAATTTGGATTGCGCCTCTCCCGAAATATATCTCGTGCTGCTGGGGAGCGCAAGAATAGAAAAAGGGCGTCGCGGCATCGTCGCCGTCGCGCTGGTCCCGGTGTCGTTTCGACACGTACCACGACGAGCGCTTATTAGCCCTCGGCTAATTTCTCCTAACGAGCCGCGGCAACAGCTCCATGCCTCTTGTCACGTGTCATTGTTGCCAACCGAGCGTACGTACGGCTGGGATTTTTAGCGATCGCTCGCGCACGCGCCCAGCCTCTTTAGATGGATCACGTTCGGCGGGGACATTTGGAGGGGAAGCGCTAATTGCGTACGTCCTTGTGTACATTGCGCACGAGCGCGCACTTTTCTCTTCTCGTCATTTCTCTTTACTTCGTGCGCGATTCGAAAACATACTTAAGCATTTAAATTTAACCGAACACGCGCGCGCACGCACGCACGCACGCCTTCAATTTACATTCGACGAGCTTGTAACGACGAGCCGTGTCCTGGTGCTGAAGCCGATGTAATGGTGGGACGGGGGCAGGTTTTTCGGCTGCTCCGCTTCCAAAAAGTAAGCACCAACTTGACTCGGTTCGTTCGAGTCGGCTTATGATTTCTCGAATTCCGTCCAGCTTGTGGAATAATCGGACGCTTAGCGAAACTGTCGCCGATTGGTGTGTTTTCGTTGAAAAATACGTCAACTCGATTAAACTCGTGTTCGATGCGCTTTTAAACGCGCGCTCACGCATACCGTGCAAGCGCAAAAATGTTTGGGAAAAACAGTTTGCGAGGCGTGATTTTGTTTGCTTTAGCTCTATTAAGCGGTTTGGCACATTTTCCAGACGAAAGGAGCTTCGGCTTCAAAAATTTCCTTCTGGTCCGCAAAGCAAGAATAAAGTATCGAAACAAACAAAAGAATAAGAAATAATCGAGTAAGTTTTTACAGACGCACTTGCACTGCTGATTATCCCAATATTTCCTTTCGAGAATCAGGATTCATTCGTGTGCCAAAAATTACTCTAATTTCCATCAAAACTTTGCACGGGTCCTCGTTCAAACGTGTAACTTTTGAAACTAATCAGCTTCCTCACTCTTAATCATTGAATTGCCCCAACTGTCGGCAGTATTTTATGCGTAATATAATTTCATTTCAGGTAATCAACATTTAAATAGTGAAAACGAAATTTCATATTCCTCGTCCGACTCGTCGCGTGACGCTGACTTTCACGTTGTAACGATAAGCGGCATTGCCGCCGCCTCGGATGCTTTTTTCCTTCATTCCTGCACACACGCTCGCGCGCACCGACGAGAATGCACACGTGTGTGTGTGTGCATACGACGACAGAAGTGGAGGTAGAAAACGCATAAATTATGAAATTATCGAAATTGCAAATAAGCCTATGGAACGGCGAGAGTGGGGACGCTGACGGCGGAATGCGAGTCGAATGGTTTAAGGGAGTAACGCACCGCGCAAACGCAGCCGAGCGTGACCGTAGGTAAGAAAGCGGAAGCAGTCCCCGGGACCTTCGGGAAAAGCAAGCCTCTGGTATTTTCCGTCGCGACTCGAGCTGTGCAGCGCCGCGCAGTGGCCGAACGACGCTCGCTGCCCGCCAAAGTTTCGCAGGGACACACACGCGTGGAGAGAGGGGGTGGAGGATGCGACGGGTCAGCTCGTGCGATTTTGCAAGCGCAACCGAGTACGGGACAGTGTTGTCGAGGGTGTCGGCGCGCAGCGGCTTCGAGGCGACGCGGAAAAGTGCGGGGAGGCTCCTGCGGGCGCTTTCAATCAAGTTTTTAAATAAATTCCTTTAGCCGGGCCGCTGCCGCTGTCGGAGAGGAGGTGGGAGCGAGTAAATTACGCATACATATGCAAACGTACGTAGATCGTGTGGGTAGGAAGCACAAGCCAAGGCGTATACGAGAAATTCGCTCATAACTCGGGCCGGAGCGCCGACGTAATTACGGGAATTCGCATCCCGGCGCATAACGTCACTTTATCCCATGGCTGCCGCCGCCGCCGCCGCCGCCGCCGTTGCTCCTAATGCCGCTTGGCTGCACCTGCCGGCCCGGCTACGAGCGCCGCTTACCTTCTTCTCTTTCGTTTATCTTCCCCCACCTGCAACTTTTTCTCCCTTGCTTCAGGATCCGTCCTCTCGGCATCATTATTCTCTCGGACTCTTTACTCCCTTTCAGACCTCGGCAGCGCAGTACATTCGTTTTTGAGGATGCCAATATTTTTTTACGACAATGCACTCGCTAAATCATTGCACTTTCAATCTCGCAGCTTAAAACTCCTTCGAAAATGATTCGAAAATTCCTTCTGCTCTATCGCTTTGTTCCCCCGCGCACCTCCTCTATTTCGTTTTTATCCTGCTCAGGATCGAGTTAATCGCTGATATAATAAGTGTTAAGCTATTCAATTGGGCGCATTAACCCATTGGCGTAGAGAGAGAGAGAGAGAGAGAGAGAGAGAGAGTCGGGAACTTTGGAGGGAATTGCTGGTTATATCTCGAACGTCGAATGGAAGCTGAGTTTCGCCTATCCGATCGAGTCAACTATCATTTTGACTTCCGTTGCTCATTTTGCTTTATATGCCGAGTCATAATGCGTTTAAATGCCTCGATTTAATTGTCGAGCAGGATTGTGGAAACGGAAAGAGCTGCGGCTAAAAGAGTTAATCGCCGTGATTAGGCGAACAGCCTTTTCCTCGCTGGCGTCCAGAGCTCCTTTTTTCCCCTCCCGCTGGTCCACCCAATATCATTCCCATATATTGGCGAAGAGCAGCGATCTAATATTATCCAGCGATGCGTTTCTTGCAATTCTAGCTTCGTCTTCTGCGCTCGATTCTCCGCTTCTCCTCCACTCTTATCCTTTCATCCTCAAGGCAATGCACCTCCGCAGAACATTGACCTCGCGCCACTCTCTCCCTCCCCCTGTATCTTTAGTCTTCTCACACTCATGATTTCGAGTGGATTCTGTTCTTTTATTTTTCGTCTTTCTTTTCTGCGCTGGCTCTCTCCTTAATTTGACCTTCCTTCCTTTCTTTCTTTCTTTCTCCGCCACGGTCTTCTGTTTTATCTTGCCTTTTTTCAAATACATCGATAACCGTTTAATTTATAACACAGGACTCGCGAAAGTACCTTTTAGTTTCTCAACAAAGTCTCCGCAACGCAAATGAATGCGCGCGAGCGAGCGCCAAAGTTTTCGAGGAAGCAGCTCGCGCGAATTTCATTATTCTCGTGGCGCTTCGAAGCGGAAGGGCGGAATTGGGTCAGTCAGCGTTTAAGCTCAGCTGCCGTCGTCGATGCGAGTAACTTTTAATTATTTATCGCGGGGAGTGCACCACAGAGGACAAGTGTTTCGGCGCTTCATAATCGCAGCATATGTATTTTAATGCAGCTCGTCACACGACACGGATTAAACGGAGCCGAGGCCCGGAACTCGGCAGAGCCAACGTTTACGTTCTTCGCTGAGTAAGGAACAATTTAACCGTCAAATGTAATCGTCGCATCGAGAGCTGCGCATCGACTAGAATTTTAGTTGCCAAGTCGGAAATGCAAGCGACGCCAAGAGCCAGTGTCGATCGCGTGCGGCGCTTAATTGCACCGGCAAGTGCTGAGCGACGCAGCTCCGGGCCGAATGACGAGAAAAGCAAACGAGATTAGCCGCTGATTTTTCCGGGGATTCGCGAAAAACAGCACGAGTCCGCGTGAGTCACAGCCCAGTCCGGCGAACAATGCATCGGCCGCACCCTGGGTGCGGATAGGTAATCTTTCAGTTTTGCGCACAATAACGTCCGTTTGGTGTATCTTTCCTCCTGCTCCCTCCCTCTTGTCGGAGCTCCCCGCTCCTTCCTTTATTTTTCAGTTTCCCCAGCTTTCTTTCCACATCCTCTATCAGTCTATATCGCGCAGCGCATCCTAGCCTTCCTCTATCGCGATCCAGTCCTTACCTTTGTTTTCCTCGGCGCACTTGGCTCGTACTACTTTATCAAGCCGTTATTTTCATTCGCCGACTCGCCCCTCTCCCGCTCTTCCCTCGCCGCCGCCGCCGCCGCCGCCGCCACAACTCGCTCTTGTCTTTTGTGCCGTCTCGGGGGAACTGAACTGCCTGGGTTCCGGCGGTTTCGGCGGGCATTCGCGGCGCACAACCTACCGCTGCCCGGTCTCGTGTCGGGCTTGGGAAAGTGATGCACCGTATTCGTTGCTGCATACTCGACGGGCGCTGGCTGCATCGTTGCTTTTTCTTCTTTTTTTCACTTTTGCGCTCGGCTATTTTGATTCTTTGCATCCCCCTTTGCGCGCTGGCTCGTAGCGCTTACAACGGTCTGGCCAATCGGACCAGTCGGTTTATTTACTCGCCCGTTGCGAGGAATGAACGAATGGGATGTCCGACGCAACCGACTCGTCTGAAAATGCCTCCGAACGCGCGTAAATTGGACGAGACTTTTCCTCCGAGCTGATAAAAAGAGAATCGCGCGGAATTAACGAATCAAGAGAAAAGGATTAATTTGAGGAACCAGGGGCACAGAGTTGGCGCGCGGAAAGAAAGGCGGGTGGAAGAGGAGAGAAGACGCGGCTGAGGGTAGGCCGTTGCCTCGATAACGTGATTAACGACGAGCGACTTCTCCTCGCTCCGTTGTGTGCGAATCGCGAGATAAGCGACAATTGCCAGATTTACCCTTATTATAGACAGCCGCTGCCGACCACGACGACAACTCATTCTCGTTTTTCTCGCTCGCTTTATTTTCCTCCAAATCCACTCTTGATTCTAATACGTGTGTACATCTGACTGGTCGACCATCGCACATTCGTTACTCGCGATGGTCCTCTCCGCCGCGCCAGCAGGACGTCCGCACTTTATTGGCCCGTCCGCTGCTGATTTGCAACTTGGGAAGTAGTCGACGCTGGCAGTTACGGGCGCATTTTTTATTTTAATTTCAAGATAACAATGAAAAAAAGAGAAGGCGATTCGTCATTTGCGGAACGAAGATTGTATTGTAAAAGCAGTTTTGCTTCGAAAGATGCGGCTAATTGCGGCAATTGATGCGATTGAAAGGGCCGAAACGCATTCGAGGAGTGGAACGAGTGTCACGTATGCTCGGCTCGTCGTAGCTGAAGCTAATCTCGGGCGTTTATGGATGTATCGAGCGTTGAAGCTCGCGCGCCCTTAGAGATCGGGAGAGAGGAGGCAGAAATAGATAAAGAGCGATGGGGAGGAGAGCTGGAAGGGCGAGAACGAGAGGGACAGGCGCGTACGTGTACTTGATCGATGCAGTAACAGTGCGGTACAATATCCGCAGGGATTGATGACAGACGAGAGCTTGAAAGCCGATTACCACGCGGACACTTTCCATAATGTACAGGACGGCCCTCTGCGGACGATCGAGGCGCAAGCTGCGGTGACTCCTTCGGACGGATAATCGCGGATACTTGGCCAAACTATCAGCTTTTAACGATCGGAACTGCTCAGAGTCGTTCGAGTCGTCTCGTACGGAGCTGGCATTTGCGTTAATTCGCGATGATAGGGAAAAGTCGCCGATTTAATTCGTTGGTGCGACGACGGTTTTCACGTTCCTCCTTGCGTGCGTTCGCTCGCTCGCGGGGCCGCGTCGAGGCATTTTTATCTTATCCAGCGGTATGTAAACACGAGCAATGATAGCAATAGTAAATCGAGCCGATTTTTCGCCGAGAGCTTATTAAAGGAAGCGAAACAACAAGGACGTGTACCGCTTAGTCGGCTTGTAATCAACTTTTTCCCCCGTTGCTCGAAAGAGATATCAAAAACGAAAGCAACTCTTACTTCTTGTGACTTTTAATCAGCTGCCTCGCTATTGTTGCTCACCTGGTTTTTGCTCCAACAGCTGCTGCAAAGTCGTGGCGGCATTGCGCGTCGCCCAGCCTCTGCGCAAAGCAACTCTGTACGTTAATTCGCTTCTAATGAGGAGGAAAACGCTGCCGCGAGTATTTGCAGATGCGTCGTGCAAGTGCCGAAGATCGGCGATCGCTCGGTTCGTTCCCCTGAGATTGGCTTAAACCGTTAATTTCGACGTTTCGGGATGGTCGAACCGTTATTACGTCAGCAGCGTTGGTTCGGTCCCAGTAATCGATATGTTTATTAGGCATAACCTAGCTTGGAGTCGCGATAAGGCGATAGCCGGAGATCGCGGACTCGGGCAGCGATAAATTACGAAGGTCTTGCCTTTATTTCTCGGGTCTTTACCTCTAATTGAAAAAAAGTAATCCGATTAACGAAAAAGCCTCGTTAACTCGAGTTCCGTGTTCTAGACTTATCTGCGACTGTATAAGCTTTCAAATCAATTAATGTTACATTATCCGAGGGGCCGATGTAGCATAATGTATGATTAGTCGAGTCCCGACAGAAGTTGCTTTTAAGTAAGGGCATTTATTTGTATTGCGCCGCGATTAAAGCGTCTAAAAGGGCTGAAACGCACGAGAAGAAGAGTATAATTTGAGATATTATTGATATATAAGCCTCTTCGATTGGACAAACGGATCGGGCGTTCGCTCGAGTACTTTGCGGAAAGAGTCTCGCACCGAGTGCAAATGGCCTAGAGATTCTGCTGGAGCCTCCGTCTTCGGACCGACGTCTGCGTCGCGAATTCCTCGATACAAGCTTGTTACGAGTTGCGATCGCAGGCGTCTGTGTAAGCTGTCAAAGATTTCAAGCACAGAAAAATAAACGCGCTCTTAGTTGTTGGTTTAATTGAATTAACTCCCTGGACAACCTCGCTACCTTTGCCGTATCGCGGCCATCCGCTGGAGTAGAAAGTTTTTTACTCATCTCCCGCTATTAGATCGAATCAACTGCTGTACATCAGCATTGTGTGCGTGTAATAATATACAAGGATCGTTATCGAATTTTTACCCCGCCGACGCGAAGTGCTGTGCTCGGACGCGTCGAATTGTAAAAAACAGTTCGAGTTGACGATTCGTTATCGATACTGTTATTATTAACATGTGTTATTTCGAAAATTCAGAAAAACAATGCATTGCTTTTTCTGAATTTAATCAATATTTTATTTTATCGAGAAGCAGTAGCTATTTTGTTAATTAAAATATCTCACTTAGGTTATAAAGCGGGAAAATGGGACGACGGCTCTTTTAGAGAAAACCAATCAGTCGTAATTTTCCGTCCGAATTTTCAATTAATTTTGGACGAGCGAACAGTGCGATTCCTCGTATTCAAAAAGTATGTTTTGGCCAATATTCACTATTTAACTTTGCACGCTATTTGCACAATTTAAAACACGAAAAGCAATTAACGCAATTATTAACAGCCGATAAAAATAAACGAATGTAAAGGCAATATTAGACTTCTTTACAATTCATAGGCGCTGAGATTTTGGTATATAAACTCTTGCTTTCTTTGCGAGAGAGTATTTTTAAGAGTCGAGCTTTTAATGTCAGTTATAAAGGAATTTATATTGAAAAATGCAAAACACGTGTATAAAAGTAAACAAAAAATGGAAAATGCTTGGACAACATCAGTCTGGCGAAGCTTGAGTAAAAGGTGTCCTTGACCTTTACTGTTTTATTTTAATGAAAGCCTCGTTTTTTGGATTCCATATATTCATGTAGACAGACAGACAGAGAGAGAGAGAGAGGAGAGAGAGAGAGAGAGAGGGAGAGAGAGAGAGAAGGAGCGAGGGTGTGACCTAGTAGACATGAATCATTTTTTAATTTTATGCTTTTGAAACAAGTCTCCTGACAATTCAAGGAATTTGCTTTCTGGTTTCAATAAAAAGAGTCCTAGCAAAGCGGGACCTTTTTTCCAGTTTCTCGTAATTTACTTTTGTATAATTCGCTACGAATAATAATGTCTTCAAAAATACACTCAGATTTTGCAGTTAATTTCAATCGGCTACTAAATTAATTCCTCAAGCACGTAGGTGTTTAAAAAATCACTAGTGATAATCCGGATTCGCCACAATAAGGTCGTGTGCTCTCGTGGTTGATTTCGCTGTCGAACACGAGCTTCGGTGCCAGATACTTTGCACGAAACGCAGCCTCGACGTCTGCGCTAGAAAAATCGGAGATTCTCCATTTTTTGCGCCACTGGAAATCGAGAATCTCCGCCGCTTCGAAGCGAATAAATAATTAAAATGTAAAACGTTCGCAAAATGACTTGGACAGTGTCATTTATATGGGCACCGTTCAATTTTAAATACGTGTTCGAGCGCGGGCAGGGGGGCAGCAAGCGAGTCCGACGAGATTCAACTAAAGGTAATAAAAATATATTTGCCCTTTTAAAAAAATGTTTGAATAAATCTGCCCAATTATTTGTTATTACCTTTGTGAGAGTAAATGTAAATGATCCGGGTCGCATGAATAGAGTGCAGAGTGTCGAGTGTTGAGATGGAAAAATTAATAAGTCCGCAGAGGTGGACTGACAATTAAATTTGCATATTTCATGGTTCAAAGTCGAAAGTAGAAACTAATAAGAACTTTCAGGGATTCCTCGCGAATCCATTAACATAAAAATGAGCGCAAGTTTTCGAAATTGAATTGATAAGAATCTTTGGGAAAAGACAATGGGAGACGCGAGTACGAGCGAGGGAAGCGCCGAAAAAGTTTGCCGAAGCTCGAAAGCTGATTCAATGGCCGCCGGCCGGCCGACCTACCAGGGAGAGGGTTGGCCGACGGGGATTTTTTCAAGTTCCCGGGCAACGGTGTTTTTTGACCAGCGCGGGCGAGCGCCTCGTTTCTTCGTCTGCTCGTGCTCGCCCAATAAAAGCCAGCGAACCGCAAGAAGCGGCGAACGTGTGCGTTTTTAGCGGAGCAACTCGGGTAACTCGGGAGAAAGCAGAAAGCTTGCCGTTTGCAGTCGCTTGCGCTCGGCACTGCGTCTGCTGGCTCGCCTCGAAGAAGGGGAGCTGCCCACCTCTGCTTCGAAAGTTTCGGCGATTACCGTTCCCGGGAACCTCGCGAGCCCGTTCCTATTACTACCGGAATAATCTTGAATTTCTTTATCGGCTAACAGATCGAGATATCCGTTGCTTTTCCTTTCCCTCCGCGGCGTATGAGCGCGCGTGCATGCGCGTACGCGCGGTTAATCGCTTTAGAAGTAGCAAAGAAGGCAAGACTAGCCCGGGTTAATTTGCATAATTTAACTACGCGAGGCCTCTTAAATTAAATACGTTATCATTTGGAAGTAAAAGTCGAGGGAAAAGCTAATTCCAGGGCACTGGAATTTTTGCGCGCGCGCTTTTTGCTTTGTCGCTGGCTTGGCTCGAATTGTTGCAAAGCCAGAGGACGCGACCAGGAGAGGGGGAGAATGTGCCAGGATTCTCACGGGGAATCCTGGCGCGCGTTTAATAAAGGCCTCCTTTCCATTTAGTTGACTCCTAATCGTCCATCCTTTATTCCCTGCTCCTCGCTTCGTTTATCATTTTCTCCTTCTCCGCGCTCAGACTCCATCTCCATCTCCGTTTCGCCTACTTCTTGATCCATCTCATTAAGGGACGCTAATGATCCTGTTAAGAAGCCGTTTGCCTACCTCTTTCTAATTGCTTTCTGATATTTTACCGGGCTACAACTTTTCCAGATTCCGCGTCCCGCTTTATTGAGGAAGTCAATGCAAAAAGACTTTAATACTCCTCGGCTGCCGTCTAGAAAGGCCAAAAAAGAAATACTCGAGTTATGAAATATGGAAGGAAGTGTGAGGTTATTTTACCGGTCTATCCGAGAGGAGGAGCAAAACGGATCCGATCTCGACGCGCTAATTTCTTCAATGTGCATAAAATACTAGTTTTTCATTTCACTGTTTAATATCGTGGGCTCCGAGAGAAGTGGCTGCGTTTGTATCATCACCCCACGACCGAGGAGCAGCTTAATTTATGCATGTATTCGTAAAAGAATCAAAGATTAATTGCTACGTATTCGACTTAATTTTAGTTAAATGCGCATCTGCTTCCGCCAATAGATCATTGAAAACTAACAAATTTCGCACAAGTGGTATTGATGAAAACAAAATTGCGTTATCTCCCGTCGATGCTAAGAGAATATTATAGCCGTCCATTATATTATTAAATCGGAGGCCTGGTGTGTGCGCGTGCGCGCGAGCAGTTATTTTATTATGTGTTCTTCGAATTCGTATATGTTTTATTCAAGCGCAATTGATTCCATTCGGAATAAAACGCTTGGCGATATTAAAAGCCTACGCGCGGTATTTCGTACGAGCCTCGGATATGGATTTATCGAGATGTTAACATTTTGCTAACCTTATCTGCTTAGAATAATTAAATATATTTAAAACATGCATCTGCTAAACAGAGTAGATGCAATTGAAAGATTAGGCGAATTGTTTAGGTGGAAATTTCTAAATTTATTCGGTAAATAAGGAAAAGTTCTACCGTCGAATACTTTCACGTTTTTAAAAGTACCTTGTATTTATTTACTCACTTATTATTCGTTTATTATTGCATCTATAAATTTACATTGCCTGTGCGCGCGCGCGTGTGCATACGTTCCAAGGCATGACTTTTTTCATGGCACGCATAAAATTCGCCAATTTATAATTTATTCATTAATTTTCGCTCTTTTCAAATGTATCGATATCAAGATAAAAACGGATGTTTGTATCGTTTTTTATTTATGTTAATGTAAAAAGTTGAAATGTATTAAGGCCGGCCTATATTTCTTCCGCGAATCGGTATTTAAATACTTAATTACTCGAAGACTTATTAAAGCCAAGTATTATCAGTCGGGTATTTTCCAATTACAGTGTTTACGTCATATACCATATAAAAAGAGAAGTTTCTTTGGTTCTTGTAATAATCGAAGATTGTTGCATGTGGAAAAACTCTTCAACTTTTACATAAAATGTATGATGCTGATCGATACCATAATTTCCATGCTTCTACGAATCGATCTGATTTTTATTATTTTCAAGTAATTTTCATTTGTATAAATTTACGTTATATTTATTCAGCGAAGCTGTAATTATTTAATTGCAATTATTCGATTAAACACGAGTTTTCCCTACAACGCATAAAATATAATTGCTTGATTATAGAGGATTACTTCTTGTATACACATTGAATTAAACTTTAAATAATAGAAGACTAATTTTGTATTTTATATTTTAATGATTGGAAGTCATCAGTCGTTATTAAAGAATTTTTATATTTTTAAATGTATCATAGATTTTATGGTCTTCACTTGTTTGAATTTGAAATGTTCGGTATTTTTTAAAATTTCAAATGGAATTATCAGTCAAGAAAAAATATTTTTCTAGCGTTATTTAAGATAAAGTAATAAATTTGTGAATTTTTGCCAGTGAAATATGGAGTGTACGGTAAAAATATGCCTAAAAACGAGTACGTACTTTGGCGTTTCAAATTTTATCTACTTAATTAACGGTAAAACTTTATTAGCTCGAAACAAATATAGATTTTTTTCCCGAAAAATAAACATTTGAAATGGCAAGTACTGAGACTATTTTTAAAAGACTATAAAACTAAAATGTTCAACTAAATGTATTAAGTTTATAAAAAGCGTTACAATTTCATCCGAAAATTAATTACGTTTTATTAGTCTCACAAAAAATTTTGAATTTCTGGTTTATTAGCAGTTCTTTAACACTTGCTTCACTTTAATGCAATAATTAATTGTCATTTTTTCGAAATTGCAAATTTAACTATATATAGTTCAACAATAAAACGAGTAATCAATCGATAAATTTTTTTTAAAAGGAGTTAATGATATTTTATCGACATAAATTACGGCGATAATTAAGGCATAAAGTTCTCCGAAACATCTAAGCTCTCGTTTTATACATTCGCGTAAGTTATTAATACAAAAACGCACGATTTATATAAGTTTAAAGGAATAAATTATAATTATTTATCTATTCACGTACACAATATTGAGAGTACGAGTTAATCCATTTTAAGACAATAAAACGTCATTTTCGCGTGAAATTAATGCGAACCATTGGATCATATATTATTTCCATTAGATTTAATTTATTGTTATATTTCGATCTTAATCCTGGTCCACCGAAATATATTTTACTTTTCGATTTTCCTACCAAAGTGTACAGCCTGAAATATGTATTTTCCATGCGCTCTCTTTTATTTCCTATTTATCTATATATCGTGCTCGTCTAAATCTTAATTTTATTACACTTGCAATATTAGGTGAAATATGGAGTCTTTCCATTTTATGATTATGATTCATCTTATTTCCCTGCTGTTTTATCCCAAATATTTTATCAAGGACTTTATTATCGAACGCGTAAATCTTTTAGCTTCACATCGCAAAAGAGTTTGTTCTAGGCGTCCCTCTATGGTTATTGGTTATGAATTTTTTTAAAAGCTGACTTTTGAATTAGCCATCACAAACAAAGCTTTTATAGATCACTGGCGGTGCGAACCGCTGATCTTTAGAATTCAATCTTTTTAGAATCTTTGGTCCTCTATTTACCCCTACTGTTTATTAATTTATCGAGATATTAACATTCGTTCGTCTGCCTAAAGGCTTTACAAGTTGCTCGAGCTCGCTAATCTAATTCTAAGGTGCCATTAGGCCTGCCTTCCAATCTTCTTTGCTTTCGAAGCTCTGCACTTTTCGCTTTTAATTATAGCCACTTTATTGTTTCTTACGAAATCTGGACCGTTTGCATACACCAAAGACGAATTCAGCCATTTAATTAAATTTCGTTTTTATTCCCCAATTAATACGAATGTAAGAACACGTGCTAGAGTTAATTTGAACCAGAGAGATTCGAGCTCATCGGCTTACTCTAACCTATCGTGCATTGTTGTTAGTCGTAAAGAATTATTTTCCGTTATCAGCGTGTGTAAAGAATTAGTGCCATTTTTAGTTTTTGATTTCACTCGTTTCATAATTAATCGAACGGATTAGCTAATAAAATGCCTTTTAGAATTTGAATCCAGGAATGTATCGTAGGCAATGAAAATTTTGAGAAAATTGCTTTCACCCATCTTTAGTTGATATGCGAAGCCAACACATTTAACAAGAGCTCGATGAGTAAATCCAAATGAATCGAAAGAGATTGCTTATGCTAATTTAATTTCTCTTATCACTTTTACTCTAAACTTTATACGTGAATGTTTGTTATTTAGAAATATCCTCGTTGAAAATTCTGATGGGTATAAAAGTTAACTTATCGCGTTATAGAGGCGCTGGTTTCTTACACATCAACCTGTTAGTAACGGAAACCAATACGTCAAATATCCCAAAATAGAAGATAACTTACAACTTTTGAAAGTTAATTCTGGATGTATTTTTAAGTAACGAGATGAGGTGGAGCTGGTATTTTATTTTGGGTTTCCACGGATATTAATTCAAATACATTCCAAATAAATAAACGCGAATACCTTTCCCATTAATGATCGACGAGAAATTATTATATTACTCACTCTAGAGATAATAAAAGTAAATATTACAGTAGATAATAAAAATAAAAATAGATATCAAAGCAGATAAACGGATACACGTCATATTTCTTGTATAACAACTTTTATCGACATAGTTACCAACTATTTGAAATCACATCAAAATAATATAAGACTTTGTATTATTACTCGCTCGCGTATAACTCTATAAATTTTTACGGTTTCTTAATTAAGATCTTGAATTATACGCCATTTTATGCGAACGATTGTTTTACATTCCGAAGCCGTGCATCGATGTGTTTTATTGCCTAGGAATTTTTTAAAAATTTGACTTATGCATTATGTTGGAATAATGATTTTAGTCCCGTGTAACTTAAGTGAATTTATTATTTTTTTCTATAAACGTCACTGCTACGGAGACCTTTTAGTCTAAACACGATCGTTCCACTTTTACTTAGAAAAATGTAAAAAAAGAATTTTAGAAAGTCGATAAAATTCAAACACACAAATTATCCCAAAAGATACACGCTGCACCAAAATTGTTTTAAGATTAAATGCTCGAAGCAAAAAGTCCACTCGTTCCATTTCGATCGCTGAATCTTTTTCCTTTCGATAAACGAAACGTCCAAGCGCATCTTGCCCAAATATACTTACACACTTTTACCAACCACGGCCATTAAAATACTTTACGAGCCTGAATTGCTTTGCAATACGAATATAAATAGACAAAACTGAGTCGAGGAGCTCGTCATATGCACAGGGCACTCGTTAAAAATACCGAAAAG
Organism: Platyscapa corneri; assembly: GCA_018907185.1. Classification (NCBI taxonomy): domain Eukaryota; kingdom Metazoa; phylum Arthropoda; class Insecta; order Hymenoptera; family Agaonidae; genus Platyscapa; species Platyscapa corneri. The sequence goes on along the minus strand of JACCHW010000025.1, from coordinate 1,972,384 downwards.
CAGCAGCACGAGGAAGAGAATAAAAAAGCGAAAAACGTTCATTTCCAATCGGGAAGCGTAATAAGTTTCGCGAAATTAAAGCAATGAATTTATATTTTATATGTTTTGAGTTTCCGCAAGAAATCGATGATGTAACTGATATTGGGACATAAATCTCAAGGTCCCGGTGAATCGCTTAGACCGGCCTTATTTCGCCGTCAAGAATTTACATTATTGTATTCGCAAGGCTACAGCTACAGTTGCTACGACTACACCGAGAGCGTCTACGCGCATGCCGTAAAAAGTATTTGGAATTCGGTTTCGGCGAGGATCAAAAGAGGAAGGCAGTTTATAATACCTTAGTTTTAATATCGCTTATGAATTGCTTCCGATGCAATTATTTTTGAGCCAAGTTAAGTCCAGAGTTAAGTCGAGAGTTTACGAGCCCGAGAGTGTCTGCGCGGCCAATGCATATCGAAAGATAGGCTAATCTAAAGTACTTCCTGAAGCCCGAGCACGAAAAAAACGATAAAAGACGAGCAAAACAGCACCATCTCTTGCGCACATGCTCGACTTCCAGCTATCGTTTTTTACCTTTCCTATGTCTCTTCTGTCTCGGCCGCCGCCGCCGCCGCCGCCGCAGCCCTTTGGTTCGTTTGGCTCGTTCACCCGCTTGCGAGACTCTGCGCGGCGAAATTGAGTTCTCACCGAAAATGCCTTATCTCCCAAGGTCAATGAGTATGTCGTCCGATTCAATTTTCAATTTTCTTATCGTCGTCTTTCGGAGTTGCGCAATCGCCGCCGATGATTCTCAGTTGCCACGGCGACTCATTTTTACTCTCGTTGCTTTTTCCGATTATTTCCGACACGCGCACACGCACGGGGATTGCGGAACGGAAACGATGCTTCTTACAACGTCCAGAGGGTCGTGGTTGCTCCACGCGCACGCTCAAACAGATTTCACGCGTTCGCAGATGCTTAAACGAGGCGTCTTCGATAATAATAAATTCGCGGAAGTCTCGTCGGTCATCTTTTTAGCGATTTTCCATCCTGCGCAGGATTAATCCGGAATTCGCCACGAGCAAGTGATCCTTTTGCAGGCCGCTCGTCTCTGCTCGAGGTAACCCTAATCTTCTTTATATAAATAGCAACATTTAGAGGCGATAATCCGCCGGACAGACGGTAAATTTCGTTTGCAAATACTTAACGTCAGTTCGAATGACGGCGCGAAGCGAATTCCAACTCGGAGATTAAGCGTGTACTTTTTTTAAAAATTACACCGCGGTTGCGCGTTACTCGTAACGGCTTCTTAAATCAGAAACGAACTCCTGTCGCAAAGTTCGCCCTCCATCTCTTAATAAAGGCTCGATCGTAGAATCAATTTGAGTCTGAGATAAAAAGGAAGCTCCGAACTCAGGGACACTACCGGAAATTAAAACAATTTTGAATAGGTAATGCGCAGGAGGGGTGGCGATAAAATATAGCTGTTGTCGAGGCGATAAGGGTGAAGACCTCCAAGTGTGCACAAGTCGGTTTACCGAGTAGCGGGGAGTCGATCGAAGACGCCGAGGTGGGAGTAAAAGGATCGGATTCGATGCCGGAAAACGACAAAAGCGTGGGTAAGGGAGCCTAAAACCGTACGCTTTGATGTGTCGATAACAATGGCTAACGCTGAGCAGAAACTGGTTTAACGCCGGGAAACACGAATCCGATAACATTCTCACGCTGTATCTTAGTTGCAGGCGCCTGGAATTTCCTCTAATCTCGTGTGTTGCCGTCGTTGTCCTCGTTGTCGTCGCTGTCGTCGCTGTCCTCCTCGTACTCGTCGTCCTCAGCCTCTGATTTCCGGATCGCTGCTTTAGGGGTTTCCTCGTGGCCAATATTGCTTTTCCATGTACCATCTTCTGCTTGTCTTGTGCACGCAACTTTCCTTCCCCTTTGCTAATAATAGAGGCAGTTTTAGTGTTTTGATGAAGCAGTTCTCGGTAAATAATTTCGACGAAAAATCCTGGCGCCAGGTTTTGGCTCAGAGGGGAACTTCTGGATTTATACGTGATTCTTGGGCAGTAGTCGTTTGATTTTTAGATTGCGCCGTATTTCATCTGCTTGATACACTTTATGCTTCTTTATAAAACAATTCAATAATTGCAGACAAAAACAATGCCCAGCGGCTAATTTCATCTAGTGGTTTGGAGATATAAAAACAGTCGATCGCTCATATTTACATCGGATCGCCGAACGTTTTATAACTTTTTAGCCGAAGCTCTTTATTATTTTTGTGGAGGAAAGAAACGGAGAGCAAAGCATGAGTGTTAGTACAAACATAGCGTTAGAACCAAGTGCCAATAGATGTTTCTTCTTTTATTTTTTGTTGTAAAAGCAAAGCTTGCCATATTTTATGCCGAATTTATCTATTTAAGGGGCTGTATTCCCCCCCCCCCCCCCCCCGCCGAGCCGATTTCTTTGCTAAATCATTGGGTTGCGCCATCGGAGCTATTGAACGCGTTTAATCGAATAAGAAGTCATAACAACAATTGCAATAATGGCTTTATTAATGCTAAACCGAACGATAAGACAATAACATTTGTTATTGTTTCAATAACACCAACAATAAAAGTAGGAGTGATTTATTACTAATTAAATTTTTACTCCTCATAAGTAGTAAACGCAAACACGCACCATCAATTAATTTTTAATGCATTTTAAAACAGTAACGTGAGAGTCTCGCGGATAAATTAAAAGTCAATTTATTCCGAAGAGTTTAAGCAACAGCGAGACGAAATTCCTAGCAGCTTAATCGTTTATTAATTTCTGATAATTCTTAAAACGCTCGAGCGTTAAAATATGCGCTTGCCAATGCTATCGGTCATTCGGCCGATAAATTATGCAAAATAGTGCGAATCAATCATTAACCCGTAAAGAACATTTACGTTCGTTAAAACTCCTTAGCACCGAGTATTATTAGCGCAAAGGTTGTCGGGTTAAAACATTTTTTAAAAATGCACCAATAGCCAAGTGCGCCAGAGCTAATCGAACTTTTCCTCGTTTCAGATGTTCGAGGGCAGAGGGACGACGACTCGTTGTTGACGCCGTCGACAATGAGCTAGCGCAATGAGAAAAATGAAGGAGAGGGTGCCACGACTCGGCAGTCCATGGCTACTGCTTTGGCTGCTGGGGGCGATCGGCGCCGGCTGCTCGTCCGCTCCGACGGACCTCGAGCAGCCCCAGGGGCTTCCGGTCGCCCTTAACCTCGGGGCCCCGCTGTCGAGTAGCTCGCCGAGCAAGACCACGAGCACGGCGGCGACGATGGCGACGGCGACGACGACGCCGAGGCCCGAGGAGCATCTGCTGACGAGCGCCACGACCGAGTCCAAGGATAAGGAGCAGTTCCGGTTCACCATGGCCCACTACAACGTCTCCATACCCGAGAACTCGATGGGCAAGACGTACGTGCTGCCCGACGACAAGATGGGCATAGAGCTCAAGGGCCGGAACGGGGCCTTCGAGGAAATAAAGTACCGGATCGTCGCCGGCGACAAGGAAAAATTCTTCAAAGCGGAGGAGCGCATCGTCGGCGACTTTTGCTTCCTGCTACTAAGAACCCGGACCGGGAACGTCGACGTCCTGAACCGCGAGCGCAAGGACCGCTACGTGCTGGAAGTCCGGGCCAGCTCGCGGCGTCACGACGGCAAGAACCGGATGTCGGCGCTGGAGGCCCAGACGAGCGTCGCGGTCACTATCCTTGACACCAACGACCTCAACCCCCTCTTTTACCCGACGGAGTACGAGACGAGCGTGGCCGAGGACACGCCCATGCACCATAGCATTCTCAGAGTCACAGCTGAGGACGCGGACCTCGGGAGGAACGGCGAGATCTATTACAGCTTCGCGGAGAAGACCGAGCAGTTCGCCGTGCATCCTGTCAGCGGCGTCGTCACGCTCACGAGGCCCCTCAGGTAATTAAGTGCCACTCGCTCTCACTTTCGTTGTCCGCGTCGTCGTCGCAACCTCGACTTCCCACCGCGGACTCGTTTGCTTAGCGCCGCTACGGTTCCAATGCTGGCGAGACTGCGTCTGCCGCATCGGGCCCTGCTAATTATGGTAAAGTGGGCCCATTCGGCGGCGGCTGTATCAAGGGCTCTTTTCTTTCGGAGTCCTAATCTTTGCGCGTTAACTCTTGGTCGGTATCGGCAACCGCACAGTTTTCGAAGCAGACGGTAATTAGAAAGAGAACAAGCGCGCGCGAAGAGGAAAACAATTCACAACAAACAGGCGTTTGAAATGAAAAATGAGAGCAGCAATTTTCGTTTGGTCGTGTGGAAAATTAAAGTGGAAAATCATAGACTTGCTACCTTTCAATTTTTCCAGACGCCTACTTCGCTCTGCGCAATCTCGGTTGGTATTTCCATCAATTCTCCGTTCGACTAGACGTCAACGTTTCTTCATAATTAACGTCCTCGCTCAGAAATCGTCGCGCGCCCTCCTCGCTATTATCTTATAATTCCCGTTAGTAATTGAAAAAAGCGCGCGAATTCGCGAGCTCGTCGCGGCTCGGAACCGCGATTTGCTAACTCTGTAACTTTTAAAACATAATCCTATCCGTTGTGCGCGCATTGTGCACTTGTGCCTCGTTGTGATCTCGGGGTCTCTATTGTGCCGGGCTTAGCAGTCGGGCGCGTAGCCTTACGATTTGCTCGCGTCGCGCAACTTTGACGAGCCTCGCGTCGCCAACAATCTTAGTCGCGTTTCTGCCGAACTTTCATTAATTTTGAAATTCATTCGATCGAGCTGAGACCACAAGCGATCCAAGTATTCGCATTTGCACGTCTCCGCGTATTTTCTTGGCACTGGTGGCGGTTCGGCAGCTACGCCACTGACGTGGGGTTAACCGCTTTTTGAGGTTCGCGATCTGGATTTGGTGCATGTGCTCGTCGTCATCGCGCATGGCTAACAGTAGCTTCCACGCGTTCCCACTCGATCTTTCCAATCCGAGTTTCGAGTGACGTTAACTCGCGTCGAGACCGTTTGACCGATTGCAATTCCAAATTCTGACTTTTCGCCCCTCGATCCGCTTCTCTACTACTTTGACTAATTAATGTCGGTCGTCTCTTCTATTTGACGCGTAAAAAATTTCTTCACGCTTCTCGAGTACTTGTAAAGGTAGATCCCCCGTTTTTATTGGTTGGAGACCTGGAAGAGCGCAATTTCGTGGATCGAGCGTAAAAAATTCGGCGGTTTAATATTAAAAGAGAACTAAAAATGAAATTAATGAAAATAAAAAGCTACGGTCCGGGTAGAATTTTTTGTCGGCGTTCGAGTTCGAAGTCCAGAAGCCGAATACCGTTGTCTCGGTCAATTTATTAATTCGGGCTGAAAGAAAAGTGTATATTCTTCCCGAGTTTCATAATACGTTGGGCAGAGTGACGTTTTGATGGGTAGCGTGGGCGTTACCTCCGGAGTTGGGCAAAGGTAAGAAGCTGTGGGCGCGGCTGATCTCGGACGAGTGACCCCCACGTCTATGCAAATTAGCTCAATCGTTATTGCACGTAAATTGACAAATTACGGGACTAGTCTCGAGTAGCTCAAGGGTTATCTAATTCGTCTGTATAATCTTCTGGAAGAATGAGTTTCGGGTTTTAACGGGGTTACCCATTGAAAATTGGTAGTGTTGGTCCCTTTACTAATACAAAAACAGAGTCGATTGGCCAATTCCAGCGATTTAATTTTCTCGATATTTAACGCATCACAGTGCCGCCTGCACTTTAACAATTTGTTTTGCAAACGATCGTATATCGGAGGAATGGGTGTGGGAATAAAACTCGCAAAACGCATTTCAACAAAATCGGAGTAACAAAACTCGTGATGTCTAATTTTAATCGGCGTTTATTTTTTAACGCCATATGCACGGAATAAAATTGATCCCGCGAAATCGCAAAGATTAGCAATGTATCCCATAATTAATTGTATTATTGGCTCGTCCGGACTTTTCCGTTTGAACGAACACGAAAGTATGTCGTAACGAAAGAAACCCATTTCGCGCCAACTGTTCACATTTTGAATAAAAACGTAGTTTATTGAATTCGGTTTAAATAGCCGGATGAATATTGAAGGCTTTGCGTACAAAAGCATGAAATTTCTAAATTTTATAGGTTTACACTCGAAAAATAAATCTGTTAAGGAACGAACTGGCGATGGCACGTATTCGTAGATTCCAAGTCCGAAAAATGCAAATTTCTTATTTGAAACTTGGCAAATATTAATTACGTCATATTATGGGTCTTGAGCCCCGACCGATTCTCATCGTCCAGCTTTTCAATACTCGTACGATTATGTTACCGTACTTAATTTTTATCGCGTCTTTATAGCATTTCATTTTGTTTCTAGAATTAATCTCGATGTCGATCGAAATTACGTTAAATAGTTATAATGCAATATTTCGCGGCGACTTTTACGAACACTCTTCTGCAAATTAATCACTTGTATAACTCTCCATACCTTTCTCGAGTTATAATAAGAAACTTGCATTGTCTTAATATTATTGTATTATTAGCCATAATGAATGTAGCATTTATCTCTATATCAATCACGCTAATGAATACTGCAACTATAATTTTTCGAAATGCTCATGCTGAAAAATTAGAAAGCCTTTGAAGCCTTTGAGCCGTTCGAAGCTTATAAATGTCGACTGCAGTCTGAGCTCGGGAAAGAGCAAGAATTATAAATACAATTTGCAGAAATTAAATTCTCGATAAATGTTAATACTTTAATAATGAAATACAAATATCAAACGCGTATTTGAAAAGCACGAGCGTAAGAGAAAATATAATCTTCCATTCTGGAGCTTAAAGTCATTGCACGATGTGTAGATAAGAAATATATTCGTATCTACAGTTGAATTGAAATAAGTGCGTTTACATAATGCACGTGTTCTGCTCGCTTATGCAGCTTTTAACTATTTCTTTGCAAATTTTTGCAGACTCGCACGCGAGAATCGAAAAAGGAGTAACGCGGCATAAATTTAGATTACAATAGTACATTTCCATAAATAGCATGCTTGGATAATGACCTTGAGTTAAAAATTTTAAACATTAAACTTAATTAAGCAAAGTCGGGATTGCGTCAAAAAGACACCGACTAAGCGCACGTAGCCTCATCAATTTGTTCTTTGTCAATGAAAAAAGGTAATGGAATCCTGCGAATTGAAATGACTTCATTAAAAATAGTAATTAGAAAAAATATTTGTCCTGTAAATTAACTCTTCAAAGTTTGTTCGCTAAATGTTTTCATTCAAACTTGAGCAGCTGCATTTAAACATTGGCAATTACATTATGGCGTCGACACACGACTCTGGAAAGTCTTGGTTCGTCCCCCGCGCAGATCCGCGTAAATAGAAGCTTTTGGCTTCGGCGAAGGCAACATTTGCCTGGGTTTTTTTTTTTTACGAACATTATGTTGCACCCAATAAAAGCGTTTACTAATAACAACGGCGGCGTGGATGCGGGACAATCGACGTCAACAAGCAGTTGTACAAGTACTTGTTCAGCCGCCGAATTTCACGAGTTCCGCAGGCGTTCGTTCGTTATTTTGTCGGAACAGCCCAAAATAAAATAATCAGCCTTCGGTCCGGACGACCGAGCCAAAAAAGAAGAGGAAAAATAAAGAAAAGCTGTTTCATCCGAATTTACAGATACATCGAGCGGCCCATGTTCGAGCTGAGGGTCCTGGCGCGCGACCGGGGGGCCCTTTATCGGAGCACACCCCGGGCGAGTAGCGCCCGACTGACCATCCACGTGCGGCAGGTGAACCTCCACGCACCCGAGATCTCCATCCGCCACCTGCCGGAGATCACCGAGCACTCCAACGCGGACACCTACGCCATCGTCCAAGTGCTCGACCGCGACTCGGGACCGCACGGCGAGATCGCGAGCCTCGAGATCGTCTCCGGCGACCCCGAGGGCCACTTCCGGGTGCGCGCGCTCCCGACGCCCGGCGAGTACGGCATCCAAGTGCTGCGCCTACTCGACCGCGAGGCCGCACCTCGCGGCTACAACCTCAGTCTGCGCGCGATCGACCGGGGCACACCCCCGCGCTTCAGCTACAAGACGCTCGCGGTGCAGCTCGCCGACCTGAACGACAACGCGCCCGTCTTCAGCCGCGAGATCTACGAGGTGCGCGTGCCCGAGACCGCGCCCCCCAACACGCCAGTGCTGCGGCTCAAGGTCAGCGACGAGGACGCCGGTCGCAACGCCTTGGTCTTCCTGGAGATCGTCGGCGGCAACGAGGGCGGCGAATTTTACGTCAACGCGGACACCGGCGTTCTGTACACCGCGATCGCCCTCGACGCCGAGAGCAAGGCCTTCTACACGCTGACGGTGTCAGCCATCGACCAGGGCAACGCCGGGAGCCGCAAGCAGTCCTCTGCCAAGGTCAAGGTCTACGTGGTCGACGCGAACGACAACGACCCGGAGTTCGAGCACTCGGAGATGCTCATCGGACTGGACGAGAACGAGCCCGCGGGCACCTCCGTCACCAAGGTGCTCGCGCGCGACCGCGACTCGGGCGAGAACGCCTACATATCCTACAGCATCGACAACATCGAGCGCGTGCCCTTCGAGATCGACCACTTCTCCGGACTCGTGCGCACCAGGCAGCTCCTGGACTACGAGAGCATGCGTCGCGAGTACGCGCTGCGGGTGCGCGCCAACGACTGGGGCCTTCCCTACCGGCGCCAGAGCGAGATGCGGCTCAAGATACGCCTGCGGGACGTCAACGACAACCGGCCCCAGTTCGAGAGGGTCGACTGCACGGGCCAGGTTGCGCGCGACCTCCCCGTCGGTGCCGAGCTGCTCTCGCTCTCGGCCATCGACCTCGACGCCGGCGACGTCATCAGCTATCGCCTGGTGTCCGGCAACACCGACGGCTGCTTCGCCCTGGACGCCGTCACCGGTGTTCTCTCCGTGGCCTGCGACCTCTCGGACTTGGCCACGCCCGAGCGGGTGCTCAACGTCACTGCCACCGACGGCACGCACTTCGCCGACCTGAGCAGCGTTCGACTGCGCCTGGGCGGGACGCGCGCTGGCGGTTTCGAGTGCCGCGAGACCGGCGTCGCGCGTCGCTTCACCGAGGCGGTCGCCGCGGCCGAGCGCAGCAACGCCCCGCCCCGACCCCCGGAGGCGCCTCTCGTGCCCAGCCGCTACGGCCAGAACGTGCACGCGCCCGAATTCCTGGACTTTCCGGGTGAGCTGCGAGTGAACGAGTCGACGGCCGCGGGAACGGTGCTGGTGCGGCTGGTCGCGCGCGACCGCGACCTCGGCTACAACGGACGCCTGGTCTTTGGCATCTCGGCAGGGGACGGCGACTCGGCTTTCGCCGTAGATGCGGACTCCGGAGAGCTGAGGCTGGTCGGGAGACTGGACCGCGAGCGGGAAGCCGAGTACTTTCTGAACGTGAGCGTGTACGACCTGGGGAAGCCGCAGAAATCGTCCTCGAGGATGCTGGCGGTGAGCATCCTGGACGCGAACGACAACGCGCCGCGCTTCGAGAAGCCGCTCGCGCGAATCAGACTCTCGGAGGCGACTCCCAGCGGCAGCGTCGTTTTCCGAGCAAACGCCACGGACGCGGACCTGGGTGAGAACGGAAGGGTGACCTACTCGCTGCTGACGGACGCGGCGGAATTCCGGCTGGACGAGATCACAGGGGCGCTCAGCGTCTGGGGTCAGCTGGACCGGGAGCGGCGCTCCGAGTACGAACTGCGCATCCGGGCGACCGACGGTGCCGGACCCGAGGCGGCGCTCTGGTCCGAGGCGCTGGTGCGGGTCACGGTCGAGGACGTCAACGACAACGTACCCCGGTTCGCCTTGGCGAGCTACACGGTGAAGGTACGCGAAGATCTGCCCGTCTGGAGCGTCGTGGCGCTCGTTACGGCGATGGACGCCGACGAAGGGGCGGCCGGCACCGTGGAGTACGCTTTCGCGGACGAGCCGGAGGTCGAGGCCTTCTTCGAGATCGACCGGTTTTCCGGAGCGGTGCGCACCGCTCGGCAGCTGGACTTCGAGGAGCGGCAGTTGCACACGCTTACCATCGTCGGCAGGGACAAAGGCGAACCCACGCTCTCCTCGGAGACGGTGCTCATCGTCGAGGTGGTGGACGTGAACGAGAACCTGCACGCGCCGCTCTTCGGGGACTTTGTCGTCTCGGCGAGTGTGTTCGAGAACCAGCCGGTGGGCAGTTTGGTGACGCAGGTGCGAGCCCGGGACGCGGACCCACCAGGAGGCGACTCCCGGGTCGGCTACAGCATCCGCGGCGGCGACGGCGTGGGACTCTTCAGCATCGACAACGAAGGTGAGTAAACCATACCTGCACGTATAGATTTTTCGCGTCGGGCAATAATCCATTATCGGGTCCATGAATATTCAGTCGGACGCCGTAGCTCGGGTGGGAGTGTAAATATTCATAAGTTGGGCCGGCGCCAAAAAGGGCGGCCGCGCGACGACGTGCGCTGCCGATGACGTAACGAACTGGAGTCGTCGGGCGAAAAGCTGAGGCTCTCGTCGAGTGAGGTCGGCGGGAGAGACTCTCCGAGACCGGGATTGGGGGGGGGGTGAGGTTCGGGCAGAGTGCGTTGGCTCGTAAGCGGACCGAACGTCGTTTAACGTCTCTCGATGCGGCGCTCGCGGTCGGAGGAGGGAAACTACTCCTGCAAGGAAGCGAGTTGTACAAAACGCGAAAGCCGCGCTCATTCGGCGGAACGATAAATCTCTCGGTGCGTGGAAACATTTTCCAGAGAGGAAGAGAGAGAGAGAGAGCGAGGGGACGAGGGAGGGTGGGAGGGAAGGAGGGAGCGAAATCTCGAGACTGCAATTTTACACGCAGAATTTTTGTTACTCGAGGCGGAGAGGGGGAAGGAGAAAGGGACACGCATCACGTGTCTCCGTTTGAGCCGTAATAGCGCGTTTAAAGGTAATCCGACGATAATCCTCGCGAGGATTTCACTTGGAATACTGTTCGAAAATTTATGTTACAATAATAATAAGACTGGGATTTTTGCATTCGGAGCATTGGTAAACTTTGTTTATTTACCGCCGGCACTTTGATTACGCGTGCTTGTTGAGTTGCCTCGTACAAAGAAGTCGTGTAATTTATGATATTGTTATTTATTGCTTTCCGTGTGTGAACTTGTGCCAGAAATAAATATCGTCGGGACTGTCAATTTCATTAATTTTGCGTTACTTCGGTTAAAAGCAATAAGGGACGCGTCACGCGCGCTCGCGCGCACAACGAATAAATGCATTTTAAATGTAAATAAAACATTTAATAAGACGCAATGTATTACTATCCTGCTAAATGCGAGAATTTCGAATAAAGTCTTAGCTTCGGAAATTATGCGCAAAACTTAACGATTCGTTTATTCTAAAAGCAACGTTTCTGCTGCATTCCTGTAATTTTTCGAATCCAATTACGCTATCGGAAAGGTTGGGGAGAAGGAATTTCTCGACAGCGCAAATAAATTTGCAAAAGTACGAAAATGTGCAGTTGATTTTTTAATATTGCACATACTATCGTTGATAAAGAGTAGCACTCGCAATGTATTTTTTCGAGGGCCAGAGAGAATCGATACACGATACACCGGCTTACGTGGACTCGCCGCGGTTGAAATTAATCCGAATACCAGCCGAAATCGGCTAAAACCTCGGTAAGGGTTGACGAACCCGCACCGGCCCATATGTGGCGCAAGAATAAGAGCCGACAACGCACACACACACACACACCTAGAGAGGGCCAATTATCGTGCAATATTAGCTAAACGACTCGTGTATTTTCATACTCGGCTATTTGATTCGGATAAAAAAATGTGTTATTACATAGGACATGGGACGTGAGCAATTTTCTCGAGTCAGAAATGATAACGAATTCGAGTCGCGTACCAAGAAAGAAAAAGGTCGATTTTAACGCGTTAATAATACAAGAGCTACTCTGTTATTACATTTGTAATTTGATCTACTTAATGTGGCTTTAAGCGTCAGATAAAAATTAAATTATGTGTGCACATGCCGAGATAAAATTTAGTTGCCCGTTGAAAAGCGAAATGGAGCCGAACGACGTGTGGCTTGTCAAATTTTACCGTAAGAATGGGAAAAATGCTCGAAGAGCCTTGAAACGTGTCCAATCGTAGCTGTGGAATTCCGCCATTGGGTGCGCAACATTTCAATTTAGCTCGGTGCGTTGCAAGCTGGACAATCACTGCTCTCGCTATTTATTCGATCGCGACGTGTAGAATTCGCGCGATTTCCATACGAAAGAAAAGAAGACGAGAAACGCGGCGACGATTTCGTCTCGGAAAAAACAAGCCACTCTGCTGCTGCTGCTGCTGCGGCGGCGGCGGCTGGTAGGAAATTATTGCATTAAAGATGCGCCGCGCGACTACCCGTGTAAGCGTCGGCTTATCTCGGCTGGAAATTGAATTTCCTCAAAAATCGGCAACAACGATTCGCAAGGGTTGGATTTGTTTTGTCTACCGCATCAAAGCGCTGCTTTAATTTCGTGGAACGCGGCCAAGCGAGTGCCGCTAGCCGTTGTTGTTATTCGTTTGAATTGTTCATTAGTCGCGGTAATCGTTGGTGGAAGGAAGTAGGGCCCAGTGAGATGCGTGGGGCCACAGCCGCTGGGAGGCAGAGGGGGACATTGGTATCGATCGCCGCTCGCCGGTCGCCGGTCGCCGGTCGCCGGTCGCCGGTTGCAGCAGCACACGACACGAGTCGGAGTAAAAAGAGGCGGTGCGACGCGTTTACTCGGGCTGCCGGTAATTACAGAAATGTTTACACAAAAATGCTCTTGTTGACGACGCTTGGTAATTAGCTTGGGTGCGAGCACACGCTTACGTGCGGCCGCATCGATTTTCCTCGATGACCTAATTTGCCCACTTTTGTTGTTGTTGTTGTTGTTCTTCTTCTTCTTCTTCTTCTTCTCATTTCGCGCGACTCGAAAAAATCAATCCCCCCACCTCTTCTGGCCACCTACGCGTATTCCTTACATTTTATCTTTTATGAATTTACGCTTTTTCTTTGCCCCGTCTTGTGCCTTTTACAGTTTACACTTTGCGCTTCGCTCGCGCGCTTCTTTACAACTATCGATACTTGGGGAGATCCTCGAATACGAAAACCGTTAATTAGAAAATAATCTTGAAAAGTTGAAAGATCGATACTCCTCCACTCGGCTCTTGCGAACTTTCCGTTTGGTTAAAAGTTCGGCTTTTAATCACCGCGCGAGAAACAAAACTCCGCTGTAAAAATTAATGGAACGAACTCGCGTTTATTGTTCCGAATGTCCGATGAGAAAGAGCACGTGAGTATCGATAAGAGCTGGACCGAATAGCCGATAAAGTCGCTTCCTAGAGAAGCTTATTTTTATTAAATTAAGATTTCGGTTACTCTCGGGAGGAGGGGGTTAGGCCCACTGGGCGTATTAATTTTGTCCCATTAATGGTTTCGCGTGCAAGTTTACAACCTTAGGCGTCAACATAAAATTCTGAAACTGCATCGGCAACGGTTTTATTAAATTTTAATCAACTTTTAGGAACGACGTTCAATGGCGTCGTTTAATTATTTGAGAACTTCCGAGTGTCATGGCTTATTAATTACAAAGGACTCGCTCAACTATTAATGTACAATTGAGGGACTCGTTGCAGCGACTCAAAAATGAAGGACAATGCGAATTAGTATACGCGGAAGTTTGATATAATGTTGGAAATAAGGCTGAAATCTCGTATCTTAATCTTTTGTAGGTGAGACGGTAAAGGGAGAAGGAAGCTAGTCGTTATCGTAATTACGCGTATATTTGTTTTAATCGTCCGTTGAGATAATTCGTTATAGGATCGAGGACATCTCACGAATTACGCAAAAACCCGTTCGGATATTCAAATTTTTCTCCGCATTATTTGCGCTCGTGTATCTACATCGTTTAAATAACGAGTCGAAAGTTTTAAACCGCGCTTTTAATGCAAGCAGAAATTAAGCCGCAACAAGAAGAAACGAGAAAATTAAATGTAAAAATTCGTTTTCTGATGTTGATGAAACGATTCGTTTTTACGCTCGATAAATACGGGTAATGTAATACACTTTTGCTCGCCGATACGACGGCGGCTGTAACCGTATGCACCACCGGCAGTCGAGGAGTAATATTTATCGGGGAAATTGAGCGTAAAAAAGTTTGTAACTCGCAGCCGGCGAATATCCGCATCGATCAAAGCCGTGCGAATGCGCTACTCGAAGCTCGGGACGCGGGAGCGTCGATATCTTCATTCTCACGACGTCGCGGCCTTCCAGGGCGTTTCGCTCGTTTTGTCGGTTGCGTCGGCTTCGTTCTCGAACGCATCGACGCGCGGCTCAGGAAAGTGCAGCCGTTGGCTCGCCTCCGATTACGAGTCACGGCTCGTAGTTAAAGCCCGTTTTGCATCGGCGGCGCCGCACACGCGAGAGATTAGTGCAAGGTGAGAGTCAAGTGGCGGCGCCCGCGAGAACGACGCCAACGTCGCGATAACGACGACGACGACGACGACGACGACGACGACGACTCTTTTTATTTGCTCGCGACGGCGGCGGCGGCGGCCAAATACTCGCTCTCGCACTCTCCTTTTCTCCGTTCGCCAAAGCTCGTGCGCCCGGATTCGCCGTTGGCTCGCATAAAAGTAACGGCGCACACCGCAAGGCCCCTCCGCGCAATACATCTTCGTTAGGCAGGGAACATGCGTTATTGAGAGACGCGCCACGAGCAAGAACGAAAGTGCGCGGTCATCGCATTTTTATCGACGTTTACAGCTGGAAAATAAGGAGGGGAGGCGCGCGCCGGCCCGAGCCGGGAGATAAGCCAAGACGAATGTGTGTGCGTCTGCCTCGGAACGAATTTTCGTAGGTCGCGGCCCGGCCTGGCGTGAGAAGCGAGTGTTTGCCGCCGTTCGGGTGTAAAGTTGCGCCGCCGCCGCCGCCACTCCGGGCGAGGAATCAAGCGGAGAGGCGGCTATTAGCGGGGATCGATCGGCCGCTAGCGCGAAACGCTCCCACGACGTCGTTCCCTCGTCTCTCTCTCGGTGTCGGGCGTGGGCCGCGCTCCGGGAAGTGCCGGCCGACTTGTAAAGCCTGCGCCGAGCCGAGTAGTTTGTATTTTAAAGGAGATAGCGATCGGATAACGCGGTACCGCCGCGAGTCGGGAAAAACGTCGCCACGGAAGCCAACGAAAAGCAAACGCCCAGCTGCGGGAGTTCGACTGGAGTCCGAGACACTGCCGAGTCGTTACGTACCGCACGTGCAATTACGCGGCTGCTTCTCGCGCGCCAGAGGAAAATGACCTTTCGAAAATTGCCTCTCGCATTTTTCAACGCATTGGGTAGAGGCGCGGTTGTTCCAGCAGTGGGCCGCCGCTGGGTTTTGGTTGAAAATTAAAACATCGATGGGTAGGGCGTAAGACGACGCAAAATACGAATCACCGCTTTATATAAAGGCTTCTTTGAGGCTTTTTTAACGCGTACCGAAATGCGCCGAAGGCACCAAAACGCATTGCACTCGATTAGTAAAACTTGAGTCGCGGTTCGCCGGGACTTTAATCGGCCGGCGCATAATGATTTTCAGGCTTTAAACACGTGCGTTAAATTAAAGTTATGAAAATGGTGGTATCGTATTATATTGTGACTACGTAATCGTAGTATCTCGTAACGCTACTCCTGGTTAAGGGGACTTTGGCAAACGTTACCATCTCTTCTCCCGCTTGCCAACTCTCGCAGTTGGTGGCAGTTGGAGGGATAAAACGCGATTGGAATGCTGCGTATTTTTTGACGGCACAAGTGCGAATCAAGCGGGGCGAGCTCGAGTCGGAAAATTAAATTTATTTTGTATAATCGTAGAGTCGGCTAGGAGAGGAAGGACTCCCTTTCGTATCGATCGTTACTCGTAATTGGTTTCCATTTTTACTCCTCGCACACTCGCATATAAATTAGTACTTTAGTTTCTTTGCTCTGGAAGGATTTTTATTCCGCCTCGTTTCGAACACAATCCGTAAACATAAGACTCGGAGATACGATCTAACGCACTGATAGAATCGTTAAAAAAATTCGTTTGAGTTTTCATTCCCGGGGCCTTAACATTGTGGAAATATATTTCATCTCTAATTCCTGATATCAATTTCCAACTTTCCGAGGAAAGATTATTCGTTATTGCGCGGAATAAAAAAAGGCCAGCCATACTTCCTTTTCCATATTATTGCTGTACTCGCGATTCAAATCTTACTATTCGACTTAAACGAACTGTAGTTAAAAATGAGCAATAAAAGGATATCTAGACATACATTGCGGATCGTGATTGGCGTTCTATCATTTAAGCTACTGTCTGAGAGGGAAGATTGAAAAATATCGCCTCGGTAAGCTTTGAAAACGAGAAGTGAGAGAGCGAGAGGAGAGGGGGATAACGAGTGCAGGTTGATTCGAGGGAATGCGCGATGGCAGAAAACAGAAAATAAATATCGAAAATAAATAAAACCTGTAAATATAGACGCGCGTCCATATTAATTTGCATAATACCCGTTGCAGTCGGGAGAGCTTCGAAAAATTTAATTCTTCAATTTTTCCGTCCGCACAGTGCTTGCTTTTCGACAGCAGAGTATTTGTCGCGGATTAAAATTCAAGATCGCGCGACGGAAGGGGGGATCGATCGAGCGCAGCCTTGATTACGAGTCGGATCGAGCCGGGAAATCTGGAAACCTGGAACCTCGCCTCGGTGCGTGGAGGAAAAGCGAATCTATTAGAGGAGGAGGCACGTGCGCGAGCGCCTCGTAAAAACGGGAAGCCCGGCTGGAGGGTCTATTGCAAGGGTTGAAGTGGGGCGCGGATATGAATGCAGACATCGAGGGCCCGGGGGGCGGGAGGGCCATCATCCGCAGATGATAAACTGCAGGAGCTGCACCGCGGTGCACTTCTTTCTTCGATCGAGCGACGACAGCCTACGTCGCGTCTCCCCATCCCTCCTCCCCCACCTCCATTTCTGCGCTTCTTTGCGTATTTAGCGAAACGATGCGCCGGGGCAAAAGAGGGCGGAAGGAGGACGCGCTATTAAGCTATTAAGCGCTAGGCGACGCGCCGGCATCCGGGCGAAATTTATCCCCCGCGGATAATGTCGTTTATAGCGAGCGACGGCTCCTATTGCGATATTGCGGAGATGCCGAGGCTCCGGCCCTCGGCTCCTATTGTACGTTTTGCACCCTGACGCGTGATGGACGTCGCATTTGCGAGGACGCGCATTGGCAGCGGCGCCGCTGCTCGCAGTCCTCGGGGGCGTCTTCCACTACCCTGTCGGACCGGGCAGTTTAATTTCGCGACCGACCTTCCTCACTCGCGCATTCGAGGGCAGTTTTTGTGTATCGCAGCATCGCAGGCGCGAGATGACTTGTATTATTCATTTACAAGTAACCCTAAATTGAATGCGCGTGGCTGTAAGCAAACGAAGGATTTTCGTCAGCCCTCGCCAAGTTGGACAGTGGAATCGACGTGGGCCTTCCTCGAGCCGCGCGCATCGGTCACTCGGGTCAGAATTGCAACTGCGAATAGAAACTTTATTTCGTTGTTTTGGCTGTTCTGGCTTGCCGGGCTCCGTTCGAATTGCGTCGCGTCTCGAGTCGCTGCGGCGGCGTTGTCCCGTTTTCGTTGTCTATTGGCGACTCGAGACCGTCTTCCACGAAACCGACGAAATTCGAAAAAACCGTACGCGTGTCTGGTAACGAAGGGGTGATCGAAACGCACCCTGGCCCGACCGGGTGCTCGAGTGACTCGCGAATACTCGGCCTGAGCCGCGGGAGTAGACACACTCGGTAGCCTGCCGAGGGCCGTCCGAGTCGAGCAAGCGACGCGGGCAACCTCGAGTTGGTGCAAGTCAGCGTTGGCGACCAATGGGAGCAGCTGGTCGAGCGCCAAGGAGTATTTCGAGTATTCAAAATGGAGTCGAGGACGGGAGATGCGGAAGAATGTTCTGCCCTTGGCAAAAATTCGATCGAGCTCGATGAGTTTTATGCACGTGCAGCATAGGTGCGCGAGGTGGGAGCGAAATGCCATTCCCGTTGGAGTTGGAGTTGGAGTTGTCGTGTGCGATATCATCGGCAAGTGCAGCCAAGAGGAATGGAGACATTCTGTAGCTGCCTGCGCTCGGCTCATCGTTTATTCTAACGATTACGGTTCGGTTCTCATTTCTCTCTGACCTTCGCCCGAGCCCCGTGACGTTCCACTGGATTCCCGAGTCCGGAGACTGTCTGCCCAGTTCGTATTTCCCCGTTCGCCGCTGACGGGCCGCGATGATATTGGCATTTTTTCGATTGCAATCGATTTTATGGTTCCGAGCGCCTGAATCTAAACGACGCCAGCAGTGCCTTTAATAACGACGTCGCCGCGTATTGTTGCGCAAACCCCGTAGAGATACATACTTTATGAAACGACGATAGTCTCGTCACAGCCAATTACATTATTATTGATAATAATAATAATAATAATAATAATAATAATAATAATAATAATAACAACTAAAGTGGCTTTAAAATGAGGAATTGCTTTGGGTGCGAGTTTTGATTTATGGAATCTTTGTTAGTCCGCTTGTGTATCGGATCAAGTCTTGTCTTGGATATTTAAAAAAAATTCCAAGTTGGCAGCTTTCGTAGTTAGCAATAGTGCAGTTTAATGCACGCAAACCCGTGCGCGCGCGCATTAGGAAGAAATGAAACGAGTGCGCTAGAAGCTGCGATCAATGCAGAAAAAAGATTAATAGTAACGGCCTTTGTTTTTACCGCGGAGGATCATTCGGCTCCATTTTACTCGAATTTAAGCTACAAAATTATAATGATTACCGAAACATAATCATTAGCTGTACAATCGGAAAGCGCGATAGAATCAACAATAATTATTTTTAGTGCGGCGAACGTGTAAAGTTGACTAACCAGTTTACGAATGTTTCCAATGCGTTTTATCGACACCCGCGAAAAGCGTCTGTAGCTTATACAAAGGCAATTTACACACTTGCGAGTATTAGAATTTAAAAGCCTGCGATCAAAGTGACAACCCGGGCATATTACTAGTTTATTCGAAATATTAGCAATTTATCGGGGCTCGATTAAATCCCATTCCGTCCGCATTACTGCAACAATTGACAATCGCTCAAAAACAATTCCGCCGCGGTGTATTAAGCCCGAATTATTTAAAAATAAGGTGAAATTTGGATTTTTTATCGCACTTTATCCATGTCGATTGTTACGCGCGCTTATACGTCAACGAGTGTCGGTAATTGATTTTACGCATTTTGCGTAAAAGCGTCCGACATAATGAAACGGAAAATTTTCTTTTATTAAAAGCGATAGAGATTTTGCTCGAAATATTCGCAGATGAATGGGTGTATCTACGTGATAACGGAGCGGGTTTTTTTCGAAAGCACAGTTATGCGAGATCGCAACACGTCATTTTATCCGCAAATACCAGTAACGTTGGTTCTAAAATTTGCACAAGCACAGTGTGAGCTTCGCATTTCGCTTTTAAAAAGACACAAAGCTCGTAAAGGTAGTTTGACGCCTGGAGGAAAAACCGCGTCAAAAGTCAATGGAAACTGCAGGTTTTCCTCAAAATTATGTCGTCGAGAAAAGCGACGTTCGAGCATTGTTGAAGCTGAGAAAGGGCAGCAGAAACAGACGAAAGGAAGGAGAGAGAGAGAGAGAGAGAGGAGAGAGAACGAGGGCAGCGGAGAAACTCCGGAAACACAGCAATGGAAAAAAGTTTATACAAAGGAGGAAAATGTAAAGCGAGAGCTCACACCTGCGGCTTTTCAAGCGCAATGTTGCACCAGGAGTAAAAAAGCATTTTCTTATTCTCGTTCTGTCTCTTTCGCTTGCCCGCGCCATCCGAGCTCCGAGACCCTGTAAACCTCGACTACATTCCCTCAGCCGAGAATCTCAAGTTCGCGTGTTAACGTAAAACTGCACGCAAAACTCGGCAAACGGCCGTATCGAAGCCAATTTCGCGAAACTCACTCGGCATAATATTGCCTCTCTCCTCTCAGCTCCCCCTCGCTTTCTCCTCGTAATTTTTACCTCTCGAGACTTCCGCTAATTTATTCCCTGAAATAATTCTGCTTCTGTCTCTTCGCGCCGATACGAATTTCTCCGTTGCACGCGCTGGCCGTGATAAAACGCGGATACAAGCTGGAAGCCAATTAAAGCTGACTAGTGTCTTTGGCTTCATAATTCGGTTCGGCGAGAAAGAACTAGACGGCGGCCAGCCTGCGTCGCAGCTCGATCTCGTTCTCGAGCCTCTTTGCAACCAAGGCACGTCAAATTGATTTTTCTCGCAGGAGCGCCTGGCCCTTGTTATTAGTTCGAATGCAACAATTGAGGAATAAAAAATGGAAGTGATCTCGGTTGGCGAGGTCGGGGAGTGTCGATCGTCGTTAATTATCCCGCTTTGATTCATCCGCTTAATTATTTATTCGCGATGAGGTTCGGTTCGTAAATCGAGTGCTAAAACTTTATCGACTCGCAACGAGCTTTTTTCTCGCAACATCATTACTGAACGAATGGACGAACGGAGCTGCAACAGCTAAATAGCTGGACAACAATTGGTGCTCATTTTTTGCGTCCCTCTCGTTACGCAACGGCTCCGCAGAACCTTTACAAATTATAACCGCGACTTCCGGCTGAAGCGCTGCGGATTAAAGAGCGATTTTCGAATAAAATATTTGCTCGCGTTGAAAAGTTGCGCGCGGCCCTGAATTATGCGAGTGCCGTGTTCGGCTCCGGCGTTATTACTTTCTCCAAGAGAGAGAGAGACGGACGAACGAACGAACCGCGCGCGCCTGTGTTGAGAACCGCGCTTTGCAAGATTTATTTAATCGCCCGTGTGAGAAAAATGCACGAAAGTGATTACCAGTTTGATCCGTCGGAGCAAATCCGCTCGCTTGACAAATTATGTTTTGATTTAAGACTCATTTCGTCCAAGAGGCACCCGGACGAATTCAGCCGTACGTTCTTGATAGATCAGTGCGATTATTAATATTTATGAGAATCGGTAAGCGACTCGAGTGGGATTAATACGAGTTGGAGGGATCGATTAAAATTTTCAATTAGTATCTAGAAACGCGATCTTTTGGCTGCACTGCCCGTATGCGTTTTCCCAGGGCGAATCGCGTATCTGCATCCGCCGTAATCTATAGCCACGAGGAGTTTCGCGGTT
This sequence comes from Platyscapa corneri, assembly GCA_018907185.1. NCBI lineage: Eukaryota > Metazoa > Arthropoda > Insecta > Hymenoptera > Agaonidae > Platyscapa > Platyscapa corneri. The sequence continues at coordinate 1,951,167 of JACCHW010000025.1, read as the reverse complement.
GGCCGGGGCTGGGAGATCCGGAGCAGGGCAAGTTGCCCGCGGCTCTTCTCGGGAGGACCTCTATAAATAATTTTTATTCAGATTTATGGACGGAGGCCTCTTTCGCCTCTTCTGCCTCTTTTCTCTGGCTCCTCCATCCGTCGCGTTTCGATTCCCGGCGCCGTCGTTACTCTTTCCATCGCGTTGTGTTTTCCACTCGCGGAATTGACTTGCGTGCTCTCGGTAAGACGAGGCCGCGTTTTCCGGCTCTGCCCTGTCGCGCGTTCGCATAAAGACGTTGCTTTTCTGATTTTCCAGGAGAGGCGCGGAAAAATAAAGACGAGCAGATCCTCTCTTGAGACTTTGGAGTTATATTTTATCCGTCTGGGGACTAGGAAGTCTAGTGCGCCGGCGCGGGGCTCAAGTAAAATGTAAGCAACCTTTAAAGAAGGAAACGGTATACCTTGCGGCGTCGCTAGGAAAAGTTTTCTTTTTCGTTACCGTTAGCCGATTTCTCAATTACCGCGATTATTACTTGCGCTCGCCGATGCTGCCCCTCGTAATTATTCACTCGCGCTCGCATTTTTATTCCAATTGTTGTCAACTGCGTCACCTTAACGCGACAGCCTCCTTTATTAATCTTCATTTCGATAGATTGTCGGGCGTTAAAAGTGATACGCGACTACGTGATGTTAATGATTGCACACTTATTTATTTCTCCCCGACGATCGTTTCGCCAAACCAAACAAGCAGCCTTTTCTTTTTAATAAATTCAAATCAATGCGGACGAATCAAGAGTTTAAAATAATTCACAAATCGATACCTCCTAATCTAATTTCAACGCTAATTGACCGAGAAAAAATTTCTCAACAACCGCAACGGCCAGCGATACCGTTTATATAAATTTTATTCTTTTCCGCCGAGATGAAGAAACAATCGTTACAAAGCCAAAGCAAATAAGCGGCTCGATAAATTTTGGCTCTTCCAATCGAATATACTTGTTTGCCTTTGTGATATCTACAAATATTTGTTGTACTACTTATAAAACTTATATTTTTTCTCTCGAGTATCAGCATCAGCATCGGCACATCCATAAATATTTGATCGCTTGTCGACCTATTGCTCTAGAATCCACATCGATAATCTCCAATAACGCCCGCTTGGGAAACCGATGTTGCTAATAAAATATTAGATATAACTAGATAAAACTTTGTTACGCGTGGCAAGCAGCGATGCGATCTGTTATCCGTTATTTATATTCTTAACTAGTTGAAATGATAATCACCCCCGAGTATCCGGAGGGTAGTTTTTTCACCCAATAATGTGCTTACGCAGCAACTAATATTATCCTCCTGGCTGAATTAATTTTTAGTTAAAACTAATCGCGGTAATAGAAATCCATCCTAAGGCATAATTACACACACTTACTCTAATGATTTATCTTCGCAACCAAAGAAACCCATTTAGAGAAGTCTGAAGAGCAGAGTGATCGACTGCGAGAGTAATGATATTATTTCTCTCTCGAAGAGCAACTAACCCCATAAATCAGGAATTATATTTTTAAATAAAATTTAGTCGTATGCGAGTGAGCCGAGATGGGGGGGGGTCTATCGGTTTCCCTTCTTCCACGCGCTTTAGATCAATTTCGCAATACAAGCACCATTAATGACTCTGAAAAAATAATTAAAAGAAAGCTCGAAGCTTCTAAAAGAGAAATAGCGAATAGGTGTTTGGTGAAAAATACGCGTAATTTGTAAACGCGTCACCATAGCTTGGGTACATATTTCTTTATTCCAAATGAATAAACACGGAGTTGGATTAGTCGGAGAAAATAATCGTAAAATGTACGTACACCAACGAGCGAATAAATTAAAATCGCAACGCAAATGCTTTCGTATTCGTTTTTAAAAGGAGGTCGGCTCGACACGTATACTCGTCTGCTTAGCACTAGGTGATTTTCATTACGTCAAGCTCGTAGCGAGAGAGAGAGAGAGGAGAGAGAGAGAGAGAGAGGGAGAGGGAGGGAAGCTAAAACCCGGACTCGAGAAAAGTTTCGGCAAAGAATCCGGGCTGGCGTGTAACAAGAAGAGGCAGCCGTCCAGACAGCCGCGACACCCTCGCGCGAGAGGATCGAGGCTCGAGGCTCGTCGTATCGATTTTTCCATTCAGCGCGCGACACGCCTAAAAAAGAGCGCCATAATTCCAAGTTCTGCGCAATTACGGGGAAATGACTCGAGTCAAAAATAGTGGGGTTTGCAGCACGAAACAGCTGTAGCTGAAACTGAAAAGCCATCCTGTTCGACTGCCCGGCTGAGTTGTTTCACGACCAAAGTCTAATCTTCCTCGATCGATTCCACTTTCCACTTTCCACTATCTATTCGGAGGCTCTTCCTCTGTTTATGGTATTGCATATCTCGCTAACCTTGTCCCCTTAAGCAGCAGCCGCAGTTGGATCTGGAACGACGGCACTAAATAACAATCCGAGTCTTTTAATCGTCAAAACCGAGCTGCCATTTGATATGCACCGATCAAATAAGCGAGTTTAATCTTCTTTCGATTAATCATCGATCGATCGACGTAAAAATAAAAACGCGGAGTCGTTAACTTTTTAGCAACGATTACCAAGTGGAAGTGCTTTTAATAGCAGCTTTTCCTCCAGCAGACCAAAGGAATGCTCGGCGTTTAATAAATAATGAGCCGTATTTCCGGATCACAATGATTGGATAAATTGTCGGTTGCGGACTAATATCGATTGCGAACGAATAGCAGAAGGCGAAAAAAGGCGAAAAGGAATTCGAAAATTGCAGGGAGAAATAATTTAAACATCGAGCCGAGCAAAGGTATGAGCGTAATTGAACTCGAGTTGTCTCGACGATTGCTTCACCTCGAGTGGCCTTTTAAACACCTCTCGCGTCCGAATCGCCAGTCGCGATGCGCGGGGAGGAAAAAATTCCAATCGCCAACGAAGAAGCTTCGGCTGAAAAAGACATTTCCACAGCCGTTGAAATAATTGCGGCGACGGCGGAGAGGTGAGTCGCGCCTTCGGCGGGTTGCGATTTCGTGCCGCCCCCCCCCCACCTTCCTCCCACATCCCCGAGGCCGCTCTCTATTCGACCCGTAACTTTTCCCCGAAAACGGTTCGGAGTCGCAACGGCGTCGGGAGCGGCTCGAAGATACGTGAACCTGGCGCCGATCGAGTCATTGCGGAGCATCACGATTTATCGCGGAAAGAGAGGGTGAAACGAATTGTTCCCTCGGCCGCACCGGCTCTTTCCACGTGCGAGGTTGCGAGGTCTGGTCTCCTCTTTCGCAGTTGCACGCCAGGGGGATTGCACGTATTTTTAGTCTCCACCGAGAGGGAAGCGACAAGCCCACCACTTCCTTCTCTCTCTCTCTCTCTCGTTTATAGCTGGACTTTTTGTGTGCTCTCCTCGGTGAGTAAGCAAGTCGGCGCTTCTTATCCTCGCCGCTTCCTTCCCAGCGTGTGGAGAAATTTGTAAAGGAGTTTGCCCCCGTGCAAGAAAGTCGCGAACTAACCCGACACGCTCCCCGGGAGGGGATAAAATCGACGATAACAATCGCAATGAAAGGAATTGCAGCCGGATCAGCTGGGGGAGGAGGGTAGGATGTCTTTATCGGCTGCTCTTCGACGTACCTTTTCTTATTTTCCGGCGGAAGTACCCTTGTAATTTTGCCGAACTCTCCTGCTCGACTGAAATATCTATTCGGTGGAGTTTACGAGTGGATCCCCGGCAACTGCTAAGCCGCCGAAATTCAGCCCACGGATTCGAGTGTAAGGCAACGCGCACGCGCAAAGCCCAGAGACCGAGTATTTTTGCCGGCACGTGTTTTGAAATGTCGTCCTAATGAGCGTCAATGATTTACCGCGCTTTTTCATCGCTCACTGCTGCTCCGAGTCAATATTGAATTCTAGTACTGTCCCCTGTCCGTTGCTCACTCTTGTTCCGTTATTTTCCTCGAGCTTTTCCGAAAAATCCGGCGCAACGCACGGCTGTCGAGAGTTGCTGTCCAATCAAGCCTAAACTGTATCTCAGTTTCGGAAGTCGACGGAGGCCGACTGGAGACAGTTACCTTTAACGACCGCAAAAGCCGAGGCTCTGTTTTACGAAAATTGTGATTTTTGTCGAGAAGGAAGAGCGGAGCCACGTGCGCCGCCGCAAAAAGGACGGCTGTTTTTGCCGGGACGATCGATTAGCCGCGTTCGCTTTATTTTTAGTGGCTTTAACCACGATGACGTCCAAAGTCTTGGAAAAACGAAATCACTTGTTTGCCGTTGAATTTGAATGGGTTATTCGAAACGTGCTGTCCCTTCGCGCTGGTGCCTCCGGTGCCTCCGGTGCTGCCTCTGTTTCATAATTTTCAAGTAGGACTGGTCGAAATACCATGCACGTAAGATACATCGGACTGTCACCGTACGACGCGAATAAATAGATATACGGCGCTTCGTGTCAAGTAGGAGCTTGGCTCTCGAGAACGTGACTTGGAAAACAGAAAGATTTTTGAAGGAAAATAGAAGTGAAAAAATTCCGAGCGGGATTTTTCCCCTCGGATTATTTTATTTCTTAAACTAGAGTCAGCTATAGTCATTCGAGCTTTCATAATTTAATTAGCACAGTTATTGCGGTAAATAAGTCGTCTCCTTTGTTTAAATTATGATTAAGAAACTTTTAGGTCAAATTAAAACATCTCGCGAGAACAGGTCCTTTTCCCGGCTCTGTGTTTTCAATTAATTGCTACTTAATTTTTTAATTTCATCACTGACTCGCGTTTAACGATTTAAAAAACCTTTTCAGTTTTAATTTCAGCATTGAGTGGCGGCGGCTATTTACCTAAAAAAAGTATTGGTGCAACCTCGACGAAATCAATAGCGACGGTCAAAATTGAATATTAAAGGGCTCGGCGTTTGATAAAATTTCGCGGAAAGTTTTACTTCTACATTCTGATGATTACGTGACTGGTTCTTTTAATCGAGTTGATACTTAAAAGTTCCGTTTCCGTAGGACGCGGAAATAATAAAATTGGTCGATATAAAACCCTCTTTTGTCGGGGGGGGGGGGTGGCGGCTCTTGCAGCTCGTCTAGGATTTCGTCAGCGAGTGACACAAAAGAGGAACGCGCGAGAAAATCAGGGGAGAAGAAAGAACTTTTAGTAGGAGGAATAAATGACACGTAAACTCGGGAACGCGCGCAAATGTAAGTGACAGCTGGCCTATCGGATTTGCGCGAGAGGGAAGCCAACAACTCCTTTTCTTCCGCGAATGCAGATAAATTCCTGGAACTTACACCGACGTCGGAACAGACGACTCGAGCTGATCTCGACTGATCTTTTTACTTTTCTCATCGAGCTTATTTTCAAAGCTATCGAATAAAGTCAAGATTGTTCCTAAAATTCCTTTGCGAATTGTTCTCGGAGTTCATTTTTCAGTTCAATCGATGTCAAGCCAATAACTTCTCTGTGACATCCGCCATTCAGCCGCGCTACCGAGAACAAATCGATTTGTAACACTTTGTAGTTTTCCTATGCAAATTGCTCGAGTATTTGCTGCCTTAATAAAGAGATGGACGCCCGAGTGGGAAACTTTGAACTGCGAGACGAAAATACGAATACGCGTCAAAATTGCCGGGCGGATCTCTCGGACTCTGAATCTATTTTCAGGCTCGCCGCCGCCGCCGCCGCCGCCGCGTTGCGATAAACTCTTTTAATAAAACAATAATGCGCTCGAACCTCTTAATTTATAAATTATTTATGAAAATTTCCTCGCAATCTGCATTTTCACTTTATTGCCGGGCATTCGGCATAAAACTTAATTCCCTACTCTGTGGAATTTCGCTGGATGGTGCGCCGTTAATTCCAGTCGCTTATCTGCATTAAACGCGAGGTTAATAAGATGGATTAGAATGGCCGGCTGAAGGAAAACCGTCTTAATTAATCGAATATCTATAATAAAATGTTTCTCTATTTTAAAATTGGCCTCGTTCGAATACATTTTTTACCGCGAGGCTCGCTTAGCATTCGAGATTCAAATTTGAACGGGAAGCGTGTAAAATTGGCAATCACTAACCGAAAGCTGCTAGAGAACCTGCGCTACAAGATGCATCGCGCTCTTATTGCTTTTTCTGAATTTCAAATTATTGCTCGGAGTGAGCGGATGAGCTTTGGCGAGTGAAATTGTGACGGGAGTCGCGGCGCGACAGTGCAAGTTTCCATTGGATTTTTGTAGGCGTCGGTCGCTTCCTCTCGCGCACATCCAGTTGTCATAAATTAATCGCTCCCTTGTATGAAATGTCGATCGGAACGGTCCCTGGAAATTAGGAGGGGAAGGGCGACGTCGTATCTCGGAACGTCAGCTCGGCGAGCAGTTGAGGCGCGCACGTGTGGTTTTACGTGGTAAAGCGAGAAGAATAGCCGGCTGGTTTTTGTGCGTAGTACAACAACAGTGCCAGGATCGCACGAGCGAGTATTTCTGGAGGTGAAATTAAGCAGGAGGAGGGTCGGGAACGGCACACGGAAGCCATATTGATATTATATATGAGAGGAAGCCAGACAGCCGGGCAGTGGATAAAGCGACGGAACGTTCGCGTGGATCATGATAATCAGGGGAACATGAATAATTCAAAATTTTTAGACTCCCGCCGGTGAACCTGCAGCCGCACGTTGCACGTTGCACGTTACACGTTGCACGTTACCTCGCGTTACCTTACGTTCCCTTAGCTTCCTTCATTACTCTCTCCTCTCGTTTTAGCGCCCTCTTTAGAGAAATGCGCGCGGAGCCAGTAATGCCGCTGTATCTTCCTGTAATGCCTATTATAATGAAATTAAAGTCCCCGTAATCCAGCCATGCCGTTTTCATCTCTCGCTAATATACAATTATCTGACCTGCAAAAACTGTTTAGCGGCGCTTGATTGCGTTCGCCGTTAATACTACGAGAATAAGCTTCAGTTTGATGGGAAAAAGTCTCGGCTCTGAAAAATGATAGTTATTAGCGAAACTATTTGATTTTACGAAAGAAAGGCTGCTATTTGTGGGAAGTCTAACCTTGAATGCGAAACACGAGTATCTACTACCAAGAGAGATTACCGTGGCGATCCTCTTTGCTGTGCAAAATAGAAACAAGCGTTACAGAATCTTTAATTCCGATATTATTATTCTGAAAATGAGGCGGGGGTGTGTGCCGCCGAGTGGTGCAATCTATTTTACAAATCCGCGTGAACGCTCGTCCGATTTTTGCTTCCATTTTCTTGAATAGACTCGGAGCGAGAAAGCGGGCGGCCTCTTACGCAATCGGTCTGCGCACGCTACAGATTGACTTTTCTCCGCATAATCGCGTAAAAGTAATAATTGCGGCGGCGGCGACGACGGCAACCGCGCGACTGCGGAAATTTATCGAAAGTTATTTGCCGCTCGAAGAGCCGAGTTTCAGCCCGATTTTCGTTTCGCTTCCAAGAGGAAGCAGATCGCTGTCTCTCTCTCTCTCTCTCTCTCTCGCGGATTTAGGAGCAGCCGATAATTGTCGTTCCATGGTCGAAGAAAGCACTCGGATGGTGCGCCATAATAAACCAACTGCCCGCACATCGGATTACGACGAGTGGGCTTTAGTTCATTAGCCCGAGACTTCGTTTTAATTGACACCTATGACCCGACAGGTCGCAACCCGGCGCCTCGTGAGTCTCTTCCTAATGCGGCTAATCCGGCCACCCCTTTGGAAAAAACTCTCGACTCTTTTCGATCGCTCGTGACTGTTGATATGTTCCGACCAAATCCAATAAACAATCGCTTCGAACTGACGCGCTATCATTATTATTGTTGTTGTCGTCGTCGTTGTTGTTGTTGTTTTTAACCGCATCGATGTAGTCAGCGCTCCGAAATGCCAGTCGCACTTCTGCTACACGGGGATTTATCTTCCAAAATCTTTAAATAAATTTAAAATTCAATTTCGAGGCAATTTCTTTTAAATTTGCATAGCATTCAATTTTCTTGCTTAATGAAGGCTCCTTCTAACTTCATCCTTAGGTGCATGTAACGGCGCTTGCACTTTGCGCGGGATTTATCTTTAATTGAGCCGCCGTGTGTATAAATTACTCGAGACTTCGCCGAATTTTTCCAGCGCGTTCTTTGCTTACAATGTTTTTCAATTTAATATCCAAGAGAGTCGAGCAGTTTTTAAGCCCCGACACGCGGCGCAAATAATCTCGTAAAAAATTCAATGGCTGCAATTTAAAAGGACCCCTTACAAAACTAATACTGTCGCTTCTGACACTCAGTTTCGTAAATTCGGCAGGAATCTGCTTTAGTCCGAAGCCGAATTTAAACTTCGGATGGTAAATTGTCCAAGGCTTTTTATATTTTAGGCATGAATATTCGCTCGACCTACTAGTTTAGTTAGCGAAGCATAATTCAATCAGCGCGACGTTCAATTTTGGGAAAAATGTCGATCCTTGTGACTGAAATGACCAAAATTAAAGGAACTCGATAATCAAGCGCCTCACTACTTTAGACGCGCACTTATCGAATTGCGTTGATTGTCAAAGAATACGATTTTTCAGATTAAATTGTCTTCCCAAAAAATCTGCCGTTGGAGTCGCTCGTCCAATTGTGCAACGAATTGTTCTGTAATTTTTTTTACCAACGCCTCGTCCGTCGAACAATTTTTTACGAAGTAGGTCGACGCGTTAAGAAATATTTACATTTTGAGATAAGAATTCGTAAAGCACAGTAGTTGTTGTAAATAGTTTCTCTATCTATCGATCGAATCGTTATATCTAGTCTTGAGAATTAGGAATAAAATCCCGATTAAAATCTACTCCGGTTAAAATCTCTTTTCACGTGTCTTGTTGTGCATTATTGATACAGGTTTTTATAATAAACATTTGCCTTCACTTCAAACGATACGAACAATTCAAAATCGTTGCGGCAAGACTTGATTATATTTGAATTTCGTTTCTTAATACCGGATACTCGATCAAATTTCCGCTCCTGCGACATTATAATTATTTAAATACACCGATGTATTTATATTGTCATTGTAAATGCGTTGCTCAATACACAAGCTGACACTCCGACGGCAGTGTTTCAGAGATAATAAATCTCTTTGAATAATGAAAAGTAATAAAAAATGCGCGATTTGAAATTGAAATCCGAAGATTAGAGAAAAAAGCGAATTCCGGAGGGACGAGCGAGCGATTCGCGTGTGCGCGATGAAAAAAGGAACTTGTCGATCAGCATACGCTTACACCATGACCGTTTTTTACATCGACTTTAGAATGCAGTCGCGTTATATACACGCGTTGCATTAGACGAACCTCCACAGAGAGAGAGAGAGAGAGAGAGAGAGACAATGGAAACTCAAGTTCATAAATCATATCGTTAAATAAAATTTTTATCGCTCCCATGTACTGGCTTCTTTTGCGTTTTCTCGAACCTCAAACGCGACTACACGATATAAATACAAATTCATAGGAATAGCTATGCAGGCCAGTTGCAACTTGCGGTTGGAAGCCGATTTCAATAGCTATTTAATGCTATATCTGTTATTTGTAAGCTGCTATTATTGCATTAATTTCGAGCCGGTGATAAGCACTCATACGTAAAATTAAGCCAAAGTTTTATGTTACAGCTTGGGCATAAATCAAGTTTTATTATATAAACAAGGTGTTTGTATCGCTAATTCATTATATTAGAATTTTATAACGAGTCGAGCGGCTGCGTAATTTTAATTTCGCTCTGCGCGGACTAAACGTCGCCGCTGCAGATCTGCTTTAAATTAATTTCTCAAAAGTTCGCTATTTTTAGTGTCTCTTTAATTATTCTTTACCGTTTGCGTTCATACTTACTAATCCGGCTTTCGGTGTTTTTTATTCTATTTTCCCCCACTATCCCTCCCCAGACGAGATTCTGTTTACTGTATTTCTGAAAACTTCTCGGCTTCTTTATATCCTCGAATGATCTATATTTCTTCTGATTCACACATTACTTTTACTGCCCGGCAGCAAGTCGTCAAAAATTTCAACCACCAGTCTAATTCTTCGGGTTTTATTTGCTTCCTTTATTTCCTTCTAATCGGATTTACCTACTAAAACAACTTTATTCGGACTTTCATCTGTTTTTGATGACATTTTTATCGTAGATATCAACATGAAATTACCAATTTCGCGAAATTCATCCAATAGATATTTTATCCATCGAAGGAGGATACAGCGATTGTGTGCATCGCACGCGCGCACGCACCTTTATGGATTTTTGTTTTTGCTAATAGTAGGTAAGCTTTTGGATGCTGCGGCTAATTTGAAGTAAACTGCAGTAATAAGTGGCATCTTGTCGCCGATGATCAGAATCCTCGCAATAACTCATTATTAATATTATTATTCTTATTAAGAGATTCGTTACTTTGCGGATTATTAGTCAGGGTGACGTAAAAGAAAGTGCACTCGCGCACACCAATCTGTCATTTTGCCGGTCATCCATCTCTTCCCCGGAATCAATAGAACACCAAGTCTATTAGCGTTTCGCCTAACTTATGACTTCCTTGGATCTACTCGAAAAAACGGGAGACATCGCAAGCGAGCAAATAATATTTTTATTCCGCCGAGTCATGATTCACGCAAAGTAGTCGTCCCCAGAAATCCATCCACTTCCAGCTTATTTTATACCCGCAATAATTCGCCCGAGACACGCTTATCTTCGTGAAATATTAAATTAATAAAATTAGCTCGCGCTCTCTATCGATTATCCGCACACGCTCGTCGGTGTGTTCGCGAGCGCTCGTGTGCAGATCGTCGCCAGCCGTAGATGGATCGATGATAGCTCGGAGAAATTCGCCGCGTAGGAGTTATCTTCGTAAATAATACTAAACAACGTAAGCGAGTCTTTTAAAATGAAACTCTAATTTGTATGTATGCACACATGTGCGTGCGCGCGCGTGTATCAATATTAATTCGCGGAGAAACTTGTGCGCGGGATGAACTAGACTTCCTCGAGCGTTTAATTAATTTTGTAGGAATTTCGTATTTCTCAAGCTCTCGCTTTCTTTGTAAAAACGTGCGCTAATAAAAAATTCCCAGCAACTGCATAGACGTTTTGGATACGAGAAAAATTAATTTATCGCGATATCTTTTAATAAAGTCAAGCTATTCCGTCGATGTCAGCGCGTAGCCCCTTAAGCTCATAAGATGAAATTATGCTTTGCCGTCGGTGTGCGGGGACCGAAAAATCTCAATATTCAGTAGAAACGCGAGCCGGACGTATTTGTCACCGAGTGGAAGTGATTTCACTCGTAGGAGAAAGTAGCGCGAATGCAACGCGTCCGACTAAAATTATAGTAATTGCCCGTTCGAGAGAGGCGAGCATCTCCACAATTCGTCGGCAAATATAGTGCATTTTTAACGAACCCTCGCCTCTGCTAGCAAGTTATGTCTTCTATTTAATAAAGTCTTGTTAGAGCCGCTCGCGTCTGAGTCCGATCCCGGGTAAGAGGAGGGCGCGGCGCGGCATTGGAAGCCAGAAAAGGAATCGCTTTTCAATAGCTTTGGGGAGGCGTACGCGGCTGCTACGCGTAGCGCTGCTGCACTCCTCTGCATCCGGAAGATCATTATGCAGTCGAGCGTATTTACATAACGGCGTCTAGCATCCCGCGCTCGCGCTCTGGGAATAATTGGCGCTCGTGCGCACGTCTAGTGCAGCCAAATGACTGAAACTTCATCTAATTACCCAGAACGGACGTACGCCACGTTTATCGAGGTGGCCATTGAAGCGCAAGCGTCAATTTCCCGGGTGCGTAAGTAGGAGCACAGACCGCGAGCTGCATCCGTGACGAGGAGTCCGCGGTTGCGTGTGTCCGTGCACACCTCCCCGTCTGCAGAACCCAATGCGGCCGTTGTTAATCCGGGCGATGTTTTGATTGTTGTAACTGGCCGAGCCCAGCGCCAAGCCCCGTCTTCTGTTCCGTTGGCTGGAAAAACGCAAACCTCGAAGCCGCGAGGGGAGGGGAGCCGTTGTTGCGCCCTCGTCAAGCACCTGCAATTCTCGGTTAACCCCGAGCTAACAAGATCGTCTGGCGGCTTCGCTCGAGATTTGTTTGGGGACGATAAAAAATTATCGCGGCCAGATTATCAAAGTTTTCATAAGCGCAAAGCTGCGATAACTCGAGAAAATCACTGGCAATAACTGTAATGGCGCAGTGGCTGAAACCTCCAACTTCTCGTCTCCACTCGAACCGTTTAGTACGTAAGCCAAGAGCGAAACCGAGCGTCGCGAACGTCTTTCGTTCTCGTCTAACTTTACGCCCGCCAAGTGTCACGGAATGCGCCCTAACCATAATCTTCCGGGGACTTTGTCCTTCTCCAGCTCTCGGCTCCTATTTTTATTTTGCCTCTCTTTCGTCACAAAGGGAATTAGCATTCCGGGCGGTGGAAGCCGCCGCCGCCGCCGCCTCTAAGGGGAGTGGGAAGCGGCTCCGCGACGAGCCCGATGACGAAAGCAAAGCTTCCCCCCCCCCCCGCGCATTTTTAGTTCCTCCTCCGTGCCCTAATCCGGCTGAGCTAATCTGGCACAAGTGTTTTCCGCGTGGCCACGGTATTGATTCGCTCGAGTTTTTCGCGTCCACTGGACCGCGGACCCAGCGCTCGTACGCGGTAATTCGATCAGCCCACCGCAGTCACGGCCAATTAGAATAAATGCTTTGATTTTGACTGGGCGCATCTCCGCGCTGTAATAACCTGGTGCCGACCGAGAGCACGTACGGCGCTCCGAGGCAATATGGAATATTCGTTTCATGTTTCGTCGGATACCGCTAATCAGGGTAATTGGCAATCAGGCGATAAATTGTATCGGCCGTATCCGCAACAAGTGAAAATGGACGCGGCGCGCTCGGAAAAGTATGCGACCAGTAGAGGAGCGGTAATTATTTGAAATGATTTGCAGATTCTCGAACTTTCTTTAGCGCGGCTGGGGGAAGTTGTCCGAACTTGGACTTGGTCGTGTCCATTACTTTTAAACTCCGAGAAAGTCGTAGATGCGCGGAGATTCGCGAGTGGTCGGGTCGTGCGGGTCGAGCAGGAGTGGCGGAGACCCATCGACAAGAGCGTCTGTCTCGATTCGACTCGGCGGCCCCCGACGTAAGAATGAGAAACCTTTGCCAAGGTTATCAAAATCAGCCGAGACGTGTATAATTTACAATGTACACACGTATGAAGCTGCGGATTCCGGAGTCCCGAGTCCGGGGCACGCGGCTCTTGTGCGAGTGATTTATACGCGCGTGCTGGTTGAGGCGCGCAGTTCGCTCGCGCGCTTTGTGTAATTTAATTGTCCAGATGGGACGTAAAGATGAGGAGAGAGAGAGAGAGAGAGAGCGCGCGCGAGAGAATGCATGCTCAGTCAGTCGAGCGAAACACCCGGAAGAGCCTGTTCGCCGGACCAATACATACACGGCACGCAGCTCTTCCTTTTTATTCGTTGCCGCTTTTTTCTTCTACCACTCGCCTCGTTCCATCCTCTCGCTCCCCCTTCGCCGCCTCTCGCTCTTTCGACAGGCGAAACTTTGCTCGTGTTTATTGTGCGCAATGGAGCTCTCGCGTCGCTGAAATATACCATACTGCAAAAGTACTCGCACTCCCTCGGGCATTATCGTGCAAAATCGCGCACAAGCATGCCCCCTGCTTTGCTGACAGCGGATATGCAAATCACAGTACCCCCACTCTCTCTCTCTCTCTCGGCGTATCTCTGCTGCGCTCAATGAAAACTCGTTTCCTATACGCGTCCGATACCTACACTTGCAACTGCACTTCGGTCGGACTCGAGCTACTACCAGCTAACGAAATTGCGAACCGTCGACCCGCTCGAACGCGCTATGATAAAAGTAGCGTACGCCTTTCCCTTGCTTTCCGTTTATTTTCTTCCTTCGTTTCGCGCCTTGCCGAATTCCGCTTGTGACACTTGGACGTGCTCGCACACTCGAGTGGACTCGGGACTATCAGCAGCTGACGTAAATATCCTCGGAAAAATTAGCCGCGCCTGGTCGGTTTTCGCGAATCGACGAGACTCCTCGGACTTTTGCGCCGCGACATTCCCCTTGAAAGCGGAATTAGATCAGGCGCGTGTCGAGGCAGATTAAAAGCAATTGTGAAATTAGCGAGCGAGGCGATTTTCATGAATGGTGCGTGGGCTTATTGATTGTATTGGTGTGGATTGTCGGCGCTCAGGGGTAACGAGCAGAAGGTCGTTCCGAGAGGCAAAAGAGACGGGCTTCTTTTTCGCGGTCGCGCGCGCGCGAACGGCTGTAAGAGTGAAAGCTCCGCTTCCGTAAGAGGCTGGCCAAATTAGGTCCGAAGGAACAAGTTATGCCTGGTGCAGGGGACAACTCGCTTCATTGACCGGGGGCCGCGCCGGTCGGCCAACCGTCTCCCTCGTGAATGGGTCGCTAGATACTGCGTGGGTGCATCGAGTATTTATACCGCTGGTCCGCTGCTCCCTCTCCTCCTTTCTTTTCCGAGAATGGGTTCGAGCGCGCCACTTTGTCTCTGTTCGTGGATTCACTTCCGCCATTTTTTATCGTCTTGTACAGCCTCTTTTGTGTGTCTCATTATGTTCTTGTACACACTCTCTCTCACTCTTCTTCCTTCGTACAATAATTACTCTTCAACGGAGCTGCGACGTTTCTGTTTACTTATGCCCTTCACCTTATTATTTTCGTCCGTCTAGTTTCCCATTGAATACTAATAAGATTTGCCGAGCACTCCACAACGCTCGAGAAACAGTTTGCGATCGTCAAAAAGTTTTCGTAGTTTTTTCAATTGCATCCGATTAATTTCGAGTGGCGGTCGAGCAGACGGAGGGACTCTGCAACCTCGTTCAGCTCCATCCGCTTCGTCCACTTGGTTTCGAATTTATCCTTGGCTTTTCACCGACGACTACTCGAGCTTTTTCTCACCAGCGCTGCTCTGGAAAAAAGTACGAGCAGCGAGGAGTGGAAAAATCACTCATAATAGCGGGTAATAACGTTTAATCATTTATATTACTGTCTAAGACTATTAATTAAAATCAACCTTCGTAGTCGTTATTGAAGCGCAGATCAGACAATTGCAAGACACATTGTTTTTTTCTCGGTTCTCTTCCGCCTCTTCCGTCTCGTACCCTGAGAACCTCGACGACGTAACAACGCTCGATTCTCGCCAGCATTTAATCACACGGGAAAATAACGATTAGGATTAAAAAGCGTTATTAATTGCGCCTTTCTTTATTTATCGTAAATTTGTCGATAAAGGCTTAGCGAGAGTTATTTCGCGCGCTTCAGGTGTGCCACGTGCGTCAATAGACCTCGATCGACGTATTATTTCGTTAGCTCGATTGCTTTTTAAGATGTTATAAATTGTTCGCGAACTAGCGCTCGAATGGTAAGAAGGTTGATAAAAAGTATCGTCGAGATTCGTTTTGATTAATTCGATGCTTACATTGATTAGTGTAAAAAACGAACGATCGAGCTCGTTGCTGTAAAAATCTCAATAAACGCTTTGAAAAATGTCTCGTTTTTTTTTTAAATAATCTTCTCTCCGTTCACAATAGTGGAAATTGGATCATAAATCCTACAAATTATCTTAGTTGCCTAACGCGGAAGAATGCCGTCGAAAGCGGGATTATTTTTGACGCAAACTTAATATCAATTAAGATTCTCCTAGATTAAGTTAAGTGGTCAAATCAGAATAATAAGTCGTCCGCGCACTAGAAATTCCGTTGCAGTTTCGTTGAGATTTCTTTCGGGCGCATCCTCAGATTTAACGAGAGTTGGTGCAACGTTATCAGGCCCGGATTACGCCTAATCCGTCCAACTTCCGCTTAGCCTCGGCTGTAACTATCGGCGCTTATAACACGTGTTTCGGATCGCCACCGGTAGTTCGCGTAAGCCGGCATTTAGTCCAAACTCAAATTATATTCCAAAGTCATTAGGGAGCCGTTGCTATATAAAGTGTTTTATTTCTCGGCGGCACTTAATTCGCCGGCGTAGATTGGCGACGCGGAATTGCGGTGGCCCACATGCCCCCACGGCCATAAAATAGCACGGAATTCAAAATGAGGCCGCGTCGTCGGTAAAGAAAATCGATACGCGCTGCCGATCATCGAGAGCAGTCGATAACTTTCGAAGCCCATTACGCCCACGACCAAAATAATGTCCGCACGTGAGACGACGGGGATGAGCTGACCAGCAGCCCCAGGGACGATTGATTTTTACTCAACTACGCGATGCCAAAATTTCCCGCGACTTTCTAACGCCGCAACAATTGCAACATCGAGCGAGTGGATTTGGACTATTGCTAAATATCCTCGACTCGCGGTCGGCTGCGAAAATGTTTTTGTCGAGGAAACATATCTCACTTATATGACTTAGTTATTTAAATTTGCTTGTTTACGAGACTCCTAATTATGTTACAGCAAGATCATAACTCTTTGATTAAAAAGTTTGAGCTTTAGTGCCAATGGTTAATTATCTGCATAGAGATAGTAAAGAGCATAAAATGGAAAGTAATTGAATTAGTGGTTACAGTTGTAATTATTTTGCGAGGTTAAAAAACCAGTCGGGATAGTCCAGTTGCTTGAAAATAAGTCGGCGTTTTTGCTAGTTTTTGATGGGTTTTACAGCTTTCTTGGCTCTTAGACGTATGCAAAGACGCGCGCTTGTGCTCGTCTCGAGGAATATTATTTGTCGAGTCGACGAGTTATGCAAGCAACCGTGTCATCGACCTCTTAAATGCATTATTTTGTCGGGGCCGGTTGAACAACGAACACACACACACACACACACACGAGCGCGCACGCTTCGATATTTTTATTTGGAAACGCGCAATTAGCGCAATTAAGCGGAATACCCATCAGCGCATCAGATAGCGGTAATTAGCATTTATTCAGGGCTGAATCTCTTTTTCCGTTTCGACTCGAACCGGCTGGACGGATGAACTTTGCTCGACGATAAATCGCGCGCAAGCATTTGGCCCGCGCAGCCGAGTATAGTTGAGAAAAGGACGAGAAGTAGTCGGGAAATATGAGAAATTAAAACAATTAAAACGCAGTCTCGAGGGAAAGCCGACTGTTTTCAATTCTCGGGGCACGTTTCTCTTCGTTCATTTGGAAAAGTCAAAATATTGAACTGTCGCGCCACAAAAGGAAGCTCGCTGTCCGTCTTCAGCAAAATTGCCTCATCGAGGAGCCGTAGTTGCAGGCTTTCTTTGCTCTCGGTTGACAAAAAACTCGAGCTGCGAAACGCGAATCTTGCTCGCGAGTGCTTTCGATTACTCCGATCAAATTGAAATTGCTCCCAACTGCGAACCGATTCAGCGCAAATTTTGACAGAGGCTCGATCGCCGTTTATTACGTAAGTTGGAACGTGTAACGCCGAGGGCGGCTCGGAGATAAGAAGAGCGAGTGTCAGGGCCCCGATCGAATGGGTCAGGCGAGCGCGTCGAGGTAGTCGCTTCTGGCCTGAAACCCGGACACTGTCGGATGCGACGGTTGCTCGGCTGCCCTCGCGCCGCCATTCCAAGAGATTTCTAAATAATACGGTGCAATATTCGCTCCGCGGGAAGCATTGGAATGCGCCAATGTGCACGGGGCGAATGCCTGAGCGTAGGCGCAGTCGTACGTTGCTCCGTGCAACGGCAATCTAACGCGGATTGGAAGGCGCGCGCACGGGTTACAGGTTATGACTTGGCAAATGTCGACTCGGCTCTTGCTAACTGCAACCTCGCTTTTGCCCATTCGTTTCACACTCGAAAAACTTAACCTCGGCATTTTTGCTACGTGTAACGTCGCGTCTCTGGTTCGACACGTGATATCTGCTGCTTTGAATTACAGTGTCGAATTCCGTATTCGGAAGCAAGTGCGCCGGAATCCGCGCGTTTAATCCACTGACTTTATTAAACTGTGTGTTTGATTAAATTTTATAAAAATGGCGTCGCGTCGAAAAGTGCATTTTTCAAAGAAGGAGCGGCGTTCCCGTCAGTGTTGCGCAACCCGGCTTACGTAACTCTGAGCCATCTTTAACGTTTGCCCGCTAATTATTAATTAAATAGATTTAATTTAAAATACGGCTCGATTATTCGCGGCAGCTTGGTCGATAAAATTTCCAACGTTATTTGAAAAATACTGTGAAACTAAATTGGCCGCCTCCTTACACGCTTGTTTACAACGATTAGTAAACGCTCCAAGCGCGTAAATATAATTTTATTATCGTCGACAGTCGTGTAAACATTTTTGAGCGGTAATTTGGGTAAATTAAAAGTTGATTTATCCGACGGGGATCGCGTCCGCGGCTGCGTGAAATATCGCTTACAACCGAGTGTCGACGTTTTCAAAACTGCAAGCAGTTTTTCCTTCTCGAAGACGAGAAATCGGTCGTGAATTTATTATGGTTCGAGCGACCGGAAAATACGTAGCCTACTGGACATTTTCAGGTTCAAAAAGCAATTCCAGATAACATCCGGTGCGATCTTCGATTATTTAGCAGACGCGTGGGGGCGAAAAGTAAACCTCGAGTCGGAAAATGCGTCACGGGTGGGTTCTCGGTTGCAATTTCAAACGCATCGAATTTGACAAATAGTCAGCGACACGAGTATCATGAGTAAACAGAATCGGTTAACCATTAGATTGCAAGGCTGGCGATCAAACGGCGCGACGCTGTTACATCGATGTAACCACTGCTGTAATTCCCCGTTGGAGCTATTCAATCGCTTTTAACGTCCGACCGGGAGTCGGCGAGTTTTTCGCCTATAAATTCTAGGAGCTCTGGTTAAGGAATTGAATAAGCGATTGTGTTGCGATCGGATTAAATTAAATTGTCGCGATTAAGGTGTCAAGCTATTTTTGTTCTAGAATGCGAATGCGAATCGATGTAATGGAGGTTCGAGTGTGTGCTCGCACGTGTAACGCGTAACGTGTGGCAACGGAAAAGAGGGTACGAAGCGGTTAAAGTTGCGAAAAGCAGAGGCCCGTTAATCGACGTAACGCGCTAGTAATTAACTTTTCCCACATCATCGAAGAAGTTATCGAATGCGTTGCCGTTGGCTCGTCGCTCGTCGCTGTCCAGCCGAGCGACACCTGCTAATTGATTTAAATTGGCGTTCCATCGGCGACAATGCGATCGGGCCCAGACGCGCGGGGGATTTGTTTATAAATTTGACTCCGACCGAGCGAATAGTAAAAGTTCATCGAGCCAACGCCAACGCCGACGCCAACGCCATCGGCTCACTTGGGCTTGTAACGCAAGCAAGCAATTGCAAATGCTGCCTCCATAAGTGCAAGTACGAAATTCGCCTATAAATATGGACGCGTTAATTGCCGGTATCCGCGGATAAATCTTAATTGCAGAAAGCTTTGGTTGGGGTTCGCATTTATCATATGTAAATATGTAATTAGTATCGAGCGATCTATAAAGTATTGCTAAACCTAATGTTCGCGAATATATTAGTTAAATTGAAACTTTAATTAGTCATCGAGTTTAATAGAGGCGCGATCCATTAACGGCCCGGAAAATCCCCGAGGTCTTCTCAAAATACTGTTTTCCGCTTTTTATCCTTGCGCCGTGGCGATTCGCGTAAATTAGAGACTCGCCAAGGCGGCCCGATAATTCGCTCGTAAATATGAATTACGGCGAGGCATCGATGCAAATAGGTGTCGTAAAAAACAGCGAGAATCAACGCTGAGTGATACGATCTCTGGCGGGAAAAAGGCCAGAATCGCGGCGAGTAAGTTGCGAATCGCAAAGTACAGTTGGCTTTGTCGCTAATAATGGCATCCGCTTCGAACGCGCTTACGGACTGCGCAATGTATTTTTGAAATACTTGTAAAGTTGCAGCTATCGCGCAAGTGGGCAATTGCGTTAAGTATTATATTCCGCGGTTAGTAGGTGTGTGCGTGCGCGCGAGTCGCCGAGGCCGAGCCCCGCGCAGAATGCGCCGTAACTTTACGAGGCTGCTAGTTGCTGGTGGTGGTTGTACGCGATGTTTGCATCGTAAAACTGCGCGCCACTCCACGCGAACCTCGTTATCGGTGACCTTATACGCGTGAACGTACTCTGCGACCAAATGCAACATCCGCGTCCCAAAATTACGCGCGCCAAATCTGCAATTTCACGAGCGATTCAAAAATACAATGAAGTGCGTTTTAGAGAAGTGTGCTATTACTCAGCGCGGCTCGGCTGTAACGACTAACGGCCACGCGTCTGCGTTTCTCGTTCGAGTTGTTGCTCGATCGGGCCGATTCGAGTTTAACGGACTCGTGAAAGTCGCGATTTGCCTTTTGCGCTTTTCGTTGTTGCAAAAAGTCAAATGCGCCAATGCTTTTTTCGCGACACTGCGATGGCAGTCGTAGCTCATTTGCATTACAGAGGAAGACCGTTTGGCGAGTGAAAATGCACGATCAAAAGTTCGCACAATCCCCCTTCCGAGAGCTGCGATTCGAAAAATCGGCCGCAATGCAAGAAGTTGCAAACACTGTTAACTTAAAAATAAAACTTTGGTTTACACGCTCGGAGTCGGTCTTCCACGGCTCGCTGCGCAATGTCTCATGTTTACCACGTCGTGTTCGCGGAAAAGACGTCTATCGGACTACAGTGACGCGCGAGAATGAATTTACACGGAGCGATGCAGTTTTCGTTGCGGCCGAGTAATAAAAGCCGCTTCTGGGTTTGACGTTTTATCGATAGGTGATCGCGGCTCTCCGCGCAAATGCTCGCCATTTTTTCCCACCTTTATCAATTATTTTGTTTTCTCCCATCAAAGTCACTTACTGCACTACATTCTCCGCGCGTTCGGCCGATCGGCCGCTCAATCCCCGCAGATATCTGGCCATCGATCGGCTAGTGCTAAAGAGGAATGCAATTAACCTTCGGTTATTAATGGCGTCTTTTAATTAAGTCGTCGGCATTTATTGTAGTCAATGATTTTATGCTCGTCTCGGGGTCGTCTGTAAACCCTTAAGCGTACTACTTTTCACGTACGTGCTAACGAGTACTGCGAACGCGCATTTGAATAATTCCGAAAAGAACACTCGTGGCGACTTGGACTTTAATCAAATTTCAGGAAGGTATTTTACGAGGCGCTTTTCCGAAACGAAACCAACGAAATTAGTAATTCACACTCGTGCTGAGCGTAAACGAGCATTAGCCGCTTACTCGAAACAGTCGTTAATTTCAAAATAGAATTACTATTGATTATCCGTCAGTCGTAGAAAAAAGATCTCGATACAAGCAAAAAATGCGTTAAAAGGCAGAAAGAGCGAAGTTTAGTTATTTAGCTTGGAACGTCCAACAGGTTAATGTGTCGATTAGTTTGATCACATACACGCTCGCAGAACCCTACACAAATGCTGAATGTGTTCGGGATCCGTTGTGCGCAGTGTTTGATGCACGTTTTCTCATTATCGTACTTGTTATTTCCAAGTCGTGAAATATCAGCTGATGTGCGAGTAGATCCAACAAAATCTGGCGCCCGTTCGCTACTTGCATTCTCGCGTGACATTACTGTTTGATATGCATGCAAATTTTTTCCTCGTAGATGACGGTTGTGACAGTATCTACCGTCGTACACTCGTACTGTCAATTTATAAATATGGCGAAACACAGGGGCCAGGAACTCGGCGCACACGACATCTTATGAAATATAATAAATAAAAAAGAGAGAGAGAGAGAGAGAACAAGTCTATTATTGAGGAAATGCTCGATGTTTAAATTCAAAGAGTTTTGCTCGCATTGCAGTCCTTAAAAGATGAGTTGTTTAAGTTGCAACTATTTTGAAAATGTTTCGAATCTGCGGAATTAAATTTGAAGCATTTCAATAATTTGTTGATATTTTTGTTTTCGCCCGACAACCGCTGCTCCGTACATTAACTGCATTTCCTCGCGAAAATGTTTGGCGCGCTTTTCGCTTTTAATATTAAACTTTCTAGTTTTACGCGTGAAATGGCGTTTATCGTTTCTTACATTTTTTTCAGATTAAAAAATAACAACAGATTAAAAATTTCTTTTATTTGTGTTTCAGGTAAGAGTTTGACGTTTATCCGCCATAATACCGAGTCTGTTTATCTAATGGGTAAGTTGAAGCTTTTATTCACCAGACGTGATAACTGAATAATAGATTTAATAGTGTTTCGAAACCCACACAGAGTTAGGTATTTAGTAATCGATAACGAAGTGGAAGATGCTCCAACGAAAAATAAAGTACGTTCTATTAGAAGCAATGGCTGAGCGCAGTGTTCTAGTTGCGTTTGAAAATTTTTTAAAAATACTAACCTACATTAAGAAATGAGAAGTAAAATTTTCAAAGCTAATAATAATAAACTGTAGATCTACTTAATAATCGCATTTTCAAAATCTTTGCGATACGTTGAAAAATTAAAAAACAAAATTAAGTTGCTTTGAAAAAGCTGAGAATTTATATTATGCTAATCCACACGCAATACTTTAATTATAATATTTTAGAATTACCATAAAACCAGGAGTTTACGATGCGCATAAAAATTACATCTCGCCAAGGAAAACGAAAATGAAAACGAAAACGAAATTCCCCCGGATTAATTACTTAATTTACCCGAGCTTTTTAAACGTGCGAGACATCGCATTTATTTATCGGATATTTAGATTGAATTTACGGTCCGGCGAAGGCTTTTGCTCACTGCGTTTCTAAACCTCGTGGTAAAAGTTGTCAGCTGATTTATCAAGCCAATTATTATTTGGAATAAATGCATCGAACGGCACGTAGCGAGTAGCAAACTCGTTTTCCGATGAACCTTAGCGAGTGAGTTCATTTGGATCATAATTGTATTCAATTGCGCAAATCATTATCGCTACTGCCTGTGCCTTGCATCCTTACATCTCCCGTCTTTGCTCGTAGTCGTGCCCAATAGTAGACAGCGATGGTCGTCAACGATAACATCGTTGGCCTAGTGTTGCTGCGCTGGAATATTGAATTCTACTTTATCTACATTTAGGCACTTAACCGCGCGTACTGTTTCGGCTCAGCAGCATAAATCGCTCCGCGTTGTCTTCGCTATAATTGCTTCTTTATTCGATTACCGATTGAAAAAGAGAAAGACGCAGCAGCGAACGCCCAAGATCGATCAGAGCGACGATAACTCGCTGCTCCCAATGCATCCGCGCGATACGTTAGCCCCATGATTCCCCGGCACGGCTATAAATTAATCGCCGAATCGTGGAATTCATTTCTCGGAATCTCAACTCGCTCCTACGCCCATTTGGCGCCCCTTAAAATCATTAACGAGTCGGAGCGAATCATCCATCTCACTTACGTAATCGCCAGTCGCGCTCGGTCGTGTCCTCCAACTCGCACTCGCAACAGCCATCGAGTTCGTGACTCCCCGAGCCTCGCGTCATTCCTCGGGAAGACGGCCGAACGTTAAGTCAATAGCCGAAAAGCGATCGGTCCGGAAAAGCGTCCGCGGGCTGCGGCACGGCACACGGCACGGCACACGGCACGGCACGGCACGGCTCCGCATGCGACTTGAAGTATGCACTTGACGCACGACAGGGGCTCGGAGTGGGTGCCCCGGCCGCCCTCGTAAATCGTCGGCCGCCAAGCGCCCAATTTCTAAATTATTCCGCCCAGCCCCGAAATTACTAGCCGGCTGTCACTCCATCATGGGGTTGGCCCGCGCGCGATTATCCGATTGGATAAGATTAACCGCGAATTACGCCTGACCGCGTTGCCAAGCACGTGAACAAACTTCCGCAATCCCGCCGCTTCGGGAGCGTTCGGCGTCACGAGAGGGTGGATTCGGGTCGCGCGCTCCTCGATTAATTACCCGAATTAGGATAACGTAACTTCCGCGGAGCTCAATATTTATCCGGGGGGTGGCGGCGGAGTATTCGAAACCTCGAAGGCTGCGTTTGTGCACAGCCGATCGATTGCACTCGAATTTCGGTAAGATTTACGTCGACGCTTGTTTCGGAACTTGTTCGGCTCAACGAGGCTAAACGCGTACAAGCCCCCCTCCCCCCACGCCTTTATGAACTTTTCATTTTATCAAGGATTAGCCTGCAATTTTAAAGATACTTTTTTACATCCTGGCTAGTGATGGTTGTGAATTTACGAGCTAGTCGTTAAAGTTCTACTTTTCGACTCCGGTATGCCAAATATTTAGTCGCGTTCAAAATAAGGCGCCAAACGTAAATTGTCCGGAGGTGAAAAGTTCCGATTAATAATGCGAGATTGATAACGAGGATCGGCCGACGACTGCGTTCTGCTCCGGCGCAGTCCTCGAATTCCGCTCTCGGATTGATCGCACTCGAGCCTTTCCTTGGAGAGGAGTTTGAAGAGACTGCGGTGGCTCGACTCGAGCGAGACGAAAACCGTTCGCAAAAATACGATACTGGAGGCATCGCAAATTTATCCGAACGATTTCTTTGTCGAAAGACGATGCATAAAAGTGAGAGGGGTGGGGCGGAGACGGAGAGAAAGTGTGGAGTAATGGGAGGAATCGGTGCGCAGCTCGTTTAAGGCTACTTTGCCGCGTCAGCCTTGTCAGCGATTTTTCCTTCTTGTACTTGGCTTTGGTGTCGTGCATGAAGGAGATTAATCGCGTCGTCGCCGTCCACTTGCAGCCGCGCAAAAACCCAGCACCGCAAGCCGAGAGATGCAAAAAGGGGTAAAAGACCGGCTACCCCGACTCGCGCAGCGCCAGAATGATCGCGTTGTTCGATCAATCGACGACGAATCGTTTTCCCCCGTCGGTGTTTTGGCGCGGGAGACGTTCCCGCTCTTCGTCGCGCAATAACCGAATCCAGCGAAACTACCGGGGCTCGCAGTTCCCTAGATCGTGCGGGGCGGAAGCATTCAAAGCCGGCGGAAGCTGTCGCTTTATTAAATGGACTTTACGGCACGCTAAAAACCCCGCCCCCCCCACCCACCCTCCAACCTGAATATTGAATGGGAAAGCTTCCGTGGATTAATAAAACTATACGAGTTTTTAAAAACTTGAGGAACAAAAGTGGACGAGGCGTCACGCGGGGAAAAGGATCGTCCGATCCAGAAAGAGCCGCGCCTGTGCCTTGTGCCTCTCGCACGTTCTACGATCTATGTTCCGGGAAAATCTGTGACGCCAGTTACAAATTGGTCGAGATCTGCGCGACACGTGCGCGCCGCTCCTGGGGTTGGGCGTGCGGGAGGTCGGTACTTGTTGAGAAGGAGGAAGACGGGGATCGTCTTTCTCCCCCTGCGCAGCCCGCCCCGGGCCCTCACGATTCCCGTCGCAGGCGCCGCAGCCCGTTCGTTCGCACGTCAAGCTCACCGACGCGAGCTTCGCCGTACGTCGGATAGCGGGGCAGGCCCTGGAAAAGAGGGGACCGGGGCGTAAAAGCGCAAGGGGGAGAAACTACGTCTGACACGGTTGGAATGGCCAGATCGCGCTCCGGTGCTCGAGGAGATGCAGGGAGCGAGGGAAAAAGATTGAGGCTCGGGCTCGAGTCACGAAGCAGAAATAAAATTCTGCATGCCTTGCGTGCATTTCCAGAGACCGGCATCGAAGGATCGAGAGGATCCCGAACAGGAATGGAGCCTCGAGCGGACTCTAAGAGCTCCGATATTATTCGTGCGGAAATCCTTCCCATACTTTTTCTTAAAATCTTACGTTCGTGGGAGATTTGGCAAATCCTCTTTGTGTAGGATCCAGGATCCAGGCATCCCTCGCTTGCTTCCTTTGTAATTTAAATTTTTACGAGTCTCGAGTGTCGCGATCCGCAGCCGGCGAGTTCTCAATCACTCGCGTCACACGCGCGTTCTACGCTCAAACTCGAGAGATCACCCAGGAGAGTGCGGACAAGGATCTGACGAGTTTGTCGCGCATTCTTGAAGAAACAAGTGTATTTGACGAGAATATGAAAATTGCGGTCCAAATGCACGCGCATACTGGCCAACGCACTTTATGCTCCAATTCATTCCGGAAGATGCAAAATAATAATTTGTTGGCAATATCGAAATAGCTAAGCTGCAAGTCCATATTCACGGCGGTTTCCGTAACTTTTCACTTTTCACGAATGACAAATTAACAAGCAACCCACGTTTGCTCGTGTGATTTAGTAATAATCTATTTTCCTCATCGATTCGAATGGATTGCCGAAAAAATGCAGTAGTCCGCTGTGTGTTATGTAAATACCAACACAGACAAAATAATAAAAATTCAGCTTAAAGCAGAGTTTGATAAGTCCGATCAAATTGATAAATCAGAGCCTCAAGCTGAGCCGGGCTCTCGATCGGAGCCTGGCAAGTTCCCGTTCTTAATCATTACGACTGGAAGATAATTTGATTTCGGTCGTGGGCAGCTGGAAAGATCGCTGGAATGGTTTTACCCCCTTTATAACCACCTGACCTCCTATATAGTAAAAGAATATCTGTAAAAACACGAGCACTTGTCTTCTGCCGGAGGAAAGGGAATTTAATTATAAAAGCAGCTTCGACTCGCCCACAGCCGCAGCAGACATAGACACATTTCGGCTGGGATTGCTCTTGCGAAAGTAATTTTACGCCGATATCGTGTAAGGCGTGGAAGTTAGAAAGTTGGTCGGTTGCAGGCGAAAGAGACGATAAGAAGTCAAGCGGCTCGGCGTCGCGGGCGCAAAAGAGAGAGAGGGAGAGAGAGAGAGAGAGAGAGTTGAGCTGCATGCATTTGTGAGAACAATGGTGGCCGAAGTGATAAATTTCCAAGGGCCGTGGAGCTTTGAGAGCGCGTTGGAGGAGAGACCGCAAAGAGGGCGAAAAGAGGACCGAAAGAGGACTCGACTATAAATACGAATTTCACGAGTCGGACTCAGCACGGCAAAGTCGGTACTTCGGAGATGCAGCTTCTAAACACAGGGGCTCGAAAAAGGAGAGGAAGAGTCTATAGGTCAAGCCACTCTCAAACGGCGCTCCCCAAACTTTTATTGCGTCGCACAGACGTCGGATCGGAGGAAGACTTTGAAGGGATCGATGGATCGACGATGCCCTTCTGGACACAGAAGGAGGCGGAAGACGGAAGAGAACCACCAGCGCTTGAATCGTAAAGAACGGATTGAACGTCTCGCCGCGCCTCCGCAACCTTTACGATCGACTCGCGCAACCAAGGGAACGAGATTGAATTGGCACAGGAGCTGGAAGCCGCGAGGACGCGCGGCCCCGGGGATGACCGGCGCTGGGCCCGTGTGAAAGCAATAGAACGGCATTGGCCCACTCGGGGCCTGGGAGCAGCTCCGCCGACTCGGACAAAGACGCGCGATGAGGAATCCAAGCCGACCATCCATTTTACCCGTATACCTATCGCACCTTCCAGGGCGCCCCTCTCCCTCCTTCTCACCCTCTCTCTCTCTCTCTCTCTCTCTCTCTCTCTCTGCGTCCTGGGTGTATTTTTCGCTCCACTTTCGTACCCTCGGTGGACTTTAATTTATTAATCAGCGACGAATCGCGCGGCGCCCCGCCTGTCCGAGAGATGATAGTCCAGTCCGCTAATCGGCCCGCGGAATCTCGGTAATTAATCGCCTTTTATTGCCCGCAATCGAGTTTTTCATCGCCGGTCGCGGCCCCGATCTCGCTAATTCGGCCCGCGACGGCCGCGCCCAGTTCGGGTGCAGGTGTCACGCGCGAGGAGCTCCTTCAGCGAACCTCCACGGCGAGTGAAGGTCGAAAGAAATAGCCGCGGTTGGGAGACGCCCTGGATGCCCAGACAGACGCACGTAATTAATGCGAAGAGCAGCAGCGTCAAAGTTATTCATCGCACTCCTGGCCGGGACGAGCGGCCGCTTCCGCCGACGCCGTCAACCCCGTTCAAGAGCAGACGAACGTCATTTAATTAAAATTTAAAAGCCCTGGGCCTTGCGCCTCCTCCCGGGCCACCGCAACCCTCCCGAGAGAGCGTCTGCGTCTGTCTGGCTTTCCGACAGCGACGCACTCGTCATTGCCGGCCGCGGTGGAGGGGGTGCGCGCGAAGGTCTAGGCGTTTGTTCGATCAGTTAATGGAAGTGCCGAATTTATACGTCTCGGCCCTTGCTTCCGTCATCGGGCGTTTCCTCCTCGCCCTCGTTTGTCGGCCGAGAAAATCGATCCGTCGAGGTCGGGTCCGGCTCCGAATATTGGGCCGGAAAATTCGGGAAAAGCCTTCGGTAGCCAAAGGCGGCTCGACCCTTTTTGAATTAAATTATTCGATGCACTTGCCTCCGTAAAAGTCCGTTGTTTCTCTGCTGTTTCGGATAGAACAGGTAGATTTTAAGGCAGATGTCGTCTGTAATTTTAATTTTATTTCCAAGTGGACTTATGTTCGGACAAAAAGTTAAATGTTCAAAGCCAGTGTCGAGATCTAGCCGAGTGATTCGCAGTATATAACCTTCGAGAATTCCTTTGCAAAGTTTTCATTGAAATTAAACTATATTGTTATAACTAAGTAAATTAAAATACAAAATTTCGTTTGTCCCACGTTGAATGAATTCGTAATAACTCGGAGAGATTCGTTAAATTATTTCTCGAGGTCACAAGTTTCACTGCGAAAGAGAATTCGAATAAGTTAATTTAAAATATTTATTTTAGTGAAAAATAAGAATAAATATATTTAGCGGCTGGCGCTGCTACGTAAAAGTTGAGAATAATAAATTTTTAACGCGAGGGATTTTAATAATTGGTAAAAAAAGACGTCTCTTTAAAACATTCGATCTTTAAAAAATGGCCAAGTTCGCATGAAATGAAATTCGCTCGGTACGATGAATCCACTTTATAAAATGAACTTTTCATAAGCAAGAACTTGAAGGATATTGATATTTTTAATGTGTTCGAGTAATAAAAAGTCATCGAGTAATTTGTTTTCTCGTTGAAATTGTCAAACTTTATAGATGAGTGCAAAAAAATCGCGCTGCAAAATCAGTTACTTTTATTGTCGTATAGTTTCGCGCGTAGCGAATCGCATTCGCGAATAAAATTTTGCTCAAATACTTAAATGCGAGCGAAAATTTTCGAGCTGCGTGTAAAATATATTTGGAATAAAAATGCAACAATTCAATATTATATCGAAGCAACAAAACATTCGTGGGGAGTAGACAGTGTTTTTTTATAATACCCTTACAAAGAATAGAATACAATGACAAAACGCTATTTCATTATTGGCGTATTTCCATTTTTTATTCCGGTGTGATTTTCAACTTATAAAATATGGATGTGAAAATCTCTTATAAAATATAAGATCGGAAAGGGATAAAAATAGAGTTCACGTTCCGTTTGGCGAGCTATGGATAGCGGATGGCACGCATACACATAAGTAGATATAAAACAAAGGAACGCACACACGCGTGAAAATCGCCTGTGCACGTAAGTAATTCCGCTTTGGCCTCGCAATATTAATAATTAATATTCAAGGAATTCATTGTTCGGCTGGCCGCTAACGTAAAACGGGCTTTGCAAAAACGAGGCTAAAACGGACGCGCACGAAGGTTTAAAAAACCGACGCACCCAAATTATTGCGGGCTATTGGGAAACTAATTTTCTCACCACTCTTAAAGTTTCTCTGAATTTATTTAATATCCGTAAGAAGTTGCGCAAAGTAACGCGCCCACGCGTTTGCATTATTTAGCAACCACGTGCCGTTAGGATCAAATAATAGCAATATCCAGCGTCCGCTCGAGCCGCACACGCTTTTTGCAATATTAAGTCGATCACGATGATAAGGCGTGATAATCGTGATTACGTTGGTGCAGTGCGCGAGCCAACAGTTTCGGTCTGCAACGCAAAATTAAAACTATTTTACGTCCAATTTCTTAAGCGATTCCTCCGTTGGCTCGAGTGCACATGATTGCAATTAAATATCGCAGTACGCGGAAGAGCGCATTCGCTCGTTCGACCTTAAAGGACAGCAGGGACGAGTCTCAAAGGCCCGTCCCGGGATGGCAAAGGCGCGACGATGGCACTCTAAGCCCGTGGACGTAAACCAAAACAGTTGCATCTGCATTACCGAAGCTGCGATAATTACGACGAGTTGCGGTTATCACGGCTAACTGAGCAGCCCCGTTTCGAATTTACACAGATAATCGTTGAACTGTCGCCGCGGCGGTGTTGTTACACGGCGGCAGTCGGGCGAGCCGCATGCCCAAAAAAGAATTCGCACTCGTGGCTCGGAAGGCGGGGAGAGGGGATGTTTGTAAACTCGGGTGCAGGCAAACGTCGCGCCTCATTGATGGGAGGAGGCGACGTCGTCTTCTTGCCGACGCTGCTGACTTAGTAGGGGTATTAGCTGCTGCGTCTACATCTGGTTCCGTCGGCGCGACGGGGAGACACGACACAACCACCAACTTCAATCTCTCGCGCCTCGCTTGCAGGTTGCAACCTTTTGTCGAGCCGGCGAGAATTCGCAGCGTTAATAAAAGGTAATAAAGCCGTTTAGTTATCGCGAGGCTGCTGCTCGCACTTGCGATTATAATATCCGTTTTCGCGTTAATGCGCATAACTTGGAAATATGCTGGCTCTCATCGGCTCACAATTACAGAGAAATCGGCTTACCACGGAAGTAATAACGAGGTTAAGCGATGGAAATCAGCCGGCGATAAATTTATCCCGCTTGCACGTACAGGCTGAACTTGGTTGCCCGGCTTTATTCGTCCGGGGCCGCGACGCACAACGCGAATAATCGAAAAATCAAAAGAAGGGAGGGGGTAAAGAATACAAGTCCTCGCGGAATGAAAGAACGGAAGATGAAGAAGAAGAAGAAGAAGAATCGGTTACTGAAATATCAAATATCCCGTCGACCGCTGTGCATTATTTCCTTCGTTATCTCGGCAATTTTTACGCAAAAGAGAAAGCTAAGAAGTGAGCGACTGAGAGGAGAGAACGAAAGATAAATAGAGCGAATTAAAAACGAGAAAGGAGCAGAATAGATTTATTAAAGCCATTCAGGACTTGTTTATCTTACGGATTGAAATTATATAAGGAAGCCCCCTGCTCGAGGAGAGAAGCCGATACGGCGAATGGGTTCTGCGGCTGCGTGCAAGTGACCAACTTAGCCGTGCAGTATCGTACGCACCCTTCATTTTTCCGATAGGGCTCGAGAGCCTTTCGAGCAGTGCAAACATCTCGATGGCTGCGCTTCGCGATTGTGAAAGTTTGCTTCTCTTCCGCAATCAATGTGGAATATTCGTATCGCTACAATTGTTCGATTGTTTTTATTTGCAAGTTCGCCTCGATAATTTGTCGGCGTTAGCGCTGAGAGGAGAATTAAAGTTGTTGCTCCTTATGCGACTCTTGCAGCTTCGACTACTTTCTCGAGTAATTTATCTTTAATTAAATCGATAATAGAACAAAATCTTTATGCTTTTTCAAAATGTCGAGAACGATTGTTGAATTTACTTTCGAATCTTCGAGGCGTTGCACGTATGCGTCAACTTTTCATTCGGACTGGGTGTCATCGATGCACGTACACCTTTTATGCCCATGACGAAGCAAAGCCGATACTTAAGACTGCGGTTTTTATTTCCTTGGACATCGCGCGAAACCCATTTTACAATGATATATCTTCTTGTATAACAACATCGTTAAATTCATTAAGGCAAAGCTAATCCGCGATAAAAATATTCAAGACTAATTCTCGGAATAATCGCCCAAGCCTCTCGTTTCAATAACAATCTACTTTTTAAAATTACAATCTTCATCTTTCAACGCGCGGCAGCCGATAATTAGCGACTTTTTCCCTCGCAAACTTTTGAATGCTGAACGAGCTTCGAAAAGCACCGGCGGTAATTTAATTGGCTGTTCGAAAATGGCGCGCGAATTCGCCGCGTTCACGTGGATCCACGATAACGAAACGCAATTATAGGAGGGCGAGGAAGCCGCGGAAGCTCGCGTCCAGAAAATTACTTAACCGAAATCGCGTATCGTAAGCATTGGATTCGATTATTTTTCGCCGCCGCCGAGCCAATACCTAGCGGTACTTCCCCTGGGATATTAAGAAGGAGGCAAAAACAGCGAGTCCAGCGTTTTTCCTCGAAACGTAATAGAAATGTATAATAATTATCATCGTAAGCCGCGGAAAAATGGGGGGCTCGCGTTTTAGGGAGGCGCGAGAAAAGCGATGAAATGGAGGTGAGTTCTGGAGCTTGGGCTCGAGAACTCGATTAAGTAGAAAGCAGAGCGGGGGAAATCCATCTCTGGACACGAACTTTTTAGCGGGGCTCGGCCAATCCCATGAGATGTTGTATCATCCTTGGAGTTACAGTCCGCGCTCCGGTTTTCTAATGCAACGGATCCTACGGGACTCTTTCTTTTTACCTCGCGCGCATAGCCTTGTATCAACGCCGACTTTCGTCTTGAGAATTTTATTACCTTGTCGACAGAAAGGCATCGGGCAAACTCAAGCTCTCGAGTGATCACTGCTTCTTGCCTTAGTGGCTCTTTTAAATTCCAGTATTTGCGCAAAAAGGGAAATAAAGACAGCGAAATTCAGAATTAAGCGCGTACGTTCCGTGAAATGGGATTATCCTAAAGTAATTTAGCTCAAAAATCTAATTACGCGACTCTGGATTTCCGACGGAGAATTACTATTAAAAATGAATTTTATTAGTTCGGCAAAGTCATTTGAAACAATGAAAGACATTCGTCGAGCTAAAATTCTCTATTAACGAAATAAGAACTTTGAAGATTGGACGAGGCGTGTTTTCAAATAATTGGCTTGCGCCGCACAACTGTGTTTGTCTCTCGTTGCGCGAGCAATGAGATTCGCAAATTCAAATCGCGAGCAACGTTATAAACTGTTTATGCGAATTAATCGAGGTTTATCGTCGAATCGCGCAAACCATCTCATCTCTCGACGTCCCAATGACGGTGATAAAAGGGGGGGGGGCATTCGCCTTAAAGTCGATAAAGCGATCGATAACCGCGGTTTTCAACGCGGACAATATTTAAGCTCCGAAGGCAAATGGCAACTGCGATTAGTCACCAGTCGCATTTCCATTTAAAGTTGCGTTTTTGCGAGAGCGCCGGGGCAGCCGTGCAGAGTCCGCAAAAAATGTCTCGCGTCCTAATGAATCCGGAGATTCGAGCTCGAAAACGATACGCACAATCTTGCCGAGCAATCGCAGGCTGTAAAAACGCTCCGAATTCAGATGCGTGGAGCGCGTGACCGGTGACCCAGTTTTTGCGGGCAAAAAAGCCACGCGCGAAAAGCGCTAAAGTACCGTCGCGACTGTCGCTGCAAAAAGTTGCAAAGATACCTGTTGGCTGGCGACGGGAGCTCGAGAGGAGGAAAAAGCCGAGTCGTCCAGGAGTCGAACCATATTTAATATATGCGTAAGCGCGTGCATTAAAATGGAATCCGCGACTCGGGTATTGCTGGCAGGGCCCCCCAGAGCAGAGAGGTACTAGTTGCGCGATAACGAGATCGTTAGTCCGAAGTATGCAGGCGGGGGTGAGGATTTGCGAGGAGGCGAGGTGAGCCGGACTCGGCCGCGTGTACACAAGTCCGTTGAACCGAGGCTTACCCTCTCTGTCCCTCCTCCAATTGTCGAGGGCCGACCGGCAGAGGGAGAGGATTTAGAAGTCGCGTGCTACGGGCAAAGTTTGCGCCCGCGTACACGAGTACGTGGGGCAGCGGGGACCCGCCCGTACTCGTTTCGTAGGGCGCGAGAAAGTCGATATGTACGCCCCCGTCCTGACCAACTTCCGCCACGTCAAGTCTTCTCTTTCCCGAGGCCCGGCTACTTCCGCTTGCTTTCAAGATAGTAATAATGGTCTCCCGTCCCTCCCGTCGCTCTCTCTCTCTCGCTCTCCGCGCGCCGCTTTTAACAAAGAAAACTCCAAGCCAGCCATTCTTCCTCCGACAAAGATTCAACTCTCCAGCTCCCGTTCCTTCCCCAATCATTTGCGCCATTTTCGGCCAGATGCCAGACAGCATCTTTCATTCCGCACAACACCTCTCTTTCTCCGTTCGCTCGCTCGCTCGCTCGCTCTTTGTCTTCGTTAGCGGACAGTTGCCGCGACGAGAATTTTTGCGCGAAACTCCTCTAAGCGCCGGAGAGCAGACGAGATCGTTTCGAAAGTGCGCCTCTGCTCGGGCGATGACTCGCCGCGACTCTGCGCAACGTCAATATCGACACGCAAACCCTCGCGCTTAACGTTTATATCCTGAATTTCAAGCATTCGGTTACGGAGCCGTTCGAATCCGCACTAAAGATACTGCGATGTCAGTCGCTCAAACATTCATTGTAATCGTAGCAACGATATAACGAACTATTGTGGTGTGCGCATATTTACACTATCAATTGCGGTCGAGGGGAAAACACGAGTATTGTTCGCGGGCGCATAATTGTCGCGCGGCGAATTAATTTTTTGCACCGTCATCCTCGTTATTATTTATTATTATTATTGTTGTTATTATTATTATTATTATTATTATTATTATTATTATTATATTGTTATTGTTATTATTATTGCTATTACGCGCCGGTTAAAAGCGATTCCTGGAACAGCGCGCGATAAAAGCGAAAGTCCCGAGCGCAAGACTAATTGGAGTTGCAAAGTTCGAGTTCCAGGAGTGTAAATATGAAAGATCGATCGGTCGGCCGCGTAGTAAAAGAAAATAACGTTCAAGAAGAAAACAGCAACAGCGCCGTAAAGACTCGGCGGAGTGCACATTTTATCGAAACTGCAGAAACGCCGAAGCGAAGGTTGCCCCGTTCAAGGTTGTCCTTTACCAGGCGACCGACCCTACGTGGCAATTTCATAAACTACGGTCGAATCGAGCGAGGCGTCCCCTAAATTACACTCCTTTAACATTCTACGTTCTTTTATTGGTAAAATAATCCCGGAAGTTTGGAAAATAGTGCGGCCAAGGAAGAAATGTGGGCTCGATTAATCTACCTGCTAATGCCCTACCTGTCCGAAATCTAGTCACATTAGCTTTCGGAATTAATCGTAGGCATCTTTTCTAATGGGAAGCAAAAACTTATTTGATTCGTTTCATTCGTGTCCGTAAAAAATGGAGGCTGAATGAATGCGCCTTTGTTCGGACTGCCAATCATTTTAATGCGACACTTCAAATTTAATTCGATTCCAGTCACTAATTGCAATTATCAGCAACGACTAATTCCGAATGCTTTTTTCGCGAATCGCACGGGCTGCAACTATTGCTTTTTATCGAATGGACGAGTACCGCTCGCGCGATTTTTATCAATGCCAAAGTTTCAGTTGCAACTCGGAAATTTTATCGCGTTATAATGCGCCTGATTTTTAATTTGAAAATTTCGATTAGTTTTTTGCTCGCAACACTATTTGTAAGTAACGCATTTTCATCACGTCCAGCGCTTTTAAAGCTAAACCTCCGTACGCATCCGCTAGATTATTTAACGGAACAAACCCTTGGTAACCAGATAACTGGGACAGATTTTAACGCACACCAGTTACGCCGCTACAATCGCTCTCAGTTTTTAACGGAAACGTGCTCTAAACAATGAGCATTGCGAAACAAGGGCTGCCAACTGTGCCAATCGTTTCGTGAAAACGACGGCAGGCCGATCGGAACATCGTTTGATTCGAAATTCATTCCCGACGCGTGAATTCCTAATTGATTAAAAGTTCGGTTTGTTACGCTATCCGTAGAAAGTGAAAGGGGGGGCTGGTCTCGCATCGCCGCGAACAACGTGGCTGTTTAATAGCAAATCATAATCTGGGCAGGAAAAAAACCGACCGATCAATCTCGCAGACATTCGTAACGGCATTGCTAGCAAGAGAACTCGTTGTAGGTTTAGCAACGAATTCCTAAAACCACGAAAGCAGGCGTTTGCAAGAGCGAAGGTCGGACGAGTCATCGAGGATGTAATTTTACCCCCGGGCCTTTTGCCTCGTTTTTTCATTTTTCCTCTTTTTGCCTTTTTATTTTTTTTAAGCGGCCTATCCGCGGTCGCGGTCGCGTTCGCCTACGCGTCATCCCTCCTTTTCAGCGGGGCGGTGCGGTGCATTCGCTTGGCCAAAGTAATAAATCAATTATTTTACGACAACGAATCTCCATTTGTTGGGGCGCGCGAGTGCGCACTCGCGCGAACCACCGACTATTTGCTGCCGCTCGCGCGCACGACCCATAGCTCGTCAATTGCCCCTACGACGGGCTCACGCCTATTTACGATTTTCCCGACAATTTTTCCAAACACGCGACTCGCGTTTTTCACAGTTTGAATCATTGCTCGACACGTCCGCGCTCGCTACAGTTGGCCAATTTAAAAGAGGTATAAAATGGCTCCAAGTGCATTATACAGTTCGGGCGCAGGGCCAAATTGCATTGCCCGGTTGGCTGTTCTTCTCGCAGTGACTGCGGCCGCGGTAAAACAATCCAACGCACCGCGCACGCGATTGTCTCCTCTCTTTTATAATGAATTGCGCGAATTCGAGCCGCGTAACGCCAAATGGACCACACCGAGCGCGAATAATCTTGGGTGCGTTCGTTCATCTTGTCGTACCAACAGATTTGCCGCGGAGGCGAACTTTGTAAAAGCCATATTTCTTAGTTTGGAACGCGGATTCGAGCGAGGAAGGCGTCATCTTAGGACGGAGCGACTTGGTCGGCGACGCGCACCGAGACAACGACCGTGACTCGGTTGCGCGCCTCAACAGTTCAGACTTGCGCAAGGCTCAAATGGTCCGCGCAGTTGTGCTCAACGCACTTGTTTATGGGTTTATGGGTCTGGAAAGAATTACTCGCGTTTATCCGGATAAGTCAATTTTATAGACGTTGTAATAATAGAAAGAAACGACGCTGCAGTTGCACCGCGAGTGCACGGGCAGCACCGATTATTAATGCGTTTTGGATATTGCTTTCGCGACTACGGCGTAACCTGCTCGCATTTGCTAACTTTCAATACCGAAAAGTCATTTTTTGCCTCGCGACGTCGCCACTGTTTGCCACTACTGCTGGTGCGCTCCTCTGCACCGGTCGACCTGATTTTCGTCCGCAGCTGTCGCGAGGATCCCCACGCTCGATCCAAAAAAGCTTTCGAATGGTACACAGTTGCGTATCTGTCAAAGTCAGCTGACGAGTAATTTCGTCTTATCGCGCTATCACGGAGGAATTTCGCTTCCTCGAGTTATATTTTATGCCTGATAATCGGATTTCCTTCGATTCCAAATTTCGGTACAAGTTTTTTTTTTTTTTTTTTTTTTATCTTAGTGCGTTTCGCGCGTCTTTCTCAAGGCTGCGCTTCGATTTTCCGACGGTCTCGGAATCGTCGTCTCCGTTTAATCGCGTTCTCGAAGAGGACGCAGCGTATTAGCAATAGCGGCAATAAAGCAATAACGACGTTAAACTCGCGCCCATTATTCGAAAGTTCAAAATAATGAAAATTCGCGTGACTCATATTTTAAATAGAGTAGAGCAGGCTTTATATTATTATTATCATTATCATTATCATATTATTATTATTATTGTTTTTTTTTCAGTTTATAAAGCCTGAGTGTGCAAATAGCTAATAGAAGTGGAGGGTCGTTACAAATATTAAAGAGCTTTTTCACTTGGCTTTTTCACAAGGTGCAACCGAAAGATTACCATAATAATAATTTGAAATATACATTTTATTCGGTATGAAATTTTAAATGCAAAAACGCGTAATTCAGATACATAGTTAGCTTACTAATTAAGATTAAAATTTTAATTATGCAAAATGTGTATTTTAGTTGCGCGCCCGGCATTGGAATAAAACTGCCTTTGACGCTTTCCGAAATGTGTTTTATCAATGCAATGCAACAAGAGTTGTTTGTGAGGCTCTTGTAATTGAATACGTAAAAAATGACGTTCGAGCCAACTTTTTCGTCGCCTGCAATCGTTACCTGCAGCTTAAAAATAAAAGTAATTAATTTATCGATCTCGAAAGTGAATTCCATCGCTATTTTTTATTTCTCGTAAAAGATCGGATTGGCAATTTTTACTTTTTCTCGTTTTTCATCTGTCAATGAGCACTCGACACGTTCTATAATGCCATTTCATTTCAAACGTCTCTTATTATTACGAGTCTCGGTGTTCGTTCTCTTCCCTGATGTAGCCAAGTGGATATCTGCTGTCGATTGTGTCGGGCAAACGCTACTTCCTTATACACAACCACGGTGTCCTAGAGTAGGCGAAGAGTAAGCATTAATCAGGCCTGAAATCATCGGAAACATTGTTTTGCAAAAGATTCGCAATGTACTCTATTCGAGTGCTAAAGTCAAAGAGCGAAAAGCCCAGTATCCCCTTCGGAATCCTTTTGCGCGAATTAAAGTTCGACCACTTTTTATTCGGGCTGTTAAAACTAAACACTATTCCATTCAGTGCCAATACGTGCACCGGTAATTTTTGTGTCGCAAAAGCCATTTAATAATAATAACACGTCCTTTCACGTGCAATGGCGAGATCCATTATTTAGCCAAATAAAAGATAAGATCGGATGTGTTGGTGCAGACTCTCGGTCCTATTCCAGAGACGGGATTCGGTTTTTTTTCGTGCTTTGTGCGAGTCTAGTGGCGGCGGACGTCGCCGCAACATTCGCGCGCTCGTCTCCGGTCAATGGGAGAAAAAAGGAGTGGAAAAAAGAGTCGTCCAGGACTCGCGTCCTTGGCCAATCGATGTATCCGTCGGGTGCTTTGAAGTCCCGGCCGGATTTGGGGAATCCGCGCGGACTCGGAGGAGCGGACGAATCCGGTTGTCCCTAGCGACGATATCGCGGTCCGCCGACTTTTTCCGCGTACGTCGCGCGCTCCAGTTTTTCGTTTTTGTTCGCTGCCCTCGTCGCTGCTGCTGTTCTATGGGCTCGAACACTCGTATATTTTCGACTGCGGATGCGCTGTGGTCACAAATACTTTGCTCGTAATAATCTCCGGTGATTATGTCCGCGCAGCTTCTGCATTCGCGCTCGTATACCTGCTCGCGCTAGGACGAGCCGGTGAATTTAACGATTGGTAATTATCGTGCAATTGTTTAATCTCTTTTTGTTTATCGGATATTGAATTATTAGTTGGCGCGGAGAATTGTATCGGCCTGTAGGACTCGCTGTCGCGCTCTGCTCGCCGGTGCACGAATGCAGGCCGTCGCAAGTGTGAAAATAGGTAAATATTTGCCTCTCGAGAGGTCGACCCGCGTAAAAGCAAGTGGGTTAAATTCGAGAGACGCTCGTGCTTGCGTTATGATAAAAAACGAGTCGATTTTTTTACAATCGATACAGCAGGCAGTGAGAGAGAGAGAGAGAGAGAAGTTGGCGGATAACGGCGAAAGTTGGCTGAGCTGTAAGTGAGACGCGAAATTCGTAGTTAACTCGAGCGACGCAACGTTGGAGTGAAACGGGTGATCGACGAGCTACGTAACTAACGTTATCTCCGTAAAAATTTTAACGCCGACGTAAAAAATTTCATTATGTCAGTGGGTAAGGAGGAAATTAATGGTCGCGCTCTCGTGTATTGTACTCGACACATTTGCTTTCGGAATTCGAGAACTCCAGTTTGCGTCCCTTGCGCCTTTTTCGTTTCAGGCTAGTCAGCGTGTGTTGCGCGTATCGCTTAAGCTCGCGATTGTTCCGTATAATTTTTCGCCGCGCGCCCACGAGCTCAGCAACGAAGAAACCGAAAAATTAATTTCTCCCCGAGAAACTGGAATTGGTTGGTGCGCGTTGGGATAAAAATACGAGTCTCGACAATGGACGCTCGTTTGAAATGTGCGAATGCACGACGTCACCAGGGAGAGGCGGAACGAGGTGCATTTTTTTCCCGGGCGTGTCGACTGCACGAGCTTGGAAGCGGGAAACGAAGAACGAATTGGTGCAACTTAGTTTGACGAAGAGCGCGAGGAACATGGAGTCTCGTTTTGCTGGAGGGACGAGCAACGCCGGTAGAGCTTTTATTAAATCTAGCTGGATCCGGGCGGCAAACGATGGCCAAACTTGTGCTCTCCTCTCTCTCTCTCTCTCTCTCTCTCGCTCTCTCGCGTGTAGCTTTGTGTATTTTTCAACGAGTTATAAAGCGCATGAACTTGCGGCTGCGGAAAGTTTCGCCCCAAGTTTACCGGCGAACGGGAATAGTCCCCCTCCCTGTCCCGCCCAGCCCCATGATTGTGCATCGCCGACAGCACAAGGAACTATAGTCGTTAATTTAAAAACTGCATGGATCGTGGCTCGTCATCGTCGCGGTGCCAGCGGTCACGTCGGCATTTGCTTTAGCGCTGGCTGTTCTCGAGGCTCGAGTTCCTCCTCATCGACTAGTAAAAAGAAGGACGGACACAGCTGACGAAAAAACGTGGACCGGGTTCCGCTAAATATTCGCCGCGAATGCGGTGGAAAACTTGCGACCCATTTGTTGACTTTGCAACTCCAAATCGGAGCGAAACGGTCTTAATCTACTACTTTAAGCTAAGATTTTAGAAGCTCCGACGACGTTTTATGTTTTGAATCTCGGTTGAAATTTCTCGATAAACGCGTCGCGCGTGATATCCCGAGCATTAAGGACCCAGCAGATGTTGCAGCTACTGTACTCGGTCAACTCTTATTTTAGCAATTTTCTATTTTGCCTCGTGGAGTTTCTTTACTATTCATCGAGATTTAGAAATGCAACAAACAAGGCTGGCATAAACAAAAGCTACAAAAACTGCTTCACAATTCTCAAATTCTCATTGATAAACACTAAAAGAGTAAACGTTAAGGTTGAATTGGAAGTCGAGCTGCAGAATTTATAACTTATTCTTCTGTTTTTAATTTTACGACGATTTTACGTTAATTAGGACGTATGTAGGATTTCGATTTTTCGTAAAAGATGTAGTTTAGCCTCATCTGTCTGAAACACACGCGAGAAAAAAATAGCTGCCCGACGCAATTTCAAATGAATATTTCCCGGCTTTACCCGAGCAGCTTTTCCAACTACAATATTTCCCATTACAATCAGTCTCAACCGCCAAAATAAAAATTATCGTTATATCAGGGGAAAAAATGTCGGAACAGAAATACGTGCGCGTGTTTTTTCGAAGAAAAATAGCCGACAAAAATTAGAAGCCACGGGGCGCCCATTCAGCCCATGGCAATTTTTAATCACAAATTCGTTGCGCAAATCTCGTTGTTACAAATAAATAATTACGACAAAAAGCAAAAAGCTAATCTCCCATTGTTCATATTCTAATTTTCATATTAACCTACATTCCTTTCACTTAATACTTGTGAATATTCTCCGAAGACTTTACTGCTAATTGTAGACTTGTGTATGGAATAACGTTTTATTACAATCGCAGTTACCAGTTACATTAGCCGCGAGGATGGAATTCCACTATTAGAAAATATTTGATAGAGTCATTAAGACTCGTATGCATTATTTCATCGTTTAAATCACCTGAATTCTCGGTAACGATGAATCACGTGTAATCACATTTTATTCGAGCCTCGTCGGGCAAAAGCGCCCAACTGCACGGGGTCGCTGCTCAGCCTCTCGTCTGTAAGCCCTAAAGTCATTTACGGCTTGCTGCACTTTTCCCAGACACGGAGAAGGGAAATCGACACGCTTATTTCAACTCCTGGATTTGATCGACGAGCGCATAAAAATATTTGCCTGTCGTTATTTTATCCATTTTTTGAGATTACGCCTATGGTGCTAACTATCGATTTATTTTTCCGTAATAAGAATTATAGCGACGACTGCCTTCGCAATACAGTCTGACGCGTAAAGAAATTGCGTTTAAAAGTTTGGCTCCAAATAAATTTCTTGAGTGATGCAAAATGAAGGAACGCGTAGGTCGAGTGAAAATCTTATTGCGAGCACCGAGCAGAACGACGTAATAATCAAACGAGTAGCATACCAAGTGGGATAAAGTTTTTGCCACATAGAGAGAGAGAGAGAGAGAGAGAGAGAGAGAGAGAGAGAAGTGAAAAAAGTGCTTTCAAAGCTATCGATAAATAAATTTCGTTAAGTCCGCGTGAAATGTTAACTCGAGCAGCGAATGTATAAACTAAGCGAATTCTCACGCTAAGTGAAAAGCAGTAAGGGCTTTCGCAGCTTTATTCGAATCGGGCGTAAAAATAACGATTCACCTCGGGCTTAATGACAGTGAATACCCAACTCTGCTCCTGGTCCCCCTCCCCCCGCCGCCAGCCGCTCGCCCGGGCATCGCCGATTCAATTTATGCAGTCCGGACGCCCAGCGATTACACGACGGGGTGCGAGCGCGCGATGATAAAAAGGAGAAAGAGAGAAAGAGCAACCGAGCGTGCGTGCGTGCGTGCGTGCGAAAGCCAGAATTGCGAGAGTGTGCGTGTACGTGGAAAAATTCGAGGAGGAAGCGACAAGTGCTTTTCGGACTTCGTTACGAATGCGCGGCGTGGAAAAGTGGCGTCGCCGTCGAAGAAATTGTCGAGGCGCGACGTACGTGTGCGACACGCAAATTGCGTGCCTCCGCAGTTCCGAGCGCGAATGTAAAAACGTGAACGACACGGCTATCGGTGACGAGGTTATTACTGTCCACCCGGGGGAGGCGTCGCGACGCCGTAACCCTCTCAGCGCTCTGTGCGTAATAGTGAATAATCGCCTTTACCGGTGGCTCCCCGTTAAAAGTTTGCGGAAATAAAAGCTTTTTTAAGTGATTTACGACGGCTGATAGCCGACCTGCAAATCGTATAATTTGATTAAAATCTCATAACAGCGTCGTTGTTACGATTGGACTGATTAAGTATCGCGCCGACTGACGGACTATCCGAGGTTCGGGGGAATCACGTCTTAGGCAGCCGATTAAAGATTAAAGAACGATCTAAAAATCTAAATGAAACGGTAGATACGCGAGAAACTCGAGCCGCGACGAGCGAAGAATGCGCTCGGAGGTATCTGATGTTGGATGTGGGAGAGAAGGAGAAACGGAGGGGCAAATGGAAAAGGGAAAATAGCGGAGTGAATTTTAGCGATTCTATCTTGGGACGGACGGCCGCTCGACAATTTATCCGCTACGCGCGTCTCCTTAGCGATCGATAGCGGCGCGTTATCACGCTATTAGTTCGGCGCAGGGATGATTTTATGAGGAATTCTCCGATGAAGGGGGAGAGGGCCGCGCTAGGCTTAAGCTCGACTACTCGGACATTTCAATGAATTTACGCGAGTCGTTACGTTGGGCTAAGCGACTTCATCTTAATAAAACCAGCGCGAACAATCTGTTACTGTAATTAAATCCCATTTCACATTTTCATGGGCTCGTTCGTCGCGAGAAGAATATTAAAATTTAATGGACGGCTTTAATAGTCCGGGAGCTCCGCGAATCGCGACGATCGAGCTGTGAAATCAGATACAACACGCGACACCAGCAGATGACGCGCTTCATTTGGCTGGACGAGCGAAGCCGCCATCGAGGAGTTGTTGCTCGGCGGCACGATTATTTTTATCAGTCGCCAATCGCTGCTTTTCATTACGACACGACTTTTATTTACCCTCGATTTAGCTTTTGTAAATTCCTCGCCGATATTCAATAATCGCCCAGCGCATCGGTCGATTATGCATCGATTCAAGACGAAGTCCTCTACGTTACTTGCGCGAGCGCGGGAGTCCCTCTGGTGGCCAATGCCTCTGTCGAAATGTTTGAATTTATTTATAACAGGATCTCGAGCAATTAGCATCGGCACTTTGCACGACAGTGAAGTGAAAAATGGGCCATCAAGCCTCGAGCGTAAATTGTATTCCGTCTCGCGAAACGGGCGTTTGATCAACAGCCGTTCGAGCATCAGCTGTTAATCGCGTCTTATAAAGGGTAATGAGCAACCGATGCGTTTTACCGGTTAATAATTCCTCGTGCGGAAAAAGATGGAACTGCCGTCTATCGAGCAATCGGTTATAACGCAAGAT
Source organism: Platyscapa corneri (assembly GCA_018907185.1). NCBI lineage: Eukaryota > Metazoa > Arthropoda > Insecta > Hymenoptera > Agaonidae > Platyscapa > Platyscapa corneri. The sequence goes on along the minus strand of JACCHW010000025.1, from coordinate 1,907,371 downwards.
TTGCCAGCGCAGCCTTCGCGCGAAGATAAATGCTGTACAAATAAAGTGGAGGATGTAAAAAGCGTTTTGCGACCCCATAAATGGTTTTCATTCGATTCCGTAGTGCTGATTACGATTTGTCATAAAAGCTGTATATTACGTAAACTTCTCCAAGTGAACGAGGTAACTTGAGCAAAAAGTGACGATTCCGTTTTATGAAAATATTACTAAAAGTACAATTGCTTTTGCACACTCGAGTCAACGGCGCAATATTGCACTATCCTGTCCATTCTTCCGCTCGAAAATTCATGTCTTTTTTCGCGCTTTTTACGAATTTTCCCTGCGCTCAATAGTTGGGGGATGTATAAAAATTTCAACGCCTAGTGCAAGACAGAGGAGCGCGTATGTTCTTTAGGCAGCGCTGAATATTGGAGCACTATTTTTTAATGGAATACGTAAATATTTACGGCTTAACCTACAATATCGGATTTGCCGCGATATTTTGTCTAAAGAGTATAGGTATTCCGTTCGAACAACGCGTGTAGATTATGCTCGACGTTGAAATTTTTATACCTTGAAACCGTTATGTCCTCGCAAAATAAATCATAGGACAACCAAAATGAGTTTTTTTTTATTTTGAAAAACATACGCTATAGTGTGCGCCTGTGCGTCTTAACGCCCACGAGAAACTTTGTTCTCGAGTAACGTTTCCACCGAAATTAATACAACATTTCGATATTTCATTAGTCTCCAAGTTTTATAATAAGTCAGTGTCGGGGTCCAAATTAACGGCAAGACATAGATTGGAATATCGCCGTAATTTAAGTTGACTTTTGTAACGCGTCGGAATTGTCCACGCGACTCGACGTGTGCTTTTGAAGAAAATACCTCACGTTCCATTAAGTGCAACACCATTGTTTCTTCCGTATATGTGTACGCGCTCCTTTCCTAATACGCGAAAATATATTAATTGCGTTTAAAATTAACGGGTGATATCGAAAAATAAACTGTCGCCAATAAAGTAGAACGCGTCCATTCGTCTCGATCCATAAAATAGGAAACTAAACGCAATATAACAAATACGTATACAGCAAATAACGCTATATCTCAGGATCAGCTACGTTATACCCCGGCGAATCATCGTTATACATCGTATCGAACTGTATTTTCACCTATTAGATTTTACAACAAATTTATGATCGTCATCGGACGCGTGCAAAATGAAAAATGATTGCTATTTATTAGTTTTTAAAATATATTCTCCGTCGCGTACCGACTTGGGTTATTCAGGCCTTCGCGTGCAATACGTTACGGCAGTTGAAACCTTTGCCGTTGCACTTTATTGCAAATACTAATTTTTCGCGCTATGAAATAAAGAAATTTTACGGCGCAAATTTTTATTTCGCCCTACGATGTTTACTCGAGATACATCATTGTTCAGACGTACGACATCATTTTTGACGTATCAAACGTAACGTTGGGCGGGTTTGCCAACCTTCAAGCTCGGCTAAATAAACCATTTGCATAAATAGTAAATGGCATATAAAGGGATAATTTTGTTTTATCACAGCCGCGCAGAATGCAGTCGTGAAAAGAACATTTCATCGTAAAACACGCACCTGCACTACTCGAAATCACGTTTATTTCAATACACGCGTAATGTTAAATCCAACGATGGTCGCACGGATTAAGAATAACTCGTCGCTCCCGTTAAAAACGGCAGTGTTAGACGTTCGTTTGACTTAGCCGTCATTGTACGTGCAAAGTTAAAAGCCAAGTGTTCTAATTCAAAGTAGAAATTTTAAGTGACTCCGAGTTGCGGCCATCGATTTTTATCATTAGCTCGCGTGCATTTTTAAGCGCCAACGAAAATTAGAGTGAGCGACACTCGGGGGCGAAGTTGGTCTTCCAGGAAAAATTTGACGCTTCTTCGATCGGGGAAACAGCAGTCGATATCCGTCGCCTATCGTGAGCCGGTCCTCCTGTCTCTCGAAAGTTCGGACGAGGGCAGGAGGTGCGCGACGACACGCACTGCTTTCGGCTAAGCCAGACTGCGGTTATTCAAACGAGCTCTTTGATAAATACGCGTGTGTGCATATTTCGCGCGAGCCAACCACATGCACAGGCGCGCACGACTGCGTATATCATGTCTGACTGTAATTTCCATCGAGACTTTCAGTGGCCTCGAGCCAGTGCCGCGGTTCTTCAAGGCGCGCTTGCGAATTTACTGTTTAATCGACCAAATTTACACCTCCTTAAGGTAACGCCATAATACTAACTCTGCCGTATTTAATTGGCGCACTTTACTCCGGCGTGCCTCTGTTTATTCGCTTCTATTCTTCCGAGCGCGATTGGTCTAGCAGGGCCCGTCCTTAGGCCGGTGCGGCCCCAGAGCTCAAGGCTAACCTCGGCCCACAAAGTAAATCAACGCGCACGGTTTACTGTCGCAAACAGACGTTAAGCGCATCCTTGTAATATCGCGTTACGCGTTACGAAGAAGTGCAATCGCGCTTCGTTGCTCGCCATTAACTGATTTATTAAAAACTAATTGCGCAATGGGTGTTTAACAGAGCCATTATATTGATTTGCAGGAGTAATCCTTTTTCAACTCTTTGCTTTATTTGGTAGCGCTATTAGCGTAATGTATGCAACTACATTCCGTGGTGCAATCCTTTTAAGAGCTAATTACGTTGCGCACCTACGAATAAGCTGAATCAGCGATATTAACAGTAATAATAATGGTAGCAGCAGCAGCAGCAGCAACACCGACAATAATAAGTCACGCGTATTTTATCGACAAGTAAGAAAACTGTCGAAACTGGTTGGGAAAATTAAAGAAAGACCGGGCGCGATCTTCGGAGGGATTTTTAGTTCAAATGAAAATTCAAATAAGCCCGAAAACAAAGGCGAGTTTATTGGATTTTTTTTTTCATTAATAATTTAAAATTCGCAAGTATCTGGCCCTTTCATTTAATACGTTCGTCCGAATATATGAAAATTTTTAAAAATTGTTGTGCGACATTGTAGCGCGATTAGCATTTTAATAGAAGGCAGCGCCCTCCCAATTAAACGAGCTTTAATTAAACTAATATTAATCTGGGCATTGTAATAAAGTCACCAGACGGAACATTAACCATCGAATGTGGAGATGGCGTGCGGATGACGGCCGAGGCATTCGCATTAAGCGGCACGGAAAAGCCCTCGGCGCAACTAATCCTTAAAGAAAAGTGCGAAAGCCCGAAAGAGACTCGCGTCTTTAAAAAATGCAACTCCGCCGTACTCGAGGAGCGAATTCACTGGCGAGCCACGCGTAGGAGAAAAAGAGGCGAGCAGCGCGACGCAATCGCGTTCAGATAGACGTACACGGTACAGTGCACCCGGTGCACGGAAAGGACCGAGAGTAAGTTGTGGTTAGCGGGCTAATGGCCATTCAAGGGCAGAGCAGTGCGTCGGGCGAAATAGAGCGATGGCCGACCCGAGCGGCCCTGATCGATCCTCAAAGCGCAAGGAATCGCGCGCTCGTTAAATACTTGTCAGGAGTGCGCAGGAGGGGAAAGCTCGAGAAAAGCTTACAGTCAGTTTCGTGGGAACGGCGGTCGCGAAGTGTAGCGTAATATACTCGAACAAAGCCGCAGACCGCAAAATTCAACACCACGTGGAATCCAGGCTTCTACGCTCGTTGGTGCCCCTTTCGGCCCTTCGCCCCTCCCCCTTCCGTTCGCTCCTACCACAATGCCGAGCAAATCAAGATTCGCGCCCGGAATGCAGAGTTTGGCCGGTGAGCTCCCATGCTTTCCAAATACGGCGTACCTGCACTAAATTTCTGGGAGCTTCTAATATTCGAGCGCAACCTCCTTCGCGTACATACTTAAGGCTACTTTCGATTTCTATTCATGACTCGCGCAGTTACCGCACTAGTAATTGCTTACTTACAATACTTGCAACATACGCGCTGGAGTTGCCGAAGAAAACCGGCCCCGAGGGAGAAAAGCTTTAAAAAGCTTTCGGATTCCACTTCGTCAATTCCATTTGGCGCTCCGTGTGCTCCGCCAATGTGCTGGAGCTAAACGATTTTTGTGGATTATTCGGGCCCCGATTGTTGAGAGGAAAATTAAGCCAAGACAGCGTAAAAGCGAGTTTTTTCCGCAGATTTCCAAGTTGGATAAAATTTCGAAAAAATGTCCGAAGCGGATTTGCGCCGATTGATCGAGCAGATTTGGAATCCTAAAGCGAGAGTGAACTTCGGAGAGGAAGTTCTCGAAAAATTGACGAATTCAATCGCGAAAATTTAGAAAAACGTAAAAAAGACGCTCGTGATCCTGGCAAAAATCTCAAAACTGCATTGCGGAAAACGCAGGCAAGAAATGCGGTTTGAAACGCATTTGGAATTACCATTCCGCAGACGCGCAAGAATATTGATCCGAATTAAAATAGCGCGATTCGGATCATCAATGTCAGATCGCTCTATTTTTAAAAATAATGCAGCGATGTGAAAACTGCAGGCCGGCTTCGATGAAATAAGGTTTAACCGCGAGGATTCGCTTGGCGGCACAAAAATTGGATAAATATATTTATTTGCAATCTGGAGAAAAATGGGAAAACCGCTTTTAACTCTTTGGTCGTTAAACGTTTATTATCTCTGTTTGCACGATTGTAATTAGTTTCTTTATGCAGAAGCGCTTTTATAGCCACAACCATACGCTCTTTTTCGCATTAACTGGTATTAGATGAAACCTTAGTAGCAATAGGTTTAATAAATCATTTACTTCCTGAAACTAATAAATCCAAATGTAACTTGCGCTAATTGAAATATCCACGGCAAAATTTCATTTAAAAATAAACCAACTTTCGGCGGCTCCAGTTTGCAGACCCTCCGAATTAATTAATACACTCTTGATGATTAAAAATAGAATGTAGTTGTCGCGAAATCATACGTCGGTAGTCAACAGTCAAAGCAAGCGGTTGACGGCAGTAAATATAGCTTAATGCTGATTTGCCATCGCACTCGACTGCAAACTTCGACCTGTTTATCGAATTCATTGAGAATTGTTCGAAAGCAAGTATTTGTCTTACACCGAATTCCCACGTTATCTGTGCTAAAATCCTTTCGATCGGAATATAACCAAGCGACTCTGATGTCCGATGTCGGTTGATCAATACCGGACTTCTTTTATTCGAGGCAAACTCAACTCCGACTCTGCGCATCGCTATTTTCTCCGGAATTTAAAACCCATTATTCCCGACATATCGGGATAGATATTAATAGCCTTAGTACGTCATACGAAGGGGTTCTCTCGCCGTTCAAAGTAATTCGGGTAAATATCCTGATTACGCAAACTCCACTGGAGCTTTGTTAATTCCAATTAGGCATTCACAGTTCTGCTTTCCTTGCGCACCTCTAATAGTGTACTGATTATTTCCTCTTTTTCGTACCGATGGCTGCGCCTTTTTTAAACACTTAACAAATTGCCGTTAAGATGTCAAACAGGCGTCCATTAAAATTCACAACAACTGAGATCGAAAAAATCCGTTTGTCCAAGCTGAAGAATTTACTTTCCACTCTACAAGTACGTAAAAGTTGAAATACCGCACGATCTTATTTCTTTACGAGCACAGCTCCAGTCAACAGCAGCGTAATGCAGACCGAATAAAAAGTTGACTTTCGTGGCAGTTATTGCACGCGTTGCAAACTTACTCGGCACGATAATTAGCTAAGGGAATTCCTTATGTTCTATACAATTTAACGTAAATTCCAGTCGGTGCTACCAATCGTCGTCGTTCGAACCGAAGCCAAGTTCCTGCTGTGCGGCTCAATTCCCGATGATTAGTATACGCAAAGCGCGAATCGCGAGTAGGACAAGGCGTAAAAATTGAATCTGCGCCATTGGCTGGAGTCGCAGCAACGTTGCATTAAAATTTTCCACGTGAAATGGGATACGGAACGCGCGCGCCTCCTTCTGCACTCGGGTGAAGCGCCGAATCCGAAAGCGCGAGCGCGTGGCGTATGCGTGTCGGCCACCGAGCTGAATTCAACTTAACGCTGGCAAATGCAAACTCCCGCCGCCGTAAACCATAAAGAAATGATGTATGTTGGCACAGAAGCCGTACCAAGGGTGCGGTCAAATAATAATGATTTATGTTAATCGTTTTTTCGGCCCCTGCGTGCATGCGATGTACGAATAACCCAACCATCTATGCTCAATTCGTACATAACCTATGTTTCCGTGGTTCCGCGGACTCGGTGTGTTCCGCTTCCTGTTTGCTTTAAGTATCACTACTGCCGTGAGTCTGGCGTGGCTTAATTTACAAGCCACCACATCATCGCACGTCGGAACTTATTTACGCGCGCCGCGTATATTAATATTTTATCCCGATATCAGTGTAGGCACGAAGGATATCTCGCGAGAGACTGCGCCGCGATATATTGCCCTCGCGAATCGCCTGTAAAACCATAATCGTAATTACTTTCCTTTAAAGTTAGTCCCGGGCAAAATTTATGCTGTTTATTTTCAGGAGGAATAAAAAATTTTCAATAATGCCGGGAAGTTTGCTCGCGCCGCGCGTGAAAAATTGTTCTTTACGCTCTTGTAACAGCATTGTACAGCGATAAATATCTACGAACAAAAAACTGTTATTAATATTGTCCAAGTTCCGAGGCAGAAAAAGGCGACAAAAAATTTATCTAGATTTTAGCAAAGAGTGATTTATTAATAACTGCTAAAAATCGCAACGAGATTAATTAGGAGCTGCGTTGACTCCTCGACTGCCTGCCGCGCGCGTCGATGTGTTGAACATTAAAGTTTCGCAATCCGGCTGTCGAAGCTTTCGAGCTCTCAGTTTCCTTCTTTTTCCCTTTAATTATTCTGCAGAAGTTGGCGCTCGATTGGCCGCGTTGCGAAATATTCCGCGTAATTGCTGGATTCGCTGTATAAATAAACGAACGGGGAAGCACTTATTAACGTAATTATCAGAGACAACGACTTCTACATAAGAAAATTACGAGGCGATCGATCGGGGATACTTCCAAGCCATAACTATTGTCTACTTTTTATCGACTCGAATAAAGTTCGAGGCTCGGCTCGGCTCGGCTTTAATTTTTAACTGAATTCGCTTGAGCTACTTGTCAGTCTACCTAGAAACCCAGTTATTATTATTACCAACTGTTTAATTAAAACGCATACGGTATTATTAACATTGGCTTATTTCGTAGATGATTTCGATACGTTTCCCTCGTGCTCGCGGCTTCTTTTTAAAGCACAGAAACGTTTCCGTAAACGTGCAACGGTACGTTTGGAAGCGTTAAAGAAGATGTATTTGAATAGCATTGTTTTATCACCTCCAGCTGCGCGAATGCCATTATATTGTTTCCGCTTTTTCTATTTGCTTTACTTTTGTCCTTCTAAGGCAGCGATGATTGGAGAAATAAGATTTTTCGAAACTTAGTTGACTGACTGCGATAAAAAGAGATCTGAAACGGAATAGAAATTCGCTCGCGAAAATCGGTCCGACTTATGCGGAAACTTTCCTCGATAGGATTTAAAATTTCTTTATGGCGAGTCGCGCGACGAGTCAAACCGACACAAAACATGCAATTCGACGAGAAAGGCCACACGTGGAGGAGCGATGCGACGAGGAAAATATAAAAAGATTGCCTTGCAAACGAGTACTTAAGCCTAATTTAAATATGCGCCGGAAAAACGAAGCGTTTGTCTATGCAAAAATCAGTTACACAACACGAAGTAGGAGAGTCTCCGGAAGGAAATTAATGACCAAAGTTTTGATACGTAAACCTCGTCCGATGAAGTCTTCGGATAGTGCAGTGACTAACGAGCCTCGAAACTTCACGAATGTCAAACAGACCTTGTATTAATTATTATTTCCATTACCATTATTATCATTGTTGTTGTTGTTGTTGTTGTTGTTGTTGTTGTTATTGTTGTTGTTGTTATTAGTATCATCATCATTATCGTCGTCGTTGCTGTTATTACATTTGAAAGCAGTTCGAGGCTTTTTTCGGAGTTGCGATTTGTATTTTTGCCTCGCTTGGCTCGATCTGCGCGGCGAAAGAGGAACGAACGGGTTATTAATTGTTGTAACTCAGCGAAGGTCGCAAACAGTGCCGATGGAGGCAACGACTCCTTTTACGGTTCTTTCCCTGCTCCTTGACGTTTATTAGAAACTGCTAGGGGAAGATTTGGGGAAGCGGCTCTTACGCGAGCTCATCTTGGCTCTCGCGGGTACATGACGGGACAACTTCTGTTCCGCGATTTCAAGTACCGACTATTGATTTTCGATTTTGTAAATAGACTCTCCTTGCGTATTCAGATTTATGGTGCTCTCATCCACGTTCTCAGCCACGATTTCATTTCCTCCTCTACTCGGCGCCTTATTTGCAGTCTTATAACTACGTACGTCTTCTCGCGTTACAACAAAGTGCCGGCGCCTCGTTATTCATTGTTAAATGCTTCGACCGAAACATTCAGCAGCTGAAATCACGATAATCGAGCAAAAAGTTTAAGTGCCGCGCCGCACATCCCATCCCTTTTCGCTCCCCCGAAGCTCCGAATCCGTTAGCGCGAAATCGTTCATCATGACGTCTCTAACTCGCGCTTGATTAATTATTTCACTTACGTTCCATCATGCCGCAAATTGCACGTAAAGAGCGAGCACTGAAACTCGTCCATCGGTCGAAGCGCTTTCCGAAGATTCCTTCGTCATTTTTCGCCCGGAGCCCCGAGGCTGTAAAGGCGCGAGTACTGACGCGCGTGTCGAAGCGCACGGAGCGGCTTCACGGCGTCTAGGAGATCGTCGACTGAAAGAGACAAATGCGCGGCACGTAAAGACCTCTTGGGTGTGCGGTGTGTGTGTGTGTGTGTGTGTGTGTGTGTGTGTGTGCTGCACTCGTGCGCCGCTGGGTCGAAGAAACGGCCCGAGAGATACGCGAGACAGCGCTTTTGACGAATTGTTTTTTATTTACGCCATCGCCCTCGGATCGGAGATCGGATTTCAAAAACTGGCGGTTCTTGAGAAACGCGCCGACTGCTCGGGGCTTGTCTAAGCCATGAATGAACACCTAACGAGATCAATTCCGCTCCTGAAATTATTTACTCAATTACGAGCTGCTGCTAGCGCTGCTTTATCCGCCGATACTTTCGCCACGCAGATGTTCGCGTCTACACGTCGAGAACAACAAAATAGGCTTTGTTGCGGCAAAAATCCTTACGAAACTGTATTTTTGCATACACTAACGCGTTTCGAACGTTCCGCTTAAGTTTCTCAAACGCAGTCACTCGCCATTATTATTTTTTAAAATCATTTTTGCTGCTAATTGTTGCAAAAGTCGCTGCGCGTTAATTGGTATTTCGAATAATAATGAACAATCGTAAGAGATGCATTTGGCAAAGTTGCACGAGAGGCGCTTGATAAACTGAGCCTGCCGTTTTGTAGAACAATTCACTTAGATATTAATTTCATCAAGATTAAATTCCCTTGAGTAAATGGCGATTAGATTTTTTTCAATATTATGTGTAAATAAACTACCGTTTACCGGCCGTACAGTATAATAAAAAAAAAAAAAAAAAAAAAAAAATTAATGAATAGAACCGATAAAAGTTCCCTCCGCGTGCTTTGTACAATAAAAGCTCATAATACCACTGAAACAATTAAGCGTTACGGTGTTTTCATTTTGCAGAATCCCTTTAATATCGGCGTCGTTTGATAATGAAACACAACAATAATAAATTTTATAATTTCACAATTAACTTTAATAAGTACTTTATAAAAGCAATTTGAGAACAAATATCACCGGCAACAAATACGCGTCAAAGTAAAATATGCATTGTCGATATAATTTAACAATTAACCGTTTTAAAAGGAATTGCAAGAGGCAATCGGCGTTCCGACGTCGTTACACGTCGTTGCCGATCGATCGTTGAGCTATTAAGAGTCGCTGGTTAGTTTCGGAAAATAAAATAATCCTTTACATCTTGGAGGTAATTCTTTTATTAAATTTGAAGGGCCATTTTTCATTTAAAGCCGAGGCCCGACAAATTTACGGACTGCCGTTGCAATAAAGAATAAAGGACGATAAATGATTTGTTTTATTGATAAAGGAATGTGCGTGTTTGTAAAAAAAGAAGAAATTGATTGTGAAGGAGGCCGAAGGCACGTGTGGTTGACAGTTTGTTAATTTTGGCGAATCGGGCAATATTTATGAAAATAATTGGGAATGGAGAAAAAAGGGAGCGCCATTATAACTTTTACCAAAAATCGCTGTTAACCAAACATTTTCGGAGCGCGTTTACGCATCGATTGGCGCGCGTATCCTGCATCCGCGCCGCCTCAACCTGGCCGCTTCAGATTTTGCAGCTGGAAAAATTACGTTACATTTCAGTATTGTGAAACTGCACACGGCGAACAGAGACGGCAGACAGAGAGACGCATTTTAGTATTCCAAAGCGCTTCATGAATATATTTAAAATGCATCCTTCTCCATTTACTCGGCAACTGCTCTTTGTTGTCGCGTTGTATCTCGTTTAAGAGCAGCGTTTGACAAACCTCCGTGCCACTGTCGTTTCCATATCCTCGCTTTTGTAACGAACGAAAATAAATAAAGCGAAAATGTAAAAAATCTTATGCTCCCGCCGAACGATATCAACTTCAACGTTGTTAAAGCTTTTTAATAAACGTCGTGTGCGTTCAACGAGGAGATCTTCCGGGCAAGCAGATTTTTTCATCGTCGAGTCGAGTCGGACCTTCCCTCGTTCCTCGGACTTGGTCAAACGAAGTTGCCCGGATCGTTGTTTCCGTATCAAAAGACAATCCGGTGCCTCGAAACGCCCAGCGGTGGAAAAATTCCGTTGGAAATGTTTTTTTGTTCGCTTCGAGCCATTTCTCTCGAATGCCGAATCCATAGCGAGCACGAGTGCGTTACAGTTAACACGAGCTCGTAAACTCTCCTTCTCAGCTCGACTCGTTTTATCGTGACGTTGCAAGCCGACCTGACTGCTGCTTCCTATTCATTCATCCTCGACTCGGAATTTCACACCCGGAATATTCCTCTGGCCGTCGCGGCAACTCCGAGCCCGAGTCCTTCGATCATTTCGAGCTTAACAGAGGAGACGAGTCGCGAACCAGAAAGCCGACTTTTTGCAACCGGAGCCCGTTATAATTGTTGCAATTAAAAAAGATAAGTTCCCGCACACCGAGTTTTTTCCGCTACGGTTAATCCCCTCGCGTAAGCGCGTCGATGGCTTATCGAGTCCGACAAAAAGTTTAATAAATTTATCATTCCTCGTTAAGCTGTTGCTAATATTTACGGCCATTATGGCTCTTGATTGTCCGCGTGATCATCGGTAATTCATTCGACGCGTTCGCCTTAAACGCCGGCGCGTCTCGTTCTCGGATCCGGCAACAATGAAGCGCGTGAAAAACTTACAAGCGATAAAAGCGCGAGCCGCAATTACGGCGGAAACGGCAGCCTCGACATTCGAAAGCATGGCCGGCGATTTTAAAACGGGAAGTATCTATTATTTTGCGATTGGTCGCTCCTCGCCCGTGACCTCTCGTTCCTTTTCTTTGGCCAGAGTTTCGCGCCTTTGCGTTTGGTTTATTGGTCAAGAGCAGCGCAGCTTCGCGGCAAACAAATTACTTTATCCGATGAGGCTTGGCTTCAATTTGGCCGAGTTTATTATGCCTTCTTCTGCCGTAACATCGACGCGGCGGCCGCGGATCGAAGCCTCTTCCCTCTTCGCTGCGAGCCGAACAAAGCGTCTAATCGAATTGAATTCGCTCTCTTTAATCTAGTTTTTCACGACTCGATCGTTGAGCGAGATTCAATTGGTCGGCTTTAACGTCTTCCGTCTCCCTCGCCGTCTCTGTTCCGCTTTGCCTCTCGTCCATCCGTCCATTAATGCCTCGGACGAACGTCTTTGTCGTTGATTGTCTCGTAATCGCCGAGGTAAGGGCGCCTGCCTTTTTTGTCGCACGCCGCGGCATTTTTCGAGGCAACGAACAACCGGGGCAAAGAGGCGAAAAGTGCAGGAGGAATTCAAGCGGGGCTGACGAGAGTCGAAGCCAAGAGCCAAAGAATCATCGATAATGTAGGCCGCACAGTTGGGAGGTGCGTCTCAAAGTTGAGCGATATAATCCGCCGGGGCATAAACCTTAAAAGCCGGCCCGAAGAATTGCTGAAAATATCGGAAAAGTTGAGGAAAAACAGGTGGTTTTTAGGAGTTGAGCTGATCAAAGAGCTTAATGAAATTATGGGTCCTCCTTCTCTTATATTCGGCACGGACCCAAGAGCTTGCGCGTAGCTTTTCTCGGCCACGGCAATTCAGGTCCTTGACTCTCTGGCGCTAGTCTATGCCGCGCTCGAGGTAAAATATCGGTCTCCGATTCTCCTTCTTTCTCTTGTTCGCGGCTTTGGGCGCTTGTAAAGCCACCGAAAGTCAAGCCGTGTTTCAATCTTCGATCGCGTTGGCGTAGAGCCTCAACCGCACGTTGCGCACACGATCTTGGCCGCTTGCAATTTTATTTATCTCCCTCTCGGGCATAACTCTTTCGGCCTGTTTACTTATTTCGATGTCATTATTATCTATCCACTTTGTGCGCTGCGCCGAGCCTAATATTTTTCTCCCGCACACGGGGTTAATACCCGCGAATTGCATTCGATTAGTAATTACCGTTTCGTGTGTGCGCCATTACGGTGGATAATAATTTCACGCATCGGTACAGAGATACAAATATTGGCAAATAACTCGGCGCCCTTAATAAAATGCTTATATTAATTACGGCTGAGCAAATATTTGCGCAGAGGCGTGCGCGCGCGTTCGCGTGTTAATACAGCGAACGAATTATTACCTCGTGCTCGACGCGGCCTTTAACAAAGCGTTTTTCGGATAAAAAGCCGGGCAAAGCCGAGCTTGAGAGTAAACCAAAACCAATGCAAAGCTAATGTTTTTATTGGCGGTGGTGATATTTTTATTGGTATATTTATACGGCGAAACGAATGTGCGCGAGGAGAAATGTTGTGATAATTAAAGTGCACCTATTTTTATACATCTGCAGGCGCGGGGACACGGTAAGCGCGCCACCTGTTTTGGCCAACGAAATTCCAGAAATAATTCACACGACTGGCCGAGCACGCGTGCTAATGGCAGAGTACGTAGACGCGCATAGCGCGGAATCGGTCTAACGTCGCTAACGTGTTTGCGAATGCCGAGAAATCGCCGCAGGATCGGAGGATCGGAGTTCTCCGAGAGACAGATGTCGAGCGGCGATCGCGTGCAGCTTCTCCCAGCCTCCGTCATTACAGCAATTCGATCTTCATTTTTTCTCATGACCGCTCGAGACGTTCGCAAACACACCGGTGATGAAAGAAGATTGCACGTTCTTCGCTCGCGGGACGTGGAAAAAGTTGCCTTTTAGTCAGCGCAAAATTTTGAAAACGTATAATATATTCATACGCTCGTGCGAGGCGAAAAGAAATCCGCTTATTCAGGCAAACGGAATAACGTGACTGCGGTTTCGTCAGCGACTTTTGTTTTATTCAAGATGATTCGTGTGTTATAATACGTATCTATTGTATTTGCAACAATCGCGCGTAATTTATCGCCTTAGTAGTTTGGCGAGTGGCGACGAGAGGCATAAGTTATTTTAAACGCAAGAAGTGAATTTGCTTAGCCGTGTAACTGCGTTGAAACGAGCGCCGACTGTGAACTGGCAAAAATCGATAAGGATGCTTTTTCTAAATAATCAACTGAATACCTTGGGTGTGTGCGCGAGTGGCCGCGAGTAACGCCACGGTCACCAAAATACTCGAGGAATTCGGCTCGTGATAATTATTTTAAAAATCCACCGAGCTTGCGCACAAAGGCGTCGCTAAATAAATACCAAAGAGCATCCGTAAGAATTGTGCACCGGTTAAATAACCAGCAGTAAAGATTGTTAATCGGAGCGGAGTTTGCGCTGAAATCGGTTTAATTAGAAAGACAAATAAATGGGTTACTCCAATTTTTTTAAATACTAGATGAAAATCGATTCTCGGATAACACGAAGATGTTGTCACGAAGTAAATATAACTTTCTCCAACAAATGTAACTCGGTTATAATTTAAATGAAGTTGATTATTAATTTCAAAGTAAGAGCCAAATTTAGCGTGTTTAAATAATTGAGCATTATTACGTTCTTAATGTTGAAAAGTAATTTTTATTACTAATTAATCGTTCATTAGTTATTCGGTTTGTTAGCATCTCGATCTCAAAATAGCATTACCCACTCGATGTGTGCGAGTCACTTGCCTATTTTGCACTAATTCTATTTGGAATTGATTCTTTGCTTATTTTGCTTTAATTTGATAATATCTTTTGACCCGCGTTACTTAAGCCTTTCACTTGCTAGTTTTCCAACACCCGACATACTGCTTGCTATTTTCTTTTGTAACTAAGCGTTCGCTTATATCTCTTTAACAATTTAATTAACTTCACGATATTGAGCGAAGCGGAGGATTTTTCGTATCTTCTAAATTCTCGGCTTCCTATATTCTTTTCTTTCATCCGCCCGTTTGTCTCAAATTTCCTTTGTGTTTGCAGGAGTGAAAATTAGTGATATCAATGAAATAATTCTCCAATTTTGCATTGAGCTAAAACAGAAATTGAAATGTGAAGATTGTATTAACGGGATCCAAATTTAAATTATTTCAATGTAGTCCTTTAATTGTTACCTTTTGTATTTCGACGTCCATTTGAAGTTATAATTTCAAAATTATTTCTTTAAAATGCCACTCGTGTCGATTTTATTTTCGTTTACGAATCTGAAAATGCTTTTGAAGTAACACAAGAAATTGTCGCCTCTCTTCTCTTGTTGTAAACTAAAATAAATCGGGGACAGTTTCAATTTGCTCGTATTCTTCAATCGTCCCGATCACTATTTATGAATTTATTTATTTACGTTTTATCGTTTTTTTCGTTTTTTTCGTTTTTTTCGTTTTTTTCGTTTTATTCGGAATGTGCCCAAGGGAGCTCGGGTCATCGCTTACAGACTCGTTGCTAACGTTGTAGATTTGCAGAACTGAAGTAGTGGCTAGGTTGGTAAACATTGTAGCAGTTGGCAGAGCGCAAGGAAACAAGGGTGATCTCGGAGAAACTGCGTGAGTTCTCGGTGAAAGAAGTTACAGAAGCTATGAAGGCCACGCCTACAACAGCCGTCGGTAGATTAATGGAGATGGAGTTACTAATGCTACTTGGCTCGACTTGCCTCGACTTGCCTCGACTTGGCTTACATTTTAGAGACTAAAGCTCGTGGATAAATGGAAACCGAAGATGCTGCGTGTATTTCCTTTAAAAATAATCGAGTCGC
The DNA here is from genome assembly GCA_018907185.1 of Platyscapa corneri. Classification (NCBI taxonomy): domain Eukaryota; kingdom Metazoa; phylum Arthropoda; class Insecta; order Hymenoptera; family Agaonidae; genus Platyscapa; species Platyscapa corneri. Next base: position 1,892,035 of record JACCHW010000025.1, on the reverse strand, counting down.
TCCTCGTGGTGAAATATAAAGGGATGACACTGCGATAATATTTTTGGACATAAAGTATAACAGCGGGCCGATGTCTTGTAAGGGACAGATGTTGAAGATAAGGATGCTGCTCTTCAATGAGACTTCGTAGCTCACTAATGACTAGCGAAAGCTCGATAGACCGAACTGTTTTCAAATATAACCGTTGAAACACGAGTTAAGCAACTTTGCTCGTGATAAACAATTTATAGCGTTTGAAGATTCAAAGAAGAATAAATACCTGCCTGCAATACTTGCGAGGAAGATGTACATTCGCTGATACATTCGCAAAATTACTCTATACTCAGCTTTGCAGCATAAGAAGCTTCCAAGGCTCGTAATTTATGAATCAGTTCTTCTAATTTAGGAATGAATTCAAACTGACGTCAGAAGCGACTTAAAAGCTTCGGCTGGAATAGACGGCTTTTTCCACGCATCTGATAATGCGCGCTCGGATAATAAATTTCAGACTAACACACCAATAAATGATTTGCGCAACCATGAAAGAGGATTCGAATAGACTTTAAAACTGCAGGGACGTTTTTCGCATAGAGAATAGTTGAAGTTGTGGGAAATGAGTCGCGCTCGGCTCGAGTGCTGCGGTCGAAAAATTAAACGGCGATTCGGCTTTCACCGAGTGTTCGAAATGACTTCGATAGCGAGCGACTGATTCGAAGAAGATTTCAGCGCCAAAGGAACTTCCTCTGCCAGCATTATGGCTTTCTGGAAGAAGGCCAAGTTATCAAAGTAACATCATTTGCGACAAGAATGATGCGATGGATCCGGAAGCTAAGTATTTCAACGTAAAGTGACGCCTCTCGCGGCCGCATTCGGTAAACCAATAAGCTCGAATGCTCCAACTAACTTAACTTATTAACGATAAACTAGACGAGACTAAGCGTTGATGCGCTAATTTTTCTCAAACAGACTCGAGTGCATTTTTAAAATTTAGAAAAGGTCGACCTCGGTATTAACCTCCTTTCTTTATGCTAATACACGACGACGAACATTTTATTATTTACTCCTCGCTACGTCTAACTCGGCCTTGGAATATTTAGATCGTCGCGGATGCTTTTTGATTAAAATTTATATCGATCGTTCAAATTCCCGAAAATTTATCGCGTTCTATTTTACAGCAACGATGTTGTGCCAACTTTAGTTTTTCATTTTTTATCTAAAAATGTGTTTCTTTTCAATTATTTTTTTTTTTTTGTTAATTATACGCATTAATCCAGAATTTTTTCACACTGCACGAAGAAACCATATCTGATAATTACTCAAGTTTTCATAAAAGTAGTTTTTATTTTCTCCCGTTCGCGTTTGCCAGGGTAATGGAAATTTGCATACATGATTAGTGCTATTAGTCTTTTACACTTATAAGCAATGCCCATTATTAAGCAATTTTATCTTATTAACCGATAAAGTTATTTTTCTCTTTATTGAAAAGTTCGCTCTTAAACTATTATAATTAGTTTGGCCGTATACGAGAAAACATATTTACCGAAATACTTAAAAGCATTATTTATTAATGGATATTATGTCGGTAATTGTTATAAATCAGGCACCGAACATTATTGTAAACGCGGAGTGACGGATTGATGTTGAGCCTGAAAATAACACCGGTTTAATTAAAAAAAAAGGTTAATTGTTGCCTGTGAACAATAGCAGGGGAATAAAAAAATCAGATGACATTGAACGACGCGTGTAATTATCATTTAAGAAAATCCTGTGAATAAGTTAAATGCGTCTACGAATAATAAGTAAATACTCACTATTTCTATCAATGCAAAACGATCCTTAAGGATTCTGACGACAACAGGAATATTTTCAACGGAGAGGCGAATGCAACTCTGCTGGAAATCGGTGTCACGAATCACGCCTGAAATTAAAACTATTAGACCTTTGTGCACTTGTACTTGTGCGCCAGTTATTCGAGCACATCGAATACGAACCAACCAACAGCTATTGCTGCAAGAGCTGCGTGTGCAGATGCGTCGCTCGCGCCAATACCAACAAATACTAAATAGCTTCGACCGCTGCACTAGAATCAACTGTCTCGATCGAATGTTTGGATCGTCGCGACGTGCATTCTGCCCACGATAGAAGAACAAGCGATCCGAGATAAATATTTCAAGTCATCGTAGTTATAAATAAGCGCAACGATGGTATGCGATGAATAAGCCAGTGGGTACTAATGGACATTTGCTCGCTAATGAAAACGGGTGCAGCCGGTACGAAGGTGGATTAGGAACGAAGAGAGGGGATGGTATCGAAAACCGTCGAGCGTCCATTGGTTCGGCGACTCGCGGTAGCGGAGCCCAAACAACGATACGGAATCGTCGACCGCGAGGGGGCGAATTAATCGATGAGCTCGGGCGCGGCCTTGAAAGCCGCTAATTTTGACATTTTTGCGAAGCCCCAGTCGCGTTTGCTCAACAAATGGCAATGTGTATGTGCGAGGCGTCTATTACGGGGCCAATTAGCAATTCCCCGTCGATAAACAAATCAGGGCCTGGCGCAAAACAGCAGCAGCAGCAGCAGCAGTGCAACTCGTCGCACTCGTAAATAATTCACCGTTGCGACCCTCTCCTCGATTCGTTTTCGGCGGCGCGCGAAATCTAGCGGAATTGGTCGGAGGTCCGGGCAGCGCTCGGGTTCGCGGTTATTACGCCCTGGACTAATTACGTCGCGGTCCTGGTAAAAGCCTTGTGAATCGTTTATGCCCGAGTTCGATCCGCGCTCCGACTAAGGCGATGACGCGCGGCGCTGGTCATTATTCAATATTTCAGCTGGTGCTGCTGCAGCTGACCCTCGCCCCGGCTGCTAGAGCCTCGCAGATTGCATCAGCTTACGTGCCTTATAACCGCTCTAAGGGGCATAATGCACATTTGGGTTGTTAGCCGGTAGAGCCGCGCAAGAACGGGAAACAAATATTAAGTAACTTTGGGAATATTTAAAGGTCGTAAAATTATTCAGAATTAGAATTAGAAACTGTTTGCATTTTCGGGGCTTGCATGGAGCGCTGCAAGCGCGGGGCTTTGTACTAGACGCAAATTAGGAAAATTGAATACAAGCTCTACGTGACTGTGACATCCTCTAGTCTCGGCTGAGCTTTTCGTTTACAGCGAGGAATTTGAAAATTTATTACCGTGTGCGTGTACAATCACCGTGGCTATGGCTTCTAAAAGATGATTGCATTAACTTTCCTCGGCATTTTGTTTGCCGTCGAGTTAAACATCGACTATTGCAAAAAATCCCAATTTGTTCAGCAGCTTACTCGTGCACTTTTGTCGTTAAATGCAATCACCGTTTAGTTACGAGTAATGGTCTGAAATTCGTGCACTTTTTCCTTGAACTAGAGGCGCGATCCAAGCATTTTTAACTTTTGAAAAGCCATCCATCGTTCAAAAAACAAACGAGGCTTTTCCGACAAAAATAAGCTCAAACGAATACCAGTATATTTTATTATAAAGTTTATCGCTTTCAAGCGCTATTATTATATCAATTTTCGTTATTGCGATCATGTTGTTCGTATAAATAAAATGTGTAATTGCACGCGATGACGGAGCCAAAATTGTTTTTAAAATCCATTTTCACATTCGAGTAGAGATCGTACAATTGCGCATCGATGTAACTCCTCTAATGGACAAAAGTGGATAATTATTTTAGTTTTTTGACATTTAACCAGCCGATCGGATTGTTCTTTCGCCATTTGGCTTGAGTTTCGCTTTAATCTTGATAATATCGACTGTCCAAAAATTACTTTGTCCGTCGCTTCGTCATTCGAAATCCGTTAAAATTTCCAACCACCCTCTCCGAGGGCAAGAGCCTTTTTTGTTATTTCTGCGAAATCTTAGCTTTTCATCCTCGACTTCGACGACAAAGAGACGCTACAAAAAAGACGTTACATTTTTTGCATCTAAAACGAAAATTCATGCGATAAAGTGAAAAATGGTCTGTAAACCAAGGAAAATATTTCCTACAGAAGAGCGCAAAAAATACGAATGTAAGATATATTGTCGGTGAAACTTCCATATCGCCAAATTTGTTTCGCGAGTCGCGCGAACAACACTCGTTTATAGTTTCCAAACGGAGAGAGCGAGCAAACGCATCCGAGTAGCGCATCGAACGTCTTTCATTCGACTTGACCATCACGTGGGCGAACAACTGCCGGCAATTATTATCCAGCTACGACAAACCGTGCGTAATTGCTCGATATCTGTGTGAGTCGTCGGATCGATATTGGATCTGCAACAAAAACTGGCCTCGTTGTTTGGGACTCGCAGTCCGCGAGGAGCGCGAAACCCCACTTCCGAGATAATTTATTGCCGCGATCAGCTTCACTCCTGAAAAGTGCCGCGGTGGTGCCCCGATGGAACGTCAGGCCCGGAGCGAAGAGCCGAGATATAAAATTGAATTTTAAGAGGCCCGATCGTGTAGTCGAGACCCCGGGCCATTGGGTGATTACGCGGTTACCGCGGCGATGACAAAATGCTGCGCGAACAGGAAGAAAGCGCGACTCGAATCGAAGAATGGAGCGACCCGCGTCCCACTTAGGCGCTCCTCGAGCGCTCGAGGGTGAGTCCATCATCCCGAGAAAGCTTCGGCGGGCCGACGATCGACCCGATGAGAATGCGCGAGAAGTTGCAGGTTCGATGGATCGCCAGGAGCGAGTTGAGCGAGTTTGCCGAGTTCGATCGGATCATCGTCGTGCATTCCGCGCTCGTCGGAAGGGGTTGACGAGAGCCGAGGCCGTGCGAACGTACGCGAGCTGCGGGCTATTCGTCGGCGTAGGCGGACACCCATGCGGGCGACTGGTATAACCCGCACACGATGCGAGCCATCGCTCCTTCCTTTTATTATTCGGCGTTTTGTGTGCGTGTGCGTGCGTGCGATTCCTGCATTGGGTGCCGATGCAAAACTCCTCGGCAATCGGAGGCAGTAGGCGAATATCTTCGAGTCAGCGAGGCATTTGGCATTTTAAGGTCCGGCGGAATTCGCACTGACCTCGATAAAGATTTCAAAATCTCCTTTATACGTCGTGTATAAGCGCGATAGAAATCTTAATGTTCGTCACGACTTATTTATATAGTTGCAACGCGATAATGCAATTGCGAAATTTTCCGTTTTGGATAATAATTCCTCTTAATTTATCGTCACTGTCAAATTTAATTCGTTTTGAAATTAGTACCTTCGGATCTTTGCGCGATGCAAATATATTTATTCGTATAATGACGCATTCCGTAGATCTATAATCCGCTAATGTAATTTGACTGACGCGTGCCTTAATAAAAGTTGTGTTTAATAAATTCCGCGCCTTTATCATTAAAACGCTTTATTAATTGAAAAATGAATAATTGACTTCAATTGGAGAAATGTTTCGATTTGTAATAAATACAGTAGCTGCGCCTTCGTTTAAATTAACGCTCCATTCACCAGCGTTTTAAATAAATAATGCAAGTTTTTTTTAACGGCTGTCTTAATTTAGGTATAAAAATTAATTAAAAATGTCACTGTGTCTTTTCAATAATTTTTTATTCGACCTACAAACTTTATTAATTTTAATTTTGACTTTATGCACTTTTATTTCTTTGTCGATCCTCGTGCAACTCAATGATTACACGTACATTATTTTTTGTCCGACGTATCACCCTTGACACTTTAAACTGTACGTTAAATTCTTTTTAATTTTTTTCAATCTTCGCAAGTTTACTCGTCCTAGTGCGGGGCGGCGGTTGTAAATCAGGCGAAAATTGAAATGCATCCAATCGAAATGCACCGGTGTAATTAATAATTGGTAAAAAGCTTGCTATAGATATGTTACGTCAATAATAAATTACAAGTTGTTATAAATTTCTGTTTTGTCGAGGGAACGTCTCAGTTGTCAATCACGTATCCGAGAATAAGATTTTTTACGACTGTCGTTGGGAAAGAGACACGAATGACGTATCCAATTCGCGGTTCTATGTTATTTCTTTGTAAATACTCGAGGAAACGAAAAATATAAAAGTTTCCTATGTGTAGTAAAAAAGCAGTGATTTATCGAAGCACGGCTCGCTAAAAAATTCACGGACATAAATAATAAACAGGCAGTGAGTAGCTTTCGAAAATTTTCGAGCTTTGACGTTCATTTTGTCAATGATAAATCAAAAGAAGGAATAAGAGCGAGCGAAGCGGTACGTCTGTGCTTGCGCCTTTGGAGGAATGAAGAATAAAAGCGTTAAATGAGTCGCCGGCTAAGAGTTACGTGCAAGTGTAACTTTATTAGAACGATGGAATATTGATCGCAATTGGAGCAAGATAATTTTCCCGATAAGGTTTCCTTTTATACTCATGATAATTCAATAAATCTAATCTACTTTCATCGATAGAATTTTATAGCCGATTGTTAAACATGCAATAAAGGCACACGGCTTCACCTGCTTCTCGAAATAGAGGGATTCGGCACAGCGCGCAATCAATGGCGAATGAAATACCGACCTTTTTATCCTCGGCGAAATATTATTTGGTCCAGGAGATCGAGATTATTTCGAGTAGAAAAGAGTGTTGCAACAAACTTCCGATCGATCCGCGAGTCTCGCATCCACGGATTCGTCTACTCGTGACAGCTGCCCAACATTAGAAGCATCACAGGTGCACGTGCGCCTGCGGAAGGACTTCCATCGTTCCTAATTTATTAGACGCGAAGGTGCAGCCGGTAAAAATACATCGTCGGCGTCGCCGAAACGCTAATCAATTATTGACATTACTTAAGAGGCGCACGTATTTTTAAGCCAATAGAGGTCGCGTTCGGTTTTGGATTCTGAATGGATTCTGAAAGAGGAGAGTGTATTCTATTTCCAGGAAAAGGGAATGCTGCTCCGCAGTTTGGAATGTCGGAGCGACAAGTAAAAGCAACGAAACAATCGAAGAGAGACGAGTGAAACTGTACGCGTGCACATTAAATATTTACGTAACTGAATAATTCAAAAAATAACTCGAAAACTATTATGCTAATTCAATGCTTAGAATTTCTGGGCGCAGTCGCTGAAATAATGGTAACTGCGACGGTAATTGTGTAAAAGACGGTGCACGAATTCGCAGCGGACGAAACGTCGGGCCATTATTTCCGACACACCAACGCGGTGGTGAAACACCGAACATAACTGTAACTCTTGCTCGTGCATTAATAATGAGCTTAAAAATCGCGAAAACTAATATGAAAATCCGAAATCGCAAGGGCCAAGTTTGGAGCGAACAACAGTTGGATTTTGGCGCGATGCGGAAATTCAAGTTGCGCATTCGGCTCGTATCGGCGGCGCTGGGGCTCATTGCGCACCGGCCACATCTCGCCTAATCAAAGCGAAAAGCTAGCGATTGAAAAATTCCGTTTTTTAATACCGAGTTAAGTTGTAAGCCAGATTTTGGCGCGACGGGCGTGCAATCGAGGCAAACTCGTCGACTCTGCGCGGCGGCGATTCTTTACGCGACAGCGAGACACGGGCCCTGGCACGAGAGCTAAGCCCGAAATAACGATGCGCTCGAGAGTGATTTAAAAGCGTCAGCAGACACTCGGCGTATTAAATTAATGTTGAGACACACAGGGCAGGTCGCGACCGGTAGCCGCTCCGTGCATAAATTACTCGGCCGAGCGAAGACGGCCTTCGGGAAGAATTCGAAGTAGGAAAATGCGCGGAGCCGGCGGTTGACGTTGAAACTGTTGGCGGATCCGCCCTGGCCGTGTTAACTTCCGCCTGCTCGGTGTTGCTCGCGAGGGAGCGATTCGCTTATCGGGGCCCACCGACGCGCTGAATCAAGTCTAGCCAAGTCGCTCGTCGTACTCCCGTACACTCGGAGTCTCTGTTTTCGATTTTCGCACCGTCACCTCGGAGGAACAGAGCGCCTCCCGCGACGACAAGCCACGTTCTCCTTTTCGATTAGAGAGACGCCGATCGATACTAATGCCTTGATAAAATTCTTTATCGAGCTTTAACTCGGCTCCTCGGCAACCGGCAACTGGATTCTCTCGACTTCTCAGTTTGGAGAGAAAGCTTGCGCTGGATGATCGGAGAAGCATTAGCTTCGAAAAACGCTGGGTGACTCGCCCGTGCGTTTAAATACAGTTAGGAGCTCGAGCGGACTTTTTGCGGCCCAGCAGCCCAGCCCGGCACCCCATCTTGGTCGAGCGGAAGACGCCGAGAAAGCTGTTAAAAATGCTCCAGGATACGTCGGGGATCATATTCGGAGTATTTATTCGAGAGCCGCTCGTGACGAGTTCCAAATGTACTGTTTCAGAGTTTTACGAGACTAGTTGTGATGTGTGTCCCCCGCCCCCCGTATCCGATCCCTACGTGCTTTACATCCCCGATGACTGTGTTTAAATAGAGCGTTCCAGAGTTTTACGAGCCGAGTTGCGTTTCGTGTATTTAGCTCGCGTTTACAGTGTAAATCTGTGGAGTCCCGGTCCTAGACTCCGTTGTTAATATGCCCATAAATTAGACAGGCACGAAGCTCGCGTTTGGAAAATGACAATAAACTTTAGTCCATTAGCCGCCGATGCCTTGCGCGCACTTTTATGGACGACGTCGTTGGAGGGTCGCGAAATGGAAAGCGTGACTGTTACTGTTAACCCTGCGTTTCGCAAATTAATTAGCGTATACTAAAACTGCATTCGTACTTTATCAATTGCTCTCGAGCTGGTGTTTACCACGAGTGGCTTCTTTTAACGAACAGTCAACTTATCGATAAAACCAATTAATTTTATATCGACGCGTATTTATCGATACGTGGGGATGTCTTTCGCGTGTTTTTACACTTCGCATCGAGTCTGACTTATTAATTGAAAATTTACATTTCACATCGTTCGCACAACGTGCGACTGGTGTGCGTTATTCTCACGATAATGCGACGGAATAACGAATTAAAAACTGCCGATGATAAATACAGATTTAGAGAAGCGCACGCGTTCCGCCGACATGCTTTGCCGTTCTGCCTCTAGATCTGTTATTGTTATTATTATTATTGTTATTGAGGAGCGGAAGATTACCCGATGCGACGAAATTTGCCTCCACGTGAATTTAACCCATTTTTATTGTTTACAGGAAATATCAGGACAAAAGCTGTATTGGACGTCGAAGTGAAAGGCGGCTATTGGCTTACGGTTTACGCTCAAGACCACGGCGTCGTTCCACTCAGCTCGAAATTAGAGGTAAACTATTTTCTTCTTTAATCGGCTATCAGCTCGCGTTCGTAACACGAATTTGTATAAATTAAACTTTTCTATTTTCATTTTGTTTCTGGTATTTCGAGTATTACTTTATAAAGTGAGACGCTATAAGTTGTCGAATGCGCGAGGCTTAGTCGTCGAAATTTAAATTTCACTGGCGAGCCTCGCGAGGCTTCTATTTTCTTAAAACCTTAAGTAAATCTGCGTCACCGTCTTCGGAGCATCTTTTATTTGTTTAGCAAAACTTGGGCTGCTTTGATAAATATTTGTTTGGTTTAACTCTGTTATTATTTAAAACTGTATTCGAGACTTGTTGACACGATTTCTATTCCGCGCGTAGTATATTTGAAACGGGAATTATTAAATTCAAATAAAAAGTTGGAAGGTGAAAAAATAAGCGTCCCCGGTGCGACATTTTGGAAAATTAAAAATCCGAAATTCGAATTCAGCACTTTGGTCTAATTTGTTAATTTGTGACGCTTCCTATATATTTGCAATTTTTATTTCAACTCGATTCGCGAATCGCTCCAAGTCGTAACAACGAATGAATAATTTTTACACGCGTTCTCATCCTAGTTGTAGTTTCTTGGCAAATAAATTCATTAAAAATGAAATTCCGTGCAACGTATCTAAATTGAATCAACAACTTTATTAAACAACGTAAAAAATTTCTGTCGGAAACGTCTCTAAAAATGTGGGTCTGTGCCAAAACTAGTTTTCAGCCTATTGCCTTAGCATTTCTATGTAGCTGTAACTTTATTATGTACATTTTGTTATTTTCCTGCTCTATCGAAATTGCGCATCAAATAAAAAATACCACCAAAGAACGAGTAGATTATGAGATTATAAATTTAGAAACAGTTGCCTCATATTTGTTTAGGTATACCGAAGACAATGAAGCCTCGATGAAATAACCGTAGACGAACAACTAGTTATTTTGCAATATCTCTGCGATGCAATTATCTGGAAAAACAAATACTCTCTAGTTCTTCGCGAATCGTTATGAATTGCTACTCACATCTGCATGTCCATCTTGATCGCGTGTACAGAACGAACCTTCAATCGTAACAAGAAGAGCCCAACGCGTGTGCGAGAAAGTTTGCATATGTACGTGCGTGATATGACTAATGCGCGACGCACTTTGTGTGCGTAATATCTATTTATAAGTTGATTTTTATCCGAAAATGAATAAATTTAATATTTTATTCGTGTAACTCCGTAATAGGGAAATATATAAGTAAAATCGCGAGAAAGCTACCGATTTTTATAGATGCTTAATTAGAGAATCGTTTATTAATATGTATTTAAGTGCGCTGTATAAATAGATACATAAGATTATTCTTATCGGAGGCTTCTTCTATTACAGTACGGATGTAAAATATATACGACTGCATTTATTTGCGCGCAGATATAAATTTTTAACGAATCGATGTCGAGCTTACGATAAATGAATGGTAGCTAATAAAGTAATCAATTACATTATTAATAATTAATGCTAATCAATTGTTGAAATTACTCGAAGCGACCCCCAACCATTATGTAATTATTAGTAGCTTACCTTACTGCAGGACGGAGATTTTCTGGTTAATCGTGTATTAAAGGCACTGCTATCGGACCGATAAGTCAGAGTGTAATCAAAGGGCCCACAAATGGATAATTCGAGAATTGCTATTCGTTTCGACCACTGTAATCCTCGTTCTCGTTATGTGATTTAAAGAAACTGCTACAAATATGCCATTGTAAAAGAGTTTCCATATAACGAAGGCGATTTTATTGTACTTAATTTTATAAATGCGACTCGAGTTTTTATAAAAGTAAAAGATGTCGAAAGGATTGCTTCAGCCTTTAATATCTTTACGATTTCACGAACCACTAATTTAATACGGTATATTAACTTAAAAAGACAAGTTTTAATAATAATAATAATAATCCAGACAGTAAAGATAAGCGTGGAATATCAAGCATTTCTAAATAACTTTTTTCGCGAATTTTTACACGAAATAATTAAAGATAATGAGCTTTACGATATTTTGTAATAAATTTTACGATAATGTATTATCGGCTGAGAAATGAACTAAAAAGTTGTCGGATACATCATGAATTTTCATCGAACGATTAGTATAAATTTAGCTTAATTCAAGTCAGTTTAAATTCGAGTCAAGAAACTTTCTGAGCGATCGGTAAGAGAGAATTCTCGCCATTTCTTAAGTGGAGAGTAACAGTAGTAAGAGCAAAAACTCACATTATAAAAATAACTGACATTCGTATTTTTTAATCAAACAAATTTTACAACGCATAAGTAATACATTTTTTAATTAATTGAGTTTTCCAGCGCGATAAAATTTTTACAAATAAATGAATAAATAAATAAATAAAAGATCGTTTTATAGTTTGAATTGCGAAACTACTTTTATAAATGTAAAAGTATAAAACGTTTTATCTGCACAAACTGGTAAGAGTACCGAGTAAAATTCGTAAAAAAATTATTACGTTTTACAGAAGCATTTTTAGATAGTTTAATGTCTACTAATCATTCGAGAATCACTTATTAATATTCAATATGCAATTATAAAACCATCGTATTTATGTAAGCGCAGAAGAAACTGCATAATCTAAGGTTTTATTAAATAACTAACCTATAGAATATAATGGCAATTTTTACATTATTAATAATTGTAGGTTACTGAAAAACTGTAAATGCTTGGAGAGTAGACATAAATGAGAATAGCGTGTAATCATGGGACTTTTTCCCTATTATATCTGATGTAAAGTAATTTCTATTAAGCAAAACAATATATGTGCGAGTAAAGCTTTTAATTTTTTCGCGAAGGACAACAGTTACAGGATTTCTCTCCCCCCCCCCCACATTTACTCGACGAGTTTCTTTTATTAAAAATTAATTAAGATTTTATCGCGCTTCGATAAGACTCCAACCTAATTTTTAATTTTATTCTTTCTAAAAGTAATTGACTTTAGGGGCAATTATAAGTTATGACAGAAACGAAGATTTTGCTATTTCTTTGCGTAAAAAGGGGGAAATTATAAATTGCGATGTTATCGTGGATGATATGCATTAAAGAGCTTTGCAAACCATTTTTGCAACAGCTCATCGTCGACGGTTTCTAATATGACTAATCATTTGGCCCAGCTGATTCATTCGGAAGCGTTTGTGCCACTTCCAAACTACCGGTTCGGTACACCCGATTCAATAGAAGCCTCTTTCTGACACATTGCTCAATATTTTTTCCACGCTTGGCACTCGATGAGCAATTTATTTATACAAGGATAAAATTATTTTTAATTTAGCAGTCTGGTGTAGAGATAAAAAGTGTACAAATTATTAGATGGAATCCGATGAGTCACAAATCTTTGGTCCATAAATATATTGCTGAAGTAACGCGCGCCGTTCCGCGCATAAAATATTTCTATAACTGCGTAAGCGTAAATAAATAAATTTTGCTTTTAATATTAGCTTTATTAAGCATTCTCAGTGTTCGCTATTTATTAAATGCATTAGCGTTACATATTCATTCGCAATTCGCACCGTAAATGTGCTATGAACAAATATCTATTGCCTAAATCGCAGGACAAGTATTTTTCCTCTCGGTAATGGCACGAGCGTCGGCAATCAAGGAGTTTATTTAAACTGCAAATCTTGCAATTATTCATCAAAATCGGTAAATGATTTTAATAAATTTAAATTCCATTGCGAAACACGGTAAAATACGTCCAGCGATAAGAATGTCTTCTACACCAGCCTGCAGTAACTTGGAAAAAGCTAGCATTTATATAATTTGTTAGACACTTGCTAGGAATTCTTCGCTGTTCGCTGCAACAATTTCCGTGGCACTTGCTTGATTCGCAAAAAGGTGTTCGTCTCCAGATTGTAGCTCCTCTCGGGAAAATCCTGCCTCTGAAACACAACTTCATTTTTAGTTTCCCTTCTCCCCCTCTCTCCCTCTCTCTCCCTCTCTGTCTCGCCGTATCCTGTATTATTCTGTTTTTGCTGGTTCGGGGCCAAATTGGTTTCGGATTATGGCAACGAGCTAAACTTCTTCGGTATCTTAGCTACTGCGGTTAGAGGAAGGGAGAGTCGAAAGCCTATTCTTTTAAAAGGCTGCCGAGTAGAGTTGCAAACAAGTGAACCGCGAGGCGAGGTTTTACGAGCAGAGCCTCGCTCCCTTCGTTAAAAGAGCAAAATTATTCTTACGAGACGCAATCGCGTACAAATGTCGAACCTCGAGGGTGGGAGTAAAAGGAACTGTTTGCTCGCAGGTGTACATCGAGGTGCAAGACGAGAACGACAACACGCCACTCACGGAACAGCCAGTCTATTATCCGTCAGTGTTGGAAAATTCACCGGCCGGCGTGAGTGTATTGCAGATGCGAGCTTTCGACCGCGACGTCTCGCCGCAGCAGTTCACCTTCTCGATCACGAGCGGCAACCCCGAGGGCTACTTTCTCATCAACGCGACGAGCGGTAAGTAACTACTCGGTGCCCCGTTTTTCCTCTCGCGTATCGGCGACACCGGAGCCGCCAATTAGGCGACGCGGCCATCGCTCGTCCTGCGAGTCTTAAATCGATCGACCGAAATCGCGGGGTGACGCGAGCCAGCGACTCCTGCCCGAGGATCCCGAGGATCGCTGCCGGTCCCCTTTAATGGCCACAGAGTCGAGTCACGAATAGGCAAACTCAAAAAGTTCGTATTTGCCAAAGGTCATTAGCCCTGGTAAGCAAGCGTCCCGCTTATCGTTGCGATTCGCAGACCGCGGTGTAATAAGATTTTCACGTGTGCGCCTCGCGAACGGGAGGAGAAGACGGAGAGAGAAAATGAACGCGTGGAAAAAATGTGAAAATGTCCAATTCACGTGTCTCGATTGTGCGCACTTTTATCGCGTGACGTTCGAAGGACATCGGAAACTCGAATTTTTCCCAGCCGTCTGCGGCGTGCGCGAATGTGGCTTAATTTAATGAGACGTGCACTTGAGCCGGCAAATTAAATGTACCCGTAAGCAGAGAGAAGCCGAGCCAAGAATAATTGTAAGACCGATCGTCGAGTGGTTTGATTAATGCTTTGAAGTATCGAGTGTGCCATTCCGCTTCGATCGACCTCTAGAAACATCGTCTGCAGATGCGAAAACTTTAAAATGCGTCTATTAAAGCCCGACTCCCGTCATCGACGCGATGTAATGGAAAATTCTCTCAAAGGCGCTTCGAGTCTCTCTCGCTCTCTCTCTCTCTCTCTCTCTCTCTCTCTCTCTCTCTCTCTCTCTCGTTGCGCGGGCGTCGGTGCGCGCTCATACGCATGCTTAGTTGTGAACTGGACAAACAAACTCGGCGAAAATGAAGCAATCCTGGCTCGTCCGGTGGCTTTTCACTTAAAGCCTTTCGAATGGAAACTTTTCTGCAGCAACCAGTGATGTTTGCGTCGCGCAAATGGAAAAGGAGCCGACGGACAATGGACGGAATTCATTTTCAACTAACCTGATTACCCGGGAATGTTTGAATACAAGTCAGCGCCGACCGAAACACGGGATCGCTGAATCCTTACAAAACTTATCGCATCTAAAAATCCGGGTCTTTATGTCTTTCGGTTTCCTCGTTACACCGACCGCCGCGTTATTTATCATTCTGTTCCTTAAATTAATCTGTGGCACCGAGCTGCGGAGCTTTTCAAAGACTTGCAATTTAATGAATTTGAAGTAAACTAACGGAGAGGAGTAAAATTAGAAACAAAGCCGAGTGTCGTAGGTCGATAAGCTTCCACAAGTGAGTTAATTATTCTATCCCCCATTATCAATATTTTTATTGCGGTGTACGGGCAGATGTTAAATGCTCGAGAGGAAAGATATTGGATTTGAGTCAACGTTCAAGTTACTTCGACCATGTGTAAATATTTTAAACGAAGCGAAATGGATATAAGTAATGTTTCGGTTACGGCATTACAGCAAAGCATCGAATTACGCTTAGAATTAAAAAATGAACGCAATATTAACAAAATATTCTTAAAGTAGAAATCAAGATAAATATTTTTTTTTTGGTCATTTTCTTATTTCTACGTTATTATTAATTTTTAATTAGCTTGCCATTAGTTTTGAAAAAAAGGTTGAAACTGTTCGAATTGGCATTAATATACTGTAATGTTCGATTATCGTTTAATTACGTTAAAAACGATTTCAACTCGATGGGCTATAATCATTGAAAGATTTAAATTCCAGAATAAATATTATAAAACCATAAATCTTTTAAAACTTTTTATAATTCATTAAGTTGCAAATATTTATTGTTTAAGTATTTAATTAGTCGTATAATATTTATTTTTAAAAAATAAAACCGATACGTAGCACCGAATTGCATATCAAAAAAATACAACGACCAAAAATTTTCGATAATATTTTAAAAATAACGTCAAGTTTCGGTTTTATCGATGTTCATATTGCAAAAACATGTTCTCTCTACTGGAGAGAAGATTTACTAGAATATTTTCCTGTTAAATGAATTAATGTACATGATTAAAAATGTTGCTGTACTTTTCACACTTTTTCCGTCCGAGTATTATTTACTAAATTAAGAAATAAATGAAGATTGATTTTCTACGATACAATTAAGCTGAAAATTTATTCTATTTAGCAGTAGAACTTTTCATTTCTCGACGTTGACTCAATATTCATACCATAGTCTTAAAACGTGCGTATCTAGTAACGACAAATTGTGCGATATTCCCAAATTATTAAATAAATTGGTTAAAGGTAGAAATGAAAACGATCAACTTTTTTGCACACAGGCTTAATCACAACTAGTGGACGAAAACTGGACCGGGAGAATCAAGCGGAACATATTCTCGAGGTGAGTTTTTCCTATCTGAAATTAAAAACAAAAAATATTCTGAATGGGCAGAGGAACCGCATCTGTTCAATCTGCGAACGGTTCCTGCGCGATATTCGGCGAATGAAATCCTTATAATTGCATCGACACAATCCCGGAGACTACCTACTATCGCTTTAGTCCTTCCTCTACCACATTCGCTCTCGCTGTCTTTCTCTTTCCTTTGGACAATCCCGACGACCCACCAATTCATAAGCCATTTCCGGACCACAACAGCACTTTATTAATTTCCTAACCTTATTTTCTGCACTTACCCTCTTTGCGCCGCCAAAAACATTTATCTTTCCTCCGCCTTTTTAAAAGCTATTTTAAGTATACCACCAACAATAACTACAAGGCCATTTTCGAAACACGAAGTTTATTCAACAAAGACTTTGGAGCTTCCCTAATGCATTGGCGCTCTTTTAATCCAATGCGAGGCTTGCAAATCTGCAAAGTAGCCTTTTATTGGAATACGGAGCCAATTATTTTCGAGCACTTAGTAACTTTACATTGATTATTCTAAGCGTTTGGATACTTGCGCGCCATCTTTTGTATATGTTTGGCACCGCTGATAAGCAAGTGTGACAGAAATGCCAGGACTTTGTTTGTTTTAAAATGCTTCGATAATGTTTATTTACTAAGTAGTTGCGTGTGCTTTTCACGTCCACGTGGAAGATAGCAAAAAATGCAATTTAAAGAGTATTTTTAAATTGGAGAATTTTCAATAAAGATTTCCGTTTCATTACTTTGTAAAGAAGGAAAGTTTGAAATTAATATTAGAGAATATCTTTGGGAAAATATGGAAGAGTGACGGGTGCACTATTTTTGTATTTTTGTAATAGTCATTGTACGCATAAATGCACGAAAGCTGCATAATATTGTATATTAGCTTGCGTTCATTTGATCGTACATTAAAGTCTAGAAATTGGTTATTTATAACATTTTGTGATTTGCATTACTTGCTCGATAATAACACTGCATTAATGATTTGTAATTAGCCCGCCATTAAGTCAAGTTCGCCGCAACGTTGCACATATTTAAATAGACTATGCGACGGACTTTAATTACATCGCACTTGTATCTTACTTATGCAGTTACCATCAATTCGCGTCGGTAGATTTTTTATCTAAATTTTATAACGACACGATAAAACATTGTAAATGCGCTGTAGCTTTGCAGGACATTCGACACGAAAGCAGCAAAATGCGGGTCTTGCATGACAAAAGGTCTGTTTACTCGTCCAGCATCATCGTCGAGGCACGGGATAGAATAAACTAAGGTACAGAAGGCAAATAATAGCAACTTAAAGGTGTAGCCTCGATGAAAGATGGAATCTCGCTAGTCGTTGGCGGGTCTACGAATGTTCGCCACCCGAGCTACGGAAAATCGCCGAACGCATTGAAATTGGTCTTCCACAAATGGACTAACAGGTGCGCCCTCGGCTTATGCGCCCTCGAACATTTTGGTCTACGGCTGCGTCTGCGTCTAAGCTGACTGGCCGAGCAAGTGCGCCCTTCCCCACTCGATATTGTCGGACTGGAAATGAGGGGGAAAATCGCATTGGCTTGCGAAAATCGAAAAGTAAAATGAGACGAGAACTGTTTCAACTCGATCGAGTTCTTCGGCGCGCCTCGAGTGCCATCGGCACAACCAGAGCTACGCCATCGCCTCGCGTGATTTTCCCCGATTCGCAACGTCTATTTAAGGGGAAGAAAACGGTGAAGTTAAACCGATTGTTAGACACTCG
Source organism: Platyscapa corneri (assembly GCA_018907185.1). Classification (NCBI taxonomy): domain Eukaryota; kingdom Metazoa; phylum Arthropoda; class Insecta; order Hymenoptera; family Agaonidae; genus Platyscapa; species Platyscapa corneri. Next base: position 1,874,197 of record JACCHW010000025.1, on the reverse strand, counting down.
CAACTGCGCGTGTGCGTGTAATGAAAGTCTTTCGCTTTTTAAAATGTCCGCTCTTTTATATGCGTGATAGTGATTTATTCAAAAGCAACTCTTAACTGATCGGAATAATCACTTTTATTAAGCCGTTTATAGTTTTCTACTTCAAAATAAATTACAAGCAAATCTGTCGGCCTTTTCCTCTAAGTTAATTATTACGAAGGGAAAATAATCTCTTATTTGGATCTCCTAGTGTGAATTAGTTAGTAGAAATCGTGTGGGAATAAAAATCGAGGCATTAAGTTGGATAAATATTTGTGATATAGAGAAAGGTGCTTTGAAAAGTTATAACTGAAGTCAATAATTGTGCTTTTCAGTTGATAACAATTCAGAAAATGACTGTCAAGGAAGGATAAATAAATTTCGATGAGTTTTCTTTGTTTAACCGTAAAACGAATCTCGTTTAATAATAGACCTTGCAATCGATAGAAAAATATTTTAGAGATAAAATATTGTTTATTATGGAAGATTAGCGTATAAGATTACCTTTTTAAATATTACTTCCTCTACGAAAAGCTGGAGTGTAAAAATAGTGTATTACTAAGATATTTTTAGGCAACCTTAATGAAAAAATGAAAAATAAAAACAACAGTGAAATATTTAACACGTATCGTGCACAGTAATGAGTTTTATTCTCGTTTAATTATATTTTTTATTAATTTTTAAAATTATCGAGGATATTAAAATATATATTTAAGGCCATTAAATTCTCCAGCGTACGAATTGTGATGCTCGTCGCTTTGATAATGAGTATAATAATACTAATTTACAAATGAATAATATTTATAATGAAAAAGCATAATGGTTAATATAATTTGAAAATTTGCATAAAAATCAAATAGGATTAAAATTTAATTTTGTTTTTGCTTTAGTACTTTAGGGTGGTAGAATACCAATTATGCGAAGGTGGTATAACTTTATAGAAAGAAGACAATGAAGGAAGATGTAAACGTAAATTTAATGCTTGAAAACAAATAAAGATTAATTACGTTGCACTGAGGAATGCGGAAAATGAAACAAAGAGTGACATAAAGCTGAAATAGGAAATTTAAAGGTAAGCAACGAGACGGTACAATGTATCTTACTATTGGGGAGAAAGTGGGCAACTATTTAAAGTCAAGAAACGAAATTGAAAAAGAATAAGATGCTAAAAATACGTAAAATAAAAATAGAAGAAATAATCCTCGGGAAGCTCTTCTCGAATTTGATCAGAATGATCTACAAGCCGCATCGTATATAATAGGAAACGAAACATTAATATAGTAACAACGCTAATCCTCTAAAAAGAAACTATTTTATAAGTTATTGATGGTTCGTGAATACGAAAAAGTACTCGACGCGTTCCATGCATTTGTCTTGTACACGCAAATTTGGTTTTTGAGATGAATTTATTATTACCGGTGATTGGTGATAATAACCATAATAATACCGAAACGAATACACGATGAAATATTATATATTTTTAAATCAGAAAAATGTCAAATTTAAAAACAATACAGGGCAATATAATTACACATTTATTTATAGAATTTTGTGTTAAAGCTACTCGTGCACAAATTACTAGTACGGCATTTAATAGGTCAAATTACGTAATTATAAGATAGAGAACTATGTTTCGACGAACATTGTAGGTGTATTTGCATCGCACAATTAAGATGAACTATATAAGAATTTATAATTAAACACAAACTAGCAGTATATTACGGTGTAAGATCTGTGTAGAAAAGCGGAAGTGTAACTGGACTTAGGTGATATAAATAAATGATGCATTGAAATGGATCTAAAAAGAAATTACACGTTATCAAGCGTTTCGGATTAATATCATTAGCCTTAAAAACTACTATTTGTTCGTTAACAATTTGAAGCTTTCATCCGTCTTATTTTTATGACCGTGGATAAAAGCTAATATTTTCAGTTGCAGATGATTCCAATAATAATACCTTGAAAAATCCAATCCGTATTTTCTACTTAAAAACTTTTCAATCTCTATCTTTCTCATCGAGCTGTTTCTAACATCATTTTTTGTACAAATAATCGAACCAGTAGTGGTGATTGTAAAAAATATATCTAGTAGTATCGTAATGTCTAAAAATTTTCCGTATGAAGTAGTATGGGTTAACGATTAGTGACAATAATTTTAACGGAACAGAAATGTCTTGTAATTTATATCTTTCCTACATAAATAAATATGCACAAATAATGAGCATTAAAGAAAAAACACGTAAATATTATTTTCATACAGCATAATTCGAACGTTTCCTTTCACTTTTTTACAGCATTTTGACATTTACCGTTAATAAGCTTTACGTCAAGTGTTAAAATAATCCATTACACCGTTCATTCTTGTAAAGGTGCATCGAGTCATTAATTTGAGTATCTTAAATTTGCAGGAGTTAATTTAACGGCTAAAAGAAATTGAGAAACTTGCATAAACCGACAATTATGGAAAATCTAAAAAGCGCATAAAAATAATAGCGATAAAAAAATAAATATTCCATTCCGTTTGATTCGCTAACGATCGGAATTCTTCGGTTACATTTCTCACATCACACGTGCTGCATATTCATATAAATTCGCTTTTATACGATAACCGCGCAATTCGTATTAGCATAAGTCATTTTTCGCATTAAGTGGGGAAAAAAAAAAAAAATTGAAATGAAAAATAAAGAGACGCAAAAAACGCATCGATACTCCGAAACGTCTCAATGCTAATTAAACACTCGGATACGATTGGAAAAATGGAAGACGTTGAAAGATTCGCGCGTGTATAATGAAATTTAAGGAGCATTTATTGCCCACGCGAACGTACAGTTTTGTTCCGTAGCGTGCATTTACTTACAATATGAGATACGAATTGGAAAAGGCAGCTTTTCCTTCAAACGGGTAGTTTTATCAAAGCGCCGTACAGGTTTCGCGGGAAAAGAATTACGGCTTGGAAAGTGAAGAAACGCGAATTTTTATCATTGGATACGAGGTTTATGCTGCGTTTACACAGATCAATGTGTACTTGGATAACAGACATACACAAAGCAATGATAATATCGATTTTATGTGAAATCGCAGAAAGTGTTGGCAGGTTTCAAAAGGGAACGGTCTGTTTATGTAAAGCTGATACACGCAGAAAACTTGTTTCCATTCCCTTACACCCGAAACAACGCTTATCCAGGATCGCTCTTGACTTTTATCTCGGCTTCGAAATAATGTCGACGAGCTCGAGATAAGCGAATCGACACGTCCGCCTCGAATCGCGGTGGCTTTTCTATCTCTCGAATTCTTCTACAGCCGCTTTAGAAATCAATTAATGCCGCGTTCGCTTTGCGAAGCCACTGCCCATTGTGACTCGGTTTTGTTAATTCGCGCGCGTGTCTTAGAGTAATCGTTCGAGGATGCAGCTACGCGCACAGGTTTAGCTCGCAAAAGCTGCTAAAGGCCAGAAATAAAGTTTCTCGCTACTGAGCCCAACTCTGCGACACTGATCGAGGCCCCTGCCTGTTACGGCAATAAAAGAATCTCGTTACAGCGCTAAGAGTCGTTGGTTAAAGCAAACGAACGTAAACACAAGATGTCGGCTTTCGATTGCACTCGAGAGCGCGATTTTTCAGGGCACGGAGAAAAAAGCGAGAAACAGTTTTGAGTCGATTGTGGCTCTAGGAGCACTAAATAAACGTTGTTTTTGCCGCCGAAGGGAGTGCGAACTCCAACTCGGTCCGATTCGGATGCCGGGCCCCCCTCCCCCGAGCCGCTCACTGTGTTACGCTGATAAAATCTCGGTAGTGTCGCTTTGAGTCACCGATACGGGTGGTTAAGGCGAGCTGTTTGTCTTTCTAACCGAGTTAAACGAGTCCTCGGTTCTCGAGATGGGGGGAAACGTCTCTTTTTCGACTCTTTCATATCTTTGGCTTTGACTTTCTCATTTTCTCAGAACTGACTCTCGGCAACTGCCGCTTTTGATATTGTCTAAGCGTCGTTTATCCGTCTATTTTATTCTCCACTTTTTCCCTGCAATCTAGTTAAAAATCTGTGCGGTCCAAAGCAGGGGTTGGTGTGACTGCAACGCACCAGACACTCGCTCTCATTGATAATGCCTTGGCAAATTCGATTTTACGCCGCCGCCGCCGCCGCCGCCGCCCTGGTCCTGACTCTGGTAAAGGCAATACACGCGACGTGGTTTTAAACCAAAAATGAAATAAGCGATCGATCGATCGATCGGACTTTCGTGAATAGCTAACCGTAATTCATCATGAGTCATGTTCATGATTTCGGGTAAAACTTTGCGATAGATTTATTAGCATGTCGTCGTAATAAAAAACGAATGGCTTTTTTGCACATTATAAATGTTCTATTTCTGCTAGATTTATCAGCCATTAATAAGTGTAAGTACGTATAACAGTCAGATCGGAAAACGTATTAATTTATCGATTGCTCCGGATAAATAACGTTTTTCTTATGGAGCGCTGCGGCCACTCGTGTAAGTTTACGTCATTTTCGAGCGAGCGAATTGGTTGCCGCAGCGAAAGGAAAGTAAAAATACTACCTGACTCCCAAGTTCTAAAATTAAATAGATTATTACTATTATTATTATTATCGTTATTATTATTAGTGGAATTAAATCGCTTGCTTAAAAATAAGAAATTAACGTCGGCCAGACGCTTGAAAGAAAGCGCGATTTTGCTCTAGGAGATCCATAAATTTGCGCGTCCGAATTGATTAACCGCAAATTCTGTTTCACTTTGAGAGATCTTAATTCGGGATTTACGGAGCTTGATTTAAAAAATAAAAAAAAAATTAGTAGCCAAGAGCTTTTTCGTTGGATTGAACGATGAAGAATCGAGGCTTCGTCGCGTGTCGCGTAGATCGAGACAAGCCAATGAACTCCAAAGAGACGCGATTTAACGGATATGCAAACGAACGAAGGCTAAGGGCGAAAAATAGGAAAACGCGGAGCGTATCGATTACGAGCTTTTTAACGTCAAGCGTGGCGCGGAGCTGAGGAGGTTGCGGGCGATGAAGATGTATCATCGACGGCCTGTGGTTGATGCTCCTCGTAAAGTCGTCGCCAGCCCCCGTGGTCTGGTGCAACTTGGAGTTCGGAACTCTGGCTCGTGCCTTGGCTCGCATCGCCAAGCGAGCCACGGACGATTAATTGAATTTGAAACTTGCTCCAAGATACCTCTTACGTGCGCCCCTTCATCTCCCTCTCTCTCCCTCCCACTCAGCTTAATCTGCCGGGATAAAGACACCGTGTGTCCACACCATTGCCGTCGTGTCAACCCGAGGATTTACGGCGCAGCCAGAAATGTAGAAACTTCCTTGGAGCTCAATCTAGAACTCGACTGCTTTGTTCCTTCCTTTTATTTTTCTTCCTGATTTTAAGGAAATTACGCGCGGTCGATAGGCGTCTTGGCGTGTTCGAGGCTCGTAGAGGAGCGGCAACGTCGTGCCTCTTGAGTGATGGAAATTATGTAACACTATCATTATTGAATCAGCACTTCTGAGCGCATTCGTAAAAGAAGGAATTTACGCGAAAACGCGTTCGATTGATAAAAAAAATGTTCCGTGATTTAGCAGCTTTTCGGTATTTCTAGAGGCCAGCGTTAAATTTTTACTCCGTTTGTCCCGAAGCCGCTCCTCCTTGCGACTTGTTAATTCGCGTCGAGCGTAAAACCTCGGTTCCACATCCGCGAATTCCGAGAAAATCGAAATTCGTTTCTTGCGACAATTTATCGCGCAGTTGAAAGACTGAAAACAGAAGCGCACCTTCGCAGCGCGACGATTAACAAGCATCGCACTTTCAAGGAAACATAAACGCATAAAAGGCGACCGTTGATATTAATCAATAGTAATTATTTAACGATAATAGCGCGTAATCGCTCAGACATCGGTACCCCGGACACTTATAAATCTTCCTTTATAAGTGCATTTTCGAATAAAAAGCACAATGGTTGAATAGTTTTTACAGCTCACGCATACTTAAAAATTGTATGGACTTATGATTCATCCAAATGATATTAAAAGCCTTTAAAAGAATTTATTTCTTTACTTTACTTTGCAGGTTGATCAAACGAAGACTGTAATAAACCCGAATGCCCTACTATTGTAAATAGTGGCACAGTATAAAGCGTTTTATAAAGCGTTGATTAACTTTATGGTCTCACTTTTTGTTTCAAAGGTTCGCAAGTTTTGAAGAAAGTTGTTGAAATACATAGTGTGCGTTTGGCATTTTAAACTGCCATTCCAATTTTACGACTCGGATTGGGATTTACATATTGAAACTTAGTATAAATTACAGGTTGTGATCGATACATAAATCCAAGTCCAGCAACGTTACACAAATATAGAAGCCGAATGGAAGCTGGAAAATAATAAAAAATTATAAAAGCAAAAAGAATCAGAGTAAAAAGTAGATCGCAGAGTGTAGTTGCTCTGCCAAGATTTTACGAGCCACTAAAAATAAAATGCGCTATAAAAGTGTTGAGAATCAATCGTAATTATAAGCGTAAATTGGCAATAGGGAAAGATTTAGTGCTAATTTTTAGTGTCGTATTCAACGTCGATGGTAAATGGAAGACTAGACTTTTGAGTTAATCAACGCAACTTTCCATTGGACTGTCCCTTCGGCGTATAACAAAAATAGTTTGTTACTCTGTCGGACGCAAATGCTTTGTATTGCGTTCGGTTTCTTAAAGGCCTGGATCCGCAAAGTCTTTTTAATTTATCGCAACTGCGACCCGTAAAGATACGCGAATCGCGCGGGCCATTACCGCGACACGAGTGCGAAAGAGATGCTAAACCTAAACCGGCGATCTGTTTTTCTTAGCTAATTTTCGATAAATTAGCCGAGTATTTGTACAACACTACTCGCCTCCGTTGAAAGAGCAGCCAAAAGTTATTCTAAGCGCGGATAGAATCGCCGCGAATTAATTGTCCGCAGCGTCTCGACTGATTAACGCGACAGATATTTTTCGTCGGGCGCCGACATTAACTCGGCCTCCTGCCGCCGACGGGGAAGCTTTTTCGCTTTCAGAGGATTAGCGAGGATCCCCCGGGGGTGAGAGCTAAAAATGTAGCGCGATTAATAACGGGCTCTCATTCTTAAGGCGCAGACCTGGAGCGCCGTGCGCCTCCAGACGTCGTAATCAATGTCGCGACGCTAACGACACGCGCTAGGGACGGCCCTGCAGCTCAGGTATTTCAGTTTAAATTTTTCACGGTTGCGCGAGCGAAGGCGAGGCTCTGGGAAATTAATAAAATAGCGATATTAATTTTGCAATAAACGCGAATTTAAAGCATCAGCGGCGGCGGCAGCAGCTGCGCAACCAGGACGAGTCATTGCTTCTCCCTTTTCTCGGGTGCATGTGTGTGTTCGTGCAGTAATTACTGTCTAATGCCGCAGCAGCTACGAAAGCTATTTTTGAAAATCCAAGGGAATTGCGTTCGAGTATTTATCTGAATTAACTTGCCGATAGCAGCGCATTTAAGACGCTTGATTAAGTACCAAGATCTCGCGAGCCCAATAAAGGACCCACCAATTCCTTCCGAGCGATCGTAGGGTTCGAGGCGACACGCACACACACGCGCACACACCCCGATACACCAGGAACGAATAAGGGAGATAAAGAAAATTGGCAATCGCTTGAATCGCCAAAAGTCGCCTGGACGACGACCACCATTTACACGCTGGGCTCGACGCGACGGAAAAATCGAACCACGGGGTTCGCACAGCCAGCCTTGATCTCTTGGCGAGGAGCGCGGGCTGCACCTGAGCGCGTGTACGGCGATAAAGTTTATCGAAGCTCGTCGGCGATACGCAACCTTAAGCGTTTTCCGATGCATTCGCCCCGAAGATAGCGCGGGAGGCGTGTCGCGGCCGCCGCACCTGGGGAAGGAGGGCCGATGGTCAGCGGACGTGGATGACGACTCTGGATCGCCTTCGCTCCTTCGTTTTCCGACGCGAAAAAAGCCACGAGAAATGCTGGTCGCTAATGTGCCGAGCGGTTTCATCACGCGTGAAACGCTGCTGTCACGTTGCCGCGGTACACAACTGTTAACGAGTGTCTTGACAAGAAACAAAATATTATCGAAAATCTAACCGCTTTATGCGATTTAATTTAACGAGTCAATTTTCAATTTACTACTACTATTACTATTAACTATTCAGGAAACGGCGCTGAAATAAGCAAAGTCAATTGAGTGTGTGGAATTACATTTGGAAAGGTGCCAAAAAGCAAACTATTTACTGTCGATCTCGTCGATCAGTTAATAAGCTGATTAGGCTGAAATTCCAGTCAATTTTAAATTTCACTAATGGATATTAAGTATTTAAAAGAGTTTCGATTGGCCTCGAAACAGAAAAACCCGTTGACTCTTATGAAATGGGAAAAATAATTTTCATGCCGCTAATAATGAGCTTTCGATGCATATTTTTTATTTGTTTCTGCAATTCTTTTGGCAAATTGTCGATGTCCTTTTAACGACTATCCATAAAAACAGTGCGCTCGGTAAAAAATTTTCCTGCGTTTCGGCACGAATTTCGCAATAACGTTGCATCTGTTGAGAACTCGAGAAAAAAATGGAAAATTACGCGGCGTACATGTGCAAGTTTTGTTAAGTGCTTGGTATAAATTTTACCTTGAAAGTAATTTTAAAGCTGAGTCAGGGAAGTTTGCAAGTAGGCCATAAGAATAATAATACACAGCCCTTGGGAGAAAAAATAATGCGATCCAAGGGTGTAATTCGTATCGATGTTATTGTTCGAATTTAAAAATTTTGTTTCAATAATCTATGATACATCAGCTATTTTCATTCTTCTCGTTTGTTATAATGCGGCGATGATCGCGCGAGCAATCACAGCCAAAGTATTCCGTAAATATCCGCGAGCGATATAACATAAACTCGCGGTTGTGAACGTAGACGAATAAAAATTACTTCGACGCGACAAATTTCCGAGTCTTTGGCGTCGATGATTAAAGTCCATAAATGTATGATTCAGGATCGTAGACGATAAAAAGTGGTTTTCCAATGTCAAATATTATTTTAAAATTCCGTTGCTGAAAAAGTACGAGAGGTTTGGTTAAAAAAAGCTCGAGAGTTTTATTCGGAAATAAATCTCAATTTACGACTTAAGATCGTGCATGTAATTTGCGTGCAGATACAAACAATAAAAGTAGGCGCGGATAACTCTATAGGCTTGTTTTAGGAACAAATTTTTCTCGAGGAATATTCACCACTGTAGAAGCAAAATAGCTATGCATGTCCGTAATCAAGTTTGGCGCTCAAGATTCGTTAAATTATTAATTTTACCGCGGCTGTGTGCGTTTGCGCGTGCAGGCAGAAAAGTTTTGAAATAAAGCTTGTAAACTTTTTTCATTGAAACAAAAGCTTGATCGATGCTGTAATAGCAAATATAAATTTTGCCGCTCCTGCAACAACATTTACTGCACTGTGCATTACCGGCAATTTGTCTCGAAATTGCAGGTCTCACACTTACCGTTAGCGCGATAATTTTTTCGCGAATTTGCACAGGAGGATTTGCGAGAGGAGGGGAGCTTTTCCAGCCGGAAAAGCGCAAAAATTAAATTATTAATGTTAATAGTCTCGGGGATTGGCGTCGCCCATCAGCTTCTCGTTGAAACTGTCCGAAAACCGCTCTGTGTTTGCTGCGAGTGGAAGAGTCGACGCTAGCGTCGAGTTTGTAGAGGCGCGAGGCAACCCGAAATAACATTGTGTCTAACGCGAGTTGGCCAATCATTTTCATCGGTAACACCTGCTCTCGTAAACTAATTTTCGACGCAGGAAGCCTGGATGCGGTCTGATAAGTAGTTTGTGTCATTGCCCAAAGTTTCCTCGAGTTCCAAGTTCAATTCAGTGTCCGACTAAAACGCCAACCGACTCTCGGCGACTCGGCCACCGCCCCAATCATGCATGATTATTAACTAATTAAGATCGTAACGAGAGCAATGAGAAAGCTTTGGTTTACAAACGCAAGCTTAAGTTTTATCGGTTTTGCTTTACAATGTCGTCCATCCTGTTGTTAATCCAAGTTTCCGTCTCCTGCACCTTACAAAGAGGCTTAAAGCTGCACCTTCGAAATACAAATCTCTAAAGCACTTGTTAAAGGTTTTTTATCCGTTTGCCAGTTTCGTCGTATGGAAGATGAAGTTTTCATCGAATCATTACAAGTTAATTGTCGCGTATCAGTTTTTTTGGACGAGGTGATAAACATTTGTAAAATAGAAAGCAAATGTAATCCCTTTCATTTCGATAAATTTATCGCGCCACGAAGAAGGAAGCTTTGAGTAATAAATAGATAATCAAAAGACAATGCGTAACGTTTTATTGGAAAAATTGCGATTTTTCATTTGGTCGTAAAGGAAAATTTCAGATGGAATTGCAAATATGAATATGAATTTTGAAATAAAACTTTAGCGCTTTCTTATTGATTTTAATACTTAAGAATGCTCAAGAGTATATATCTTTTGTAACTTTTTTGTGCTTTTACGTGGCCCTAGATTATAAAAATTCTGTCTTCTGACAAGCATTAATGTTTAATTTTAAAAACCACTACGCCATTGTTTGGCGCATAAATCATAAATAAGCAAACTCCTACTACCTACCGTTGTAAAGATGTTTTATCGATCAATTAATAATGAAATTTAAATAATAAATAATAATGCGTATGAATTTTTATAAGTATATTTTTAATCGCTAGCTTTGATTGCAAATAATTTTCTACGCACAATACTGAATTGTAAAATCCATCAAGATGAATTTGACGATAATAAATATTTTACAAGAGAGAAATAAAAAAATATGGGTAAACGCGAAAAATTTCCAGCACAGAAGTGATTATGAATTTCATATTCTATCTTGAAACGAGTTAAAAACTTGAGTAAAAATGACTAAGATGGTCGGTAAGGAAGAATTCCTTGTCTATTCTTATGCAGAGAACATTAAGTATTCCGATAGTAGATTACAATAAAAAGAAAAAATGGAATAGCTAAAATACGTACATATATAAGAAATAATAAATTACTATAAATTATCCGACAATGCCTCTCCTCGTAATTTGAAAACTATAACATATTAATTTATCAATTTATTTTATAAAAATAATTGAAAATAATAGCGTCGTTTCAGATTATTAAAATTATTATTGCTGTATTTGTTTATCCCAGAGAAAATGATCGTGAAATAATGTCTTAGAAGCGCTACATATATTTTCCACGTCAGCCTTTGCATGCTGAACTGCCTCAAAAAAAGTATCTGATAAATCAATCTTTAGCGAGTACTAGATAATTAATTTAACGAATAAAAATATCAAACATTGAGAATAACATCAGCTTGCAGATTCGCGATTCGCAAATTCGCATACACGCACTTACTAGTAATATTTTACAGCCTCGTATAAGAGACATGAATATTAATTCGCCAGCTTAACACAATATCGACGCATATGAAATTTATAAATAATTCAATTTTGTTCTTTTAAAGCAGGAATATTTGAATGTTTTAATATCTCTTTGAGATCTCTACTTTTAAAGAAAATTCGTCCCGCACTTATACAGTTTGTAATATTGTACAATTATGCAATGTATACGCAATTTCGCCATACATGCATGGCCATACTCTGTCGTTGCACAAAATTGCATAAAGTATTTTAACAGTCGTACGAGAAATAGCGGCGAATAAAATTCAAAGAGGTTTTTTCCATTACATTGAAAATCATTCGAATATTTGAAAATGTCTAAAATTATATTGTTCAAAAATCACACACGCGAAAATTTTTTTAAAATTAAATCAGTCCACGCATTACCGATGCGTTCGACAAAAATCGATCCTTCTTTGCGATTCCCATTGCAGAGAAGCATTAATGCAGACACGTGTTCGATAAAACTAATAGCCGGAGGGAATGTTAATAGTACTCGCGCTGTCGTCCCGAGTTCTTATATCCGCGCGTTTAGAAAATTCGTTTTTATTTACATTGGATCGGGCCGAGGAGTACCGACCGATACGACACCTGGAAAACCAAATAACTTCCATCGAGCCTCGCCCTCGAGGAAGCGCAACTTACATCGCACTGATTCTTAAAATAAGCGTGAGAGACAGTTTTCGTACGCGCATGCACGAAATTCTGAGGTTGGACGAGTTTGTAGTTGCACTCTCGCATAAAATGCATTGTTTGGACTTACAGGTGACTATCAGGGATGACGGGAGGCCGCCGCTGTCCTCGACGACGCGAGTAGTTGTCCAAGTCGAAGACGTCAACGACCACAGCCCCGTGTTCGAGGAAAAGTTCTACATTGTTCAGATTCCAGCGACGCCGGCTCTTGACAAGCCGCTTTTCCAGGTAAACCTCAAACCCTCGTACTAATGTATCTAGCTGTTTAATTTTCAACTCCAGCGATGAATTTTGGAAGTCCCGCCCCTATCCTAACCTCCCGACCCCCCAAGGATCCCACTTTTGCCCGATGCTGATTGTCTAATTTCACTCGCTGATAGTCGATGTCACTGTTTCACACGACGCAAGATATATATTTTTCCACTCAATTTTCGCGATCCAAAAAAAGGCCGGGGTTAATTTTGCAGCATTCTTTTGCAGAGTCCTGAGACTAAATGAAAAATGTGCTTAAATTAATAGGAGATGTAATTTATCCGAAAAATTAATTAAATCTTTCAAAGCATCAAAATGTACTTGCCAAAAATTATAAATGAAGTACCGTTACACGCGCAAGTAAGTTTTTTGCGAACCTCTCTCTGAAAGTTATGAAAAAAGGATTATTACAATTCTTGCGGGATTCTGCTAAAATGAATAAGGATATTTTTTGCTTACATCCCGAACTGCACTTTATATATTTAATCGTTAACTTGCAGCGACATTATTAAGATAAAAAATTGCATTAACTTGGCAGAAGAATCCGTCAGAGATATTGGAAGGGCAGGCACATCTTCAAAGTTAATTTTAATTCAAAGAAAGCTTAAATTTAATTTTTCAATTAAATCTCAAAAAATTATATTAGCATAATTTATCAAATTATTTGGAGGAATGGAAAACGATTTTGATATGCCGAGCCATTATGTATTTTTTTTTTTTTTTTTTTTTTTTTTTTTATATTACTGTTTGCAAAATAATAATCCTTCTTTTTACCGACTGCTTTCGAGCGCTCCAATTTGAGGGTTACATAGGTAATTTGTGGATGAACCACAATTAAGAAGTCAAGATTATAGATAGTGAAGACGTCAGAGGCTCGTACAAGAGGATTTAAGTTTAAAAAATAAGAAGAAGACGAGAAGGACGAGAAAGACGAAGACGGGAAAGACAAAGAAGAAGAAGAAGAAGAATGGAAAAAGAAACAAGTTTTTATGATAGGTCATTATATGAACAATGTATAATGGAGCATAATAGTGATACAGAATATGAAATATTGCACAAGTTCGAGCACATTTTATTTTTGGTAATACTTTTTAAAGATTGAGCGGTTGATATGTATTTCCTTATTGCATAATTTAATTGTCCTTGTTTAAAAGATTTTCCTTGAAAATGCGACTGCATATGTGTGCGTATTTTTTTAATAGAAGACAAATACAGATTTAAATGGACCCGAGTACAACGCGTTTTCATAATTCATAAGAGAAATCAAGTGGAAATATTTTAGTTGAGTAAATAGTTGTTCCCAGCCATTTATTTCAAGTTGTACGAGCTTTTGAAATGGTTACGCCTGTTAAACGATTAAAAATTTTTGTCAAAAATCATATAGATGTTTGAAATTCTTTTCGGAAAAAGCCATTTTCTTATTTAAATGTACAAGTTGTTCAACTTTCTCTTTATTCTTGGATATTTAACTTCTAATCCTTGTTTTTTTAGGATTAAATTATACGTCGTCTCATTGTTCAAACCGTTTTCCAAGTTTAGATGAACTTGGCTGCAGTATGTTTCGACTAAGCATATCTTAAAGTAAATTATTTCCTCTCGCGCAATTTCAAGTATTCCTCTACAATTTTTGTCAAGCTGCAATGAAGTGCACAAAAATAAATAAAACCAAACTTAATACAAGACGTAAAAACAATCTTTTTTAAATACTATTTAATATTTAACAATACTTGAAGCGCAATAATATAATGAAAGAACCTGTTTTAACGGTAGCACCAGGACGAGCAGGAAACTATTCGCACAATTTAATCAGCATTTGGATTAAGCTTTCGAACCTCCCGGCTCTTATTTTAAATATTTTAATTATAACTGATATAAACGGTTAATAAAGTATAAAAAGACAATAATTGTTCATTGATCAATGTATTAAATGGATTGGACAAAAATTATAACGAAAATCAAAAGCACCTATTTAAAAAATAACGAAGTTGAATATTTCTACAATTCAATACGTAGATAACTCGATCTAATTTTTAAAATATATTTTATCATCGGTACACCAAGTTATTTATTCAAAATGCGCGATTTTGTGGAAAGTTCTTAAGATTTGAAGACTAAATTCAAACGTGGAATAAACTGCTCGAGTCTTTCGGATTTCTCAAAAAACTTGTATTTGCATTTATATGTAAAAATTTTGAATGGTCTATACTCTTGTATACGGTAATAGAACTTGTATGGCGAGACTATACAGTAGAGCGTAGATTATATCATTCACTTCTTCACGTGTAACTGTTTGTATTTACTCGAAGCAATGGTCACACTTGGATATTAAATTTGAATTAATGTAAGTTCATAACAGATTAATAAAACTGCGCTTTATTCCTATAAAAAATATTTGGTCCTCAACTGTTTCGCTATAAAATTTTTACCGGACTTTAAAGACTGTGGTTTGCGATTATTGCAATCGTGAACTTTCGACTTTACGGCCCGTATACTTTTGAAACTTCGTGTAGAAAATATTTAAAATTATTCTTTTTCATTACGATTATACAAGTAATTTATAGAAAATTACAAATTTAGAATTATGCGGTAAAATTGAAATGAAAATATGAAGGAATATTTTAATTTAAATTCGGAATAAATTATTTGAATGTAATTGTGCACCGACTTAAGTAAAATAGTGAAGTATGTTTAATTTTTTTCGAAAAAAATTTAAAGATACAAAGTCCTTTTACGAGCTATGATATTTTCATTATACGCAAGCTTTAATTTTTATCGTTCTGCCGAAATAATAAAATACGCAATAAAATAGAAAATGCACGTAATTATAAATTCGAGCTTAAATACGTAATTGATATTTTGAACATTAATTATTTGTGTTAAAATTCTGTTTAAATTTATACGAATTAAACTACAGTGCTAAATGTTTAAATCTCTATGATAATCGAATCTTTTATTAAATTGTAGATGATTTGCACTGCGTATAAATATTAATGTGATATATATATATATGTATATATATATACATATACATACATATATATGCGTATAAATTTTCAGTAAAATATTCACGTGACCATTGCATATATTTGTATTTCAAATATTTATGTCATTTAATAACAAACCATAGAAACTTTGTATATTGTATATTCGGAATTTAAAAAATCTAACATTCTTATACGCTCAATGATTAGAAAATATATAAATATATAAGCTTTTCGATTTTATCTCATTCTTCTTCAAATAATAAATACTAATGATTGCTTTAATTTTATAAGGTTTTTTAAAAAATTAGTAATTTTTCAGTAATATTTCGTAAACTAATGATTTTCTTGAAACGTCATCCAATAAATTACCTAAGTTTTAAGATGAAATGTGTACAAAAGCTATTCGACTTAATTTGTAATTGCGAGTTTAAATTATTACATCAACAAAGTTAATACTTGGTGAATGCAGTTGATTGACTAGGAAACGTCTTCGATTTGAGTTATCGACAAAAATTGCAAGACGTACAAATTCGAACTTGAAATCTTATCATAAAACTTTTAAGCCTAAATTTCTTCCACTTTTTTATACTTTGCATTCAGATCAGTATTTTCTTTGTATTTTTCTTTATAAAGTCTGCGCTTTACTTTTATCATTTTCTTTTCGACGCCAAAACTTTGGCACTAAACTATAAATTATCCGATTGTAATGGCAACTCTGATTCGAAAATTAAGATTTTTTGAAACGCGCCAAGACTAATTAGCTTCGTCTGCAATCTGTCACTGAAGTAATATTATCGGAAGCTTCATTTTGTTTATCAACCGCGTGAAATTGGTTCTTAGAATAATGTATCGCACGACTCGAGGGATCTGAGAAAATAATGCCTAAAATGTCAAAGGAGCTTGTGAAATAAAACGAGACGAGTTAAATGGCCTTAGAATAATATGAGAATAGCCATTTCCATAGCGCAATTAAACGAACGTATAAATTAAAGAGGAAATGTTTCAATGGAAGAGCTGATGAAGAGATAAATGCGAGTGATCCGACGACTGACCGTGTGTTTTTCTTTCTTGAATTCTCGACAGAAATCGGGAAGAGAACGGTCGCGGGAATTGGACCTCTCGGTCGATGCGTTGCTTGAAAACGGGACTTGGGAGAGCTTTAGTCCCGACGGCCTGTCAGGGGATCGTGTCTTCAGGGTAAGGTGCCTCGCCTTCCTGCATGTCTTATTTCTGACTACACACGAAATAACGATTACTTAATTATTTTGAAAAACTTTACATTTGCTCTTTCGCAAATGCACACGCGCACGCGCGCGCACACACACACACACACACACACGCACGCACACAACACAAAAGTTGACAAGTTGTATGGGCGCTGGTGTAGACGATCATTACTTTTTATTATTTAGAGCACGATAAATAATAAGTTAACCTGTAGTCAATGTTAATTAAGGTTACGCAATGTTCTTTTAAGACTCTTTACTGCAGTGCATTCGAGTATATTCTCGTAAAATGGCACTAAACAACTTATATTTATCTATATATTTAATTAACCGTATTATCTTCGAATTAGGTATCTTTTAAACGTAACACCTGCAATATAGCCAACTAACATGAAAGTATCGGTTAGAAATAGCAGCGGTAATAGCAATGTATTGATAAATCTTTGCTCTTAGTATTTAACGGAAAGGAGGAAAACTCTGCTCGGTATCTAATAATTGAATAAAACGTTCGCATCACCTTTAATATTCCTGTCAGCACTGGTAAAAAATTGTGTACAAAAAATTAATTCCTTCTTCATAAATTGTACAAGTTACAGCAGTTTAATTAATTTATCGTTTATTCCTTTCTGTGAAATACAAAGAACCTCAATTTATTTACGATGTACACGCAATAAATGGACTGATAAATCTCCAGGGCATTAATAAAAATATTCCTCTTGCAAGTCTGTAAGCCTGGCTTGACTCTTACTCTGTCTACCTTTAGATTCTTTTCTGCTTAAATATACATGAACTCACTCGAGGGCTCTTTCATTCTTAATACGTGCATATAGAGACGACCGTGCGCGCACACACATTCACTTTACATCTCTGCTTTGTTCGATTAACTTTGTGAATTTGCCTTTGATAGCCAAAACTGCTTTTTACGTGCATCAAGCCAAGTACGAGGGCAGAAATGTGTCCTTATATCGCACGGGCACGCGCGCGCGCGCACGCAGAGAGAAGTAGAGCGAGAGAGAGAGAGAGAGAGAGACTAATGCCAAACATCAAGTCATTGATAGTATATTCAATACGTCGATTTGAATCATTAAAATTTTTATCTATCCTGATTAAAGCAGAGTAAAGAACTTTAAAGCTTGGAAATATTTTAACGCTTGGTTATGCTCGTGCAAACGTAACGTATGCAAGAAGATTATTTTAATAAAGACGCACTAACAGGAAGTATATTTCTAGTATCTAAGCGACAACTTTAACGACGAAGCGGACTAATCTGTAAATAGTGGCTGTTAATGTGGTTGTGGGGTGCATTTTTTCATTCAGAAAGGTGCAACAAAAAATTGGAAATTTAGCTACAAAAATCCTTTAAGAATATATTTATGATTCGTCGTAAATGACAAGTATTTTAAGAAAAATTAGTATTGATACTTTTGATCTTTTTAGTCTTCACTTTCATTACGACAATTAAAAAGGCATATTAAGTTGTATGTGTTGTTGTTATCGCACTTCCGGGATTAATATCAATCAATGTACCAAAGAAAAATGTAGAAATATTTTAATAATTTTACTTGAAATTGTTGAATAATGTATCCATTAGAAGTAGATGCAAGTTCGAAATAAAAAGTAGACGTATTTGTTTTAGAAGTAACGCGGATAATATTCGTGAAAAGCGCATAAGAGTCAATTTAGCAGATTTTGCTGCTACGCGTCCAATGTTACTAATACAGTCCCCCGGAGAAAAGCCTCGAGGCAGACGTAGGAATGAAAAAACGTAGGCTTGTTTGCACAAGAGCGTGGATCTTCTCACGACCGCAAAGGCGCTACAAAAGCACTACGCGCTAGCGCTTCTGCGGCCACTGCCTATTGATACTCCGATGGCTGATAAACCAAATCAGGTTCCGACCAATTGAAACTAGACTCCGTACTCGAGTACTGCGAAACTAATTTTCATAACCTCGTTGGAATAGACTCGAGCAGGTCGAGCTGTGCGTTGTCCTTGCGCACTTGAATAACTTTAGTAACCGGCGGTGAATTTCTTTGAACGAGCCGCCATTTGAGAGCTGTTCGATTCTGTTCGATTCTGTTCGATTCTGTTCGAGTTTTCGGATCACGATTGCGCCAACAATATTCACAATGTTATCGCAATATTAGCCCTATCTTCGTAGTTCCAGCTGGCGGACTCCGAGCGCCTGCATCCGGTCTAATAAGCCTCCCCGAGAAATCCGCAATCGCGTCAATGCTATGAGGTTACAGAAGAGTCAGGCTCAACGTTGACTCTGGAACAAACGCCATACCCGTTGGCACGTGCTCGCGACTCCTTCCGCGTCTGCTGCTTCATTAATTAATTAACTTTAATCGTTCGCCCCCCCCCCTTTATCTATGGCATGTTACTTATACTCGTTGGAGCATGTGTTGTATAAAGAGACTGTCGTACGGTCGCTATGGCCCTATAACAACTGTAGGAACACGTTCGAATCAATACACTTGGCTTATCGATAAACAGCCCCGCATTCAAAAGCTTTATTTCGCTATTATGTGTATCGCGCGCATGCAGAATGAAAGTATTCGACGGCGGCTGCACACACTCCTACACTTACTATATCTTTTTCCCGATCCCAACAACTCTGAATGTCAATAGGAGTAGTGCCAAGCGGTAAATTAGAAATGGTCCGCCGCCGTTGTATTACTATGACAAAAAGAAATACCTCGCATCGGCATAAATGTAAACTTCGCCTGAGCTTTATTCGTTGGAATGATAAAGAAATTTATACTTCTTAAAGTCGATTTTAATATCGTAATTCTGGTAGATATCCGTAGCAGTCGGCACACGCTCTATTTTACAGTAGTAGAGGCTTCGGGAGAAGCGCTGATGGCTAATCTGCATTTGATTCTTCTTCTAGGTATTGGCACAGGACGAGGATATTGGGAAAAATGGAAAAATACAGTACAGTATTAAAAGCGGCAAGGGTAAAGGAAAGTTCAAAATTCATCCCGACACTGGAATGGTGTACTCGCAGAAAGGCTTCGAGGCGGGTCAGGAATTCGACATGATAGTGAGTAATTCACGTGAAAGCCGATGACGATTAAAAATAAGTTTACACGCTCAAATGCACGATGCGTCGTTGAAAAAAGAGAGAGAGAGAGAGAGAGAGAGAATAAGAGATAACTTAAAATTGCTAAAAGCGCTAAGATCGTGAATTTGCAACGCGCCATTCTAAAAATTCTATTCAAATTATCCGCATTCCGCAAATTGCAATTTCACTTTCCTTTAAGAGCGGCAAAAATGCTGCGCATCGCTTCAAAAGCAGACTCGATAGATTCTACTTTAAAAAGTAATAATATTTCAAAATACTTCGACTCGTCATCGTCCATTCTTCGGGCAAATACTCGAGATTACTAGCAAATTTGAATTTCACTCCAGATACGAGCTGCGGACGAGGGCGAACCGCCGCGCAGTCACCAAGCCAGAATTACAGTGCAGGTTGTGGAAACCCCGAAGGAGTCGGTGAATGCACCGGTGTTCAAAAGTGTCAACCAGAGCGTCGAGGTAACGGAAAGTGATAACATCGGATTTTTGGTGGCGCTTATGCAGGCGACGGATAAGGACGGTGACAGCCTTTGGTACGACATTATCGGTAAGTTGGAACGCCCCTCCTTTTTATCGGGTATCGAACGATCTCCCTTTCATCGGGGCGGGCAAAATTGTTCCAAGGACAAAGGACAAGCGTTAAATACGCGCAAATAAATGCAGAGGCTACATTTTAGTAACAAAGGCGTTTTCGCCGCAAGGCACAATTATTGATCAGCGCTATTGGTGTCTGTTTTTTAGCCGGAGATCCGCGGGACGAATTCGTGATCGGACGGGACAACGGAAATGTTCTGCTAGCGAAGCAGTTGGACTGGGAAACGCAGAACTGGTACAATCTGACGATCAGCGTCACCGACGGCATCAACGAAGCCTTGACGAGCCTCCTGGTCAAAGTTATCGACATCAACGATCACCGTCCGGAGTTCAGCGAGTCGACCTATCGCGTCGAGGTCTCGGAGAACGTCGTCGAAAAGGGGGCGTCCATACTCCAGCTGCACGCCGAAGATCGCGACGAGGACAAGAAGGTGTTTTACTCATTGCACAACGCCCAGAACCAGGCGAGTCTCGAGATCTTTCACGTGGATTCGCTGACGGGAAGCGTGAGCCTGAACGAGGCACTTGATCGCGAGACCATTCAGGAGCACGTGTTGACGGTGATGGTGAAGGACCAGGGCACGCCTGCTAAGAGGAATTACGCCCGGGTACTCGTCACCGTCCACGACCACAATGATCACGCGCCTCATTTCATCAGCGAAATCATCCAGGGCAAGGTCTTTGAAACGTCGCCCATTGGCACCGCCGTCGTTCAGGTCAGACTCTTTTACGTCGCTTCGATTATTCCTGCACTGACATTTACTACTTCTCTTTTACGATACATTAACATTAAACGGGCATTTTTAAATTGAACGAATTGCGTCTTTATCCGAACTCCGATAAGTTATTGTATTTTCATTAACTCGTCGGATTTGCAAGTCTTTTTTTTTAAAGAATTATCTTGTCGAAAACTCCACTTGTTCGGTTTTTATGCGTAAATAAATTAACAAATTTGCAATTCGTGCAAATTTCACGATGTCGGTGATTTTGCGTAACGATCTTTTATCAATTCTTTTATTGCAATCTTAATTGCATTAGTTATGCCACACCAAACACTTATTGTATTTTATTAGCTATTGATCACGACATTCTGCACACGGTTTGACGCGTTATAATTTTTTTAAACCATCGGTTATCGAGTAGATTTGCAATAACGATAACTACATTCCCGTAAATAAAGTCGGAAAATTAATTCACGATAAAGTCAATGTCGAGCGCCGCAAGATGAAAAATGTTTCTTAAAGCGAATACCGAATTTCAGAATGAAAATTAACTAGGAAACCGCTTTTATCCGGAAATTTGTTATATTTAATATCAATCGAAGCTAACAGTCTTCCGTTAAAGTAAGAATCAATTCTATTAGAGATAATTTATCCTTTTACAGAGTGAATGAAATGCAGCTCGAGCTTCGAAATACTTTTTATTTTGTCGATGAATTTTATTCGGGCTGCGTCATTTAAAGCTTAACTTCTAGCCGAGCAATGCTTTGAGATTCGATAATAATGCGGTAAAATCGAGTCAATCCTGGTAATGGACAAGTCGATCGATAATTGAAATGCTCATTGTAGCGAAGCCGCGCATTATTCAGCATATCTGAAAGGAAGTAAAAAGGAAAAAGGTAGAGGATTGATAGCAACGTTTATTTTCAGGTGATAGCCATCGACCGAGACCGCGGGGAGAACGCCCAGCTCACCTACTCCATGACGTCGGGGAACGTCGGCAACGTGTTCTCGATCGATCCAGAGCTCGGCTTGATTCGGGTCGCTCGCGAGCTCGATCTCAGCGCCGCTTCCGAGTACATCCTCCTTGTAAAAGCGACGGACCACGGCTCGCCTGCGCTCTCCAACAGCATCCCCGTGCACGTGATGGTGACGATGGCGGACAACGCGCCGCCGCGCTTCATCAGGAACGGCGTCGAGCTGGCAGCCGAGATCTACGAGAACGAAGAGCCCGGGAGCTTCGTCAAGCACATCGAGGCGCGCTCAACCTCCTCGCTGCAATTCGAGATCGTAGCTGGCAATCCGGGCGACGTCTTCTTCGTCAACCCGAGCACGGGCGTCATCAGCACTCAGGAACGACTCGACTACGAGAAGCTCAAGTTTTACAACCTGACGATCGCGGCGACGAGTATGGCCGGGGCCAGTGCCTATTGCAACGTAATCGTCCACGTCCTGGACAGAAACGACAACGCGCCCCACTTCCTCCAGGCCGTCTACACTGGACAGGTAATTCGACGACTCGACTCTCTTCTCTCTTGGCAAGTCAATCTGCCGCCTAAGGAGGACGGGGACTCGTTTTTATTCTTTTATTACGATATGTGCTGTAAAAAAGTTATCGATTCTTCTCGGGGAGTGAAAAACGACTGTCGTCACGCGATAGGCGATTCGCTCAAATATTGAAAATTTGGAAATGTGAAAATCTATGGCTTGGCACATAAGAGTCTGTGTTTGTTTATTTTACCAGGTGAGCGAGGCAGCGAGCATAGGCTCCCTTGTCTTCAGTAGCAACAGCACGAATTCGCCTTTGGTCATCAAGGCCGAGGACGCGGATTCGGAGCTCAACGCCTTGCTCAACTACGACATCGTCGAGGAGCTGCCGAGGAAGTTCTTCCACATAGACTCGAGCACTGGTGCCATTCGCACCGTTATGCTCTTGGACCACGAAACCGTACCCAAGTTTCAGTTTCACGTTAAAGTATCCGATCTTGGGAAGCCGAAGCTGTCGTCGGAGAGCACAGCTAAGGTTGTGATCACCGTCAGCGACGTCAACGACTGTCCGCCAAAATTCTTGCAGAACGAATACAATGTTACCGTTTTATTGCCAACTTGGAAGAACGTTGCCGTTATCAAGCTCGAAGCCGTTGACCCCGACACCACGAATGCACTTTCCGGCCTACCGTCTTTAAGGTATCCGCTAACTCTCGGCCCCTGCACTTTGTTGCAAAATGAAAGCAATCGCTTAAAATTACTAGCATCTAAGTGCTCTGTTGGAGATTTTGATTTTTTAATTTCTTTCAGATACGACATAATCGACGGAAACCAAGGACAGGCGTTCAGCGTAGATCCACAGAGCGGTATGTTGACAGTCAACAAGCCGGATCACGTAAAGAAAAGTTATTTGCTGCACGTGAGAGCTTCCGATGGCAAATTCTCGAGCGTTGCACAAGTGAGCGTAAAGGTGGAAAAGTCAGAAAATTCCGGGCTCGTATTTCAAAAGGAGATGTACGAGGGCACCGTTTTGGAAAACTCGACCAAGATCACAACGGTAGCCGTCCTGAACGTCTTAGGGACCGCGTTAAACGAGCACGTGGTCTTCAGCATACTGAACCCGACGGAAATGTTCGTCATCGGGACAACCTCGGGTGCGATTAGTACGACGGGGGTTCGGTTCGACAGAGAAACCTGCGACAAATACGAACTCATCGTCGAGGCGAAGAGTCAAGTGCCGAAGCAAAGGGTCACCCACGTGATCGTGAACGTCACCGTCTTAGACATCAACGACAATTGCCCGATTTTCGTTAATTTGCCGTATTACGCGGTTGTGTCGGTGGATGCCCAGAAGGGGGACGTCATAATGAAAGTAAGCGCGACGCTTTATGTTTCTCGGCAAACACTCGTCGAGTAAAATGCAAACTGCACGACATTTAATTACGAAATGCTTGCACAGGTACACGCCATTGATCTGGACAGTGGAGATAACGGGGAGGTCAGATACGAACTCAAAAAAGGTCACGGGGAGCTTTTCAAAGTTTGCCGGAAAACCGGAGAGATATCGCTGAAACAAAATCTCGAGGGTCACAACCGAGAATACCAGCTGACCATAGCTGCGTACGACGGAGGTAAATGCTCTTGCCATACGGATTCCGGAAAGCCGAAAACTGAAAGCGAGCCCTTATTGGGCCCTTAAATTAATTTTGCGTTCTTACCTTTAAGGGATAAGTGCATGCTCGGTCGAAGTACCAGTGCACATAAAAGTCATCGACCGATCCATGCCAGTATTTGACAAGCAATTTTATACCGACAGCGTTCTCGAAAACATCGAGATCCACTCCCCTCTTGCTCTTTCCATCCAAGCGGAATCACCTTTGAACAGAAAACTTATTTATAGCATTACTAGAGGGAACGACTTTGAGGAATTCGCCCTCGACTTTAATACAGGTACCTGACAAAACTTTTTCGCTTTTGTAAAACACATGATTATTGACTATTAGAGATAGTTAGTTAAGAATAATACATTAGGCTATAATGTACAAGTATTTAGACAAATAAACTTGCTGTTTAATTTTTATTGATCGATTGAGCGCAAAATTTGGCTTGCAATTGTGATTTTATTCCTTCTGATTCCACGCATTATAGAAATTAAATGACGTACTTTGTGCGAGCGCTCTCTCGATATAAATTATTTCACAAGCTTAAAAAAGATCCGGAAATTAAATTTGACTTTTTTTATCTCCCTGTTTCGCAGCCCTCGACAGTAGCAATGGTCCTTGTGAGTATAAACAAGAAAACAAATATATCGGTCTACTGTGTTGCTGCATACCATGCTATAGCATTGCTAAATTTTTTCACGTGCGCATGATTGTCTTTCCAGTTTTTCAGTTTTGAAATTTAACTTAATTTAATTGTTCGCGCTTTTAATGTAAATAAACCTACTTTACATTTATATTAAAAGTATTCGTAAAAAGCTTCGGTTACGAAGAAATTCGCGTTTAATTCTGTTCCATCGAGAACAAAGACATTAAAAACTCGTAAAACAATTTACACGCAAAGATGTTCTTTTTCCTTTATTTTGCATGAATGGAATTTTACGTTTGAGTTTAAACTTGTATTGTAAATAGCAAAGTTTGTTTCGCAAACTTATTTACACACCAGTTATGCTGCATTGCCTGCTTTACTTGCACGATTAAAGAATTGCACACGATATAGGAGTTTCAAAACTTTATTAGTCAATCACGTTCATCATTTAATCAGATTAGAACCAGAAAACGTTTAAAATCATTTTTGCTTGCGATTTAAAAAGTATGATATTCTTCTGTTCGGTTATTCACTTAGAGCGAATAAAGCAATAAAATATTAAATTATTTTACTGAATTATGAATTTAAATAAGATATACAAGTTATTAAATTGTTTTTTTTAAATTGCATTTAATTGTATTGTCCCAACTATTTATGGTAGTACTACTTGTTTACGTTTCATAAATTTTTACATATTTTAGAATTCTTCGACGACCGTTTAATTGAAAAATGCCTTCACTTGTTAACCAAAAAATGATTTTTTAGTTTTCTTCATATTACAAGATATAGATTCATTATCTTTATGCTGCAATTAACTCACAGCTCATGTTTGTAATGATTTTTTCGTGTTCAGCTTTGTTTTTACTGTTTTTTTCTTTCTTCATTATTTTTGGGTAACAATTTTTATTTTGCACAGCTGTACTTGCATAAGTGTTGTTTTAATCTGTTTAAAACTGTTTCTATCCGTTGCTTTCTGTGTTTTTTCAAAGCAATAGAAAATTTCTAAAAGAAAAAATATATATCTCTATTGCTCGTGTATCAAACTTCTGCACAGAAAGTTCTATTGATTTGTATTCAACGTTTAATTGAAAGAAAAAATTATTATGAAAGACAACTTTGTTACTATTTTTTAAACTTGATACAATTTTCTGCGTGGAAGGCAGAGTTATTGTAGATGCTTAGTTATTGACAGTATGTATTTAGGAGTCGTAAAGATTTTTGGGGAAAATTATTGTTAAAATCAACATTAAGGCAGTCTTTATACGAATTACATATTTTTAAATTTAACGATCGTTTTTTGAAAATTACGACGGTACGATATTTCTTTTGCCTATTAAAAACGTGCTTTCTTCAACATTAAATATGAAATAAATTTCTGTGGCGGAATTAAAAATAGATCGTAAGATCAACGTGGAAATTATTTTGAAAAGAATCTCGATGAAAATAAATTTTTGAACGAAGATGTTAACGACTAATTAAAACATAAAATCCATAGGTGGGTAATTAATCAATTCATCGGGTAATATCTCCTGGAGATTTTTAATTAATACCTCACGGGTTTGATAATCATCTTGTATGTCGACAACAGGCGTAATTTACGTGGTCGATGAGCTGGACTACGAACAAAAAAAGCAGTACGAGCTGACGGTGCGTGCAACCGACAGCGTCTCAGGCGTGTACGCGGAGGTGCTCGTCTCGATTCTCGTCCTCGACGTAAACGACTGTCTGCCCGAATTCAGCCAGGACGCGTACAACATCTCTGTGTCGGAGGCTGCGATATTCGGAACCGAGCTTCTGCGACTCGTCGCCCGCGACAACGACACCGGGGTCAACCAGGAGGTGCGCTACGCGATCGAAAGACCACCCGTCGAGGAGTTGGGAGACAACAGTCTCGATCTCTTCCACGTCGAACCGGAGGAGGGCATCGTCTACCTGAAGCGCTCGCTCGATCACGAGACCGCGGAGTCGCACCACTTCACAGTCGTCGCAATGGATCGCGGCGTGCCGAGTCTCTCGAGCACCGCCCACGTCTGGTTGAGCGTCACCGACATGAACGACAATCCCCCGCGGTTCGAGCAGCCCTCCTACAGTTGCTTCCTCTCCGAGGAGGCCGAGCGCGGTCAGTTCGTGACCGTCCTCACAGCCTCGGACCCGGACGCCCTCGACGTCAAACTCAGCTACACGATCGTCGGCGGCAACGATCAGCAGACCTATAGCATCGACCAGGCGACCGGCGTCGTCACCCTTCTAAACATGCAGAACTTTGCCGAGCAGAAGATGAGTGTGCTGAACGTGTCGGTGAGCGATGGCGTCTACACGAGCTTCGCCAGACTCAAAATCGAAATCCTTCCGGCGAACAAACACTCGCCCAAGTTCCCCAATCCCGTCGTGGAGGCTTCGGTGCCGGAAAACCAGCTGCCCGGTAGATTGGTCGCGCGCGTCCTCGCCACCGACAAGGACTTTGGCGAGTACGGCACTATCCACTACTCGATCTCCTCGGACTACCTCAGGGAACTCTTCGATATCGACCACGAGAGTGGCGAAATCGTCACCAAAAAAATCTTCGATAGAGAAGAGAAGAAGCTGTACGAGATCCCTGTGATGGCGAGCGACGGGGGCGGCAAGTCTGGCTTCGTCATTGTGCGCGTGAAAATCACCGACGAAAACGACAACGCACCCGTGTTCCTGCTTAAGGAGTACAAGGCCTGTATATATGGCAATTTGACAGTGAACTCGATCTTTTTGAAGATGAAGGCTCAGGACGCCGACGAGGCTGACGTGGCACGAATCGAGTATTCCATCTTCGAGCCTCAGAATGCCAAAACCAAAAGTATCTTCGGCATCAATCCGGACACTGGAGCGCTTTTCCTTAAGGAAAATGCGAAACCTTGGGGTTAGTGTTGCTAATTTCTTTCAAACTGCTCGCTTCTTGTATTTTCATGTTTATGAAAGAAAACTCGATGTAAATTGACACCTTGACAGACAAATCTCTCTTTACAATTGTTTTCTTTCCTAAACCTCTGCTAAACCGAAGCGTGTTTCGGTTATACTAACTCGACGATTACCTTTTCAGAAAACCAATTGTTTCAATTGTTTTAATCCGAGCTCAAGATAAGGGCGTGAAAGGGCATCACGTAGATGTGCCCTTGGATGTGTACGTGATGGGTGCAGAGGACGTGCCGCCGCTCTTCGAGCGAAAAGACGACAAATTTTTCGTGTCCGAGGCATCCTCGATTGGAACGCCGATCACTCGTTTGAAAACAGTAACCAACACCAACGGTACGGTAACTTGCCGGCTCATCTCCGGGGGGGAGAGCTTCCCCTTTGCGGTTGACGCGAAGACCTGTCGTGTCTATCTATCGGCGACCTTGGACCGAGAACTCAAGGACAACTACTTGATAGGTGTACTGGCGGAAACGGATTCCAGTCCCCCCCTTACCGCCCTGGCCGAAATAAGCCTGCAAGTTCTAGACGAAAACGATCACGCCCCGAAATTCGAGAGTAATCCGTACAGTATCGCCATCGCCGAGAATATCGAGGAAGGCACGTCGATTCTGAAGGTCATCGCTCACGACAGCGATCTCGGGAGCAACGGAGAGGTGCGCTACTCCTTTGGCTCGGACATCGGAGAATTGGCAAACGTTTTCACGATTGACGCCTACACGGGATGGATTTTCACTTTGGTCCAACTCGACAAAGAAAGACAGTCGGAATATAAATTCCAGGTAAATTATGCTTAAAAATTACAAAAATGTAATCTTCATAGTTTTCATCATTGAGGAACATTATGCCATTAAGTCTTGTTAAACTTCTTTGCCATTAATGGACTTACAGGTAGCCGCCACCGACAATGGGAACCCGCGTCATTTTTCTCGGGCCTCTGTACACGTTAAGCTAAAGGATTACAACGACCATCCATCCTCGTTCCTCGCAGCTGATAAGGGTTACGAAGCGACTGTGAAAGAAGACGCTCTACCGGGAACCGTTGTTGTGGAATTGACGACAGTCGATAAGGATGCTGATCTTAACACGCCGCTCGACTTCTACATAACCTCTGGCGATCCGCGCTCTCAGTTCTCGATCCGGTCGACCGGTCAGGTTTACGTGGCCAAGGCTCTTGATCGAGAAACAACCGATCGTTACCAGCTAACGGTCGTAGGCACCGACGGCAAGTTCGTCTTCGAAACCCGAGTCCGGGTGCAGGTCAGCATCGAAAATAGTCATATTTTTAATAGCGAAGTTGGGGCTCGAATAAAATCTCGATAGTTTTATTAGATCGCCAAGCACTTATTATGCAATGTTTCGTTCGCTTTATAATGCAGTACTTTTTTACGACTCTTCACCAGGTACTCGATGTCAATGATAATCCGCCTTACTGCCTGCGATACCGCTACAGGGAGATACTCTCGGAAGGCTCGCATCCGGGCAGCTACGTCTTAACGGTTCTTGCGACGGATTACGACGACGAGCCGAACGCAAAGCTGCGCTTTTATTTGACCGGTGAAAAGAACGAGAAGTTCTCGCTGGACAAGGAGACTGGCGTTCTCAAGACCGTCGGTCAACTTGATCGTGAGAGTCAGGCCAAGTACCTGCTAACGGCTCACGTGCAGGACCGAGATAAACCTTCATGGGAATGCTCCTCCCAGCTTGACATCGTCATCTCCGATCTGAACGACAACGCACCACGTTTCAACATGCAGTCCTACAGCGCGATGCTGCCCGAGGACGTGGACGTGGGCACCCTTGTGACAAAGGTCCACGCGACGGATGACGACATTGGCATCAATCGGAAAATCAGATACGAGTTCCTTGACTCGGCGAACGACCATTTCATCATTGCTCCCGACAGCGGCATAGTAACCCTTGCCAAGTCCCTCGATCGCGAAACCAAGGCCGTGTACAACTTGAGCATTCAAGCGATGGACCAGGGAATACCGCAGCTCCGCAGTCAGACCTTCCTCATTGTCAATGTGCAAGATATCAACGATAATCCACCTGAATTCACGTCCAAGTTCTATTTTGCGCGGGTGCCCGAGATCGACGCCGTCGGCACCGAAGTCGCCCGAGTTCTCGCGACTTCCAAAGATACGGGCGTCAACGCGGATGTGTACTACTCCGTCGTCGGTGGTAATGAACACAAGAAGTTCCAGATCGACACGAAGACGGGCGTTATTTCCATCGCCGAACAGTTGGATTACGAAAGGGCCAAGGACTACTTCTTGACAATCCAAGCCATAGACGGTGGAGTTCCGCCTCTCACGAATCACGCGACGGTCAATATAACGGTCTTGGACAGCAACGACAATCCGCCGGTGTTCGGACAAACGTCGTATCGAGCTTCGGTGTGGGAGAACGCGAAGAGAGGCGAAAAGGTTTTGCAGGTGAGTTCGCAATAATTTATTAATGAATCATTCGAAAGATGCATGGAAGAAAAGCAGTGGTATTGAGCAAAGTAATTGTTAATGCTTCAATATTTCGATCCTTTAAGTCCAATGAAAAGCACAAAGATGTAACGATTATTGGCTTCCAGTGGTAATAGTGACACGGACTTAATGGTTACAGGTATTCGCGAATGACTTGGACAGCAACGAGAATGGGCAGGTAAAGTACTCGATCGATCGGGGCGATCGGCACAAGCAATTCACCATAAATCCGGAAAGTGGGGAAATATCGGTGATCGGTCCACTCGATCGCGAGCAGATCGCCAGCTACGCCCTCGAGGTGCACGCCTGTGACGGAGGCGTGCCCACCATGTCCAACTACGCGATCGTGAACGTGGAAGTCCTCGACGCGAACGACAATCCGCCGCTGTTCTCGCAAAGCAATTACACCACCGTCGTGCAGGAGGACAAGCCGCTCGGATACGCGGTCCTGAAGCTGATCGTGAGCGACGCCGATGCTGAGCCGAACGCCGCCCCGTACACTTTCGACTTTCGCTCCGGTAACGAGGGAGACGCGTTCCGCCTGGAGCAGGACGGCACCTTGCGCACCGCCACCAAGTTCAGCAACCGCGTTAAAGACAAGTACCTGTTGCACGTGCGGGTCTTCGACAACGGCAGCCCGCCCCTCTTCTCGGACGCCTGGATACTCGTAAAAATAATCGAGGAGTCGCAGTACCCGCCCGTCATCACCCTCCTCGAGATCAACATCAACTCGTACTTGGACGAGTACCCGGGAGGTATCATCGGCAAAGTCCACGCCTCGGACAAGGACCAGTACGACACTCTCCACTACAGCCTAGTGCCGACCTCTCCGATGCGTCCAAACACCGATCTCTTTCAAATCGACAAGGTGGACGGGACGCTGGTCGCCCTGCCGAGACTCGATATTGGCGAGTACCGCGTAAACGTCAGCGTGACCGACGGCAAGTTCAATTCCTTTTCGATAGTTAAAGTGACGGTCGAGCTCGTGAGCGACGACATGCTCGAGAACTCGGTGATCGTCAGATTCCGGGAGGTCAGCCCCGAAGACTTTGTACTGAAGCACCGCAAAGGTTTCGTTCGCACGGTGCGCAACGCCATGAACTGTCGGCTCAAGGACGTCGTCATCCTGAGCGTCCAGTCTTCTACGGACGCGGAGATCAACATTATTAAATCCCGGCCCATCAGGCAAGCCGTCGTCCATAACGACCTGGACGTCCTCTTCGCCGTGAAGAAGTCGAACCCGACCGATTTATATACCTCTGAGAGCATTCGCGAGGCTCTCAATCAGCACGTCGAGGAGCTCGAGGCCTCGACGAAATTAGTCGTGGAAGAGATCGTGCGCTTCAAGTGCAGCAAAGGATACTGCGTATACGGGGATTGTCACGATAAGATTGTTCTCGACGCCCAGCAAATCAGTCCCATAGCCACGGACGTCGTGAGCTTCGTCTCGCCGAGGCACCGGCATCGGACGGAGTGCACCTGCAAGGAGGGTTACGCCGGCACTCACTGCGAAGTCGTCGTCAACGAGTGCGCCCGTGGTCCGTGTCCTCTGTTCAAGGTAAGTTTAACGAATTTATTGATCTAAACTAATCTTCCAACCTAATGGAGGCGTGTTACATTGCCGCCTCGTCTATCGTGAAAAATCGCCAAAATTAAATGTAAAAAATGCATTACCATTTCCCGAGACGACAATCGAAGCGAGACGCGGCGATACAAGGGTAAAAATCTTTTCAGGTTTGCGTGCCTGACTCGTCGATTCAAGGCTTCTCTTGCCAGTGCCCCGAAGGATTCGCCGGCCAGACCTGCGACATCGACATCTCCAAGTGCCACGACGAGTCCTGCTACATCCCCCGAAACCCAATATCCTTCAGCGGCAAGAGTTACGCCCGCTACAAGATCGACAAAGTCCTCGTGCGACAAACGATCGAGAACCAGTTGAGCCTTTCGCTCAGAGTCCGCAGTGTGCAGCCGACCGGCTGTCTCATGTACGCCTCGGGGAAGATCGATTACAACGTGCTGGAGATCGTGAACGGCGCGGCGCAGTATCGATTCGACCTCGGCAGCGGCGAGGGCCTCGTACGCGTCAACAGCTTCTACGTGAGCGACGGCCAATGGCACGAGATACAGCTAGAACGCGAGGGCAACAGCGCGACCCTCACCGTGGACGGAAAACATCTGGCGCACGGCTCGGCTCCGGGGGCCAATGACATTCTCAACCTCCAGTCGGACGAATTGTATCTCGGCGCCGAGGTCAGAAAGCATCCGTCGATCCTGGGTTTCGAGGACGTGCAGCGGGGCTTCGTCGGATGCATGGACGATGTGCGTATTGCCAAGCTCTCGGTGCCTCTGCACATGAGCGGCTCCAGCAACAGCGTCGTCGTGCTCAAGCGGTTCGCGAACGTCGAGTTCAGCTGCGAGGCGAGCGCCGTTTTGGCGCCCCCAGGAGTCTGCGGCTCGCAGCCCTGCCAGAACGGCGGCACCTGCGCCGAGAGCAAGTCCGAGGATGGCGGGTACGAGTGTCGGTGCCACGGCCGATTCCGCGGCGCCAGCTGCGAAATCGACACCGATCCCTGCGCATCTTCGCCGTGCTTGTACGGGGGCAGGTGCAGGGCCTTGCTGGAGCTCGGGGACTTCGCCTGCGAGTGCGTTGGTCCCAGTCTTAGCGGGAAGCGCTGCGAGTTTGGCAGGTAGGCTCGGGTCAAGCACTTGAAAACGTCCACTTTGAACGTTAACCTTTGTAATTTTTCTCTCTCCGAGCAGTCGATCCGTTGTTATTGTTGCGAATGTGTGAAACAGCCTTGTGAACTGTTGTTGCAGATACTGCAGTCCGAACCCTTGTCTGCACGGCGGCATCTGCGAGGAGGGCAACAACGGGCCGATCTGCAAGTGCCACGGGTTCGCCGGGGAGCGCTGCGAGCTGGACATAAACGAATGCGAGAGGAATCCGTGCTCGAACGGCGGCACCTGCCTAAACGAGTTGGGCTCGTACCGGTGCATCTGCCCACCCTCGATGACGGGCATAAACTGCGGGAGCCCGGCGGGTTACACCACGGGTCTCATATCTCACCACCTGAACATCACCTGGGAGCAGCTCATGTGGATAGGAGTCGCTATTCTGGCGAACATTTTCCTAGTCGTACTGTTCGTGACCTTCCGCAAGATCCGTAGCAAGCGGACGCGGACGCGCGCCAACAACATCAACAACGAGACGCGGAAGCAGATCGTCCTGAACTCGGCGAGGCCCAACGATCACGAGTTCAAGCGCAGCTCCAAACTCAGCAATCTCGAAGTAGTACAAGTAAGAGAAGGGCGCACTCGTAAAAGCTACATTCGTCAACCGCCCCTCCCCCCGCACAGCAACCCTTCCCGCGCTTCTCCCGCCTCGCCGCTTCGTTTGCGTTACACACTCGTTTACGTTTATTTTGTTGCAGAGAGAATGTCCTCCCCAATGTCCTCCCCGTCCCGCCTCTTACACCCCGTCGTCGAACAACGAGCAGGTGCTGCTCGGCTGCAACAGCGCGGCCGTCGCCCTCAACAATCTCGATACGCTGCGCAGCTACGGGAGCGCCGGCGACGAGCTCGAGAACTTCCCCCCGGATTACCTGCGTAACCTCAACCGTAGCACGGCCCTGACCACGGGCTGCCAGCTGCCGAGCGTCAACGCGAGCAACACCCTTGCGGGCGCGGACCTCGGAGCCCTCGACAAGCCCAGCTGGCAGGAGCAGATGCAGCTCGCTTCCTTTATTAGCGACGCCACCAAAATAAAGAACGGTGAGTTCCGTCCACCTCCCCCCAACCCCTTTCCCTTTTGCCTCTCTCGCCTGCTTTGTTTTTTACTTTCTGGTCCGGCGACTTTATTCGCATAAAACGGCCCATAATCGCATCCTCGTTTCAAGCTGAATGTCGATATTGAATTTCTGTTCGATTGGCTGCATTTATTAATTGGAACATCTTTATTTTGATATTATTTTACGCATATGTCGACAAATACCTCGTTTGAAATACACATAGCTATGAGTTGTAAAACGTTTCGTAAACTTCAATGGAAATAATTTTCGAAAAATATTTTTCGCGGCAACTTTTTCAAGATTTATTCGCGCAAGATGCACTGCCGGATAAAGATATATTCTAATAAAAACGCCAACTCCGCTCAAAGCATTTAACCTCCGAGTGAAATATTAATGTGTTAAAAAGATAATTTCCTAGTGGGGCAATGTTAATATTTAACCAATGTGAATAATTTGTTGAAGTCGAAAACGAAAATTAACAAAAAACCCGTTGAATATACGTTTCGTCGACTCACTCGTTATTGTGAAAAATAAAAGATTCGAGAGACGAATTACCCGAGCCAATTGTGCGATTTCACATAAACGATTCGCGCCGCTATACTCGAACAAACAAATACTGTTTGCTACAAATACTTGATTTATCCGTGCTAATGACTTAACCCGTAAACAACAGACCTGAAACGAGCGAGCCCAGTGGTATCAGAGCCGACCACTGGAGGACTTTTACTAAACTCGATAAGGCGAGTAACGACGCACGGAGGCGGCACCTCCATAGCCTCCCTCTCGTCCATCGAAGACGATCCTCGCATTGTCGGCGGTAAGTTCTTTGATTTGCCATGTTTACCGAGTCAGCTTTCCATTTCCACACGATACAGCGATCAATTCTTTAATACAGTCGACTTGGATTAAAATACTGAATACCAACGATCGATAAATGATTTTTTTTTTTTTTTTTTTATTTATTTTTTATTAAAAGACGATCGATCGATCCATCAAAATGTCGTTAAAGCGAAGAGTCGACGTAGTCTTTGACAAGAGCGTTCCTGGACAAAGAATGCGCTGTCCCCCGCGTCACTGTATTTCAATACATTCGTTGTCTGCAACGTTTTCAGGTTACCATTGGGACTGTTCAGACTGGGTCCGACCGAGTCAAAACCCCTTGCCGAACATCACCGAAGTCCCGGGAAGCGAGGTACCCGATTCCTCTAGCTTCCACAGCAACGAGAGTAACGAGTCGAACACTCATCCAGTGCCTGCGCGTAAGCATAATTAACACACACACACACGCGCGCACATTCGACAAGTAGACTTATGCGAAGAAAGCCCAGAAATAATATTAGACATTTCTGATGGAATTAAATGTTTTGTTAAAGTGCACGGCGCATTGGAAGCGACGCGAGATATCGAGACCTTGAGCGAGGATCAGGAGTCCGAGTACGTCGGCGACTCGGAGTGCGGCACCGACCTGTCCGAGCACTACCACTCGCAGAAGCACGGCTTCTCCGAGGGCCAAAGGCTGAACGCCCTGGACAGCGGGGGCGAGGCCGAGTACAAGTACAAGAGCTCCGAGAGCTACCTCAGGCATCCGAACTCGTACCTGCCCCACTACAACATCCACACGGACACGGACAACGAGGTGATGTCGACGTTACCGCTGAACGGCGGCTGCCTGGGCACTCTAGTCTCCGACGAAGAGGAGGACGAGGAGGAGCCGGAGGAGGAGGAGGAGGAGGAGGAGGATCAGGATCAAGACAACGCAGTGCCTTACGGTTTCCCGAGCGCGCGGCGCAACCGTTGCCCCCGCAAGAGAGTCGAGGACGGGTTCGAAGAGCGGAACTCGCTGCTGGGAGGGGCCAACAGCAACAGCGACCTCTCGACCAACCTGTGCGAGATCGACGACTCGGAGTTCGAGATCGCCCAGCAGAAGAGCAACGGGAGGACTTGGCTCGCGAGCGGCGGGGTAACGCAGACGTCCGTCTGACCGGCCACACGGACGACTCACCTAGTGCGCGCGCACACACACACACTGTCTTTAGGCGTGGCAGCTTTGCATTGTAAATAGTAGGGAAAAGTTATCGCTGCACTGGGTCAATCGTAAATTGTACGTCGTAAATTGGAACCCTGAAAAAGTGTACAGGATGTATATTAAGGACCTAACTGTACTCAACTACTTATATTAAGGACCACGACTCTCCGACTTCGTCTTTCCTTCGGATTTCTTTAATTTTTTGTTTTTGGGTACTTAAGAGGAAGCACGAGCACGTCGCTAAGCCTTCGAAAAACGCACCAAAAGTTGGTGCAACGCTAAAAATTTTGCCGTTGAATCGATCCTCCCACGATTCGCATCATCATCATCAGTACGATTCAATTGCAAAAGCAAGCCAATGACTATTGTTTAGAATTTGCAGTACAATTATTAACAAACAAAAAAGTTTCATTTTTATTTTTATTAAATTACCGCAATTTCATTATTGTGTGACTGATTGTGTATATTGTTCGTAATTATTATTTATGCAATTCTAAAGCCGTGCAACAAAAATAACGTTCAAGACTTACCACTAGTAAAAGTTTCACTTTTGTAAAGCCCAGTTTTTCTAGATTCTCGAATGATCGTCAAATCTAGAAAGGGATACTTGCACTAATGAATTTAAGGAGTGTGGCGTTGAAGACGTGTAGAATCATGTAGGCGGATCAAGCAAATTTTGTTTAATTTGCGAGTGTAAGTAAAATGCAGGCATTAGTTTCCTAGAATAATATAATAGTAGAAGAGAAATATAAATTATTTTTACTGTGATGATAATAATGTTTATACGTCAATGATTAAATATCTGCAATTATTATTGTACAGTAATGACGATATATAGTGATTAATCAATCGAATAATTAGTCGGATTTTATCTGTGAATTCGAGTATGATTCAAGAGTTATCAAGTGCGATTTGACAAAGTCGATCATTCGATAATTTCTAAACTTAGCTGATAAAATTATTTATTATTTTACTTTTGTTTTGTTTTTAATGATACGCCTACTATCTTCAAGTACCTACTGCCTTATTCAAAACATTTAAATATTATTGTGGTGCTGCATAAAGTGCCACAATATGTGGAAATGGTATTAGAAACGGTACTGCACAAGTTTTTTCTAAGAAATAAGATTTTTACAATTATCTCTAATTTACCTCTTTAAAAAGACTGGCTACTTGGTAACTTTTACAAATTCCTACTAACGCACTTGATAGCAATTTTATTATTTCTGCTCTCGGAACATTTACTTTTTAAAATACTAATTTTTATTATGCATCGACAACAGAAGTGTGAGAACATTTTTCGTGCTCACACACGTACACACACCTTATAACTTTATATTTTCGCCGCATGTATGCCATAGCAATAATTTTAAGGAATACTTTTCTTTCTAATAACTGAAATGTAATCAATCATTCCGCCTTAGAAGTATTGAAATCCACATATTGATGTCCAGATTGCGTTCTTTTGATTTCGAAATCAATAAATATCGTCAAAGGCAGCTAATTTGAACTACATGTAACATATTTAAAAAATACATTATTATTATTATTATTATATTATTATTATTATTATATTATTATTAAATATATATATATTGAATGAATGAGTATGATTCACTAGTACGTAAATTAAATCTAGACTAAAGTGAATTGAGCGTTTTTTATGTTCCTGCGTTTTTTATTGTAATATTATACTTAAATGAACGATGCTCGTTTCTGACGTCATTAATGCTTAGATCAAAAGGCGCAAAACAGGGTGAATTATGTAATATTTGCGTTGTTCGATAAGTAAAATGAAAAATGTATATGAACGTGTAAGAAAGAATGGAAGCATATGTAATATAATAGGAAAGAACAAAAAATATGAAGAGAACTTAAATGAAGCTGTTCATTTATAAATTTCCTCTTTAAACTAAAAGTCAAAACAAATTTATACAAGAATACTGATTCGGATCATTAAATAGAAAAAATTTACTAATGGAAAACCAAATAGATTTTCTTGGTGTCTTAGATTTTATTTTACACTTTGAAAAGCACATGCAAAAGTTCAATAATTCATTTGAAAAGAGCAAGTGAAAGACTAAAAAAAAATAAATTATTCAAATTAATGATGAATTTGAAAATTATTGATCAAACTACCATTACGAAGACGATTAAATAGAATATATTACAAAAAACTTTCAAAGAAAATAGAAAATGCTTTTTACATCTTATTTTATTTGTAAAACGATGATGTGTGGTATCCGAGAAAATTCACAATTTCCTATGCACTTATTAAAAAAAACTTCAATACATATAGATTATTTTATCTATCACAATCCAAAATTACCTAATGAATCCACTTGAAATTTCCTTGCAAAATCTACATTAAGCTTGATGATTGTGCAAATAAAAAATATTTTTTAAATCAGTTAGTATTCTATATTTCTCTTGATATTATTCATAAAATTATTAATTTACCAATTAAATAATATTTAAAATAAAAAATTAATATTAATATATATGTATAATGATTTTTTACATTGTATTTACATAAAAACGGTTTATTTTCTTTTTATAAAATCAAAGTTTTGTATTTAAATAAACAGTAAATCATTTTTGTAATGTACAAAAGTGAGATTACATAACTATTTTAAAGTTAGTAATTACATCATCTAAGTGAATAATAATTCTCAATTTGTTATATGTGAAATATATTTATTTAAACTTCAATTTGGTTACACCATCGTTTATAAAAGTAAACTTAAGTATTTTGATTTAAAAATTCATAAAAACATTTTAAATAGATATTTTAAAAGCATGTTTAAACTGCATCTAAAATTACATATATTTAATTTGAAGAAGTCATTTTGGAATATATTAAAATAAATTGTGTAAATTAAAATGATTTTAGTCATTCTTTTAACTTGTTTAAAGCTTATACTTTCGTACCAATAATCAGTTTATTTGACAAACAAAAAAATCTTAATTTAGCGATTCGTATAAAATACAAAATGTATGAAAAATTATAATTTGTTTATTCAATTAATCAAAAAAAATAAAATATTTAATTTCCAAATAAGTAGTATTGAGAATGATACATTTTTACTTTACGAAAATCAATAGTTTGCGTACAATACAAGACTTAATTATTGATTATTATACACGAAAATAATTCTTCAGTAAACAATTTGAAAAATGAATTTTGCAAATATTCTGCAAACGTGTTTTGTTATAA
Organism: Platyscapa corneri; assembly: GCA_018907185.1. Classification (NCBI taxonomy): domain Eukaryota; kingdom Metazoa; phylum Arthropoda; class Insecta; order Hymenoptera; family Agaonidae; genus Platyscapa; species Platyscapa corneri. The sequence continues at coordinate 1,834,937 of JACCHW010000025.1, read as the reverse complement.
ATAAATTTAATAACTGTGCAAAGCTTAAAAATTCATCAATAATCGAAGTTATAAGAGAAATTTTTAATAAATCTACAGCAAAGTTGCAACATATCGTAAAAAAAAAATTATTTCCACTTAATAGCTTAAATTGTTATAAATTTAAGACTATATTAAATTAATTTGTACAAAATTAAGTTGTAATAAAACAAAATAATATTTGCTTATAATTTAATATATTTATTTTACATTTCCAACATTTATTGCTATTTCGTATAAAAAACGAGATTAATCATTAGATTAAAATATGTACAAGGAATAACATTATGTAAGTCATTTGATTTTTCAAGTTTATGTTAACTTTTCTTCCAAAATTAAAGTTAATAGTTGATTCATAGATACTAGTAAATTACTAGCATCATCTATCAAACCAGCAGTAACCATTGCATTCATAAATAGCTGAAAAATATAAGTGATTGTGGCATTTAAATTAAATTTATTAAAGATATTTATTTATATAACTATATTAATTACCTGTTCTGTTAGAAGCTTAGCAACTTGAGTATTAGAAGTTTTTAACTTTGTAAGATGTCTTATCAACGGGTGTTTTGGATTTATTTCTAAACGCGGTTGAAGAAGTGTGTATCTCATTTTGTCATCAAATTGATTGTTTTGAGTCCGAATGAAATGTCTAGCTGTTGCCATATCTTGAACTGTTATAACACAAGGATGAAATTCGAGGCGATCTGTTATTTTAACATCAAATGCTCTATTTTTTAAAATTTTTTTCATGTAAGTAATAACATCTTTTACTTCTTCACTTAATAAGGCTGTAAAAAAAATTTTTTTTGCATTATTTTACTTTTAAAGTTAGATTATATTAGTATTAATACCTGTTTCTAAAGTTTTTTTATTAGCTGAATTGTCAGTCATTTCTTTCTCAACAGATATAATATCAAACGCTTTAAATCTTTTCAAATACATGAAAACAAGCTCATCATATGGTTCATAACAAAATAATACTTCTGTATTAGATTTTTTGAATGTCTCAAAATATGGTGATTGTTCAGCCAAGATTCGACTAAAATTTCGAAAAAATATAAGAATGTTTTGTATATTATGGGAATTTCAAGGAGAATTATAATACATACCTGGGAGCTGATAAGTAGTAAATGTATTTTTGATCTTTTACAAATCTTTCACAATATTCTGTGAGACTGATTAATTCTCCAGGAGCTTTAACAGATGATTCAAATAGTAAAAGTTTACTTATTTCTTCCTTAAATTATTAAATAAAACATGACGTTAGTGAGATTAAAAAAAAATGAATATTATAAATCTATCTAAAAATACCTTTCCAGTTTCATCAGAGGTGGTTATAATTCCTTCCTTAAAGGAAGGTTTATAACATTCATAAAATTTAGTATATTCCTCAGGCTGTTTTTTGGCTTGATCTTGTAAAAATCGAATAATGCGAGTAGTTATAACGTTTCTTAATTTTCTGAATGGAAATTGAATTTAATATTAGTTTTATGAAAATAAATAAATACGTTTCATAAAATTAATTAAATTTCATATTTACGCAATTAATGCATTATTTTGTAACAACTCTCTGCTCAAGTTCAATGGAATATCTTCAGAATCAACAACACCTTTTATAAATCTAAGAAATCTGGGCAAAATACTTTCAGCTTTATTTTGGATCAAAACTTTTCGACTGTAAAGTGATACACCAACAGAAGTATCTCTAGACATTTCAAAGATGCCTGGCTTTCCTTCCGGAAAATATAGCAAAGCTCTTATGCTTAAAGGAGCATCAGTTGAATAATGAAGTGTAAATACTGGTTCGTCGTAACCATTTGCAATAAAACGATAAAAGTCGAGGTGTTGTTCACGTTTTACATCTTTTGGGTCCATCATCCATAATGCCTTTAAAATAGATTATTCTTTATTAGTTTTTTATAATCAAGATAAAATATTTTTAATTTATCTATAATCGAGATAAAAAAAATAATTAACAACCTCGATAACATTTGCTCGTTTTCCATTAACAAAAATAGGGCTACCAACAAAATTACTATATTTTTGAATGATAGCTGGAAAAGAATAAAATAATTTAAATATTAATAAAATATAGACTTTGAATATATATTTTAAAAGTCGAAAATTATTTTACCATTTACAATACTGTCGTCACTAAATTCTCGACTATCGGTACGTAAATGCAATATAATTTTAGTGCCTGGCTGAACACCTTCTGCACTTGCAATTTCATATGATCCAGACCTGTAATTTACAATTTTTTGTTAAGATTATTTATTCTATTCTTATTATAAAATTATTATAATAATAATTTAAAAACTAACCCATCAGAAACCCAGTAAAGACCTTCTGAATCGTTTTTATATGATTTTGTGAAAACTTCTACTTTATCAGCAACCATAAAAGCACTGTAAAATCCAACTCCAAATTGTCCAATAATTTTAGACGCTTCGGGTGAATTGTTTTGGTTTTGTAATTGCTCTAAGAATGCCTTTAAAAGTTATAAAGTTAGTCAAAAAAATTCTTATTTAAAAATTGAGAAATTTAAAAATCATACTTTTGAACCAGAGCGAGCTATTGTTCCTAAATTTGATATTAATTCTTCTCTTTGTTAAACCAATTCCAGTATCTTGAATAACTAATAAACGCTTTTGTTTATCTGTAGCGATATGAATTTCTAAATTTCTATCTCCACCTTCATCAGCAGATAAATTTTCTGACAGTTTTATATATCGTAGCTTTTCTAAAGCATCACTAGCATTAGATATTAATTCTCGTATAAAAACCTACAAAAAATAATAATTATAATAATAAAAATTAAATTATTGTTAAGAATGCAAATTAAAAATTGAATAAATACCTCTTTATCGGAATACAGAGATTTGGCAACAATATTTAAAAGCATTCGAGTTTCTGATTGAAATTCGTGTTGCACAGATTCACCTGTTAAATATCAAATAAAATTTTTTTTTATTATTCAAATAAAACATGTATGGAAAAATATTTAAATTAGATTATTTTTTTAATTTGTATAATATATTTCATAAAATACCTGTTGTCTTCTCAGTATTTGTTATAATATTGTGTTCTTCCTTTGTTTCTACAGCTTCTTCTGTTACAGGTTGTGATGAAAAAAGTCTTGCGTGATTGCACAATGCTAAATAATAAAATAAAAATTCTAATTTTCCATAAAATACTTCATATATTGGGTTAATTATATATATTTATCTTTATTTAAATACGAATAAAGATTTTTATATAACCTTTAAATAAATTAAAAATTGTATAAAAATTGTTACGTGCCTGATAAATTTTGTCGGCATCTTGTGATTGCGTAAACGTTATTTTCTTTGTAAATTTTCGTCTTTGCAAAAGAAAGATACCGATTTCCTAAACGTAATGCATTTTGTAATCTAAATAGAGCAGACATTTTCAAAAATACTTAAAAGCACGTTGCCACGGTTTACATACGTACAAAAATCGTATTCCCCGGTGCTCGTAATAAACTGCAACTGCATACTTTGAACGACACATATATGCGGAGAACGAAGGTTGAGCTTTTGACCACCACTAGTTTAATGGCGCTCATAGCTCTTCCATTCATCCTCCTTTGCTCTTCTTCATTTGATTTGTTCTACGTTTTAAAAAAAACATGATTTCCCTGTTTATAATAGTGTTTGAGTAGCAGAAGTTAAAATAAAAAATTTATGTACAAATCTATATTTAAAACAATTTATATTAATCAATGTAATTCTACCAATTTTTAAATGTAATACTTTTAATCTTATTGAATTAAAGTAAATCCGCGATACACGTGCTAACCGGTACCTGATTTTGCAGATTTTCAATTAACAATGGAATCTCAATACAAGTATAAACACTTTAATTTATAAAACTTATTCTTAATTAATTGTATACTACATACTTTTTCATTAATTATTTATTATTTAGAACGATACATCCGGCTAAGTATCTTCGAGATCATTTTGTAAGTGCGCTTTTTAAATACACGTGTTAATATTTAATAAATGTAAAAAAAATCAATTGATTGATTAAATGTTTTAAAGGCTTCAAACATAAGACCAGATGGAAGGGAATTCCAATCGTTTCGTCCTGTGAGTATAAATGTAAGATCTATTACACAAGCTGATGGTTCAGCTGTAGTCAAAATTGGAAGTACAACTGTCGTTTGTGGAATCAAAGCTGTTAGTATTCGAAAGCATTAGTTCTATCACTAAAATTCAATATTCAATTAAAAGTAGTATAATATAATAAGATCATTTTTCTTAAGGAATTAGCTTGTCCTAAGGCTGAAATGCCTGAAGATGGCTTTATTGTGCCAAATGTTGAATTAGCACCATTATCATCTTCAAAATTTCGACCAGGTCCTCCTAGTGAAGAAGCACAATGCATGTCAAAACTTATTGAAAGCATATTGATAAACTCAGAAGCTGTAGATTTAAAAGATCTTTGTATACACAAAGATAAACTTGTTTGGGTTTTATATTGTGATCTTATTTCTTTAGATTACGATGGTTCAATTATAGATGCATGTATAGCAGCTTTAATGGCAGCATTAAAAACTTGTTAGTTATGATAAATATACAAACTGTGTAAAAAATACTCTATTAAAAAAAAATTCTGTTCATTAAAAGTTGATTTTGGTATTTTAGTAACATTACCAACTGTGGAATTTCTTCCTGAAACTGAAGCTACAAAGGTTGATGCAGAAAAAAGAATTAAAATCCCATTCAGACAATTACCCATTAGCACAACCTTTGCTATTTTTGAGGAGTAAGTATTTCTTTAAATGATATATTAAAATAAAATAAATCAAAATTATATTAAATAAAATCATTATTTGAATTTAGTCAACTACTCATTGTTGATCCAACAGAAGATGAAGAAAAACTTTCTTTAAGTACAATAACTATAGTTTTTAATGAAAGTGATATGTGCTTTCTTCATAAATCAGGTGGTATTCCAATTTCTCAAAACTTATTGACTAAATGTATATCAAAAGCTAAAAAGCATGGAGAACAAGTAAGAAATCTTATATTAGCAGCAGTTTCAACAGTAAAAGATAGTGAAATTGTTTAATAAGTTTAATACTATGTAAATATAAATGTAAATTTTTAATGTCTCACATAAAGCTTATAAAAATAAATTACAATTAAGTAATAAATAACTTATTATAAAATACATAAATAGGTAAAAACTATTTTCGAAAATATACAAATATATTTAATACAAGCAAGTTTTTTTCATTATTTTAAGAAATTCTTCCTGAGAAATTTCTCCATCGCCGTCTCCATCTGCTTCATCTATCATTTCTTGCAATTCTTCATCTGTTAAAGTTTCTCCGAGTTCTTTAGCAACTCGTTTTAAATTCTTAAATGTAATTTTTCCCGTATGATCATCGTCAAATAAACGAAAAGCTTTTAAAACTTCATCTTTAGAATCTTTTTCTGACATTTTATTTGACATAAGATCAAGAAATTCTTCAAATGATACTTTGCCCAAACCATCTGGATCAACATTAGCTGTTAATTTTCTTATTTCTTCTCTTGTTGGTTCAATGCCAAGTGCTCGAATTGCAACTTTTAATTCTCTTGCAGGTATTTTACCAGTCCCATCTGGATCAAACAGATCAAATGCTTCTTTGATATCTGCTTTTTGTTCTTCACTAAGTTCAAATTTTGTAAAGGGTCTTTTGCGTAATGAAGACCCGGCTGTATTTTTTTTTGGCTAAAAAAAAATAATAAATTATTTATATAATTAGATATTTAAATTATAAAAGTCGTATAAATAATATAACTTGCCATTTTGTGAACAGAAAAATCTTCTAAACTTATTAAGAGAGTTTAAAACACGTTATATTACCCGTTATTATATGTTGTATTTCGTTGCTAAGTGTTAATCATATTATTTCGATGAATATTTACATGTATCTAACATACTTCGCCATATATACATGGAATATATATACATATGTATATATATATATATATAGGTTAATTTTTACGCGTAATATAAGCTCATTTAAATATTACTTTTTAAAAATTATTATACAGAGAATTAATAAAAAATGGTATCACATTCGGTTGTTACTATCTAAATATTTTCTTGTATATTTTTTCGTTTTTCAATAAAAAATTCTTAATTTCAGGTTAATAAATTTTGTTTTTTAAAAGAGTATGTGCATGCAAATAAATTTTCAATTGTATATTACGTAAATTATTTACAATTAAATTGCCGCTTTCTCTATAATTTTTGGTTAAAATTATTTTTTAATTTTTAATTACTAAAAAAAGTGAAAAAAAGAATAATTACATTTATAAATATTAAATAGTTAGAAAATACTCCTATTGTAGTTTATTAAAATATAAGAAAACTATCTTAGTTATCTTACAATAATGCGCAATTACGGTGAAAATTAATAACCACCTAATGATAAATTCATATAAGTAGTATATTTTTATATAATGTTTGTTCAATTTTTGAAGCAATTTTTAAAATAAATATCTTAAACTTTATTTAACATTAAAACTATTTATCGTTGTAATAAATGATCCAAATTATGAAACTTACATGTTAATTTAAAGTTCCTATCTTAAATCAGCATGTATGGTTACAAATAAATTCGTAAAAAATATTCTTAAAAATACAAGTATCCACTAGGGTAGATATAATTTGAGAGGGTGAACTTAGTATTTTTATATTCGATAGTATCTTTGAAAAAACTGAGGTTAAGTTAACGTTATTATGTTTGTTCACTGCCATAAACATAAATAAATAAAATACGTACCATTTTTCTCTTATAGTGTCATAACTCCCATTATACAATTCATTAATAAATGTATTTAATCTTTGTCTGATTTTTAATCAGTCTACTCCATTTTTAAAATTCGATCTCTTTGTGAGCCATAGACGTACAAAACTAGGTATACAATAAAAACGCGGCAGTCAACTCCTTAACCTTTAGGTTCCAGAGTATTTCTTTACTATATATAATAAACGGAATATGTCTGATAATTATTACTTGGAACAAAACATTTATATGATTCTGCTTATTGCCAGTGCCATCGCACAGAAGTCATTATTCGTGCGAGCGGAAAAAGTTGGTATTTAGATGAATAAAACAATAAGAAATTCAAAATATAATATATTTGAAAGAAATACAAGATTTTCCACGAGGAAGAAAAGCAATACATTAGCAGTTCATTAAGGTTGATAAATTTTTTAAATGTATTTCTTCTTCTGAGCATTTTATTTTTGTGTCTATGATTAGTTTTATAATTTTATTATAATATATAATTTTCTTATTTCACCTTAATTTTGTTATCAATAAGTTATGTACAACCTAATTTAATAACTTTTAGTTAATGATATTACAAAATGTCTTCGAAAGTTAGAATTTCAAAGTCTCAGATACCCAATATTCGTGGAACAAAACCTGCACCACGTAATGCTCAACTTTTAGTTTCTACTGGAATTCCATCATTAGATTATTTTATTGGTAAATTTTAACTAATATATTAGATTTAAATTATTTTAATTTTCGAATAATGCATGTAAATTTTTTTATCAGGAGGTGGCTTACCAGTAGGATCACTTCTTGTAATTGGTAATTTGAATTTTAAGTATAATTTATTATAATTTATATTATATTCTAATAATTATTATTATTATAAATTTATTTATTTTATTTATCAGAGGAAGATGCTTACAGTACTTACTCAAATGTTATGTATAGATATTTTGTAGCAGAAGGAATTGTTAGTACTCATTCAATATTAGTTGCTTCTCAAGATTTAAAACCGTCCCAAATTTTATCTGAATTACCAGCAGTCGAAGAAAATGAAACAGAAGTACAACACGAGTCTAATAAAAATGAAGAAATGAAAATTGCCTGGCGATATAAAAATATGAAAATAGTAGACTCATCTCCAAGTGATGACTCAGCTTTTGGACATTATTACGACCTTAGTAAAAAAATGAAACAAGAAAGTATAGACAATGCAAATGTGGAATTATGGGATGGAGAGAATATAAAATGTCAAAATAATGTTTTTGAGAACGATGCCTACATGCATCTTTTATTAACAATTGAAAAAGCCATATTTCGAGGAAAATTTTTAATCTCACAGACAAATGAAAAAAAAAATATTTTACGATTAGCAATTAATTCTCTTGGGTCAAGATTATGGTTATCTGATTCAAGCACAGACACTGAAAAAGATTTACTAAAGTTTATGTATATGCTTAAAACTTTGTTGCGACAGTCTTTTACAGTTGCTATTATTACGATTCCTGTTCTTAACTTTGACGATGATACGGTAAGATTATTTAAAAAAATTTTAGATTGTGTTTGAGTCGACACATGTAACTAAGGTTTGTATTTTCAGACTGGAGTTGTACAAAGAATAGAGCACTTATCCGACGTAGTGATTGGTTTAGAAAGTTTTGCTGGTTCGTCCAAAGAAACCAATCCAGTTTTTAAAGATTATAATGGCTTATTGAAGATAAAAAAGTTTTCCGCTTTTAACACATTAAATACGGAAGACGGACTCTTTAACGATTTAGTTTTTAAGTTGCGCAGAAAAAAATTCCTGGTGGAGGTAATTAATATATAAAAAAAAATTTTATTTTTGAATTGACAAAAGTATAAAATGAATTTTATATTACTTAGATAATGCATCTACCACCAGAGTTCGATGACACGACTCAAAGAGAACAAGACGATATTTCTAGCGCTGGTTGTGGAGGAACGTCGAGTAATTCTAAATTAGACTTTTAAATGTTTCTCTAAAAAGTGTGCTAATGTAAAAAAAAAAAAAATGCATTAACTATCGTGCGCCAAGTCACGTGGATACATTACATATATGCGTAGCCCATTTATGGGCGGTCAGAAAGAACAAGAGCAGGTTGGTTGTACTGAATTAATGCAAAGGCAGGAGATAGGCTTACTGAACACTTACAATGATGCGCATGAAATCCCCTGTAGCGCACATTTTATACGGAATGCCGGCTAAACTGATTTGGAACGCAAGCTGAACGCGTTCGAGCTCGGATAAATCGCATATCTTTCTCCTTTTAATTTTATGGCTTGACTTGGAATAAAATGTTAAAAAAAACATGCTTTATAACTGAATTTTATAATAAAATTTTAAAAAAACCCAAATGTTTGTTGACAATTTTTTACAATTAAATATGATAAACCCAAAATTGGATAAACAGCGACTGCGGATGAGAATCTTAAGTAATAAGAGCGACCGAGTAAAGTTTAGCCAAGTTTGTCGCTGTTTATCAAGTCCTTCCGGTAGGTATTATTTATTTCCCGAACAGGCGAAAGAGAATTCGAACGAATCGACAGGTGCGGGAGACAAAGAACGAGAGACAGAAAGAGAGGGAACCCTTCTACGGTTCCGGCAGGTAAATGCGAGGGGGACTGAGTAACACACTTCCTTCCGTTGACGTTTGGGCGCCCCCCGACCGGCTTAGGAGAGGCTGAATCGGTATGGGACCTCGTCGCGCATGAGGTAGCCAAGAGGAAACTCGAACGCGCGCCTCAAGCCAGTTGTTCTCCGTCACGAATTACAACACCACCGGCGTTTCTCGGCTTAGGATACTCTTGCTAATGTACGCGGGTGTAGATATCGCGTCCGCTGACAGTTGATACCTCGTGTTTTCTCTCCGCAGAAAGTCGGAGCAGATCCATTTTCAGTGGCTGCTAGAGTCGCTTTTCAGTTGGTTCGATGCGCGGCACTACGAGGGTGCGGAGTGTGATCTCGACGGTCGGCGATTACCGAGTTTCAGCGGAATGAGGGCTACATTTTCGAGAGAACAATTCCGAGACTTCGAATGACAAGATGCAGGAGAAGAAAAGATTGGGCCTGCTAAAGGCCTTCATGTGCTGCTCGAACATCATCTTTCTAGTGAGTAATTTCAAAGGTGAAAATCGAATTTCGAAATTTGAACCTAAAAATTCGAAATTGGTTGGCGAGGGGAACTCAGTTCGAACGGGAAAACGGGAAAAATTGTCGTCGCTGCGGCGAGAACAGAGAGAAAAACGTCGTTCGTTTCGCTTTCAGATGTCGGGCTTTGTGCTGATGTCATTGGGGGCACTTTTACTAGCCGACAGCGACAGGGTATTGTTGTCGCGATTGTTGGGAGCCAGTGACGTTCATCCGGAGCAACCGCTTTTTTATTACGTCGCGCTCGCAGTCGTTGGAGTTGGTTTCGTTATCGCCATTACCGGAATCATCGGATGCTGGGCTTCTTGTCTGCACAACTGCTGTATTACCACCTCTGTGAGTATTCGTTACGTCTGGTTCAACGGTCGACGGCGGTTATGGGTCACATTGTACTGAACTCGTGCCGCGGTTTGCCTTGCTTTTACGCACTGCTCCATTGATCAGCGCCGTATTCAGTATTTACATCGACTATTTTAACTACACTTATTACAGCAAACCTACTCGAATATCTTCGTTAAAAACAAAATATTTCATTTTTATAAACGAATATCAAATTTTACGAACATGCGAAATTAAAATGTACACAAATTCAAGAACAACCACCCCTTCGTATATTTCGAATGCGTTGCAAATTAAGGCTACCGTTTGCACACAAACTCACGATTAAAAACGTAGTTTATTTTATAACGAGTTTAATGGATAACTAAAATTTCCATAAAATCATATTTAATTTTTAAGCGTTGCAGGGCTTCGTAATAATTACGAACAAACAACTTTTACAGATGTTTCTACTGCATGCACTACACAATTTTCATATATTTAGATTTTGAATGCTGATAAAAGCGTAACTACACGTGTTGTTATAAGCAATTTGTGCGATCCGACTGATTATAATTTTATGATCGTACTGAATTTGGAAAACTAGTTACTTTTTAACTGTAAACGGTGCAGATTTGACATGCCATCGATTGAATTTAAAAGCAGAACCATAAATGCATAAAAAGAATAATTCGCGAATTAAAAAAACAATTGCTTTAACGTTGAACGATAGAATAATTTTGCGCAACAATTGCTGCTTTAATAAAATAATTTCAATTTGAAATTTTACGTCCTCGTCGCTTCGGGCGAGAAAAGCGTAGCAAAACCACGAGAGTGTTCACAACTCGCCGCACACAAGTCTAAACATTTATATTTAAACAGTAAAATTTCAACGCAGCCAAGAGGCACATCGAAAGAAGTTTATTTAAAAGAGGCGAGGGGCAGGAGGCCGATAAGTAAGTACGTAAGTACGTGAAAGCGCATAATGCTTATTTACAGTACGTGATCATCATCTCATTGCTGTTGATCGGGAAGTGCTCGGTATGTATGGTCGTGGTGTTCTGGCCGCACCTGCTCGGGGTCAACGTGAGGGCGCCGCGTCTGCTGAGGGCATTGCAGCGCAGCTACGCCCTTCCGGGCCGCGAGCAATTCACCGCTGCCCTCGACCTGGCGCAAACTTCCGTAAATATTCAATTATAAAATACTGCCTCATTTTTAAATGCAAATTTTTCGATTTCGAACCTGCACCTTTTTTGGTTCACGACGACTGTGCGCCACTTTGCACGTACGTTGGGCGTATTTAGCAAACTCGCGCCGCATCTGTGTGGAAAAGGCCGTGCTATTGGAAAATTTAACGGGAAGAAAATTGAGGGTAAGGCAATGTAGCATTAATACAGAGCTAGTGGAGCAGAAACATATCGGTTTATTATCAAATTGTTTTCGACGAGCCTAATTCGGATCGCGTAGATTTTCCGTTACAAGCTACATAAAGCAATAACGGATAATTATCAAGCAGTTAAATTACTTATGCTCGAGCAAACTGAATTTATCGAGCGATTGAGAAATAATGTTTGTTCGAGAAGACTAAAGAAGTAGCGACCGTCAACGGTTGTTATTACTTTTGTAAACACGCGCCCTTGAAAACTAACGTTTTTTGGGTTAAATTTTTTTTACTTTATATTCATCTGGCGTAATAATTACTTTCCTTTCTGCGTTAAATATAACAAAAAGCTTGAATCTAATATACTTCAGTAGATCAATTAAATAATCAACTATTCTAATATTATTTTGTTATTACCGAGTTTGCAAAAATACATCCAAATATCATATCGAATTAAGTGAAATCAATATCATTGCATTAGTAGATAAGAAATTTTTTTTACCGCGGACTAAATTTATGCATTAGTTATCGGACATTATTCCTTATTCTCTCGGTGTCTGTCCGCTTATCTCTTTATAAAATCTATTTCGTTTCCTGCTATTTAGCTTTTTCACAATGACTGAGTTTTGTTGGTGTTTACCTTTTGTTACGCAGAAAATTAATTATGTTTCCCTTTAAAGGAATTTTTGATTCATTTTTCTCATTTTATATGCCTTTAGCATTTTCAGCTGATAAATTATTTTTGTTTTATTCTAATTACCTGTTTAAATTATATTACATCGACCAGTTGGTATCAATTTCTTTCACACATTTCATCGACTATTTCGACTTATATTGATTTTACCTATTCTGTCAACTTTATAAAAGTTGTTGCTAGTATTATTATTATTTTACTCTTACTACGATATTGAACATATTTAATTATACTTTTGCAACATTAAGATACAATATAGGAACCCAAGAAATTCATTTAATAAATTACAAAGTTTTGTTTTATTAAAAATAAAACAGAACTTACAATTATACGTACAGAGTAAAATGTACAACTAAATCTTTTTTAATAATTTTTATTCCTCCATTGTTTACTTAATTGAAACAAATTAAATGAAAACTTTAGAAGGTACTTACAAACTCCTAATGTAAATTTCATGACTTCATTACAGAACGATTTAGTCTACCATTTAGTATTCAACCTTGTAATTTCACGAATGGTTGTCTCTAATATACTCACGTATGCAGGCATACACCCATACCCATCTCCACATATTCATTAAAATATGCACGCACACTTGTATTAGAGATATTCATGAAAATAATGCTCTAATACGTTTACAGCGTTTGCTCGATAAGCTTGTTTTTATCAGTGTTTCGTTTATCTTGAAAACAATAAAATTTTAGATTATTTGCTTAAAACAATAATTTATTTACGTAATTTGCAGAAATTAATTAAAAGTATTTTTATGAATCTGTAAAATTTGAAAACGTCCGCTGTCTCGGTATTTATCTAAGCATTGGTCGGTGGATAAAAATTTATATTCTCACGAGGAATAGTCTTACCAGGTTTGATCGCGATGATTTGCGTCGAATAATTAGACCAGAGAATTTCAAAAAAATAAAAAACCGTTCATCCGAATGCAAAGAATCATACAAAGTATAGGTATAAAGATAAAATTTATCTACGCGTTGATTTATACGATTTTAGTTCTCGTGCTGTGGAATAAATGGAAGCAGCAATTACGGAACTTCATGGTGGCGAGTACAAGAACTCGGGCGTCGCGAGCTCGTCGTGCCGCTCAGCTGCTGCTTCTTGAACAACTCCTATGACCCGGACGCCTTTCTCAATCCCGAGCCGAGAAACTTGACTCTCTGCCAAACACTTAATCCCGTCCAACACCAGCAAGCGCGACACACTCCCGTACGTAAAACACGCCAACCATTTGACACAGTGATTTACTCTAATTCTTACACCTTCATTTTGCCATTAAGGGTTGCTTGGACATGATCGAACGCTGGGTGCAAGATCAGGCACTGATTCTATTGGCGATAGGACTTGGCGTCGTTTTAATCGAGCTCTGCGCCTTGCTGAGCACATTTCTGGCCTGCTCGAAGCAAAAAAATCAGCAACACCAGAGGAAACAAGCACAGGCGTCCACGTTCACGTCGACGCAAACATTGAACCGCTTCAACGAGAGTGACCACGATTACGGTACAGTTGCTTCAATGAAATACGATAATAATTCCGTTAAGCATTGCGCGATCCAGTCCTCGTCTCAGTCAATTGCAACAGTTTAAATTATTACTGTATTCGATCAATTGCAGGAATGAACTGTGGACATTCGGAAAATCGGTTAGCGATGACGGCTGGGGGCAGTTTTGCAGGAAAATCTTGAAAATGGCTCGAGGGCAGTGAGAATTCATTAAGTCAAGATATGAAACACAGCGCGAGGAAAGAAAACACTATTAATCAGTTGCAATTGGATTCAAGGTACTGGGGAAACCCAATCGATGTACCTAATTACGATCTTGAGAAATTATACTCGAAGAAAAATGGAGGAGAGAAAGAAGAAAACGAGCGGGAAATATTGATAAAATCGTTTCATCTGCCGACGAAAAGTAAGCTAAAACGGGATTTTTTATCGGGAAAGTCGAAGAAAATTTTAAGCGTCTCGAGGCCGACTCTTCAGCAGCAAAATCGTCGCCATCGCCGACAACAGACGAATTTAGATTTTGGCGCCGATTGCAGTCTAGAAGGACATTACCATTTCATAGAAAACTCCTCTAATGTCCACTCCAGGAGCGGCACAAAAGCGAGAAAAAAGACGAAAGCACGAAAAGCTCCAGTCGAAAAGAAACAGTCCAATACTTTGAAAGCCGTTCAAAAGTCTGGACTCGTCAATACAAAAATTAGCATCTACGAGAAGAATCTCAATAACGCCAATGACAATTACAATCTGCAATTGCGCAACAGTAGAAGAAAACAGAAGAAAGCAGTGCTGGGAGTGCCTTTAATAGGGATGCACGACACGGATCCGATCGCCCCGGCCTTCTCGAGCTCTTGGAAAAACTACGGTACCAGGGACCCGCTGCAGTTGTACATCACCAACACTAAAGCTGCGCATCTGCCGAAATTTCCATCAAAGGTCAACTTGAACAAGCAGAGAGAACAACGAACGACTACCAAGAGAAAAGCGCCTTCGATACCCGACTCGGCGGCGGCTGGGCGTTCCAAGGAGGCCACCTCTAATAAGAAAGAACAAGCTCTGAACGGCTTTAAAAAATCTTCCCTCGGCAAATCCACGCTCAGCTATCCGACGAAATTTACGAAAAATCCATACTTTATCAATAAAGACGGACAGGTGAAGTATGGAAGGGATCTTCACCAACTTCGACAAGCTGCCAAAATATCATCGGCAACCATGAGACCTCATTCCGCATTCGAAAGATTACCAGGCAGTGGTGCAAAGAGACAAACGCTTTACGCCAAAGGTACGGACAGGGACGAGGCCATTAGGGTTCTGACTAATCTGTGCCTGAATCCACTCGCGCGAAATAACAGGAGGGCTTCTTTTATGATGTGGTGACCTTTCCCCTTCCACGCTCAAGCATTTCATATTCACAGTAGCAATTAATGAAATTATTCTTGCTGCCCTTGTTTAAACAAACACGCGTTTAAACGAAGTGGGTTGAAACACAAGAGATTGCGAAATACTTAATATATAATATATATAATGTATATACACGAAATAAAGAGAAAATTATGTAATTTATCCACTATAGAAAATTCTGGCTTAAAAGCAAAACTAACGTATATAAAATAAAGTTATCCCTTTTTTCTGTCGTCCGTATTTAAGGAGTGAAGTCTGCGTTCCTATTTTGTTGAATTAGTCTGTTCGACAAGACGTCAGAATCCCCATTTTCTTAAGATCCCCATTCTCGTCTTCTCGTTACAATAAAATATGCGAACATTACAAATACGTCACCATCGATTTCAAATGTTACGTAGTTCGGTTCAAATAGCTATTTATATCATTACGTTAGGATTTAATTTATTTCAGGATTTATTCATCGTTTTAGAAAATTATTCATTCGTAAATAATATATTAGAAGCTTAAAGGTTCTCATTGACAATTGGCAGCGGTAAATTGCATTACTGGAGCGGCTCCTGTTTTCTTCTATTATCGTATTCTCGTTGAATCGGCGCTAAAATCACTTTATTGTACAATTAAACATTATGTTACATACAAGCATCGACATAAAGTACTCACTAATTCATCGAAAGTTTAATACCTGTTTTTTAAATCTGTTTTTTCAATTTTTAAATCGAAAGAAATTCAGACCTCGTTAATCAGTTATGTAAACGTCCATTTCAATATAAAATCGTGGACGAGTAATTTGCGACTCGGCTAATGCGCCTATCACAGAAACATAGACCTGATTAATTTTTGATAAGTGCTCGGGTAAGCTGCAGCGAGTGTTTTTACAGTGTCCACTGGTGTGATTTATTTATAAAACTAGAATTCTAAAGGATTCTCAAAACCAAAATAATTGTGCCGAGTGAAAGAATCGGGAAAACGTGATATTGATTGAATATAAGCTGAACAGGTACGCGATAAAGTAACGGTAGAAAAATATAGTGAAGTCGAATCGCAGTAGCTACACATTACTTTTCAAAGAGGCGTTTACAGTGCGCATTATAGTGTCGAATACTTGTGAGAGCCTCACTTGTTTATCGGAGATATTTATTTGTAGTAAATTGTACCAATGTTTAGTTAAATATACTTATTGTACGATAACATAAGCAGTTTTCCAAAAATATTGTTAAATAAATTATAAACGTAACCTTCTTATGATAATGCAATCGTTTGTTCCGGTATAAAATGTTTAAATACTGATTAAAATACTTTCCATGAAATAGTTCAACTAATGCTTGGTTGTTTAAAATAATGACTTTATAAACTTCAGGTTAAATTATCGATCGAAAAACATCTTTCAATATCTATAGTTTTGGTCTTAAAACATTTCAATGATGTTTTTAATCTGTGCTACTTATTTAATGACGGACACATCCAAACTTTCTTCACTCGGAAATTATTTGCTCCTCATATCTAAATATTTTAGATTATTTTTTAATTGGGTATTTTTAATTTAGTGGTAAAGTAGATTATAATTTATATTTTATAGGCGTACATTGCACGATGGAGCGGTTTATTAAAAAAAAATTATATTAACCATTTAAATATATTTTCATAAATTTTATGTCATCATTTGTGATAAGAAAACTTCATTTAAACAATTAAATGATTAGAAATCAGAAACGAAAATAAAAGACCCGATTATTGAAGTAATTTATAAGCAATTGATTATTATTATAATGTCAATACTGCGTATATGCATTATTTATCTGTAAATTGTGAAATCACTTACATAGAGATTACGTACCCAACGCGAATTCATAAGCCACGTGATTAAAACTAAGCTCTGAGATTGTGTAATGATCGAATATGTAGGCGGAACAATGCCAAGATTATGTATGCGATGTAAATTTATAAGCGTCATTGCTAAAATCATTGCTTTGACTATGAGTAATAAATGGATTTGTTCGTGAAAAGCAATACTCCTATGTCTATAATACCATGGACACTGTTTTTTTATTTAACCTCCTTGAAAAATGACTCGAGTGAACCTTTTGGCTTATTAAAGCGTATTCACCTGGATATTATGTCTTATGATTACACCTCGTTGCAATAATTTAGCATGAAAATGAAAAAAAAATGTTATTTTTGCACTCGGTACAAATAAATGAAGCACATGTTACAGACTGGAATGTGCGCCAAAAGGCGTTAGATTGATTGAAAATTGAAATTGAAAAGTCCGAGTAAGAAATAACCATTAACGATATTTTTTCGAGGCGTGTCAGTCAGCAAATCGATAAACCCGGACATTTGAGGTCGGACGAATCAACTTTTAGTTTATATAGATTCTTCTTTGCTCTTGCTTTAAATAATAATAAGTTTGACTTTTTTAAAACAATTTAATTTATAAAGGTTTAAATTTTTTTAATTTTCTTACAAACATTGAAATGTCGAATCAACGATTAAGGTATAATTTTATTTTTAATTATCCTCGTGTGAAAATACAAATAATGTAAAATTTTTTAAATCTTTGAAGATTTAAGACATTGTGTACTGCTACAGGTAAATAATTAAATTATAACCAATATTTTAAAAATTAAATTGGAATTTTACCTAAAAGTTTTATACAAACGTGCTTTTAGTTTAATTTGTAATTTATTTTAAATTACTTTATGTACATGTGTTTGTAATTTTACGAAAAATTTTCATGATAATTGTAGATTTATGTACTTGTTAAGCCAGGTGACGTGATACACATATTAATGTTTAGTGATTAAAAAGGAAAAATTGAATTCTCGCATATTAATAAGTAGAATTGGAAACGCACATTTTCATAAGTTTTATTTTTTAATTTAAATATCCTTAAAACTGTTAAGATAGAGCATACCTTAATCATGTGCAAAAAAATTGTTTAACATTTTAAAATCTTTTTACCAATATATTGCTTTAGTAATGAGTTAATTGTAATATTTGTTCGACATTATATAATTCAACGTTTTGGACGGTCAAAAAATTTTATATCTTAACGTATACAAAATTTGCATAAATTTTAATTTTTCACTGCAAACTTTCAGGTAGATACTTTACATAAAACACATAACTGAAACGCTTATGTAAATATACACGTGTGGTAGACTCGATTAAATTTGTTTCTTCACGATCTAAACTACTCGCAGCACTTTGCTGGTGCATTTTTAGCAAAATATTTTTTAATTGAATTAAACTCAATATTTGTTAATAATCCAATGTATTCCTAATGAATAATGTATTCGAATAACAATATCATATTATATTATATACCTTTAAAAATACACGTTACAAGCGCTATTTTGTACATACATAAATATCGACGGAAAAGACAGTATAATAAATATACTTTATTCTTGTTTATATTAGTAAGTCATACTCTCATGATTTAATATAATAATGGCAACAACCCATTAATTATTGTTCCTTTTATCATATCCACCTTTGCAAAGGTATCATGGTAAAGGTTTTGTCTTAATTATTTAAAGAAATGCTTTATTTATACTTCTTAAAAATATGGAATTCTCAAATGTGGAAAATGAATTATTGAGTTGGCAAAAGATTGCACGATCCATTTTGGAATTTGTTAATATTATGAATATTACGTCTCGTGATATGACTTTTATGAATGAGAGAAAGGCACAGCAACTCATACATTTTTTATGTAGTAAAATAAAATTAAGGTTTTTATAAATTAGTCCAATTACTATCGGCTTGATGTTGGGATTGGTCTTTTGATCGGCGTTTAATTATCTGTCGTTGATGTTCATATTCGAAATCTTCTTCATTTATATTCAATTTTTGTATCTAAACAAAAATAAAATTTGAATGACATTTAAATATTGTTATCGATTAACGTCAAACTACCATATGTGACTTACGTGATAAACAAGATACTCTTCTTCCATTATTGATTGAGGTGGGTTTTTTAGAATTTGCAACGTTTCATATAAGGTGGGACACTTTTTTGTTTGCCAAGATCTACCTAAGCAACCTTTTAATAAAACAAGAGCAACTTTGAATATAATTTTGACTCCTTCGCAAAGAAACATGTCCCAAATTCGAAGAATACTCTCCCACGGAAGAGTTCTAGTATAGACACACAAAAACCATTCTACCATATAGAGAATCGGCTCCATTTTCTGCTTTTTCTGAAAAAGATAAGAAAAAATTAGTTATTTAAAAATGCTTGTTAATATCTTTTTTATATTTGAAAACGCTCGATGCTGTACATAATTAAGTTTTAGAATTCACTAATAGAAAGTGCTTTTAAATTTACCAAATGTTTATAAGCTATTGGAGAAACTTTTTTAAGTAAAGCAAACAGTATGTCTCCATCTCGTTGCAAGGTTTCCATTCCATGACTGTAATATCCAACAAGATACTTGTCACAGATAGCCACAAGACACCAAAATGCTTGAACAGCTGGCATATGCATAAGAAGAAAAGCAGCTATCGGTGCTTGAGCTTGACAATATCCTACTTTACTGTTTAAAATAGAGTAGGCTTTAAGAATTTGAAAAAGTTCTTGTTGACCAGGAGCATTTTCAACAAACATTTCATGGTGTGGAAATTGACGATGAAGATCTTTCTTTATATCATCAATATATTTTGGATCTCCCGAACGTTTAATTAGTTCTTGATATAAATTTGGATTTTCTTTTAGTAAAAGAGCACCACCACACAAGTTTAGCCAAGCTCGAGGACGAACAGAAGGAGGAATACCCTTTCTGCATCTTTCTCGTACTTTTCTGTAATTTGTGCTCATAAATGTACTCCATTTGTTAAGCATTCTTATCCATTTTCTTTCACGTCTAAGAATCACTTCTGCTGGTATTACTTGTTTCCTAAATAACCATAATTTATTAGTACAATGTAATATATACAAGAGTATTGAAAATGTAGATAATTATACCTTTCAGGACTATACTGTGAGCCACCAAGAAATCCATGCCTGTCCGGAACAGTGGATATTACAGAACTACATTGATAAATACTACTTCCTTCTGATTCTGATTCTACATTTGTATCTTCCTCGGTGTTCCGTGGCACTGGGGTAGCCATAGCATCTTCTTAACTTTCTATGTGAAAAGTTTTACATTAAAATATTTCCAAATTTTTTTCTGTGTTAAATACTTTGATTCAATGAGTATGTACAAATTTTTTGGCTTTTGTGCTCGATTAAATTAAAATTGCCATAAAAATTAATAAAAATATATGTATAAATGAAACTCACGAGCGAATTCAGATTGAATTGCGACTAGTTAAAAAGGCGTGTGTGCGTTCCAATTATTTGGACATAGTTAATCGCAAACAGTGCGTATGCAGGTCATCTCTTTTAACATACATGCGTTTCTTTGCTTCGTTTAAATGCGAAACGATGTTTTCATTTGACAAGTAAATAACTTTTAAAGCCCATATGAAAGGTCTTATATGGATGTAAGTTGATGTCCAAATATCGTATTCCAAAGCGTAAGATGAGCTTCTTGAAGTCGTTGCTAATGAATATAATATTTGATTAGTTTAAAATATCACTATGTTTAACTTTTATGAACTTCTTATTCAAATTAAATAAATAAATAATAAACCAATACCATTCGCCTTCGCACAGTCATTCGCCTCTTTTCTTTTTAACCTTCAGTCTTGTTTTCCTTCCGTCAATGTGTTATCAAACTTATCACTACAAGTTGACGTTTCAACATAGACTTAGTATAGAACCGAGCATCTGTTTGTCGAAACAGTCTTGGAGTAAAAGAAATGGATATGGTTAAGTGGAATCTCTATCTTTTTCTAAAAATATCATGGAGGGGACTCCAAGTATTGCGATTCTTCGCTTTTTAGTGAAGAAATCAGAGTAGGAACGATTATTATAAACAGTAGTTTAGCTTAATGCAATTTGGATTATGCGCAAAGAAACTCCATATAGATTGGTTGTAAGCCAAGCGCGAGTTTCGAAACAAATGGAAAATGAAATTGATAAAAAATATTACCAAATTATTGAAGTCTGAATTAAAATCCTGACAGAAATAATTTTATGCATTTTATTGAAATAAAAGGACATGCATACATATCATTTTAGATTTTTGTTATATTTAATATTTATATAATAACAATATTTCCTACAAATGAAAATGTTGCTATGATTAACAGCTTCCATTTTATGCGCGACTACAACTCAATAATACTAATTTTATATACTGATTATTTAAGATATCAAAGGCATAACTTTTTTTAATATATTTGATTAAAATTACACGTCTATTTGAAACAAAGTAAATATTGCTAAATATAGAAGATCTAGATCTTTAAAACACATTTTTTACTTTTAATTAAAAAGAAAAATATTCAACTTTATTGTTAAACATTTAAAATATATAATTTATTTGATACATTCAACAATGTTAAGATCAAAATCTAATTATAAGAAATATAATTTTAAAGTTACGCAAAAAAAATACAACGATCGTAGAATATATTTTGATAAATATTTTTATATCGCCTTAAGTCCATCTTTAGGTCATAATTTAGTACGTTTTTTTAATCTTGATACAATAAAATTTGCGTACTGATTAATTGAAAATTATTTCATACGAGTGTTGATTCTTATTTTATATGAAAGGTGTATATAAAATTACTTTATCATGTGCCGACATAATATTTCATTTAAATTGAGGAAATATTTCGGAAATATTTGTGTTTAAAATCAATTTATATTATGTAAAAATTAATTCTATATTATTACAATTGAATTTAGATAGATACGGCTGAAGTAAATTATTTTTAGAATTAATTTCTATTTTATGAGTAAATAAAGTTTTCTAAAAAAAATTACTCTTTTCTTATAGTTAGAGACTAAAGCTATGGACATTTCTCTGATTTCTTGATCAATTACTCATTTGTATCATCGTGTCCAAAATAATTCAAATGAAACAGAAATGAAAGCTTTTTTATTTAATTACTCCAAAATATTCAAATAAGAATATCCAAATAGTAAAATAAGGTTTTTTATTTAAATTTTACATATTATAGAAAAATTTGAACTTGTCAATTTTTTCCTTTTATCATTTAAAATGAAAATTTGAAGTAAAATTATCTACCATTGTTGTTATTGCTAGTAGTTAATACAAAAAGATTAATACAACCAGCAACTCATTATATACATAATAAAGATGAGGTAACTCTGACTTTATGTAATGCACAGGAAAATCGGTTAGCTATAAAATAGATGTAATATAGCTTAATAAAAATACCCCGTAGATAAAAAATAAAAAATTTTCAAATATCGATAAAAATAACATTTTTGCGAGCATATTTTTTAAGTTATAGAAGCTTAAAAAATATTTGTTTCATTTTCATCAATAAAGAAATTGAAACAATTACTTTTAGACTTTCAAGTACACCTAAAAAGAATAGACTATCTTAAGCTTTTTAGCTATACAACTTACTTTTATTTTAAATATTTAAAATGCAATAGGTTCAGGCTATTAATACGTTCTTATAGAACACCTTGAATATTATAGTGACATAATTGTAATTTATCACTAAGTTAAGAGTTTTAGTATTAAGTTTAGATCTTTTAACCTTATTTTATTACAATTTTTATTTAATAAAAATAAAATATTTATTTTCATATTTCAAGCCCATTATAATAATTAGTAATAAATTTATTTTTAAATATTAATACATATAACTCATACATTTAGGAAATTGACTAAATGCATGAGATGTGTATAAATACAAATGTAATTATTATAAAAAAATTTAATTATTGTCACAATTGGCTAAAAACCATAAGAACTAATAATTTATTAATAAAAATGTTTGTATTTAAGCAGTTCTTAGTACTACAATCGGATTAACTCATTCGATTGTTTTAACGGGTATTTTTATCATTTTTAGAATCTCGCTATTCTTTATTCTTGGCAATCATTCGTCAGTATAAACACAAAAAAGGCCACGAATAAGATTCTGTTAATAAAATCGATTCTGATAATATGTGTATTTGCTGAAAATATTCTGAATATTAATAAATAAGAACACGTCATATTTATTTCGTTTATCGTAACTCAAAAGTTATACATAAATATAAAATTGAAATTGCAAAATTGACTTTAGCGCTAATTTCTTTAGTTGCAATCAAATTTTTAAAATTTATTATATACATGTAACTATGTAAATATATCACGGGTATTACTAATTAATATAATTTGTTTTTTATTATAAAAATGTCGTAACTATATAATATTCAGATCATACATGAATTTTTCTTGCTTTAATGAAACTTTAAAGAAACATGAAAAATTTTAAATAAATCCATAATAATTCTATAAAAAATAAATACGATATAAATATTTAAGTTATTCCATAGGTATTGTTGTCAATTATTAATTACATAAATAAACCAATGAATTTATTTAGTTATAATCACGTTTTATTTTGTAAAACGTAATTGTTATAGAAAAAATTTATTAATATATAAAAACAAAAATTAAATAGTAATAGTTGTAAAAATCTAGTTATGATATAAATTGATATATCTAGAAATAGTTTTATAGAAATATAAATTGATGATTATTAGTTCAAATTAATACATTTATATCATATACTGATTAATTAATACACTTGATTAAGCTTTTTTTTTAATGAAAAGAAAAGATCACGGATGTTCGAGCTAAAATATTTCATAAAAATCACGTTTTACTAATCACACTTTTTATTAATGTCACGTAAAATAGAGTTTAAAATAAATATTTTTTAGTATAAAATCTTGACATGTCGGTAATTAAATTAACGACTGTCAAATACGTATTCACCTCTGGTCATTTTTGTCTTATTCCAGGTTCCAGGTTCTTATAACAGTAACTTATAAAAAAATAGTTAATTACTAATTATTTTTTTATTGTTTAAGCATTACATGACATAAATATTGTACAAATTATAATTTATATATATTTTAAGCATTACAAATCAAGAATTTTGTATAATGTAAATATCGAGTAAGTTTATATTGAAATGTAATTAGGTAATTATATGTTACAAAATATATGATATTCAAGAAAATTAATTTTTTTAAGCGCCAACAGCCAATTTTTCATTTATATTTTTTATTTTTTTTTTTTAAGAATATAATCTAGAGTTTCTGTTGGCTGAACTGTGTCACGTAATTTTTGCAACCAACTGTTTTTACAAATTTATCTATGATTAAAGCGAAACCTGAAACTGTGATAAAAACGGAAATTTGCTGCTACAGGCGGCTTTATAAATAAATATCTTGGCTCCAAGTTAATATTTTAAAAAAGTATAATCATTATAATTAAGATAAATATACATTAAAGAAACATGGCTTGGGTACCACTTGAATCGAATCCAGAGGTTTGTTAATAATTTTATCTTTAATTTAACGTACATTCAGTGACAAAATGATTAAAACATTTTATTTTTATAGGTTATGACAAAGGTAAAACTACTACTTTCTGATACAGTGTTATTATATTTTAATGTAAATTATCAGTACCCCACGTATGTAATAAATTATTTCTTAATTATTTTCAAGTAGTTTTTGCACAAATTTGGTGTTCCTAAAAAATGGGAATTGGTAGATGTTTATGGTCTGGATCCAGACTTATTAGCAATGTTACCAAAACCAGTTATATCTCTGATTTTACTTTATCCAATATCTCCAAAGGTTAGCAATAAATATGAATATTTTTAATTATAATAAAGGGATTTAATTGGTCTCCATTAAAATTTATATAGACAGAAGTTTTTAAAACTGAATTGGAGAAGAAAGAAAAGGATGCTGGTGCTTGTACTGATAATGTTTATCATTTAGCTCAGTATGTTTCAAATGCCTGTGGAACAATAGCGCTACTGCATTGTGTAGCCAACAATCTTGATCTGTAAGTCTTGAATTATTGAAAGTTGACTTAAAATTTAAACTAATATTCTGTAAAATTACCAATCTACTTCCAACAAACAAATGAATTTGTTTATAAAATTTATTAGTAAAATACTATTTAATTTTTTATTGAACAAATTGTTATCAGAAAAGTAGTTAAAGTAGTTAGATTTTAAATGAAAAAACTGATTGATAAATATTTTATAGATTAAATTGTAAAGAATATATTAAGGTGATTTATTAGTTTTTATAGATATCAAATTGTAAATATCAATTGCAAATATAATTTTATAAATTTAAGTATAGTTTGATTCCTTTGCGTACAAAAATTCCAGTAAACTCAGTTGCAATGGAAAATAAATATTCAAGGTTATTAAAAAGTGATAAGTAGATTTAAAAAATAATAATTTTTTATTGTATAATAAAAAATTGTACTACATTAAAATTATTTTGAGACATAAAAATATCTTCTATATTTTAATTAAAAATAATAAAATAAAGCCTTATATTTAAGGACATAAAAAATAAGTTTAATAAAATTCTGAATAATATAATATAATTTCTAAAAAATTTAAGTGTTATTATTAAACATAGATTATGTTTTGTAATTAGTGTATTTTTATTAATTATTAGACTAAAAAGAATAATATGGAATACTTAAAAAAATTGTGATTTTTTATTTTTATATTTGTTACAATATAATATCTTCTAATATCTAATATCTAATATCTTTAGAAATAAAATTTGACAAAATATTGAAAACAGATGTATAACTAGTTTAGGTTGATAACATATTAAATTATTTATTTTTACACTTAAAGATAAATTCTCTCTACAATTGTAATTAACAATATATCTAATTTATATTTTCATTTTGCATTACAGAATCAAGCTTGAAGATGGAGAACTAAAAAAATTTTTAGATGAAACCAAAGACTTAACTTCTGAAAAACGAGGTGAAAAGTTAGTTGAAGCTCAAGGAATCAGTAGTACCCACCAAGATTTTGCTCAGGAAGGACAAACTGAAGTAAGCTTATTTCTTTACTTGCAAAATATGATATAGGCATTTACTATTACACTTTTTTATTTATGAAAACAATTTATTTGTAGGTTCCAAGAGAAGATGAAAAAATAATCCATCATTTTGTAGCATTTGTTGAAAAAGATGGGTCTATATATGAACTTGGTAAGTTTTTTGCACAATTCTCGATTTGGATAAATACATTAATAAATTCTTTTAATTAAACACCAATATGTGTGTATGTATAATTTAGATGGCAGAAAACCATATCCAATTAATCATGGGAGATCCAGTTCAGAAACGTTTCTTGAAGATGCTGTTCGGGTCTGTCAAGAATATATGGATCATGATCCTGAGGAAGTCCGCTTTACTATGATCGCTCTTGTGGCAAATGAATGAAATTTATGCAAAATTATTTATTTTCTATTGCTCTTTACATTTGTATAATTCGTCAATCATGTGTAATATTTAAATTACAATTTTTGAAGTATCAGTTTTGTGTTTTTAACAATATAAAATGAATTTTTTGCAAAAACTTAATGATACATTGTACAAAGTAAAATGTTTAATAATCCATTTTAATTATCTATAAAACTAAAATATTTATTTAGCATAAGGCTAGATATTATATATATTTTTTTTAGCTTAAAAACTTTTATATAAACAATAAATATTTATTTTCAGAATTGTATAAATATGACGTCTAAAATTTTGTCGAACAATAATTTCATTTTTTCAATAAATATTTGTTTTTTTGTAACAGAATTTCATAATTTTATTGTTTTGTAATAATAACAATAACTTAACTACGATCAATAAATCTAAAATTTTAATATTAACGTGTGTGTACTACTGATAGTTTTGTACATTTTTTACACAAACAGATGTACACCTATTTATAGAAAACGAGTATTAAAAGAGCGACTTTTTACGTTGTAATATAGCTATGAAAAAATAATTGATCAAAAATGATTTCATTACAACTACTTAATAACAATGATTGTTTCATCCACGCTAGAGGAATGCACAATGCTGGTTTAACCGTTATCCATTTTTCAATTTTACTGCACAAAAAGTTATAACTATATTGAAAATAATTTTCATGTATTTCTTATGTACATAAATTACATGTTTTTCCATTAAAATTATCTCTGCCTTGATGTATTCGAAGCAATACATAGAGCTTATCAAAAACATTAAAAAGGTATACAACGAAAAGGACAATTGCAATTAACTCATCGATTCTAAGGGAAGAGTATGTAATTACATTATAATTTGTCGATCAAAAGAAAACTGCTACATTAGTTCGGTACATAATCGCCGGTGTCAGAGTTTAAATGTTTAGTATTCAATTTTTTAGTCGCATCAACATTTCTTAATATACATAAAAAAGACGTTTTCAAGTTTACAATAATGTACATGAACGATGAGGTAAAAAATTCTAAATTGTCAACAGTCTATGAGACACATGTCCGAATTTGCATGCAATCATCTGTTTGCGTTCGCAATCTGTCAATCCTCGTCGTACTCTTCCCTTCAATTTTCGCAATCGCAAAATTTACGATCCTTTGCTAAATGCTTTCGCAATTTGCGTGATGCTCTCGTACGTGCCGGTGACGCAGCCCAGGAGGCCGATGAGGAGTATAAAAATGTCCTTGATGATGGTGAACTTGTCGAGGTTCGCGTTCTGCCAAAGAACGACGATCTCGATGATCGGCGGAATCAGAAGGGCGAGAGCCGTACTGCTGACCGCCCCGACCAGCGAAATGAAGAGCCCGAGGTGCGGAATCGCCTCCGCGAGAACGACTGTTGGAAATCATACGAAAATTAGATCGAAGAGCCTACTTTAAGCGGGTCGTTCGCTTCGAATCTCAGACAAATTCTTTGGTTCTTCTTTACCCATTGGAATTGGCTGACTGCCCGACAAGGCCGGAATGAGCTCAGCCCTGATTTTCCTCAGCATTGATCATTACATTTCTTTAGGAGCTTTTAAAGTGATCTTGCGTTATATTAGTTTAGTTGTATATTAAAATACAACTAATCGCTATAATTTGAACGCTTTGCTCGAGCACGTAACGTGTAATAGGGTGTTTAAGTGCCGTAAACGATTGATCAAATTCGACGAGATATTACGAGAAACGTCAAGTGTTTAAGCGTTGAATATTAAAAAAACATATTCACACTGTATCTTAATAGAGCGTGAATCTACATTCCGGCTTACAAATATTTTAAGAATATTATTTTAAGAATCAGGGAACGTTTGAATTCCTAAAAACTTAGCAGCATCATTTCACGAATTTATCGACTTGAATGTTTTGTTATAGCCTGTAACGACGAGTCACAGAACTTGAAAAAATGTTCGTTTCGCGAGATTAAGTGTTATCACATTATATTAATTATAGAAAACAACATTGTAACAATATGCGAGGTTAAATTGTTTAAATGGTATCACGTTTTAAAAAGCTCCCGAAACTCTTCCCGATACTATTTCTTTTCTGCGAAGCTAAACGTTTGAAAGTTGGTAGAAAATTAGCGAAGGAGTCTGCTGTTTTTAAAACAACATTATTCATAAATGTCATAAACGAATTTCACATCTGATTGTATTTAAGCGTAGTAGAGTAGCATCTCAATATGGAATTAAAAGTAAAGTATGTATTTTCTAAAAGAATTTTCGAGCTTCTAAAAGCTTATCGCTCTGAAGTTATAAAAAAATTCTTATTTGATCTTACGCATGGCAAAAAAGAAATATTTATTTTACTTATTAATACCAAATGTTTTCTAAAATTTATCGAAGTCCATTAAGCTTCGTGCTTTTTGTAAAAAATATAATATTTTACATATACATAAATGGCAGCGATCCTTCACACCTCGAGCCAAATTCTAATTTTGTTGAAAAACCATGCAAGTAAATTTACTTGCAGTATTAAACGAACTTAATTTTTAATGCAACAAACGCCCGATTACTTATGGAGAAAGTACGTCACACTCACATGTTAAAAAGCACAGCGTCGTTCGGAACATGATTTCTCCTGCGACTGGCCAACGGCAAGGACCAAACTGACGCTCGAATTCAGGCCACATAATTGCGATGGGCACGTAAAATTGAAGAGCGTAGGTCAGTAAGATGCTCAGCGATATGGCGATTTTTATACATTGAGGTAGACTGGAAGTTAAAATTGTAAATAAATTAAAGGGGTCGGGAAGATGTCGTAGCATCAGGCATACATTCGCTAGTCTACCATGCATATTCATTTACAGGCCAATTGACTTTTGTTTTGTGCGTCCACTGCAATACTTGTGTCCATTCGTAATTTTAGAGCTATTTACAGATGTACGACAATGTTGCAATAGCTCATTTGTAAAGAGATTCGACAAAAAATACTTCCGATAACTAATTTCATTTAGTTTTAATCGTTGTCCATTATTACTTTAAGCATCGGCAATAGATATGAAAACGAATTGATTTTACATTTAAAGCACTCTAACTAATATTTAAATGCAATTAAATTACACGTAACTTGGTGCAGACTTTAAATAATTTAGCCAACGTCGAATTTTTTCTAATTACTGCATCTTTTACGGCCTTTAAAAAACGAATTTGAAATGTAAGAACGAGGCGGTTTCATTTATTAAAAATATTCGCCTTTCCGTTCTCACTATCATTCGAGACATTCGTTATGGAATTTTCCAAATTTAACATGCTGCGAATATAAAAGCACGTGCTTATATTAATTAATTGATTATTATTTAAAAAGAAACAGCAACGGCGGCTAAACTCGAGCAGCAATTGCTTTTGAAACTTTTATAATAGCGTTTCGCGATCCTTGAATAGTGAAAAAATAAAGATATTTTAATTCGTGTCGGCTTGTGTCTGATTATTCTATTAATATAAAAACTGCTATGCATTCGAGTTATGCGAATCAAAACTCAAACTTGAAACTCAAACAAATTAGATTGGGTTAGTGGCAATTTAATAAGTTATAAGTATCAAAACTTCAATTCATGCTTGCGTATCATAATTTAAAATCATGCTGACACCCATCTTACTGTAACTTCTATGATATTAACCTGGAGTAGAAACTAAATCCATCCTGCAATCTTTAATAATAAACACATGAAACATATCATTTTAGCGTCGATTTTTAGTGTCGTTTATGTTGTAAGCGTCAGGTGTGTAAATTGTAAGTGGTTTTCGTGATAAACTGCTTTTGATGAAAGATTAAAAATAATACAAGTTCAAGATTATATTTTTCGTTGAAAAAGAGTGCGAGTGTTAATCGTAGGTTTTGTTATGTAAATTTTATGAAAATGTTGTGTGCACGTTAAAAGCCTCGATCGGTAAAAGCGAACTTACTTATCGGACTTGGGCTCAAGATTCAGCGTGACTGACCCCTGGATGTCGTCGCCGTACTTAAGGTACGCCAGGAAACCAAGAACGACGAACATTGCGCCGACGATCACCATCCCGACGTTCAATACGCCCAACGGCTTATCAAAGTTCTTTGGTTTCTTCATTTCGTTTTTCAACGGCAACACCTGCGAAAAACGTTTAATTAACAAACAATTAGCCCAGAAAGTTGATCATCGGAGCAATTGATTATCTTTGAGATGCACCGACTTTTTTGCTAAACGCATTATCTCTGATTATACGATGAATTAGTTAACTTATTACGTGCTCAAGATAACCGTAATTTATTAAAATGAACGATGTGCTACTACGTAATATTTTGCAAAAACGATGAGATAAGCGCAGTTTTTACGAAATCTTTATTAGTACAATTACGAAACGCTGCTTTTGTTTCAATTATTCTTATCTTAAAAGTAAATACTTGAATTCCATGCGAGAACTTTTAAAATTATGCTTAAAAGACTTTCTATTTCCGAATAACGCCAATAAGACAAATTGTCAGGGAACGAAATTAATTGACTATTATAACGAGTTATTGCAGTGCGAATTAGTTGGTTGACCGAAGCTAATCATTCGTCCAACTCGTAATACTTGATTTTACTAAATAATAAAAAGGCGATTCAATTTTTACTTATATTTGATAGATACAATTTTCCAAACAATTAGATGATCTTCTGCAGGTTATGCAAAGCCATTTGAGGAAGAATACTTTTCAACTTTTTCCATTTTTAGAATTTAAAATCATAAGCAAACACGATACAAAATTTAGTTAATTTTACTCAAAAATTTTGCACGTTAGCAATACGAAATTTGTTATAATAAAAGGTCAAAATGCCTCGCGTGTCGTAAGGATTCGGTTCGTCAAAAACAACAAGAGCTCATTGCGCTCCGTCAAATAAAACATTAAAAAAATAATTCCTGGGCACTGGTTTAGACGCAGCCGCGCACACTTGCT
The DNA here is from genome assembly GCA_018907185.1 of Platyscapa corneri. NCBI lineage: Eukaryota > Metazoa > Arthropoda > Insecta > Hymenoptera > Agaonidae > Platyscapa > Platyscapa corneri. Next base: position 1,803,299 of record JACCHW010000025.1, on the reverse strand, counting down.
CGGCACGCACGTTGGAGGCTTTGAATTTTTATTAAAAATCCGATGTTATCATTTTTTGTCACAAAGTTATAATAAAAATACGAATGCGTGAAAAATGTAAATCTCCAAGGACATTAAGCATAACTAAAAGGGCTCGGAGCATTTTATTTGACGTTTATGCTCCAGAGCTTAATTTGCGTTGTTGCGAGGAAAGTGAACGGAGGAAAGTTACGAAATGGAAAGTGAAAAAACGAAGTGTGTGCTGGCAGGGAGTCTTACCAAAGTGATGCCCTCGAAGGAGTATATGACGGTGCCGAAGAAGAGGGGCAGCATGTTCCAGTCGGCGACGTACCGGCGCTCGGAGATGTTGGGGAGGTCGTGACACATTATGTAGATCGTCGCGATGTAACCGGATAGTATGAGGATATTCGCGAGCGAGGAGAGCGGCACTAGGAACTTAAGGTTGCGTATCCAGGTACTCAGCATCATCGGGATCAGCACCAGGACCATGTGAATGTGCAGGTCGAGATTGATGCCCCACACCTCTACCACCTGTCGACATATCATTAAGAAAAGGTGCGAAACGGGGCAAACGTGTAGTGTAAGATACCGATCCACTTTTCCAAGGTGTAACTCGACAAATGCACCTGTGAGCGATCGATCGCTCATCCAAAGATTCAATGATAAGTGCAAGACGAGTTTCACGGTTTAGGTTATGCTTTTGACGACAGCTTGAGACATACTTTTCGTCATCCAGCAGTCAAGATAATTAACGTAACCGTGTCCTGAGTACCTACTAGTGACTACGAACGAATAATTACGTGCATCCCAGGCCTAATACTCATTGAAACAATTTAATTCATTCAAAAAATTTAGAACTATTGAACGCCGAAAAATAATTATTAAAATGTTGACGAATATTTAGTTTTATTTTATAAATGTTTATGAAACACACGTTTGTCCACGTTACGAATCCTCCCCCAATCGTTACGATTTGTTTAAGAATCACAATTGAATTTTACGAAGTTTCACTTTAAGACCCAACTTCTTTAAAATTTATATGAGTTCTATGAATATTTAAACCAGCACAAATTTTGCTTTAAATATTCTAAAAATATGACTAAAATTACTACTTAATAATTCTGTAATCTGTGCTTATTTAATTAAACGTAGATGTTTTATTCATTTCATCATTTGCAAGACAAAATACAGAGATTTATTATCATTATTACGTAGAAGCGGAATATTCTCTTAAGATATTTAAAACGCGTGTGACAAAAATTCGAGAGACAACTTTAAACACTTATTTTTTGCTGAAATAAAAACTTTGTGCTTATATCTATTTAAATTAAAGCTTATCTAATAGAAATTTTAGTATTTAAATCGTTTATTGTCCTATATTTAAAGTATGTACACAAGCAGTTAGTATAAGGCTATAAAAAATTTAAACATATGCTTTATTTACGTTAAATTTAGTGTTTCAATTTAATTATTGCTACGATGTAAGATTATTTTTAACCCCTTGTATCTTAACATTTCTTTTGTTCGATAGATTTTATTTTTAAGCTATTTGTTATTTATTTCCCGCGTTCTTCTTTTACTCTCGTAATAAAGCGTAAATAATAAATTTTATAGGTAAATGTAAATATTATTTTAAAATTTTTTAAGCGAAATTTTAATGAAACAAGTTTGAAAATATGCATATTTTAAATGATTAAAAGTTGAAAATAAGAGCGATGGGATCGTTTAAAATGACGGAAGATAATATACGAAGAACGCAAGTGCGCCCAAAAATAAATCTCACCTGCTGCATATTCGTAGAAATAAAGACAAAATAGACACAGCAAAATCCAAGTTGCGTAACGCATAGAAACAGATTAACTAACTTTCTGGAAAGAAAATAATCATTGTATCATGAAAACCATAGAGTTTAACGGATAATGCTGAAATTTACATTCAAGATGACAGGATGATTTATTGAATTTATTGAATTAATGCGGAAGTATCTTCTCAATTTTCTAATATTGCGAGCTTATTTCCTGAATTTTTATATTTTTTTTTGTTTTTTATAAAAAGAGACGACAAAACTATATTTTTAGGGTATTGTATTTATCACCAATAAAAGTTTATTATTGTTAAAACATTAAATGCAAAGTCAATGAAAATGAACAAAAAGAAAAACGCAACTTTAACAGCTCATTCGTTATGCCTAATTCATAGAGAAAAAAAATAAAAAAAATAAATCAAAGATAAAAAATGTTACGCTTATACCGACGCTGCCGAATTGAAAACTACTGTATACATTTTTTATGTTATCAATAACAGGACATACAACATCCGAGCCCTTAATAATGTAATTTATTTTTTATACGATATTAATAATATTATTTAAGTATTAATGAAGTCCATGTTTATTTGATTAGCTAAAAATGGTTATATTTAAAGACGAAATATAGTCATTATTATTTTAACTCAATATTAAGTGATGTGATTATTATTATTATATTTCTATTTCAAAATAATATTATAATTCTTTTTAATTCCTTTGTTTATCGAATAGAAATACGCGTTATTTATAAAAAGATCTCATAATAATGCCTGCATCTTAATTTTTACTGAAAAATTTAGTCTTCGTTTAATTGAAAAAATTTGTATAGTAATGTACTGTAGCTGAATAAATGAAGAATTTATTGAAATGTAATAAATAAAATATGTTCTAATTATAATCTGCGTTATCGATGTGTAACGTATGTTATCTTATGCCAAATTACATATTTTTATAAGAATTAATAAACATTTTTTCGACATAAAGGACTGCCGAATGAAACTTAATACTGCGGCTTCGGTCGTTAAGTATCTCTTCAAAAATCAGCGAAAAATTAATCTTCGTTATTTTTATGGTGGCACCAACAATATAAAATTAACTTTCGAGAGTTATAAGTAAAACCTTACGCAGGATAGACCGACTGCATTTTACAATAAATAAATTACGTTGTGAAATAATCGACTTTAGCGGGGCTGGCTTCTTTAAACGGAGAAGATTTTACTTTAAATTTTATCAAGAAGCGCTTTTGCAAAATAAAACACACCGAGAACTTTGATCTATCGGGCCGTGAAAAATTGCGCGACAAGCTTAATTAACGAACTTCGTGTACAGCAAATCCGTTATTTACTTCACGTTTTATAATAATTTGACCCGATCCGGTCTTTGGGTGGCTCTCGAAATTTCCGAAAATGCCCGACCTAAAAAGGATAGTCAGCCAGTTTTATTTGCGATTACGAAATGCAAGGGAGCATCGGCTCTCGCGAGGTCAAACAAACCAGCCTACGTTCCTCGACTCGTAAACACATACGCAAGTGCACGCCCACGGCGTCAAGCAAACACGTGCACGGACGAAGCAACGTAAAGTATACGAGGTGCTTACCGATACATCAATCGGCCAGTGTCTCTCGCTCTCGCAGCGGAGCTTTTATCACGAGCTCGGGGTATTTATAGGGACAGAGTAACTGAATTAGCAAGCGGAGATCGCCGGACCTCACGGGACGCAAGTCATAATAATAATGATTATCGAGTGCCAAGTGCATAGGAAATCGCACGAGAGAACGCACGTGTGGCGCGCACGCATCGGCATTAGCACGCGTGTAACAATGCGGGGCTTACCTCATGAACCTCGAGTACTTCCGGAGTGCCAGCGGCCCCGTCGCGAAGCACAGCTCCACCGTCATCGCGTACCCCGGCTGTCTCTCCAGTGAGCTGCCGAGTCTCCGCCTCACCTCCGCGTTGCAGTTAAGCTGAGAAACAAATCGAGCTTTCAGTTAGGCCTCCCTTGGACATTAGCACTCGGGGCCGGGGGAGGGGGTTGTGGGGGCGCGCGAGACCCTCGGAGCTGTTGCTCGAACGCCACTCTTCTGCGAGACGGCGTAACGTGACTGTAATTGCGCGGCGCGGCAGTAACTTTTAACGGAAGCCTTTCGAAATCTGCTCGACCGATTAGTCAAATGCTTTCGAACTTTGTTCGAAATTTTACAGCTATTTTAACTCGGTAATAAATTTACGGACTCGGATTTCCATTCGAACCACTGGTCTTATCAATATGTTTAACAATTTTATTTTGTTCATAAAAGAATGTATTCCTATAATGCACGCAGAATTTACTTGAAAAATATTTTTACGGGAAATGTATCCCTTTCTTCAATAATATTATTATGCATTCCGCGTACTCGTCACCTTCGTCGATATTATTATTGTTTTTGTTATTATTATCAATATTATCATTATCATTATCATTGTCATTATTATTATTATTATTGTTGTTGTTGTTATTATTATTATTATTATTATTATTATTATTATTCACAGCACAACGACTTAATCGCCTTGCATTCTTCTGTTTTTAGTATTAAAGATCAGTAAAACATATAAGATATTGTTAACGATAAAAATCCGTAGATCGTAAAAAAGGAAAAAGCACTTATTCGATAATTGGCTTTGCATAAGTGGTTATGTTTTCAAATAATTGATGGTATTTTTATTTTATTGATTTGTTCCTGTATGCTTGATAAGTAATTATTATCCGCGGAGACCAATAAAGTAGTCGGTCAATAATTATCGTTGTCATCAGCGTTTGACAATTTCATTGCTACTTCGTGGCGGATAAATTGTGTTTTCATCTCTCGACAAATTTCAAGCGACTTATGCTCAAAACGCATTTGCAGAAACAATCACGTAATTAATTTTTTAAAAATATTTTTAAAGTTTATCGTTGAAATGAGAATATCTTGTGTTGTACGCGACATAATACTCGGTGATAAAATAGTTGTGGATTGCTCGCGTGTGTCACGTTCGACGTACGTTCGTGTTTAATTTCATTCACTCTTAACTCTTGTTTTCCTAAGTATATCGCTGTAATTCAAAGTGGCATTTCACTTCTGGGAAATTCGCTTCATCGGATAATTTTAAAAACAAACGAGTCCAATGATTAGGCGCGAGACTCTGTCCAAAGACCTTTAAGGCGATATTTGCTCGTGAAAAGCCGCTCGGTTGGAATGCTAATCCATGCAGTCCGGGCCCGGGCCCCGATCTCGAATTCGCAACTCGCCCGAGAGCTTTGAGCGTACGATCGCGCTTATTTAGCCGCGTTCCAGAGAAAGCAAAGCGACTCGAGAACGAAAAGTTGGATCCCAGGAGCGTCAGCCGCAAATCCATGTTGCGGAGTCCCGCGAGTCATTAGCGAGATGCAATTAGTCCTTGAATGAAATTAGAAAGAAGAAGATGATGTCGCAATCGATCTGAGTTAGCGAGTGGCGCTCGCGGTCCGCGTGTGGCGCGCAAATTCCGACGGCGCGATTACGTACGAGTATGTGCTGGGCATGAATGCAAATAACACCGAGGAATATCGTGAGCGGCGGGGCGAGCAGGAGACCCGCGTTTTTGAAAGCGTCGCCAAGCGCAAACATGCCAGAGCCGACGTTACACTTGAAGTGGTGCATCAGGGTTTCTATGTACCTAAAACAGACATTTGTTTCTCTTTAGTAAAGTGCCGCCACTGCCAATTTATAGTTTCATCGGCCATCTCTTTAGTAATGCTCGAATTTATTTGCGTTGCATCATCATCGCACATCTTCAATGATACACACAAGATCGAACGCGCGAGCAGGAGGATCGACAACCGGTGCATCGCTCTTATTTGATTTTATTCGGTGCTTTTACGCGATAATTGGACGTGGCGTTAATTTCGCGAGTCGATCATCAACGGAGCCACGAATCCAATGGCAACTGTAAATCTTATTTATCTCTCTATGCCGTTAGATTTTGCTCGCGCAACAACGATTCTACAATTGAATCTTCGCGATGCATATTTAAGTTGCGAGATAAAGAGCTAATTACGTTATACGCGCATAAAAATAAAAATACACTGTGATCAAAGACGAACGAGAATCGAAGAAACAGTACTTGGAAAGTTAAGTGTATTTTTGCAAATGCCAGTAAAACGAGCAGTAATTTTTACGCGATAAGATCCTACTTCCCAAGCTCCTCGCTATCGAGCCACGTATTAGTAATGTCCGTTTACTTCAATCAATGGCGACGAAAGTTGTTCCGTTTACTCATGCAAGCTTTGAGAAACTTTAAAGCTTCGAGAAAGTTGGTTAGTTTACTTACGAGGTCGTGTGACCGGAACCGGTGCCATGTCCATCACCTCCCCCCCCGCTGAGTGCCTCAACATCCTTCTCGAGCTGTAGAATCGGGTCCTTTGATTGGAAAGCTCCGAAGCCAACGCCGTTCCTACAGGTCGAACATCATTTTCAATTTTAATTCTCAGGCTTCTGATGCGATTTTCCGTGCATTTGGAAAAGGTATTTCCGTCCGCCCTCTCAACTGAATTAGTACGCTTGCAACGATAATAGCAAGTACTCGGGCAGACAGCTTTATAATCGATTCAATATCGTCTCGATAAGTTGTAAATTTTAATCGATCGCAAGCTAATTTCGGGTTCATAATTGTGTGCAAAAGGTACTTTAACCGCCGAAATTAATGCAAATTCACGGCCAAGAGTTTTTCACGCGAGAGAAGCTAAGCACGCGCTTTATCGGCGTTGCAAATGCCCGATAAAGTTTTAACCGATCGATGCAGCACCGCCTCTGCTTGTTTCGCTGAAATTAAATTTCACTCAGACTACCAAGTGGAAGGAATTTTTTAAACAATTTCTCACCCGGTTGCATCCTCTTCTTTGGTCGAAGCATCTTTCGGAGTTGACTTTGCCTGTCTGTCTGGCGAGTCTTGAGGGACCTTTGTATTCAATTCCATCTGGAACGATAGACGAATTCAAATGAACATGTCATTTTGCTCGAGTGTGAAATAACTCGGACAAATGCAGAAAAAGACGTGAAATTATATTACAACTTTTATCTGCGAGACACTTTAATGTTAATCGGTTTTTGCACACAAAGTCACTAAATTATCTTACAATGTTACACCTAATTTATTGTATTGACATAAATAATCCATTATCCACTGTAAAATATTTGAAAATGCCTCTGAGATGTTTATTTTTGTTTATATTACAAATATTTGTAGAGGCACTTTGCTGCACGAGACTTAGAATCACATCACTCCGTTTGATGAATTCACTTTCACGTTTTATGAAAAAAAACTCAAAAGAGGTTTAGCCCGCACATGGGATCGGGAAATATTTTCTTCCCGACTGACGTGTTTTCAAACATTGACGTTATTATACGTATCATTACATTATAATGGACTGACAGCAAAGCTTTTTTAATCGATCTTTTTTATCTAAATAAAAAATTACCATGAAACCATCTTAAGATATTATAATGATAAGCGGGGGAATTACAACGTTTTAAACGAACACTATTTCTTGTCAGGGAGTGTCAAACCAAATCATAAAACGTTCATTTGCTCAAAACACCAACTTCAACTCTACAACAAAATTTTACTCTCTAAGTATGAAGCAGTCAAAATACCACCGACTAAATTACATATTGTAATTAGTGATAAATCGTGGATTGAATTGGTCGTTGGTGCAGTAAATTTTACCGCAAATTGGATTTTCATTTCGCGTAACGAGCCTGCCAGTAAGGAGCTTGTTTTTATTGAAATACGAGACTCGACGAGCTCGTACGCGTAAAGAGATTTGATAAAAAATTGACGAGCGCTCAAGCCTCGGTGATGAATCGCCGATTCAGACTTAGAGAGTTTGCAAGGACTTGGGCAACCAGAAACACTTGGTGCTGCACTCGGTGGAGACGCACCGACTCCATTTCGGCGGCTCTGGGAGATTTCGTCGCTGCTGTGGAGATGTGAGGACCGACGCAGTCCACCGCTGACTCTCAACAGCTTTTTCTTGAAGCGAAACAAATGTCTGGGGTCCCACTCCTCGCCAAAGGCATTTGTACCTAAACGTGATGTTTATTGAGATTAGATCCATCACTCGTCGTCTCGACTAATCGGTCTAATTGCTGATTCATTCCAGGTTTAGGTGCGTTACCTTCGTTATAGCGCGAGTAGACGCGAGTAGACGCGAATGTCTTATGCGAATTGCGAGTCTTTCGATGGATTCGCCTTTGGAAGCTTTTTTCTCAAGCTCTGCGTTTTCTTTATCGATTATTCGCTTGTGCAATAGTTGACTTACAGATTTTTATTTTTATACTAATGCAGTATCATCTGCAATTGGAGCTTGTAATCCGTAACCTTTTTTTAATTCTACGATAATATGATCATTGAAAAATTCTAATAAAAAAATCGATCGCGATGTTTTTATTTGGTAGCGATCCAAGTTCTCCATCAAAATCAGTAGATAAAATATAAACGTTAATTTTAGCAACGAAAGTCGATTAAATAATATCGATTGATTTTACACAGTTGATTTATAATTGATATTCGATAACAAATTAATCTCGCATTCCGCTTACGCACAACGGATATTTAGCGATTAATAATTAAACTAAAGCCACGTTGAATCGAGCTTTAAAAAATAAAAAGTGTATTCTTCAACGGAAACCACTCGAGTGCCCCAGCGATAGCTGATAAGGTATAGAATGATACACGTATGTATTTATTTATTTTTCAGCGAAAACAAATTTGAAAATAATTTCATACAGAAATGAACTCGAACAATTTTAACTTAAAATTGCGAAATTCCATCTTTCTTACATTACGAATTTAAGATTGTGCTATAAAAAAAGTTATATTTCACGAAATGATAAAATTTAGATTTGCCCCAAGATTTGACATAATTATTACAGAGTATAATGGATCGCTAAATCTCACTGAAAACTATTTTCGTTAAATAAATGAGAGTATGTAGGTGCAATTACGCATTATTACTTAATATTTAGTAAGCCGCCGGTAAGGTTATTTATAATAATACGTAAAGCACTAAATAACATACTTATGACAGCGCCGAAAAAGTTTATAAAAATAACGTTTGATACGTTACACGAGCAAATATTTGTGCAGATTAATTCAAAGAAAGAGATGAAAAAGGGCACTGAAAGAATTGCCTTTTAAAGCTTCACCTCCTTCGCTTATTGCTGTTTTAATTTGCAACGAATAAAAAGTCTTATAATTAAAGTATTTTTAAGGAAACGAAAAGACTTTTATGTGGTTTATAAAATGTAAATAGTTTTTCAAAAGGCTCCAATAAAATAATAATAAGGTTAAAAAAATAAAAAATTAAGTGGACTAAATGCGAGTGAATAAGTTAAAAATTAAAAGTTATAAATGGACTTGTAATTCATGTGCGCCGAAAGTGCTAATGATTTTGAAACATTCACGCTATGTCATCAATCGTGCAAGCGTTCTAAAATGATTAGATCTCTTCACAAAGGAAAATAAAATAAAAATGATACCTCAATAATTACGCAGATTAAAAAGAGTTTTGCAGGTTATTACTGAAAGTGAAAGGCATTACATTGCTTGTTTTAGTACCGCTTTAACACGGCATTAACGTAATCTCAAAATAAACTTTAGTACAATGATCAAATGTGGATCGATGAGAATAAAAGCGCTCTAACTTCTTCGAGCGCTTGGGTTAATTGCGTTTAGCGCAAATCGCAAATTTCCATACAGTGAAATAAAAATTTCCAAGCGTTGTCTGAGAAAGTATCGGGCCGACGCGACGATCCAGCGCGTCTTTCTGCTCGAAAAAAAAAATTCTTTATGTTGCAGCAGGTTGACGCTTTAATCGCTGCGTAACTGCCGCACTATTCGTTGCGCGCGGGATTAGCGAGAAGACAAAGATAGTACTGGTAATTCGCTGAAAAGAAATGGAAGGCTCGACTATACTCTCATCCTTCCGAGTCCACGAGTCGCGCGTCCGCCTGAATACGTAAATATGCGCTTGGAAAAATGCCAAATAAAGGATGACCGCGTTAAACGAGGTAATTATATGTTAATCAGATAATTTGCGGCGAGATATTCACGACAATGAATGCGTTGCCCATGTGCATATCGGGGAACGGACGTGACGACGCACTCCTTATCAAACGCCTGAAAAAGCTCGCGCACAAACCCGCTGATTCGGCGTCACTTGTTAGAGAAATAAATAACAATTGGCACGTACACGGCCGTATAATAATAGAGGCGATTGGCAATTTGAAAAAAGCATCCGGTCTATAGGTCGGAAAGATTTGCGTCTCGGCAATTAAGCTCGAGTCGGTTTGGGATTTTTGCTGTCTTTGTCTTTCAAAACAGCCGCTGGCCCGGCACTCGCGCCTCGTTAATGCCAAAATTCACCGCCGATGGTTCCTGCACTTCCTTTTCTCTTCCTTTTTATTACCGACGCTCGACGTTTTACCGCTTAATCGAACCAACACCTTCGCTTTTAGCCAAATTAATAATTATCTTACAAAATAGCACGAGCCGCACTTTTCCTTGCATCGGACTTTTATCGAATCTCGGTTAAAAATTATCGACTGCTGATAAATTTTTATTTACTCCGCATATTTGTTTTAAAATATTTGTGCCTCGGTTTCACTTGCACAAATTTCAATTTTAATTTTACTTGCTCTTAATTCTGGCTTCAAAATTGCTTTTTTAAGGAATGATAAAAGGTATTCTTGTACGAATTGGTTTTTGTCGCAGAGCCGACCCGTCAATGCTAATAGTATAAATTTTACAACTGCAATTACAGAGAAAATGACGATCGTTGACTGCATTATAGATTCTAATTTAATAAATAAGAGGCTTAATGATACGTAGATATTAATTGATAGCTTTGTTTTACAATTCTTTAATCGTTTGTCTTTTTTTTTTATGAACTAACGTTAACGTACCCTTTTCGACTTGAAACCATCATTTATTTTATAAGCGATTCGCAGCTCACGATCTTATGATTTGTACGCGATAGAACTTTCAATTAACTGGTAATACAAGTTATTTTAGTTAGTTCGAGGTTAAGGAAGAAAGGATAACTCGTAATCTACGAATATTTGAATAATTTAGGTCGGACAAGACGCGGACGTTATTTTTGTCTTGTAGATTTTAAGTAGAGCAATTTGCGAGATCCGTAAGGAGCGATCAGTATTGTTCAAATTATATAATGAAATATATATGAATGGCGGAAGTGGACGTGAATTCGTACGCACGCGCATACGCGTGAACAATAATCATTCATTTTTGTATTGTTCAAAATGCTCGCATCCATCTAGCAGCCGGACTTTAAATTATGCTATTTTTACGTTTAATTTAGAGATAATAGATGAACTCGGCATTATCGCACAACTCCGTATTATATTGTCATTCCGAGTGCGCACATGTGCACGTATTCGTTTTTCCGCTCCCCCACCCCCTCCCGCCGCCCCAAGAAATCAAGTGGACTTCAAATGCAAAATATCCTAGAATGACTAGAATTCGGCCTCTTCTGCAATAAATTTAAAATATGATGGCAGCCATTAAGTTTTATCACAATTGCAAAGAATCGAATAAAAAATCACAGTTGCTTAGTGAAAAGTTTATCGAACGAATGCATCCTTGTTTAGACTAATTAGATTAGACTAATTAGAATAATAAACAAAGTTTCGTAATACATTTATTTATATTATTACAACTATAAGTGTATGCGAGGAAGATGATTTGAAACACTCGCTGACAAACCGAAGGAAAAAAATTATTTTCAAGACAATTAGTGATTATTATCTCAATAGTTCAATTAGCAGAAGAAAAGAGCGAAAGACTAATTGTGGGATTGAACCGAACGTTGAATTAGATTCTTCTTTGTGTACAGAACTTGGACTAGCGCATCATTTTTTTCGCGCGATCATTTTAAGTCCTTTAAAAGTCACCGCGAATAATATGAAATATTGCACAAATAAATTAACCAATATCTCTTTTACCGCGTTCCCGTTTCTTAAATAATAGAAAGAGGCGACGAATAAGTATGAAATTGTTAACATATGAATACGCCACATCGAAAGCTGAATAACTCGTGCGCGCATTATGAAACAAAATGATGTAATCCACAACGATCGCTAAATATCGTCAGCTCTTGTCACGCAACATCTTACTTATTTAAAAATTGTTTCGCTCCTCGGATGCAGCCTCGATCGCGTCTACGGAAAAACTGCAAAACTTGATCGCGATAATATTGAAACTGAAACTGAACTGCCGGACGCTTGCACTCGTTCGCGCGAGCCCAGATTAATCGAGCAAAATCAGATGAAAGTTGAAAAAGATTGAAGAGCACTGGTGGCGAGACTGCCGATCGCTGGGTCCAGGTCCCGCGGAAATCGGCCCGGACATTGATTTAGTGGACGTTTACGCGGACCACTCGAGCGCGTCAGAGTGCCCGGCTATCTTTAGCGAGTGAATCCCCTTCGCGAGTCTGTGTCGAGTTCGACGAACCGGAATGTCCCGCGATTTGGGCGCGCGACGATCGCCCCGTTTGTTGTCGTCGGCGAATCCGCCACCTCCCAACAGCTCGCCGCTCGGAGCCGGAGTAAGCGCAACTACTTTTCAGCGAGGTTAGGGTGTGCCAAGCCGAGCGCGTACTTTATTCGGGTCGGGTGCCGCCGAAGCTCATCGGAAATACACGCGCGCAAACGGGCTTTTATCGCTAACGACGCTGAGCGAGCGACCGACCGACCGACCGACCGACCGACCGAAGCTGCGTCGTCGCTCTTGGTTTCACAAGACTCGAGGGTTAATTTACGACGGCCGACAGAATTAAATTGAATCGAGCTTTTTCGGAAGCTCGCGCTCTTTCAGGTTCGCCCACCTCCGCCTGTAAATTAAGCGTTGAGCTTGACCCTCATAACTTTGCGTATTTCTTGACAGAACGCTACTAGTGGCCGATGATAAAATATAAACTAGGGGAGGTGCGACTATAAATAAATCGAATAAAAAAGGAAAACCTATGTTTCTCTGTTGCGTGTGTTTGTGATGAAACTCTTACGCGGTGATTTTCCAATACCTTGGATAACCTTAACAACGCGACCAACGCGAACGAGTGTTTTTAAAATTAGAAATAAGCGGTTCGTTAGAAGTTGATGTACTTATAAAAGCTTAAAAATAAATAAACGGCTCTCTGCGATTGCCGATGCGCGCACGAGCGCTGCGGAGCGATCGGACCCGGAGTCCCCGCGCATGCGCGAGCTTGCGAGACGCTCAAAAGTCTAAGGTTAAGCGAAAGGTTGACTCGGTCTTCTTGGGAGGACCTCTCGCGCCCAGCCCCCCTTCGTTCCCCGAACAGTCGGCCGAACCAGGAGGCAGGAGGCGCCGAACTCGTGGCCAGCGTTGGCAATGACTTTCGCCGACTAATTAGCCAAAATAGCGTCCGGCTCCATTGTGATAACGTCGGCGACGATTATTGTTATTATTGCCGCACGCCAGCGGACGAACCCAGAATGCGTCGACGACGTTGCCTCGGCTTTTTTTGGACGGCTCGTTAACGGGATGCCGTGGTTGCGCAACGCCGCGCGGACCTCGGGGTTACAAAGGACGCACCCAAGCTTATAATTGCGCCGAACTTTGACTTTCTCCGATGGTAGCTATAGACGCCTCTGCACTTTTCGCTTCTGCCGAAGCTCTGCTCGTCCCGTTGCTTCCCTCGGGTTTTCGCGAGAAAGCTTTCGATCGCGTGCACTTTTTTATGTCCAGTTGAGAATCCTCGATCAGTGCTCACTAATTGCTACGATCCTACAATTGTTTTAAAAAAAGACTTGCCGTTACTATGTGTAAGTGGAACGAGTGGCATTTTTCGATAGCGCAATTAAGGTTTTGTTCGGTGAACTCGGTCGTATTTGTTTTTGCCGAAAGAGCTTAGACTGATCCACGCGTGTGAATATTTTAAGCTTAAAATTCCCCTCAATTATTAATATTTGATAGAAGCCGTCCATCTTTATTTCCGACTCAAAAACTATTTTAAAAACTTGCGAGCTTTTTTATTTTAAACTAAACGTAAAAGCAGGTTTAGAATTACATTAGTTATTCAAAGATAAGAAGTAAAAATTCTATTATAAATAAAAAATTCTAGCATAAATACTAGATACTTGTATTTTAACGATTAGTTGAACTCAAAAAATTGTCTTTATCTTCTTAAAATTTTTTAACGCTTCATAAAATTTAACTCGAAAGCGTCTTCTACTCGAACGATAAGTTTATAGATTTAACTTTTTTTATCAATTTCGATGGAAATTTTTAAGGGCTTAATTTATAAATAAATTTTTTTCATACGATGCACTGCCAATTTATTTAAATCAAGATAAAAATTTTATTTACATCTTATTAGGCTATATTATTTCAATATCTCTCAAAAGATTGTTATAGAGATAAAAGTCAATCTGCTTGCAGTCGTTAAAAAATAATTATATTATTATATGTCTATAATTTAATTAGTACACTGTCCTAATTTTAAAACATTCTTCCATTATCCCTTATCAAAGTATAAATATAAATAAAAAAATTATAGAAATAAAAAATATGAAGTTTTATCTTTTTATAACAAGTATCATTCATTAATACAGTAAAAAAATATTTGTCGTGCAAAATATTTACAATCTATGATAGATGTCTTTATAGTACGTAATTACACTGGCAAAGAAAAGACGTTGAGATCAAATTTTTATAGTGGAATAAACAAATTTGTTTAAAAGATAAAGATATACAAAAAGCAAACTGCATGCCTCTTGATAAAACGGTGCCCAGTCAAACAGATTATTTTTTAATCTATTACAGACGTCATTTAAGCAGTGGTATAGGTCTAAATATTATGAAAGGTTTAAATTACAATTCTAATCATTTTTCAGTAGCAGCTATAATAGTTAAAAATATAAGTTAAACAATCGTTGTAAATATATTTGACATTGACCGCAGAAGATTAGTGAAAATTGAAAATAAAGCAAAAATTCTTAATCAATTAAAAATACAACTCAATACAACTAATATATCATGATTCGATTACAGATACACAAACATTATCTAAAAACTAATCATATATCATTTGAAATAATAAGATGTACATAAAATACAAAATTGAGATAAGATCAGATCGTTATGAAGAAAAAAAAAATAAGAAAGTATTCACAATAAGCAAATAACGATAGAAAATGCATATAATAACACCTGTAAACAATGCATAAGACGAAACTCGGTAAACAAAAATATTAACTAATTACTGGATGCTGATGATCCATTAAAAAATGAAAAGCATATTTTAATAAACTTTTCTGTACATCTGGAACTACGATTCTCCAAACGATTGAAGGGAGTTTTAAATAATTATTCCCTATTATTTTTAGATTGTTGAAGTAAAGTTCTACAAATCAATGCCACAATATAAGTTAATGAAGTGTGATAAATTCAAAAACAATCATCTGCATTGCATTAAGCTAATAGTTGTATTTCTCGAAGCAAGTTCATCGTTATCCCAATTTATAAAATTCAGGAGCTACAAAATTATATCTAATCGTTGCGATAAGATGCACTTAAAAGATACCAAATATCAATGAGGATAATAGGCAATTAAATATCAATAGTTTACAGGGATACTTAAAAAAATAAGGATTTTTCGATATAACGTGCAAAATGTTTTCGATTTCATGAAAAATGTCTAAAATTTCAACTAAGTTTTGATGCCGATTGTTGTTGCTGGTTGGATAAAAAATCATAATAATCATCACAATATTTCAAGATCTACGATAGATTAAGCTAAACAATACACTGTCAGTTCCGTTATTCAATTTATTTCTTTAATCGCGTTATCAGAAAACTACGAACACTATTTTCTGCGAACGAAGTGACTTGAATGCTGGCGTTCTCAAATGATTAAGATTTAGTAAATAGTAGTAAAGCGACGGCCGTTAATAAAGTTATTAGGTTGGTAGGTAGATTTAAATGCAATTAAAAATTAAACGAGAACGAAACACCAGTTTTTTATATTGAGTTTGAATGAAACATCGGGAGGACTTTCAAATACAGACAACTTTTTTTATAAATTTTACGACCATTTCACGGCTCTTTTTCATTATCACTCAGATTGGTAATTAGACATTAGACTTCAAATTCAATTTAAATAATGTTTATTCGTTAAAGTAAATCCATTTATTTTCGAATCAATTTCATTTAGTTTTGATATTTGTAATGTTTAGGCAAGCGATTGTAAACTCCAATATTTGATTTATTTTGTATTTAAACTTCGTTACTTCATTACTTTTTTCGCTTTTTAACTCACGATTATTATTTATAAACTTTGTTCGTAACAAAGTGTCATATACCAGCACCGACATGAATAAATGCAAAAATTAATATTCGTTAATAATAAAGACAATGTTGAATATAAGCTCTTTTAAAAATATACTTGTTTAAACGCTAAAACCAATGTGAGCTCTCAATATTATCAGTGTAATAAATCAATATTTACTTTGTAATCCAAATTAGTGCTTTTCTTCATTTTTTACAGTGCATATATTTGTAAGCAATAAACCGTTACGCATAAAAATATGAAAGCGATAGGAAATCCATTTCGTTGAAAAACAATAGAGGGTTTCTAGCTTTCAACGATTGACGCTTTATTTCAATATGTGCATTACATTTGGATGTCATAATTTTTTCAAACATCAACCGAACGTTCGTTTTTTTCATCTGTCGACCCTGTATTTATATCTTATTATTTACGTGTAAGGTCTCGTTAAGATCTGATTTGAAAAAATGACGCTGTGCAGCATTTAAAAATATAAAAATACATATTTTTATTATTACAGCAAGAGTTGTTGCTCGGGAAAATTAATTTTTTTTAAACGTATTACGACACCTAATAAAGTTTTTGCTTATTTTTCATAGTTAAGAAAAAATATGCTTTCCGGACTCAAATAATTATAAATACCTTTCAGCCGGTCACTTTCTTAAGTTAGAGTTAAAAAATAAAATTTTAAATTGCCAGAAATACTTTTCGACGCATGTTTCCGTGAAATGTGATTTAATTCTTAAATTCGCATGGAATATAAAATGTGTTTATCGTTCAGCTGTTAAAGTATTTATTTCAATTTATTACATTGTAAGTATAAATCTTAGCAAGAAATACAAATTTGCTCGTGTCTATGTGTCAAGGTCTTTATTCCAAGTGGAAAATTTAAAGGGATTTGATTGATTACTATGTGCAATTTGTTGTTAAAATATTAATTGAAGTGGATGAGGGTAAGCACGAATCGTATAACATCGGCTTTGATTTATTTACGCTACCAAAGCGCCTTATTCGGTTATAGTGTTGAATTAGATTAGCTTTTCCACCATGACCTAATGATACTAAGCACCTGTCCGTAGAATATACACACTTCAATACGAATATAAATTTATATAAATATATGTGTGTGTGTGCGTGTGTGTGTGTGTGCGTGTATAGACGTGCACGCGCGTCTGCTCTCGGACACATTTGCCGAGCCGTCACTCCCTTGATAGTCTATCTCCAGTTAATGCGTATGAAAGCGAAAGAGTGTGTTATTCCATATATTATTATAGAATTACTGTAATAAAAGTGTGTACATTGTGAAAGAATCGTATTAGTTCTCAAAAAATTTTCCTTCCGAACCGAACGAAATATTTTACATTCAAGCACACAGCTTAGATACTAACGACATAAATCATCATAAGCCGTTCCGCATGGACTGAGACTTTAAAACATATATCCACACGTACATCTTGCACAATTTATTTTCAAAAGGACTAAAGAGGCTTATTTATGTTTAAATAAATTTTAATAATAATCATTGAAACATTTTTTAATGAATAGCGTTTTGAGACTAATAGCCAATTCAACATCTTTTAATTTCAATATCTTATTGTTTTTATACAAGTATTACTCTTTGGCTCGCTGCGCGATTTTACCGGTAATTATTCTAAGTTATCGATGTACATAAGAGCGCGAGATTTTATATTAAAAGAAAATGAGAGCCACTGGAAACATTGACTGATGTGCAAGCATCCATAATTTGTAGATAAACCATGGCGATAATTTTTTTACCGAGAGAAGATTTTTAGTTGATATTTAACCGAGTATCGCGGTACAGATCAATTATGATTCGTTGGCTAATAAGAAATCTAATTTTTTTTTAGCAAATAATTGGGAGGCACGTTTGTAACAGTCTGTTAAAAATAATCACGAAAAAATATTATAATTTTTCTTTACGCTGACATGGACCGTCTTACAGTCAAGTTTAATGTATGACAATTGAAAATATTTACTTAATCATTAGCGCAACGAAGCGTTTAATTATTTAATTATCTAATTATAGTCTATATATTTCACTTGTTAGACTCGTGGCGATAGTTGATTTATACGCAGTTATGTATAAGTATATGCGAAACATTCGTAGAAAATTGCAATTTATTTCTTATCGTTCTAAATCGTAGATGTTTTTATTTATCTCTTTTCGATCTGTCCACTACGTAATTCAGTCGCGGTAATCGCGCGTATCATCTTAACATCTTTTTTCGTTATACATTTTTTTTCTTTAAAATTATTCCATTCTATTAATTACAATTAAATGTCATATTAAATATTTGCACAAGATTATCTCGTGCTATGCTTCGAAATTATATAATAAATAGAGTATTTTTTTAAATTTTTCCGCGAGATAATTGTTTTCTATAAATTTTATTGCTGAAAAAGTGAGCTCATTTAACGAAAGCTAGTTGATAAGGTGTTATAAAATTTCAAACTTTTAACTATTTTGATAAAAATGTTGATCGAGTCATTGTAAATATTGAAAAAACAAATTTACCTAGAAAACATTTGTTCGCTACTTTCAATTTCAATACATACTGAATCACAAACAACTGTTTTTCTGTAAATTATTGATGAAAAAGATTGTAATCATAAAAGCTTATATGAAATTTTCTTCACGTTCTTATTACTGTGTACATTAAAAAAAATATCATTATTACTCTTTGTTTTCACAAACACTATTTCAATAAAAGTAAATAAATCTTATAAAAAATATTCCACGTATAATCATTTTTTATGCACCGAATCAAAAATCCTCAAAGGAAAGTTGCCTTAGTGTAAAATAATAAGAATAAGTAATAACTACATCTTCACATATTCATACTTGTAAAAATCTTATAAAATTGCCAATTCTAGTCGTCTAAATTAAAAAAAAATGTTAATAACGGTCGCAAGATTGAGTATAATATTTCGAATTCGAGTTTTATCGCATAAATTATTTATTTCGGCGATTATATTTATACCAATCTATTTAATATTTAATCGTTACGTTTTTCAAATTCTTATTACTAAACGAGAACTAATGTAATACTTTATCGTAATATTTATTCTCAAACATTTTACTATCAATTAAAAACTAATTCTCGATTTTTGTATCTATATAATAAAGTAGTAACATTTCATTCGCGGTTAATGGATTTGTCTTTGAAATATAGTCGTTTGTGTTTATTAAACATTAAAAATCCATGTGTGCAATTTCATATTAAAGCCCATCGGTCACGAGATTGATTAAGGGTGATGTTTAAAATAATCGATAATAATAAACGCCGAAAGTTTTTTTATTATAAAATCTATAAATTTTCCAATCTTACAACTAATTAAAGCCAATCATCAAATAATTTAAAAAATTGAATCGTGTCAATGTAGGCATACAATATCTTTCGTATGTTCTTATAATCTGAAAGTTTCATTGACACATGAAAAATTCGAACCAATTGATTATATAAACGGAAAATTTATGAAACCGTATGCTACAGATTAAATCTTGAGAATAATTCAACGCTACGAGTTTTCGAGTATTAAACATTAAAATATTTGTTTAACATTACGATAAAGGAGTCGACGAAATCGGGAGCTAAAACATTTGCAGGATAATATTGATTAGGCTGACAGGCTGCTTAAATAATAATCAATTAAAATAAACATCGGGAGAATAAAGCTCACATCGATATCGGTTCTGTGTTTACACGTTAAATGTTCCATCAAACGGTCGTCGGGCTTGAAATCGTAGTGTAAATACACGGCTGTACTTTAAAAACGAGCGGAACCCTTTCGGAGGAAAACATTATCTCGATAGAAATGGCGCAAGTGTCGCGTTATCTGTGCGGCTCCTCCTCGTCTCGTTAGATGACGACAGCCTCGAGATATTCTCTAGGAACTCGAAGCGTCGCTCGCACGATTCGGGTTAACGAGATTTTAACTGGAGTGGAGTGGAAACGTCGGAGCGAGTGCGGGACCGCGAAATTCGAACGAATCGCCGCCGCCGCCGCAGCAGCGCAGCATCGCCACCTTCTTCCTCGCGCGCGCGCGCGCGCGTGCGCAGATAACGGAACGAGCCCGAGCCTTATCTCGGCAAGTTATCGCGATTCGCGATTCGGAAAAGCTGGCCCTCGTTGCGATATCTTCGACGGCAATTGTAGTGCCGTTGGCGTGCCAAAAGAGCGTTTCTAAAGCTGAAGTTGCCCTTGGCTGGCGACGTTGACGAAGACGAGCAGCCGCGGGAAGGGCGCGCGTTAAGCTCGACAACGTTTCAGGAGCGAGCGATGGCGCCGTAAAAATACTCGCGAAATTCGATGCGGTTCGCATGCTTCTCCGCGATTATTCAGACGGAAAGGAAAAGTAAGGCTGTAGACCTAACGAGGGCTAAAAATAAAGGCGCGCTTTCACGGCCAGCGAGCGAATTACACGAATTGCGGCCGCAATGACATTATGTTGCTAAATGCGCTTAAGGCGGAAAGTTAGCGGGCGAATAATCCTAGATGATTCGGTCTGTTGCAACGGCCGCATCCGTGGAAAATTATCGAGGTTTATCCGAATTCGTCCGAAGCTTTTTGGGAAAAAACTTTCCGCCGATGCACGAATAATAAAGAGATAACCAAGGCAGCGTCTAAAGAGGCGAGTGGCTTTAAATCAAACACCAAATGTAAAGTAGAATCTGATCTCGAAACGAAAAAGTCGCGTTGAGTCAGCCTCTAAAAAAAAGCTGAGTAACTGATCTAAATAGGAAGCGGCTAATCTGACTTATTTTAATGGTTAATTCATTGAGTGAACCGCGTGAGATTCTGGCGGCCAATGGGAAATATTCTCTTAGATTAAAAAACGAACGGTCAACAATTTGGGTGTCGTTGACAACAAAATTTCATGCCGCTCTTTGTCATTTTAAGATATTGAGATGTATCGGGCGAAAAACGAGGAGTCGCCCGAATATTAATAAGTCAACCGACTTTAATCATGTAACAATTCAGCCAATTAGAGTTTGTTGACCACAGCGGAATCAAAAAGATCCACAAGCGCCATCGATTCAGTCTCATGCCTCTAATTGAACGTTTTATCTCAATGCGACGCCATAAACTTAAAAATTAACATGAATCGCCGACAGCTTATGTGTATTCAATAAAGTCCTTAAGGGGCATTCGTTTCCCTTCGTTCGCGACCAATCGCACAATCCTGCGGCGCTGAAAGTAAGCGGTTGAAAGAGTGGAAAAATTAAAAAATTAAAAAATTAATAAATTAAAAAATGGCCGAGTCGATGATAAAAAATGATAAGCGCTATAATAGTATTATTAAAATTCGAAATAACTAAAAATAAATCTTCAATTCTGGCATGAGTGTTTAAATTGCTTTATAATAAAACAAATTTTCGTATTTAACTCCACTCGTCCGAACTAAAATAAAAAACACATAGTCATCTGTACTCGTACAATACATGCGAGCGCTCATTTATCTTGATATAAATACATTTTTTTATCGCAATTGCATATCGAATGTCAAAATATTAGTCGTGCGCTCTTAAATAAACTAAACAGGCTAGAGGAGTGGAATTTTAACAATCCGACTCTATTTGCGGCGATAAATAGGACGAAAGTTTCTGTAAAATTAAATTTTTTGCTCGCAAATTTGAAATGAAACACGTTTTATTATTATACGTAACGAACATAACTTGAGTATATAATAGCTTTTTGTTGCAATCTGCGAAGTGCGATGTGCTTTGAATTACCTGTAAATACTGATTAAAATGCCGTGTTTAATTAGAATTTTCATGAATAAACTGGGAGTGATACGTGTATTAATTTTATAACGCGAGAAGTTATCAATTAATTTGTAACGTCGATGATGTAAATAAAAAATAACTGTAACAAAATTAGAATCTTAGAAGAACTGCCCTTTTCCAACTTCAGCTCTGACTAAACGTTTTAAAAAATAACAATTTAATATCAACAATGAATTAATAAATTTACCAACGACGAAAACAAACACTATAAATTATAACGATAAAATTTTTACTCTTGATTTACTTTTTATTACGATGTTTATTTTCTGTTTGAACATCACGTACAATAATTTAAATTCAATAAAGTAGAATCGCGCGCAAACTAAAAGGTCGTTACACCTTTTACACTCCAACAATATGCAGACACGGGCATTTAAACGTCAATTTTGTTCAGATTTTTCATTTCGGAATAACATTTGAGATTCATTTGAAACGGAAACGTTGCTTGTCAGTAAAATATGGTGTCAAACGAAATGTGTCATAAGTAATATCACGTTTAGTATCATTTACGTAAGAGTGTTAAAAAGGTGTTTTTGAACGCGATTTAAAGATAGTAAACAAAAACGGTAATGAAAACACAAGCTTGTTAGTGTACTAATTTGGCGGAGGTGCGCGATTAATGGAGAAAGCTGAAGCGCAACACCGGGGGAATCGACGTCTCACCATTCTGGGATGACGCCCAGATTTTCTTATTTACTTATTTACTCTGCACCTTAAAATTGGCGACGAGTAAAAAAAAAAAACGAGTAAACACCCATGTATCAATACTCGCTTATTTTCTACGTTTTTACAAATACCCCGTATGCGAAATTACAATGTTCAAACTGTGTTTTATGCAGCTGATTTACAATGCACAATGTGGCCTTTATTTAATAAAAGGAAGCAAACAAGAATATCCTTTGGTTTGTCTTATCAATCAAAATTCTGTGCAAATATATTTGAATGTCAGATTAACTTTCGTTTTTCGAAGCTGCATCGCTACGATTATAAACTATAGTTGAGGTATATTTATCGCGGGTTATACTTTATTTCACGCATAGATATATGCGACAACGAAGTTGGAAAAAAGTGGAAAATTCCTATAGCTTAATTTACCACCTCTTCGAGCCTAAAGGAAGAATTTAAAAATCATTTATTATTCACACACGCTTCGAGTATTTATGATAAAACTATAATGCAAGAGTGTGAGTGTAAATGAAAGTTTAATGATACGCTCGGCTTGGGTAAACCAGACGAAATCGCTTGTATTATTAAAAGTTAAAAGGCGAGTAAGACACGCGTATTAAAAGTCAAACGACGTTACTGGAAGTAAGAATAAAGCAGCGACAGTCGCCAAAATTTCGCACGTGATTTAAGTAACATTAAGTTATTCGAATGGATTGCCGCGAAGCAGCGACGAATTAATCGAACGTCGCGTCTGAAAAATGGAAAATTAGGATGAGCGGTAAAAATAAGCTGCTTCGAGCGATTGCGCGATAATCGGATAGAGCGCCGCCGATTCTTCCTTCGATTTGGATCAGCCGATCTAAATCGACCGATTGGCTCGCAATCTGACACGAGAGAACAGCCGCGCAAATGTCACTAGCTTGCGAAAACGTCTCCTCCGAAAAGAACCCAAGGGCCTTGGAAAATTCGGAGCCCGAGTATTCGGTCTCGCGCGGCTCACCAAAAGCTCAAATTAGACGCGCGTTTTCTCCGCGGTTTCCTTTAGACTGTCACTCGCGACGAAGGCTGACGCGGACCGGACCGACCTCTTCGTCTTCCGTCCACGCCGACTTGCAAAATCCCCGAGCGAGTCTCTTTCGTTTTAGCGATAAATTTCGTCGTGGATCGCGTCATTGGAAGGTGAACACGCGCTTCGGCCGCGTCGGGCGCAGGAGCTTGAATTTATCGCCGCGGCCGGTGAAAGTGACGCGAGAAGAAACATTGAAACCCAGCAAGATACTGCGAGATAATTTACGTACGATTGTGCACGAGATTCCGAATGCAGCTCGCGCGCTTTAAAGGAGCAGAGATGCACTTGAGCTAAAAATCGTGGCCTGAATGAATCGGAAGTCGAAGACCTGAGACGCACCTCTGCACGGTCTAGGCGATCCTGTCCAGTGTCGTTGCGCAATTCCAGGTGGGCCCGTGGTCAGCTGCCCATGAGGCCGGCCTTCTCCTGGTCTCGACGTTGCTTCTCCGACTCGCGGCACTTCCACGAAATCGCTCGGCTCGTCCGGCGACTGCGGCACGACTGAGCGGCTGCAACTCGTGTCGTGCTAGAGTCTGCCCCTGCTTCGTCCCCTCCGGGCGCCGAGCGACCCGCCAACAGAGAGAGAGAGAGAGAGAGAGAGAGAGAGAGAGCGAGAGACGGAGAGCACGTGTAGCGGCGGTGCCGATGCTCCCGGGAGAAAGAGCCGGAGATTTGCTCACCTTGACGAGCTTACGAAACTCGAGGCCAAGCGAACGACGACCGGCTAGTACCGAGGTTACCGGCTACCGACCACCGATAATACAGTTCGTTCTTTGATTCGCTTACGATTATCCCACCCTCGCCTCGGCATGGGAATCGAACAACATCTGTGTCCCATAAGTTCGCGGTCTTCGCGGCTAGAATCAACAGCTTCGCTTCCTTTTTGGAGTCGCGTTAAAAAATCGCCGAACCCCAGACATTGGCCTTAAAGACACAATTATTCGTCTTTGTTGCTCCTGCATAACTTCTTCATAGTTTTACCAATTTTTTGGA
The DNA here is from genome assembly GCA_018907185.1 of Platyscapa corneri. Classification (NCBI taxonomy): domain Eukaryota; kingdom Metazoa; phylum Arthropoda; class Insecta; order Hymenoptera; family Agaonidae; genus Platyscapa; species Platyscapa corneri. The sequence continues at coordinate 1,778,587 of JACCHW010000025.1, read as the reverse complement.
ACAGGGATTTACCGGAATTTCTTATTTCGATGAAAACTAGTTCTTTCGGTTGAACAATTGTGATATTCTATTCTGAAGATTTATTACAACATGTACGATGAAATTCCAGAAAATTCATAATTTTAATTGTCGAAATTATAAAACCATATACTAGAGTACGAGCAGATGACGTTATGATAATTTCGCACTTAAAAATAAAAAGTAAATAACTTTTGTTTGTTTGAATTGATATAATCAATGTAATTAAACAACTGACGGTCTTGAAAATTCAAGTCTCTTTGTTCTTTGCACTTCAAAAATGGTATTTCAGTTATTTATTTCAGCTCTTTTGAGTAACGAATAATTTCTTAAAATGAACAATTATACATATTTATTTTAACATTATATAAGCTAAACTTTGTTACTGGTTACAAAAATTTAAAATATTATTAACAGAAAGATTGCAACGATCTAATTTTGTTTAAATAGTAGAAATTGTTATTTATAGTGAAAGCAAACTACACCTCAGCATTCCGTAGTATACAAATATATCTTTTAATTAATTGACGTACTTCATCTCATCACAATATTATAAGACTGATTGTTTTATTTTTTATCGATAAAGTGCGAACAGCCGGTCCAAATAAACTAACCAAACCAGCAAAACTAACAAATTCCACTAGTCGTGACTTTGATTATCCAGTTAAGATACATGTTTATTGTATTATGTTTGACATGTTTTTCTCCGAGTTGTCCATTTACAACGAAATTATTTTATTTTTTGGAATATAAACCTTATGTAATATTGTAGAGTAGAAGATCTAAATAACTAGAAAAAATTTATTTAAAAAAATTCAATTTAAATCTGCTTCAGAAAAATTATTTAATTTTGTTAATTTCAATCAAAACTTTTCAAAATTGTATTAGGAAATTCATTAAAAAAAACTTTATTATTTTTTTGTTAAACAATAACTCGAAATGGGTTTTTAATATATTTTTATAAAAATGGAAAGTTTATAGAATAATGAAATGAATTATCAAAAAAACAGTTAGACTGCTTAACTGAACAAACATAAATTATGTTACCGACAAATTTCTCGGTTACATGTAAATATGCATCTGCAAATAATCGAATCCTTGGAAAAAAATGCTTCCACAAATTTAAAGGTCTTTAAAAATACGATTATACAACGATAGTTTTTTTTAATTATCTTTCGAAGTGACTTCAATATTTTCCAGAAATAATTGTTTCTCTCTATAAAGTTTTTATATGATTTATATTTTTTAAATTAAATTTCTAAATAATTTTCTATGTATGTAATATTTCATTATTACTTGGATTTATTTAGCAAAACTTTAATATTTACGAAAAATAATTCCAGTTATTTATTCATTATAGTATGGTAATAAAATCTGCTGTACTTATCTTGTAATAGTAAAATTTGTTAAGATAAATTTTACAAAAAAACGTAAAATCCGTTTTTTCATATTATTTCTGGTTACAAAATTTTAAATTATTATTTGTTTTAAATAATCATTATGTAATATAGATATTTTTATCTAATGTTAAAATTCTATATCAGTATTAAAAAATATAAATTATTTATAAATAATATGCAAATCCATGTAGTAAATCGACAGATGAAAAAATTCTAGATAAAATAAATAAAATAATATTATTTCCTAATATGGTTTATTGCTTTCTGATAAAAATGTGTTAAGTAACAAATCTAATTATATATACAGTAAGAACTTATTTTTCATTTGGAATATAATATTTAATTATAAATAGCGGATTTAAATATCGTTTTGTGGTTAATGTTTAATTATTTGTTTTTAAATAACGACAATTATTTTAAATTGATAACTAATTATTATCTAAATTACATTATTGCTGAATCAAGTAAATTAAGTTTATTATTACAAATACAAATGTATTTTACGTATTGACAATACTTAAAGCTTTGATATTGCAGTTTATTTCGAGGTATACAAGATTAAATTTTAGGGATTATTTTTACTATTTTAATCCTTAAAATTGTCAATTGAACGAGACACCTTTATTCATTCTTAATTATTTACAAATGAAAAAAAAATTTTTTGCAATGAATCCTTTGAAAAAAACTTTATTAACGAATGGAATAGAAATCATATTATACAAAGACCTAGTGAATTTTCAATACTTAGCCGATAGCTTTTTTAATTTTTTGGGTAATTTATAATTTTTTTATTTAAAATGAAGATTATTATTATCAAATTTCTTTACAGAAGCTTTAATTGCTTGATAATTATTATCGAAAATTTTAATCGATTGGCCGAGTTGAAATATTTTTTTTATTTGCATTTTTCATTGCAATTTAGATAAAAATTTTCTAGGTCAAGACCAATTTTCGAAAGCAAGGTTTAGCTTATTTGTGTAATAAATAAAATTAATATTTCTTTACAAGTTTTTGGTCTTCAAATTTTTGTTGAATTATTATTATTAATAATAATGCTGCATCGCATTCCGAAATAATTGACAAAAAGAAAATAATTGTAAAGCAAATAATTTAAAAAGTTATAAATTACATTCAATTAATGGGCGTTTATTTTGTTCGTGTAATTATTGTCATTTACGACAGAGAGGTTTTAATGGGATAAGGAAGTTTTTTCTCTGGTTTATATTTTTCTCACATTAAACATTTTTATTCGATCTTTATTTTTATCTGGCCTGATTTACTTCATAATACAGTATATTTTATAGAATTGTAGAAAACATTTTTAAAAAAGAATTCTGATATCAAGGTGAAAATGTTTGTTTGGAAAATAATTATACGATGCACAAGAGAAAGCTTAACGAGTAGTGATACTCGGGGATATTACATTATCTTGTGTGTGTTATTTCATTTCTCGGTGCTCAACACTGTATTTATCAATGCACATATTCAGAATAATTCTCCGTTAATTAATACGAGAATTTCATTTTAAATAAATAATTTATGAATTAGTAAGAGTGTCAATGCAAAGCGTACGTCGTAAAATGCAGGCTAAATCGAACGATAATTTTAAACTAAAAAAGAGAAGGAGATAAAAATAAACTACATTTACTGCTTAGATAATTAATTGTTTAAATAAAACATAAATCTTTGTTAATCAGTTATCCGCATAAAAGATCCTAAACCTAAAAATAATCTCTTTTGTTTGACATTACGTAATGTGCGGCGATTTGATGCCAGTGAGATGCACGTGACTAAAAAAAATATCATCACACGCGTTAACCGTAGTGCGGAGAATTAAAAAGTTGCAGAGCACGTTTTCTCCAGCTTTGTTTAACTTATTTCATTTTAATGCCCAAGTTCATGCCTTAGTTCGATAAGTAAATAAGCCTTTAAGCTCGTTATGCATGTTTGTTCCTGGAGGATGTGAGAATGTGTTATTGCAAAAATTTCCGAAACTTGCCTTCGCCGCATCGTGGTGTGCCCGTGTAATACGCAAATTCTTGTTGGGCGAAATGATTGGATATTACGAAAACGGCGTGGTTGTTCCTCATTATTGTATGTAAACACACGTATTGCGGCCCAGCAAGCTTCATTCAAGCGTTCGTTTTATTTCAAATAAGTATTTCGTACGCAAGGAGATAAATTTTACGGCGATCATTTGTATTTATGCTCGACTGATATAAGTATAATGGCCTTGTAAATCCGAGTAAATCTGCTGCAGAATATTTAATAATCCGAGCGTTTTTTTCGCGATAAAATTTAATGCAAGAGCGATAAAGTGTCGAAGGAGATATCAATCTGTTTTGACGAAATTCATCGCCAAACTACTGGTCTTGGGGACAAAAGAATAAATTACCTCCTAAAATCTGGCTCGCCATCACGCGCCAAATGACTCGAAATCTCGGCTTTTCCGTAGAAATGGTGCTTCGAGTTTCCCAGCCTAGCCTAGCTTACTTATCCCCGCCGATCAATCCCTTCGAAGCTTCGCTATTGACGTTCTTAATTGACGTTATTATTGAATATTCAATAATAACAGATCGAAAGCGGCGCGGTACTCGCTTAGCCTCGATCTACAGCCTCGATCGGCGTCGAGTTCTTACGATGTCATTGTGTTAATGTTTAATGAAATTTGACGAAATCAATTAAGCACATTCTTACAAGAGCGTGGAATCGATTGCTTCGGGATTACGATTCGCACTTATGGTTTAAACTTATTTTTATCTTTTTGACGGTAAAACGACTCCCGCGAGCGCAATCGAAGCTTCATAATAATAATCGTCGAGGCCGCAGATCGTACAACAAAAACAGATTTCTACGGTAGCGCCTCGTTCGTGTATTTTGACACTTTGTGTGGCTTACCGGAGACAAGTTCAATTACTTCGATCAAGCCGAAGCTGTGGCAAATACGCGAAAAAACGGAGGGAATAAATTTTGAAAAAGCATTCCAGCGCCAGGCAGTTGCGGATTCACTTTAGCTATATCGCCGCTGCGACATCCGGAGCTGAGTGGATTAGCCGAGAAGCAGCCTGGACGAAGCGAAAATAAAATTAAAGAGGCGTTGAATCCGTTCCGTCTATCGATCGGTGCATGCGTTACGTTGCCTACGCCAATTATCGGGACTATTTTCGTCAACTTCGTACGCCTTGCGAGACGCCTGCGAATTTGGCTAATCCACGTGGCGTAATCGGCTCTGCGATTCGCGACGAGATACGAGCGAATATGGATTCGAAGTTTACCAAACTATAGCCCCGGCCGTTGCAATCGCTTAATGCAATAAATAAACGCACGCTATAGCTATAATACGTAACGCGGAATAAAGCGAAGTTGACGATCCGCAGTCGTATCTTATCTGGGAAAAGAGTTTTTGCATAATCGGAGGTAAGCGCGACTTCCTGTCCAAGAAAACCTTGTAAATCGAAGCTGCGTTGTACCGCCTGCACTTTTATACTCTTCTGTAATATTTCGCAATGCTGCATCATCAGACTTTGGAGCGCCTTTATCCTTAACAACATAAAGCGTCCTCTGCGCATCTGCCGCGATGCACAGTTTCACAAGGAAGCGCACCAGCATCTCCCCAAAGATGCAGCCTTGATGTTATATAATAATTCATCTAATTTTACGTCAAAGCCGGCGAATTATTATACTGTGTTTATAAGATCAAAACTGATGATGTATCGAATCTCAACGCCAACATATTTCATGGCAAGAGCGATTCAAAGAAAATATTGCGCTCCGAACCTCGAGCTTTTTTCTTAGAAGAGCCCCATTGTTATGAAATTTCATACCTACTTTTGTTACACATTCTTGCAATATCGAAAAAATCTGTGAAGCTTCTACCGTATGCTTTTCTTACATCGTGCACGCACACAGGCGCGCAGGCGTGCGTGAATTAATAGATGCCTCGGTCGGATTTCTGCCTGCGAAAATAGCGCGCACCGGGCATCGGGAAATTATATGGACAGGCAAGTGGATCGCTGGAAGAGTCCGTCTAAACAGATATGCTAAATAAGCGCCGGGCAGAGACCTTCGCTCGTTTGGACATTTTCCGCGGCTTAACTTTTCCGAGATGCGATTGCCCGATTTCGTTGTAAAAGCGCCCCCGCTAAAGTGCCTATTAAAGGGATTGTTTAAAGGGACAATCATAAGCGATTGGCCGAATTGCACCAATTTAGCGGCTAATTCGGTTTGGACCGACGACCGTCTTCGTCGATAAACGAATCTGACGAGCCAATTAAAAGTCCGCGGCGAGGAAGAAACGTATCGTCTTTCCATTTGTACCAATTCACTAATCGTGGCTTAATTAATAACTGCGTGGAAAAGTTTACGGACAAAATGACGAGTTTAAGTTTTGGAACGACGGCTTTGACCACTCAGAATTCAACATATAAGCGCAGAGAGACGTCACATCAATATTACGTTCGCGTAACCTTACAGAATCAAAATAATTCATTCAAATGATTGGGTCGATTAATCTTTTGGAAAGTCCGTCACTTTTTAATTTTCGAATACCAGGTTGTTTATCGATGGTCGCGCTTCCCTTATAAATACGTCCAAGCCCACGAGTTTTGAACGTCAACGAACAAAATTTTCTTCTTCAAAGGCAATAAGAAGGTGCGGACACATCAGAAGTCTTGTGAAATATATTAACACCTCTTCTTTTTACAATGACTTATCTAATAATGAGTTTTTTATATTCCTTACAAAGCTGGAAGATAAATAGAAAAAATTTTTAGCTTTCCGAATACTTCTCCCTCTTTTGAGTATTATTAAAGGTCAAAGTATTTTCATTAAATTTTCAATTTCAATGTACTACAATATTCATGAAATCACTTGTAAATAATGTATTAGGTAACACGGCGTCGACAAAAAAAACCCGGAAAAAGGGCCAGTCTGGGACTAATGTCACGATGTACCGATGCTCATTTTAATCTCTTAAGCACGCAACACCTTTCTGCCCTACATTCATTTCCATTCTCCAATAATAGTTTGGCGCTTGATGCAGCCTTGTCATATATATATATATACACATGCACGCACGCTCGCGCGCATATACAGAAAAGCAGAGATCGTCTCGACATTACATAAACATATGAATAGGCATTAGATTTGGCCAGAATTAAAGAAACAAAATCACTTGGCGAACAAAAAATGCTGGTTTAAAGTTAACAGTTCCGATTTGATTGGATTTATAAATTTTATCGATCGTGTCAAATACTCATAAATATACATATTTATATATATATATATATATATATATATCGAATGTTTTCACGCTCGTTTATTATTATTTGTGACAAAAAAATTTAAAGAAAATCTAATTACCTAACAAAAGATAACGAATAAAGCGATCGATTATCTCAAAGACACGTGTACTCTATATAATTTCAAAGACTTTTATTTTACTATCTCGATAGCTAATTTAATAAGCTTTAGCTTCGAAGTACAATTGTGGATACTTTTTTGAAGGAGTCTTTTGTACAGTCCAAAAAGATAAAATATTTACGCAGTGATGAAAATGGTAAAACGTTAACGAAAAGATTATGAAAAGTCGCCTGAAAATTTAGTAAGTAGTTACAAGCCGTAAATGCTCAGCCACTTTTAACGGGTAAATATTTATTTAAACGGGCACCAGTTTTCAAAATGTTCCATAGCATTTCATCGGTTTCTTCAACTACACCCAAACGCTTATTTTGTGCCGCAGTGCTTCTAAATAATTATAATTGTCTCCGAGTTATGATTATTTTAGATTATAGCGTCGCTAGCTACGAATGCGTACGCACGTCAAGGCGCTAATTCCAACACACCGATTGTCTCTGTCAGAATGGCAGAGATACAACTGTCGGTAAACAATTTAAAAAACATCAGTTTTAACGCGACTCGTCAAATATTCATCTTCCGTCATCTTCTTTCATCCTCTATCGCCAGCTTCTAATACACTCGAAGCATTTCATAATCTGTCGGTCAACGTATCGCTGCTCGCTATACACGGCAGGTACTCGACGCATGCCCGTTCACCAGCACGCGTGTGTCGGTTTTCGTCCCCCTGCCTCCCTCCTTCGCGCCATCGAGCCGTACTTACTCAAAGAGCAAAAACGTAGCGGCTCTCTTGGACAGCGTCTTTTCATGTCCGACAACGTTCGGTCGGCCGCTCCGCACTCGGACGCGCGCAAAAAACGCATTGAAAAGCAAATGAACCGTGCACTACTAATTTTAAATTCCGCTCGCATTCCTCGGTAGTGCACTTGGACTTGCGCAACAGTTGACGATAGACGTAGCTATTTCACTTCGCGCCGCCGTCGAAGAGGACTTTATGCACCTAGTAATTAGCAAGAGCGTTGCTGCCCGCAATCCCAAGGGTTGCGCTCGAATCGAATGATTAGCTTCGACGCGGTGAAAACCAGTTTTATCCAGTGGTTCAAAATCGTCACGCGTCTTCCAGCGCCATTCAGAGCCAACGCCGTCGCTGACAGATTAAGATTAACCTTAATCACCTGATCTGGATTAAACGATTGCGCGCGTGCTTTGGTCTTTATATAATATCGATAGACAAATCGCGCACAGTTTTTACTCGCGCGTAATACATGTGTACGTAATTATCGGCGGTAATCTTGCATCCAGCCTTTCTCGCGAGTCTCTCGATATTACCCAATGTTTCGCGGCTGGATATTAATCAGCGTCTCGATCTCGGCTATAATGCACATAAGTGAATGCAAAGAAATGTTTTAATGCCCGATTTGACGGCAAAATGAAAAAGGTAGAGTTTCTAGGTGTTACGTCACGTAGTGCTGTGGGGGATAGAGCAGCGCGCGTACGCGTGCGCATTTAATAGTGCACTGCGACGGGCACCGAGGTGTGCGTTGCGAGTGCACGCGCATGCAAATACAAATATCAATGGTTTTGGTAGTCGCTCCACTCTTCGGGAATATTATCGCTGTTGCACGACTAATTGCAATTTTCACTTCGCCTCGTTTCTGTCAGCTTAAGCCGAATCGGCGGCGCGCGCGCGCGATTATCATTGCGCTGTCTTTGCTGCTTCCTCCCCGTTTCTTATAGTTTTCATTAGTTCAAGTACGCGACGATCCATTATCTCGCGGAATAAATAAAAGCCGGAGTAAAAACTGAAACATGTGTGAAAAAATGTCGGCACCTGCCGAGTTGTCTATGACAAGTATTTAATGTGAATCCGGGAATTTTATCCGGTACAATATCGAGGAACTCAACATTTAAGAATTCGGATTATTCCAAGCAGAAATATAATTTTGTTTTCTACTTGATTCGACAAAAATTAACAATCGCGATGTTTTCTTCTACGCGAGATCTCCCAACTGCGCGAATTACTGCATACCGATGACTAATTAGCGACCATTTTCTAATAAAGATATCGGCTGTACTGTCGCACTCGCACTGGTGTCTGCTTTGTGTTTCAAAAGTAAATAAAGCGCCTGCGGAAGTCGCGGAGCGTTTAATGGTTCCAGTGTGGCGCTCGGCGGAACTTTTGCGACATGCGTTACTGATTTTTGAAGAATGATTTACGAGCCCCACTCCGATATTCGGCGAATTTCCAGCGAAAACGAGCCGGAGTGAAGTATAGAGAGGTTCGAATGCGAAATTAAACGAATCGCGCCGCTTGTAGCCGTCACGGGATAAATTTTTTCCCGCCTCCGGCTTTTCAGAGAATCGCCGAGATATTGCTTTTTATTATTGTCCAACTCCAACTGGAACTCGACTTATTGTAAAGTGCGAAAGAACTAGCTTATAAATAAACTCGCGTCGCTTTTTTCCATCGAGCCTAGGAGCTAAATAAACAGTCTAGCAGATCAAGGATTACGCGTTGTACAAGTGCTCGACAAAGCACTTACCGGCAATTATTTATTATCCTCTTAAAACCGTTGAATTTCAGTCGCTCAACAATGCAACGGAAGTTTATTATTGTAAGGATATAAAAATTTAACAACTTATAAAAATATCCACTTTTATCATTAATACACATATTACCGCGGCAATAAATCACTTAAATAAGAAACTAATATCGATGTTTTAGTATCTCTAATATTCAGCGGCGGCATTTATGATTATTTTCCATACGGCACACGGGAGTGAATAATATTATTTGCCTCTAATTACGCTCGAGTAGTTAAATGCTGCGCAAAAATAATTCTTTTCAAGCTATCTTCCTTGATCTATAAAATTGAATAACAACTGCACATTGTAAAAATTAGCGCGATAAACTATAAAACGCAGATATAATCGACATTTAAATTTAACGCCAAGTCAGCTATTTACTTGTACAGTGCTGTTCCATAATTATCGCTATTTACTTTATTCCAGAATTATCCTAACAATTTATAATTCTTGCAATGAAATTTATATACGCCAATAACGCGCGTTTCGTTGACGCAATGAACAGTAGCAAATAGTTTGCCGCATATTTGGACAAATGCACTGTAGCCGCGTCGATAAATCAATCGGCATCGGTAATTATTTAATTACCACATCGCGCGTATCCTAGTTCACCGAGATGTTTTGTCTGGAGCGCGACTAAATTGTTCAACGAGGAGGTTAACACAGGCGAAGCAGGATACGAATGAACATTTTTCAAATATTTATCGCGAGTGATTCATTCAACCATCGCAAGAGATAGATAAAAGTTGTAAGGATTAATCGATCGAGACGTTGATAAGAAATTCACTTCACTTTTAGGCGCTCTACCGAAAATAGCTGTCGACACGCGAAAACCATATCGCGGAGGAAATTTAAGTACGCCTGTAAAAAACGCATGCGCAGCCTCGTAATATAATCATTAGCTTATCAATTGATAATTTATTGTACGATGATAAAAGCGAACGCTGTAAATGAGTCCAGAAGAGCCTCTGCGCGAAAGAGCGATATTTTTGACGGAATGTTTAAAAAAGCCTAATTTCAGCAAACACGTGCAAATCACTGCTTGATTCCTCGGCGTTACTTTGTAACTCTACGCATAAATCATTCGAATTTGTTCAATGGCTTCCCAATATTTACGGTTCGGTTCTAGCGCAAATACGAAGCTGCGCATTCGCTGTAAAAAAAATCAAGATTTAAACGCGTGCTTCAATTTAATAATATTGATTGCGAAAATTGCGTTACATCGAACATTCGGCAAAACAGGCTTTTTCGCTTCGAGTCGACAGCGTTTCGTGCGCGCGCGCGAGCGAAAAGCCAGAAAATATATTTGAAACGCGCAGCTTTTGCGCGTAAAACGTAAAAATATACACGAAAGTAAAAGCGCTAGAACAGGAGAAGCACCGCGTCGTTGAATATACATGTGGAAGCGCGAAGCCCGAAAAATGCTGCAGCCTCGTCGCGTGCTTTAAAACTTGCGCTCGAACGCCGTGCACATGCCGTACGCGGCGGCGCCCGCGCAGTCCGAATAATTGGTCGGGGGGCCCCGAGCGATCCCAGCTTTTCGAGAGTTGCCCTTGTACCGAGCAAAAACGCCTCGGGTTTTTTCAAGCCGCCGACAACGAAGGCAATCGAACTCGAAGTCGAAGGCGAAGGCGATCCGAACGCCGTCCGGGTGGCACCTAAAGACCAGAGCGCGGTTCCCTCCATTCGAGAATAGAACGCTCGAGTAAAAACGCCGGGAGAAGGGGCAAAGACCGTTTTTTTGCTTCGAGATTTCTGAAAGTGGATCGGACGACTGGCTGGCGTTCGGAACTCAACTCGCGCAATTAGCGCCGGCCTCGTCGTCCCCGCGGGCTCATGATTCACGCGATTCACGCGGCGAAACTGGCCCCCGCGGCTAATGCGGTAAAAAGTTTTTGGACTAAGAGGAAACGTGACTGCGCGCGAGAAGCGACGAGTTATGCGACGCGACACCGCATTCGTCGAACGCTGAGGCTCGAACTTCTTTGCTCAAACTTGGGGAAGTTGCGATGTGCGCCGCCGCCGAGTGGGAAGTAATTTCGCCGTCTGCTCGGCTGCTCGGCCGCTCCAATTATTAATAATTCGCGCGAGTCGAGCCGCGATTGATGATCGCGCCGGCGGTTATTTTCAATTGCGCTTCTCCTCCTTCTGGGCGAAAGCTTATTCTCGCCTTTACCGGTAAACCGTTTCAACCGAACCTCACAAAAACATTATTTAATTGCTCTATGCAAATTTTTCAAGGTGAATAATAATGTAAGTAGGTTATCGTTGATTGACGATGCTATTATGGAAATAAATGATCATTTACATTTTGACTTAATGATTATTGTTTCCAATAACAGTCAAACTATAAATTAAGTAAAATTTTAAGTAGCCGGAAACGTTGCGTCGAATAAGTCCGAACAACTTTATTGAAATTAATGACGGACTATAATTGCGAAGGTAATGCCCGATTCTTCGAGAATCTCGTAAATGCTTACAAGTTCATATTTTTCAGCGAATGTTACACTCGAATTCAAATGTTCTACGTTGCTGCCCAACGCTCGTACTACTTATTTTATTGCGGCGAATTTTTCGTTTCCTTGTCTCTACGTCTGTACATGTCTACTATTTATACGGTAGCGCTATTCTAATCAGCGATTAAGCGAATAACATATTCTTTTTGAGAATTTCTTTAAGAACTCGTGCGTGCGTATCGATAATTTATTTTTAAAAATTTGAATCGACGGAAAGGGGCACAGAGAGACAGAGAGAAAATATACTTTTCCAACTTCAAATCTTCCTTTCAATGAATTTCATTTGTTGTATTCTCTGGGACCGAAACTTTGATAATAATAGAGGTAAAAAAAAAATTTTCTTATCAATGAACGCTGGCGCTTTTTATGTTGCAAAAATATTTGACAACGCGAATGATCGACAATGATTAAAATAAATAAAATCCTCGATACAATTTATCAGATATTAAAATGAAAGATAAAAATTTATTTTAAGATTGATCAACGGGTAATTAGTTAATTAATCGGCGATAGAAATGCTACTAATTCGCACGACCTCCTGTAATTGTAACCCCTTTTAAAATCAATAATTCACTTCAAGTTCTTCTATCTTGTATAAATCTAAATTTCTTTTTCAAATCTCAGGCTTCAATTTATGTTACGATACCTACGTAAAATACACGGTTAAATTGTTGAGTTTGTGTTCCAGGAAAAACATGAAATACAAGGCCCCGACTAACTGTCCGAGAAAGCCAACTAGTCACTAAAGACTACGATTTTTCCAATCAGAAACCGTTTAGATATAATTGCAACTGCAATTTTATAAGAACCGGTTGACAAAATCAAAATGATGAATAAACTGCATGGGATCAAATCTCAAGGTCATAGCTCGTCTTCTTCCACCTCGACAAATAGAGAGTTCTTGCCTTTTTTAAAATTCTTCCTTGGAATCGCGTAATTATGTTCAACTTAAAAATAAACAATAGAAATAACAATTAAACAAAAATACATTCAAATTTGTAAGAGAAAAAATTGCGCTCATAATTATCAATTAACAAGCGATTAATAAGTGTGCACATAATTTTAAGATAAACTAGAAATGCAAGGAACATAAGGAAAAACAGTATATCGAATTTAGTTGTAAATGTATGTAATTAAATTAAACGTTAATTGTTATTATCGATATAAATATACGTATAAATGTATATAGTTCCTAGAGGAATCGTTGCGTAAATAATGTTCAACGATATTTTTATTTAAATTTATGTAATTCTTATGCCGATAAGACCTTAAGCGGCGTGTCGAGCAGCTTAATTTTTTATAACATAACACGAGTAAATTGATAGCAATTGCGCGTGTAACGAGCGAAAGAAACGTACATCCGTCTGGAAAATTGTAAAAAATTTGTTGAATATCCGCCGAGTAAAATTTTTCAAAGGTGATTGCGTACCAAAATCTCTTGCATAAAATTTATCGAATTGAAAAGCCACGAGTAGCTTGAAAAACATTCCTTATTTTCGATTAAATTTGATGATTTGTCCACAAAGCAATTCAATAATTACAGTGGCAATAAAGCTTTATCCTTCGGTGATCATTTACTTTAGCGATCGCGCACGCGCACGTGTGCACGTGTGTCGTTTAGCAGTCGGCAAGCCTGCTGTTTTGGGTAATTCAGGGATAATTCAACGACGGTTAATAGCCCCGAGCAGTTATCGTACCCGTTGTAATGTCCCGGTGGATCTTTCGGCGCAAATCGGCGATCGTACTGTTACCATCGCGCGTTAATCGATAAAAATCCAAGAACAATGGAAGACGATCGAGGGTGAACTCTGGTGCGTCGCGCGTAGCCGCGTTCCGCTTACGTTCCGCTCACATTCCGCTCGCGTTGAGTAGATTCCGTCCGTGCGTGAAATTAAGACTCGTTTCAAGGCACTTGGAGTTTGATCGTGGGTCCCCTTCTGCACACGCTTCTGAACTTCCGCTTGGTCGGGCCTTCAAAAATCTGGGACACCTTCGGAGGACGACGGCCGCTCGGCTACTATCGCAATCTCAACCGAAAATCCGATGTTTTCGACTTTTATGCGCAGTCGTTTTCATTATCTCGAGCCTCGCGCACCCGCCCACGCCCACGTGATAACGACACATAAGATCTTGCGTTTGATCAACCGAGATCAAAAGATCACGTTCCTGCTGTCGCGCAAAAGTTCAATGTTGCGGAAGTCTTTAAATTGGGAACGCGGCATCTTTTTTCTTTCGAGATTCCGAGTTTTGCTGCGTTAGTGCCGAGCTCTTTTTGCGTCTGCTAATGAAAATGGTAACGCCCACTGTTACTCAATGATGAATATACTTATCGAGATATTTACCGGTAAAAAATCCGACTAGCTATTCTAGTTTTATTACAGGTGTGTTTAACAAATTATTTCATAGACTATAGCTTTGCTCTTTTTATACAACGTTTTTTCTGTTTACTTGAAAGTTGACTTTTAAATTATTTCCTTATTATAGTGGAATGCATATTTTCTTGATATTAATGCTTTTATGTCATCATAAATTAGTATTACAAAAACTGAATAAATCCACAACTTAGTGTCCAGAAAAATTAAATACCGTTATTTTAACATTTTCGTTTAAAATATATATTATTCATCAGAAGAAAAAGAAGAAGAAGGCTTTAATCGCACGCTTTAATCTATCATGTAAATAATAAAATTTCCTTCGAATACGTTACTTTTAATAATTGTTGCTGTAATTGAACAATCGATCTATAGATTATTGAATTTATGCTTTGCCGCAGTTTTCTATCACTCGAGTAATACTTTATTACGTAAATATTTTTTCATCATAACAATAACCTACAACATTCAATTATCTACCCACTATCATCCATCGGCATAGTAATGAGTATTTTTTCAATATCGGGCAGAAGCATATTTTCATGATATACGCAGAAGGATATATTTATTGCAATGTAGATTTTATTTATAGTATAACCGATCTAAGCGTTCGAAGTCTTTAAATTATAAGATACTTTATTAAAAAATTGTTTTCTAATCTCAAAATGACAATTCGTAAATTAGAAATAAATTTTATCTAATATCGATCTTTAAACGCCTTTAAAAAATCATATTTATAAAAAGTGCACAAGTGTGATTTTGTTGAATTTCTTATAAATAATCTGATTAAGAATTATACTTGTTGTGTAAAGAAAAAAAATATAGAAGTTAATTTTTGTTCGATTATTTATGTTGATATAACAATTACAGATTATAAACATATTTTAGATTTTCCAAAGAACATACATTTTGAGAAGGAATCTTTTAATTACAAAACTTTCATTGGAAAAGTTGTTTTTTAACAAACCTTATAGCGTTGCATTGATTTTTATTTTTATTTATCCACGTAGTGATGGTATAACTTTTACTCACACGGTAAATCACATCAATTTGAGAAAACTTAAAAAAATGAAAGTACCCAGCATCAATGGAAAATCTACAATCTAAGCGTCTATTACTTAACAATAATAAAAACAGTGCCGAACGTAAAATGGTATGAAATTATACGAAAAATTACGTAAAATGTAAAAAAACACGATAAATTTCTTATACATATTCTAGAATAGTATTGTATGCACGGTAATGGTTTAATAATAAATATAAATAATTAATCACTGAAAAGCTTAGAAATACGTTAATATTGCCGATCAATAGAGATAATTTGGCACTGGATAAATTTGTCGGCGTTGGAAGGCGAATTATTTGATAGACTAAAACAAAAAAGGTGAGCATATAAAATAAGTAAAAGCCTAAATATAGGAAATAATAATTAATAATAATTAAAACATTGAACTCTCGTAGTAAGAAATTTAAAACTGAATAAATGTTAGAACGAAGCAAAAATTATGAATCAATAGAGAATACCATTGGTTTACTTAAAAGCTAATGAAAGTATTTTGATAAATTATTAGGCGTTTGTGATACTAAACTGACATAGAGTCCAATCAAATTCACACCACCAAACTCAATCAACGAAAAAGCCACTTTTAAAAAGTCATTTACTATTATCGACGAATTAACCATGGAAAATTATCCAAGAGTCAATAAACTAATATTAAATTACGGACCGAAAAAGAACCAATTATTGTGGATTCGTAAGCTCGTCTACCCTGTGAAATACGGATTAATGTTCAGGCAAGCAATAAATTCACTACAGCTCAAATATTTCTAAAAAGTATTAAAATGTTGTATTCACATGTTATTCGATTGAAATATAATATTGCAGCAATTGTTGGAAAATTTTTTTCCTTCATTTTATTATCAAGATTCGTCGCCGGAACAGCAAATATTGCATATAATTAACGTGTATTTTATGGCTTAACATAAAAAGTGACCGAATGGACTGAGTGAAGTAAAGGATCGATAATAAAAAAGCACGACTATTGAATCGCTTAAAAAATGACATTTTTTATTTAAAAGCATTTAAATACTAATGGTCCGCGACAGACGGCTAATTTAAATACATTTTAACAATTAGGAAATAAGGAGAAATAATTTATCGCAACCAATCTTAATGCACGATAAATTGAAAAAGCGCAATGCGTTGTCAATTCCCTTATTGAATTTAGCCGTGAATAAGTTATTGGGTTCGTAAAAAGGTATAAGTTACGGTTAACTTTAAATTACACAATACAAGCGCAAGTGCAAAGCTAATAAAGAAATCATAATCAATGATGTAAAACTTTTACGAGCTGCGGAGAACGAGATAAACCTGCAGCCAAATGAATAATGAGCCGAACATATGGCCACTAACAGACTAGAATTAGATTACGAAGATAATAAGCTAACGGCTCGCAGTGGCGATTTAAATAATGATAAATAAGCAGGCGCGGAAAGCGAGGACCGAGGCTTTATAAAAGTATTATTCGCAAAAAATGGGCGCCGCCACTGCCCGAATAAACTTTTAGCGCCTCGTCTATTATTGCACGATTCTAAAGCTCGCGTTCGGCAAACCGGAATCTTGCTGCAGTTCGGATGCAAGCGAAACACGAGCTCTTACACAATACGAAGAAAGAAAATTGAGAGTCCCGAAAATAAAATGCTTGGAAAGAGATTCGGAGCGGGAGCGCCGGGGTGCGGAGGAGCGCGGGGGAACAGCGGAACCGAAACTTCGTCAAAAAACGCGCAGGTAATTAAATGAAGCGCATCGAGCCGATTCCGCGAGGCTTCTCGCGGAGCTGCGCCAGCGAATCGACGAATCGCGCGCGAGCTATTGGCGTGAAAATCGCGCTGCGGAGGACCTTGAGAACGCGATTTGACGCGATTCGACGCCTTGAATCAGGCTGGAAGCCGGTGTACTGGCCAGAAGCAACACCCGGAATAGAATCAGAGCGGAATAAGAGTCGGTGCGGCTCGGCGAGCTTTTGGGAGATAATAACGGTGCGCTTGGACGCAGTCCATCTAAAATTCTTCCTCGTTTGTTCGGTGCATTTAGAAGAAGGAGCGACGCTTTTTATTATCTTATCTTCGTATCAAAACAAACAGCCGTTGGACGGGAATTATCTGCAGGCTATTACAGCAGTATTTGTCATTACTTTCTTAGGCTGTACACGAGCTGAACAAATACCCGATAAAATCACTGTAATTTTCCTCTCGTAGCTCGGCAAACAAAAATGACCGGGATTACGGTTTATCAAGCGCAGCCGTTGTATCTTCGTCCATGATCTGAATTAAAAATTCGCGTCGACTAAGCGGAGCGCGAATTAACGACGCGAGCTTCGAACTTTCCTTACACGCGGACCATTAATTTCGCTTCGAACGAGTCGTTCCGCTCTCTCAGTTGCGCGGGATGAATCGCGCGCCCAGCGAGTCGCGATGAGCTGCTCGATGGGCGCCAAATTAACAGCGAGAAAAAATCCCCGCTTCCTCGTAATTTCCCGTCCATTGGCGACGGGGTTATCCGACGAGTCCGCGCTCGACGCGACCACTGATAACAGCCTTCGCCGGCATCTACGCCTCGAGAGCGAACCCCGAGGGCCGGGCCCATGTTTAGGGCATAAGCGGTGGTGCCGGTTGCTACTCAGTCGTCGCCCGCTGCGCCAAGGGGTTACGGCTAATCGCGAGCGACACCCGCGATGATCGAGCTACTTTCAGTTTGCGGTCGCTCGCGAATCGCGTCCACCGCGTTCGATTCGCCGGCTGCAAATTATGGACGACCTCTGCGATACCTAGTCGCGGCTCCTGTCGCGCACAGTTTCGATATTCGACGTCTGTATACAAATAACGCGGCCTATTGCTCGCCATGTAATAGATATTAATACACTTTTAATGGGAACAATTACCATTGTCTGGTCGGCAACCGTTCGCATCTGTCGCGTAGCCAAACAGTAATCGAATATCAATATCAGTTTAGCCTCGTAATCGAGCGAAAAGCTATTATAGGCTGCGTCAGTGCCCTGGACATTTCTCTTTATCTAATCTCTTTATTTTAATAAACGCTGACGATAAATAATGCTGTTTACAAAAGAGAAGCTTCTTTCGCAGGACGTGCCGTGCGCGCGGAACCTCGCGCGGCATGTAAAAAGCGCAATTTCTCAACTGCTTGTGAGATTTCATGGAAACGTTTAATAGGCTGTGCGTACTCTCGTATTTTCGTCGAACGAAATTAGTCCTACTAGAAACCAAATCATGTTTAAGAATTTTATTGGGCAAGGTCGTCGACACAATTCGGTCATTTCGTTCGTCGGAAGCGAAGCGACCGAAAACTTTTATGATTCGCGTGGACACGACTTGTTTTAGAGCTTCGATAAGTAAAAAAACGCGGAAAAATCGAAGAACGATATTGAACTAACGAGATAATTGCAATTATATGCAGCGAATAGCTTCGGAATTACAACGAGGAATAATAAACGGAAGCAGCAATGCTGCTTAATTTAAAGTCAATTTGTCTCCGCATTTTATGTGTTAACTTATCGCTTAAATCAGCACGTCACCACGTCATAAATGCATTAGTTATTTTTTCAATAACAGTGACAGCCGGCAACGCGTTGTAAGCAAAATTTTATGTTATTTATCGAATAGGTGTTCGAGGTAAACCGCTTCGAACGAACTGCCTGATTTAAGGTGTGTAAATCATTGCAATCTATCTAGACGAGTAAAATTAAAAGATCCCAAATTCTTCGTTTCCGTCCATTTCAATGCTCTCGACTTTTCGCAACGCCAAACGGATCGGAAGGGACTAAAAGTGCCGACTTGAATGGCAATTAATTGCATTTGCTAATTTTAATGCACAGTGCAGCTGTCGAATCGAAGGAGAAGGAGAACAAGCCGTTTGTAGTCTCCTCTTACGTCGATCACAATCGAAGTGTAAAAAATAGAAATTGAAAAATGCAATGCTGCATTCGCCTGGAAAACGGCAACTACTTGAATAAATAACGCGGCGAAGATGTCCTTCCCCAAGGAGAAACTTCTCCTTGTACCGACATAAACTTCCTTTGGCCAGTAGAAAACGGCAGTCCTCGAGTGTAAAATCCAGCGCGACAAAAAGTTCTCGGGCATAAAGAATCGTTGCATAATCATTGCGAAATACTCGCTTGAACGTTGGCAGCCCGTCGCTTTACCCTTGCGGTCCGTTCGCCCGAATCAAAACGCGAATCGCACCCGATGCAAATCTCCAGGTGCACCGCAAGGAGTCCAATTGCGTCGCGCGCGGCTCGGGCTTTTAGGACTTTTGGACCCGACGCACCTTCGCGCGCAAAAGCGTCGCCCGTGAAGGAGGAAGGAGCGAATAAACGAACTGGAGGAAGTGGCCGCGATTGTTCTCCGCGCAAACAACCTGGAGGGGGAGGGGGAAGACGGCCAGATGTCGGGGGAATGTTTGCCCCGACGTCGCGTAGCCTAATAAACCATCTGATTTTTTAGTCAGGGCCACCGACAAAGTAGTTTCGTAAGTTTTCCGGACTGGAGTTGAAAATTTATGCAGAGCCAGTGGTTACCGCTGGAATAATTTAACATTGCGATGATAATAAGGCACTTGCGAGGCATTTGGGAACTTCCGATTGACGCACAACTACAGATTAAATTCCTGCATTTTTTCGCAATAAAAAGTTTTGCATTTAGTGGCTGGAGTTTTCGTGCAGTCGGCTTTCGTCAGAGCCAGATTCTCTGTCTCTTTTTTAAGCAGTTCTTAGTAAGTCGTTGGATAATGCGCATAAATTTGGGACGAGCTCGATTTTGTAGTTCAGTTGGACGTTGGCAGTTGCGTTACGTAGCCGCGTGTCTTTGTGGAAGCATTTCCCGACGATCGTTAAGTTGAAGACCGATCCTGTTAATTAGACCAGCAATGCTGTGGGCTTTAAAGTTTCACGTCTATTTACGAAATTCGTAAAATAAAGCGACTTATCAAAATTTAAATTTGCCTTCTTAATTTCAAGTTAAATTTATTTTATCCGGTTTCGAAGACTTCGTCAATGTGTACATTCTTAGACATCTACTCTTATGCTCTTTTTTTTAAAATATTACGCACGAATTAATACAATGTCATACAATACAATTTCCATTGTTTCGAAAACGGAATTTAAAAAAAAAATGCCATCTAAGATAATCAATATTATAATCTCATTCGTGGTGTAATAGTTAAATATACGTACCATACATTTATTTAAATAAAAAGTAATACTTGAGTACTATGAGCAAATATTCCATACTCTTATTTTATATATTAATGTATATAATCTATTTTTGACGCTGAAAAAGCAAGTACTTTATCCTAAATGAAAGGCTTTTTTTCAACAAGTTACTATAATTTTAATTGTTTGTTACTAACACGTGATGGTAATTAAAATGATATTTATTGAAAATTACTTCAAATTCATTCTAAAATTATAAATAAATTGATAAGAGGAAACCTTTTTATTTATTGTTTGGAAAATAGTGTTTGCTTGTTGCTGCGATGATCCGAGTTGTTACAGAAAATATCTTACACCGGACTTTTTACAGAATATTTAAAAAAAATTTTTAAACTTTAAACAATTGGTTGAATGTTAATACTTTGAATCGCTGTACGCTAAACTATTAAAACTAATAATCATTAATATTAACTGTGTATTTTCAAAATTAGGGGGACAGACAAAATTATTACGACAAACTTTGTACGTTCGCATAAATCTTGGCTACGACGCACCAATATGATAATATTAAAGAAAAGTTTTGATATTTAATTTATCAAATTTAAATTCCCCCCGGCAAAGTTTACCTTCTCACTTTTATTGATGTTATAGTGAATCTTCATGACTTGGAAATGCATTCAAAATTTTATTTGATACTCGTTACATCCTCGATAACCATTTTTCAGATAATTTATTACCTTATATGTTCAAGTTTTATACAAAACTCTTATTCCACTACATCTGATTTTTTGTTCTGCCCCGATGTTCATTAAAAGCTGAAATTCAACAGTTGAAATTCTAATAAGAAAAATATGAATTATCAAATATAATGGCTGAATGCTTCGTTTATTCCAATTAATTTATTTATTATCCAACTCGATGAAACGGTGAACTACTCTACCTCGAAAATATTACACTCAAAAGAGATCCTACGTTGTATTTAGAACTTAAGTTAACTATTCTAAGCCCCATAGTCGATGCAAATCCACCCCTAGCTGTGTATATCTAACATCACGTCTGAACGCTGCATTCTCTAATTAAACTCCGAGAACACGTGTACCGTTAAAAAAATCCTCAATCACATGCGTGCACTATCTTTCTGATATTATAAAATAGTCTTTTGTGTAATAATACTAAAGCAAATTTATCTGTACACTCATTCGGAAAACAAATGGTTATTTTATTGATTTTAAACACAATTGCATCCCTTGCGAAATGTCAAATACATATTCGTATAATTCAATACCCCTTTTCGTTTTTATTATTAATAAAAATCATTTAATTAACCAATAGATATTTAAAGTTATGAAATTGTTTTTGAATTTTAAAAATCAAAATGTTATCCTCGTTGAAAATGAATAGAGCAAGATTATTTCACAATAAAAGTCTAGCCAAAATTATTCATTCCGTCTTGTTTATTATTAGATGCACGTATTGATTAAATATCGTGCAAATATTTATAAATCAATCCCGTGTAACTGCATATTACGAGTTAATTGAATTATCAACTTGCTTTGCTCATTAATTGAAAAACTTCCGTATAATAATATCTAATTATAATTCAACAATTAACAAACTTGATTTGGCTAATTGAAATTACAGAATTAGATATTGTAATATTCAAAGCTTTATAATTATTAAAAATAATTTTATTGCGTTACTGGAATATATGTGTGCATATATATATATTAATCACCTTTATCAACTTAGTTTTTTTTTAAATAAGGGTCAAATTTATCGTGCACAAGTGCCTATGGGTTTTATTAATTTAACAATTAAATATAA
The DNA here is from genome assembly GCA_018907185.1 of Platyscapa corneri. NCBI lineage: Eukaryota > Metazoa > Arthropoda > Insecta > Hymenoptera > Agaonidae > Platyscapa > Platyscapa corneri. The sequence goes on along the minus strand of JACCHW010000025.1, from coordinate 1,756,289 downwards.
ATATGCAACACACATTTTGTAATTAATTATATATACAAGAAACTAAAAATAAAGGCTTTGTTTTATAAAAATAAATTCCGCGGTAAAAATGTACTTCTTTCTTGAATTTCATGATTCTTCAGATAAGTATAGAAGATACCTGTGTAAAAAAGGTTGTACCTAATTAATTCAATTAACGATAAATCACGCTTAAATGCTACTGCAAGATTAGATGCATCAAATTAGAAATAATTAATCGTATTTGTAACGATCAAAAACAAATGAAAATGCCTGTTATTATGCTTAGTAAACACATTTTAATAAAAGAGACATGAAACTGAAAGTATGTGAAGCAACAAAACTAATACAAATGTATTCTTAGATAAGAATCGAGTTCGCTCTGACCGACCTGACAAGCAAGAAAGCCTAAGGAAAATTTTGGCAGATGGCAGCACTATGTAGTTAATTTCCTTATCGGATCTTGGGTTGATAATAATTTTCAAGCTTTAAAAGGATGTCCGAGATATAACAGAAATGCTGCGTTTCGTTAATCGAATCTCAATGTCGAGCATTTGAAATGCGCTGTTCCAATTAGCTCACTTTTCGTATAAAGTTAAGAAAACTCACGACTGTTATGCGAAGATTTCTAGTCGCTGTCTATTTGTCACCTTAATTAGCGCGTCCACTTTTCAATTAATCAAATGCAAGAAATTACTCAAGGCGGAACAGGTTGACTACCGAATTTCTCTTTAAATAAACACACGACAATAAGTGGAGGTTTAGAAACGGATTAGAGTTTTAATCTGCTTTTTCTGAAAGCAACGCTTTTAAAGTTTTGCGTTAATTTCGAATTTTAATCTATTAATTTCAGCTACTTTGTGGCGATTTTTCAATTGGTCATGTGTTTAAAATTTACTGCTTCGAGGGACTCAATCCCCTAAAATGCGGTTTCAACTTGGAATATATTGAAATTTTTCCTGCTCTCTTGCGTTATTACTTTAAACAAAAAGTCACTAAAAATAGAACTATGGTTTATTACAGGAGTAATATTGGTAATTCTTATGACTTGCGTGATATTGTAAGGGAAGTGTGTCATCGTAATTAAATTTACGTTTGAATTTATCATCTGAACTTTTTCAAGCTTCGTCGTATTATTTTTATAAATAAAACATAGTATAGGGCGTTAAATAAATATTACCGTTACACTAATAATACAAGTGATAAAATAATACGTTAATAACTAAAATATTTCGGTTGATTTTTGTGTAAAAAGTAGCAGGAAGGAAAGTTATTTTGGATTGATGCAATTATGTTTGAAATGTGTTCCTAAACGTTGATCCTAATTCCAGTCATCAAGATTTTATCCGAAATTACGTATACTAGTTTTAACGCTTTGCGAAACGGTATTTTTTATTCCAAAGGAAATAATAATCTTGCTAATTGAATGTTGAGCGTGTAGATACGGAATTGGATGCGGAATGTACAAGAATTTCCTTCCCATGACAGTCACGCTAACATTCTCAAAATGCTTAAAAACCCAATAAATGTATGATACGCTCGCGCTGTGCGGGAAATGCCAGAGGAAAGTGAATTACGAGGCACATACGAATTTTTAGATCTAACCATTTTTCACAAAATTATTTTAACTTTATTTGCTTAGGTACATAGGAGGTAACTATTTATCAAGCTGTTATTCACCTTCATGCGTCATACTTTCTTTTATTACAACTGGAGATTATTCTTCGTTGCGCTTTTACTTTAAAGACAACGAGTTGGGGATTTTAAACGCATCTATTGATTTATCATTGAACACTAATTGTCAATGAATTAATATTAATTTATCAGACCTGCACGAAACTTAAAAATCGTAATTTACATATTATTATTGGTACGTATTTTCGAAATTCTGAAGCTGTTTATAAATTATTCATTGCGATTAATAAATTGTGCGGTAAATCATTACATTCTCTTTTATAAATATTTATATTAAACTGAAGTTGTTTCGAGTTCTTTTTTAGTTGTTGTTTTTAAAAATGTTAACAATTTCACATTTTGTATAAGAGCAACAATAGGAAGATTGTATTTACAAGTCATTTTCAAATGAAATAAAACATTCATGCTCAACTATATTTTAGATAGAATTTATTAATATGTTCAGAACATATAAACACAAATTTTTGTATTTATAAATAATATAGGTAGTGTGAAAATTGAAATTTTTTTTAATTTTTAACAATTAAGTAGTTTAAAAATGACAACAATAAGTAAAATTGAAAAGTGGAAAATTACCAGCTGTTACATCTGCAGAGGAGCACATTTTTATATAATAAAATTGATTATTTATAAGAATAACAATAATTCCAAATTAAAAAAGATTTCTGAACCATTTTCGTAAAAATTGTGTCCCAAAATGTAATTTTAATTTCGATTTAAGGAGTCTTCGAGTGAGACAAATATTTTACGTATAATAAATCTGAGTAGTTAAACTGATCCTTACAAAATAACGATTCAATATAAAAATTTAATTATTCATATGTATATGGTTTACAAATTTAATAACAAATATAAATTGTATTTTATAATAAAGAATATTAAAATTAAAATGCTTACTAATTTTAAACTCGTCACAAAATATTTCTTTTTACTCTTACAAAATTTTGACTTTTAAGTTATATTTTTGTTGTCGCTGATTTATTTGAATTTTACAAAAAATACCTTTATCATAATTGTTCGCTAAAACTTTAATTCACAATTTAATATAGTCCTAATTAAAAACACAAGGATTTGGAAAGTATATTCCTTGCTTCAACAGGTTCGGGATAGTTTCTTGTGTGATAGTAATCCTTTTTTTTACTACTCAACTGTTGTCATATTTTGCTAATGTCGATGAAATAAAGCGTGAAAGTTCGTTATGTTCTTGTTCGAAATATAATCCATTAGCATATATAACGTAAAAATCAACCGAAAGAATAAAATGAATTTTGTGCGATAGCAAATTTTGTTGTAAAACCTTTACCGAAAATATCGGAAATGTGAATACTTTTTAGAATAGGATTATCAAATTAATGCTCCCAGACGTTAAATTTTGCGTTAAAGCAATTATTTCTGGATTTTTTTAATAATACGTTCAATGTCGAAAAAAGAACGTTATGTCTGATTTTATCTGCCGAACCACAGGAAAGGTGAATAACTCTGAACGTCGAAGATAAAATTAGGGTAGTTGCATAGTTCGAAAAAACTGTGGTAAAAATATTTATTCAATGTTAAGTTAAAAAGTTCATTAAAATCCTCAAATACTTTTTCGGTAGAAAAACTATTTTGTGAAAGTAAATATTAAAAACTGTAATATCAGGAAGGTTACATACAATATATAATATTTAAGAAATGACGACCAATTTGTTTTTTAAACTTTTTCGTTGAAATTTGAATTTTCTACGTGTTATATTTCATCAATTTTCACCCGCTATTCTACAATTACTGCAAATCTTATTTCATAATGTTGTATTATCAACAAGTGTTTATTATTATTTGAACGAAGCCAATTTCTTCTCGTCTTCTCTTTTCTTCATCATTAATCGTGCGATGAAATATAAAAAAGTCGCGATATTTTTAACAGCTATGTATTGCCTTAATTTTTTTTAATAAAAGAACTGTTTGCGCGTTATATGCCTAATATTTGGTAAAATCATAATGCATTGCGATTCCTTTCACTCGTTAAAGACTCAAAAGTCCAACTTAAAACTGACTAGAAATTTTTAAATGGTGCATTCAATGTAAAGAATTCGAAGCAAATTGAACATTTAAGTACAGAAATAATTCATCAAGATGTTTAGAAAAAATAGCTCACTATGTCTAGTGATTTTATTAAAAACGAGGAATTTATAAATTTCTAAATACACGAACAATATAAAGTGTACATATGCCGTTTTATAATGGTGCGTTAAATAAAATTGATAAATTGACGCTTATTGACACATTGTCGTTCCGAAACTTTGTGCTTAAACAAACATAATGTACATCATTTACCAGTTTTTTTTTAATTATCTTTCATTAATAATTAATTTATTTCAGTTTATTTTAGCTTCAAAAGTGCACGCAAGCGAATAAAAAATTAGGTTGCGTTAGCCTTGCAGTGCCTGTGTATTCCAGCATCTTATGCATAAATTTGAAGTTTTACCATTAATTCTCGAGCGTGTATTAAAAAAAAAAATACAAAAAAAATTATGATTATATCCATTTACTTTATGATTTTTAAATTTATTAAAGAGGCATTTCTTTCTTTAAAAATTATTCGAACACTTACGTATTAATTAACTTGAGATTTATAGCAATTATTTATAACGATCTAGTTCCAATTGCACGTACCGTCTCAACGTGAAAACATTTTGTTATTATAACACATAGTAAAGGTATAAAATAAAAATTTTGAGACATTACTTTCACTTTCTATTAGATATTACATAATGACTCACTTTTTTATACACTTTATTTAAAATGTAAATTATTTTCAAAGAAAAGGTCTTAAATTAATATTTTTCTACCGACAGTTATTCATTTATTTTTATTTGAGCAAAAAATTCTCGAATTTAAAAAGTTGATGCCTAAAATTAGGAACTTAAAATGATAATAACAACTTTGAAATATTATTTGAAATTGTAATATTGGTACGAACAATTACGAATTTTATATAAGATACATTCAAAAATTATGTAGAAAGTAGCATTTAGTTATATTTATGAATTAATGTAATAATATATATTTACATATGTGTACATAAATAAATGAATTTAATTGTTAAATATTTGTATGTATTCCAAACGTCGATCATTAATACACTTATTTTTTATGTTTACGTTAGAGTTCTGATATTTAAATTTAGTATTTTTTAATTTTTAAGAAGTAAAATTTTATACCAAATAATTTTAATTAAAATACTCGTTTTAATAATATAAATTATTTTGTAAAATGTAATAGTCCGTTTTGTTCAAACATTCTATATGAAAATGTTTATGTATGCAGTTTATGGTGTTTCAGCTCTTGTCTAAAATGTAAGACTTCATATCGTCATTTACGGAATGAAAAATATTCTCTTATTAATTAAAAATAAATTAATTAATTAAATATAATACCTGTGAGTGAAAAAGTTTAATTAGACGCTTGTTTCAAATGAACTTTGACCGATTTCTTTGTAATATTTTATTGCAATGAAAGAATAATTTTTTTAATTTGAAGTTCTTAGCGGTTTGAATAAGTGAAACAATCGTATGAATTCCATTAACAAATGTAACATATTTTATAAGGTACATAGTGTTAATTATTAAAATGAAAATGATAAAGATAAATTGACGAACGGATAAAAAGATGAGAAGCATAATTGAAAAATGGAATTATAAAAGTAATATATGTAATAATGTAAGTTTTTAACAGGTTGGTCCGATGAACATTATGTGATTTAAAAAAATTGAATTTCAAACTTCTTGAATGCACTTTTTTTATTTCATAAAAAATTCTAAATTAAATGAGTTAGCAGTAAACTTTGTGTAAAAAAAGGTTCGATAAAAGCTGAATAAAGTTTTTAAAATCGACTAAAATATTTATTATTCAATACTTTATTGGTCGACTTGTTTAAATTATTATATTATTTTAATTTGAATCTTATTCGAAAATAAAAATATTGTTAAATTAGAATAAAATATTTATTTTTCACTTTATTGTACGATTAACTGCATTTAATATTTAATATTTAAAAAATGTGTTTAGCAATGCATAAAGAAACTAGAGATTAAAATTTCTCATATATTTATTTAGATAGAAATTACACTTTTAATTGTTATTTTCAACAATAAAAAAAGTATTGAAAGTTAATTTCCTATTAAATTTAAGTTAAATTAATGTTTTGAAATATGCCAACGAAGTTGTTTTTTGTTTTAAAGTGGATTATTTATTAACAAAGATCAAAAGGAACGCAAATGAAGAGAAAAGTTTATTCTTTATAAATTATTTAACAAATTAAGGTCAGTTAAAGAGTCGATAAAAAAGTATATATTTGGCAGTTTTTATACGAGATAAATCTTAAATTATGTGACGCAAAAAACTTATTTAAAACGCTTACCTAGAAGGATACGTTTTCCTGCTATAATTTTTATAAAAGCTTATATTTCAATTTGGGAGAATGAAAATTACAGTAAAAACTTTGAAATAGAAATTTTTTCAATATCAGAGATTAAATTGTTCTTACATTAAGGAAGATGAATGCGAAATAGATTGTAATAGTGTAAAAATAAACTAAATATTTATATATCTCGCAGCATATCTTTCATCGAGATTGCATCAATCTTTAATGCTCTCATTTTGTCATTTATGCAATAATTTTTTTCTAAAATGTTTCAATTATTAGCAGTTACACAAATTTACACAAAAATCGATGCTATTATTCTCCCCAACAAGATTTTGAAATTAAAGGTATTTTTTCTAATATACATTTTTACAAGTACTTTCTATTATCTTAAAAATTATAAATTGCTGATGTAGTAGTTGTTCTGAATTTGTTTTGTGGTCGAGATATCGCATTTTTATATTGAAAAACAACTCCAGAGTTGAAAAATGTTCATAAAAATAGTACGAAATCATTCGGTCTCGGTGCGTTTTTGTGGCCATAAAATGAATTTTTTGTTACATTTCGATTAATATTCATTGTTTAAGATAAATCATTGTTATTATTTGTACAAAAAACCAATTAGTAATTCTTAATACTAATTATAGTAAGTTTTAACGTTTATCAAGCGTAAAATTTGATTTTAATTAATCACACTTTTTCCTACAATAGATGAAGCGACCATTGACAGACAAGTTGTAAGTAATAAATTTTCTATTATGTATTCTTCTCTTTTTATAGTAGCTATAAACGATTTTTTGGCAATAAGAATTTTTATTCTTCGTATGAAAGTTGATTTATGAATCTATCAGGTGCAATAAACTTCTAAGGCAAAATGAAATCATCGTTTTTTCCATTAGACGGACAAATCAGTTGGTGCCTATAAATAGATTTATAATTCACCGTAAAACGATCCAATTATCCCCTCGTAAATTGCATAGAGGATCAGTCGCGTTCATCACGGAGAGTCAAAAGAAGATCGGAACGTGTGCTTAAAGTGCACCAACAAGTGCGCGCGACCACGCAAGAGGTCGACAAGTATCCAAGTCTTTTAGCGCGAATGATCGCGAAAGCGAAGCTCGACCGACGTTGGCGGCGCATCCGGCGGGGAAGAGCGGCGGCCCGCCCCCGCACGATAAATCGCTGTCCAACTGTACGGGTATCTGCGGCACTGGCAGTCGGTACAGGGATCGCGCCAACCGGCCCGAGGGTGGCGGATCAAACGCGGCGGCGACTCGCGCGGAGATCGGGACGAGATGCCGGTATCGATCGGAGTAGAGCATGGCCGAGTCCGGTCAGACCGGCTGGCGATTGCAGCCGCGGGCCAGTGACGGCGATCGGCCAATTTCCGTCCGGATGGCCCCGTCGAGAGCAGGACGATCCTCGCCCTCCCCGCCTGGCTTCGCGGCTGCGACCTGCTGAGGAGGGAGGCTGAGGGGGACGACGAGATCGATAAAGCGCCGAGAGCGCAGCACGTCCGAACAAGTTGCGAGCTATCGACTGTGCGAGAGTCGAAGTTCCGCCGAAATCTGCCGGCGCCTTGGCCGCGTCGTGCCCGGGCTGCGCGCGCCTTTCTCCACCCCCGCGCGCGACCGGCGCCGTCCCCACTCCGAGCGAACGCCCCACTACGTGGCCCTGGACGCGCACCGTCTCGGTCGCACCCGCGGCCGGCTGCCCGGACCCCGTCGTACCCTAAATCTCGCGGCAATCAGTCGGTAAACGGGCGTCAACGGACTCGCGCGCTCTCGCTCTCGCTCTCGCTCGCCGTCGCCGTCGTTACCGTCGCCGTCGCCGTCGGTCGTCGTCGTCGTTGTCGTCGTCGTCGTCGTCGGCGTCGCCGTCTTCTCCTCTGCGCGCCGCTCGCATCTTCCCTCCTAAGCGACGCGACGCGGACGCAGTTGAGGGAGTAATCGCCCACGCGTCAAGTGCGTGCGTGCGCGCGCTAACACGTGCCGCCCTCCCGCGACTCTTTTTCCGCCACCTCCGCCCTCCGTCCTCATCCCCTCCCCGCCCCTCGCAGCCCTCGCCCTTGTTTCGCGTGGTGTGGTGTGGGCGCGCCTCCGTAAGTAACGCACGTGGTTCCGCCGCGACGCATCGCGAGGGGGGCTGCCCGGAGCCAAGTGCGAGCCGAGGACGAGAAGAGAGGGGAACGGGGGGAGGAGGAGGCCAATGCGGCCGCCGTCGTCGCCGTCGCCGCCGCCGCCGCCGCCGCCGCTGCCTCTCAGCCTCGAGCCGGCGTGCAGTCGCGCCAGGGCGCACGCCTCGACCGGGAGAAGCGCGGCAGGCCCCCCCGAGGATGACGCGACGATGAGCTTAGGCCGACTTTCCGGAAGTAACGGCGCGCTGGTGTCGGCGGGACGCGGGGGACATGCCGTCAGTGACACCTGTTGGCCGCCGGAGAACGACGCGGGCCGCTGAGGCGCGCGGCCCCCGGTGATGCGCACGATCCCGACGATGAGGAGACCGCTGGGGCCGCTGGTGATGCGTTGAAAGGCCCGCCACCAGTCGCCCCGATTATGCCGGCCGGCAGCGGCCGGACACTCGAAGCCAACCTCCAGGACGACCCGCGGCGTCACCGAGACAACAGCGGGCAGAAGGTAAGACTCGTCCCGACGGAGCTGCTCTCGTCGCCGGACACTCGCAAGCTGTTTATTCGATATTGTCGCGACACGCAGCCTCGCTCTGTCTCTTTCCCTTTGTGTGTACAATTAGCGCGCTCGAGGCTTTTGCTTCATGCGCCGTTTCACGTGCTGGCGACGAGCGTCCGCGATTCGCGACGCTCGAAAGCTGCCGCCGCAGCCAGGGCAAGGAACAATGGATCGCGCGCTCGCGTGCTCGAACGCGAAGCTCAGTGGAGGTTTCGACTGTCACAAAACGTGACGTCGCATCGAGCTCGCGCATCGCACCGACACAAATGCCCGACCGGGGAGCACATTATCGTTAGGCGCGAATGACAAGTGATCGCGACTCTCGGACGGCTTGAACGCGCGGTTAAACGGCTTCGGCGCCCAATCAACTATTCTACTAAACTCTCCTCTTCCACGAGCAGTCGATCGACCGCTCCTCAGTTCGCAGCGGCTCTACGTTGCCGCACCTCGAGCGAGGCTAAAGCAAGCAGACGACACAGGAGGTTCGAGCAGCGAGCAGAAGCAAGGAGGTAAGCCAGCAGCGGCGCCCGGGGCCCAGGTTCAGCAGCCGGCGGGAGCCCATGCGGCGCCGATCGACAACACCGCCAGGCCCAGTTCCAGCCCGCGTTTATGGCCCAAGTCCTGCTGCAGCCAGGTGCCCGCGGCGGGAGCTTCCGTAAGATGCCGTCGGACGCTGAGTCGGAGGAGACCGCGGCGCTCGCGCGGGGCAGGGCCGCCTCGGAGGAGGGCCCCTTGCCGGAGAAGCCCCGGGAGCCGGCCGGCGGTCACGCGGCCCGAGCCCCGAGCCCAGCCGCCACGAGGACCTCCGGGGGCCGGGGCTCGCTCGCCTCTTGGCACGAGCACGTGTACGCGACGCCACCCAGGACGCCTACGCCCCACCGGATCAGCGACATCCTCGGCTGGAGCAGCTGGGGGCCCGGTTGGGGAGCCGCCGGGCTCGGGCCCGGCTCCAGGCACCAGGGCAAGCTCCTGGCCCCGACGCCGAGACGCTTCAGCGCGGGCAGCCCCCTCGTGAGAGCGCCCCTGCCCATCTACTCGCCCCTGCCGGCCCACTCGCCGGCCTCCATTCACACGGTCAGCCTCTTCACAGCTCCTTCTTAGCCGCGTCGGCCCCCTCCGCCCCCGACTCTAAGCGTAGGGCCCGGCAATAGGCATCGTCCACCCTTTGACGCCGACTCCACTCGTGTGGAAGCGATGGTGCTCAGCGCCTATCCCATTACGGATTCGCCGAACGTGCACAATCGCAGAGGATTGGCTCGTTCGTTAGGCCAAGTCGCAAGCTCGACCTTTGTCCTTTGAGCACTCGAGCCTCGAATCTCGCTCGAAATAAGATCCTTTTATGACTCCGCGCAATCTGTGCCCCATTGAAAGTGTAAATAATTGCAACGCGCGGTCTATCGTCCCCACGGTACGCCGAATTCAATGGTGAATTCGCGCTGCGCATTGTTTACAAGTGGCCGCGTCGCTTCCCTCGCTCGCGCCAACTTTATTGCCGCGATTGAGCTGCTGATTTTCACTTGCCAAGGATTATTATTTAAATTTCGGGCCGTTGATCGCTGATCGTTGATCGTTGACAGTCGATCGTTAATCGCTCCAACTTTACTTATGCAAAGCTCAAGCTCATTTTTGTATTAATCCAACCGGTCTTCTCCTCACTTATCCTCGCCTGCCGATTGCACCGGCGAGTATTAAATTTATACCCCCGAGATTCGACGCATAAATATGCATAAGATCTCATTAAATATTGCTTTACGTAATTACTCGATAAGACGTCTGGATAGGAAAGTTTCCGCTGGCAATAAAAAGCGTTCATTAATGAAGCGTATCGTGGAAAAGCCCCCGTCACTTAAGCCGGGAGCCTCAACCTCTTCATGTATGAATAATTCTCCGACTGCGAAATGTGATTTCGCTTTAAAGGTCGGGGCAATGTTTATGTTTGAAAGGAGCGTAAAGCGGAAGCTGCAAAAAGCCAAGAAGGCTCGTACGTTTTATTTCGGATATTGTTTTCGACGCGCGAGCAAAAGCCGGGAGCAACCACCGTGATACGGTGCGCGTTCCGCTCAACGCAAACAAAAGCATTGAATGGCGCGAGAAGAGGTTGAGCGTCCATTAACGGCAGTAGGAATATGCTCGCGGAGCGGGAAAGAAGGGTTAGCTCGTAGCTTAAGAACTAGAATGAATTCGGGAGAAATGCGGGAAGGGCGACGAAAAAGCGGTAAAGAACTAGAAATAACGCAAAGGTCACCGGTGCGTGACGCTGACAAAACAGGGCAGCCTGACGTCGCCGCCGTGCACTCCGAGCCCGGCCTCGCCGATGATGTCGCCAGCCTCGGCCGCAAGCTACTGTAGCACCCAGGCCTCGGTGGGCTTCCAGGCCCTCGCCGGCCACGACGAGTGCGACGAGCGGCCTCTGAACCTGACTACGGGCCCGCGTCGCACTAGGAGTCCGTCCGGCTCGCCGAGCTCCTCGGGGGCCTCCTTCCTCTACGCCCGAGCGCGAGCCCGACCCTCCACCAGCAGCAGCAGCAGCAGCAGCAGCAGCAGCAGCAGCAGCAGCAACAGCAGCAGCAGCATCAGCATCAGCATCAGCATCATCCACAGCAGCAGCATCTGCAGCATCCACAGCAGCAGCAGCAGCAGGTGCATCAGCAACAGCAGCAGCAGGTGCAACACCCGGGGACGACGTTCCGGGAGCCACAGGCCGAGCCGTTTCTCTTCGGGCTGCACCACCACCACCATCACCACCACCAGCCGTTCGCTCACAACGGCGGAGCTCAAGCCCCGGCCGAGCTACTCATCGCCCAGGCTGGAGCTAAGGTCGCCCTCAGGTCGCCCGGCAAAGGTGAGTGCGTCGCGCCTTGACCTCCTGTCGCGGAGTAGCAAACCCATTCCGCGCGGTTTCCAGTCGACTCCGAAACTCACCGCGAACGTGAGGTTGTATTAGCGCGGAAACGCTCGGCGCGTAATCCCCGTAATAAAAGCCCCAAGCTGGAGAGCAGCGACGTCACAGGATGTCAGCGTAAGCGCATTAATCCGCGGCGCTGGATTTTTCGAAAGCGTCGGTTATAAAGTCGCTATCTGCCTCGTGCATTTTCATGAATATTAAAGACTTTGTCAGCGTTTCTCAGTGTCCAAAAGCCCTTGCGAGCGCTAATTGTAAAAAGTAATGCATCTTTTTTTTTTAAAGGTGCGAGCTGAAAGTAGACAAATTATCTCGCTTAATCCGTGTTTAGAGTTTTTGGACACGACTTATTTAGCCAGCAATGAAGCAAATGCAGAATATTCGAATGACTTTGCCGAAGCGTTTCTGTTTTTATTATAACTCTTATGTTCAACTCCTAAGAAGTGCAATTTCACTCCAGCCTGAAGTCGGAACTTTATTCAGGGGCATAAATTAGACTCGCTGCAACTTGAATTATAATTAACTTCAAAATATTTAGAGGAACTTTGGGCGTTTATCGGTAAATGTGTTTATCTTTCTGGAATCTGATGCATTCGGATACCCGGCTCTTTCCGTAAACCTAAGATTAAATTCATCATTTTAATTCTTAGGAACTTTCCACCTGCTTAGAAATAACTGTAATTGAAAACGCGCGCATTTTCCCTCTCGAAATCACGTCGGGGCGGCAAACTCGTTTAACAACGCGAAAATGCTTAAAGCGATTTTTAAAATACGAGTCACTATTTTCGCCTAGTGCCTCTTCTCACTTATAAGAGCTCAAAAATTTTCAAAATTGTTTACTATAAAGGTAAAAGCATTTTATGTAAATAATAAGCATTGTACGTATAAGTACAAATATTTAACCAAGAATTACGAGGATATTTTACATATTTGGTCTTACTCGTTTTAATGAAGCTATCCTACAAAGTGGCTATAGCCGAGCAACATGTAGTTATGTGTATCCCCTTCTCGGAGATTGCAATCGTTCTCGAGCTTTCCTTAAAAGCGGAAGATAAACGAAAGAAGCAGTTTTCGTCCGACACTCAAAATAATGCCGGAATTGCTCGAAATGGCGAGTTAATTCAAGAGCTTGCGAGCGGATTCCATTGTCGAAAATTGGACAAAAGCAGGAGGAGCGCAGGGGAGGTTTGATGTAAAAGTAAATGCGACAACTCGAAATCCTTCGCAAAAAGGACGCATCCACTTAATCTGACCTAAATATGAGCAGCGGGTATAAACGCAGCGCGCGAAAGAGTGTGCGAGCGCCTTAACGCGTAATTAATCGACGACAGTATCGATCGCGTTTCAGCGAGACCAATAATTCACCCAGCGACACGTTCAAGCCCAACGACGACGACGACGAGCCACGGAAACCCACAAAATCCACAAAAACATGGGCAGGCAGCAGCAAAAGAAGAGGGGAGGAAGGTGTGCCCTCGCGACAAAAGTACCGCGCCACGCGCATCGCCAGCTGATAAGAGCGAGGACGAGGGCGAGGGTGGATAATGAAAGGGAAAAGCGGCCGGTAAGTTTTTTAACGGTCGCGTCAAACAATCCATTTCCGCGAGGGCGAGGGGCGAGGAGGGGGTAGGCGTAATCCGCACTAACGAGGACGTAAACAGAAAGAGATTGGAAGGAATGGCGGGGGGTGCGGAGAGCCACAGTAGAGCGAGACTGAGAGCGGGAGAGAGGCGGATGATGATGTAAGAATGCGATTGCGCTATGCGCGGCATCCGTTGCGGAACGCCCGATTCTGATCTATAAGGCCGTGCGAGCGGCATCTCTTGTCTGCGGAGCCACTCGAGGAAGGAGCAAACGAGGGAATGCGCGCGCCGTGCCACGATTCCTCCACCCTTTGTCCGCTTTCAAGTGCGTCAGCGAGAAAAGCCGAGTCGATGCGACTCGCAACTATTTCCAAATGCCGACGTCGTCTTGGTCGTCTTGGTCGTCGTCGTGGCCGCCACTCCGGCCCCTTGCTCCCAGCCTGGCAGGCAATCGCCGGAGCTCCTCTTCGAGCAAGGGGTGGCGAGAATCGCGACGTGAAATGCGAGACGCGCCGTTTAAAAGTATCTCTTTCCGGGACGATTCCGGTAATTTATGGCCCGCCTCGACAAAGAAGCCCTGGACCTGGCACGACGGGACTCGGCCTCTGCCCCCCGAGCCGGGCTGGGGCACCGATCCAAGCGATTGTCGAACGCCACTTATAAATTGATAACGCGTGCGCCAAAACAAACAAATCCCGCTCCCCGACGAGAGCGGCAATTAACTCGTGTACGCCGCTTAAAGAGCACATCTGCATCGTCGTCAATTCTTAATAGCGCCGGCTAACCCCCGTTCAAAAGCCAATCTCGAATGGTGCAGCGTCCAAACAGGCCGAGCCAACGAACCCGAACGCGGAGCTTAAATCCTTCGAATGTAAATTATGAGCGCGGCTAAACAAATAAACGGAGGAGCGCGCGTCGCGGGAAGGACGCTAATAAAAGCAGCAACAACGACGACAACAACAACAACAACAACAAGGAAAAACAAGGAAAGGGAGGAGAGGAGAAAAACGACGAGAGCAGAGCTGGAAACTGCTCTGCGTAATTAAATATTTAGAGGCGCGTCGTTTAATTTCGTGATTCGGAATGCTCTCGCTGAATAATTTACTTTGAATTTGCCGACCCTCCCCTCCGCCTGTATCTGATACAACGTAGCCAAGCGAATCAACTACCCCCCTGCTCCTGAAAAATTGCTCCTTTTCCGCCTCCAATTTTTGACTCGCCCGTAATAACCGGCGCTGCCGCATTTTTCAGATCAAGCTATATTTCTCCGGAGCTAATTATCATATCGCTCTCATAGATTTAAAAAGCATTCTTAATAAAAAAACGTCCTAGCAGAGATTCCATTATTTACGAAGACGCTGGCGGAATACTAAGTGTGCCGTGACACCATAAATTAGCCGCGATTTTACATCCGGCGTGTTTAGTCGGGCCAAAGCATAAATACTGGCGCAGATGGTCTCGAGCGATAACGCGATTTTCCAATAAATCGCGAAATCACAAGCCAACGAGGCGAAGACTCCGATCGACGGACGTCGCGCGTCAATTGCCGACGAGTATTACCGGGGCCTCCGTTTAAGCGACGGATCACCATCGAGCCCCGCACTTATAAATAAGTGCGTCAGCAAACGACGAGAGCTACTTCTCGGCTCGTTATGATTCGCTCGTGAACTTGGAGTTGCCGCGCGAGATCCTAGAAGTGCGAAATAAATTCTTCTTCTTCTTCTCGGAGTGTCCATTGCACGATATCCGTCGGAAAAAGCAGCTCGCGCCTCCTGGAACAATTAATCTCATCGCGCGTCTTCTGGAGCTAAAAACGAAGTCGAGCGGTTAGCGGCTGTGCGTCCGCGGCTATTACGCAAATTTTTATTGTCTCCGACGGGATCGGCTGGACGGGCGCGCGGCTGCACGACGGCGCACTCGGGCGTCCGCGAGAAGGAGCGAGCGGTCCAAGTTCGCTGAAGCCACAGGTTCATAAACTATGCGCCGCCGCGTTGGAACGAGCGAGACAGAGAGAGAGAGAGCGAGAGAGAGAGCGAGCGACGGACGGGAGCAGCTGAGAGATCTCGCGGGGCAAGGAGTCGGGAGAGGTTAAGAGAGCTAATGGGGAGCGGAGGCCGCGACTGGAGCAAGAAGACGAAGACGAAGAACAAGAGGAAGCAGAGGCAGAAGCAGAGGCAAAAGCAATAAGCAGAAGCAGAACAAAAACAAGAAGACGAGGCCGAGGCGGCGGTAGAGGCATTGGCGAGGACGAGGAAGGGGCCGCGGGGGTGAAAACAGCCTCTTAACACTCGACGGTGGCGTTCGCTGCTCGTTTGCACGGCGGCCGGCATCGCCTCCATTCATTTACGCCGCGTCTATTTCTAACGGATCGCCGCACGCGTTTTCGGCGATCGCGTACAACTCGGTCACAACTCCGGGAGCAGCGGCCAGCCGAGATTTTGCGAGCAAGACGGCGGCGTCGGCAACGGCAGCGTCAGCAGCGCCTCGCAAGCTCCTTTAATCACTCCTCATCGAGTGTTGTTCATCCGCATCAAAGGGGGACTGAAGGGTGAAGGGAGAGCAGAACACTTCTCTTTCTCTCCGTCTCCCTTTCTCCCTTGTAATTAGAAGCAATTGAAATAAGCCGAGAGAGGAGCCACGCGATTGATCTTCCAACTTCTCTCCCTCTCTCGCTCTCGAATATCTATATTTGTGCTCCCCCTCTCGACAACGATCTCTCGCTCGCTCCGCCAGCATCCCATAATACACCACTTTTCGTCACCAATCAGTAGCTAAGAGGTCTACTGCGCGTGCGTAGGCCGGGTCCCTCTCTCTCTCTCTCTCTCTCTCTCGATCTCGCTCTCTCCGACGACTCTCCCTCTTTGTGAAATCGATGAGTCGCCTGTAATAGGGAGCGAGAGAGAGAGAGAGAGAGAGGACTCGACTCTGCCGCCAAAACATTCTCCACGCCTCGCGTCGTTCCATAACCGTTCTCCCTCCCTTAACCGTGCCCTCCCTCACTCCCCACCCGAGCTCCCTAATCTTCTCTCTGTCGGCTTTGCTCGCTTAAGCGCGCGCCGACACGACACGTACCAACACAAGCGGCAGCACTCGTACGTAGATATCCATAAAGCATCGGGAAGAGTGTAGCAAGCGGGAATGCATGTGTATATAGCAGAAGAGGCAAGTTGTAGCGGTGGTCGACGCCAATGAAAGTCGCGCACCAGCGAGCTTGCGGCTGGCGAGTAGATTGTACTCGAGAGAGGGAGGGAGGGAGAGAGAGGGAAAAGGGGAGCCGGCTATCGATCTCTCGTCCCGATAAAAGCCCCATCAAACATTCAGGGCGCATTTAATAAGAAGCTCGGGCTCCTCTAATTGCACGCGCGACTCGCAGAGGTCATGGGTCGCCGTCGTCGTCGTCGTCGTCGTCGTCGTCGTCGCGTTAATCGGCGCGCGACGCCCCCTTGAGCCCTCGTTCAGCCTCTTTTTATATCCACTCGAACCGCAATCCCAATGACAAAGCGCCATTTCCACGACATTTCGTCCCGAGTAGCAGCATAAAGAGCGGCGATCGCAGCATCAACACGGAAATCGATTCATCGTTATCGCGACTACGGCGACGTTCCTTTGTTTCGGCCGGGCTTTTCTTTGTTCGCCGATAGCCGGAGCGCGTACGCGAGTATCGCCGCCGCCGCCAGCCTCGTGATATTCGGTGATTATTTTGAGACTAAATCCATGTAGGCACGAAACCGAGGCTCGAGTCGTGAATCGTCGCACCCCTCGCAACCGAGCCCTAACCGCCCCACACTCGCACTGCGCCAAGCAAATTGGCGAACTGCGATGCTCGCCCCGACAGTCGATTAACGACTGACAACGATACGCGGCCAGTCGGCCGACTAATATCCTAATCGGAAACGCTGCTAGGGCCGAAAAATCATCGTCGTCGTAGCGCATCGAGCGTCTTGCTCTCCACTGCCGACGCTCGGACAGACGGTCGGTCGGACCAAGGGGCAGGGGGAGGATGACTGCGACTATATTGTCCAACGCCTGACGCGCGGCTGTTACTACTGTGCATTAGGTTAACCGGCGCGAGACCACAGATGGATTCAGGCTGAGAGCTGCGCTATCCTGTCGTCTGCTCGCTCTCTCTCTCTCGCTCTGCCGGGCTCCGCGCTCCTTCGCTTCGATTCCCGGGGGTAGCTGACTGAATGAGACCGACGGAGAGAGAGAGAGTCAGAGAGAAAGGCAGGCAGCAAGCGTAAGGGGACGCGAACAGGGAAGGGATAAGCGGCGACGCGCCTTCCTATGCCAAGGAGCTATATGTATGCGCGTGCGTGTGCCTGTGCGTTATATCTCACGTATGTGCGTTCACGAGGAGACGAGACGAGACGAGCTTTATTATCATCATTATTGCTGTTATTATTATTTCCTACGATTTCCCACTGTTTCTGATCATCGCCGTTTTATTTCGTCGTCTCGCTCGAATCGAAAGCACGACCGCTCTTGGCAATTTTTCTCCTTCCTATTTTCGTCGTCCGCGCGAATCACGCGCGCGATATCGAACTGTTTTATTAGGGCGCCGTGCAGATGCGATTGCGTCGTCGAGCGCTAATAGAAAGACGAAAAGTACGCGCTGGAAATATTTTAAAAGTCCGCTCCGCAGTTCCGCTGGACGTGCTCTCTCGTTTCCTATTTTCCGAGTAATTATTTCGAACGATATTTTTCGCTGGCCCTCGTGCGGTTCGATTTAATTTTCAAGCAGCTAAAACTATGTGCTGTCGGATCGAGCACTTTTGGAGTAATTGACCTGTCACCGCTTTCTCGAGCTAAAGAGTCTCGTTAAAGACCTCTTTTTCCACTCGGCGCGACCAGACTCTATTTTATGCCATCAAAAGCGAATTACCCGAGCAAAATTCGTAGCCAGACGGCGGAGCCGCACAGAATGCAGGTCAAAAATCAGCACGCGAAACGAACGCGTCTGCCCTCCGCTCTCCGGCCCCTTTCAAAGCCAAACCATTAGCCAGCGAGAGACCTTGCAGAGGTTGGCGGAAAATTCGAGGAGCGAGGGCTTCCCGGCCTCGGTCTCGCTATCCGACAATCACGACGGGATAACGCGGCTGCGTCCCATTCTCGAGCGTCGCCGAGTAAAACAATCGAAAGTGCCGCCGCGCCTCCGATTTCGATAATTACGGCAATTAGTGGGGGGGTTTATTCGGGTCGTAAATCGATTCGCCGGGAATCTTCGGGGCCTTTCGCCGGCGTCGGCGCCACTCCCGCGACGCGCTGCCTGCCAGCTGTTTGTATCGTAATTAGCTTTTAAGCTCGCGCCGCGTGCGTGCGCGCGCACACACACACTGCCTTGCTCGAACGTGCCTGCAATTAAAATCACGCGATCTTAATAGGGTATTTTGCGATGCTCGCGTTTCGTTTAACACGAGGACGCGGCGGGATGCTTTGTTAGCGATAATTTGTCGGATATTTAACGACGTGGCGGAGACACGTGAAAACAACAGCGCCCCCGGGCCCGCTTTTTACGAGGTGGGGGGGGGGGGAGTTTGATCGCGCGCCGAGAATCTCGCGTCAGGAATGGGCTTGTTTTACGAGGGCCGGCGGACGTGATTTCGCGATTATAAAAATCGCTATCGATATACCATTATTTGCCGCGAATGCGCGGAGAGAGAGAGAGAGATATATAGGACTCGCTGACGAGAACCGGGAGAGCGAGAGAGCGGATTTTCGTCCCGCGAATTCAGCAGCCTCGTCGCTTTTATTTCAGTTAGGCTCGACTGTGGCCGCTTTATGCTCTCGCGCAGCGCGACTCGACGCAGCTGCTATAACTCTTTTGCAAGATTAGATTGTTCGCCGTCTTCGTTTAACGGTAATTAACGGAAATAAGGGAATGTTGGCAGTGGTACGTGAAAAATAATACGACACGATGATGTCAGTAGAGTAGCCCTTGCCAAGTGAAATTATGCCGGGCGATTTTCGTTTTAGTGCTGAAAAATTAATGACCGCCATTATGTTTGTCATTACAGTTGCGTCCTCGTATACCGTTTCTGCGAAGCAGCTTTCCACACTCGCGCGCGCTTCGCCTCGTATTTGTGCATGGGAGATAACACGTTAACTGGTTGTGGACGTGGTTATAACGTGACTGAGTTATTAGCGAGATATCGCCCGAGCGGGGACTCGCGCGCTCTTTTCAACTCCCCGAGCACTTAAAAACTCGGCGCCCACCGCGCGCTTTTATTAACCCGAAATTCCGACTCGATCCGCCTCCGCCTCTGCCTCCGTCGTATCGATTATCGTGCCTCGAGCCAGTAATTGCGGCGATGTAAAGCCGCGTTTTCCGCAGGCACTACCGGTACGCGGAGCCCGCCGACTTTAATTGCGCACTTGGCTCTTACCTCCTTCCTCCTGGCCCCTGCTTCGCTCTTGGCCCGCGTTTAATTAGCGTAACTGGCCCCCGAGTCTCGGAAACATAACTGGAATCGCTGCTGTTTTTCGACGAGTCGCGCTCCGCACAGATCGATAGGCGAACTCGGCTAAAACGCCGCGTTCCTCGGGTTATCGCGTGCACCCGTGGCGGCGGACTCCTTTAACGGCACCGCACTTACGCACGTACGCGCCCGATATTGCAGTGGAAAAGCTGCTTTCAGGGGGCCATCGATATTTATCGCTCCGGCAACAAAGTGTCCGCTTTCCTCCCCGCGAGAAAGGGAAAGCCGGAGGGGAGAAAGGAAGGAACGCCGTAGGCACGTTAACGTAGTTTCCGCAATCTCTTTCAGCAATTCCCGGCACATTATGTCGTCGCCGCTCGTTCGAGGCGATCGACTGGGAGGGAAGGGGGGAGGCTAGATGGGTGGGTGGGGACGAAGGAGGCGAGCCCCCGACGTGCACCCGTCAACGGCGTCCCCGTCGATTTTACGCGACGCGTCAATTAAGCCGAGAGAGAGAGAGAGAGGGGGCGCGAATCGTTGGCAGCGGCTTTCGCGTCGATCGACTCTCCGCGCGCAAATTGCCCGCTAAACGATGCCAGTGCGCCGCGCCACGCCACGCCGCCGCCATTTCGAATTCGATCCGACGTAAACCACCCCCGACGCCTCCCTCCTCCGGCCGCTCCCGCCGGCGATTTTCACTCTCGAGCGCACCCTTTTGATCTTTGTCCAGCTCGGTTTTCGCTTTGTAGTGCAGGATCGCTCTTCTTTTCACTGGCAGCCTCCCCTCTCCCATCCTCGGACGAATCGCCGACGCGGGTCTTTAGTCTTTCACCTAGAGGGAAAAGTCGGTCTCCGCCGCCGCCGCCGCCGCCGCCGCCGCCGCACTCCGGAGTCTTAAGTGCAAGCGCATTCCGCGAGCTCGTGTTTTACGATCGAGTGACGACCCGCGTCGCGTCGCCCGATCAACTCCGTTTTCGATGATATTGCAAACGTTTGCTTGATAAAGATTGTAGGAAGGAAGCGGGGGTGTGTTACGATCGAACGAGCGCTCGCGCGATCGTTTATCAGTCGGACACATTCAATTGGAAGGAAATAAATCCCCGGACGTTTTCCAGTTCGAGCGACATTATTATTTTTTTCCCCTTTTATTGGAATCTCGGGGAATAGCAGAAGATACTCGCTTCGAGCATTTTATACAATTAAGGGAGTCCGATAGTTCTCGCGTACCGCTGACCGGATTAAAGTGTGACTGCCGAGATGAAATAATACGTCATTTACGAGCAAACCCGAAATAAATGCTCCCCTGGCCGTTCGCTATCGTAACAATGACAAATGGAAATTTATTATCGAGTTAGCTTAAAATTTTTCACGTCGAATCACACGAGTGAAACCCTCGCTGCGAGTTTTAATTGCGTTTTTTAAAGTAGCTGGCATGAATAAATAGGTCACACCAGTCTTTACCAGAAATTCTTATGTTCTTTAAACTTGGGTAAACAAATAACATTTATCGCGCTCTTTAACATTTCGTTTATGCACCGCGTGCAGCTCCCGCATTATTTGCCCTGAAATTTGTTTTGCATAAAATTCTTTTTTAGATTTAATCATCCTTTCGCATACCACATTTATTTAGAGCTTGAAAATGCGAATATTTGCTTGTAATTATAGAAAAGCAGCGTTTGCGAAAGAACAGCTTTGCATCCGATGAATTTATAATGGTTTCCTTAAATTACGGCTAGTGTTTGTTTATTTTTATAATTTCCCGAGACGTTTGCCGCAAAGCGTGATTTTGTAAACCAGCACTTTTCGAATGCGACGTCGAATTAACTCTACTTAAATGTCAATCATCCGTTTAACCCCTCCTCTTTTTCGGAAACAGCTAAAGTGTGTCGATAAAGCCTCGTTTGGACTTCCTTCCTTGATTCACGACTAATATTAAAAAGGGGCTCCACTCGTTGTGTCGTTACTCTTCCGATATCGCCGCTATAAACATTTTTTACAGCCCGAATACACCGAGTAATTTTAACCTTTTCTCGGAAAACTCGCCTTATTCTCAACTTTCCTCGCAGTTATTTTTCACTCTCTATCTTTAGAAAAATACAATGTAAATTAGATCCCGATATTGCACAAAATGCCAATGTCACATCTCTTTCGATGCAGTTTAGCTTCTTGTACTGTACTTCAGGAGCTTTATCAGCATCTATCTTTTTACGTCGCACTTTTACATCCTTTAAATTTCCAGCGCCTCGCATAGACTTTACTATTTTCTACTCACCGAAAAATTTCTCGTTCAAAAAACAATTAGCATTGATTCAATTGCAACTGTAAATTGCATGTTTAGACTTCAAAAATATGCAGGGAAATAGATCTCGCGCAAAGTAATAATTCGTTATGATCAAAAAATGATTTCGGTAACTTAAAAAGACTCGCGTGTACTTCGTGAATATATTAAATTAGTTGATATCGGAAATTAAATGAACGATAGCAACGGGGGAGTAATCTTAATCGACAATAGTTTGTACGTGTCATCGTGTCATCGGTTTTATTATAGCAATACATGTTAATAACAATTATTTAAACTGTTTTAATATTTCAGTGAATAAATGTGTTCGCTTTCCCAGATACTTGCTAATTAGTCTGCGTGGATTTGTCGTGGATTGCTCGTCAACGTTATTATCGTTATTATTATTACTGTTATGATTATTATTTTCGTTATTATCATTATTATCATCATTATTTGTTCTATATAACAACATTTACCGCTACTAATTCGGCTCATATATAACCGGAGAACTAAAACAAAACTCTCGGCGTTTACTTTATTTTGCAAGTTGTAGTAAAATCAATAATTGCATAGTTTTTCCTCCGAGCTCTGCTTACACAGCGTTGCAAATTTGTTTATAAAGTTAAAAAATAAGCGCTTCCTGAATCTAAATACGTTACTTTAAATATAGATTTTCGGCGTCAAATTGAAAATTTGTCTACGCGAGTGCAACGAATTTCCGTTGCGAAAAATACTCGTAGCAAATACGCGAACGAGAGCTAGTGTATTACTTTTTGAAATTGGCAGTCTTGAGTAGATGCGAACGTTTCGCGCTGTTTGTTTCGAGAAAAAACTAAACTTCTCGTTGGAATGGCACGATTATAATTAGTATTTTCAAAATACTTCCGACATCGCGCGCGCGTGTTTATTTACTTTTTTATTTATACTTTTATGGAACAATAAACCGACTAGAGCGTTGATGAACGACTTTGAGACTCGACGTCGGCTCGTCTATGTGGGTGGATTACAGCCAAACATCGAATTTCAATCGCGATTTCAGAAAAGTTAAGCGACCAACTCGACCAACTCGACCAACTCGCAACAGATCAACTCAGCTTTGAGCTGCAGTTTTCAGGTTCGATTCCAGAAGTTGGCTTGGCCCTCGCATCGAGTTCGAGTGGACTCCCGGCCAATTATTCTTACGCGCGTTGAAAATTATTTGCCACATTTGATTTTTTAATTTTCCCGAAGTGGCGGAGGGACCCAGAAAAAGCTGAAGCGGCAAAGAGTTAGAAAGCACGTCGAATAAAAAAAGGAAGGGAGGAAGGAAGTTCAAGAGAAGTTATTAAACTCCGGTGCGGAATTTGCGAAAGTATTCGAGAAGCTCGGAGCTTGCGAGTTGAGCGGAATTTATTAAAGTGGACTCTTATAAGATTTACGAGAGTAATCCAACAGCTTTCTTCGATACTTTTCATTAGACTCCTATAAATGAGCTAACAAAGGTAGTTTACACGATGTCCGGTTTATATGGCCATTCGAGCGATTCAGTGCTCAGTGCTGGTGGTCGGACGCATTATGTCGCTCGCAAGCAGCAGCAGCAGCAAATATTCGGAATAACTATCGGAGCATTACGCGCAGCCGTGTATTTGGTAAATAGATTAAATTTATGTTCGGCTCGCTGTTTAGGTATGCCGTACTCCCGATAATGAGGTGCCGCAGTTAGCGAACTCGCTTATGATACCTTTCGCGTGATCCCTTATTTTTACGCGGCCCCCATCCCCCGTCGAGTCGGCGCGGAAACTCCGAGTCGGCGTTTAAGTTCGATAATGGAGTTTGTGTGATCCGCTTTAGCGTTCCCCCTCCCGAGCTAATATCGACTTCCTCGCGATTTAATGCCGATTTCACAGTAACGTTACGACCTCCTCAAAGTAATTGTTGTACATCGATAGCAGATAAGTTGGATAATCGGGCTTTATTTATACCGCCGCTGACAGCCTCGCGCGCCCGAGCGATGCCTCCCGACCGCATCCCAAGTTATTTTACATTTGATTGGGGCAAATTCCAAAGCGGATCGCACCTGATACATGATGGATGGCTGGCCTGGTTTATCTCGGTATTGATCGCGTTATCATTAGACAGTTATTCGAGGAAAAATGTCCCCGAGAATATTAGGGGCGCACTCGAGGCCCTTGTGGAGTCCATTAAAAGGCGCGTTTACGAGAGCCGAGTGAAAAGCATCGCGTGATTTCCACGGAGCTCGTTTCGCTGTGGAAATTAAAGTTGCGCGGTTGTTATTCCCCGAGGAAGCCGCGATGGCATGTCCTCGTGTTCTCGAAGGAAATATTTCGCGCAAATGTTTGGGCAGCATCGATTTATCGAAGTTTACTAACCCAGATATTATTATTAGAGTCGCACCGCCAGTTTTATCGAAACGCAAAGTGGTATCTTTGCAGCGGTTGTTAAACTAACTTTGCATACATTTAGAACTTCCATAATGGAAGCTATTAAAGTTTAACGCGTACAAATCTGGCCCGATAAGCGGCCCGCCGAGCCGCCCCGACTACCACTCGATCATCTTCCACGTACACGGCGCTGCTGAGAAATTTGACGCGTCGAGTGCCGGCGGCGGCCCATTGGCTCCCATCGGAAAGTGAATTCTTCGGTTTGTTAAAAAAGCGGAATCAGCGATAAGCGCAGCACGAGTCTCGCGTGGCGTCGCACGGGCCAACGGCGGCGACGAGCAGCGACGGCAGCGGAGGGCCTGCCAATTAAACATGGCAATTCGCCGGGGCGGCAGCGAAAAGCGCGAGACTCGTTTAAGCGCCGTCGTTAAAGAGCGCGAGCCGCTTCTTTGACATTCGGTGCATCGCGCTGCGACTGCAGTACCTACCTCCCGCTCTCGACGAGGACAGCGCTACCGATAACACTTCTCGTCGGCCTCCCCGCCGTCCCCCACCCAGCGGCCGCCTTAAATTTCGGAGGGAGGCGACGTCGCTAATCGACAGCGGAGTCGGGCGCGCGTGCGATAATACGTTCGCTCCCCGTCTCCGCAGCTCGGCTCTTCTGACGCGTCGCATTCGAGAAATCTGCGAAATCCCGCGCGAGAGCGACTCGAGCGACGCCGCTAAACTGCGCGACGCACCCACGCGCGCGCGCTAAACATCCAAATTCTCGGGAAATCGATAAGAGCTTGAGAAATGCAACTGGCGCGCGTATCATCGCGCCGAGCAGCGCCGAGCAGCGCAAACGGCCCGCGACCCGTAAATCCGCTTAGCCTCGTGGCTCTGCCCGTATGCATCATTGGCGGCGAGTGTCGTTTCGCCTATCCAGCGCCCGTCCTGGTCTACCTGCTTCCACTCGTTGTTTGTCCCGCGCCTGCATTTTCCGGAGGACGCCGGTGCGGAGTCGGGAGACGGGAAGACGCGCGGCACACGTGGTCCGACAAAAATTGTTGTATCGATACGACGACGGCCTTTGGCCACTGGGAATCAGAAGTGGCCATTTGCAAATCACGCGGAATTTAATTTCGAGCGCGGGGAGCGCGTACGCGCGCGCACACACGTACGAGGCGGGGGGCCGGATGTGTGCGTGCGCGCGGGCTCGTCGGCTGAGGACCCGCGTGTATGGATTTATGGCCGGGTCGGTGTAAGTGTGCACGCATACGTGCGCAGACAAGCGGCTCGGCTCACTCGCTGTGGCAAATGAAGCTTGTTTCCCGTCGTTCGCAGCGTATAAATACCGAAGCGCTTGCTCTACACTCCGTGTAGCCGCGCGCGGCGCGCGTTTTTTATCTCTCTCGCACTCTCTTGCTCCTCTGTTCAGTCTCTAGTTCTTTTCCCCTTGCCAATAAACGACGTCAATCCCCCTATTCCATGCGCGCACTCCCTCCTGCCACGCTCTCTCTCTCTCTCTCTCTCTGTCTATCTCTCGGCCTCGTCGCTTTCGCAAAAAGAGTAGAGGCAATCCATTACTTTATTGTCTCTCGTTCCTCTTTTTCTCTATCTCTCCCCATCTTTCTTTCTCTCTCTCTCTCTCTCTCTCTCTCTCTCGCTCGCTCGCTCGTTGTTCCCTCTATTAGTTAATGAAGTGTCGTGTAGTATGCCGGCGCCCAAGATCGATCTTTTTTTACCCTCGATTACCAACTTATCGTACACACGATACTTGCTCTCCTCGTCTTTTTTCGCTCGGTTTATTTATCTAATATAAATTCAGGCAGTTCGTCGAGGAGGACGGAAGGCCAGGCTCGGTTTGTTGCGCGCGTAAATCTGACGAGTAATTTGCGGACGCCACCGCCGCCACGTCGCAGAGCCGAGCTTAATGATTTTCTTGCGCGCTTCTTTAAACGGGGTTACTTGGATTGATCTGTGGATTTGTCGGCCGTTGCACGGATACAATCGCGTGTTTTAGCGCCGCAATAGTCGGAGCGAGCGTCGACAGCCTTTTCCTTTCTCCGCGCAGCCCGATAAATTCGCGCAATCGCCGCGTATCGTTGCATTGCCGGCCTCGCCGAACGCGAAATCGTAATTAAACGCGAGTCATTATTTGTAATTGTAATTCATAGTTAGGGCGGGAGGGGAGCGACTAACGACTGACGACTAACGACTAACGACCGCCGCCGTCCCTCGGCTGATTTAGGGAAAGTAAAATTTTTACCGTCCCGGTCGTTATCGCTTTTGTTCTCTAGCACTTTTATCGGCGCGCGGGCTCTTTATTATGCACCGACTACAATTAATTCACGTGCTCGCCGGTTATAATTTTGTTATACGAATTTCCATCCGTTATGATTAACAGATTTTGTCTGCCGAGCGAACCCATCCAAATGCCTATTAATTTCTTTGTTCTCCCGGCTTCCCGCTCGAATCCGGCAAAGTTCGCGCACACGCTCGACTACAAGTGTTTAACGAAGGCTATTACATTATAACCCGATACTTTGGCCGATCCTCCCCCGCGACTCGGGGCCACTTTTTACGCTTTTTACGGCGTCGATAGGAAGCCCCGAGGTCGCGGAGTTACGGTGCAAGTGCAAAAAGGCGATAACGGCCGAGCAATTTGCCGGTGGTGGATCATGTGAATTCAAACGGCATCCGAGTGAAAACGGAACGAAGCCGCTCTTCTCTCCCCGGCGAGCGTCGCGCAGCCCCTCCGGCCGCCCTCCGACAATGGCTTGTTGTAGGTTGCACCTCGAGGTCGACGTCGTCAACGGACTACGAACAACCAACTACGAGGGGGTTGGCAGCCCCGGAACAACGGAACACCAACCGCCCGTAAGCGATCGCGGGGCGCGAGAGGGGGGACGCCCACTGACTACCGGCAAGCGCAAACACAGGTTAGGGCGAATTGTCGCGATTGCCACTGCAATAAATGTAGCGAAATCGCCCTGGCCTGATTTCTTCGGCGCTCCCCCCCCCCGTCGCCTCTGCCCTCTGTCCTCTGCCCCCCTCGGCGGCCAATAGGCGAAGACGCTTCCCTCGGAACGAATCGGGCCAGAACGAAAAGTCGGTCCGTACGATTGGAGGATCGTCGGAAGGGCGAGGGCGCGCGGACGAGGTAAGGGGCGCAGTCGGGCGGGGGTGCTCGGAATGGAACGACAAGGCTGTCACGTGTCGACGTTCGAGAGAGCATCGAGATTAATTTTCAGTGCCTATTGGGGTTGCCCCTACCCCGCGCCGCGCATAGTATGGCATCCATTCGGAACATTTGAGCCAGAACTGCGTATTGATCGGTTTCGCCGGCTCATCGAATACTAAGTAAGCCCTAGCGTCACATCCAAGCCCCCGGACGACCCCTCGGCCGTCACTGGCGCGCTCCGTCTCGCTCTCGCATGGCCGTCGCTGCGTACACTGTGACAATCGCCGACGATGAGAGCGAGAGGCGATACACCACACAATTAACACCCCTAAACACGCCACCGCAGGCTGCCAGCCTCTGCCTGGCTGGGGAGCAGCCCAACGCTCTGCGCTTCGGCTGCGCGGGAGGCGAAATAGAGAGGAGCGAGAGAGACGCAGCCAGAATGCGGGCTTCGCTGCACGGGCTTGCCGGCTGCGTACTGCGCTTGGCCGCGGCGCGCGTTATTTATCCGGCCCAGCCCGCGCGCTTGCGTGCGTGCGTGCGTGCGTGCGTGGGCTCGTGCGTGTGCGCGAGCAGCGCCGCGTATCCGGATTAATGCGAGCCGACGCGGGCGGGGGCTTCAAAAATCACAGCGAGAGAGAGAGAGAGGGGGGGGGCATTACCGTAGGTCGAAAGAGCGAAACCCCTTTCGGGGGGCGCATCTCTGCAACACTGGCTGCTGATGTTTCATTCCTTCCGCCACCTCCCGGTTGAGCGCCCGAGTCCGCGCCCGCGCTCGTTCATAAAGTTGTAGCGAGATCTTGGAGATGGCGGCTCCTTTGAAGGGCGCACCGTACCGACGGCAGTTCTCTACGTTATCGCGATGAGTTTGTCTCCCGGCGCTCTTTTTTCCTTCGCTTTTCGCTCTTCTTGTCGCTCCTCTCTGCGCTCGCTTTTTCGTTGGACGACTCGGGAAACTGAAATCGCCTAGCCTGGGGCGAGCCGCTCGACAGCTCATCTAAAGCCCGTTTCCCCGCTCTTATTTTCTTT
Source organism: Platyscapa corneri (assembly GCA_018907185.1). Lineage (NCBI taxonomy): Eukaryota > Metazoa > Arthropoda > Insecta > Hymenoptera > Agaonidae > Platyscapa > Platyscapa corneri. The sequence goes on along the minus strand of JACCHW010000025.1, from coordinate 1,727,750 downwards.
ATTTTTTTATCTCACGCGTGAAGAGTATGGCTTCTGCGCGTTAAATAACTTTAATCGAAAGCTCGGAACACTCGAGTGCCCTGCCTTAATTTCAATTATCTATCAGTATTTTCCTTCGGTTTAAAAATAATAAGTTTCCCGTTGAATAATTTCGATGAGCCTGTCTTGTCATCCATTATAATTATACTGCTCGGTTAATTTGAGCAATTAAAGTAGCTGCAACCGTTTCAGCGGCTGAAGCGAGACTGCTATAAAAATCTTTACTCCCTCGGAATCTGACGCTGCTCTCGAGCTGATATTATTTCTGAAATCTTGATTAAAAGTGATAATTATCGGGGAGCGAGACAAAGCAATTTTCCTCAAAACGCGACATTCATCGAGGTCAGCGATATTTACGAAGAGCAGTCTGGATAATTTTTTAAGAGGATATCGTTTCGATCCGCGCTTCCTGAAATTGCATAATTCCTAATTGAAAGATTAAATTTTACACTAAAAAATACGAGCATTCGTTGAAAGCCCGAGCAAAGGACGTATTTTTAATTAACTGCGGCTCTTCAACATACATTAACACTGTAGCGATACAGCAACAAACGATGCAGACTTTTGTCTTTCTATTAAGATTAAGAGTTTTAATTTAAAAAATTCCATCGCTCGCCGAGTTAAAAGTGCACGGCGCTTTTTATTTTGCCAATTGAAAACAGTCGTGACAGGATCACTTAGCTAATGCTACGGATTCGAAAAAACAAGTCTGACAAACAAAAGAGAAAACAGACTCGTCGTGTTTTTCGTCGAAAATATTTATAATTCGATATTGGAAAGTTCGCAGGTTTTATTAAAGGAAAAAGTAAATAAGTAATAAAGTGAATGAGAATGGTATTGCGAATTCGTTTAATATTGACTGGAAATAATTAATAAAAACTTTGGTGTAAAGAGTCCGATTGCTTTCTACGTATCCTATATGCGGACGAGTACTTTTTCGCGTATAATATTTTGATCGGATTAGGGTTGGAAATTAATTGTCATTTCACTTCCGCTATTGAAATGTAAACGCTTTACACATCAAATCAAATTTTATATTTCATTCGAGGCGAATATTCGATAAAATGTACATTTAAAAAATAGAAACTTTTCAACGGACTGATGTTTTAAACATCTTCTTTGCATAAAAGTATTTTCCATGCGATTTATCGGTAAATGATGTTTAAATGCAACTAGATCATAAAAATATTCCCGAATCAACGATCGTCGATATTTATTTTGATAATTTTCAACCTGTGCGCAATTTCTGCCACAAGCCCTTGCGATTTTACACGTTGAATTTCGGTTTCCAGTGCAGCTTTTTTCATCAACTCATTCATATTATCCGTGAATTATATTTAATATTTACAGGAGCAAACTTTTCGTCGCGCTAAAATTCGCGCATTTTTATATTTTTAAAGGTGAAAGCTCTAATGATGGGAAAAATGCGAGCGCAGAAGAGATGCTTCCATCTCATTACACCAAGTGCAACAGTCTGATTATTAACGCTGTAATTATTCTGATACGAAGATTACTCGAAAAGAAATAAATATGCATTGCGTTGCACAAACAGTTATGTATTTCAACCGGTCACTACAGTTAACTTTATGCTATCGTTAAAAAAATGAACAACCACGGTGAACTAAATAGTCGTAGCTGCACTAGAGAAATTAAAAACTGAATCTGCCATAAATTCGAGCTTCTACTTTTATTATGAATGTATTCGGCAAAACTCATTACTGTAAACGAATTTTTCACAAGTTATCGGCTTATTAATCTTGTTGGCTTTCAAAATTTTAAGCGATAATCGAACGTAATTTTTATTTTATTGTTTCCGATAGCAGGAGGAGCTTCGGTTTAATCGCCTCCATTTTCGCTTTTGCGGATTGTAATTTGCTGAAAAAGAAATTTTTGTCGTGAATTTTCGAAAACGTATCTATTACGTGTAAAAGCAGCTTCGATAACATCGTAATTCAACACCGAATTTCAGGCCCGCGATAAAAACCAATGAGAAGTTTATTACACTCCTGGCATAATTACGGTTGTTAATAATAATAATTATTTAATAACGATTTTATAAGTGCGAAAATTTATTCATTCGGGAATTAAAATTATGTACTCGTGCGCATCCATAATGCACACTTTGTAATAAACTTGTTTTACACACTTGTTTGCTGATATAAAGTAAAATTACTGCTGATTTCGCATACAACAAATTACAAAGTTCAAGGACTACTTTTATAGTTTATAAAATCATCGATTATAGTCGCGTAAAGATATTGATTTGAAATTTAATAGCTATTGCGAGGCATAAACAAATGCAATTATTTCGGCGCGCGTAAATTAACAAAACAAAGCTGCGCAATTTGGAAAAAACGAGGAGCGAATTCCCCGAGCAAAGCTCGCAGCGACATAAATAAAAAAAGCTCCGAGTGCAGCAAAAGCGCTAATTCAATAGAGGTAATTTGAAGATTGGATGAATTATTTAGCGCGGGCGCACCTACTTTGGCATCGATTCGTTTAGCGATAACGCATTTTTAAAACTCGCTTTACGACCTGTAAACAATCTTCGCTAGCAATAACTATTTTTACGGGCGCTGTGCTTTGCATAAGAATCAGCGGCAGTGTAAATTGGCTGCGCGAATAAAATGTCACTTTGAATTTTAAACCAGGCGAATACTAAAGATCGAATTTTACGCTCTGCGATTCGGAGGCAGAGAGAGAGAGCGGCCGAGCGTTTAAGCGAATACAAGGCGATCACCGCGATTTAATTACCTTATTTTCCATAAATTCGAAAATGTTATTGTTCGAATGGAAGAGGACGAGAGCCGGTTGAGTGAGCACGTGTATTTTAAAAGAGCGCCTCTATCGATTCCTGCCCCTTTTATTCGTTTATTATTTTCATTACGGTCTGGCCTCGGATTTAAAACCTGGCCGGACTTCATCGAGCATCGCTTAATAGCCGCCCATTTTCGCCGGAGCCGTAACAGCGGCATCCTCGCTGCTCGGCGCCTCGAGCGTCTAAGGACCGGTTCACGCTCACACCCCCGAGCCTCTGTACTCCTTGAATTTTGTCCCCTGGCTGGGGAGGGGCGAGGCCGGCGAACAAAGCGCGTACGCGGGCTCCCGGTTGTCGCTCGTCCCGCTGTAATTGAAACGTCGCCCCGGTTTTTGATCCGCGGATCCCGAGCCCGGACGACGGATTAGTTATTGCTTTTTCGCGCACGATCGCCGCCCCGTTTCGTTTTGCGCGTATTAAATTTCTTTTGAGCGGGACAAAACGCGGCCTCGGGGGAGGCGGCGGCGGCGGCGGCTCGGGGGCTCGGCTGTCATTGTCATTGGACGCACAACAAGGACAAAGTCAATCGTCCCGCGCGTGTCTTTTCCCATTTGGACTTTTCTCCGCTTTCCGCCCTCGTCCCTCTCAAGCGCTGGCTCCTTTATGTATTTCATCGGACCGCTGCTGGTGGTGACATCGCGCGCCCCGGCCGCTTCGAGTGCGCGTACATGTTTTCCTTTATTTTACTTCCCTCTTGACCAGCGTTCATTACAAACCCCCGACTGACTGACGTTTTTTGCGACGCTCTGTTTCGCTCTGTTTCGCTTTGTTGCCGCTTCCTTTTTTGTGGCATTAGTCGAGAGGCCCTTCCTCCGGTTCGCGCCCGCGAGCCATCTTCGGCTGGTGGACCTTTGAGCATTAAATTTCCGACTGATGCTTGAGAGTCGAATTCGCGGCGGCGCTTCTCTTTATTCTCCCTCCCTCCTCTCCGCACGTTTTATCACTTTTTAAAAGTACCTGGCGGATGATGATGCTGCTGGGTTACGACGCTAAAAGCGGCATAATACCGCCCAATTACGGTTTCATCAATCGTTCAAACTTCCTCGTAAAACCACTGCTATTTCAATACAACGCGTCTGTACGAGTGGCCGTTTAGTACGATAATGCCGTAACGAGCTGCTGTCCTCGAAGGAATATTTTAATTTCGCTCGAGTAAAATCGCTTCCAAATATTTACGAAAGAAAAATCGATTCGACTCAACCACCACCACCACCACCCCCCCCCCTCCACCTCCTCGAAATCGCTCTTTACAAACGCGGCTACGTCCGCACTAATTTTTTAAATTAGCGATAACACGAATTTCAATATTAACAACACAACTGCGCGATAAATTGTCGTTAATGATTTTCTCGAGGTAAATACGAGCGGCGCTCGCGTGCATTTCTCGGCGCCAACTGGAAGCTCCCGTGGCAAGAAAATTTTTGCACGTTCTACATCTAAGTACGAACAAGCACCACTAATTAAGGTAGTTGCTCATTTCCGCAGGAGCGGCATTTAAGACACGATTCCCGTATTTTCCTTTTCCATTTCCATTTTCCGATCCCGCGAGCGACTGCGTCATTATAAAGCTCGGATAAGAGAGCTTTTCACGCGACATTAAGCTAAAAAATAGCGAAACAATTGCTCGACTAATCGAACTAATGATTTATTCAGTTCGCGTTAACGAACGCAGCCGTAGTCGTTAAATCCCACACAGAGTAATACGAATTATGAAGAAACTAAAATAAGCGGTGTATCTATTCCTCTGGATTCGCAATTGAAGTAATGAATTCAAGTCTTTTGTAATTAGTCCGTTATCAAGGGAATTGATCAATTTGTTAAGTACGAGTCACGTTTTAATTGAAAAGGTCACGCTAAATATTTTAGACTGGAATTTCCGTTCCACTGTCGTCGCGTGCACTTCTACTAGATACCCGGGCTCGTACTCCAGTTACTGTTTTCTCTTCAAATTACAATTCCATTGACAAATATAACCTTAAAAATGTAGCCGGAGCAGCGGGAATATTCAGCGCGAAATTCAGGGAGTGCGAGCGTAGTTTTACTGTAAAATTCAGCGCATTATCGTCGTTTATGCCTTTCGCATTAAAGTACCTTTTCCTCCAAATGAGCGAGCGAAATCCGCTTAAATTATGAAATTTTAATACGCGCTACAAGCTTCGTTGGAAGACAAAAAAGCCGGCGAAGGGCGGGGGAAATAATAAACTGTGTTTGGCGGAGGCCAGTAGTGCGTGAGCGTGAATCGCCGTAAAAGACGAGGGCGAACTGCAGTTGCAGCGACATAATGGAAAAAAGAAATGAAAAAAGCCGGAAAAGTGACGAAAGTCGCGTCGGGGAGTGGAGGGGCTGCCTCCGGCGAGTGACTGGAGGATCGGTAATTATCGCCGACTTCTTAAACTGCCGCGGAGCCCGAAGGAAGACGAGAGAGCGAGAACGAGAGCAAAAGCTTGACATAATAAGCGCCCTATGGAGAGTTTACGCGCTATCTTTGCGAGAGTGAGCGAGAGAGAAGGTGGGGGGTAGTGCAGGAGGGACCCGAGCGGCTGCAGCCGAGCAGCAGCGGCAGCACCAACAACGAGGTAATTTGTTCAGCCAAGTAATGTTGGCGCTCGCGCTCGTGCCACCTTCTTCCCTCGCCCGGTTATAATTAGCCTCCCCAAGCAGTTAGCCGGGGAGCAGGCGAGCGAGCACTTTTGCGCAGGTTCAACGTCTCACGGCTTAATGACACTGAATAGCGATGATAAATTGCTGCCCTCCCCCCACGACGGCCGCCCAGCGCCAACGCCAACGCCAACGCCAACGCCAACGCGAACGCAAACGCCGAGAACGCGTATAATATCTTTCTCGCGGTGCGCGGCTCAGTTCTCCCGACACTTTATACATCTGGCCGGGCGGGACGAGGAGTCGCTGCCGCCGCCGCCGCCGCCGCGTCCGCATATTTGCTAAATAATTATTTTAATGGGTTCCCGAGAGGCGCATGCGCGACCCTCCGAGCTGCTATTTTACTCGTCGGCGTCTATTTATAAGTTCCCGGATCCGCAAACTATCTCAGGCGTAATCTTTTGATCGCGCGATCGTCCTTTTACGCTTATTTATCGTGCCTTCGACTACTCCCCCCCCCACCTCACCACACCTCGTATCGGCGCTCCCCGACCTCGGACGTCGCAACCCCTCGGAAACGCGAAGCTTCCACCACTTTTCGCACTTCGTTAAATGAAACTCTCGATGTACTCGCACGGCTTCCGCGCTTTCTCGGTTTCTTTTTCTTCCTTTAATCGATGGCTGCCTTTTTGAGCGACTGTCTCTCGTTCTTCTTCGCTCGAATGTAATTAATACACCGAGGAAACTCGTCAAGAGCTTACGGCCTTATTGAACACGTACGAAAGCTTTCACGCTACGGACGCAATTTTTCTCCCCTGCGTCACTCGATATCCGAATCCGGATTTCACGCTCAAGTGCCCGATGCTCCATCGATCTCGGACATAATTTAACTTGTGTCAATCCATCTCGCGCCTTACTCTCCCCTCCGCCCCCCCCCCGCCTAAAGCAGCTAAAGATCACGCGAATGGCGAACCGCCAGGTGGAAGGGGTGTGTACAGGGAAAATATAAAAGCCCCAAAATTGGCTGTTGCGTTGTGGCTGCTGGAACTGGGATATTAATGCTGCTCCTGAATAATCGACAACATTATCAGTCGGATTAATTATTCTATAACAGCGCCGACTCGGCTTTTTGTATTTTATCTCGAAGGAGGAGGGGAAGCCGGAAAATGAAAATAAAATTGCCTGAAATTACATCTGCAACGCGAGGACGTCAATCACGCCATCTAATTTACAAGCGTTTTGAAATGCTCGTGAGATTTTAAAAATGCAATGACATTCGGAGCGAAATGCGAAATGCACTGGCGTCCTAATGCCGAGGAGACTACTTTTCAGAATTTAAAGCCGAGCATTTTATTCGCATTTCAAAATATAAATAAGCCATAGCTACCCGAAGGGAAATTCGCGTGTAACGACGAAAGTGCCCTTGTGCACGACGCGAGGTGCAGCGCCTACATACATTCCGCTTCCTCGCCGGAAGCGCAAACTTATGCTCGCGCTAAAATATCGCGCAAATTTCGTTCCTTCCATTATTTCGCGTTTCATTTGATTTTCCGCACTTTTAACGAGCGCTTTAAGGCAAGTTGTCACCTGAAACGAAACGGGAAAGGCGGATGAGAAATCCGGGCTCGAGTGGGATTGAGATTAAAAGCGGAATGCCCTTTGAAATATAAATGATGGCGGTGGTTCGAAAATTTCACGTCCAATTTTCCGCATTAGGGTCGTGAAAAAAAGCTTAAAGCGGTTTATTTCGAGTGCGCTTTACGAGGAACAGGGCCCCGGCTGATCTTGAAAACCCGAAAACGTACGGTCCGTGCAATCGGCGCGACTTTCACGGCAATAAATATCTGTCACGGCGTACCCTAATTCGTAGCAGTGAGCGCGCGAATGCGACGCAAGCCATCGGCCGGAATATATTTAGAGCCGCGCCTCGCTTAAGCGTGACGCGTTTATAGCTGCATCGCTCTTATCGCGAGGGATAAGTAACACATGGCTCGAGTAAATAATTCCGAAGGCTGAGAAAACACGGGCGCAACGATAAGAAAATAAATGCGCCGCGGTAAACGTACTAAAAGCATCAATTTCATCCCGACGACTAAGTGTCCGCTTAAGAATGCATCTCACGCTTCACCCTCGATCCATCAGATCCGCACGCGCTCGCTCTCACGATCCCCGAAGCGCGCGTGGACCGTTTAAAAGAGGACGGGCGGCAGGGGCGAGGAGCGCGCGCGGATGGAATTTAATGCGCGAAGGGTCGAAAAAAGCATCGAGCAGCATCCGCATAATGAAATGTGCGCGCGTGCGCCGCTGGGACAGACCGAGGGGCGGACCGGGGAGCGGGAGGAGGGGGAGCCCAGGCGGGAGGAGACCGGAGGGCACGCGCCCGCCGACGATTCTCCAATTGAAATAAATTGACCGAGAGGACGGCGTCCGTCGCTCGCATATATTGTTTTAGCGCACTCCGCGGCTTTTGCGATTACGCGCCAAACGACCCCTCGTGAGCTTTTATCGCGCTTTACGCAGCGCCGCGGCCCTCGCACTTTTTCCTCCGGCTGCCTGACAAATAGCGACGGCGCATCGGGAAGTGGATTTTCGCTTCGGCGAGGCCGACCGTTTGTAACGAGCGCAGTCAGCCGGATGTTGACGGAGGCATTACAGAGTCCTCCACCGCCCCCCCCTCCCGTTCGACGCCGGGTTACTCCGCGACGATTAATAATACATACGACGCGCCGTGGTCGCGGCGCATTTAGACGACGGCTCCGGGAGCTTTCGCCGGCCGCGCGAAGGACTGCAGAAGCCGGGGACGCAGGCCCATCAATTATTCGCTCGTTTGTACAAGCGCCGGCTCTGGCTTTATCTCGCGCTTGGATTTTTCTCGCGGTCTCGGTCCTCTACTGGGGATGCGACGACGACGACGACGACGACGCGTCCGTCTCGGAGTCAACCGAGCGCGGAAAATAGGCGCGCCGGCAGAAACAAAGGTGAACGTCCCTGTGATTTGATCCTATTAATGTGACCCTCGTGCTAATTAGCGTGAACTGCCGCTGCGGTGATGCGGCGGATAATCGATGACCCAGGCCAGGGGGCCGTCGGCTCCATAGCCTCCCCCTCGAGGCTCCTGGCGGTAGGGCTGGCGATGGTGGTAGTAGTTAGCCCCTTCCGCCCCCGTGCTCACACACGCGAGTGCGCGCGCGCGCGCGCGCGTACGCGCACACCCCGGCGACACGGGGAACGAAGCGCGGAGAGAGATCGTTAGGTTCGCTCCAGGAACGCTGTTTGACCAGTTCTCCGGAACAAAGCCGATGTTACGGGCTAATAAAGCTCCCAGCCGGGACGCAAGCTTTCCGCCTCCCGCCCGGCGCCACCCTTCTCTCGCTCGCACGCGCACGAGCTTGCATACTTGGAAGCTTTCACCGCGTCCCTCCCGCCCTCGCTCACTCGAAACACTTGGGAAAAGAGCAGCGCTCGGTATTATGGAAATAGGTCTAGGCGCCGCGCCGAGTCGTGCTGCGCTTAGTTCGGCTCAAGAGGGATGACTACACCACAGGCTCGCTCTCTCTCTCTCTCTCTCTCTCATTCTCCATTTAACGCACTCGTTCGCTATTCGTACCTCCCGAAAGCCCAGATACGACCTGCAATCACAAGTGTACGCGAGCCGAGGGGTAAGTGAGATCATAAAGCGATGCTATCCGTTCCCTGTGTCATCGCTTTCTCACCACTCCCTTACTTATCGACACTCTTAACGAGCGAGACAATTCCGTTCGTCGGTAATCGCTGCTTTAAAAATCATGCCAAGCACGGGACAATTGCAGCGAGCAACGGCACGGGGGCCAATAAATCCAGCTTCCCTCCATTCGCAGTTCGATAGTGTGCAGCTGCAAATAAATTTATGTCGATGTGATATCGAAGCTCGTTCCCACTCCACTCAGGCCAATCAGGCTAATCTTGATAATATGTCTGAGAAGCTGCAAAGATCTCGTGTGTTGCTGGGTGCGAAAATAGCCACCGGAAAACTGCGGCTGATGAAGCCAAGATTTACTCGGACGTATTAATAATAAAAATTGCTAAAACTCGGCGAGGGTTTCCAGTCGAACAGGTTAACAAAAGTTCGCTCGGACACTGAAATTCAATTATCCGTTTCGGAAACACGTATAATCTCTGCCTCGAAACTGAATAAAATACGGTCTTATGTGTATGCCTCGGGCTCGAGGACTGAGCGAACAAACGCTACAAAATAGACACCATCGCAATATTTTAATTTTTAAAGATGCTAAAATAATATAAATTTTATCGATCTGCCTCGAAACAAGCAGAACTACTGCATTTCTTAATGAAAAACAAAACGGTAATTTGCATCGCGAGCTCGTGCTCTTTGTTCCTTTGAATATTTGTTTATCATTTTAAGGATGTATAAATGTTCTCCTGGCGTATCATCAGGCTATCCGCACGCGGTATTCGTAAAATGTACAGCCTGATATTAAAGTAATTAGTAGAGCGCGCCTATCGCGTACAAATTATCGGAAACATATTTTTTTAACGTATTAATTATATTTTTCAACCCTAATCTAATTAAAGAAAATCAATAAATAACTTTCCGATATACTTTGCGCTTACAACAAGGCTGTTCCCCCCATTATCATAATTTGCCTTAATATCTTGCGTGTAAGCTACGCGCGAATTTTTACGAGTGTGGAATTATTTGAATCAATTATTTATTTATCAATATTAGTGCAACAACTTCACGCAGTTCTGGGTAGTATTTAATTCGACTGGCAGCCAAAGCATGGAAGTACAAAAAAGCTTTATCGAGCAACTCATCTTGAGAATGGCTATCATTTTTGCTTGTAAAATTCTCTGGCTAAATAAAAATCTGCAATGTGAGTGCCATTGCAAATATTTTTTATAAAACGCCAATTAGATATTCATCGTCGTTGTTGTAATCATTGTTATCGAGTTAAGTTCAACATAAAAATTGATACACTCCAAGTTTAAAAGTTTAGAGCCAAAATTTGTAATCAATTTAAAAGTAACAACTTTAATACGAAAACTGCTAAACGTTTTTCGACGCTAATAATTCTAATTTGCAGATTAGCCAATTGCAATCGTAACAGAAAGTCTTGAGAGGTTGATTCAAAAAGTGTACGGAACGTTAAATCTATTTGTCATTCCTTATTAAAATTGTGTATATAAATTAGCCTCTAATTTGAATGTGTGCAGAATTTTATAATATTTTAGCGCGATTAATCACTGTATAAAATATTCCCGTATAAATCCTTGCTCGTATCTGGCATTAACACGAGGATAATAATCCTGTATTTAATGCGTCGAATAATTTCTTAACGTTTTATGCGCCAGATTATACAAATTCAGTATTTATAAACTATTGTAAAAGCAGAAGATAACCGAAAATGCAGTGGAAAAGGATGTCGATACGCGTCCGGGTAAAAGATTTACGCGATTAAACTTTTTAATTGCTTTACTGAAAATTACGAAGCTGAGCGTCTATATGCATAACTCGCTTAAAAGATCCGTCAAGACATTTGAATATAATATATTTCCAAAGTTGGGCTCTAAGTAGTAGCCAACTGTACAATAAATACGTGTAAGGATCGTAAATATATCTTGGGAAAATAAATCTAACACCGAAAATGTAAAAAGTAAAAAGCAAAAAGTAAAAAGTAAAAAGTGAAGAGTAAAAATAGCCCGTAATATCGGAAATATAGCGTCTATTGTAAGATACGTCGAAGTTCTTCAGAAATACGAAGTATTGTGATACTTTATTCCAGAATTTCCTCGACAAAAACTTGCGCAGTATTTCCGGATCCGTAGTAAATAATATTTGTATTCGCAGTTTTTATTGATCAAAGAGAAAATATTCTTTTACACAGCGGAAACTAAGTTTTTCTCATTTTAGATTTCTGCAGGAGGAATAAAAAGTGCGTCACAATTGAAGAAAATGCAAAGTAAAAGTAAAATAATGCCCCGCTGTTTGCTAGTATTGATCGAATATGCATGTTTCGCTTCGCTCTCCGCTGCAAATAAACACGCCGTAATCTTGGATTTGCCGACTAAAAAGGAGTCTGAATAATATTGTTATCTTTGGCGCGGTAACCGTTTGATTTCAGTTTACAGTAACAAATTTCATTTCCCCGAGTACAACTTCATTTCTCCGATGGAGCTCTTTTGCTATTTCCCACGAATATAACCGATGCAGAAAGTTGTACGAGGAAGCCGAGGTGGCCTCTTGGCGTAAAAATAATTAAAAATTCTCGGTAATAACCCTGGAATCGCTGTCTTCTTCACTCGGGAAATCCGAGTTTCGAGACTTTTTTAAAAAGCAGCCTCCCACAATTGGAAAAATACGTCGCTCTTAGACTCCCTTTTTTGTCTTTTCGACTCGATTCGAGTTAGCGAGCGCCGCCGCTAAATTAGCGCAGCTCGCCCGCCTCTTTGTAATTTCAAACCTTCTGTTTTCACTCCCGCACAAAGTAATCGCCGGTAGGTAATTAATATTAAATCGCGTAATTAACTTTGGAAATCAACTTTGCGTGTACAACATCTGTTTTTGCGCCTCTAACCGCACCGGCCTGATACCTTTGGGCTTGCTAAACTCAAATTTCGCCGTAAATCCCAAAATTGCGAAACGCGGCAATTCACGGAGAAAAAAAGGAGCGACGGACAAGTCGCTTAAATTATGCAGCTTTTCCAGCCTTTGAAAGCCACTCGGTCTAAGCAAGTGACGAGCGGTTTGTTGATCGTTGCACCGCAGCACCGACGCATACGCGAGCGCGAAAACGAAAATGAAATTTTCCTAATTACGCGAGAGTAGCTGTGACATCGCGCGCTCCCCCACTCCGCCGCCCATACATCTTAAGCGCGTAGTAAGCGGCTATCGAAAGGAGCGATGCTAATAAAACGCGACCGAGCGAGCGGCTCGCGATCTATTTTCACTTATAAAACAACGTCCCCGACACAACGGCTGCGGAATTACGGATGCGCCTGCATTAGTTGGCGCATTCCACGCAGATATCGGATATCCCGAGAATGTGGTTACGCGACACGTGACTGCGACTGCAGGTGTACGAGGAGACGTTCCAATCGGGGGTCCGACGCGAGCCGTATTGAACCGGAGCCTCTGCGAGACCCCGAGAGAGAGAGAGAGAGGGAAAGGGAAAAGCCATTAGTTCGGGTTATAAAATCCGAGCGGCGGTAATTAACGATCACGTGGCACATTCCAGAGAGCGGCGGCAGCAAGTCGACGTCCGGGGGCAAGCGGAAGAGGGCTGAGGCCGCCCCCAAGGAGTCGCTGCCCGTGAGCCTGAAGCTCGGGACGGAGACGAGACTACCGGCGGCCGACGTCGCCGAGGACGCGGACTCGGCCGAGCGCAAGAAGAAGAAGGCGCGCACCACCTTCACCGGCCGGCAGATTTCGAGCTGGAGAAGCAGTTCGAGGTGAAGAAGTACCTGAGCTCCTCCGAACGCGCGGACATGGCCAAACTCCTCAACGTGACAGAGACGCAGGTAGGTTGCCTCGAGTTGACCGACCCCAAGTGTCGGGGCGCGATTACGGTTCCGGCGCTTTCACCGGCTAATGGCTGCGCCGTTTTCGTTTCGTCCGCTTCGAGGTTCCTCGAGGCGAAGTTGTCAATCACGCCGGTGCAATGAAGCACAACTGGGCTGGGGGGGGGGGGAGGGAGGGGAGAGTTAACGAGTAGTCGCGACGTCCTCCTACGGGACGAGCTGCTCTTGCAAATTGATCGCGGGCGTCACGAGCCAATATAACCGCCGCAAAGAGCCGCTAATTTAAAGAAAGTAATATTTCGCTGGCCGCGCGGGAGAGGAAGCGAGTGTCTGTCGTCCAATTATCGATCCGACGGCTAAGCGGCTAAGCAGCTGAGCAGTTAAGCATTTTATCGGCGGAAACTCGGCACACGCGGCCATTATATTATCAAAGCGATTAAGAAAATTGATAAGCGCTAGCTCGTGCGCGTGCCATTTTGCGGGCATCGAGATTGGGGTTCGGCGGGGCGCGTCATCCTTCTCGGGGAGCGACAGCGACATCCTTCTGCGGAAGAGAGATTCCGAGTCCGCGTCCGCGAGCTGCGAATTCGACATCGCGCGCGCGCGCGCGCACCGACGAGTTGGCCACGCCATTCCCGTGTCGCCGGCGCCTGATTAGCATAACGTCCGCCCACCCCTCCGCCGAAAAGAAGCCCCCAACCTCGAGGGCCCGGTAAGGAGCTCCAGGCGCAAGTAGGTGGCCGGGGTATCAGCGACTATCAGAACCATTAGTGGCAATCAGCGACAATTGCCAGCTGCCGGGCTGTCGCGCTTTGTGCTCATTATTCCGGCATGTGCGCATAATCTGTTCCATCCTCTGGTGCGGGCGCGCGTCGGCTCGGGCCGCCCCCTCCCCATTCTACCTGATCGCAGCACGTAACGCATCGTTAATTCCCGCGGACACGCTCGTGCGTGCGCGTGGCGCGCGCGTCCGGCGCATTGCAATTGGCTCGCGACGAAGCGCCCGTTTTTTAAGTAAAGCGCACCCAGGCCCCTTTCGGTCTTCCTGCCTCCTAATAGTTTTCTCTCGCGAGCTCTTTCAATCGAACCACCACACCACCACCCCCATCCCCCGACGCCCGCCTATTTCCATCTCTCGTCTCCTCTTGCTCGTATCCGCTTCCGCTGCGTTCCTTTTTTGCCCCGCGATATGGAAACATCCTTTCGCTCCGACAATGCAATTTTATAAGCGAGTCGTCGTCCCCCGGGTAGACGAGAATAAGTCCTGTTTTTACCTATAGACCGTTTTTTTCCGTTTTATCGATTGAATAATGAACACTCGGCTAGAAATACAATTACGCCGACTCATCCAGATACCGAATTTAGCTTTACTTTTTATTGGGAGGCATTTGTTAAAAAATTATTGTTACGAGATGTTGCGAAAGAGAAAAGTCAGTTTATAATGCGCCGTAAAAGCATATCGAGCGAATAACTTCATTTTCCATTTTTACGGCCTCTACTTCCCGTGCATTAAGTAGATATTGATGAAAGAAAGCTTGAGCACTAGAGTGTATGAAGTACCGTACTAATAGAAACGGTAAAATACAAATGCTTTCGGCCATTTTTAATTAATTACTTACGGCTTTTACGCAGGAGATTGTTAACGCGAGCTGTTAATTGATAAATAAATCGTGCACCCGTAAAATATAAAATACTCCGCATATTATTTAGCGCGTTCAAATTAGCTTCAGCAGCAGCAGCACTGCGCGCGCGCGTGGGGCTTAATATTTTTAAATCGTTTAAAGAAGAACTCAAACTCCTTCCGAATAAAATTCTGAGAACGACAGGAATAAAATCGTTTTTAAAATACTTATTGTTCTGCTCGGAGTTGATTTTACGAATCGACCTCACGATCCCGTTTTAATTGAGAGTCCAACGCGAAATCGGAATTAAAAATAGAATTCGCAATTCTCGCTTAATAAAAATGTAATAAAAAAACAATTTATTATTAAACGATTATTGATCGTGAAATAATTACAACTTTTAATGCAAATTTCGCTAGCGTTCTTCTTGAATATTTCATAAATAAAATCTTAATGCTGTATGATTTCTTTAAAGTACATATTCGAGTCGTTAATAACTGCTTGGCTAGCATTTCAAAACGAACGTGTGTACTCCTGATACAGTTTGTACTTTTTTGTAATGCACACTGTCATTTACAATTGCGTTAATCCGCGTCCTGTAAATCCTAAAATTTTGTCAGTTTTTATTTTTCGGTGTTTTCAAATATTATAAATGGAAACATTTTTATGTAAATAAGTTTCAAACGATGTCCATATTTCAGATACTTTTTGTGCTTTTCTTTCTAATTAAGTTTAAACTTCATTTTAAAAGTCCAAATGTTGCCTTGTTCTCTATTATATTAATTAAGCTTTCAAATTTCTAATATCATCTTTGTTTCGCTATGCTTTTTTTCTCCCGCGTCCCCTTTTCTCTTAATCTCTCCGTTTTTTAAAGCAGAAATAAATTACCTAATCCAATATTTCTCATGCTCTCTCTTTCTCTCTCTTTACATATTTTTTTATTGTTAGATGTGTAACGTAGTATATCGGATGCAACAAACCATGAATTAGTCAAAACTAACCATGTAAAAATTATATTTCATAAAATATAAAATTGCAATTGTTATATACATTATTTTTAAAATATCATTTTGATAGTTTAAAAACATGGATTTAAAAAATTTTGAACACAAGAAATTAATCAATAACTTTAATGCGATTATATATTAAACAATTATGTCACAATAATGTTGAATCATAAATAAAACCATTGGTTTATGCATTAATATAATTATTTTAATAATTAATTTGAAATTTTTTTAACGAAATTAAAGACAAATGTAAAGTATTTAAACATGTTTTTGTTAATTAAAAAATTATCTTCATCTGCAGTCCCTTGCGAAAAATACGCTAATTAATTAATAGTTTGTTATTTTTTGTGTTAAACGAGTAAAAAAAATTAAAATAAATGCGTAAGAACCTTTAAAAGATAAAATTGGTTTTACCCGTGTCTAGATAAAAAGTATGTAAAACTAGTATTTTTAAACGTACAGCCGAAAATTTTAAAGACAATATAAAATACATTTATGTCTACTTTAAACGGAAACGATAATATATTAAAGACTTAAGCGCTTCAATCTACTGCCGATCAGATAATGAAAAGCTAAATTTCATAAAAATTAATATTATTCTTCATTCATAAAACAACTTGATAAAATTTCGGCTCACAAATTCTGTCTGAAATAATCTATAATAGCCATTAAAATTGATATGCATTTAAAAACATTATAAATTTAAATTCTGTCGAAGACATATTAAGAATTAATACAAATTATCGTTGACATTAAGTAAAAATTCTAAGTATCCGTCGAATAATTAATAATTAATTTTGAAAACCACTTTAGGCTTCCCAATAAATTATTAAGCAGCGGAAAGAAATTTCGCAATCTAATATCAATTAAATTCTTCAAAATTCTGGTGCTTGTATTATCTTGCTCATTAAATGCGACATAAAATATTGCGCTGAAATAGACGCGAATAATTAAAATGAGAGAATAATTGTAAAGAAAGCTCAGGTTTTTCGATCTACACACTGTAAAAATAAACGAATACGAGTCATTACAATATTAACAAGCAGTTAACGTTGACGATACGTTAAACACCAATTAGATACGTATTAAGTAACGCGTGAAAGAAGACATTAAACACATTCGAGCCGCGTTTACAAGTTTGCGTTTTACATAAATGTAGCCGCTTTTGAATCACAATTGCACGGAAAAAGTTGATTTTGTAGGCCACGCGACGAAAATAAAGACTTCGCATCTCCCCGGGAAATGCGATTCACCGCGCATCCGACGAAGAAGTCGATAAAAACGGTGAAGAAGCGAATTACCGGTGTTCACGAGATAAATACACGCGAGTAGCCATTTTTAACCAAAAACCAGACTAGGGCCCCGCGTTAGCGACTGCTCTTAGCTGTTGGGAGCGACGGTAAAATTGAGCCCTTGATTCGAATGCGAATCAAAGTCAAACCGAGAGCCTCCCAAAATAGTCAGCAGAAGCGAATATTCTCGTACAAAAGGAGCTCTTGTCTGTGCAGGTGAAGATCTGGTTCCAGAATCGGCGAACCAAGTGGAAGAAGCAGGACAACATTAGCAACGCGGAGGCGGCCGAGCACAAGAACCAGAACAACCCCAAGTCGGGCCAAATGAAGTCCGGATCGAGGCAGCACTCGAAGGACATGGAGGGCAGCTCGGACTCGAACAACTCGCTGCTGGTGAGCGACGGGAACTCGGTGCCGGACAGCAACAGCAGCCGGACCGTTGCGACGCCCGAGTCGCCTGCGCCCCCGAGACCTGACAAGCAGCAGACGCTGGTCGAGCGAGACCGGAAAATCGGATCGCGAGACCTAGTGGCCGGTAAGGGCCAGTCCCGAATACTGGCCGTCAAGGAGCCTCCGGATGACGACTTGGGGGTGAGTCCCTTCCCTCCTTACGGTGAATTTCGTTGCCGCTTCGAGACTTTTGGCGCTCCTGGCTGAAAACCGCGTGAACTCTGCTTTGAAACTGTTTTATTGAATTATAATTTGCTTGGGGATTACGTACGCGGTTAAGGCAAAAATGCAGTTTCGAGAAAAGAAGGCAGATGTACGAGGCTCGACGGATTGCTCATTAAGCCACGTGACTTCAAATCGTTAAGCGACTGCACTCGATGAAAATGCTTTCTTTTTCGAGCGAACGAGTCGTTTATTAAACTGATGTATTAATCGTTGATAAAGATCTTCAAAGTTGGGCATTAAATTGACATTAAATTCAAAGTATGCGACTTGGAACTTTCTAAGTAAAACCTTAAACGAAGTCAATCGAACGAAAACGGCACGACCAAAGTTTTCGTTTTTACATTGCAATTGAAAAAGCGTTAAATACCAGCGTCTGCAACACCAAATAACATCCTCGGTTGGTTGGTCGGCCACTGCAAGCGAATCGATCAACTCCACTTAATTCGCGCCCGATCTCCGCTTGATTCGCTCGTTTCAAATAAGTCGAGTCAGTTTTAAATTAACGACAAAGTAATGCTGGATAGAACGAGAGAGAGAGAGAGAGAGAGAGAGAGAGAGAGAAATAAGCGTCTCAGCCCGAGTTCTCAACAGACCCAATACTCTGTGAATGACTTGCAGGCGAGTAGCAGTCCCGACGGTGCGGAGACGTCGTCGGTCAACAACAACACCAGCAGCAGCAACAGCAAGCAGTCACCGCTGCTGCAACCGACGACAGCCTCCTCGACGGACAGCGAGCGCCCGGACGACGAGGACGAGTGAGTCCGAGGCCGCGGGCGCCCCTGACAAGGCCGACCACGAGCCCGGAGCCGCCCAACAGCTAACCAGCGCGTGCGGCCCGCCCGGTCCACCCGCGAGTCCTCCCCCTCGTGACCGTCGTTGAGCGCACCGGAACTCTTCTATACTACCTAATATACATATGAATATAGTTATATAATATAATATATATATATATATATATATACGATAGGCGTATGAGTGTGTGCGCGCCCGCGCGTACGGCTGTGTAATACTTGCGTAGTGCATATATGTATATATATGTGCGTACACGCGAGAATGCACGTGTAGATATGTGTATGTGTTTACGCGCGTATCCGTATGTTTGTACGCACGCATACATGTATGTATATATACCGAACGTCCTTCCTCGATCGCAGAATTGCTCGGGGGGGACAACCGCGACTCCCGCGACTGTGATTTTAACCTATTTTCTGCCTCACCGCGCGCTAGAGAGTGAGAGAGAGAGAGAGAGAGAGAGAGAGAGAGCGAGCGAAAGAGCGAAAAAGCGAAGGAGTGAAAGAGATTGAACGAATAAAACGAGTCGCTTTTTATCTATATATACGTGTATATATAGTGTTACGCAAAAGGGCTCATCGGATTGGTGTGGAATTGCTGGAAGGGGGAGAAGCATCGAGGACACTGGGACACGGGCGCACCAAGTTATCTCTGCAACGGCTCGCACATTTTTACGTACCTGCTCATACTTCTTCTGCTTCGACGAGCGTCACTTTGTCCATTATGGGTGACGTTCTTCAGCGCCTCTCTTCATTCCGAGGTCCGAGGGCTTGTGGCACACAGCTGTGCGCGTCACGGGCGGCGCGGCGCAGCGCGGCGTCGAACTCTGCCGAGTCTGCGAAAATAATGCTTCCAGGAAACGGATGATTGCGTAGAGATACGCGTCTGCGATACGACGCGTCGAATATAGTATTTTGTATAAATGTAGAATTCGTTCGTTCCTTTTCTTTTCTTTTATCGTTCCTCTCTTTTGCCTCTCGACGAGGCCTTTCGTTCTTCCTCCTCCTATGTTTTTGTCCTCTATTTCTGTTTCTTTTTCTTCTTTCACGTCGATGCACGCCGTGCGCTTTTAATTACAACGGAGCCGCGAACAAACCAGTCGCGCCGTGTTTCAATTGTTCGCAGAGGGAAATTGTCGACAAGCTGTCAATTTCCCGTGGACGGAAGAAGCCCGAGTCTTCAATGTAAATATCGAGCCCACCTACTCGTTTTTTCATCCCGATGTATAAAATGTGTGTCGCGCGACTTTTACGAGTAGAAATTGTGGTAATAATATTTATTATCGACATTGTGGAATAACTTATTCAAATTCCGAGTCCCGCGCATTTTCGATCGAAACAAAAGAATGCAGAAGTTTTTAAAGGCTGTTGGGGCGCACCGAAACTTGAACGGAGAAAGTGTAAGATTTTCGTGAAACCAAGGCATTTCCGGGAGATACGAATGACTTCCGATTTCAGGAATAGAAAAGGCGTTCGTCGGCGCATCTAATCGTAGCACTCGGATCGCTGGCGCGACAATTAGATTAAGCGTGAAGCTATTGCATCGAACTAAGAAAGCTGCGCTCGCGTTTAAAATCCTATTCTATCTGCCGAACTTTTGTCACTAGTCGCGCGATAAGCAGGACTAAACTCCTTTGAGAAATGTGCGTTTTCACGAAAATACTGCAAGCGTGTGTCGTTGATTTTGGTTCGAGCTTTACCGAGTCACAGACGAGAGAGAGAGAGAGAGAGAGAGAGAGAGAGAGAGAGAGAGGCCGATTGTTAAAAGTCTTGTGCAGTCGAGTGAGTCGAACGGGCGTGAAATTTGTAAAGAATGCCGTTGAAAGATGTGGAGCGAAAAGCTGAAAACTTGGAACGCGCATTTTCCGACGCTAACTAAGCACAACTCGAAATTCGTATCAACTTTTCTAATAGCTTCGTTGCAAGCATCTGTGGCCGCGAACACGACAGCTTTCGACTGCGTTTTCTCGCAAGTCGCGACCACCTTTGGTAACGGGCCTTAAATTAACGAAGAGCGGAAAGCAAAAAAGCAAATATGGTCTGTTTTAATATCTAAAGAGAGGATCTACGAAGCGCCAAAGAACTCTCGCGTTTCATAAAGTAGACTGGCAGGCAGGCAGGCAGGCAGGTTTCGAAATTCAAGGCGTCAAAAGTTACTATGCATTAGTGTATATTTTCTTCCTCTTCACTGTTCCGTGTACGTTTATTACTTTCCTTTCTTTCTCGTTTCTCTCGATCTCAACGGAGATCGGGTTATTAAGAGTATATTAATAATAATTCGAATGCGACGAAGGAGGCATCCGTAGGTTCCACCGACTAAAGTTGTGCCATAATATTATCGGTAATATCACTTATCACAGACTAAGTAATAGCCTTCGCAAACGGGTGTACGAGCGAGGGAGCGGTGAGAGGCAGGCGAGGAGGTCGGGAACGTGACCAATGGAAAATCGGTTACTATCGGCAACACACGCACGAACCCTCTGCCAGTTACATTGTCAGCCGCGTAGTTTTGCAATATGCATAAGTCCTCGTGATATAAATAATTAATTCATTGTTGTGGATACGTCAAGATGTATTGATTTTGTGCGGAGACAAATTTTAAACGCACCTTTTTCTAATTAATTATTAGGTGGATAAGAAGGAAAGATGCAAAACCGAAGCTCGTCGATATTTTTTGCGCCAAAGAAAAAGTGTCAATAAAATTGAAATATAGATCCTAAATCTCCAAGTTATCTTTCTTTTCAACACGAACAACAATGAAATTTCACTTTATAAGCGGTCGGAGGTGTGCGTGGGAGCAGCAAACGACTACGGCGTCTCGCATCTTGCAGCAGCTCGTGCATTGAAAAAGCGAGTCGCTCTTGTATTATTCGCAGCGAATTCACTTAGCCATTTGTTTCCGCCACACACACGGGTATTTACCGTCCAAGACCATTCAGCAGAGGTAAGTAATATTCATTGAGCGAAAGAGCGAACTGCTAACTGCTTGACTTTTAATTTCAGTCAAAATACAGGTTTTGCTGTGATCTCGATCGGCCGAAAGATAAATAAAAATTCACTTCTGTTAAAAATGCCGCCGTGTGCTTGAAACTGTTACAAAATCCCGCGATATGTGACGTTTGTAATTTTAAAAATATCTCGCGATAATCTTACGATAGAGTATCTTTCTTTGTTATTAAGTATTAATTGCAATTTTCCTTTTAGCAATCTTTTCTAAGCGTTCGAGCCAGTCACGAATGTAAATTACATTGCTGCACGACTAAATATGATTTATGTTTGCTGTCCGTTTTTTATTATTCATCAGATTATAAGTCGAGTAAACGCAGTGCGACTAAATTAAAAGAGAAAACTTAAAGAATAGGTTAGACATTTGTATTGTACACAGCAGCTTTTCATGCATGCAATCATCATCAATTAGAACCGGTATTTGTAAAATTGGTCCGCTTATTAAATATTCAAGGACTGTATTGTGAAATAAAAATGCATTATCTGATAAATAAATGCTTTCGAATTTCTCGGTACTTTTCTACAGCAAAACCGTTTATCGCTGTCTCATTAGTTTAACGAAGCAAATATTAGTTATTAATAATGTTGTCGCGCAATTTTAACGACGGCAAATATAATATTAATAATGAAATGTCGGGGCGTGCGGTGCAAAATCAAAACTGTCGATGAAATAATTTTGATGATTTGAAAAAAATGAAACTTAGCAGTATGCGCGATTAAAGAAGACAAATAAATACGTTCAATTGATAACAATTATGCACTGCCTGTCTATGAAATTATTTCTCATTAAAACTGTATCGCTGTATAATCTCTTGTGTGAGATATTAAATTATCGTACTTGCTAGGTCTCATAATTCTAAGAATCTGTGTCACGAAAAAACTCTCTCTTGAATAAACTATAAAGCTGCAGAATCTCATCTTTTACGTGAAATGTATGCTTTGGTCAAATAACTTTGGTTAAACACATTCTTCCGATGTTGTATTGTATTGATAAAGTAGCAAAGAACACAATGGATACTATACATGCGATGGTAACACTTATAAAAACGAATAAATAGGTGTTTGAATTATTGAAAGTTTGAAAAATTTTAATAAACTTGAAACAAATGCGAAATTTCTCAAACACTATTATGCTTATTTTCTTCCTCGTGTAGTATGTGATGTATTTGTCTATTGTTTCTAACGTCCTCCCTTAAAGTTTGCGTTACGAAAAGGGGTAAACAAAAGGTAGGTATTCTTTTTTCCATCGATTGGTCACTTGTGAATTTTTGATAAATACACAGTGTCAATTAATATTAAACACAGACGCATCAATAGCTTTCCTTATACATTTTTATTTCGAATACAAATAATACCAAAATTTATAGTAGGACGCATTCGTTTTATAATCAATAAGCAACGTTGATAAAATTTGCATTCTTGCACTTAGTCTGTGCGAATGTAGGCTATTTTTGACAACAACCAATAAACATAACGGATGTTTCTCGGTTAATGCATAGCAATAATTTTCCCGCGATCCCGGCAATTTAACTTGCTTTGCGTCAATAGCGAAGATTTTCATAAATTTCCCCGACTCTTTAATAATTTTACAAGATGTAATTGTAACGAGAAACGTAAAAATAAAACTTTTTAATTTTTCGTTTCATTGTAAAACAAGTGTACTGTGATAACTAAACTCACTATTGACACGTAAAAAATGCAAGTTACGATCATTGGTCCGACTAACCGAGTAAATCGAAATATAAGCTGTTCATTTTTTAAAACTTTAATTTTCCGTGCAACTTTGGAAACCGCATATCGATAAATTAATTGCTGGATAATAACGAATTTTTGTGCTTTTTGCATTGTGTTTAATTTCCCGGCTGAGTGAATGTTAGCTTGCAGCACCATTTAGTTGGTGCCGCGTTGAACTAGAGTTTAAAAATCAAATTCATTTTCTGACTGGAAAAATGCCAAATCCGCGAACTAGACTGCAGCTTCGCGACAACAAATAATTCTTGTTGTAGTTCGTAAATAACAAATTGTTTAAAAAGTGAAATATAGTTTAAGACAAAGACTTATTTATAAAGCTAAAGTAAGACTAATAAAGCGAGACTAGCTGCGTCGTCGTCAAAATATTGTTTTCGTTAACTTTCACTGCACACAAAGACCAGAGAGATTAATAATATCACTTAAGCGTTCAGTGACAGTTCTGAATTGCATCGCAACATAAACGAGCTCGAATCAGATTGACGCGATGTCCGTTTTTATTATGGTTCTAAGTTATTTTGATTACAAAATCGAGATGAGTTACGTACTTTTATCAAACTCGGTGCACTTACTCCTTGCGTCTAGATAAGACTCGCGTCGACAGCGCAGCTTAAAATATTATTCAATTAACACAGATTGGATAACTTAAAAACAAGTCTGTGTCTTCCATGTGGACGTCGCAAATGCATAGATACATTTTTCCAGTGTGCGTAAATTACCAAACGTTTAATATTAGCACACAATAATTTACGGTGAATATCAATTAAACGCGTCGAGGACCTTAAATCTAATTATGGCCTGGACAGTAATTTAACTTTTAAAATGTTTCCTCTTTTCGCCTTTACTGTAGTGCGCATTTATTGCATGCGATACTTTAATCCGCATTGCATCGAACCCAAACAATATTTATAAAAGCATCGATAAAAATTAATTTGTCGATTTCATTCAGCGAGAAAGTTAAAAGTAAATATAAATTATATTTTATGAATTATACTCGCGACTTTTTATAAGAATAATTGTATTTGTATAACTTGAAGTTATTTCTTTTTAATTCACTCGTTTGTACATTGTTATTAGCATTTGAATTTACTCGTATGGAATCACACACATCCACATTTATATAACTTTTAATGCGCGTAAAAAATTAATGTACAAATTTGATCCTATCAACCGAATATCTTTTATATATTAATGCAGTTGCTAAATTTGACTTTTATATATTTCAAGTTGTTCTTCATGAATATTGGATGATATAGACGAAAGTAATATAATTTGTGAGTAAAACTATTTTATATTAATTAAGTGGTATCAATATAAAAAACTTAATATACCTATAAACTTTAAACTCTCACTTTAAATTTCGATCAACTTTTTAAATATTGTATTCTGCAATAATGAAAGTAATTGATTAAACAATAATAAAGCTATAATCGATTTTCAACTGAGGAACTTCAATCGAGGGATTATTAATTAATTTTTTTGTTTTAATGCTGCACGAGCTTACAAATTGAAAATCCATTCACGTGTGCCTTATCCTCTAGATTGACAAGCGTTTATGCATTACATGTGACTGATATCGTAGAAAACCTGTTTAATTTCAAACAATTAAAAATTTAAAACAGCTACATTACGAATGCGAGTAATGTATATGAATTCGATATCGTTTTCATTATTTTGAATGATCTTTGTTACCTTTTTTATAATTTAAATCTTAGTTGTCGAATATAATTTATTGAATATACGATATCTGCAATTGATTTTATCAAAAAACCTTGATTAGACATCAAATCTAAATGAATTAATTATAGATTGCAAATACAACTTTGACTTAACCTTTCGATACTTCATTAAATTTCATTTTGCTTCCGTCAATTTGTATTAATACTCGAATTAAGTAAAAAAATTGTTTTCTTCACCAAACAATAGTAAATTATTCAATATTTAAATGAGCCTCACTTTTATCATTTTACGACCGTTTTCAATTTTGTCAATAGTTTAAATGTGTGCGAAGATGATATTACGGTTTAAAAAACGTTACTCTGGAGAAAATAATAGCTTTAGCTTAGCCAATCGTATATTGAATCAAAATTAAATTAAAAAAATTCTATTCAACTTGGATCAAGTTTTAACTAAAAGTTAATCCAGTAGAATAAAATGTACAAAAATTTTCGAATTGAATAATAAGTATTAAATATAAAGGCATTGGTAAATTTTAAAAGTTATTTGACCCATTATTGTGAAAAAAGTGTTCTCGAGATGTAAGTTGAGCAACAGCTCTAATCTTTCCCTCCAACACACTCGCGACCACGCACACTCGCACACTCGAGAAATGTATTATAATTCTTCGAACGGCAAAACAAAAGATACCTTAATGAGAGACGACAAACTTGATTATTATGAAATTCTAACATTAGTTTTATTTGTTTAGAAAGTTGCTGAAAACAAAGAAACTATCAATAGATGCATTACATTGTATATTTGGTCATTTTTATAGTATTTCGGTTTGTCTTTTGAACATCCTTTATCAATGAAATTAAGGAACTAAAGCGAAAATCTAATGAAAAACAATCGCGTGAACTATCACTTGCAACAATAACAATTTAACACTGATATATCAATTCAATATTGCAGAAATAACATTATACACAATTTACATTATTATATTGTGTAAAGTACTTACTTTATACATTGTTCAGCTTTTCAGTTATTTATGGCGATAAGTGAAATCGCATGTTTATAAGTACTATAATTTTCCGATGATATTTAAATTCATTAGTATTATTATGCAGTCGTTTTGCAATATATAAGCCAGAATAATTTCGCTGAAATAATGCGCGCACGAGCAAACAATTCATGTCGAGAGCTTTCAAACGCAGTACTTTATCGACATACGAATGCCATTTTTCCCTATTTCAACCGAATTCATCCAAGCTATCTGCTGCTTTATATTTGCACGAAACGATTGCTGTATCGCCGTTAGTTTCCAATAATGAAAACATATTACGAGCATTTTATAACGGAAATAGTAATTAGAGCCAATTAAATGAAGCATTTGCGCGCTTAGAGGCGACTTCAGGTATTTGCGTCTTTGCTTTCTCTCTTCTCTTCGCTACGACTGTTTATTTATTTATTTATTTAAGAAATAATACGCTGGCTCATCCAATTCGCTATGCTTACCAATAATTTTAGAGAATTAGTAAATCATTGTAAAAAGTCGAGTGGTACGTTAACGCGACTCCGATATTATTCGAGTTGAAAATAGTGTGCGCTACATTGTTGTCGTGCTTGTAGCAGACGCGTTCGAGTTTTATAGTAATTTGATAGTATTAATAGTGTGAGTAATGTGAAAAAAATTGCGCAATGGGAAGAAAAGCCCCCGCGATTGCTTGCACGATTTCAGGATCTAATATCAAAGGAGGAAAGAATTTGCTGAAAAAAACTAAGTCGTAGAAAGGAAAGCAGGAAACTGAGAACCTTAGTATATCTGAGAGTTAAAGCGCAATACAGACGTTCTCTCTTCCTTTGATTACGATTTTACTGATTCTAGCCAACGCTTCTTTCAACGTGTTGTCAAATATTAGAAATCAAGGCGCACAAAATTAGTAATAACATTTACTAAATCGAATAGCATCGATTTATGAATAATAAAATTCAAGATTCGGTAATGCTTGTTTATTTAATCGAAGATTAAATGTTCCAAGTCAAGTAAAAAGTCGTTATGAACGAACGAGAAATCGTGAAAAGCAGAAGGCGAAAGGATCTTATGTCGAAATAGAAATTGAGATACGTCGAAGTATCATTGTGTCGGCAAGTCGCAAGGATTAAAATATCTTTGTGCGGATGACGAGTATAGCAAAACATTTATGAATATCTTAAAGTCTTAAATCTTGAGAAGACAACTGGCCGAACCAGGAACTCGTAGACTGAATTAAAATACAGGAACGTTTTGCAAGCGGATAAGTTAGAAAAGTACAAAAATTCTTTTTATACAAAAAACACGGATACAGGAAGCAGGAAACGTAATAATAAAGTATCTATTCTTGTGTTTTGAGTAGTTCAAGTTTGGTGGTGGATTGTTGGAACGTAGCTTTAGGGACGAAACTTAATAAGCTGAACAACTTGAATAAAAACAATTCCATCGACTCGCAGATTAATTAAATTTAATTAAAAATTCACTGAATGTATTTTGCTTGAAATACTAATTTTCAAACACTTTACAATGGATTTTACAATTTTTACAATTTTTTAAAGATTGTTTAAAAATCTTACTATTAAATTCTTGTGTAAATGCAGCTTTAATATTATTTTATTTTCTTATCGATAAGTGCTATTATATACAGAATTTGAAGAAGACAAGAAATTCCATTTAAACAATAATTGTCGTTTGTCTTTCGGGTGTAGTTTCGATTTAATTTTTAACAAAGTACAATGCAGAAAATGCGCGAACAAACTCTTATTTTGAATAAATCTAGTCAATAATTTTCGGGATTGAATTTCCAAACTCAATTATTCTGAAATTTCACATATAACAATGATTCTTACATTTTAATAGAAGAAATGAAAAAGGGATTACAAAATTTTAGTCGCTTATCTGTAAAATGATCAATGGTCGCTTGCGTATCGACAATAAAGAAACAACACGTATCGCTGAAATAATGTTTTACTTTTAATTCCGAACATTTTCACATTTTAGATACAAAATCATTTTTACGTTGTTGACAATAAAAACATTTATCTGCCATTCAAAACTGAGTACAATTAAAAAATACATATATACAACCATTCGCTTTGAATACAACATTTATCAAGCACACATTATCCCTAAGAAAACACATGCTTATATGTACAAAATTTTACATTTTCTTAGTATGAAAATGCATTACACTTATAGATCATCATCTCACATCAAGCTTTAATCTCAAAGTAAATTCGAACGAAGCTCTTCCCTGTTAAAGTTTTAAAATAACTTTGAAACGTCGACACCGTTTTAAAATTAGTTAAATTAATCGGTAAAGTACACAATTCTTTGATTCGCTGATATATCTCGACGTATAGATATAATCGATTTAAACAATGACTATTGGTGCTGAATTTTTACTACTACTATTGGGTACTGAACGTTTGCAGAAAGTGTTTTAACAATATACACAAGAGCTGCATTACGAATTGAGTTAAGGTAACATTTTTAATTACGCAGTGCTCGATCGATTGCCAATCTTAATTTTATCGAAGCCTTTATGCACTACTGATAAATTGCAACAGTTATAATTATCTTCAAAATGAATTTTTGATTCCTAATGACAGTCTTAGCAAATTTTAATACACACTTTCTCATTTATACAAAAATCTCTTATTCTTGTAGTTATTATGCTGACATTTTTTATCTTATGTGATTATTTTTTCAAATCTTCGATGGGCGCTTAGTTTGACTGCATATCTATTTCTTCTTTATCGTTTTCTATCTCCGCGTATTTATAGAACTTTGCTATCAGTGCAAAAATCACCATATCGGCAAACATTAAGGTTGCAAACAGAAAGAATTCAAATACCTGAAACAGATAATAAAAATACAAAGATTTACGTGTGAGCCTACGTATGTGCAACCTTAAATTATTCATTTTAGTAACATTTAAATTACGCGCATAAATCTATTAAATTAACGACCATCTCGTCTGATGAAAACAACAACGATTAATATGCTTATCACTAGGTGTTGTAACGTGTAAAATTGAGTAACACGTGTTTAAATAATTGCAATTCTACGCGAATATCGCAAGTTACGTGCAATTACAATACAATACAAATTCATACAATGTATAAACGTTGCAAATCTATTTATTATTACTGTCAATTAAGTGGTAGAATATAAAATTCACGCTTTATCGACAAAACCCATCTATAGTAATTGAAATAAATTAGTATTGCTTTTGCAAAAGTTCCTTTTAATAGCTAAAACTTATAACATTTTTTAACGCGTATACATTTTTGATCATCTTTATTATTTTTAATTTTAACGATAATGGTTATAAGAAAGCTTCAAATACTCTACATTAATAAGTTCATAAATAACTTTCTTTAAGTATAATTTTTCATTAATTAATTCATTCGCCCAAGTAATTCAAATGAGTACTTTTTCATAATGTAAGATATTGCACAAAAATGAATAAATTATTACAAGAAATTCACCGAGTAATAAAAATAAAACATTAAATATTCTTGAGAATAATCAACATTTTAACGATTTACCGTTAGAAAAATTATATGAATTTATATTTTATCTTGTAATTTCGTAAACTTGCAATCGATAATTTTTCTTCTAAAAAACTTTGTCAGCAAGGATTTTCAATATTTAATAAGGATAGGGTTGAGAATCGATTAAATTTTAAAAGAAATTATTATAAATAACCGACCGGAATGCGAAGAAGTGACTGCTAAACTGTAGAAACGCAAAAGTTTATAAATATTCACGGAATTCCACGCGATGTATAAACGCAAAAAGATGAAATCTATCGTCTTAATTTAATTATACAATACTTGGAAAATTAAATTTTAAAGCCATAAAAACGCCATAAATTTATACGAGAATTAATGTAGTTCGTTAGATTATTACAAAATTAGCTTAGACACGAAAGATAAAGAAAAAAACAATCGTTAAAAACGTTGATTTTAAATTCTCGAGTTCTTAATAACTTCTACATTATAAACGCTCCTCTCTCACACATCTCGATTTTTCAATTCAACTTTGACGTTATTTCAATATTGCCCAGTCTGCGAAACCCGAGAGCAGTTGCACGCACGACACGAATCGGCATCGCGAGTTCACCACGACAATTTCGGTCGATCGTTATTAAAGTGCACGACGTATCACAGGCCGGGAAGATGCGCTTCGAGCCCTCGAAAGATCCTCACCTGTCGCTCGAAGAAATGAGCCTCGGCAATAACGACCACAATTAGATTTCCAAAGGCCACCGTCAGCAGCCAACAGGCCTGCAGCAGGGATTTCATGCTCACGGGTGCCTGAGTGAAGGCAAACTCGAGGCCCGTGATGGAGAACATGATCTCGCCCATGGTCATGACGATGTATTGCGGCAGCAGCCAAAATATGTGAATGGAATTCGGCTCCGCGACTATCACGTTCCTTAATACCGTCGTTCCTTCGGACACAGAGCCGACGATGGTGTAAACGCCGCCGTATCTGAAGGACATTGACTCGACCTCGACGCTGCCGATGGAAATCCTGTATTTGTTGTGATTCACCTCGACGAACTTTGTGAAGCCCAATTTTTTAGTTACGTTTAGATCGTAATGCTCGTTTCCAGCTTGCAGGTGTAGCGTTTTGTAGTGCAACGCTGTTGAATCCAGATAAACGAGGGCGCGCACTGCCGGGTCGCCCGATTTTGACTTCTCGATTTGGTCGGAAAAGCTTTTACTGATTCCATTTTTCGTTAAGGCCCACGATAAGGCCATTTTCTCCTTGGCTTCCAAAATCCCTGTGAAAGCAATAAACGAATCAAGCCTTTGCTCGATAGTTCGAGCTTTCAAGAATTAAGGGTTGAGCGATAGCTCGACTCAGCTGCAACAATCATACACACCTTGGACGCTCTGAGAGCTTGCGTGCTTGCAATTCTTATACTCTGCGGAGAATTTTAATGGTGCGGATCCTTGCACTGGAATGCTAAGGTTCTGATACATCCCCAGACCTTCCAAGATGAAGTTTTGTTCGTTAATGGTTATCGA
The DNA here is from genome assembly GCA_018907185.1 of Platyscapa corneri. Taxonomy (NCBI): domain Eukaryota; kingdom Metazoa; phylum Arthropoda; class Insecta; order Hymenoptera; family Agaonidae; genus Platyscapa; species Platyscapa corneri. Next base: position 1,696,895 of record JACCHW010000025.1, on the reverse strand, counting down.
AGCGTTGCAGTCCAACGTGTTAAATATCCTTATTTGCGCAGTACCCGTGGAGGCTTGAACCGCGTATGTCCGCTTGAATTCAGTAAGACACATTATTATTATTATTATTATTATTATCATTATGAACCATTAATTGTTGTCTTTAACAATGCGTTTGAATATTAAACGAGTCTGGATTTATAAATTACGTTCATCAACCGGGTGATTGACGCGTCTATTTAATTTAATTTTGTATGTTTTTATTTTTCATAAGCTATTCGCAGTTTAGAGAACATCTTAAAGCACAGACTAATTCAAGTCTCTAAAATTATGATTAAAATATTTCGGCTTGCATTGATTAACATTCATAGCGAATTAACCTCTTGAATATTCTATAAAATTCTTAGTTCGTTGCAAATTATAACGCGACACATTTCAGATTACGAATAAAATTTGTGATACAATTGAATAAGAGATCGAGTGTTCTATTTGAGTTTCTACAGACAATTCTGTATCACTTTTATTAAAATTGACTTGACTGAAACGAAGGTAGATTGTAATAATAGTCACATCGAGCTTTGTGTGTCTTAAGCTTTGCTTAAAATACTAAAAAAATTGCTTTAATATTAATCTTAATGATGTTCCCGACAAGCAAATGTGTCGAATATTATATTGAAAACTTAAATTCACGCTTTCGATTTTAATTTTCATAAATTGAATAATCGCCAGTTAAGTTTATGTTACAATACAGGTGAGTAATATTTTATTATAATTATTATATTCTAATGTCACCGACGACGAAACATGATTAATCATACTGAAGTTATCAACCCCGCAATTTTTGAATATCAATTTACTGAAAACACGTAGAAAATGCACAAATTAAGCTCTTCGCATAACAAGTAATTTATAATAAATGTATGATATCGTCTACTCTGTGGTTGGATTATTGCTCGACATCATAATTTTCTGGAATTACATAAATTTTAATCTTGAGTCTGTAATGCCTTCGTATAATATCATCGCATAAAATAACCGAAGATAAATTTCCGATGCGTTAAATTACATTAAGTCCCATTTAATAAGAAATTAACCACAAACATAAGCCTCTCGTATGTTAATCTGTGATGATTAATCTTTAATATTATCGCGAGTACTTTACAATTGATTCCAAGCTTGCGCTGTGAATTGGAAACGTTTGATCCAAAATAAACTTGTATAAGTATTCCTGCACTTGGAACTTTATTTTCTTTTTGCAGAAATGTGTTACATGTTCCACGAGAAATGAAAAATATTTACCACCTCCTCGGAAAATTCGCAAAAGCGACGCTTGAAAAAAAAAACTGTGCAGATTTGCTTTTATTTTATAAAAAAATCTATCGAAAGCTTTTCCAGTACTTTATCGTCGACAATTATTTTTATGTAAATTATTCGAGAATTTCAAATTCGAGAGGCGCATTGCTCGAATATCCATGGGATTTTGAAATCCAATACTTATTTAGCGCACGTACCTCGAGATTAAGTTCTACGATGCCGGAAATAATAAAGGATAGACTCGCCAGAAGTCCACCAACCGTGAGCTTCCGCAAAGGCGTGTTAATATACATAAACTTTTCGACGACGGGATAAATGCATATCTGGAACATCGGAATGAAAATGATAATGAAGAGGGGGTTGACGACCTGAAATTGATCGGGCTTGATGAGGTAACCGAAAGTCTCGCCGTTCATGCGCGTCGCCTGGAATGTCCATCGCGAGCCCTGCTGGTCGAATAAGGCCCAAAATATTGGCAGCGGTATGAAGAGCTTCAGTACTTTCAGAACGGACTTAATGTCGTCGATCATGTGCCGACTGTAACGATCCTCCGAATGGTCCAGCCAGTGCTCGCGCTTCTCCTTCGACTTTATTCTACGGCTGATGGCGTACTGCAACAGACAGATGGTGTCGCTCACATACAGACACACGCACGCTCTCTAATAACATGTCACAAGCCCGACTCCTGAGGTCATCCGTCAACGCGCCTGACGTATTCTGCTCGAATAAAGGATTAGTTCCAGCAGACGATCGCTTGGCGAATACGCGTATTAATATGCGTTAAGAAAATTGCACGCATAGATTTATGGCGAATTTATTTGGGAGGAAAAATAAATAATGGCAGCTCGGATATTTTTTTATTTGTATATTGAATTTTTTCAGGCTTTCCACGTTTCATTCGATGTGAAAACTGACAAAACGTACTATTCGACAAACATAATAAACAATACGCGGTTCGGATCATATAATTAATCGTACTCATTAATCATACGAGAATTATTGAGTTTGAAATTTTGTATTAGCAATTATTTCATAACAATGAAAGTCGTGAAAACTTTAATGATTTTATTGTTACCATGCGATTAGTAAATTATTAAAATTCATTTCATTCTTTTCCGGAAATAGTTTATGCGATGATAATAGCCATTTTTAATAAATCTGTCGCGAGAGAAAAACAAATACGTATTTTTCCATTGTTACTTCGAAAATATTACGGCTAAAGCGGAAACAAAGGCCGGTCCATTTAACATTTATAAAGCATAGGTGCTATAAAATTTCTTTGTTGAAGCCCGAAAATTTTATCCCGTGTTTTTGACTGCATTAACTCGCAAAATATATGTTCAATTAAATGAATCAATAAGGCTTTAGACGCTTATATAAGGTAAAATGAGAACTCTTTTACTTAATTGCGAATGCAAATCACGGACGTCATAAACTCAATGTGCACACTTGCAATTTAAAGTTATTTCAATTCAACTCGGAACGCACTTCCTTGTTTTGTAATTTCACGACTCTTTCGTTTAGTTTTATTTTTATTTAGTCTGTTAATTGCAAAATTTGCCAATGCTTTTACTAGGCGTACGTTTGGAATTTTTTTATTTTTATCTCTTCTACGTGCAAATGGTAAATTGATCTTTTCAAATAAATACTAATACTTACAATAATACATTTGGTAACATTGAACACTACGTTACCTTCCGGCTCTTTTATCCGATACAGTCTTCTACCAGAAAAAAATATCACTGAAAACATTAATAATAATAATAATAACAACAATAATAATAATAATAATAAATAATAATAATTTTTATTTTACGACCATAAATGATATTTACTAAAAAATATAATTTTCTATCTGTATTTCTAAATAAATTAAGGCCTTTGAATCATGGAAACTTGAAGATCATTAGAGATTTAATTTTTAAATGATCGCGAAGCTGAAATAATTATGACCAAAAGTTGAATTATGTTTAAGTATTTAATACTTACAAACTAATTTACTTGCACTTTTTAAACAGAACTACTCATTTTTTTATCGTAAAAATTTAATTCAATAAAATGGTAAAAATACGGATATTATATTTTATATAATTAATAACCAGCATATAGAAAATTCATAGTGTATCAGTAAAGTTACAGATAAAATAAAACATTTTTAAAAAATTTTCATTTTTTCTAATAAGCAAAACACATATTCGTTAGTTACTCTCGTAACATTCATCAATAAATGAAATAAAAAAGATAACCGAGGTATAAAAGCAAATAAAAATCCTATAAATCAATTTTCAGGTTAAAAATTAAAAAAGTTAAAAAAGCTCTTAAATATTAAAAAATTTTTTAATAATTTTTTAAATTCGAAAATTAGACAAACTAATAGTATTGTGCATCATATTGGATATATTAAGTAAAAAAAAAAATAATAAAAATTGAAAAGAAACATTTAAAATATATTAACAGTACGTACGTATCGTAAATACATGAATTTATTTTTGAAATTCATTTCTCAAAACGTATCATTTATAATCTTTAATATTAATTGAATTTCCGCCTTTTTTCTAATAGATTTAACAAATTAACAAATTATTTAAAGCGAAATATTCACAATATTCAAATTATCGTTTAAATCTTTTAAGAAAAATTATATTATAAAAATGTGCATTTATTAATTGAATGCATTTCTGCATTAATTGAAATAAAAAGCACAATAACACGTTCGAATTAAATAAAAATCGACAGGCAGTAAGCTAATTTGATGAGTAATTTTCAACTTTGCTCGTTAACTTTACTGAAAATTTTCTATATTTAGTAGCAACGGGATTGCAATTTAAAGGAAATTTTCTATTATATTTTTTATTATATTTGTAATTTAAATGCAATTTCATACTGAGAATAAAAAAGAGAAATATATTGAAAAAATGTTAATATCTTAAGCAATCCGATAAAATTTGTAAAGAGATCGTGAAAAAAAGGATTTGACAAACTTGGAAAACTTAAAATTTTTATGCAGTTGAGTTGACTGAGTAAAGAACTTTTTAACAAAAATTGTCGATTGTATTTAATGGAAGAGTTTTAACGTAACGGATCAAACAAACTTCATCGATTACCTCTAAACGATACATAAAAAAAAATAGTTGTTACGTTTAAGGAAAAAACCATCAGTGCTCGACGTTTATTTTCGATTTTGTATACAGCCATTTTGAAGCGTGAAAATGTCTAAACTGTTCTAACTGAGAAATATCGTAGGGAAAATTAATTTTATCCCGGAGGCGCGAACAACGTATTTGCCCAACAGTTGCATCGGCTCTTCCAATTATCTTCAAAGTAGTAGTGGTGCTTCGGCATTTGATTGGTAACAAACAAGCGTGTTTACCCACCAAGTTAATCGCGCCCATAATTTTAATCGCTTAAGCGCCTCCTCGGTCTTGCTCTAATCGCACAGGAGGGTAGAAATTTAATCAGCCGTCCGTCGCGAATTTATGCAAAAAGGCGGATTAATTGTGCGGGAGGCTCTTACCTACGGATACTATCATTAGCACAGCGGGTACGAGGAAAGCCAGAGGATAGCACGTGTTTTGACCAAAGCACGTGACGTCCTTGCGAAGTATCGGCGTGATAAAAGTGGAGAGGAGCGAGCCGGCGTTTATGGAGAAGTAGAAGAGCGAGAAGAAGGTAGACAAGTAAGCCTCCTGCTGGGGCAACTTGAATTGATCTCCCCCAAAGGCTGTGACACAAGGCTTTATACCACCCGTGCCCATGGCTATCAGCAGCAGACCCAAAATGGATAATTCCCTGGGGACAAAAGCAGAGCATCGATTTTATGGTCGGATTATCACGCAGCGCTCGCCGCTTAACGACCTCTTATTCTTTTTGTTCCAAAGCACGGCAGTTTGGTCGCTCGCTCGTTATTACTTCCAAATGCAATGTTTAACCGGACTCAACGACTGCCGCGCAAATTGCGTCGTCATTCGAGCTCGTAGTTAGGGCAGCGAGATTTTTTTCAAGACCACGAGGATCGTTTAAGGTCGACCGAAGAAGCCGCTGCGGCCAGATTTTGGTGACAATTTCACGGCCGTCCTTTTGCTCTAAAGTTACGACGCTCTCTCCTTTATTTACCTCTGACGCATCGTATTTCTGTATTGTAAACCGCGCTGTTATAAACTAAGCTACCGGTGCCGCTTTCAATGCTAATGCACCAGTAGTATTGTTTCGAAGGACAGTGCACTCGCTCTTTCACTCGTCTGCCTTAAATTATACGCGAATGTTCGGCTTATTCGGTTATGTTGTTAAAATTGTACTTATTGCAAAGTTGCGGAGCTGATGAAATGCCAATAGCCAGTTAACACGCGATAATTTTTATTCTAATAATGAAATTAAGCGTCGCTGAGACTAAACGAACAAATGTGTCACCATTCAATTTCTAAAAATAAGGAGAAATCAGTCGATCGTGACTACCTGAAAAGGCCTTGGTGATGACGGCGCGAGCTTTGCAAAACTGGAACGCTTACCGGTTGCTGAACACAAATTGCTTATAAGTGTGAGTAGCCTATGGTAACGATTAATCTGCTTTTAACTTAACAATACGATGATGGGAGGACGAGGGAAGAACTTTGAAATTGATTACTGTCCTTTTTTTTATTGTAGTGCTTACTTTCAAGGACTAATCGAGAAATTACAAGTTGAGCAGAGTTCTACTTAATTTTTTCTATGCAGGCAGAACATTTTTATATAATCGCGCTGAAAACGTAGATATTTTTTACTAAAAGCGCGTAAGTAAATATTACGTTATTTTTTCCCGAAATGGTAACTTTTTTCGTACAACTAGTTTGTCTAAAATACTTTGAACCCTGAGCTTTCCTCGAGAGTGAAAAGCTGCCTGTCCCGATACGTGCGATTAAAATTGTTAGCCGCAGCACTAATGATCTTTAGGGCATTTACACTTAAAGATATTGTTAAATTTTATCGCGAATTCGTATCGAGTTATATTTAACCAAACATTGAAGGTAACTAACTATTACTTATGTATTGCAAGCGATTCCGAATTAACGCATTATCTTAATAATCCTTACCGAGAAGTTATTTTGCGTAGGAAAATGATTTTTAAATACGGCTAAGGACGCCGATAAAAGCGCTTGTGATTGCACTCGTATAAGTTAAAAGAACTCGTTGGATCGTTCGCAAAAATAATTCAAAAAATCTAACCGATCGAATGTGGGGGAGCATCAAAATCTGTATAAAACTTTTAACGCGTCTAATGAAAGTCGAGGTGAATGTCAAATCTCAAGTCGATAAAACATCGAATGCTTTTGCACGTAGTCAATAAACTGATAAAGACGGGTGTAATCGGCAAAGAATAAACTCGTTTAAAAGTCTAAATAATCATTCGCGTGTAAACAGATGTTTTGTCGACCGAATCAGGAGCTGCTCCGCTCGCGCTATCGGTAATTACCGCTGACAAAAGTTCTTACGCATCTGATAATTTCACAGCTTTCGAGTCGATTTTTCATCTCGCAACGATCACTACGATAATTATGATTCTAAGGATGTGCATTGCTATTAAATGCACTCGTTATTCCTCTGAAAGTAGAACAACAGTTTTTCTCGGAAAACTGTACTCCCCGCGCATCGTTTACTTGAATTTTATTAAAACAAAACCTCCTGCTATTACGGCTGCGCTTTCGCAAGCGCTTCCACCCACCGTAAGTGAGAAATCTTCCGTTGGCGATTACCAAATACCTGCGGCTATTGCGCAAAGGAAAATAGTCGTCGGCGCGTATCGAATCGCTAGTGGAAAAACTTATTCAGCCTGGGCGATCCGCCGCCTGGAATGCGCCTGAACTGCCGAGACTGACAATTGTTGTGCAAAGGAGTCAATGACCTTGGCGCAGTCGTAAAGGCCTCTTGCATACCTGACTGGGAGTCCAGGCGAGTTAATCGCGCTGCCAGACAGCAACAGCTGACCTGACGCGTAGACGCAGCTGAGGTAGAGGATCGTCCGATATTTGCCGAGCCAGGAGTCCGCCACCATCGCCCCCATCAGCGGGAAGAAATACGCAAACATTGAAAACGAGTGGTAAATTACCGTCGCCGAGTTCTCGCTGTACAAGAGGATGTCCACCAGGTACAGCGAGAGGGCCGCTGAAAATGTTGACATTTTATATTCGTATTTGTTCGTCGCATATTTTATCAGCAGTGTGCACGTCATCAACAGCATGCTTTTAATGGTTTTTTACAAGGAAAGCGAGTCTCTAATGATTAGCGAGAACAGACGCTGTCAAATCGATTACATTGATATCCTTTTATACTCCGAAGCTATAGAGACACTTTTCGAAGCGATTAAAAAGTTTATCAAAGAAGTAAAGTGTTTACATGGCTCGATAAACAAATAACAACTTTAATTAAAAAATTTCTTGCGATGAATTTACGCGACGAAATTTAGCGCAAGAAAAATTTTTGCGATAGAACTTGCAGTTTTTAAATATCTGTAATGCATAATTTAAAGAAATTTTATCAATTTGGCTTTTGCACGGCATTTTTATATCAAATTCAAGTGAATTGAAATTAGTTTAAACGATAAAGAAGCAATTTGCAATTAATTTGAATAATCTTTTTTGAAAAATTCAGCTTCAAATTAGATTAAAATAAATAAAATACTTTCGGGCATTAATAAACTAATGAAACGGTCACGATTTATTTACCTTTTCTTTTTTCATACTCGAATCTGAATAACCGAACAGTTTTTATACAAAATAATTGACATCTTCGAATTTTAAGATAATGCACAGTATTTCACGAGCTCGTTTGCATTTATAATAAATTAAAATAATAATCATAATAATTATACATTACTCACTTCGCATGCCGTAGAAGGAAAACCTTTCGCAAAATTCATTGCTGATTATGAAGAACACGGATTTTGGGTAGCGACTCATCTTCTGCAAAAACAAACAAACAACACCTGTATTTTTGTCCAACTCTTAAAAATGACGTGATTTGCGGGATTAGATAAATTAGTAGCTACTCGAGCAATCGATAAACCTTCTGTATCTGTGGAAACTTTATTACCCGACCCGTTTACATCGTCTCTCGAATTTTGTTGGGACGATTAGTTGAAAGGTGTTGGGTAGTTGATACCTTTTTACACAACACTACACTAGATTTTACAAGGCAATTGTGGAATGCAAAGCGAATGCATCATGCGACTGTTGGGGATACCTTAATATTGATGCAAGCAGACACACAAGTGTAAAGAATTTAAACAAACAGCTGTTTTCGTAAAGGAACTGTGAAAAATGATCAATATCTCATCGCATTATTAGGCAATGGCTTGATGGAACATTATACAATCACCTTCGTTAATTTGAAAAATGAGCTGCGCGTTTCAACATACTTTAAAGTTTAAATTTCAATAAATGTACAGCGATACAAAATTGAATAATATCACCGCGTATTTCAAAGAAAAAGATAAGAAAAAAGCATTTTTTAAAATAATGCAGATGTTGTATTATTATCTAAAATTGAGAAATGATTCGAATCAGAATTTTTTGCCCGCTAATTGCTAAAAGAAATAAGGTTTGTTACGGCACGAAGCGAATGATTGTGGAAAAAACAATTAAGCGGTATTATTTCGCAATTAGATAATAACGTAATAAACGAAGAATTAATCTGTCTTCGATAAAATGAACGACGCTTTTCCTTTTATTCACCCTCGTGGACGCTCCAGACTCCTGTAATGTAACGAATTTTTGAGTTAAAATCAGAAACGAATTAATTTAAATAAATGTTAAACGCGCTAAACTAATTATCTTACAGGAAGTGCAAAGGCATTCGCGTACTGCAACAAATTGTCGAAAAACAGATAAGCTGTGAATAGGATCGAGGCTTTACACTCTTTAATTACAGTTTACATTATCCGATAAGAAGAGCTTAAAGCAGCATCAAAACGATAAAAATGACATCGCAATCGCATTCTAAGTTTAGTAGAAAAAAACGACCTCGTTTGGCTGCATTCCGAAAAATAGACTTCAATGACTTCGATCTGCGTTGTTAATAAGACGCGTTACTGTAAATTTTCGTATGAATTATTGTCGGCCAGTTTCGGTAGCGAGATCATCGTTCATAGATTAGTTTATTATCGAGTTCGAGCATTTATTAAGTTGAATGAAAAGTAAAACGCTATTCAAAATTTAGACGAATGATTTTATTGCTCTTAAGTGCGTTTTAACGAGAAGCTTTTACAACTTAGTTGTCAACAATAAAGCAGTGAAAAACGTGCATTTTATTCGATAATGAACAGTCGGCTATTATAAATAAATAAAAATTTGTCTACCATCTTCGGGATAGGCAAGTCGAGGAGGAATAAGGAAAAATGATGAAAAGCAGACGAAATAGATACGAAGAAAAGAAACATGTGAACATCTTATCATTCTAAATTAACCTCTAAACCAATACTCAAATACATAAATGCCGCGTTTGAACATTTTTTTGAAAGCATGGGTTATTTAAAACGAATTTCCCTTATATTTACAATCTACTTTTTTAACGACCTTAATAAAAGCCATTTATGTTTTGACAATTTTTAAAGAAATTCTAACTTTTACAATGACACCGACGAACTGCATGTACACAAAAACCCATTTCAGCAAGTGTCCTTTAATGTGATTTACAAGATGGCCAACTGAATAATAATTTCAAATTGATAAGGACTGTTCTTTGCTAAATAATTAGAGAAATTATAAGTCTTGAGAATTTTCTCAGCAACTATTTGTTTCAATCGAATCATATTCAAGGGAAACATGTTTTTGCGAACGTAAGCACTAATTCATCGTAGATGATGATGATGGTGATGGTGGTAATGATAATATTAATAGAATTGTTAATATAGATAATTATACCAATATAGTTATTGGATCTATATTTAATTAGAGGTTTCTATTTATAGGACACATAAAATTTGTTGTAATTTTAAGAAAAGTGAAAAATAGCGGTACCTATTTTTTAATTATGAATATCGACGCTGATTAAAATCGACGATAACCTCTGAAGTCACAATATATAGGAAACGCAATGCTATTTAATTATTCGCACTCTGACATAATTAGCTTTGCTTGTTATTGCACAAAATATTTACGATTTTTCAATGATCTTCGGACAATTTTTCTGTGCAACTATTTAATTCGCAGAAAATACTTTTAACGTACAATCATTTTTGCCTTGATATACTTATAAATGCAATAGGCACGTTTTGATTAGATCTGACGGTATCCAGAGTAAATCAGACTTGAAATGTAAAACTGCTCCATTATAATTCCTATAATACAAGATGATAAGTACAAACTAATCTATATTTGCACTGTATTTTTATAATATACAATAAATAGTAAGTAAATTCATTTTAGTATGTTACTAGACATGCCATGAAGTTGGCGGTATTTACGTTATCACAGGCGCTTTCACACTGATTCCTCTACCGACACTGACATTTACATTGTGTGATGTTTGAAAAATTACTTATCTGCGTTGGTTTACGTGAAACTCCTTGGAACTGCAGCAGCAACTATTCTTTTAATTTAGATTTAGTCAAGCACGAATAATTTAATGATTCAATGCAATTTTTTAATATTGCAAATCTAACGAACTTCTTACTCTTATTAGAAAAAAATCACGATATTTAATAAAAATATTTTTTAACGAATAAGGAAAGTATTTTTTAGTCTTTTAAATGATTGTTGGTATATAAAAGTGACAATGTATTATTATTCATAGAGAAAAATATCGCAGGAAAAAGTTTAAATCATAATTACTTTTATAACTTTCGTTACTTTTATATTTGTAGTGTTTAATCGATAGATTCACTATCTCGTCAACAAGATTTATTTGGCTCAACTTGTCATTTATAAGACTGTCGCAGAAAATGCTTTAACGCTGCATTATTTCCTTTCAAAATGTGCATATGAACGATTTTCCGAATTCGTATAAAATTAGTGTAAAAATTCCTTAAATACCTTTTGACTTTCTTAGTTTTATATTTAAAAAATGTCTAATAACGAATTCAAGAGATGTTCTCAACATTTAGGATTTCGAGTACGAAAAATATATATGTATATATTTCACCCGAACATTCGTGAAACGTAACTTTCTGTAAAGAATTAGTTGCGCGAGAAAAATTAAACGACTTATTTACACGAAGCAGAAAAATTCTTACCTACCATTAGTTTAAAGGCATTCGGCCAACCCAGCGCTTGTCGTTTTCTGACACTATATTTATCATCAGTGTCGGGGTCAGTATCGTTCAAAAGCGCACACGTTTCCCTACACGACAGCGCGAAATGCTTGGACATTATTTCCGAAAACTTGCAGTCTACTGTATCTCAGAATTTACTCTTCGGGTCGCGTTAGAACCGCATTTGCACGGAGCACTGGCTTGGAAACGCATTCGGGTACCGCGGCCCAAAGGAACGTTGAAAACGTCGCTTATCAACAGCGTCATCCATTTTTGCGTTGTCGATAAATTGCAACGAACTATTGGCATGATTTTTCATGCATTTTTTATCGCGGACTCGAAACGACTGCGATTGCTCGACTCGCACTCGTTTTTCTATTTTTTCGAAAAGGTGGTAAAAATTGTTTGGAGCAGTTGCTCGTGTCGAACTAGTCGCGTAGCTTGATACATTTAATAATAGAAAGAAGCAGCAACGTCTGTTTGATACTTTGAAAAATAAGTCGACCTCCTCGGGGCTGAGTTACAGATGCTCACATTAAATAAATTGGCAATTTTCAAGTTTCTGCAATACCTTGTTAAAAATGATAAGCGGTGCTGCTTTTTTAATATTTAAATTTGTTATAATTCACAAGTTATTGAGAGGAATAAAAGCCAAACTCTCAACCGCCGATAAAAACGAATTAATACTCTTGGTAATTATTCTAAGAAAAGTCAATAAGCAGAGTCAGAGTTATACAGGTGACTTTAACCAAAATTACAATCAAAATAACTGTCGACTAGAACCACTTATCCGCGATTGCTCGTGTAGCGCGTTCTAATTGTAAAAGCTTTCGTAAAGATAATCGATCTTTTCACGATTTGTTTAGAGTGGAATTTTAACACTCGATCGCTCGATTGCAAACGCAATGTCTCGCTTATTACCCGAGACTCAAATACCGATTGTCGTTAGGATCTAGCGGTCGACGAGCATCAACTCTTCGCCCTTTCACTCGATATCGCGCGTTTGAATAACACCCGATGTGCCAACTCGTTCCATCCAACAATAATTAAAATTCAAAAACGCACCGAGGAAAAATAAAAATAAAATCACGATAAGATACCTGTGCTGGGGCTATTTAAATTTTTATTTATCTCGGGGCGGAATTTCAGCAAATAGTACAAATACGTTAATCTTGACGACGCGATCAATTAAGACCACTAGATTCAACGCGGATTATGCCGAAAGTATCTGAGCGAGGCAGAAGGAGATAAAAGTTTATTACCCACTGCGATAGATCTGCAGTCGAGGATGAGGATAAGGATAAAGCCAGGAGGTGTGCAGCGGAGGAATCGGCGGTGGTTAAGGATAACGCGCCCTGCCGAGTGGACCGCGCGACTCACCTTATCGTTGTCGGCCTCCTCCTCGTCCACTGACATTTTGAAGCTGTGCAGATGCCGAACGACCGGCGACGGTTAACCGATTTTCGTGCTCGCGCATGCGTGAACCGTCGAGCCAGTCATCAACTCCCCAATGTTCGTGCAGCTCTATCGACCGCGAAAGCGCGCGCACGACTGCCGGTCGCAGAAGCGTGACAGCGATTAACAGCAACCGCCAGGAGGCGCTGTTAAACGCGCAGGAGATTTACTATTGGCCAACCCGAGCCGCGGCGCCAAGCGTTCTAATTACACACGAGGCTTTGTTGCCGATGCGTCTGGATATCGTCTGTGCAACCAAACGATTCCAGCGAATAAAATCGATGATGGAGGCTCAGTTGTTCGTATTTATCTGACTCCTTTCTCACGATCATTGGCGGGGGAACTATTGTTGGGGCGAGCGACGTAGATAGTAAACATTAGCGCTTGTCCGAAATTTTATGGAATTTCTTTCTTTTGCCTTTCGAGAAGCAAGTGTGAGGCGATAGAGCGACGATATTCGGTAGTATCGAACTCTTATCAAAGCAACTATCCTAATATAATAATCGTAAAAATGTTCTCGAGTCCGAAGACTATGTTGAAGTTGAAGGTTTGATATAGACGCAGAGAACTCGTTTGATTATGATGTCACGAAAAAAAAATTCTTGAATGATAACGCGATAATAAGACGCTATTTATCAAAAACTTTCATTCGTTCTCTATTTGAACAAAGAAAAAAGATTACAATTGAAGCAATATATTATCTGCAAATCGCAATGAACACAAAACGATAGTGATTGCTTTAATGCGTCCAATTTGGGCAGAATTTATTCAAATTTTATACATAAGTAAAAGAAATTCAATAAAGACTTAATTGATGTCGAGTCTTGCTCTATTTTAAGATCTTTATTTATCAGACGACTTATAAATCTATTTCATACGAGCGGAAACTGTCAACCTAACACGTGAAAAAACTCTTACCTCTTCCTAAAAATTAAACTAATTGTATTTCAATGCGCGTAATGCAGGAGTATAAAAACTATTTAAGTTGGGACTCCAACTTTCTTGTTTGATTTCAACACAAGAGAAAGTGAACCCTAATAGCGCATGCATACGATGAACGCGTAGGAGGGATATTTTAATTTTTCAAAAAATATTCTATAAAAATTTAATTATTTATCCTTTGCGCGGAATCGTAAAATCAAATTACTTACTCTTTGCTACAAACGTGACGGCTCTTTGCTTAGACCCTATGGACATTAGAATTCATATGTCGTTGACATGGATTTTTCTTTTATGCTTAGGTAATCACTAGTTTCAATGTATAATTTATTTAAAAATGATTGTCGTTCACGGTAGAAATATAAATTTTTACACGTTTACAAAAGAATTTATGTTTGTATTGACACGAAACATGTGCACGCTTACATTACGTTATATTATTCTGGAAGTAAAAGCTGATCTAAAAAAGTACAATAGTTAAAAATAAATAAAAACATATTTATTATAGAGTTTATTAAACAATAGAAGCAGACTCTGCATTATTTAAGTTAGCAGAAATAATTTTTTTAATATATCGATATTTCCCTGGGCATTATTTTTAAAGTAATTAAATAGCTGAACCAAATATGTTCTAAAAACAACAACTTATGCATTGGAACTCGCAGTTCATAAGTTTCTTTGAATTTTCAATGCTCCTTAAAAAATTCGATGAATAATTTGAACCAATGATCCATGAATTTGTAATCAATTTATAGAATTATTACATCGCAAAAGACTACGTAATATTGTCTGAACTAATTAAACCTTCTTCGTGTATGTGCGTGCATGCGTGTGTGGGGGAGGGTAGTACGCATGTGTGCGTATGTTGATTCCATGCGTTACTTAAAATACATTATTTTTCCATAGCTCGTCGATTTGAAATTAATGAATCATTAAAAAAAATCGAGATAAAAATTTGAACGCTTTGCTTAATTAGTCAGTTGTATTATTATATTATTTTTAATGTATTAAATAAATCTCATTTTTAACTAAGGTGTTTAGTAAATTATACATACGCAATTTCAAAAAGTACAAATTTTTCTAAGTAGTATCATTGCTGTGCTAATAATCGCTTTTGTAACTTCTAACGTATTAAAATAGTCACTTTTCATTTTTCTCTTTCCTTGTATGCAGATAATGCATTCTCTCTCTCTCTCTCAATCTCTCTCTCTGTCGTCTCATCCTGTATTTTTGTTTCTCTCCTTTTTCTCAGATCTTGTCACTCATTGCATCTCAGAGTACCTTTCTCTCTTATTGGTACTCGATGCTACGCAATGTCATCTTAATTTAATCGAAAATAATCGGGTGCAATGACTCGGTGTAACTGACCTTTCTTCAGTAACGATAGGCGCTGATGTTTGAAATGATCTTTAAAACTTTCCGTTATCATAGTTGTAATTAAACAATCGTATTATTAAAAATCAAATTGTTGAAGATGTAAACACAACAAATTTCATGGAAATATAGCGGTACTTTCTCTTTAAATGTGAAAGAGTGAAAGTCGTTCCCTTTCAAGTGAACCGGTTTTCCACGCGCCGAAGAAATCCCCACTTTATTGGGTTATCATATTATATCCAGTTGGTATAAAGTATCAGTCTCAAGAAGAAAATAACGAATAAAGATAGAAAATTAAATTGAATTTCAACTTACTTAAATTGAATGGTATTTCACGTCAATGGAGTATGTGATAAGGCCCCTGAAGGTAAAATTTTTCATTCGTGTCAGGGTCTAGCGGACAAAATGACCTAAAACTAAAAACTAAAAATAATATTTCTTTTTCAAATAAATTATAACTTATTCAAAGACAAAGAGTAGATGAAAAATTATCGTGTAATTCTTTCTAACTTGTTTCTTGTCAATTAAATATTGATAATCATTATTATTTTATTACACGTATAGAATTAGTCAATTTATCGCGTCGTATTTCATTCAATATAATTTTGCGTTGCGTTTTTAATCACACGATAGCTTCGCTCTCTTCTGTGCCGTTTAATATTCTTATAAATTGGGGGAAAATATAGAATTTTTCTATCTCGCTTAATTATGTAAACGCTTGTATAACTTGTTCGACACGTCCGTTTTTCTTGGAATATTCCTTCAAACAAGACCGCCACTCGCGCGTCATCGATGGTCGGCAAATAATTTATACGAAAGCGTTTACAGGAAAATTTATCTTTATACTTTTTTTAAAATATTCGCTGTCTGCCATATCGACTGCATGTCCTCGCAGAAATTTTCTCTCGGAGTGTCAGCTTTTTTGACAGGTGCACGCGTAAGAATTCATTTTTCTCCTTACAAAATACAATGCAAATCCAAAAATAACACGACTTTTAGTAAAATAAGGCACGTTAATCGCTTGCGCTTCGGGAATCGATTCGATAAATGCAAATGATCGCCTATAAAATCGTCTACGAGATGAGTCACGCACGCGATCAACGATTTTTCAAGGTCTGCTTTACCAGCCTTGATCGTCGCCAACTGATTTTCCATGCGCCGACTCTTCGAGGAACAACACTCGACTCTCCACCCACGGCGGACGCATCGACGCAACCGATGTTCGTATTCCTCCTTGCATGTGTGCGCACTGTGTGTCGACGCGATGCGATAATTGTCGCTGATTTGCTAGGCTCGATGCAAACAGGCAATGCACGCGATTAACGTATTCTCGTCGGCTTTCATGTTCGCCGCTCTAATTGAGTTGCTCTTTTCGCGAATAAAAGAAACGTCGCCGCACGCGTGACGCGCGAGTCGTTAAAGTTACTTGGGAGGCACACCAAAGGTCACCTGCATTCGTCTAATGGCTGAGAAGCAGTTTATCGGCAGCACGATTTAAAGACTCTCAGACGCTTACTTTCGAATTTCGTTTGAAAAGTCGCAAATGCTCCGAGCCGAGGCGTGCAAAGCAGTCCGAATTAAAAGTGCTTAGCACCGTATCGGCGGTGCAATGAACTCAAAATCCGCTAGCTCAAATTTTCGATCCATGGCCGCTTCGTGGAGACGCAACGTGATTCTTAAACGAGTGACACTTTGACTCCTGCTCTACCTAATAATGCCGAGGAAAATAATGATTTAAGTAATAGTCGCAAGAGCATTTGAATTAGGCGAGTACGTCTTTATAAAACTAGATCGCTAAGATCGACGCATGCGAAAGTTAAGCTCTTAAGGAATTATTAAAAAGTTTCGAAAACTGAACTGCGATCTTCCGTCGTTGCAGCGAACGCCAACTCGCGAGCCAAAATACAAAGAACAAGTGCAAAATCAAATTAAAATTCTCGCGCCTTTTCGCCTCTCGTATGTGTCGCTTTCATTGAGCCAACGGGTGTGCATTATTTGCGAATGAAAAATATTGTTTTCGCGCACAATCGAGCGAAGCGAAACACTTAATAATATTAACAATATGAATGTTTAAGACCATATTTGCGACGATGATAAGCATGAAACACGAGTAATGAAAATGTTATAATAATTTATAAATTACCGTACGAAGTACCTTGCGTGTGACAGCAGATGCTTGTACGTGACTTGTGAGCTGCTTTAAAGCGCCTAGAAGCAGTTGCCTTTTTCGCTTATAAATTCGCAAAAAAGAGCAATTAAAGAATAATTTAAAAAAATAGAACGTCTTATTGAGAACAATTTAGCTTCGTCAAAATAAAGCGGTACAAACAATTTGACGTTACAGTTATTTTCAACAAAAAGTTTTTCACTTGGCAAAAGTTTTGTTCAAGCCTGTAACGATAAAAATATTTCTATCGAAGACTGATGACCGAGTAAAACGAGACGCGAAACGACATCTTTCTTTATGGTTTTTAAAAAGATGGACAAAAGAACGATGCGAATAACATCGGCGTAGCGCTAAAAAAACGAGAATTACGAGAATTTAATAATCGTGTGAATATCCCGGAGGCTAATATGACTATACGTTCGAAGCGAATTCATTGTTCGGGATACGACAAAACGTGTAAGACCTGCATTTAAAGCTGCGTTCGAATTTTTATTACTATATCACAATGGTAATTCTCTGTATAAGCAAGACAACGGTGTTTACCTCGAAGCGATAAAAATTACCGTTAAAACATATGCGCACGATGCAACTGCATAATCGCATCTATCGCGTGTAAAATAAATGTAATTGTTTAGAGCATTTAGCTGCTCTCGAGTAAGGAGAAAAACACGAGCGAATTTTTTGATTTCAAATAGAATAGCAGTTAACGATCAAACGATTTTGACGAAATAGATGTAGCTGTGATTATAATTAAGCTTCCAAAATCTAGATACGACGATTGGATGATTTCCATATAGATATCTTATATCAAACTCAAACTGGTTTTCTCTATCTCTCTCTGGTTTAATTTGTGAAATGGATATATCATATACTATACGATCACAATTCAATTTTATCTTTTTTTGATGAAAAGGCATTATGTGATGGTGATGTAATGACAATATCGTAAAAATTCGTACTCTTGTAATGATAAAGTTACTATGAGAAGTGGATTGTCGGATTGTCAGAAACGCAACAATTTCATTTTAAATGGCTCGATCGAAATCTACACAATCTCGATGTTATTTCCTATACTGTTTATGTCTGTTAGAATACTGCACATGTATTGAATCAGCAATTTAATTAACTCAGCACGAAGGCATTCGTTTCATTATTATTGATTAAGACTAAAATATTTCGGGCTATCAAATTACTTGTAGGTATTCCGCAAACATAATTATTTCACTTTATGATTAATTGTATTCTTCAAAAGGAACTGGGAAATTAATTCGTTATGGATTTTTTCGTCGAAATGGTCTCGATAACTCAATTTTGCGTTGTTACTCTATCGCTATTTATTATCATTAAGATGTTTTACACGAGGATGCAATAGGATATACAAAATATTTGTATCTTTACTATAAATTATATGCAGAAGATTCTCATCGATCTCTTAGTGATTTTCTCATAATACCTTCGAGATGAATCTTCAAAATCCTCATTTTTAGATTATTATTTTTTAGCAAAAATCGTACGAGTGCGACGATCAATGTAAGCTCTGCCAACTTATAATAGTAATAAATAAACGAGAATTAGAAATGATTATCTGTCTTTTGAATTTCATATTTATGAAACATATTCTTACCGTAAATAGTTATTCTTAGAATTTAAAAGATTATTAAGATTACGATGAAATTAATTTTTTTAATTCACGTAATTGGGTAGTCAAGTTATTCGGAGATACGAATTATCGTACATCCTTGATTGAAAGTATGGCAGCAATAATCGCAAAATCAGTGCATTTGATTAACGCGTAGGTATCGATAACAATTCCATACATTGTAGAAGTGATCAAAGTATTTTTACTACTCGAGCTTAGTTATTAGAATGTATAAAAAGTTTCAGTTTAGCAAAAGATTCTAATATTATTATTAATTGATATTGAAAGAATTTTGTTTATTTTTGTATATTTCTCATAAACACGAATTTACAACATTTTTTGTTAAATATAATTATTATCCACATAAATTTCTTAATAACCTTATTGTTAACATATAACTTTTTATCGTCATAATGTAAGATAAAATATTTCTGAATAAAAATGATGAAGAACTTAAAATCATTATCTGTGCTAATGAAGATATCGTGATTAAAAATATTCAATATCTTTAAAAGTAATAGTATTCAAAATTTTCATAATTTTGAATTGAGTTTCACACCTAATTTGCGTTTTTTAATGTAAGCATAAACAATTTTTATACTCCAAACGTATTCGTTCGTTTATTTTATTTACAATAAAAAAAAAAATCTATCAACGATGACGCAAACTAAAAAACTAGTAAAATATAGTATTTTTTAAAGTTATATTTATATTGTAAGGTGCTAAGATCGTAAAAAATTATGTAAATTAATTATATTAAACAAGATAATATAATGATTGTTGTTAAATTTTATATTCCTTCTATTATCAACTTTCTTTTTAAAATTTTCAGAAATTCTTATTAACCTGTTGTTTATCTTTTTTTTTGTATCCTGCATACACGTGTACAATTGCAAAATCCTATAAAAGATATATGAAATTCATATACTCTTACGGACTTGCAAACTTACAGCAACTCATGCCTTTCGAGTTAATTTTGTTGTAAACAATAACAGATTCGTGAGAAAAATATTTAATTATATGAAAAGAATTCCGTTAATGCTAAGTCTCATTATTGTTCATTTTTCTAATATACGAAAATTGTTTTAAGTTCATCGACTTATTAGATAATATTAGAAAAATAGAACGGGTTCATCTTTAAATATGTATTTATTGAATGATTTTTCACAGTCTACATTCGCTTTTTCTTGTTCGATGCATTTCATTTAAATTCTTAAATAATTAATGGCCCTTCAAATTCCTTATAATTACTATTAATTTATATGCGTTACATATGTATTATAAAATAAAAAGTAGATTAGATAACAATTGTACCAATTATAGATATATTAAATATTAACAGTAGTTTATCCGTAATTGTAAAGTACGCAAACACTTTTCAAAACTCATGTAGTACAAAAAATTTATACGCCTCGTTGATAAAAATATTTTTATCGATCTAGTAGTTTTTCAACTACATTATTCATTCATCTTTTAATTTTAATTCGCTTATGCTACCTCCATATAAGAATTGATAATTATTTTTAAAAATATAGAATAAACGAAATTATTTTATATACTAATCTAGTTATTGTTAACTTGTACATGTGTAAAATCAGTTTTACACACAAGTTCTACTTGTAGACTAATCAAAATAATCTTTAATGTTACGATCTTAAATGGGTTGATAACCTCGTAAAAGCCCGATTCTTTGTAAAATCCAAATTGTGTTATTATTTTTTAACCCTTAAAGTGAATAAAATGTAGTATCAGAAAATCTAAGTACAATGTATTACTCTTTTCAAATTGACTTTTTAAGGAAAAGTGCATTGAATATATAATTGTCATAATTAAAAATGTTTTTGTAAATAATAATTGTTTTATGTTCTATGTAGTTTATTGTTAACTACTTATTTATTCTAAAAAAATCTCATTAATGATTTCCCATGATTTTTCTTATTCAATATTTATTATTTCTATAATTAATAATTTCTAATTTTCATCTAATACATTAGAGTTTTCGTATTTTTTATTTAATATCATTTATTCAATTCATTCATCCAATCCACGGTAATCTTTTAAGTGATTATTATGTTTGATGCCATACTATACTATTTCATTTTGTACATTAATTTATAGTTAGGATTCTAGCGTCTGTCAAAACGAAGATAAGATAAAAAAATTTAATGTTACGTTTTAAAACGAATAAATTAATTTATTTCAGAAGCGCACTTTAGAAAATAGTTTATACGTGTAAATACGTATAACTGTTTGCAATTAAACTTTGTGTAATTTATAATGTTATCAAATTTTTTAAAATTATTCGAGAACCCCTTAAAAACTCTGTTTCTGTATTCTTTATAAGATAATAATTTATTAATTTAAAAAATATTTGTATTGACTTTTAAACATCTTTTCAAATCTCTTTCTAAAACTATTTAGATGTATCAACTTATTACCTAAAATTTAATATTGTTAATGAACAATTCAAATGATTATTTTCAAATTACGCATTAAACTTAGGCCCGCATATTCACCATCGAATTATACTATTAAAAATATAATATCGAAGGATCGACATAATTCAATCAATTAATTAACATTTCGTTAAAAGTTATTAAAGTTTTGAACCGCCCCACTTATTTTCTGTGACAGAACTCTCTAAATGAAAGAAGTCAGTTTTTGCGTAGACAAAATTCTACATATGACTTATTCTTTGCATTCATTGGACTTGTATATAAGAGAAAAGAATAATGAATTAAACGGAAAATAAGTAAAAGTGCGTCGAGGACAGAAAGTATGATTGACTACTTCCTTCTTTTATCTTTTAAAAAAGTGTACTGCTTCCTTAATCAACTAGACAGCAGTGGTACGCAATCTATAGTAAAAAGCAACAACAAAGACAGATTAATTTCTACAAATCTTAATATTACCTGGGTAATTTGCGTTTTGTTTTACAACTAATCACGCTACTTTACAAAGACGTACATTTGAAAAAGTTTTTAAAATTTAATTAAAATTATTGTCTTACGTATCTTTTAATTGACTTTTTACGAGTCGGTATAATTAGAAAAATCTCTTCTATATAATTTGAAAATCGAATCGCGTAAACTGCTATTGCACGTGCCCGCGTGTTCCCGACTTTACTCGCATAGGTATGTGACGTACTCGCTTGCCCAATGCACGCACACACGCACGCACGCGTACACTGAGTACAATACTCTTATTGCGTATTTTACTCAAAGCCGGTATAAAATGACACGAGCACGTAAGAAATTCGAGAGCGGTACCACTATTAGTGTGGGCACAATTGTATGTTGTATTTACAGTGAGAACCAGCCATTATGTCGACCTGCATGAGTTAACAGAGGGAATAAGTGTTGAGTCGATGTATGGTACCTCCTGGTAGTTTTGTGTGGGTTACTCGAATAAGTGAGTAGTTTACATCCGTGGTACTCCTTCATTTTAGTTTCCTCCTGCGCAAACAGAGGTTTGCACGAAGTGCCTCGATGACTGCTCTATTCGTTCGAGTACCAATTGATAATATAATTCAAAGACACTCGAATGCCCTCTCAGAGAGAAATACAACACAATTGGAGACCCTTTCACTCAACTTTAGCTCGTTTACATTATCGTAGATTATAAAAGCAGTTTGCGTATTTTTTCATATTTAGTCTCACTTTTGTTACGTGCTTTTTATTTTACTTATGAAAAAATCTAATATAATTATTAATATTATTGCCACAATATTTTCAATTGGCAAGTTTTACAACTAGTTTCCCTTAGAATTAAATGTAACCTTTTACTTATTTTTAATTTTTAATTTTTAATATAATTTATAATCACAATAAATAAAGACAATTTCATATTATTAAAAAAAAAAAATGGTTATTAAGCAAACTGTCTTAATTCTAAAATATGATAATGTATTTTAATTTACACCTGACTTATTGTAAAATAATTCAAAGGTAGTGTGACCTAGAATTAAAAATTATTTAAAGAAATACAATAAAAGAACTACACACAAATTTTAAAAAACATAAGAAATGGGTTTCGATGTTAATCGATTCCAAGGTCCTGTTGATGAAGAGCTTATTTGTCCAATTTGTTCTGGTGTCTTACAAGATCCTGTACAGGTAGTTATTTTCATCAACATTTTATCTTATTTTTATTTTAAAATAATTGTAGTCTATTAATATCACAATTTTAATGAGTTATAAAAATTATGTTTTTATTATAAAAAAATTAATTCTATGTTTACAAAAATGAACATTACAGGCACCAAACTGTGAACATGCTTTTTGTCGACTTTGTATGGATGAGTGGATCAATCGACAACCCACTTGTCCATTAGATCGAACACCAATAACAGCAGCACAACTAATGCCTGCCCCCAGAATTTTACGAAATTTGTTATCTCGATTGCGAATAAAGTGTGATAACTTTGTTCATGGTTGTCAGCTAGATATAAAATTGGATGCACTCATGGCACATTTAGAAGAGTGCGAATATAATCCAAAAAGACCAATAACATGTGAACAAGGATGTAGTTTAATTATTCCTAAAGATGAAATGAAGAATCACAATTGTGTACGAGACCTGAGAAATTTAATTCAGTCACAGCATCAAAATGTAACAGAAATGAGAAGAGAATTAAGTGAACAGCAAATTCAACTTAATGAACAAAAAAGGGAAATACATTTATTGAAAGACTTTATGAGGGCTATGAGGGTATCAAATCCAATAATGCGAGATATTGCAGAACAAATGGAGCGCGATGAAGTAGCTAGATGGTCGGCCACATTACCAAGAGCAAGAGTTACTCGATGGGGAGGAATGATTTCTACACCTGACGAATTGTTGCAGGTATTATTTAATTATTGAAAGTATTAATATTAATTATTTGTTTTCAGTTAGTTTTTGTTCGTAAAGTTTTTGTTTTAAAAAACTAAAACTTCAGTTTTCAAAATTTAAAATGTATTTATTTTAAAAGATGTTAGTATTATTGACTTAAAGTTTTTAATTTAAATAATAACACAAGAGTATTCAAATTAAAGCAATTTATTAATAATTTACAGACAATGATCAAAAGAACTTTATCAGAATATAATTGCCCACCTCACGTAATCAATGAATTGATGGAGAACTGTCACGAGCGAAAATGGCCTGTAGGATTAAATTCTCTTGAGACTCGACAAAACTCAAGGCGTCAATATGAAAATTATGTTTGTAAAAGAGTACCGGGTAAACAAGCTGTTATAGTTTTACATTGTGACAACACGCATATGCCTGAAGATATGACTGTTGAACCAGGACTGGTCATGATTTTTGCTCATGGAATTGAGTAAATTTGTAAGAAACAAAAAATTATATTTTTCTATTAAAAAAAGAGAAAGCACTGACTGCTTGTGTCAAGTACCATATATACCTCAGCATTGATTGTGGTCACTAGCTTAAAAAAGCGCTCCACTTGAATAATTTAATCACTGTGTTTTTGAATGTTAAATTCTTTTTTAGAATTTTTTCAAGTAGTTTCTAAAGCGATTATGCAGAAGGCTTTTTCTGTTAATATTAATTTTAGTATTATAAGAATTGTGATAATTACTTTATAAAAAAAAAGTGATCCATTATCGTGATGCATAAAATCCAAAAACAAAACACAAGGTTATGTATTTAATCATGTATGTTAAAAATAAAATAATAAAAATGTTAAAAGTTATATAACTATGTATTTTACATTGAAAAAAATTATCCATGAATAATTTATAATTCCTTAGTTATTAAGCTGCTAAAAATGAAATATAGCTAAATGAGTATTTTTTATACTCGATATATAATGCCTTAAATTTGTAATATAAAACATTTAAAAGATTCTTTTTTAATAAATTGATTTTTAATAAAATCATGGATTTACCGAAAACTTTATTATAAATACGTAGCTTTTTCTTTATATAATACCAGAATTATCACAACTGTATTATTATAAATGAATATGTATTTATTACAAAATTGTATTAAGCAATTGAGTATTTTGTAATATCCTTTGTTCACATGTGTTCATTTGCTACGAAATAAGATTTTTACTCTGATTTATATGGTAATATTAAGAATTTTAATGATTTATAAATTAACTCTTTAACTATATTATAATGATTGAATTATCAATAATTTTATGTCTTAAGATAAATTACATTTTTTAAACCGATTATATTTGCTTTTTATAATTTATTTTAATACTGACTACATCACTATTAAAACTTCATTTATGTATTAAAAAATGAATTAGTTATATTTTAAATATTTATAAGTAATCAGTTCATCACCTTTGAAAGACTGTTTATTTTTATAATTAAGAAATTATAAAATAGTTTGAATAAATATTCGTATATCAAACTAAAACAATTTATGTAATGACTAATAAACTTTTTAATTCACATTATTCGTTGATAATTTTATGAAAAAATAAAGAAATGAATTAGTTTATAAAATAGTAAAATTATTTTTATTATTGTGTTAAATTATTGACAATGTTAACCTTTCATTTGTAATTAAGATTAATTTCAATTGTATTCGAAACAATTATTTAAAATGTAATACATAAAACAATAAAGATATTTTTTTTAATCATTGGAAAGTTTTTAATTGATTTAATTTTTTATATTTATAAACAAATATTAATACATCCAAGTTTTTAATATTAATATAAATAAATTTTTATTTGCATTATACGTACGAAAATTATATACGTATCGGTGTATGAAAATGTGTTCATTTTTTTTCTTTTAATATATTTAAGATATTTATATTTGTGTAACGTATTGTAACAAAATTATTGAAAATTGATGGACCATTATCAAGAGAACATAAGCATTTTAACCTGACATTTTTTTCACTGTAAAATTCCATAGAATTTTTATGTGTAACGAAGGAATTGGTTTGTTTTATTAAAACTTTAGAGATTTGCTATGAAGTGTAAAGGCATGAAGAATAAGCTGAAAAGCTATGCTTTTACTGTATTAGTATTTAGATCATTAACTTTATTTTCAATTTATAAAATAAGAAAGGCATAAGCAATAAAAAATAAGTATAAAATCTAAATATAATATATTTACAAGGACAGTAACACTAATTTAATAAAGGTTATCGTGTTTAATGGACCAACGTCTGCGTTGTCATTAATTGAATTACTTAATATTTTAGCTCGTTTATAAAAATAAAAGGATTTACGAAATTACATATTTTTTTAATATCCTTGATTACAGATTAGATTTTTAAATAACGTACTTATTGATGCAACGTAACGGTAACAAGTATTTACTACTTGTTGGACATGTGCCCAAAAATTTGTTGTGACAATCTGTCGCTAATGCTCAGGCAATGTAAAAATTTTCTGTTAATGACAAAGATTTGTGCTCCAAGAATGTTGTTAAGTTACTATTTTTTTTAAAGAAATTCAACATCATTTTGAAAAACGGTTAAATAAAAAAAATTCGATATTTTCTTTATTTCCAAAGATATTTGAAATATACAAAAGAAAACTCACTTCCATGAATTAGTAAATTTAAGTGCCTTAAAACATTTTCTTAAATACATTATTTAATTTTTTTAATAAAATTTTTCAAAAAAATGTTTTATTTACGTCAGTGAAAAAAGTTCAAAGTTTTTTTACGTTAACAGAACGATTTATGTTAAAACATTTATATTGTTTTTTGTTTTCAATATTAATAATTATCTATAATAATTTTAATTAGTTTGTTTAAAAACTGATCTATGTGAAATAGATCATAGGTAGGATGTATTCTATTTTCCAATACTTAATGCATGTTAGTCCACTTTATCAAATTTTAATACATTTTGGTATATTGCAGTACATATTCAACATTTTAAATAACAATTAATTAGTAAATAACCATATATATATTTTGTAAGATTGTAAGAAAATAATGTCAGTACCTATTGCCTTAAAATTACATAAAATAAATAATAAAAAAGTACCAAACATATTCATTTGTAAAATAATCATGGCCAAAGTTAAATAAAATGCACGTGCCATTTTTCAAGATAATGTAAAAATATATATTTTTTAATATTCATATTATAATAATTGTTATAATGATTATAATATATTGATATTATTTTTCATCTGCATCAATTACTGCAAAAATTAAAACAATTATTATAACGCTAAAAATCGAAAAATATGTAAGAGAAAATAAATGTAAAAATGATTGAACATATGAATAAAAAATAAACATAATTAAAGAAACCACGTCGACTTTTATGTAAAATTACTTTTATCCGAATATAGTATATGATAATTATTGTATTTTATTCTCTAAATAAAATTGCTATTCTTTTTTAATTTCAGTTTAGTTTTTTTTTTTTAATCAATGGTCCAAAGATAATAGTTTTGTGGTACGTGACGAATTAATAACGTTTTTTAATTATTTAGAAACTTGAATAGGAAAAATAAAAGGCTATTTTTAATCGTAAATGATAATAGAATATACAAATATATAATTGTAAATTTTTATATAATTTTAATTGATATATAGTTGCTTTTTCATCATCATTTCGGCAATAAGGGTCATTCTATTTCAGATCATACCATGTGATAACATCAGTAAATGGTCTCTAAATTTTGTCTAGCTTAATCATAGAAGCAGCAGAAACTTTAAATGTGTTTGCTTATATAGTCCAAATAAAACATTCAAAAGTTTGAAAACATTCTTTAATGATTGGAAGAATTCGCAATTTCAATTTTGATTTTAGTAATTTATTTCATTCATTATGATTTAAAGGAAATCTCGCTTGTTCTAGTACGTGATGAAACTTGCTTGCTTTATATAATTTCTGCATTTGTAAAATTAAATGTTCACTAAAACGTTAAAAGTAAATTATATTGCTATAAAACCGAGACGATTTTTTGAATTCAATGATAATATTATATATCTGCTTTGCATGCAATTGTAGTTTTCGCTTTATACGTATATTGCTCGAGAAAAACGGACAACATTTTCATAAATTTCTCTCATGAATGTCAAAAAACAAAAAAAAATAAAATAAAAAGCTTTAAGGGTTTTATTTGCTTTTTATCTCGATTGTGATGTCTCAGTTTTTTTTTTTTTTTGTAGATTTTATTCAATCATAAAATTCAAGCAATCTTGGAAATTTACGAGTAAATTCGTAAAATGGTTATCATTCAAGCCGCGTAGCATTTATTAACTTATTTATCATTTATATTCTAAATGAAAGATGCGCAAAAACAACTACTCTTTTTATCAATAAGTTAATTAAAAACTGACAGGATTAGAGAAGTTTCTAATTCGACTGTACAGTGCATGAGGAGAACATGAAAATATCTAAAAATATGAAACCATATATCTTATTTCCGGAATAAGACCTTTTCAGCCAATGAAAGGATCCAAGTTACCAATTATAATCTCTAAGACGCGTTGCGAAATCAAAATCAGCTTTTATGTACGAGGAACCACTCACGATGAGGTTGAGTCGAGCACTCGTAGTTTTACCAAATAATATTGGACTCGATATTTCGTGTTACTAGACATTTATATTCGAAAGATTTAAGAAAACCACCCCATGCGCTTATAGTGGATAATTGTAGATGTCGAGTGAGATAGAATATTATGCACTAGATGGATGGTTATGGTGTGCGTGGAGAGACAAATTTAAGCACATCGTAACAGAAGGCATGAAAGTAAAAGAATGTGTGTATGTAAAAAAGAAGAAGACTGAAAATTTTCGAGATTCAGGATGGGCAATGGGTTGAGAGGGAGTGATAAGAAAAACTGGGTTGACGGAATAAGAAACATAAACAACGAGACACGTCATGGAAGAATGCAATGCAACAGAATACAAGACGAGTAACTGGGAAAATAGTGCGAAAGGGGATAAAAAATATATGAGTTTAATGCACAAAATACAATGAAAGAGAAAGAGAAAGAGGGAAAAACCACAAGATAAATGAACGAGAAGTGAAAACCTTGTGTACATTTATTCGAACGTTCTATTTAAAGTCATAGTGCAACAGGTGAAATGTGTAATGTTAGGCGTTAGTATTTTATATGTAATAAGACTTTATCTACTTATTGGGAAATTGTCACCAAACCACTAAATATATAAATAAAAGTGATAAAATTTAAGCGGAAATAGCCCAAAATTATACTTGCGGTGATTATAAGATGAGAATAAATATGCAAAATGATTGTATAAAAAACAAATGTATAAATGAATATTGTAATGCATTATAAAAATGTAATATATTGCTCAATAAATAAAAAACTAACTTTATCCACTAGGACTAGAGTTGTTGGATCAAGAACCATATAAATAAAATATCGATAGAGAGTGTGTGAAATTTTATGGGAATGTGTGGGTCGAAATCGATAAGTTTAATGCAATTCAACGAAATGCTAACATTTATAAATCCAATTCCCAAACACAGTAATTCTCAAAGTTACCACGAAAATTCTATAAAATACATTCCTATAAATATATTTCTTAAAATAAGTTTCTGATAAATAAGTTTATTTGATTTAATTTTTCACCTTAACATAATCGAACGACTGAGATTTGTTTCTTCTAAGTTAAGATCGTAATCAAACATAAACTATTTCAAAATAGTTAGAAACTTTTCTTGTCTTCAATCGCCATTGAGTTTAAACGATTGTCTTCTCCAACGCTACCAAGTTTATAATCTATCTTTAATAAGTTGGTAAAATTGAAAATTAGCGGAATCATTAATAATAGTGGGTTATTATCTAGTAATTATTAATCGACCTGTACGGGATAGAATTAAGCAGCCCCATTAAGAAATCAGGAATTAATAAGTTCTCTTGTAAATTTCTCAAAAGTTCTTTTTATGCAACAATTGATGTATGCGCACGTGCGATCGCATAATACAAACACGAAGCCCGTGTTTCTTCTCACACGTATTTTACGATTCAAAATTTTTATATTGTTTTTGTTTAAATTCGAAACAGCGTGAAATCTTTTAGCGAAGTTTATTCGCATTTTACATTCCTTTCGCTCGCTTCAAATTGTTTCTCTCTATGCGTCCGTCACGCCTCGAACAATACGCTAATTATTATTAACAGTCGCCTGACAATTACCATACCTGACACGGTAATTATGATACGCATATTGTTCTGCGTCCATAGCAATATTCCAAACATTTCAATCTATAACACAACCGAAGAAGTGGAGGAAGATATTCGTGAAGAAGGTTACCATTTGATTTTCAAAGATAATTAAATATAGATTTGGGAATAAATGCTAAACTAAATTAGAGTCGCAAGAGTTCAATGTCGCATTTTTTTGTCAAACATCTTGATATCTGCACGTTCGAATTTTAAAGTTTGCACGGCTTCGCTGAGAATCGAGCATTTTTAATCTGCCCAGTATCAAATTTATGCTTACATTTCAACTTTAATTTTTAATTTTAGTTATTAAATGTTTATTAAGCCATTTATGCCTGCAGTTACCGCCGTTTTAAGTTAAAATATATTCTTAACGAATGTCGCGAAAAAATGTGTGAAAATTCTGCTGTAACGAAGAATCTAAATTATTCATAATAAATTTGATTGTTTAGAGTTGCACCGCGAAACTCTGCAAACTATTCCAGTTCCAAGTCACAAATATATACGTATACGTATATATTTATTTAACGTGCGTCGAAGTGGGTTTATTATTTCAATTTTGCCGCTCCATTTTCATTTTCTTCGTCGAAACAAAATCCAGACAAATAAAGCTTATGATTGTACGCCCGCGCTCGTGAACAATTTTGCGTCTATAACCGTAATGGCTATAACAGAGGAGTTACCATTCAAAATTAAGTTGTAAGAAACATATTTCGACACCGCTTTCTTTCTTGCCGAAAAATCATATTCTACTGGCCAACATTCGAATTTCCAATATCAATTAATTACAAGGGCTTTGAGTTTCCGTGCGCCCGCCACTCTGACGGTCACTAGATGAGTTAGAGATTTGATTATCGTTGGTGGCTATTTAAAAGTGGCCACAAAAACGCGGATGCGATTGTTGTCCGCCAGAGAGAAATTATTTCGTTTTCCGATTGGTCTGCTCCCGAAAAGTCCGTCGATACGCACAAATTCAGCTTTTTACTGGAATTACTTCTGGGTACGGATTTTATTGCACTCGAGACCGCGCATTTGAATAGCGGCGGTTGTCGCTCTTTGAAGCGACTGCATTCTCAGGCCACAAGCTGAGGATACGGCGCTGGAATTACAACTGGAACTTGGAGACGGACGCTGAAGGGCTCCAAGTATATAATATTAAACGAGTGAGCGACCCGAGCAGAATTATGGTTTAGGATTGTTTTTATGGATCGATAATTAGCTCCTCGAGTACCTCGACTAAGCAGAGCTTACCAAATTTAATCAATAAACGTCGCATTTTGGATCTTGCAATAATACGTGTAATTAATTGCATTTGGGTTGATTGGGATTTTATCGCTTCTACTTATTAGTGCACGCGAGAGTAGAAGGTTTAACCGGGACTCGTAAGATATTCAATAAAATAATTTTGCGAAGAAGACGAAATTTGTCGATATTTCTGAATCCATCGAAAGATTAAAAAACCTTCCATAACGCAAATAATACAAATCACCATTGGATTATTTTATAGTGTAGATGTACATTGCAGCTACTGTTTTGTTGCTTTCGGAAGTTCGGCTTTTTTTCCAAATTTCCGATGCAATATTTTATTAGAACGCTCGAGAACAATGTCGGTTTCGCCCCGGTATTTCCATAAAAAAGCTTATCTCAAGTATAACTTCGTTTCGAGCGCCACTATTGAACTTTTTTTTTTTTGAATAAGTAAATATATTTCACGCTATCAATATTGGCACGCCATCTTCGATTTTAATTAATAAAGTTAAAATACAGTTTGGAGTTTTCACGATACATCAAATTACCGCATAATAGTTTTAAACTCGACTATTATAATTAGCAGCGTTGTTTCTGATTTTTTCGAATAAAACTTTGTAAAGTCAATTTCATTTTATAGACTTTAACAACACATTTGAATAAAGTTAATTAATCTGCTCGTAAGAGGAAGTTATTTTCGATACAATCAATTTTTTGTTTGCTTTAATTTAAAAAGAGTAATAAATTTCTTGCGTGGAATGAAATTTCTGCTAATTATACCGATACTAATTAAATTCCAGATAATTATTTGCAAAAAACCTTCAAGACATTTCATTAAAATTTCAGACCTTCTGAATGAAAGGGTCGTGGTTTCAGTAATAAAATTCTTTGAAATTTCGATTTTTAATGAAAATTATTTGTAAAAAGCTTCAAACACGAATTTACATAATAATGCTAAATAATGAATATTTGCGAATTTAACAGAAAGAATTGCTTCACCAATCGCACGAGTAAGAAAGAACGCGCAACAGCTTTTTACGAGTACGAATTCGTTGGCGGACCTTTTGAAAGTATCTGGGCGCAGGTCCGGCACGTACGTGATTAATTCGCTTTAAGGAAACAGACTGCGCGCTCAACCTCAACGACAACAACAGCAACAACAACAACAGGGTGGAGCGCAGAAACAGCCGAGAAAGCCAGTACTAAAAATAACGTGCAATATTTCAAAATCGATGGTCACCCTCGCGTTGTCGTCGATCCTTATCGCGACGAGCTTGAGCCGAGCCATTGAAAAATCGAGCCAATCGGTAGGACTGGCGATCCTGCGCTCGCCGATCGCTCGGGGCGCGTCGTCAACATCATCCTCCAGCGCCGGCCGAGTTCTCACGAAGGAGCTGCTCGTCTATTTTCGCACGGCCGTCCCCCGAAAAGAGGCGCGAAAAAATGCTCGCGGAAACCGGTCGAGTCCGAGCCTCTCCCCCGGGACTTGGGCGCCGCGAGCGGTGGCGGCATCGGCGTCGGCGGTGACGGCAACGGTGGCGGCGGCGTCAGGGCGATCGGGAGAGGGGAAGGGGCAGCGGTGGCGGCGGCGGCGGCGACGGCGGCGGCGGTGGCATCCCGCGGCTCGGGCCGGCGACGGCCGGCAGTCCGCAGCGAGAAGCCGGTGCCGCGGCTTCACTGGAGACGCGACGGAGTTGCTTTTGGGTGGCTGCGGAGAGGACCGGGGCGCCGCGTTCGAATGGTCGGCCGTAGCGCCGCGGCGGCGGCGACGGCGGCTCTGCTGCTCGCCTCGTTGCTGACGAGATGCGGGGGCGAAATCCTGACACCGCCGTACTTCAGCTTAGCCGAGGGCAAAGAGATCGTCGCGACGGCCACGTGCGGCGTCGAATCCGCCGGGCCCGAGCTCTACTGTCAGTTGGTGGGGGCGAACTCCGACCAGGAGGCCAACATCAATCAGAACATCATCCAGGGACAGGTACCGCGTCCCTCTCTCTCTCTCTCTCTCTCTCTCACTCTATCCTTCCCTCGGCTGTATCAACTCTCTCGCTCTGGCTCTACTCTTACTCCTTCTCTCTCCCTCTCTCTCTCTCTCTCTCTCTCTCTCTCCCTCTTTCTCCTCGTCTCTTTTCCCCCGTGTCGTCGCGCGCTCAGCAGCACGACCGGGAGTATTTATATTGCGCTTCTACGGAGCACGAACTCGCTCTAAATTTATGGTGTTCTATTATGGGCGGCGTAAAACACTCTGCCCTGCGTAGCGCGTGCGCCACTAATTCTGTAAATGAAACGAGCGCCGATTTTTGACGCGTTCCGACTGCGAGGCTCCGTTGCGTTACAGGGAACTCGTTAACGACGCTCGCGAGCGGCTCTCAAGAACGCGATGCTCCTCCTCGTAAAATGTTTTTCTCCTCCCTTTGGTATCACGTGACACCGGTCACCTGGAGGAGAATCGCCTGCAACTCGCGACTACCAGGCGCGAAACGCTCGTCAATTTTCAAACGATAAAAGTGCGTTCCCTTTTCTGAGCGCAGAAAAGCGTTTGTTCGCTCTTTCCAAGCCGCTCGCCGGAACAATGATGCTGGTGAGCAATTACGCAGTGCAAATGCGCCTCGGTCGTCCACCTCGGGAAGACGTCCAAAGTCGCGAAGACATTCTACGGCTAATTTTCGAAATATCAGCAGTTCAAGCGAGAGCGGAATCGCTTCCGAGGTTACGGCGCATTACGTGCTTCCCGTTGGCCGGATGAAGCTTCTAAAGGAGCTTTTCCTCGTTTCCTCCGCAGGAAGAACCGAAAACCAATCCAAAGACGGATTGCCGAGTCCAGTATTGTTATTCGTGGAAACGACGCACGTTCCCCTTTTCGGTGGTCGAAAGGAATAATACGGTTTGGGAGCGGTTCGTTTTTTTTTTTTACCGCTAGCACTCGAGTAATTCCGTACGTGTAAAATAGGAAACTCAAGCGCATGGCTAATTCAACAATTCGTAAAGACAAAACAGATCGCGCGCTCGAACGTTCTCAACGTTGAGCACAAAGCAATTATTGTTGCTGGTCTCCGCTCTGCGCCTCTTCCTCGTTCACAAGTTTACAAAAATTCGCTTATCTGTTCAGAACAGAGGCAAAAAATACCGTGTAACTTTTATCTTTGTCGCTGAGTTTTTATAAAGATGCCGTTTGTCTGAGAATGGTCACGTAATATTTATCGCAGAGTAGCTTCTTCGCGTTTAATGGTCAGCGATACTTGATACAGAGTATTGTCGCCCGACCCATGGAAATAAGATCTCCTCTGTATGTTACAAGCTCCGCGTTGTTTCATTGAGGTTTCGTCGAAAGCGTCGAAAGGAAGCGATAAGAGCCCGATACAACTGACCCCGCGATAACATTCAGACCATAATCGTGACCTCGTTGAATTCTTGAATTCTCGAATTCTTTGCCCTTCCCTTAACGCCACGAAATTTCCGTGCTTTGCGTCGTACTTGGCGGCGCGGCCCCAAAATAACGAACAAATAACGAACGCACGCTTCGCGCGAATTTCAGCAATGCGATTACTGCGATCCCAATGATCCGGAAAAGAGGCATCCCCCCGAGTATGCCGTCGATGGCATGGAGACCTGGTGGCAATCGCCACCCCTATCCAGAGGCAAAAAGTACGAGGAAGTCAACCTCACCATTAATCTTGGACAGGTGAGTTCATTTTCGCGAGCATCGCTCCGAATTTATACCTAGTTTACCTACTTTTTTCAACAGCACCTGCAATATCTGTACAATGTGCTTTTTAATTTCTCTGGCTGAAAATTTCTGAAAATTCCTATTCGTAGAGGAAGATTATGGGGGAGACGCGCGTCGAAAGCAAGAGTTTTCATTGGGGGTTCTCAAAGCGCTAATCCGCGCTCGACGTTAACGCGAGAATATAAGTCGCGACTCGCCCAAAAATGCAAAAATGCAAAGATCTAATCCGTCGCTAAGAGGCAGCGTCCGTTCTTTTGAAAATTTTGATAATTCGATTCGTCGATTGCCCGGAGGGATAGCAATTTTTTACATCTTGCTCGACGATTAACTTACGTGGCTCGGACGTATCAATCGCGGTACATCAAATTTCCCTCGGGCTCCCGTCCAACAATTTTGTCTCTGCAAAGTAAAAGAAAGATCGCGTGCCGCGGACGAGGCGCGTCAACGATATCTCAAGATTAGTGAAGCCCAGTGGAAGATGCGAGGCACATAAAAGCGTAATGTTTTTCTCGAAAAGCAGAAAATCGGTTTATCGGTATATCGGCTCGTGGGCGATTTCCCGTTGAAGCGCAGCATCTTATCTCACGACGGGACTCGTGACTCGGACGGATGCGTACGATAGCTGCTCCAACCCCCTTATCGCCGTTGAAAATAACAGCCTCTCTTGGAAGCTTCGTAATCTAAACTGCGCTGCCGACGCAGATATCCGCCGGCCAGTCCGTTTCCCGTCCGTCTGTGCGCCCGCACGCCATGAAAATACTGGTCGGCGGCGCACAGGCTGACGCCACCCGCCGCAGAGAAACAAGAGAGCGAGCGAGAGGGCGGGAGGGAGGGAGGGAGAGCCCAAGCGAACGACGTAGTTTAATCTGCGTGGAACTTCTTAAGAAGGCCCGCACATCTGGTGCCCAAACATTTCTCCCTCTCCTCCCTTCTCTCTCGGCTCCGCTTGATCTCGCAGCCCTCCTTGTGCGTCGTGTCGCAGCGACGAACCGAACTTACCCATTCCCGTGGAAAATCCCCCGAAACTACTTGTCTATTTTAAAATTAGGATGGAGTTCTTAAAACCTATGAAACAGACCGTCTCGTGTCGCAGCGAGACTCGCAAACACTTCTCTGCTCCTCGAAAGTTTTGCTTTTTCCAGATAACTTACTGAAGCTGTAAAAATAGTTGCCGCCTCTATTACGTGAGTTGTGTACTTGTCGGGTGAGCTTTTGTTTACGAACATCGACACTTTTACCGCCGTCGACGAGCGACACTTGCCATCTCGTTACTCGAAGCTGCCTTATTAAGCCATTATTACTTCTTTTAAATTCGTTCTTTGAAATTTGAAAACTCTTGCGATCGCGCCGAAAACTGTATTCGCTTATGGGGCGAGCCTTGACTTTGGTCACGCTGATTGCAAACATGAAAACCACTCGCTGCCCCACTTTTTCTCTAGGAATTTCACGTCGCGTACGTCTACGTGCGCATGGGCAATTCACCGCGACCCGGGCTTTGGATCCTCGAAAAATCCAAGGACTACGGCCAAAACTGGTCACCATGGCAGTATTTCTCGGATTCCGAGTCCGACTGCATGACGTATTTCGGTATCGACAGCCACACGCCTATAACCCGCGATGACTCCGTCATTTGCACCACCGAATACTCCAAGCTCGTGCCCCTCGAGGGGGGCGAGATACCGATCTCTATACTCAACCACCGACCCTCCGCTAAGCACTACTTTAATTCAACGGTGCTGCAAGAGTGGACGAGAGCAACGAATGTCAGATTCCGTTTCCTGAAGACAAAAAATCTCCTGGGGCACTTGATGTCTGTGAGACGACAGGATCCCACCGTTACTAGACGTGTAAGTCACCCTCCTTACTCTCCTTGCTTTGACACCTCGGTGGGAAAAATGTCCGAGTGAGTTGGAGAAACGTAGTTGAAACGCAATTGAAACGTAATTTAAACGCAGTTGTCTTGTAAATTTAACGTAATTCATTATACGTTTTTTTTTTTTTTATGCAGAGCTTATTTTTAATCCTGTTTTTAAGAAAAAGTCAAGTTCTTATTTAATATTTCTTAAAAGAACTCATCGGCAACAGACAATTACCCCACCAAATACTAAGCGATGATAAAAAATCCTGTCGACCAAAACATCTAACACATGCAACTTATTTGTTTAGTACTTTTATTCGATCAAAGATATCAGTATTGGAGGACGTTGTATGTGCAACGGTCACGCCGACACTTGTGATTCACTAGATCCGAATCTTCCGAATAAATTCTTTTGTCGTTGCCAACACAATACTTGTGGACCACAATGTGCAACCTGTTGCAAAGGTTTTGAACAAAAGAAGTGGCGGCAATCTACTTATTCGAAAAAATTCGTTTGCGAGGGTAAATATTTGTTGATATTAAGCAAAGTTACGGTAATAATTACCATTATTGCATCGCTTGAAGCGACAAGTAAAATTTTTATTAGATTAATGCTACAAAGTTCCGACAATCGATTCTGTGTTGACTAATTTCATTTTATTAAAAAGATAAAAAATCAAAAAATATTTAATCGAATATTTGTTTACGTTTTATAACTGTGGTACTAAGGAACAGTTTTAATTTACCAAGTCGATAATTTTATCGAGGATCAAGTGCTAAAATGTTAATTAAATTCAAAACTAATGTATCGTGATTATTCATTGATAAGATTAAATTCAGGTAAATCTCTTCTTATCTCTCTTATAATGCTTAATTAAATGACGAGTTGTATTTTATAACATGCTTTTAGTAAAAGTATAAAAACGTAAGATTTTATTGTTGTAAATGTCTTACAATCATCGATGCTCGATCTAAATAATCGCATGAAAATCCATATTTTACACAGAGTGCAACTGTTTTGAACACTCGAGCGAATGCATTTATGATCCGGAAATCGACGAGAAGCATTTATCCCTTGACATACACGGCAATTACGAAGGTGGTGGTGTTTGTCAGAACTGTAGACACAATACCGAGGGTATCAACTGTAATCGATGCAAAGCCAAGTTTTATCGACCGAGCAATAAACCTCTAAATGCTACGGATGTTTGTCAACGTAAGTTTATGAACATTAAGAATTTATTTTGTAAAAGAATTTACGTTAAAACATTAATCATCGGAGATAGTTGTAACACGAGTTGTTGTTCTGATTTAAAATGCTTCGTTTAATTTTCAACCATTTTCCGACAAAGTTTTAACAAATGAATTAACAACCATTATTAATTCTAATTTAAAGAGATTGTGAAATTTTCTTTCAGAGTAAAGCTTGCAAATTCTTTCAACGAGATTTTAAAATCAATCACCTATTACTAACACTCGTAAAGTATCATTACCGATCATGTTTCGCTCTTATTTAAATTATTCAAGCGTCCAATTTTCCCGCTACCTATTGGTGCAAAGTATTATAATTAATAGAAGGAAATCTAAATTTAATATTATAAACGTGTCATTTGTTATTTCATTTAATTGTTAAAAATATAAACGATTCAATAGCCTGCAACTGCAATTATGTCTACTCCACTGGAAACTGTTTCGATTCGACCGGGCAATGTGAGTGTCGACCGGAATACACGGCCCCGAATTGCGACTCCTGCAGTTACGGTTACTTCGGGTTCCCCAATTGTCGTCCGTGCGAGTGCCACCTGAACGGTACCGACGGTTACCATTGCGAGGCTACCGAGGGTCAGTGTCCCTGCAAGGAGAACTATGCCGGTTACTACTGTAACATTTGCGCTGAAGAATACTACAACTTTCCCAATTGTCTAGGTAACTATTTTCACCGTCTGTGAGTTCCTTAACAACTTCGTGATAACTTGTCTTTGGAACATAAAATTAAAAATGAAAAAATTGAAATGAAACTTAAATTACTTCAGCGTGCGACTGCAATAGTGTTGGTGCACTTAACAACGTTTGTGACGTCGATTCTGGAAACTGTATTTGCAAGAACAACTACGGTGGAAGAAGTTGTGACATTTGTGAAAACGGCTACTACAATTACCCAACCTGCTCATGTAAGCCAACAACGTAATTACACTATTATTGACTTAAATCCCCCATGACTCGAATCTTCAATCGCAACTTACATTTGTTACATTTCTTTCCTAAATTCTAAGCTTCGTCTGCTAAAATCTCTGTTAAAAGTAGAGTAACGATGCATCGATAAATAAAATTTAAGTAAATTTCGTCTCGTAAAAGCCATATAACTAATCTCCTCAGACTGCGAGTGCGACACACGCGGCACGGAGCCGGGGGTGTGCGACAAGAAAAGCGGACTCTGTCTTTGCAAAGAGGGTTACGGAGGTCCACGCTGCGATCAGTGCATCACCGGCTACTACGGTTATCCAAACTGCGAGCCCTGCAACTGTAGCAGGAACGGCACGTCCTCGGTGAGTTGTGACGCGGCGGGCAAATGCTCCTGTTTGTCTAACTTCGTCGGCAAGACCTGCAATCAGTGTGGACCCGGTTACTACAACTACCCCGAGTGTACCGGTAAGCTGAGATACAGTTGTTTTATTCATCGCATTATCGCACGATAAAGTTCGCTGATTAACGCTCGATCGCTCGCGTACTCAGGCTGCAACTGCGACAGCCACGGCTCTATCGGTGTATCGTGTGATCTCGAGGGCAAGTGCCAATGCCGCGACAACTTTGACGGCGACCGCTGCGAACAATGTAAGGCCAATTTCTACAACTTCCCCAACTGCGAGGGCTGCAACTGCGATCCAGCAGGCATCGCTGGCACGTTCCAGGGCTGCGGAAGCTTACCCACCGGTGAGCTTTGCCAGTGTAAGGAGCGTGTCGAGGGTAGGATATGCAACCAGTGCAAAAAACTCTTCTGGAATCTTCAGCCCAACAATCTCGACGGATGCGAAGGTAAAGTAGCCGCTAAACACGATTAGCGAATTGGAGACGAGAAACTTTGCTCTATCTACACTCATGTTTTATAAAGTAGACTTTAAAGGGCCATATTCGT
This sequence comes from Platyscapa corneri, assembly GCA_018907185.1. NCBI lineage: Eukaryota > Metazoa > Arthropoda > Insecta > Hymenoptera > Agaonidae > Platyscapa > Platyscapa corneri. The sequence continues at coordinate 1,656,708 of JACCHW010000025.1, read as the reverse complement.
GCATAAGCTTTATGAAGTAATACTTTATCTATGATTTTAGTGTTTTTAATTAATTTGTAATTAATCAATGATCATATTGTACGGGAAATAAAGTTCGTTTGTTTGACTTTCATTTAAAAGGGAAATTGAAGAGCAAACAGTTTCTCATCTTACCTCTTTTTGATTATTTAAAAGTTGAAGGGACAAATACACACAATATATTCGACTGCTAACAAATTTATTGAAAATAATTGTTCAAGATTGTCGCTGTTATATTCCTGGTGTGATTGGAAGTATCGGTGAGTGCGATGGAAAGACTGGCCAATGTATTTGTAAACCAGCTGTCACTGGTAGAAATTGTTCAGAGTGTATCGATGGAACCTACAATCTTCAAGAAGGAAATCTTTTTGGTTGTTCCGGTAAGCTACTAATCTTCCTTTTTTACACCCGCAGCTGTTTTACTAACCAAAGATATGATTCAAAGAATAAAAAATATTAAATGAAATTAAAATTGAAGAATGCTCGTGTGACATCGGTGGATCTCTCAGCACAACGTGCAACAAGGAGACCGGTCAGTGCCACTGCCGCAGTCGTATCGAGGGCCAGACCTGTAACCAGCCGATGCGTACCCAGTACTTCCCCACACTTCACCAATTCCAATACGAGGCTGAGGATGGACGTACACCCAGTAATCGATCGGTGCGCTACGGCTTCGCTGAGGATCTCTTCCCGGGATACAGCTGGAAAGGTTACGCAGTTTTTTCAACGCTGCAGAACAAGATTATTCACGAAATAGAGATACAAAAGTCCTCTCTTTATCGTATCGTGCTGCGCTATGTCAATCCGAATAATGAACCGATACTGGGTTCGGTCACCATCACGCCGGACAGCCACACCGAAGTCGAGCAACACTTCAAAGTCCAGTTTAAGTCCAAGACGAATGATCCTGCTTTTGTCACTGTGGCTGGTAAGTCGTTTGTTGTTTCGATCTATTGATTTTCTAATGCTTGTCAAAGTTACAATGACTCATAGAAAAGCGTAAAATTCTACTTGTACTGATTATTTGAAATTTACGAATGAAAATTAAAAAATGCAGTTTTTTAATCAAAAATTTGCAATCGTTTGTAAATTAGTGTAAATATGATTGCTCTAGAACTTTTAAGTAACCAAAAAAATTGCAGGTCCCCAAGGTAATCTTCCATCCGTAATGGTTATGAACCCCGGCCACTGGACCGTGACTATCGCCATTGAAAAGAGTCTCTTCCTCGATTACTTCGTTCTTCTTCCATCGGAGTACTACGAGGCCAGCATTTTGACTCAGGAAGTCAGTACACCGTGCACAATCGGTTTCAAGGGTTTGTGTCGTCATTACGCCTATCCTAATCTGACACCTTTCGACTCCGTTTTGGGAGCAGGTGGTTTCAGTGCCGAAAACGATGTCAGAAATCCGCTCACCGAGTACCTGACCGACGAAGAGATGCTTCAGGAAATTGGCGAATCACAATTACCACTTATTAATAATATGCAAAAAAAGATTCATTTTGAATTCACGATTTCAAAGCCTGGAGCCTACGTTCTGGTAATCACTTATGTTACTCCACCAAAAGACCAGAGCCGTACCGCTAAAATCTTTGTCGAGGCCAATGCTTTGGATAAAGGAAAAGTGAGTTTGTCTCTGATTAATAAAAATTTATTTGTTTATCAAAATTTAAACTAGTCAAGTACAATGTATAATCAATAACCTTGTACACCAAATGGAACTTATATTTTTATTTTAGGCAACTCTACATCCGTGCAAATATACAAGCATTTGCCGCCAAGTGGTTACCGAGACAAATGGTAAGGTAGCAATCATGAGCTTTCCAAGCAACTACGTTACCCTAGTATTGGATGGTGATCCTGAGTACAACGTCGCCATAAAGTCCATCGTTTTGATTCCGGCGCTTGAGTGGTCCGTCGATTACCTTGATCCAAAGTCCGTTTGCGTGCGCAAGGATGGCAAGTGTATACAGGGTATATTCCCCGAAACTTCAGACGCCAAAAAGATTGAACTCGAACAAAATAACCAAATCCTAGACGCTCCAGTCACGCCCGAGGGCGTTTATGACAACAGTTCTAAATTCATTTATTTAAATAGCAAGGAAACTTTGATCGATATACCTGCCAAAGTGCCTTACCCTGGTGATTACGTGTTCGTCGTGCAGTATTATCAACCAGATTCTCCCGAATTCGATCTTGACGTCCTCGTACAGAATGGAAAGTTCTACGAAGCTAAAGTGCCAATGGCACACTGTCCTAGCAACAGCGGTTGCCGAAGTCTTGTTCGTCAACCAGATGGTAAGTTAAAAAATTTATTCATTTACGAATCCATAATTATGTGAAACTTCAACATCATATTGAAACTTTTTCAAAAATAATATTTGCTATTAAAATAAGCAAGTGAGTTCTAAAGTTCGTGCCAAAATTCTTATTCGACTTGCAGTACTCTCCAAAAATTTTGCCATTTTAGAATATTATAAAATAGAATCGTATAAACTTTAAATTATAATTATTAACACCAAAAAATCCTTGTTAAGTAGGGGTTTTTAATTTTCCGCTCAAATAAATAGAAGAAAAAACCAAACAACGAAAAGCATTCAAAAACTTTTTTAATTTTGCGTAACGCAGTTAAAAAAAAATGGGTCCATGGGTGTATAATTTTATATAATGTTACAGGTAACTCCAGATTCCAATTGATCGAAAACTTTGTTATAACGCTAAAAGAAAATACTGGTCGCGGTATTTGGCTAGATTACATTCTCGTAATCCCCGCAGATCTGTACAACGACCGCTATTTGAAAAAACTACAGTTTGATCAAACGAAAGAGTTCATCAAGAAATGCGGTACTAATCATTTCCACATCAATAGCACAGAGGAGGGCTTCTGTCGCGACTCCGTGTTCTCTCTGACAGCGAACTACAACAACGGGGCATTGCCCTGTAACTGTGACATCGACGGCACGATGAGCTTCGAGTGCGAGAAATTCGGCGGTCAGTGTCCATGCAAGGCTAATATCATCGGGCGCCGCTGCAACATCTGCAAAACAGGCTTTTACGGCTTCCCGAACTGCCGGGCGTGCAACTGTCCCAGCACTGCAATATGCGAGCCTGAAAGTGGTGCGTGCATCTGCCCGTCGCACGTTACAGGCGACCTCTGCGATCAATGCGAGTCCGGTACTTATGGTTACGACCCGATAATCGGTTGCGAGGAGTGCCAGTGCTCGCCCCACGGTGTCCTCGACGGTGATCTGCAGTGCGATCTTTTTACGGGCAATTGCAAGTGTAAGAATAACGTTGTGGGTAGACAGTGCGGTAATTGTAGGGCCGGACACTACCAGTTTCCCTACTGTGAGAAATGCGACTGCGATGTGCGCGGTACCACCGAAAACATCTGCGACCAAGAAACGGCCGACTGCCACTGTAAGCAGAACGTTCAGGGTTCTGCCTGCGATGTCTGCAAAGAGGGCATGTTTAATCTGCAACCGAGCAACGAGAAGGGATGCAGCGAATGCTTCTGCTTCGGCAAGACTACCAGGTGCTCCTCCGGCAACCTTTACAGGACGCAATTCGTGGACATAAACAATTGGGACGTGGCCCGGGTGAGCGAGAAAAATGAAACAGTAGAGATACTGAAGGTGAAGCCCCAAGAAATCAACGAGAAGGACATCGTTGTGGATATGGGGGCTGTTGCTGAAAACGACATTGTTTATCTATCGGCACCCGCCGGTTATCTCAATAAGAAGCTCACGTCCTACGGAGGTTGGTTCAACTACTCCGTGCACTACACCATAGAGTACGGGCACGCGGTGCCGGGAGCCGATGTCATTCTTCAAGGTGCGGATACTTTCTTAATGTACAGGGCAGAAGAACAACCGCCGACGGACACGGTGTTCGAGCAGTCGGTCCAGCTAATCGAGTCCAATTTCGAGACAAAGCAAAATCTTCGAGCCACCCGAGAGCAGATGATGGTGGTGTTGGGAGACCTTCGTGGAATTTATATACGAGCTACCTATTGGCAGCCTTCGTATATTTTCAAGTGAGTATTTTAAGTTTGCGTTAAATCAACTGCATTCGGTGTGTGACTCTTGCAGACATTGATCGATCATTATAGGAGCAAAATATGTCATTCGTTAAAAAGTTTTAGCCAACGTCTTCTGGCTAATTTTAAGTTTTGAAAATATATCGAAGACGCGCAGCATTTTTTAAATGGCTACATCAGTAATTTGTAATATCAATGAGTTTGAGAAATGACATTTCCGACCGAGAAATTTTAAATCCGAAGTTTCCTTTATTCCGTATCCTTAAAGAAATGAAATACGCATTGCAGACTCTCTCATCCGACCCTTGATATCGCAACGGATGAATATATAATGAACGCGGAACAAGCCAGTAGCGTGGAACAGTGTCATTGTCCACCAAATTACAAAGGACTTTCGTGCGAGGAATGCGCCAAAGGATATTACAGAGTACCAGGACCTTATGGAGGATACTGTGTGAAGTGCCAGTGTAACGGACACGCTGATTCGTGCGACGTTAACACTGGAATTTGCCATGTAAATTATAAAGAAAAATATTGTGAAATAAACATTTTCATTAACCCTGCATGTTACAACAGTTATTATTCGATATATCTATATCGGTAGTTTTGCATGTTACGGCATTACGAAAAGAAAAGTTTAACATTTGACTTAAAAATTTATCGGACAACGCTTAAGCTGCGTTAAAGAGCAATAGTAAATTAGTTCTTTTATTATTATGGAATTCGCAATAATAAATGCCGTCCTTTATTATTATCAAGAAAAAATAAAAACTATAATAAAAAAGTCACGTTGCGGCAGTGATTGCCGATTCTTTGTTTATATATATATTTAACGTATATGTTTTCACGCTGCCGACTTGGAGAATTCCTTAAAATTTAAGAGTTCCAATACGACGACGAATAAAATCTGGAAATTCACTCGTTTGGTAATGCCTTGTGCCTTTAGGACTGCAAGAATGGAACGACGGGTGACCATTGCGAGCTCTGCAAAGAGGGTTACTATGGGAACGCAACGCTGGGCACACCTTCGGACTGTCTGATCTGCGCTTGTCCGCTACCGATACCATCTAACAACTTTGCCCGCGGCTGCGACGTGAGCGACGATGGCAGTCGAATAAGTTGCAAGTGTTTGACGGGTTACTACGGGGCACGTTGCGAATCGTGTGCCGCGGGTTACTACGGTAAACCGGACGTAACTGGCGACTTTTGCAAACCTTGCGAGTGCTCCGGTAATATCGACACCAACGAGATTGGATCCTGTGACTCCGTTAGCGGCGACTGTCTCAGATGCCTTAACAATACTTACGGCGCCGCGTGCAATCTCTGTGCTCCAGGATTCTTCGGTGACGCCATCGAGAAGAAGGATTGCAGAAGCTGCTTCTGCGATCAGTGCGGTACAACTTTTTCTTTCCCCTCTCTCTCTCTCTCTCTCTTTCTCTCATTCGTTCAAAAACACAAAACTGTAGCTTATTCAATGAATATCTTAAACACTGGTTGCATAGTTGCGGTTAATTAAAATTGCAGGCATCTAAAAATTCCTATAAAATTATTATTTCATTAGGTATGAAACGTTGCGACAGTTACAATGGAATTTGTGAATGCCATGAAAACGTAATCGGAGATAAATGTGACCGCTGCGCCGATGACCATTACGGATTTTCGAGCTGCCAAGGCTGTCATCCTTGCAAATGTGCAATTGCCTCCGAGAGCAGTCAGTGTGCCGATGAAGATGGAAAGTGCAGATGCAAACCTGGAGTAGAAGGAAGAACCTGCGACCAGTGTATGGCTGGTTTTTGGAATTACGGACCAGATGGTTGCACTTGTAAGTTCATATGTTTTTTGAACAAATACAAATATGACATCGAATTTACTATTTAAAAATTATTTGTTTTAAATCAGATTTTCCATTTATGTTTGCTTTTTACATTTAGCGAAAAGCGATTTTAACGAATTTTAAACAATGCCCAATAAAACTTTTAGTAGATGTAATTTAAATTTTTTAAATTAGTAGCGTTTATCTACATTCTATGTAAACTATCCATGAATTATTTAATGTATTCCTAAAAAATAATGACAAATGATTAATTCCTAATTTTTTGCACTGCAGCTTGTGGATGTACTACCGGATATTCCCGTGGAGCTTCCTGTAATCCTATAACTGGTCAGTGCGAGTGTTTGCCGGGTGTACTTGGTGAAAAGTGTGATCATTGTCCCCATCGCACTGTACTCGATGAAAGAAGAGGTTGTCAGAACTGTGACAAGTGCACCCACGATCTTCTGAACGTCACCGATGAATTAAAGCAAATCCTTGATCCAGTCGCAAACTCCTTTAAGGTAATAATCTCGAGAGCTGTCTGTTCGCGTTTAAGGATAGCGTAATATGTAACAACCAGCGAGATCCTATGGAAAATAATATTCCGTTAAAATTAAAGTTATTCTAGCTTTAATGTTCAAGTAAAAAGGAAATTAACATGGGATTGTATAAGGTGTTTAATTTAAAAACTTATTGTCTAATATTCCTTCTGACCGGCGTTCTATATAAATATTTAAAATGTATCTTATTGATCTATTGAATTAACCAGATCGCACGTTGAACAACAAGTACGGTTTCATATTATCATGAAAATTAAGATTGGATATTAAAAAGCTGTACCGAAATTTTTGTACTTAGAATGTCGCCGACAGCTACTTCACGAATCAGCGTCTCGACTTCATCAACGAGACCCTGACGAAACTTGCACCCGAAGTGAAGCTGCTCGACCCCCGACGCATAGACTTTGATCCCCTCCACCAATCCATCGAACGGCTCAATAACAAGGCCTACGGTCTCAAGCGACGCGTCGAATTCCAACAAGTGGACGGCAACAACTCTAAGTTTCATGCCGAAAAGAACCTTGTGGAAGTGAATAATCTCGATCAAGACGTGTCAAAAGAGATTAACCTCGTTAATGCCATTATTAACGAGGTACAGGCGCTCGCCTCGAACACGGAACTGGGCAGCGGACCCAAAATTGATAATGCTCTCAAACTGGCCCAAGAGATACTCGGTAAAATAAAGCAGGTAAAAAATACAATTGTGCCGCTGTAACGTGTCTCAAATTTAGGATAAATCTGAGTTACTAAATAATTTATCGTATTCTCTAAGATCATAAACTAAATTAAATTGGACCAACCATAGATACCTAATATTTTAACAGGTTTCGTTCACCAACGATCGTGATAAAGCCACTGACCAAGTAAATCAGGCAAATATTCTAGTCTCGGAGATGATAAGTTACGAGGAACCAGTGAATAATCTTGTCCAGTACACGGATGACGTTAGCCAAAAGGTCCGCATTTTGAGCGATCAGATCGATGACATGTACAACCTGACACGGCAGGCTGACGATAACGCGAACACAGCCGAGCGACTGAATTTCGAAAATAAGAAGCTTATCGCGTCCAACAGCGTGAACACGGTGAAGAATGCTACAGATGTTATAAATGAGAATATCGCCAGGGGGAATGAGCTGCACATGAAGTCCAGCAGTCTTTTCGACGAAGCGCAATACAACTTCCTTAAAATGAGTTAGTTTAATACTTTTAATATTCTCGGTATTTTTTAGTTTATAGACTTTTAAGCGGCGGTGGGAATAATTGATTTTAAATAATAAGCACTCGCAAGTAATTAAGAGCTGTTTGTGATTAATTGAAAATATAATGTTTTATTTTCAACGAACAAATATGGTAAAACAAAGTGTGGAGCATATTAAAAAGGTGGTTCCAAGAGGACATTACAATTAAATTGAAAACATTTGATGGATTAATGATTTTATAAATGTTTATTTCACACAGAAAAGGACGCGCTTCCCGGAGATGACAATTCACCAGATCAACTATTGGACAAATCGATGTCTAGCTATCGGGAAATGGTTTTAGACATCAATTACAATGTTCTCGAAGCTGTAACTCACGCTCAAAATCTCGATAGAAAATCTGTGGAACTAGAGTCTCTTTTAACGGATACTCGTAATTTAACGGGAGTTCGCGCAGCTTCCGTTTACCAAAACATCGCCAACAATATTAACGAGGCGAGGGAGTTTGCCCAAGACGCATCGAGATCCGCCGACAACGCAACTCTTTTAGTAATGCTTCATCTTCTGTAACAAACATTACAAAAATACAAAACCTAATAAATTATTGTTAAAAAAATTTTTTCGAATATTTTCATCTGCATAGAAAAAATTAAAAAATAAATCGTTTTTATAATCATTTTCTCCGTTTTTAAGTGATGAAAATAATTTTTGCCCATTTAAAACTTCTCTTTATTCTATTTTTCTTATATCACTTGGATCAATCGACTTTAATTATGAATTTATATTTAAACAGCTATCAATAACTTTAATAGATAAATACACTATTTAATAAAATAAAATGGTATTTTCATGGCATTTTCAGGTCGACGAATTTGGAGAAAACAGTATGAAAATGAAAAATAAAAGCGAAGACTTATTAAATGGTGCCACAATTGCAGTTTTTAAAACGAAAAACGAGTTGATGCCAGGACTTCATGATGCGCGTATTTATGATATGCCTTTTATAGCTTCACAAAATGATAAAAATAACAATACGCTCGAGCTCATTATAAAGTAAGTCAGATTTTAAATAACAGTCGATGCAGAAAATAATTTTCTAATAAAGTTGCGACGTGTATCGTTGATTTTTTCGGAAGACAAAATAGAAATTGTGCTAAAATAAATTTAATCTTTTGCATAATCTCCTTTTAAATGATATATTAAATTATTTCCAAGAAAGTCTTCACGAATTAAATAAAATGGTCTATTGATTTTAACAGTTTAAAGCTCACACAGCGAGTTGATTAATCATAAGACTAATTCTTGCAAATATTCTCATTTTGTTGACTCTACTCGAAGCCACACTTTTTATATTGTCTTGAAGTTTTTTAAATTTATTGGTGATAAAATTATTATTTTGCAATGATCACGATAGAAAAAAATGCAAAAACTTCGTACTCATTATTTCCCGGTGCTATTTACAGATCCTTAGGATCATTAACGGTGCAGGCTTCGTCGATGACTGTGCAGGAAGCATTAAACAACGCCGACAAAGCTGATTATGTGATCGGTGAAGCAATTAACAATGATATAAACGGTAAATTCAACCGAATTCCTGAAGATTTGAAGAAAACGAAGCAGCTCTCTAAAGATACCTCGGACTCGATTCGCGACGCGTCACAGGCTAGTCATCAGTTGAATTCCATAGATTTAATGCTTCCGGACATCACCAACAGACTGAAAGTTTTAAATAGTAAGCAGCAAGCAATAAACGGTAGCGGCAACAGCCTCTACGACAAGATCGAAGCACTCAAGCGGAAAATAACCAACACGAGAGATTTGGCGAATCAAATCAAAATTGGATTAACCTTCTTCCCGAATACAACGTTGGAATTGAAGAATCCGGAGAGTTTGCCCCTGCAAACAACATCCACCAAAATTTCAACCTACTTCCGTACATCAAAGCTTAATGGATTCCTTGTGTATCTTGGAAATGAAAACAGAACTAATATTCCTCGAGTTAAAACAGTAAAATCTTACGTCTACATTGTATATTTTAGAAATTATTACCAAATGTAATTTATAATTTTTATTTTATAGCACGATTTTATGGCTCTTTCAATTGAAGGCGGTTATCCAGTTTTGACCCTTGACTTAGGCTCAGGACCTCAGCGAATCATTGGTAATAGATACGTTTCTGATAACAAATGGCGACAGCTAATTGTGGATAGGTTAGTATTATTATGAAAGATAAGTCTATATTTTCAACGCTGATTTACTGTACACAAAAAAGTATTACTTTCAATTTTATTCCGATTAGCTTCATTATTATCTGTAAAACAAAAGAAAACGTGGTCGTTCCGTTGAAAATAATTAATAACTAAAGATAGCTAAAGATTAATGCACTGATCGAAAAGAGAAAAACTGTCATTTTCTATTGCATTTTTTTAGAACGGGAAGGAATATTAAACTTATAATTCGTGAGGGCGCGGTAGACGGCCAGGACAAGAATTTTGTCACTGAACAGTCGCTGCCCGGTTCTCACTCTATATTCAACCTCGATCAAGAAAAATCCAAGCTCTTCGTAGGCGGCTTCCCTCCATCTTTCCAAGTTCAAGATGCTGTAGTATCATCGTCCTTCGATGGTGAAATGGAGGAACTCATGATAGGGGATGTGCCCGTGTCGTTTTGGAACTTCGTTGATGGCGAGAATAACGGAAAACCAGCTTTAGAGCGCGATACGCTTGTAAATCTGCAGCCAAATACTGGCTACCGATTCGATCGCGAAGGCTATGCAATACTAAGTAAAAAGAACTTCCAGCTTCCTTCTGATATCAAAAAGTTCCGCATCGAATTCAAGTTCAAAACATGGGTGAATAATGGACTGATGTACCTCATGGGTGAAAAGAAACACTTCCTCTCACTGGAGTTGAAGGATGGTCACATACTATATCAATTTGATTTGGGAGACGGACAGTTAGCTATCACGAGTCCGAAGAAGTAAGTGGATAAAAATAGATCGTACAATCCAACATACAATAACGTTGAATGAGCATTGTAAAGTTAAGCTAAATTTTGCAACAAAATTATAGGTACAACGATGGTAATTGGCACACGGTAGAGGCGCTAAGACTAGAAACAATTGGCGTATTAAAGATCGATGGTAATCCTATCAGCCAAAGTGAAAGCCATGGAAGGGGAAAGAACCTAATTTCTTCAGATTACGTTTATTTCGGTGGTTATCCAACTTCGATACAGCATTCCTACAAAGCGGTCACGCAAATCGGTTTTGAAGGATGTATCGATGAAGTCATGATTTTGGAAACATCAATAGACCTAACTAAGAATGTTCGAGCATTTGGTGTCATGAATGGTTGTCCAATTAAGGTAAATTTTACAGAATTTAAAAATTTTTGCTGAAAATAAATTGTAATTAAGATTTTTAACGAATAAACTTGCATAAATAACAAAGCACTTGTCCCTGAAAACGTAATAACTCTTTTACAATATAATATTTATATCGAATTATTCAAAGCTGGTATCATAGAAATATGTTTATTAGTTTTTAAAAAGCTTATAATGCAAAAAATAACAATAACTGTATTTTTTATCATCAAATAACTAGGTATATAACTTGGTCGCGAAAAATTTGTTTTCAGTTTGCCAGTCTCGTCTCGTTCGACGGTGTACATCCAGGATATGTGAAATGGGAAAGAGTACAAGTGCCTCATTCCTTGCAAATAAACTTGAAATTCAAAACGCAGTCGGAGAACGGAGTCATTTACCATCTAGTGAACGCAGACGGCACTCCAGCGAGTACATTAGCTCTCGTAAATGGGCAGCTGTTGCTGGAGACCCAGGGTGAGCGTCTCGCAACGAATAGTCCAGACATACGATTCAACGATAACGAGTGGCATGTCATCACGGCCACCCACAATGGAACTTCTTTAAGGCTCGACATCGACGACTCCGATGAAGAGAGTACGAACTCTGCCCCCTACCCGCAGGCAATCAACGACGGAGCACTTTACGTCGGTAACGTGCCCGAAAACTTGAAAAATGGACGGAAATTCGAGCCATTCGTCGGCTGCATCGGAGACACGACACTCAACGGCGTTATCGTCAACTTTGCCAATACAACCGAAAGACCTTACGCTCATTTATCACAGTGCAACAGGCCCGATCAAGGTATGCATCCATTAATTTTTGTTCTTCGTTAGAATTTTATAAGATTTGTCGATCGGAGCAAATATAAGAAATACACAATATTCACCAAGTTAAGTAAAAGTTTTAAAATAATAAAAGAAATTTATAAAAAAAGCTCAAAGTATTCTAGAAGATTATGAAATATTTTATATATGCATTGTATACTTTGTTCCATGCAAATCATAATTAACAACAAATTGACCTTATGTTAGTTACATCAAATCATGATCCCTCGATATCAGCCTATCCATCGCCTCCACCATCTTCGTGGCACGAGTTGACGACAAGTAAGAAATTCTCTCAAATTAACTAAATTTATTTAGATGGTTTTTAGAAAATTAAGGGATATTTTAAATATTTTATTCGATTCTAGATGTTGTGGACCCTGGCTCAGGAGGAGAGGATTATAAGGTACCTGGTTCAGCAGAAGGTCGCATCCCGGGACACGAAGATGACAATACGACGTCCGTACCCATCACCGTGATGCAAACGACTTCCCCGTGGACAGTCTGGCCAACAACCACGACAAGGGAGCCAGAGACTGTTGACGGATGTCGGTTACCCCACTTCCCCGCCGACGATCCCGATCAGTTTACTGAAAATTCTTGGAGATTCGGTACTAATGTTTGCATTTCACCGTCAAGTTTATTGTTACTAATTTTTCAAATGCTTAAAATTCATACCTAGCGAAAATAAACATTTTTTATGAATTTCAATTACAGGCACACAAGAGCACAGCAGGTTCGAGTACAATACGCTTAACGGACGATACAAAGATGATTATGACTTCCAAATTGATATCAAGACCCTTTCGAACGAAGGAGTAATTTTCTACAGCTCCGATTCGAATAAACGCGACTTAATTGCTTTATACATTCAGAGTGGCCTGGTAAGTTGTCAGCTCCTTGAATCACAAATTAACGAATGTTTAGAGAAATTGTTTTTTTCGATTTTTAGAAAGGCAATTCATTTTATCGATTAATGCGATGGGGGAAGAGAGTTTGAGCGACGAAAAATGTTCTTAACTGGTTTTTAAAGTATGGCGTAGAATTTGTAATTCGATTACGTGAAAAAAAAATTTATGAAGAATAAATTGAAGTGAAAAATATTCGTACGACATTAATACAAATAAGTATTAACAAAGAAATATTTCTAGATACACTACACATACGACTGTGGGAGTGGGCCGGCGTTGCTCATCAGTGAGAGGAAGATCAATGATGATCAGTGGCACACCGTGTTCTTCAAACGGGTGGGCGTAAGCGGCGAATTAATCGTCGATGACCAGCAGACGATCTACGGCAAGTCGCAAGGCACAACCAAAACCATCAGCGTTCAACCACCTTTCTTCGTCGGTGGTATCGATCCCAGAGTGCCCAATGTCATTGAGAATATAGTAAGTAGTCGACTGCATAAACTGTATTACTTTTTTAACACGAGCGCAAGAAAGAATCACCTTTAAAGCACAATGTCGTCGATTGATTCAGATTTTTGAAACTATTTTTGGTAGAATAAAAGTTTACAAGAGAATTTGGAATAAGCCGTAATATTTTTTTACTTGAAATAAAATTACTCGTATCGTTTGGCAACAATACGAAATTATTCATGACGATCAAACGTCTTATACTTAAGATAATCTAACGAAACTTTTTTCAATTCGTTAATATAATCGCGCTAATTATTGTCGTCTGTCTCTACACATCGGAAATGTGTTTAAACACATCATATTTAAATTATATTACTAATTATTGTAATTATTATTTCGCGGTGGTTAAAACATTAACGAAATAAGTAGAGAATAGATTTGTTTAGAAATTTCAAATAGAGATTTTGAAACTCAGTTGTGAAATAGGAAAATACAAAATTAATTCTCGTCTGGTTATATAATGAAAATAAGCTGTAAGCCATCCGTTTCCCAAGTTTTTACCGACGTTTCTAATGTTAAAGATATTTTGAAGATTGAAAACGTTGTTATGACTTTGTAAACACTATTATTGCTCTTATCTAAAATGCTACAATTTAATTTTCAAGCGCGTTCTTTGTAAATTATTTTCATACGTATACTTAATGACATACGCCAACATTTTTTTATTCAAAAGAATCCGGTAAGTTTTCACGAGTATTTCTTTATGGAATAAAAACTTTAATGAAATAGTATGAAATTTGAACGATAACGAGAACAAAAATATACGTTGGTGCACGTCAATAGCGGGGAAAAATAATAAATTAGTTATTTGAAACTTTCAATCGATGAAAATAAAATTGGTTATTCAAATTTTATAAAATATAGTTAAGTAATGGAAACTAAGTGTAATAAGAAACGTGATCTTTGAAGGTGAGAAATATCAATTTCGAAATTTTTGGCAACTTATTGCAAGAGACTAGATAGTAATGTAATTTTGAAATATTTTTTGTCGTATTTCAAAATTATATACTTCGTGTAATTGATCGATGACTTATTTTTTATAATTTACCAAGTTGATGCTAAAATATTGCTAAAAGTTGCATTAAATAATTAAAATTTACTTTTAAAGGCTAGAAGGTCAATTATTTGTTAAATATACAAAAAAATTTAAATCTTCAAAACGTATACGTTTGAACGCGTACAGCGCTTATTTTCGCGAAAAATATATTTTTCGGGACTTTTTGCAGGGGGTAAACAAAACATTTAGCGGATGCATTCGAAACTTCATGTTAAACGGACAACACGTAGGAGAACCCGGTGTACAACATGGAGTTATTCCATGCTCTAAGCGAGTAGAACCTGGAATGTTCTTCTATCCAGGAAACGGCAGTAATTGGTTCAGAGCAGGTAAATTGGAATTTTGTCCGAAGTTTACGGTAACAAATACAGTAATAATTAAACGGCGATAAAATAACTCCACTTCCAGATGACAGATATATTGTTGGAAGACAAATGGACATTCAGATGGATATCAAGCCACGATCGTCATCGGGACTTTTGCTTTCGATTCATGGTAGAAATGACCATGTTGTATTAGAAATAGTCAACGGTACAATAAAGTTCTTAGTTAAGGCGGCGAAAGGACAAATTGAGACTTCGTACGATGCAGCTAGCCCTAACTCTCTTTGCGATGGTAATTGGCACAACATTCGAGGTAAGATCAGTCGATTGTTCGATGAAGTATAGGATTTGTAAGTCTGTACAGGTTTTAGCAGAATAACGCCGACTATTTTTTGCTTTCAGCTGTGAAACAGAAGAACGCAGTCATTTTGTCTGTAGACCACAAAGCTGCTCCACCAGGAATCGGTAACAAAAATCTTGGAGGTGTATTGTCAAAGCACTCGATATATATTGGCGGTCATCCTCATTTGGAAACTGGCAAGGCACTAAGAGGCAGCGTTTCAAGAGCCCAATATGTTGGGTGTATCAATAACATTGTTATCAAGGAACGAGCGTATCCATTAGATCCGTCACGTATCCATGGAAGAGTAATCGCGGATGTATGTCCAACAATTTAAAAAGTCTACGATTAAATGATTTAAGAATTGTTTTTTACAATTTTGATTATTTAAAAATAAAATTGTCCAAAGAAATTTCTTCATATATTTTGATACAATAAACAGCGATGTAAGACCAAAGTGGTATAAATATAAATAAAATTTATAAATAAATAAAAAATAAAAAATAAAAAATATTTTAAAGAATTAAAGATTGTAATTTCTTATTTTACATTCATGTCTCGTTTCTAATTTTTCTTCTTGAGATCCATTCTATAGTAGAGAGTTGCGATCATGATTGAACCACTTAAAGCAGTTGAAATAATAAAATTAACTAATAATAATGCATCTGCTGAGTCCATCCATATTGTAAATATTCTAGCTAAAATAAAAAGTGTAAAAAATTACCTAATATGCAGTTTAATTTATTTGGAAAAAAATTTATGTTCATGTACGTGTGTATAAGCATTTACATAAAATTCTCTAAAATAAAATAATTATTCAAGACTTACTAAGATTTGTAAGGACGGAAATCAACCAAGTGACTGGTGATACTGAATCTGCTTTTTTTGTTCTAAGGATAGTCATCAATTGAATTACTTTACTAGATGCAGATATCGGTGTACACAATGGCTAAAAGAAAATAAAATATTCTAAATGAAATATTGGTATTTATAACATTATTTCATATAAACATCCAAATTTTCTTACAGTTAAGAAAGTTAAAATCAGCTTTGGTATAAACTCGGTCACAAGACCTATACAAATTATAAAATAGATTGCAATTGCTATATATATTTCAATTTTTAATAAGTTCATGTACTTCAATACTAAATATATTAAAATATATTCTTGAATTAAAATAATTGGATATTCCATATATGACAACAATGAATATCCATTTGTAAAATTGTAACAAGTTGTAATACTATAACTGCAATAAAATACTAAAATCAAATTATATATTTACTAACGATTATTTTTAATCATTATCAAAAATCACAAACCCTATTAATTCTAATAATAAACTTTTACAAGAAATTCCTGTTGACGATTTACTTTCAGATAGTTTAATTATTTGAGGAAATTTTAATACGAAGCACATACCAATTGTAACAATACTTAAGCCATTGGTTATATAATGTGAAATAGACATGTTTCTTGGTCTAGAATTCAATAAAATTCTGTATTAATTTAATTAAATTAATGACAAAGTTACAAAGTCAAAGCTGCCATTAAATAATGATTGTACACTTACTCTTTTCAAACTACTAAAATAATTAATAAAATTAGGTACACCATTTGTTAAAAAGATATTTAACAACACTAACTTCGTAACCTTCTCCAATATAATTAAATAAATAAGCTTAACGTCAAAAACAGCCAACGCGACTACATTTTTTGATTTACGCTGTTAATATTGCACATACGCCAAGCAGACAAGACGCCTTTCTGCTTGTCTAACTTCAACTGTTGTCTAACCAAGCTGACTTTCGGACCTAACCTTCCTTAAATTTCTTATACATTCACTCACGTACGAAAACGATATTCTATGTGTGTATATTTTTCTAGCTAACTTATGTCGAGCCATGTGGCATCAAAACAGAACAAGATTTAATTTATTACATGTTTTATTAACATTCCTCGTTATTTTATAAATATAAGTATTTATTTATAGTAAATATAATAAATAATGGCGGTAAGTTATCGATACAAATAATTTTATAAACCAGTGTTATAATTTAATTATCACAATGTACTTGTTAATTTAATAAAACAGCTTATGCTAATATGAAACTTTTCTCACATAACTATAATTTTGTACAGTAAATAATCATTGTAAGCTTATAACGAATAATTGTAACCTATGAAAATTAGCTAAGAAACTCCTTTTTGATAAAACTACACATACAATAATTTTAATTTCCAAATTATTATATGTAAAATTATTACTTATATTTAAATATGTAATAATAATAATAAAAATAATAATAATCAATTTTTATATTCAATATGTATAGCCTCCAACAAAAAGTACCAAACAAGCTACAAGAGGTGCAAAACAGATTATCGAAGAAAATGTATCCACATTGAGTTTTTATAAAAATATGATTCTTGGAGCCATTGGAACTTATCTTTTAGTAATGAGTATTTTTTATGAATTCACAATATTAACTACCGTAAGTTACATCAGATAAGATGCAATATTTTTGAATACTATTTTCATTAAAGTTGTTCATTATTTCTAGTTACTCACAATATTTTGTGTCATAATGTATGCGGGATGTTATCAATTTATGTCTTATATGACTAGAACAAAATACACAGAATCTGGTCAAATATTGAATTGCGGAGTTGACTTAAATATGGAAGGAGGAATAGCAGAGTAAGTTGAGACTTTGAAAACAAAAAAATAAAAATACAATAATTCTAAAACTATTTTAAAATATTTTAGGCATGTAAAAGATTTGATTATCCTTACATCTGGAACGCAGTTGCTTTCGCTTATTTCAAATTATTTTTGGTTATTCTTACTGCTGGTAAATTTACACAAACTTTTATGATTTCCTTACGCTTATAATAATTGTACGATTGAAACGTAAATAATTTTATTTTATAGGCACCAATCAGAGCTTTGTATATGCTGTGGGTGAACATTGTAGCTCCATGGATATTTGCAGAACCACCACCTGTTACGGAAAAGGATGAAAAAAAGCAACGAAAGCTGGAAAGAAAAATGGCAAAACCACAGTTTAAGAGTTATTAAAATGCTGGATTTAATCTAAATATGATTAACAGGAAAGTGAGATTTTTAAAATGGTTAGTCATGAACTTTTTTTACTAGACTCAGACTTATAAATTATGGATATTTTTTAATTAAAGACTGTCTCAACACTTATTCAATCAAAGATTGATAATCTGAAATTCGTTTCTCCTTTTTTCTACCTAAAATACTGCTCTTTGACCCCAATTCCTAAATTAATCTTTGGTCCAATATCTCGTTATGAAAACGTTTGTGTACATTACAGAATGAAATTAAACACGACATATCTTATCCTTTCATAATTGTACAAGAGATCCAATTAATGAGGAAAAAAATAAGCTTCCGCGATAATGGGACCATAGCGATACTTTCATTCATTAGTTTCTCGATAAATAACGCAACGCAAAACTAACGCTAAAACAAACATTTCCAGTTACATCTCCCCTAATATGAAGTTATGAAAGTAAATCCTCGGTGCAAAAACGGCTATAATTATATTTCGCGAGAAAGCAGCGTTTCGTTTCTTCCGCATAACGTCGAGATAAAATAAGAATTCATTCATCGCGCACATATAACAAGGATGCATAATAAACTTTTCCCAAGCGTGTATTACAAGAGAACGCGATTCGGTTGCAGGTGCGTAACGGTAACGTGTATTCAGAGGGTTCAGCGCAATACAGTTACCAGCGCCGATTGTTGCGTTAGCTCTTTAATTTATACAGTAATAACAAGCATCAGCCGCGGAGGAAAATCGCTTATTCGCCACTGCAGCAATGTTTGCCAGCGTTCAACAAAGCACTGCTCTTCTCCAGGAAACAGTTACGCATTTTACATCACATCATTCGATAGTCGTGCGACTACAGACGAGCGCGTTCGAAGGAAGAGCAGAGCGCGCGCGCTTGCGCTTGCGCCTCGACGAGGTAACACATTCCTGGTGTTATCACTCTCGTCGCTAGGATGGCTCTCTCGGATTAATCTCAGGCGCGCGTGGACGTTAAAAAAACGAGCAATAAAAGTAGCGCGATCGCGCTCGTTTTTCAACTCCCGCGTATCTCGCGAGCGCCCGTTTACGCAAAATAGCGTTGGAGTGTCAGGCGCGATGACGCCTCGGACGGTCGGAATGACGGGACGATGGACGGGCAGGGCAGGGGGGCGACCGAACCGCTCGCGCGCGCCAGATAATCGCTGGCTGAATGAACGACTACGTGGGCGGGGAAGGGGGGAGGGGGTCGGGTGGTGGCGAGGGGCGGCCGGGAGGAGTGGGGCACCTCGGGCTCGACGTTACGCCTGTGGCCTGGCGTAGTACACAGGGAAGGTGCGCATGTAAAAGCGCGCGGCAATACAAAAGTCCCGGGACGGGACGCACACTGTTGCGCGCGGGGGCGGCGGGGAGTTCGGGCGGGGGGCGCGCGGGGGGTTAGAGCGGGGGGAGAGCGTTCCTCCTCTCGCTCGCTATTGCGTATTCGTTTTACTCGCTGTCGGGCGGCGCGCGCAGCTCGTAGGTGCAGTAGCCACACGAGAGCGGGACCGCACGCGTGCCTGTCGTTTCTCGTTGTTTCGCATCGTTGATATACGCACTCCGGCCCCCAGCGCACGACGTCGTCCCTCCAAGAGAGCGTCATGTCGGGGGAACACTTCTCCCTGGTGTGGAACACCTTCCCGAGGAACCTCTCCTCCGGCCTCTACAGCCTCCTCACGGACGAGCAACTGGTGGACGTGACGCTCGCCGCGGAGGGCCAGATACTCCGCGCGCACAAGCTCATACTCTCCGTCTGCAGCACGTACTTTCGCGATCTCTTCAAGGTACGGCGTATTAATAATTCACGCGTATCCCTGCGCTCACCTACCTGCCTTCTCTTCTCCTCTCGCCGTCACTCCTCGGCTCTGCTGGTCGCGCGCGCGCGAGTGAGGCGGATATTTTTGGAGTGCACTTGCAGTGTGCGTTACTCGCGCGCGCCACTTTGTTTTTCTCGCTCGGGCCCGAGCGCGCGCGAGCGCGCCTGTGTTGGTCGGTTGTATCTCTCGGCTCTTGTACATGTGTGTACCTGTGCTCGCGCGCGCCCCGCGCCTGCGCCGCGACCATTTTTAAAGGCCCGCCGCGCGTTTGGCTGTTACGGCTATTTATGGACTTAAATGAGGCCTTGTTAGAAAAGGCCGCGGCTGGGGCTCGCGTACGCGCGCTCGCGCACGTGCGACGGGGAAGAGGCGCGCGAGAGCAGCGGAGCTTTGTGTAGGATGAGGCCACAGGAGAGCGCAAACAACGCGCGAGCGAACGACGTACATATGCTAATTGCGCTGGCGCGAGAGCGAGAGAGAGAGTCAGTCGGTCGGTTGTATCCTATCCTCCTTGCGTCTTTATTCTTTTTTACCGTCTCTTCCCCCCCCCCCCGCCTGGCGCGGCGTCTCCTTGCTCCTTCGCGTACTCTAAGGCGCGTGTGAACGCCGATGTCTATATGTGCATTCACGTTGCAGGGGAACACGTGTAAACATCCCATCGTCATCCTCAAGGATGTCAACTATCGGGACCTGTCGGCGATGCTGCACTTCATGTACCAAGGCGAAGTCAACATCAAGCAGGAAGACATCGCGAGTTTCTTGAAAGTTGCGGAGATATTGAAGATTAAGGGCCTCACGAGGACCAGCGACGACGACGTGAGTACGAGCGACGTGCCGCTTCTTTTTTCTCATCATCGTGTTTTCGTGCTCCCGCCTCCGTCCCCCTACGGCCCCCCAATCGTTTTAATTGAGTCATGAGATGTTTTTTTACGGTTTGTTTGTCTTTAGAGATTTTTTCTAATTTATTCATCATCTGATAACGTATTGTACGCTACGAGCCTCGACTCGGCGGCGATTCGCGCTTGGAGCTATTCCAGGTCAGTTCTCTCGTATTTCGGAACGCGCTCTTTGACTTTTCTTCTGTTTTCGTATATTTTTGGCGCATCGCTTTCGCTAGCAGAAGACGCTTTTTCTTTTTATTGTTTTTATAGGCGCAAGAAGATGCGTCTTGGATTTAATTTTGTACACGTCGAATTAAAAGCTCGAGCTTGAACTGTTGAAAGCGAATCTTTTGCGGTGGTCCAGGCTTTTTTCTCTATTTTTTTTTTTTTTTTTTTTGAGATTCCAGGTAAAGAAATGCCCTTTTTTTGGTTTCGTGCTAGGATCAAATCGCCTGTAACGCTAATCGTTTTGCATATTTTCGCGCTAATGTCGTGTTAAATGTTCGAGCAAACATTTGATTACTCTTTCCGCATCATTACGAGTTTGTAAATTTACAAATGAATTTTAATTATTCCAGTTTTGTTTTAATCGACTTTTTCTTGCTTGCATTTAATTCTCAATGAAAATCGTTTGTACCAGTAAAAAACCTTCACAAATAAGGAACTATTTACATCCTTTTTACGCGCTGTAGCAGACGCACAACGAATATTTTCTCTTTATTAGCAGATAAGTGATTGTTAATGTACACAAATGACATTTTAATGTTTGGTATAGCGACTAATTGCCATACGTTAAAAAAAAAGTTTAACGCTAGTTTACTACCAAACCCGTCTTTTTTTAGTTAATAAAATCATATTTTATTAAATCTGGAAATCATGCTGAAAATGCTTTTCGATAATTCATCAAATGTGACGCTCCGTTCTTTGTGAACATCGTTACCGCAATTATGGACTTTTTACTTTTTTAATTTTTCTCTGTCTATGATTCATCGAAAACATTTTTTCTGTTTTTCTTTTTTTTGATATTTGTAAATATAATATTGGGCCATATTCATTGTTCTTGAATATTAAACTTTTCTGACTGCATTTGTATATATGTTAGATCATTAGAAACGTTTTACGCTTGCAGCACGATTTGTTATACACACACACATCCTAGCCGAATTTAATAATAATAACTAAGTGAATTAAATGATACTGCATATATTTAAATTTATACGGGAGAAAAATATGAGCAAAAAATTACACGAAACTTATCTTTGTTACAATTGTCTCTTTTTTATACTGTTGGTTGCTTGTGAATAATTAACAGTAATAATAATATATATACACCATCGGTACGAAAAACTGCTCTTATTTCGAAAAAAGAGTCGTTTAAAACGCATGGCCATTAATGTTCGATAATGTTCAAGTTCGTAGGATTAATCGTCTACTTATAGTTATAAGCTATTATAAAAATCTTTTTGAATGAAAAAAAAATACGTAAAAAGACAATGAAAATTAATTTTGTTCTAAAAAAAATATTAAGCTGCTTGCAAAAATAAACATTTGGCACATCATCAGTCTGAAAAAAATTTATGTAAGAGCTTATGCTGTTTTAACTTTTATACATTATTCAAGCAACATTTATTTGCTTTTAATCCTAAATCAATTAATTAAATTGTCGTATTAGACAAAAGTTTTTTAGTTAAAAAAGTTTTTGAATTAAGTATATTATTTATGTTGCAACCCTAAATGTACATAATGAATTATTTATTAACATTCCTTTCTTAAAATTGTAATTAACAATGCATAAAATCATGTTCTCAAATAGATAATAAATAATATTTCTTTATAAGGATTTGTATCACTGCATCAAATTTTTTTTAATTTAACATTAATTATCCGTTTGTAATAATTACGGATTTATATTAGTACTACATAACACGCTATATCTCATACTACTAAAAAGGTCGTTTATTAAATCGTAAATAAACGATTAAATTTTTATTAAAATCTTCGGAAACTCGATTAAGGATACATTTTTCAATCACATAATATTCAAATAGCTTATTTATAACGATTAGTTAAATAAAAATCTATCGTTAAAGACGCTACGTTGGCTTACGTGTTAAACGTTTTATGAGAACGAAAAACTTATGCTTAACATTAAGATATTGATGGAAATAAGAACGAAAAAATCGGGCAAAAAATACATTGAATATATAAACAAATGTAAAAAAAATATCGTTATCTTAAAGAAATGTATTCGTTTGAGTTTTTATACGTGAACGATTCAAAGAAAATAAAATTGTTTTCACTACTAAAAGTATTGATTTACCGAGGAAAGATGCAGAAGAGACAAAACTTGAGTTATAATTGTTTAATTACGACTGAATATTTATGCGTGTGCGAGTACCCACACGTTATAGTTAAGGCACCAGTGTGGATTTGAAGACTGTATTTTGCCATTATACTTAGGTTCGCTCATTTTTATTTAATATTTATTGAATAATAGTATATAGTTACGTAAACATAATTAGCTTGAAAAATTTTTTTCTTTTGTAAAAAATATAATTAAAGTGGCTATATTTAAATGCACTCGTCGCCAATGCTACTGTATTTCGGTAATCACTAATTAGCTGTTGTCAGTTGCACTAATACGAAACGGCTGATGTCAGAGTCATTAAAGAAAATCGATATTATCGTTTAAAGCTTGCATTATAAATGTATTTATTTTATTATATTTGAGTATTATGAGATATAAATATATTAAATCACGTGAAATTTCGTGTAAGCGATATTGGTCTGTTCGAATTTTAAAAATCTAATCACGTTTTTTTATTCATTTAAAGAATTATTTCTTATGATAAATAAGTAAGTCATTAAAAATTGAAGCACGTGTCGTTTTAGTATTACATGGACATTTGCATATACGAGAATACGTATCACATTTTATAAACATGTCTATTTCGATATTTACATAGACATGTGAATAGAAAAAGTTTTTTCAATGTTTATAATGCTGACGTTTTGTTTTTGCCATTCTGATACTTAAATTATTAAAATGAATGCAATTGTTCTTGAATTATAGATCCAGACGTAAAAAATAGATACCATATTCCAAATATATTTCCTTTGCTTTGATGTAATTCTACCATGGATCTAAAAATAAGTTTTATTTTGAAAATATTTATATTACTGCAATATATAAAATACATTGATCGTGCTTAATATAATGTATAATATTTTCTAAAATATCACTGATTAGTTCAGTGCTAATATAAAAAATTGTTAACTTATCCAATCATTTTTCATGTGCTAAGTTTTAAAGTTATTTTATTCATATGTCTTATTGAAATTTGAAGCAATACTAAATTATTATTTCTCTAAGAAAGGTTATTTCTCTGGTAATATTTTTTAAAGAAGAGACACGTTCGTTTTCTGTGAATGAATGAGTAAATCACGTGATTTGAAAGTAAATTTTTCGATCACTCAGTTTTTTAGTTACCTTTTTAATTAAGAATAAAAAACCGTCAGTAAGTACCAAAAAAAAGATTGTCATTCGTTATATTTAATAAAATTATATTTACTGTGCGGTTAAATATATCTTGGTTAATACGATTACTCTTTAGTTAAAGGGAATAGTTTTAAAAATTTTATTATGGAAAGTTAATACATTCGATTTCTAGAGTTATATTGAGATCGCAGTGTAGATAAAATTATTTTTATCTCAAATAAAAAATTATTTTAACAATATTGTAGGTTTTTTTTGCAAAATAGATTTTGATATTTTAAAAAATAATAAATAAAAAATTTTTAAGAATTATTTAAACGAACAAATTTCATTTTGATTATTTGCAAAACGAAGATTTAAGCATGTTTACTTCGTAACATATTTTTTTAGTTATAGTTACGGTATATTTAGTTTTTTATAACGAATTTCCTATCTTTAAACGCCGATTTAGTAAATAAGAGTCGCTTGTTTGGATTAAACAATAATTCGACAAAAAACTTCTAAAGAAAATTACATAAAAAAGTAATTTTTAAAGTTTTTAGATGAAATTGCTACTATATTTTAAGATTATTTTTCATTGAAAACAGTCGGGTAAAATTATTTTTTTAACGAGTTTTTCCAACAATCACAAGCATAATATTTAAATTCAACTAAAATTCAATTTGTTCTCGTCTAAAAAATTAATCCCGGTAATTCTTATTGATAATATTATCCTTTCGAATTTATTATAATTAAAAAAAAAAAATGATTAACGTGTAAAACTGGTTGACTTAAGTGAATATCTTAAAGAAAAAAAATTAAAATTAAATATTTTTTTACCATTTATACTAATTAAATTTTAATTAATTTATGACACTTAAGTATTAAAATTAAAAATTAGTAAAACTAGCTTCGTTTTTTACTTTAAAATTGCTTATTCCGAAATAGCGTCGTAGAGTTTCAGAATAAAATATTAAAATTATTTACCGTCGGTAAGGTAGAGTCAACAATCATAATTATTTTTAAAACCAATCTTTAAATAATTTAAAATTCTAAAATGAAACATATTTATAATTTTCAACGTGTCTGAGAAAACGTTTATTGAAAAATTATTATTGAAAATGATTGGGATTAAAGTTAAAGATTCGTGTATTCTTAAATTAAACCTGTAAAATATGAATTTTCAACAGTATTCTCTAAATTTCAGGATGAATCAGAAAAAGATTTAGTAGATGCTTTACCTCTTATACAACATGAGTATACAAAAAATACTTCTACAACTCAAACAACACACACACCCGAACCGTTTTGCGAGTCATCGAAAAATTGGAACAATCCGTGCCAATGCAGCAGTAAAACACTCAAGGAAGATGTATCTATCAAGACTTTTCGGGATGTAAACGACGCTTTAATAAGTGAAAATTTAACGCACAGTGAAAGCAGAGAAATTTTGAATCCAACGTGTCAAACAATCGACGAGGAGCCACTCGACTGCTCTGCAAGCCTTGACGACAATCAAAAAATCTCAGCGGACTTTCCAGAATATAAACCGAAAATAAACCTCGTCAGCCCTGAAATTAAACATTTGACCTCGGAAGTTGAATGCATCCAAAGATCAGTAGGAGCAACATCAACACTTCCGCATAGCGAACAGGAAAATATGGATACCATGTTAAACGCGCAAATGATGTACAATACGCCTCACTGTCAAAGCGACTCAGTCGGTAAGTTTCAAAAAACAAGTTTCAAGTGTTCACTCGTGCTTCTTCTAAATATGCAATATGTTCAAAATAAATTAGTATTACATATTTAACAAAATAATTAACTAAGCAAATTATTATTGTGATTAGAAAAGAATGGAGATTTTTACATATGTAAGATTTAACTAAACAATCAAATTGTAAATATCGTTTAAACAATCGAATCGGTTCATTGTTTGTTTTAGATAAAATTGTAAATATCTCTCACGTACAAACATATGAGCACATATGATAAGTAGTCAAGCGTACCTACTATATCCACAAAAATAAATCAATTATTAATTGTAAGAATTTGCTAACATTCCCAAGGAGTTATCAAAAAGTTTGTTTTAAAACCTGTAATCCCAGCTCAGCTCGCATAACGAAGCTATAAAACAGTTCGGTTACAGATGCAAAAAGGTGTACATAATAGAATTGAATTTGTATAATAGTTCTTTATTTAACAAAGTTAAACAACGTGCGTTTACGCATAAGCTCGTGAAATACTAATGTGCAGTAAGTCGATTGCACTCTACTCGCGACTCATTGTGTTGGCCTTCCAGGCTTCCACGACTCGGGGACGACCTGCACAAGCGACTTCGGCCACGATCCATCGTCGAGCTGCGGAGGAGGTAGTGCAGGTGGCGGAAACAGCACGAGCAAGGGCCGGCGGACGGTGAAGGGCCTACCGAGCAGCAGCCTCTCCCTCGAGACAACGCTCCGGGTGATCTCCGAACTCGGGCCCACCATACGCATGGAGCGAGGCAAGGTCGTGCGCATGTACTCGTGCCCGTGGTGCCTGCGACACTTCACGCGCAAGGAGAACCTCAAGCTTCACGTGCGCTACATCCACGGACCCCTCGAGAGCCTCACCTGCAAGCTCTGCGGCAACAAGTACAAGAACAGCAACAGTCTGCGGGTGCACTCGTACCTCTACCACAACGCCCAGAGAAACAAGTCATCGGCGACGTCGTCCTCGTCGTCCGGCAGCAACAAGCCGTCCGTCGTGGGTGGGAACGCCTGATCGCTTAACATTCTCTCTTTCGCCTCTTCTTTATTCACCGACCTCCTCTCCTTTCTCTCCTCCTTCTACTTTTGCTCTTCGCACAATCAGGCATTATACAGCGCGACGCATATTTGCATAACGAATGTTCGCAATAGCGAGCCACTAACAAGATCCATTTTGCTCGCGTTATTTAAAGAGTCTTCCGAGTTTACGAAGGCCTTTTAAGCAATAAAAGAGCCTCGACGACTCCCAATGCGCATAATGGGCGCGCGCGTGCGTATCCGACAATAATTTTCGAACTGCGTGCATTTGGTGGAAATACGCGAGGAAGTGCGTGAGCGAATCGGGCCGTAGGCGCGCGCTGCGTGTGGATTCGGCATGTGTGAGTGCGTGCGTGATTCTTGTGAAACAAATGAAACGAAGGGGTGGGGGAGGGGATCGAAGCGAGCGGAAGTAGCCTATGGTTGCAACACGGCGATGAAGAAGATCGGACGAAGGAGGCGTAACGTCGAATTACCGAGCCACCTGTTCTTCCTGTGAAACAACTTCATCCTCGCATAATTTCAATAGCCAATCTACTTGATTACTCACAAAAACCCAGTAAAAGTTACAGTGATCAATTATTTTCTAAACGGGCTCTCGGTTGTTGGTTTTGTTTTTTTTCTTTTTCTTTTTTTTTCTTTTTTGTTTTTTTGTAAATAAAAGATTTTAAACGCCTCCTTTAGTGTTAGATGCTACACGTGTTTATTCATTGATACATTATTTATATCATTGTTTTTTAAAGTTGTAGAAAGAATGCCATTTCTTATTTTTAACGTGGTTTTAATAATTAGTATTTACAATCGATAAATACGTTGCTAATGATTTTTAATTAATAGTAAGTGTAAAGAGCAAAATTAACCTCTTGCACTGCTTAGCACACATCGGCCATCGTTTTGTTCGCTGTCACAGTTTAATAGTGTAACGCATTAACTAGTGTTCTATATTTACAAATACACAGAAATTTTATACCGATATAAAACACGTGTGTTCAGTATAATGCTAAAAAGTACAAATAATTGCCACGATGGACTTTCTTTTCGTATATTTATATAACAAGCTAATGTGCACGCAAGAATTAGATATTCTGGACAACAATAAAGAAGCCTTACTTACAAGCTAAAATAAATAAATTATACACAAAACGGAACACTCCGAATCACTTCCGAAATAATAACATTTTTAGCGCCGCTGATTTATCACAATCGCAGTTACAAGTTTCGCAAAAACACGCTTAAACGAGGCAACAAAGAAAGAAAGAAACAGAATTTTGATTGACGCATTGTAATGTTCGCCTGGTCTCGGAATCTTAAAGATAAAAGGAAAAGGCTACTCTTGCATAAGGTCAGGTGGTCTACATGGTTGCGCGCGCTCGCCCATCAAAATCACATTCCGTGATCGAGGCGGTCATATGTAGTCCGAGGGACAAGTGGTCGTTTCGTGGATGGCCGTCAGTCTGTAGTGAGACGCGGTCTCGTAGACGGGCGGCGCGTCGCCCTCCGGTGCCGCGGAGCTGGTCATTAGGTGCTGATTGGCGGAGTTGGAGCTGAGGTCGCTGTAATATGCGCTGCTCGGGGCACTGCTCAGCGTCGAGGGTCCGTCCGGCTCGGCATCGCTGCCCGTGTACGCCGTGTTCTGGTACGAAGGCTGCGCCCCTTGAGGATGCTGAAACTGGTGTTTCTCCATCGCGTGGTGATGGTGATGGTGGTGTTGGTGTGGGTGGTGATGGTGATGGTGAGGCGAGACAATCGCCGTCGTTGGTCCATTCTCGTACATCTCGTAGTCCGGCTCCTCTAACCTGCACGGAGAAGCATCGATCGGAATGATTAGCGTGATTCTGTTTTATTATTTTGTACCAAATGCGTGGTAAGTGCGTGGTGAATGCGTGTCGAATGCGTGTCGAATGCGTGTTGAATGCGTGTTGAATGAGTGGTGAACGAAAGTGAAATGAGAAAATGTATATGGTGCACTTTGGTAGCTGCTGTCGTTTGTGTGAGACGCGGCATTTTTACGTGCGGGATTTCGCTGACCACGATGGGTTTTTAACGAATAATCAAGTATTTAAGAACGATATTTTTCGAATGTCGACGCGAAACATATACATTGTAAAAATATATACGTACAAGAGCTTTGTAAAGTTAAAAATAACTACCCGTTTTGTAATTCGATAACAGTATCTTTTTTAAATCCAGAACAAAAAGTATCTATTCAATTATCGATACGAGTATATTTTTGTTTCTAAATACTTTTGAGTCTGGCATTAAAAGTATTTTGATGCGCGTTGTATATGGAACGTTATTTTATTATCTATGTCTGAAGTAATGAAAAGGCTCTCTTATTTCTTGGAGAATTAGCGGTTTTTAAAACACGTACTGTTATAGCGTTTACTAATGTTGTTGTTGTTATTATTATTATTATTATATTATTATTATTATCATTATTATTATAATAATCATTATTAATATTATTTTTCAGATCAATATAATTATTTTACCATTATTATATTGGTTATTAAAATTACAATAATTTATTATCATTATTATTTTGTACATTAATTTTTTTGAAAAAGTTGATTGTAAATGTACAGTAATTAAATGCAGATGCAACCGTTGTGCGAGTTGTCAAAATACGAAAATAAATAAAGGGGCTTCCTGCAATTTGCCTTTAGCTTTAACAAAACTGTAGATCACAATAGAAGTAGTAGTATTAATTTGTAAAAAGTTGCAAGTAAGTATATATATAAATAAATATATATAAATAAGTATATATAAATAAATAAATAAATATATATATGCGTGTGCGTATGTATGTATATGCATATTTACATACGCGTATAATGAGAAGTACGGTGTAAGTGTGGATTTTTGTTTTAAGCCGTGGGTTTCATATTTGACGAAACCTTAACAGATTATTATTAAATTATTTGTAATAGAAGGACTTATCTTTTAAATAATTAGTACAAAGCATGCAAATACCCAGATTATGTTAATATTCTATTAAAAATAAAAGAAAGAAAACGAGTAACGAAGATTAATAATTGATGTTATTATAAATTAAAATTATAGATAATAATACTTGTATTAATTTTATGTTATAACTGAAAAAGAAATATCTTGTTATAATATATAATGGAATAATTAAAAATTTTAGTTACACTGACAAATATAATCTTTTATTAAAAGTAATATATATCTCTTCTTTTAATTATTAAAAACCTCACCACAAAAGCTTGTATTTTACACAGTATGAAATTTTTCAAATAATTTATTTTATAACATAATTTTTGATGTACGTAAGCTCCTTTACATATTTACTCTTCACAGAAATAAAAAGCATTTTAAAATTATGCATTAACATTTAATTGAATAACATATGAAATGGGCATTTAATAATTGCAATTAGATGTGACTGTGAATCTGGTGTAAATATTAAATCTCGAATTTTAAATCGATATCACTACACGGTAAACGATTAATTAATACAGAAAGCAATATCATTCGATTAATGATGCCCGGCTAATTATAAAATACACCCTTTTGAAATGCTCCTCACAATTCCGATTTTCATGTACGAACTTATTTTAATTGGGAAAGTTTAAATAATTAAGGTCGGTTTTACAAATATCCACTTACGCTCATTATATAAAGAATGTTGATGCTATGGAAATGTGAAATATGTAGAATTGTATTTAAATATCTATGCTTTACGAAACACTTCGATATCGTGTTTCGTGACTTCGTAAGAGACAAAGAAATTTAAAATTTACTATTTAAAATCTCAACGTACATTTGTAACGCATTGTTCGAGGAACGAAAAGACCCACTCTAAAGTTCATCCGAGCCAATCATCATCATGGGGAGTATTTGGTATCGACAACTGAAAATAAGCGTTTTATTTATTTTCCTTTTAAAAGCCTATTTTTCAATTCTATATACGAATCAAATAACTGAGTTCATAATTTTAAATTGCCCAAAGAATAATGAAAAATTTTTTGAAACATTTCATTTATAGAGTTGTTCGAGCCCTCGACGCAGCCATCATCAATCGTCACACCCAACAAATAAAGCAACGGAGCAGCAAAATCACCAAAATCATCAAAATCATTTACAAGATAAAAAAGAAAGTTGTTCGTTCATTGATAACGCAGGTCAAGGTTCTCGTCCACGAAGCTGTCAAAAGACACTCTGTTAGGCTTATTAGATTAGTCTACTTGACACCTTCAGAGACTCGGAGCTCGAACAGTCGCTTAATTTACGTGCAACACACTCGGTCTTAAGCATATCGACGCCGCATCCGGCCCGAACGCCCTTCTTCTGCTTTGACACTTTCAAGTGGACGCCTCCGTTGCTGCGGAGTATCAGCTGTCGCCGATCTCGAGCAAAGGAGAGCGACGCTTCCGCGAATTCCATCTTCAAAAATTGGCATAAAAAAGGCGGTTACACGCCGCCGAGCGCAGCAGCTTCAGTACTAGCCGGCGGTCGCGCGGATAATTGCCGGGAAGAGGCGTTCGGTCGCGAGGGTCGAACCTCGACTAGGAGACGCTCGCTCACCTTTGGCTGTGTCGGATACAGAGGGTGTCCTGATGCTGCCTGTGTAGTCCCACGGCGTCGAGCTCGTGGTAGTGCTTGTCCTCGGAGCCGCTCGCGTAGCTCGCCGCCTGGGAGTCGAGCTCCGCGTAGAGGGCCTCGTCCGTCTGCATGTGGTTGTAGTGGTTCTCGACGGGCAGGTTGAGGGCCGCCGGTGCTGGGGCAGCTGGTCAGGGACGTGCTGACGCAACCCGGAGGCCCGCCGCCCCGGCGCGAGCCCAGCCACGACCACACGTTTCACGTTGTGTCCTGGGGGAGGGGCCAAACAGTGTGTCATCACGTGAGTCGGGGGCAATTTCGGGACGGCGGGAAGCGAGTCGCGCCGCGACCTTAACCGGTATTCGCGAGTAAACCGAGCTGTAATCATGTCACAAAGTACTGTCATTACCCCCGCGTATTCCATTATTCGGCTGCTTCTTCGTCAACCCGAGTATTCGAGTTCTTAAGAGCGCGGTATAATTTGCCTCTCCCTCTCGGCCTCCCGGCCGGCTCGTCGTTTGCTTTCTTTAGCCGAGAGCAGTCGGTTAATGTAACAACCGAGTCGACGTTCCAGGGGTGACCTTTCGCGTGCGCGTCGTTAACGAAAGACGTTTAATTTCCGCAAAGTATGCTTTACGTGGAAAATGATGGACCTGAACCTGGACCTGGACGTAAACGGACGTGTCGTTATTTCAATTTTGTGCTAACGAGAGCGCCGCGGCGATCGGGAGAGACTAATTATCGTAATTCAGCGTTTGCAATTAAAATTTCTTCATGGCGATTTCATTTAAAAATCGAGAATCCAGTTCTTTGTAAGGTAAGTGTAATTATTTTAATACGTAAAATAAATTATATCATCAATTTTCGCGAATGCAGTGCTCGCTGGCTTTGCAGTCTTTGCTGTCTTTCAAAATGTCGGATCGAGCACGAGCTAACGGCCGTCCGCGCATCGATCTCAATTTAAAAACTGAATTACCGGAACAGCGATTTTAAGTAAACGAAAAATTAGCTATTGATTTATCGAGGAGGAGCTGCGAGGACTACGAGGACCTTCCCGTCACTTCCCCAAGAACGGTAATTAAAGGGGGTAATTATCGAGATTGTGCAGCCGAAAGGAAGCATCATTTCCAGACGGTGAATCGGATAAGCGAGTCATGAGCCAGACCATCATTAGCAGCATCTCATCCCCGAAAGTACCGCCCAGCGAATAAATGAAATTCCTCGCACCCTCGGCACAACCCCCTCCCGCCCCACCTGGCATCGCCAAGCTTCGGAGCCCAGCTTAGCGGGGCCGGACAAATGATAAGTGAAATTCTGTGTAATACGCACCAGGGTTGGGCGCAACGTCGTGATAAGGCGGCAGCTTGTCCAGCTCGAGGGGCGGCCGGTCCGGTATAACTGCGAGGCCCACGGGTGCCGTCCCCACCACGACTCCCCCGCCGGGGTTTCCGGCGTCCTGGTCTCCGGTGCGTTCCAACTCCACACCACAACAGCTCGCTGCACGTGAAATCGAAAGCGGGGGGAGGGTTAACCGAAGCGTCAAACGCACGCGGCACCAGCAGGGTGAGGAAGATGGAAGACGCACGCACGCGCTCGTACGCATAATACGCTCGTATGCAAGTTTGGGCTGGTGGATACGTCCCTCAAATCCAGCCGTACACTGCCGGCCAAAAGCAGTCGCAGACGCGGACCCGAGAGCGATCGCCGCCGATACCCCGGCGTCCCCGATGACGCGCTTAAGCGTTACAAAGAGTTTATCGACCGGACAAAGGAAGGCGGCAGGCGCGCGCGCGTCCCTCCGCCCGCCCGAGCATTCGACACGGTTAAGGATCACGTTTGGCGGCGAGATACTTTTGGCCAGCGGTGTACACACGCGCGCGTCCGCTCGTAATCCCTTGCGGATTCATTGTGCCTCCGTCATAGCGACGCGTCACGTCACGTCACGGGCCTTTCAGGGCTCCTCGTGCATCTCGCAATCGGGGCGGGGTGGTGAAAATGAAATATTAGGAGGAACGAAAAATAAAGATAAAAACGCGGCGGGAGCGGGAGGCGACGGGAGAGCGAAAATTCACTTTTTCATCGAGGCGAGCGGTTGCAGCGGCAGCAGCAGCAGCAACAGGAACGGCAGCCTCGGTCCTCCTTCACCTCTTTTTTCGGTCTCCCTTCTTCGTCTTCGCGTTCGTTGGCGCGAGCGCTTTTTGCCCCGATCAAAGCGCACCTTCCTCAATATAGACCTTCCGCGGCCACTGACAGCCTCTCAATGGCAATTTTCCCGTGCGCTCTCCTTAATTACGGGACTCCCCTAGCCTTGCGCACAGAGGCTCGCACGCACACCCGAGCCGTCCCGTCCGCCCCTATCCCATCGGCCGTTGTAATTCGACAATGGCGCTCAAGGCCGCGCGAACGTCATAACGCGCGACGGATCATAATGCACGTTTTGTGGGTAGACGTATAACGCGGCACGAGGCTTTTTGCGAGCCGCACAATAATAATCATAACAACAAGAGCCTCCATCCGCGTCGCATCTGCGCTCTCTTTCTTCCTCCCTTTTTTTCAGCTTTTTATTTTTGTCTTACCGGCCGTGCTTCTCTCTTTATGAGGCGATGACAGATCGCGTCATTGTAAATACTTCACCCGTTCGATTCATGCGCGCGTTCGTGAGATCGACCGCGGACTGGGTTACCAGGGCCACGAGGAGGAGGCACGCGGTTATGCTCGAATATTCGCTCGAGCGACCGGCCGAGTTATTGTTACGATGGTCGTTGGCTCGTTCCCGGAACGGAGCCTCCGCCCCGCGCCCTCGCTCGAATCGACGTCGCGTTCCCCGTGATTCGGCCGCGTGGGAGGGAGAAACCCGGTGCTTTTTCAGATGCACGGCTCGACGCGGTGAAAAACGACGCTACGTGACGGCCGCGGGTCCGTCGACGATCGCCCGAGGGGAGTGATGGAAGGAAGGAAGGAAGGGTCCCGCGGGTATTTATTTATTTATATTCGTTCGAATAACTCACCTCTGCCACCGGCGCTCTTGAGCCTCCTACAATGAAGAAGCGTGACCATGACGACGGCGCCAATGCCTGCCGAAATGAGCGAAACTATCACTAGGGTCAGGACCCATCCGAGCTCGCCAGGTGCCTCTGCAATGAAAAAAAGGAAAGAATCAAGTCACGTTACTCGGCGTCGCTCCCGGCACGACCAACCTGAAAAGTCGTTATCATCTATAATAGAAACACTTTATCTTTTCGTATCTCGCGCATTCTTATAAAATATTCATTAGCGGGACTAAAGGCTTCCAGCTCGGCATACAAACGCTCCAACGGGCTCCATACAGATTGTCATCGTACGCATAAAGTAGCGCGACGTATAATAATACTCCCTAATTTTTAAACGGCATTCATGGAATGCTACAGGATTTCCGAGAACCATTAGCCGTGCGTGCCGGCGAGCGCGGCTAGGAGAGCTGAAAGAGCCGCGGGATGATAGAACGTCGAAAAAGCGCCTACGCGCCCGAGGAAAAAAGACACGAGGCATAAATTACCGCGAGCCCAGAACAATGAGAGCAAGGAACGTAACGCACCGAGGAGCAATGAAAGTTGGCTACAAATGCGTCTTTATTGTAACGACTGGCCGGGGTAATTGCAGCCGCCCGCCCGGACACCGAAACCTCACTGCCGGCGAGCGGGAGCTTTCGGTTCGGGCCAAGCCCGCCCTCGAGGAAGCTCGGCAAGAAAGTAAGAATCCGATCCTCGGAGAAATTTCCGCGAAGGCAGTTTCGTTTAACCGCGAGTGAACTTGCCCGTGCGTGCAAAGGTGCTGTGCATACGTACGGGTAATCCGAGCGCATTTGCGATAGCCGCGCATAATAAGATAGTCTTATAGGAGCAGGAGGAAGAAGAAGCAGCAGAAGAAAAGGAGGGAGGGAGGGCAAGGGAAGAGGAGCAGAGCCGGGGGGAGGAAGAGGAGTGGAAGTCCGCCGCGCCTCGGATAAGGCGCGAGAGAGGACGCAGCCGCGAATTTATGAAACGAGGCGCATCCGAGCGCAGGTGCGCCTGCGCGAGAAAAACAATGCGGCTTTTCGCGAGTCGGAGAAAAAAAGAACAATGCGCTTTTATGACGCCGTTGCTCGCGCTCCCCTGGCAGCGCGAGAGAGAGAGAGAGAGAGAGAGAAAGTCATCGACGGTAATGATAATGGGAATGGCGATAAATTTAGCTTTTTGCTCCTCTTTGACTTTTTTAACGCGAACATTGAAAGAGAGAGAGAGAGAGAGAGAGAGAGAGAGAGAAAGATAATCCTCCGGAGGCTGTTCGTATTTACATTTACCTACATGAAGCCGAGCGGCCGCGTACATAGGCATACATGGCGAGGCGGAAAATATCATTGCGCTCGGCACGAGGGAGAGCGCAAAAAGTTTTCAAAGTTTCCTTCGAGAAATGCCGCGCGCTTCAACGCTGCTCTCGGCCTCCCTATTTTCTTTTATATTGGGAAACGGCTGTATTGTTACGTTATATTTATGGCATGGAACGGTTTTGCTAAGTGCCACGCGCTTTTTTCGCAGCGCTAATCATTTATTTAGACCGGCGCGTAAGAAATGCCAAGGGCATTTATACGGGGAATGCACTTTAGCCTCGGTATGGACAATATAATATTTTCTTGCTGTCGCCGTCATCGCCGCCGCCGCTAAAACATCTCGCGCCGGCACATTATTTCACAAATGTAAAGTAATAATTAGCCGTTATGCGGGACGCCGTCATTTATACTCGCGATGCAGCGAAAAACTGAGAGAAACGAGCAACTCGTAAATAATCACGGTTCGTTATTCTTTTATTGCGCTCATCGATGCGATAACCTTAACGATTCTTCCCTCTCCCTCTTTCCCCTTTATTCTCGAATCACAGCGTGCGTTTCGTCATAGATACGCGAGCACCGGTTCGCTCACTCGCTCGCACACGCGAAAGCTCGCGAGTCCGGAAAATTCCGTTTTTAAATATCAATTTGGCTTGACGACGCCCCACTCGTATAAAGGCAAATGTGATACAGAAAGAATTTTTGAGTTCTAACTCGCGGCGGAGAATTAAAGCACGGCGCACGGAATACGTAATTCTTTAATATATTCCCCCATTCCGAAGGGCATTGCCGCACGTACACGCGGAACGCTTGCACGTACGTGTGTACGTTCCAGCGGGAATAAAATATGTAAGAACCACCTGCTCTTCTAATATTAGTATCGACGACGGCTGAGGAAATTTGTTATCGACGCAATAATAACGGGAAGCCGGGTATATTTTTAAAGGAGACTGACTGGGCGAATAATAAAAAAAGCCGGAGGAGGGAGAGGGAACTCCATAAATTCGTAACGCGCGGCACAACTGCTGCAACTGTATAAATTTATAGTTTGCCGGCGAAACGGACGCGGGGGCCTTACAAAGACCTTTCGTGTGTTTACACGAAGCCGTAATTGTCAACGGTTTCACGCGCGTGGCGACGGTATTGAGTTACTCGTGAGGTCCAGCAGACATTGCGCGACCGCGGCGCAAAAGACGAGCTGAAATTATAAAGGCAGAGGTCGTAAAACTGGCCCAACGCGAGCCTTTCCCACGAGCTGCCGTCGGCCATCGGGGAAAAGCCGCTTTCCCGGCGTCGAGCAGATGATTGATAATATTCCCGGCGCGCGGCTTATCAGCGCCGCGACGCGTCCTTTCCCGTTAAGTCAAACTCCCGCGCCCTCCTCCTGTCCTCCTCCCCCCCAGCCGTCGCAGTTATCACGCGCCCGACATCTCGAGGTCTCACCTACGCCTCTCTTTCCTCTTTTCTCGCAGCACTTATTCAAGTACCCCCGGCAGTTGCTTTGTGTGCGCACCAAGAGGGGACGCGCGCGTTATCTGACGCTCGTGACGGCCGTCGAGGGGGGATACGGTGTGCCCTTGTAAAAACGCGCGAAAGAAAAAACCGCCCGCGCGATTTCCGCTACACTCTGGGGAGATAGAGAGCGTTATTGCGTTGCAACCCCTCGCGGGGAGGGCAAGTGCGCCGGCTGTCGGGTATAATGGAGCGACGCTCCCCCGACGTCTCATTCGATATTCCCGGCCCTCCTCCACTGTCTCTCTAGCGCTCTTTCTCTCTCTCTCTCTCTCTCCTTTCATCGTTTTTATTAGATGCGCTCGCGCGGAAACCAGAATTTCCAGGCCGTCCGACGGTTGACGTACGAGTGCAGCCGTACATTATTTGTTATTATTATTATTATGATACGCTGCTTGTACCTTGAGCCTCGGTCTGCGCTCGATGCTACATTTTCATGTATTCGTCGTGCGCAACGCAGTAATGCTGAATTACATTTTGCATTAGGGGCTACACAGCCGATGAATCTCGGATGATTGTTTTCTCGGTGCGCCGCGGAGAACACGCCGGCCGAGTGCAACGTTTCCGCCGATGATTTGCGTCTTTAGCCTAAGTAAATTATTGGAATATCAAGAATGTCGTATTTGTTACACGCAGCTGCACACCGAGTCGTGCCGCGACTGCGTACTCTCTCCCTCGGTACTCGGGGATATCTCGCTTGGATTTTAATCGCGAGACGTCGACTCGCCGCCGTGATTCTCCTCCAAGATACGGCCGAAAAAAGCGCGGATCACTTTAAAGCCTTTCCTCCCGAAGATACTAATTTCGTGCTAGACACTTTCATCACTCAATGTAATAATAGGTTTGTTAAAAATCCACCGTTATAATTGGATAAGTAGGCTAATTTTTCGTGCGTTACTTCATCCATAACAGTGAAGCTTGATCGTTATAAGATCGGTATCTCTATCTATCCAGGTAGTCCATACCTGAAACGGTCGAATTTCAGGCAAATTAATGTTCGGTAGTCGGATTACTTTGGCTCTTCTTTCAATGTTTCCTGGTAATATTCAAATGTACCCGTGGCGTAGGATTTAACGCGGTTGTTGCGCGCGGACTCGACGCGGCGCGGCGCCATTCCTGTGATTCGTGATTCGAGAAACAGTCGGACGGCGGACGGACGGACGGACACCGACCAAAAAAGCGAGCGCATAATGCAGCCTCTCATCCATAATCAGCCCGTGGCACGATTGCGTCCGATCGCGGTAACGCAGTGATAAAGATAATGCCGAGGCCCCTAAACCCTTCATTACTAGAAGAGAAATAAACGGCCGGGACGAGCGGATGAAGACGAAATCGGGAGATACACCGTCGTTGCCGCCAAATTACCGCTAAGCGCGTGCAACAACTGCCGGCCCTCAGCCTCAGCCTCCTCCTCCCCCCTCGTCCTCTTCCAATAAAACACTCGCAGCCGCATAACTGCGATTGCCTCTCTGCCCCACCCCCCGGGCTCGTTCGCGCGAGCGAAATTACTAAATTACCGGCGCACAGATTCGACCGGGAGGAGAGGACATGTGCGAAGCAACCGCTGGGGAAACAGGTGCGACTCGAGCTTCCTCCTCCCTCTCCGTCCATCTTCTTCTTCTTCGCGCCTCTTTTCGTGGTCGCGGATCCCCAGCCAAAGTCATCCTCCTTTTTCTCCTCCTGCTCGGCCTCGAGTCTATCCTATCGCCACGCAACACGCGCGCTCGCACACACACGTACAACACAGGGTACGCGCGCGCGCGCGCGCCCGACGGAGTTTCGGCATTGCACAAGACCATCCGAGCTCCACGACTCGGTGGAGCCTCATTGTTCCCGCGCGGCTTACACTTTCACACGCCGAGTCATTCTTCTTCGATCGGGAGAGATTTATGCGCGCGCTGGTGCGCAGGTTTCAGATCTAATTCACACCGGGGACGGATAATGGCGGTCTCGTTAAGTGGCTGCCCTTATTAAACGGATCTCGAGTCGGCGACTACCGATCCACCGACTACTCCTGCAGCCAACCGAGCGCGGTGCACAAAAAAGCCGAGCGAGGCCCCGTGCCAGCCTGGTGTTTATTCTGCGCGCGAGGACGACGCCGCCGCGCCGAGCCTTGCGTACGCAACAACGTGCACTTTACGTAATCGCGTAGGTCCGCGAAGTTCCCGTGTCGGCGGGGAATTCCTCGGCTCCGCTCGCAAAATACAGTCCGCATCTCGGAGTCGCAATCTCGTAAAAAGCTGATTCGTCCAATTTCGAAGGCCGGTAAGGTTTTCGTAAAAACTCGGTCGATCGGCCTGAGAAATTTTTCTCGCTCCGCCTTCCCCTCGTCGCAGGAAGAATCCACTCTTCGACCGCCCGCCGAAGCGCTACGCACAAAGGACTCGGGCTCTCTCGGTTTCTCTCCCTCTTTCTCTCGCTCCGGCGACTAGTGCGAGTCGGTCCGAAGGCTGAGCGCGAGGGATCGAGCCCCCGCGGGCGCACAACTCGTAACAGGACGAGAGCAATAGGGCACTCCGACGTCGCGTACGCGTCCCGAGATTGACGCGATTAAGCGATCTGTCAATGACTCGTTTCTCGCTCCCTCTCGAGCGGCGTTAAAATCATTCTTAATCCTTGGGGGAGGTGGTGGGAAGGAGCGCCGGGCTCGAGCCTCTCGATGGGCGGCCGTTTTTTCTCTCTTCAAGCTCCCACCGGCCAGGCGAAAGCCTCCGAGCTGCGAGTGCGCGCGCTTCGATGGAACGATTATTGTCGCGCGCTGCTGCCGCTCGAGATACTAATTGAGCGATTATCGGACCGTCGGGGCTGCGAGTGACGAGCGTCGCCGTCGCCGCCCTATCGGGACGTCTCCTGCCGATGACAATTCCAAGCGGTCGTTTCCCTCACGGCTCGGCCAACTTTTAATTACTTTTCCAATCGCGGAACGGCTAACTGGCGCGCGCGCACTTGCGTTTTAGAACGCGCAGTCGAGCTCGGCCCGTAATAAATTTCGCCGGACGAGGTCGTTAAAAACGCGCTCGGGGTCCTAGTGCGAGTGTCTGGCCGCTGCCTGCGCTGCCTTCTGCCGATTGTAGGAGGCTCGCTCGGCATTTTCAAGAGTCACCGCAAGCCCGGGAGTCAATTTATCAAAGTGCCGATAAAATCGAACCCTCGCGAGGAACGTGCGCCGTCGTCGAGAGGGACGAAATCTTGGTATTGGAGGAGCGGCATTCCCCCGGCCTCGGGAAATAAACGCGCTTAATCCATTGAAGAATCGCGCGATTTCGCGAAGGCGCGTTGCGTTGCGTCGCGCGGCATGAGTAACGGCGCGACGCTCCGCGCCGTAATCCGACGCTCCTGCGCGGGGGGAGCCGGGCTAGATCGTAATCGGGCTCGAGATCGACTGCCATTGTCCGGCGATTTATGCGTCGTGCCGCAGCGGAGCCCCCGAAGAATCTCGACTGCGCGCTGATCGACGCCTTTGAAATCTCGGGCAGATGCGAGGACCGAACGAAATCTCGTTGATACATCCGAAGAAAAGGGAGGAGGACGGGTTGCGTAACTCACTTAGGACGACAGTCGTCCCGGCGAGATAAAGACAATGGCTCGCTCGAAGGCTTTATCGGGGATTTGCGTAAATCCGGCGGTTCCAGTTGGGCACCGCCTGGCTCCTCGTAAGGCCGGCGCGGAAAAAGCGCCGCGCGGATTGAAAGTTGCCAGTCGCTCTTACCTCTTGTACATCGACTTAGAGCCCAGGCCGAGGACGTTAATCGGCGCCGTCGCCGCAGCTCACAATGATGGATTCAGGAGCATTCGCATTTCGCGAGTCCTTCTTACGGCAGCCAGTGGGGCTTTACGAAGCGTTGAAAAATAAGCCCCACTCGTGGGCTTGGCGACGGCGCTGTCGAATGCATTGAAACTCCCGAAAAGCACTTGGACTTTCTCCCCCTTTCGAATGGATGCGACTCGGATGCGAGGGAGGAGGAAGCGGAGGCGGAGGCGAGAGGAGCGAAACTCGGCAAGAAATGGAGCATGCGGTCGGTATATTTAGATAATCCTTCAAAGAATTTTCCCTAAAAGTTGGAGGTATAATCCAGCGACATCTGTTGGACGCGGAACTCTTCCTTTTTTCCTCTTACCCGCTCTTTATCTTTATCTCTCTCTCTCCCTCTCTCCCTCTTCGCCTCTTTCAATACAAGCTCCTTTTCACGGAGATGGTCGGGCACCAACCAGTTTGAATTCAAAAACGATCCGTTCGGATAATCCCACTCGTGGCTTTCGACGCGCGCGTTAAAAATAAATAATCGGCGTCCGAGGCTCTCGCGGGACGCTCGATTAAAAATTCAACGCGGCCGTTTGGCCCGGCACCGGCGCTCGTAAGGTGCGCACGACGCGATACTTTTCCACCAGCGAGCGACCGAGCGCTGGTGAAAAAGGAGAAAACCGACTGCGCACGGCGACGATCGCTTCAATAAAGCAATCCTTTTTTCTTTTGTCCCTGGAAGCGCGGCCGCCGCCGCCTCCATCATTGTTATTAGAGCGATGCGATCTCTCGGCCTTTTCCGCTCGCCATTTATTCTCGCCGCCGCCTTCTTGGCTTCACAGGTGAAACGCGGACAAGTTGGCTTATCGGGCCGCGCGCACGTCCAACGGGGATATAAATGCGCGGGGCGCGCAGGTATAAATCCGCCAAGATCGTCGCCGAGATCCCCGAGTCCGCGCGAGTCCTCATCGCTGAAATTAGCGCTGCTCTTGCGGAAATCGCGAGCGGGACGCGTTGGTCCTTTATCGCGGTGTGAGGGCAGCGGGGAGAGGGGGCGGGAGCCAGTTAATGGACCATCGTCGGGTTGACCCTCGCTCGATAAGCGGGAATCGAGTCGAGCGGACGAGTTACCGAGTTTGCATCGGTTCCGATTGCGTCGCGCCGAAACGACAGGCGCGATGGGCGCCGATGGGCTTCCGAAATAATAAATGCCGTTGGCCTCGCCCCCCCCTCCTCCTCCCGACCCGAGCCAGAGTTTCCAGTTTCCCCGTAAATTGCGAGCATAACTTTTCGATTTCGAGAAATTACATTATTCGCTTTTATTTTAACGGGAAGCCGCGACGTTTCTATAAACTTGGCGCGGAAACTTAGTGTTCTAGTGTCGCAATAAAGCGACAGAATTGAATGGCTTAAGCTTTTTATTCCGCTCGGCTTTAAACGGATAAAAACTTTTATAACGATAAGATATAATCTACGAGTGCAACATTCTAGAAGTTCAATTAAGAAATTCCTAGGAAAAATTGATCAGGTTCAACCGGTTTCGGATACAATGAAAAAGCCCGTAATGATAAGAAGTTTATTAGAATCAACAGAAATTATTTGCTTCAGCTTGAAGGAACAATTACCGTTTTAATGCCCAGCCAATTTGCAGTCAAAATTAAGCGAGCAATTGATTTAAACGTAAAAGGATATCAGTCCCGGCAGGTAGAATAAAAAATTAAAACCGCATAAATATTATCTTATCGGGAGATCGGCCGTCGCTAAAGATCTGTAAATATTAATCCGAAGCTATCGGGAAGCTTGAGACAGAAAAGTGTTTTTAACGTTCCGAGAGCAAACGGTCCCGAATTCGAATCCCATTTTCATTTTACGCGTGAAAATATTCACTCTAGCCGAGTGAATAATTGCGAAGAAAGTTACGAACTTGACGCTGAATAAATATTTTTTAAATTTAGTTTTAATTTACTCGATTGGAGGAGAGAAGGCGCCCGACTCTGCACGCTATACATATAACCGGGGGAACTGAATTCCACAAAAAGTAATTACCCGATTTAAATTGACTTTCTTCCGAGTGCGCGTGAAATTGTAAAACAGGGGGATAAACAAATGATAGCGCGGATATCACGGAAATGAATTCATTATTTTAATCGCCGAGGCAACCCCGGCCGCGGGTGAAAAAGCTCGGGGCCCCGCGACTATCTTAGCAATAAAACAAAAAGATAAGCAAGGCGGCCCCGGGGATATAATTTTCTCGGATAACGGAGGAATTTGGCGTTCGGTATTTGGTGGTAGTTGGTAAGCAAGACGCGCGCAGCAGAGGCTCTTCACTTACCGAGTGTCCCATCCAGCGAGAACGAGTACCTGTCGTTCCGCAGCGCCCAGGAGCAGAGGTCACAGGTGGTGAGCCCGTCGGTGGGCAGCGTCTCCTCA
This sequence comes from Platyscapa corneri, assembly GCA_018907185.1. Taxonomy (NCBI): domain Eukaryota; kingdom Metazoa; phylum Arthropoda; class Insecta; order Hymenoptera; family Agaonidae; genus Platyscapa; species Platyscapa corneri. The sequence goes on along the minus strand of JACCHW010000025.1, from coordinate 1,613,098 downwards.
GGCAGGTAGGGCGGCCTCGGGGGAGGCGGCACGAAACTGCCCACCACGGCGAAAAGGGAGTCGAGCTCGTTGCCGAGGCTCGAGTAGTAGAGCAGCTCCTCCTCGGCGACGCCCGCGAACCAGTCCATGTCGCCGGCACTAGGACTGACCGGGCCCGCGCTGCTGCTGCTGCTGCTCGTGCTCGTGCTGCTCGTGTTGGTGCCGCTGCTCGTGTCCGCAACACTTACCTACGGTTGGCAAAATGCGGCAAATTAGATCGAATCTGGAATCGCGCGGCTCGTGCTCGAGGCGGTGTCCGGGAACGCTTTGTTGGCCTGACGAGCCTGACGACGCCGTAAGGACGTAGTAACGACGCCAGCTCTGCTACGATCGAGTAGCGAGCGGCTTAGTTTTAAATTACAAGAGCGCGGCTTTTTATTACAAAGGCTTTTCTTTCTCTGGGCGCAGCAGCAGTGCCTTGGAAAAAGGACACCTTCACCTCTACGCCGTGGCTTTCTTTAATCAATGGGGCCACTCTTTGATCATCGATGGATGCAAAGGGTTTTCGTGCGACGCGAGCGAATAATTAAAAATAATGGCTTACTTTGTTAATTTCGGCGGGCGCGAACGCGCTGCGCGACCGAAACGTCGAATGAATCCCATCGATGCGCTTATTAGTTTCAAAGGCTCCGTTTAATTGTCGAAATAAACTCGGATGTAGATTGTCGCCGGCCTCGTTAAGGTATCGCAATTATTTGTGGAGCTTATGCTCGATGAATTACTATTCGGGGCGCCCTTAGATGCATAATAAAGCTTAAAATCGATGCTAAACTGGTGTTTGAGGTCGCTTACGACAACCACCGAGTCGAGCATTAGTCAGTTTTTGTCTCGTCGGTGGTGGTAGCGGCACCGGAGCGCAGTCGCGCTGCATATTAAGCCAGCATTCCGTTAACGAAATCAAGTTTTGATGCAGCGGAGAATGTGTCTCGTGCAATAACTTTCCACTTTCATTTATGCCTAATAAACTCGGCTCGGAGCCGCGGATAAACAAATTCCATCGCTGGGAATGACATTATGTAAACTCGTATCGAATACAGGGAAAGTACATTAGCGGGCGCATGCGCGACTCGTTTCCCAAACAGAAGCCAGCGCTAGACGTATGTATCTCAGGCAAATATCGCTTAGAGTGGCATCGATGTATTCAAAGGCTCCCGTGTGCACGTGCGCGCCGCGGCCAGAGAGCCAGAGAGCGAGACGCGGGTGAAACTTTGCGCAACGGCAGAAAATCATCGACAATGCGATGGCAATGCATCAAAAGCAGCGCTGGAGAAGTTGGCCAACGCGTTTCACATCGGCGGCCACGTCAAATCCCTCTCCCGTCCCCATCGGGCGAAAGGCAGACAGAGAGCGGGATTCGGAAGCGGCGTATCGGCGCTTCGAGAGCGGTGGGACCCGCGATACCGGCATCGGCGAACGTGCACCGAATCATCCCCGCCGCTCGGCAGCTACCGATGACGGTAGTCTAAAATGAGATGCACTTTCTCGTGCAGCCTCGCGGAGGCAAGGCTATCGGGTATCGGTGGCTTTCCCTCCCCCCGCCCCCACGCCTCGACCGCGTCCACCCGGGATATTGGGTCCCGCTTGAGCGAAGGGAGGACGCTCGCGCTCTCGTAGCCGCACATCGTTAAAAGAACTGCTAACTCTCTCTTGCTCTCGCTCCCCGCGCTTTGAGGCCCGGGCCGTATATAACGGATAATTGACAGGCGTTCGGCCGCCGGCGTTCGCTTTGCATGGACATTGAATCCGCTCTCGCGCACGAGCGAAAAGGGGGATGGCGAGGGAGAAGCGGAGTAAGAAAGAAGGAGATCGCATCGTAAATTCTTCAAGCGGCCCTCGCTGCCTCGTCCGAAAAGGAAAACAAACGCCGCGGATAAGCAGCAGCCATTCAATGGGATTTCGCGGACGGGGAAAAGGAAGACCGGAGCGAGGTGCCAAGTACCGAGGCGACGCGCTTTTTTCTCTTTCTCGCCCGAGGGGGCACCGGCACCGACAGCGGCACCGTCAGCGGCACCGTCAGCGGCAAGCCGATCGAGGGACATGGCCTGGTGCTCGACACACAATGTCGCATTGTCGAGGCGTCGTCGCGCGCCCGCGATGGCGAACTCGCGTAGCCCCGGACGCGAGCCAGTCGTCGTCGCATTGTGCGCTGTCGCCTCGTGAAAGCTTCACGCGGCCGTCGACGCGCGCTTCGACATCCGCGTGCGAAAGAGTGCCAAGGGCAGGCACGCGAGACGCAGGCAAGTCGCTCGCTCGCCTACCGGCGGAAGTCGCACGTCGCAATATTAAATCCTTTGTGCGCGCGTCGACGCGGCCAAAAATGAGAACGTCGAATGCGTCATTGTGAGCGAGCGGAGGAAGAAGATCGTACGGAGCTCTCGGAACATGATCCGAACTGTCTACAGAACAATAGATCGATCGATCGAAATGTCCGCGCTCCGGAGGAGCTAATCAATTGTCACTCGAGGCTGGCAGCGGCGAGGGCGAGGGCGCGGGGACAAGGAGAGCTTAGCAACACGCCGAGCCGGCGACAGGGAACGGAAAAAGTCGGTTGTAAGACGCCTCGGTCGGCCGGAGAATTCCCGAGGACTAATATATGGCCAGGTGAAGATAAGGAAAGGAGGGAGCCACGCACAATGAACGCGCGGACCAGCTTTTCGTCGTGTTCGGACGATGAGGCGCGGATGCGAGGATGACTCTAGAGGCGCGTGCACGCGTGAAAAGGGTCGAGGCGACGCGTTAGATTCAAGATGAGAAAAAAAGGCGGAGGAGGTGGAGAGAGGCGGCACGGGAACGAGAAAGGAAAAGGAACCGAGCCGAAGGTGTACCGTTATCGATCGGTAACGCCGTAATCTCGAGCGCGATCGACTCGATAAGGACGATAATTTTGGTGTCGAATCGGAGGGACCACAAACGACCGAGGCGAATTTTAATCGGCACTTTCCACGCGTGCGTGAGCGCCTCGCTTAAAAGGGCATTATCCCACTGGATTTTGCTTAAAAATTTTATTAAAGTTTAATATCCGCATAATGAAGGTACTTGTCAAAGGTATATATTACGCGCGCCGCAATCATACTCGATGTAATAATCGTTGTTAAAAATAGAAAACAAGTTCGGGAGATGAGCCTATGTAGAATGGAAACCAGATTAACTGAAATTGGCTCCAACAGAACCGACTGTGACTCGTATTATGCAAAATTTATTCGCAGACTTAAGTAAATAAGTTGCTTATGTAACGAGTGGATTCCCCGATAGTGATTAACTGAATTATTTCGGTAATTCAATTCCGACTTTACTTTTGTAACGCGCAAAATTTCGCTAAATTACAGTGATAGGCGGCGGGAGGAGAGCGTAATGCAAATTTCCAAGAAACGAGATGCCATGATAAAAGACAATAGCGACATTTAATACACGCCAGTTTGTAATAAGAGTGCAAGAATTGTCGCTGCATCCGTATGCGTCGCGTAAAAACAAAACCAATTTTCATTGAAAACGGATTCCACGCTCTCTCATGACACACGGAAAGCGGGGCTAATAAAAATTAATCGCTCGTTATAAATTGAAATTCCACTAATACGCCCGATGCCGATGTTTATCCATTCGAGCGGCGAAAAATACCTCATCCAATTTAAAGAAAAAATATGAAAACAAAAAATGAGAAAAAGAGATAAGAAAATAAGCGTTCGGATGCTGCAATCGACAGCTCACGCATAAATATCCAACGAGCAACGAAACAATTAGGCCCCTCTTTACCTTGGAGCACTTCTTTGCTAAAGCCGCCGCCGCCGCCGCCGCCGCCGCCGCTGCAGCCGTTCTCGGAGAAGACGAAGACGCGTCCCCGCCGCTTCTGGCATCCTCGAAGAACGAGAATTCACGCACGAGAATTCTTGGGAAATTCACGCCTTTCCGAATACGACGGGCTAAGGCCGACGCAGAAAAAGCCTGTCCGCCTTTGTCGGGAGGACCTTCCCGAAATCCCGGGCGTCGGCAGCGGCGGCAGCGGCGTTGGCAACGGCGATCCTCGAGGTTGGAGAGCGAGTTACGTACGTAAATACGCACGGGTGCACAGCTGTTTGCTCGTCGCTCGTAAATCAAGTCTATACGCGCTGAAAGGGTCGACGGGGACGGGGCTGCGGCCAATGGGAAGATGCCCTGAGGGACGAGACCGCGACGCAGCTCTTATCAGTCCCACGGCTTTCTCGATAATAAACACTCGGCATGTTTACTGCGCGATAATAAGCGGCCGACGAATCGAGGCCCTTTCCTGGGTTTTACTCGACCCTCGCCGACCAACAACTCAATTACCGATGCCTCGAACTCGTTCGTCATAAGTATGCGGAGAGGAAAAAAAGGCCGCCCGAAAATTCTGCTACTTTGAAGGCACGACTAAGTGCCGCGTCTCTTCCTGTCTCTCTCTTTCCTCTCGCTCTCTCTTTCTTGTCTGCACAATCTCACAAGGGAGATGGAAGGAAAGAAGGCACGTAAGAAGGTCCGGTGGTTTCCTTTCACCGTGCCAATGGCAAAAGCAGCATCAGAAGCGCTCGAGAGTCGTTGGGGCAGCATCGCATGAAGTCAGCATCCAAGAGAGAGGGAGAGAGCGAGAGAAACGGAGAGCGAGGAAGAAACAGCACCTCTCGAGCTCTTCTCTTCTCCGGGCAAACATAATGACTCAATCCACGATCCGGCCTCTCTTTATTCATTCCCTCTCTCTCTCTCTCTTGGACTCTCAGCCGTTATCTTGGCTACTTTGGCGTGTCCTCCGACCCATCTGTCTCTCGTTCTCGAGCAGTGCATTAACTCTTTCGCGGACGCAACTTTCCCTTTGCCTTCCCCGACTCTTATCTCTGAGGCGTATAAGTTTTCTCCCTCCTTTTTGGCACTCGTTCGTTTCTCCCTTCGCAGGGAGAGAAAGACGCGCTGCTCGTCGACGGCTACACCAAGGCCGTACCTCCGCGTGAACCATTATTATTATTATTATTGTTGTTGTTGTTGTTGTTGTTGTTGCTGTTGTTAACGCTATTATTATAGCCATTATCATGATCATTATTATAATTGCTGTCACTGCTGCTGTTGTTGCTGCTGTTGCAGTTATTATTATTAGGGCGAGGGCGTCCGCGTCGTCCGTTTGATTTTTCCCCGCGGACGGGGGCAGAGGGAGGAGCTTCGGCGTTCGCGCGATTCCCCCAACCTGGAATTACATTTCGAGGGCAGTTATCGCGGGGATCGCGGTTCGCTTCGAAGGCGCCGCACCCCACGCCAGCGTTTCCCTAGAAATGTCCTTAAACCGTGCGTGGGTGGGTGGTGCTGGGGTTGAGCCCAACCGCTTCAACGCGCGATTCTTCACCCGATAAAATCGTTGCGGGCCGCACGCGTAGGTGAACGCTGCCCTCGCGGGGTGAACGAAGGACGGAACCTGTTATTTCGCTCGCTTGCTCTCCCTCCCTCGCTCCTCGAGATTACATGCTGTCACACACTTTGAAGGAAGATCGCGCGCATGTCTTATCCTCCTTTTCCCCGAAGCCGACCCCGCTCGATCGTCGCTGCCGAGGCAGATGAGTAACGTACGGACGGGGGACGAGTATCCCGACGTCTCACTCGACCTGCGCTTCCCCTCCGGACGGCTGCTTTGCGCGTTGCTTTGCGCTACTTTGCCCTCCCCGGTCTGCTATCGGTCGGCTTTCGCGCAACCTACGTGGTCCAGGAGCGCTCGCGTCCACGGCTCAATAATAATTTAACGGCGTGGAAAAACAAACGCCAGGTGGAATGGATGAGCTGTCGAGAAACGCGCAAGGCCCGGGATAAGCGCGAAGGCGAGGGGAAGGCGAGGGGAAGGCGAGGGGAAGGCGAGGGGAAGGCGAGGGGAAGGCGAGAGGAAGAAGAGGGGAAAGGGTACGCATCCCAGGCTCAGGCGAGATGATATCTGCAGCTCCGTGGAGGTACAGTGATAAATGTGCGCGGTCCGGCAGTGTCAGGTGGAGCCCCCGCGTGGCTGCGAGGGGGTCGAGGGGACCGAGGGGGAGACGCGCGCAGGCCCTCGCATACTCGTTTGCTTCGTCTTTGTCTCTGGAGTGAATCGATCAAGTCGCCGAGGAGCTGAGTCAGGGCTTCTTCGGGGAGCGGGGTGGGGACGCCCCCGCCGCACGGCCCCTCAGAGACTGCTGGACCACGAGGCCCAATTGTCGTGGAAAACGTGCCCGGAAAATCCGGACTAATGAAGATATTATGGGCGCGGCGTGGTACCGAACAGCGGGGAAGATGACGGCTCGTTTCGCGTTTAGGGCCGGACCGAGTGCGATACTGATCTCGGCCTCGAGGGTGATGACTTCGCGAAACGCGTTCAATCCTTCTCTCGCGTGGACGGACTTCGGGACGACCTCTTTGACGACGAGCGTCCATCACGGGCGTTACCTGCTTCATGGCCGTCGTCGTCGCCGGCCGCCGATCGACTAAGAACGAGCAGACGACGTCTTCGGACCACGTCGAATCCTGACGTAGGAATTGGAATTCCGATTCCTTTGCGCATAATCTGGATCGATAATTCACCCCTTCCCGCCTGATCGGTTAAATATTTTGACAGTAACGCAGTTACGTGCCGAGAGGCCGTAAATCGCAGTGGCGGGGGTGAAACGGCCGGCCAGCCATCATCGGAGGCACAGCTTTCCGCGGCCGTAAACCGATTGCTGGTGAGGGAGTAGGGGTTTATTATAGCCTGATGGCCACCTTGGCCTTGGGCGCGAGGATAAAAGGGAAGGATAAGTCGAGCGGATCGCTGGTAGCTTCAAACAAAAGGAAAGGAAAGAGGAAAAAAGTGGAAACGAAAAGGAGAAGCAAGCATTTCCGAAAACATAGCGCGAGCAAAGACAACGGAGAGTGTTACCCGCGTCCAATCGAGACAATGCGCGCGGTGTCGGGGTCAGTTGCGAGGCGGGAAGATGGGCAGGGCCCCGCGAGACTGTCCGCGGGGGTTGCGGCGGGGAGGGGAATAAGCTGATGAAAAAGCAAACACAGGCCGAAGTCCGAGGTCCGAGGGCCGAGGGCCACGGGACTCAATGGAGTCCGTGTGGAAGATTGCTCGGTTCTCGCCAGGTTATAAAGGTTAATGAGCGCGCAGGCGCAACCTATTATTTCAGTCCGTTGTACCTCTCTCCTCGTTCCCCTTTCTTTTCGACTTCTCTCTCTCTCTCTCTCTCTCTCTCTCTCTCTCTCTCTCTCTCTCTCTCCCCCTTCCACGGGAATGGGTTCACTCCAAATCCTCGGCACTCGCGGACTTGCGAGCGAAAGAATATCGAAGCGACGGTGGTAGCAACGGTGGTGGTGGTCGTGGTGGGGCAGCTCTCCGGCTCGTTCCTTTTCTCGGGACTACGGGCCGGTGGGGAGAAATTGGCGTCCGCTAGGTCAGGGGGGAGTGGGGCCTTTTCGCGCGGGGGAAGGGGAAAGTGGCAGACCTTGAGCTGCCACCGCAACGCTAGACATCTTCATCCTGCGCCTCGAGCCATACGCTTCCAGTGAAGAGCCTAGGTTCCTTCTCTCTCTCTCTCTCTCTCTCTCTACAGCTCTCCTTCTTGCTCGCTCCTCCGCGTCGTTCAGGGTCTGCGTGTAGCCAATTTAATCCGATCATATTAGCTGTGGCGAGGCGTAGAGGCGAACCTTCGTATAATCTCCTCGTAAAAGATCGACTCTCTCTCGCGCTCGCTCGCTCTCCTCCTCGTGCTTATCGAGGCGCGAGCGGAGAAAAGTTATACGCGCGATGGCTGTTACCATTGCACTTGTTCGGTGGAAGCAATATCGGCCGGTCGCATCGTAGGGGGCGGCGGCGGCGGCGGCTCATGCGAATTGGCTAAAATCGGCGTTTCTCGATGATTACACGTAATAACACTTTCCCGAGATCCCGCGGATTTTTCTCCCCTGCACTTTATAAACTTAGTATTTAAGAAGAGCGCGACGGGAGGAGGCGGACGGCCGCTCGATCTTTATGTCTTAATAGGGAAAACAGGTATCGCGAAAATATTCGGCTTTTTTATTCGGCTGGGACTGGCTTTTATAAAATCGATGCAATTAAGGCGCGCAGCTATCGCGGACTTTTATTTATGGTGGTGGTGGCGGCCGTGGAGGCTGATGCAACGCGCGTTTATCAGGAGTATTTGCACGGCGCATAGAGAAAAAGTAGCTGTCCGGTGTTTGGTGGGAGTTAATAAATAAGGGGTAAGAAGATACCTACGCCGAAGAAATAAACAATTTGTGTTTTGTATGCGGAGGAGCCTGTGACGTGCCAATTATGAGTCGGCGGGAATATTTCCAGGCGACGGTTTGCCTTTGCTAGATCCCCGGATTAATCGTCTTTTTCTATCGCATTAATCGCACCGATGAATAATACTTTTTCGAGCTCGAACATGTTTTACGTCTTCATAAGGAGGAGGAAGAAGTCGTTTCGATATTGACAGTATTGGTGCTGCTCCTCCTTGCGTGGCGAGCCAAGGCTCTGCAGAATCAATACGATTTTCAATAACTCGCGCTTATCCGATCAATGATCGCGACTGCGTTCGCGGCCGAGACAGATTGTTATTGAATATTTGCAGGTGGCACGAGAAAGTTTATTAATACTTTACACAGGGGCGGCGGGGCACGAGCAGCGGCGACTGTACAAAAAAAATTAACGATTTGAATTCAGTAAAAGAATAAATTAACATATCAATTCCAGTCGTCCACATTATATGAGTTTCCGCACATTATAAATATTAATGACAACTACTTTCACGGAAAAATTCTATTTGCCTTTTTAATTAATTAATAAACAGCATGTGCGACATTGCGGCTTTTCATAAATTTTAAGCTTCGAGTTTAACTCGTTTCTCGGCTACACGCATTCGACGAGACGTTCGCTCGGAGCATTTGTCCAACTCCGCCGAGTCGACGAATATTAAGTATTAACTGGAAGAAATTTCGCGTTATAAAAATGCCAATTTAACGTCATTAATCGAATTCGGGATTGCGAAAGCGATGCTAAGTAAGTTATTGTCGAAAAGTGGGGAGAAGCGCTGCACACCGCGCCAGACAATGTTCTTACGTAAGGATTAGAAAACAATATTTAAATGAGCTGCTGCTGCTCGAGCGCGATACATTTTTTAACCCGACCGCATAAAAATTTAAATTGACAGTCGCTTAATAAAACCATCTTGGCTGGCTCGAAAGCGGAAAGCGAGCGGATAAAATCGATATCACGTACAGAAGAACGATGGCAAGAAATAGCGAATAAAGCGAGGGATTACCGAAGTGGATAAAACACCGAAATCTTATAATGGAAGGAATACGAAGGAAAAGAGAAGCGAGTAGTGATTCGAGCAATTGCTCGTGTGTACTTTCTAGTAACTCGATACCCGCGCACTGACAATCTTTTTAATATCGGCTGTGTTTTAATCAAGTATTTCAAGCGCGCTTTATAACCCGACACCGCGATAAGCCGCAGGAGGAATTACCAATTAAATTAGCTGTTTGTCGATTAAACGTTTACGAGCGTAGATCTGAATTGTATTTTGTTTATCGAGCAAAATTATTAGGCTACCGTCGAACAAGCGCAACGCGAGCGTTCGCTTGGGAACGAGACTCGAGAAAAAATAAAGCGTTTCGAAAGATATTAATAATCGCGATAATTTTCTTTCTGCGCCCGACGGTTCTACCCGGATTCGACGCAACAATAAAAGCACAATGCGCCAGAGTCGTAGCTGTCACGAGGAGGCTAAGTTTTCCCGGCGGCCGGAGCCATAAAAAAGAGAAAATCTTTATCGCCGGGATTTCCTCCTCGACTGAGTTGTCTAGCTCGCGAAAAATTTCGATTTTACATGACACAATGAACAATTCGGACGATTCGAAAAAATTACTCGAGCCCGAGGTAACAAACAGACTAGTCGTTCCGCCGCGTTACAACCGAAGAATTACCGGAGCACGAGAAAAAAGAAAGGGAGCGTGCGCGCGTGAGAGAGAGAGAGAGAGAGAGAGAGAGCGCGCGAGAGAATAAAAAAAACTGTCACCGAGAAAATCGCGTCCCGCCTCGGGCGACTTGCGCCCAACAGAAGAATAAGACCCTCGCAGCCGGCAACTCGTCGATATAAATTGTAAACACGGATATACGTTCGAAGCGATCGTGATCGACCAAAGCCCACGGCCTCGGGAATTTCCCTCGATTAACCACGCTTAACCCAGATGCATGCCAAAGGATCCGTACTCCCCCCCCCCCTGCCGCCTGCCCCTTGCCCCGGCATCGACCTTCATTTTCTCCTTTGACAAACTGCAGTGCGCGCGCGAGCGAACGAACAAAAATCGCCGATCACAGAGCAGCACGGCAACGACTGCGACGACGACACGCATGAAACGTCGTCGGCGGTCGCCGTCGCGGTCGCTCACACACAGAGAAAGGAGACCGAGCGGCAGCTTTGGTACTCGTTTGTCGTCGTTCTCTCAAAAACGTGAAAAGACTCGGCGGTTCCTCCTCGGGCCCGGTAGAAGCCGAGTTTTCGGCTGATTAGGCGTGAAGAAGCGTCACGCTCGTTAAAAAAAGAAGACGACGAGGAAGGGCACACACACAAGCAAGGAAGAATGGGCTGTGGAAAAGAGGACGGTTGCCGCAACGGCTCGAGGAACGGGGCGAGAGGGGGGGGTGAGAGCGGGCGCACACGGTTTGGTCCCTCAAGCGTTAAAGCCGGCCCCGGCGAGTGTCGCACGGTCAGCGTTTGAGGGACCTACGCGCGCCGCATTATTACGACAGATCGAAGCCGCACACGTTTTCACCCCCGGTAACGTCTCAATGTCGTCCGGGTCCTAAGGGGACCCCTAACAATGGGAGTCGATCCGTCGCTCGTACCGCGTATACAAATATAAGGAGTGCGGCTGCCACGTGGGGCCCGGGCCCCTCGACCTCCGCTGCCGCCTCCTCCGCCACCGCGGCAGATCTCATCCCCTCTCTCGCGGGGCGGATTCGGAAAAAGTCACGCTCGGACCGACTCGCGCTCCGGTGGCGACGACAACGGCCTCGTTAAGGCATGACGATGTGCGAGGGCACGCGGGGGGAGGCCGAGAGACAGGATTAAAAGAAACGACGGAGAAAAAAAGCCGGACGCCTCGTAAGAAGCGAGACTTTTGCATTCCGCGAGCCGAACGCGGCGGTGGGCTACGACGATCGGAAAAATAGAATACAGGGTCGGCAGGTGGTGGCGATGCTGCTGGTGGCAGTGACTCTTCCCGCTGTTCCCCTCCACCCGCGCCCCACTCCCCCTCGTGCCTCGCTCTCGCTCTTTGAAGATTAATGCCGCGCGCGCATGCACCGCAGCCTTGCCTTTTGCCGCTGCAGGCACTCTTTTCTTTTTGCCGGAGAACGCGCGAGAGATCGAATGTGCGATCGGCGTATACGTGTAAGTGCGAGTAGGCCACCAGCAAAGCCGAGACCACCTCGGGACTCTCGGGCCCCGGCGCGCAAAAAGAGAGGGATAAGAAGAAGAGGAAGAGGAAAGCGAGAGGACGGCGGCCTCCGGTTGATGGAGGGGCAGAGGAGAAGCCCGCCTGGAGGGGGAGAGGAGAGGAGGAGCAGCGACAGCGGCAGCAGCAGCAGCAGCTCCTTTTGCCGAGCCGAGAGGGGCCCACCCGACCCGACCTACAAGAATGCGTGCAGCTTAGCCGTGAGTGGGTGGCGGGGGGTGGCAGCAGCGGTTCCAGCGGCACAGACAACGATTTTGGGGACCGCGCGGCCGTAGATAGGCAGAACTGCACCGCCGCGTGTTATGCGAGATGCGTCGCTCCGGCTAAGGCGCCGAGTGCTTTTAACTGATAAAAAATGGCGAGGCAGACGACCGCCGACGCAGCGGGTGCTGATAACGAGTTAATCGACGGCCGCCGCTTCTTCTTTTACACGCGCCGAGTATACGCGGAGGCAATTAGCCGAGAGGTATAAAGATTCGGGGACATGTATATAGGGGCACTACCTGGAGGGACTCCCCGCGTCTCAGGCGAATGCGCGGGGAATTCCATCAGACTGGCAGAGAAATTTAAGACGCTTATGATTTCTTAATTACACGCACGAAATCGGCCGACGCACGACAAAACGACGCCGCGCGTAAGAGCGGATCTCGAGCCCGCGGCACTGACTTTTACGAGCGCCCCCGCCCCCGCTCCCGGCTCCAGCCGCGGCCCTCCGAGCCAAAACTAGACGAGCAGGTGGGACGACGCGCGAGCGAGGCTCCGCACTCGTCAGGGGTTAGTTAGCGGCTTCCGGGGAAACGCTCGAGTGGGCGCCGAATAATGGGCCTGAATCGCTCTCGGGGTAGGAGCCACGACCCGATTTTGTCTGCTGAAAAGTGCCACGTTGTGCTCGGCTGAGGGGAGGGGGTCGGCTCGCCTTGGCAGGCCGGATTCTCGCTACGATAAAGTGATTATTTCTCGGAGCATCGTGCGAGGTTGTCTGGGCTCGTTTGCGTCGACGCCGCCGCCGCTGCTGATTCTAGTTATCCGCTCGTTCGGCCCTTGGCTATTTGGCCAAAGCGACCGGATTCGCGGGAGCATTTTTTCGCCGATCGCTCTCTCACTCTCTCGCTTTCATTTGGGGAACCGCGCGCATCGCCGCCAAGCCAAGAATCTTTAATTAGATGCGCAAAAAACGCGTCCGAAAGGGATATTAATTGGGCCAGATGCTGCTAGTCGCTTCAGCGGAACCGCTTGCTCGGCGCGGAATGTGCTTCAAGTACAATAAACAATTCACTAGAATTCCGAGCTCTAGTCGGGCTGCCGAACAATCCCCGAGCGTTGCAACTTCATCTCGGGCATACGTGAAATTCGACGAGGCGCTTTCTCGAAATACCTAGTTTTTATCGAGTTGCTACTACCCACCCATTCACGCGCCGGGGCCCCGAGTTGTCGACACCGCGCCCCGCTCCGATCGGGCAGCGTTACAACTCTAATGCTCCATTATTCGTGTGAAGTATGATGGAAAAATGACAGAAAATAACACACAGTTAAAAGGAGATTTGAGCCAATGCGATGAAAATCTTTATGGTTTACGTGAGTTGACTTTCCACGTTCGAGCCAGGAGCCATTATTCCAGCGGCACAAAAGCAGACATGCCAAAATCGTGGGTTGGGCTCCCGGGCCCCAGGTGCGCACCACCTCGAGGAAAGAAACCGATTTAAGTGGAAAGTTCAAAAGAGTATTCAAAATATGTCAATAGGATCAAGCTTTTAAAATGTGGCCACGAACAGATGCACGGACTAGATGTTATTCGACGATATTACATTGAGTGGATTTACCACACGATCTAACAAATTTGTCCTCTTACTCGGTGAAAGCTCCGCGCGGCTTTCTAAAAGGACTTTGTCAGCGCGGACTAGTTTCTTCTTTAATATTTTAAACGCTCGCCACTGGCGAAACTCGTGCCGCCGCCCGCGCGACTCCTTTTTCTTTGTTCCGCGCTTTTGCAGCCATTTATTGCGCTAATTTTTTTAACGCTTGCCGGGACCTCAACCGCGATTCGCGAATAAGCGAACTCGTTTGGCGCGGCGACGCGGACGCGAGGGCCACTGACTTTATTCGTCGTCGTTGTTCGTTAATTATCGTTACCGCGTTCTCGTTTGTTTACAATAATCCGGGACCGGTATTTGCAGTGCTCGCAGTGTTTACAGTTCATTAGCAAGTGAAATAACTCGGAGATCGATCACAATATTGAAATACCTCGAGCGTATTCCGGAGCCGGATAAAAATAATCAGTCCATTCACAACAAATAAAATTTCGACAATAAAAAGGGAAAGGCCAACAAATTTTCTCTTCCTTTGTGTATCGACGACAACAGCTTCCCTGAACGAGTGTACAAGAAAAATTTTGTCCCTTTAACAATGGCGCTGTTCCTCCGCCGAAAGCGTTTCTTTTGTGCATCGCCCGGCGCATTCGTATTTTTACCCGAAATGGGCCCGCGGAGAGACTGAATGGGCCGGCGGTAAGCACCGTTTTCCCACTTTTTCTCTTCAGATGCGCCGGCCGCGCTGTTATTTAACAAAACAAGCGCCAAAGCCTAATTAACGAAAAAAACAAATAAATCTTGCGCTCTGCGGTCGCGCTCACGACGAGGCGAATGCGCGACCGCGAACTGCTTCACGAGCAGAAACGTAATTCTCTCCGTTTTTTTTTTTTTTTTTTTTTTTTTTTTTTTTTTAAATATTCTCAACGGTACTAATTACGCGATTTCGAGAAAGGCTCGTCGACGATCAAGGAAGACCTGAAAAGCGCAGAAACGCGCTGAAACGAGTTAAAGGAGGATGATTTTGCGGGGATCTGAAATATTCACGAGCCAGTGGTCTCGACGAATCCAAGGGCACGCGCGTAATCCTGATTCGAATCTCGGGGCGCAGGCTGAATTATATCCGATTGGTGTACGCAAAAAATGATGATTTTCGAACGCCTTTCCTCGTGCGAAATAATTCCCGGTACGGCCTCTGCGTCCGATGGACGGGTCGATTGCTCGCGGCCCGCTCGGTCTTCCGATGAAACAACCCAACCAAAGCTAGCCAAAGTGCTTTCCTCGTCTCGCAAAAACTGAAAATGTGTATCGATTACGAGAAAAAAGCGAGCTCGAGAAAAAGCATCGCTTTCAGAAATCAAGGAGAAGGAGGAGGGGAGGAGCGAGAGCAGCTCTCGCCAGGCTCCTCCCGAGCATCTAAATTTCCCTGCGGCTTTTCTTCTCTCGTCCTCCTTTCTCTCTCGCGCTCCACGACATCGTCGTCACTTCTTTTCTGCGGCGGCCAACAATTAGCGGGTTTTTTGTGCTGGTCTTTCTCGCCGCTTCATCGCCTCCCTCGGATTCTCGCCCGTCGCGGCGCCTTTCATCCCACTACCTCCATCCACCACCCGTTCCTCGGGACCTCCTCATTTTTGGGACTCTTCGAATGCGGCGACGGCTCTGCTGCGGTAGGGGATCATCCTTTTTTAACGAGCGGCCGCTCGGACGACCAGCGACCCGCGACGGAAAAACGCCTTATTGCCGCTCAAAGAGCCTTTTATTTCCCGCGGCTCCTTGTTGGCCCTTTGGCCCGGCGCGGGATTATCCACGAGCCGACGCCCGCCGGAGGGTTGCTTGGCGTTAATTATCATATTGTGTGCCTCTTCGACACTCGGAGAACTTACGCGCTGAAAATCGTGGGAGGAGCGTCCGTGCGAAGTGAAAGCCGAAGCCCTGTCGAACAGCTCTGTCGGGGCGACACGAGTTCCCTTCGCACCCTCGGTAACACTGCACCCTTTGAGCCGAGGGTAGCCCCGGCCTCGGCTTCTTTTATTTGTTTATTTGTCCATTCGGGCTGAGATACGAGGCGAGAGGAGTTACGGGCTCTCCCCCGAGGGATTCTCGCCAGTGATAACTAAATTAGACTTTATATTTCTGGCCGCCCGAGCGGATCGCGCGATATAAGAGTCGCTCCGGCAACGACGGCAACGAGCTGCTAAAGTTCCCCGCTCGCTGAAAATTAGCCGGGAAAATTAACAAGCTTCTCGCAACGATAAATAATGCAATTTTATAGGAATTTCAGGCGGACACTTTTTATATAGGCGCTGTGAAACTATAAAAATTCATGCTTATTGCTCAGAGTAATAATTTTTTTCCCTCAATTGTCAACAATTTCAAAACGCACGATCAAATAACAGCGTGTAATCGCGCTAATAACATGCCTACGAGGAAGCAGCCGATTTACTAAGATCTTGGCGGCAGTTTATATGCTAAATTCAGCGGTCAGAGTAAAGATAATTATCATATATGGATTATTTAGTATAAATTGCACGTTACATTCACTTCGTTTACAAAGGTATGAATGGGACGAATGCCTCCTCGGCCGTAAGCCGCGCTGTGAAATCTTTGTCTCAAATTTTTCTATTGTTATAGCGTAAACTTCGCACGAAGTTTCACGGAACATCTTTGCGAGAGAACGAAACATTACACCTTCTCCCAAGGCCCCGCGCACTCTATTTATCTATTAAAAATAGCCATTATTACGTTGTTACGTTACGAGTGCCGTCGCTGCCGTTGTTGTTTCAATTACAGCGAAACAAAGGTCGGAATTATAACGCTTAATGTCTAATCCAGGAGAGCGATATTTTGGGGATCGGTGCCACCTTTATTAAATTAAGCCATCAGCGAACAGATGCCATTGAAAAAGATGTTTTCTTTACGCCAGAACAAGATTTTCTTTTACTCGGAAGGCAATTATTTTTCGAAAGGAGGCCGTCCGGAAAGCCCATAAATTCCGTAAAGCGAAAAATCCGTAGCTCACACGTGAAAAATTGATTTACACTGCCGCCCCTGCCCCGGCCCCTGCCCGACGCCTCTCCACGGCATTCGCTGCTGCTACTGCTGCCGCCGCCGCAGCCGCCGCCGCCGCCGCCACCACCGCCGCTCTCCTGCCCCTCAAAAGAGAGAAATCATTAAAGCATCGGCCATTAATAACCGAACGTTTTTCCCCCCGCGGCGTAATAGCGCTACACAAACGGCTCGTGTGTAGCGTCCATTGTGCGCGTGTTGCGGTAGCCATATTAATAAACTCCGCCGGCCGCGGCGCGAGTTTGCGAAAACTTCAAAGGCCCGTACGACAGCACGTAGTTCACGCGCGGACTCGAGGAACAAACGAAAACGAGGCGCATTCGCAGCGCCTGTGCGTGACGCACAATACGTGTAACCGGGGAGAATTTCAAGATAACGGAGGCCCTTCAAGACGCCGTGCGAAAATTCGTGGCACGTGGCTCGAGAGTTTAATTCAGCTTACACACGTTCAGAACCCTGGCCCCCCTCCCCCCCCCGATCGCGATCCTGACAAAGTAGACGCGTCATTCGCAGTCGGAGGTTGGGTCGCTGCCTGCACGTCACGGGCCTGGCTCCGGCCGAAGTCTTCAAAACTCCCGCTGGAGAGCGATGGCGCGAGGCAACTTGACCCTCCGCGCTAACTCGGAAATATTTATCATCGGAAAAAGAAGGGAAGGAGGAAGCCAAGGAAGCGGAATGGCGCAGATACCAAGCTTGATAAATTCATAAATATACGGCGCGCGGATGTTGCATCTTCCTGATTCTAATAGCGCGACTGCTGTATCGGCGGAAGGCGAGTAAAAAATATTTGAACCAATTGTTTTCCGCGCGCCGTACAATACATTAGCTCGCGCAATCGTATCTCGGCTATTCTTTGGAGTATCGCGCGCGGGCATCTGCACTCCGAACTCCGAATAAGGAGAAAAGCGCGGCTTGCTGCCGAAGAAAGGAAAAACCAAGTTGCGGACCCCCGAGCAGGCGAGAAAGAGGGAGGAGGGACGCGGGCTTTTCCATTGATCCGCGCGGCGTTCTCCCGATTTTTATTTATTCGAGGCGAGACGTGGGAACCTCCTAGTGCATTAATCGCCGCGAGTCCGTTAAAAGTTGCGCCCGGCTGGTGGTGTACGCGTACGAGGAGTCGCTGCCGGCGTAATACGCGCGCAATAAAACTATACGAGGCAAGATAGCCTAGGAAGAAGGGGCCACAAGGAAGTCGGACACGCTAATCGCTTACAGGAGTACAGGAGCGAGTAGCGGAGCCGGGGAGAGCGAGCGGCGGGGACTGGCAGCGCTCGGCTGCTCTCACGGCGCGACGAGATGCATCCGCGAGGCCAAAAGGAAGGAGAGGAAGATTGCGTCGCTGGAGAAACTTGATGCCGTGGAGCGTAATAACTTGGAAAGTGGTAAAAGCGTCGCGCGCGCACACGCGGGAATAGGTTTAATTTGAAGCGCGGAATCGAACGCGCTGCCCCTTTTATCTCGTTTTCCTTTTTGTCGGGACGCCCGCTTTAATCGAGCAGCGCTAGTCGCGTGTTTCGTATTTATTGCTGGAAATAAAAGGAGCGCTTTTCCGGCCGGAATGCAGCGGTGGCTGCCTCCCTCCCTTTCCGAGGCCGCCTCACCGCCGTCTACGATATTCGCAACCTGCTGGATTAGAGGAATTAATCCGGGGTTCTTAAAGTTTTACGGCTGAGTTATTTAATTATAATTGGAAGTTTAAATCCCTTTTGAATTCGCACGGCCGCTGCTCCTCCGATCGGCGCTTATGCATGGCGCGCGCAATACAAACAGCCGTGGAATAACGAGGTGGTGGGGCCGGCGGCACTTGTATCCGTCGTTGCCGCGGAAATGGTTGCGCGCGCAATTATCTCCGACGATCGATTGATTTAATACGCGCTACTTAGGCGCAAGTGCTTGCTTGGGCGGCTATTGCCGTCGCCGTTTCCGTCACCGTCGCTCTGTCACTGATAGTTTCGATCGGGAACGTGGCCCTCCGCGCGCTGACGTGTCGCCCCGCGCCTCCTGATTTTCCCTTGCGATTAATTTCATTGTAGAAAAGGCGGAGAATCAAGATTGGCCTCGTATTCATGAATGGTTAATGCCGCGGCACTCAGCGAAGAATAGAATTACCTCGTAATAAAGATGTAAAAAAGGGAGCTCGTGCCTTTTCTTCGAGATATTAGCGGCGAAACGTTAAATCGTACGCATCATCGTGGAAAAGCTTCCCTTTTTTGGAGCCACTTTAATTTCCTGATTCAACCGCTTAAAACACGATATGCCGGAGTCCTCGAAGCGTGAAAACGCGGCGAGGAGTCGCCGGTACGAGGAATTTCTCGCCCTACGGCCTAGCGGGAATCGAGGATCGAGAATCGAGAACGAGAGTCCTATGTTGTAACGTGACCCGGTTCACATGTTTGGGAAAAAGTTTGTAGAAAAAAGAACGCGCGCCGGCGTGCCATATGCCGGGAGTACAGTAGTACTAATAAAGAATTTAAAAAGCGCTGGCTCTTCCAACGGCGCAGTTTCGAAGGTCGTGAAAAAGGTTGCGTGGGCGTACGTGAAAAATTACCGGACATAAGAGCGTATTTACTTTGGCGCAGGAGAGGAGGTGCCGCTCGAAAAGGTTCTCAAATTTTTCAGCGTCGAGCCGCGGCAAGAGCTCGGCGTGTATTGGGCGCGTCGAGCACTCGGTGGAGAGGGGACGGCGTAGAAAAAGGGAGTGAAAGGAAATTCACGATATTTCTTAGACAATTGAGGGCTGTGCGACGTCGCAAGTTGCGGCCCGTGCGAGCCGAGACATTTTTTGCGGCTCGTAATAACTCTCGACGCGGTGGCGGCGGCGGCGGCGTCGGCGTTGGCGGCGCTCCTGCATCGTCATCGTGCGCTCCTTCTGCCTCGGCGATCCCGCACGACTCTATTTCACAGTCAGCAAGGTTGCACGTAATAATTTCATATCGCTCGATTAACGCCCAGGCGTAACGTTAATTAGCGCCCCCCTTTGATCGGGCTGCGAAGCGCGACAATCGCAGGGCCAACGTTATAATTACGCCTCCCCCGAGCCTTTTTTCGACGTCGGTTCCGCGCGCCTGAACACGCGGCCTCCGACGCGCGTCCGTTATTGGCCCGAGCCGCGGCGACGCGAGCAGCGTTTTGATCGGCGCCGAGGTTCCGTTACGCGGACTTTACCCACGCTTTTCCGCGAAAATCCGGCACCCGCGGCGGCCGAATACAAAGATAAAGGCTCGCTTCTCCTCCTCAATGGCCGCGAGTATTAATTGGACTCGAAATCGGGATGCGTCGATAAGCGTGTTTCCGCACTATTGTGGCCGAACTACGACAGAATAACGACTGCCGCGACGCGCCGATGACAGGCCTTATCTTATCGTCGAGCCGGCGGCCGCTTTCCCGTTTCACGCGCGAGCTCTACGCGGGCAAGCGACGGACGCGACGGACGCGACGAACGCCGTGGACGCCTCGGATTCCTCGTGGCCGGTTGCGGTAACAGTGCATTCCTGGCTGCCGTGCACTCGCG
Organism: Platyscapa corneri; assembly: GCA_018907185.1. Classification (NCBI taxonomy): domain Eukaryota; kingdom Metazoa; phylum Arthropoda; class Insecta; order Hymenoptera; family Agaonidae; genus Platyscapa; species Platyscapa corneri. The sequence continues at coordinate 1,593,214 of JACCHW010000025.1, read as the reverse complement.
CGCACCGCAGAGCGACGTTACGAGCGTCGGAGAAAAAAGGCCCAGAAGACGGAGGCGATGTGCGCCTCGAGAAAAGGCTAACAGAGCTCTCTCTCTCTCTCTCTCTTTTTGCTCCACCCACGTGGTCGTCAATTTTCTGAGCGGGAATGCGCCCGCGCGTCATTTATGCATACATTATGCATGAGAGACGGAGAGGCGACAGATGCCGCCGCGTCTGCGGTTTTCCCCGAGATCTAATTAAACGGCCAGGGCCCCTCTCCCACGCCGCCTTGTCCTCTCTGCCTCGCTCCTCTTTTTCCTCCTTTCCTCCGTGCTTCGCATTATCCTCGGCCTCGCCTTTTCCTTGCGGCCTCGAACTACTACAGCCAATAAATCGCTGGACCGCAGCAGCCTAGGCCTCGAGGCGCCCCAGCTTATACGGCCACCGAGGAAATTGCCCCGTGTCCGCGTGCGTGCGTGCATGCGTGCGTGCGTGCGTGCGTGCAAGCTCGAGTACGTGACTCGCTCGCGAGATGCCCCGTGTGAAAATCGCCGATTCTCGAAAATTCAGACCTCGCAGCCGTCGCGCCGTCCTGTTTGCGGTCATCGACCGACCTCAAGTGCTCCGATGCAAATTTCATAATTGCGCCTCCTAGTCGTTTCGCAATTATCGAGTTTATGACCAGCAGCCGTCTCCGGCGCAACCTAGAGACGAGGAGATCTCTTTTGCCTGTCCCCCCCCCCCGGCCCCTTGGCTTTTCTCCTCGGCAAACGCGATCGCGGAGGAGAAAATCGCGCACGAGGACCCCGAATCCAGCCTGACGCCAGCCAGCACCGGCGTCTAAGGGCGTTTTCTTGGGTACACGCTGGTGGTGGAATGGGCGACGGATAGGCAGGAGCGGGTGCGAGAAACGAGGGTCTCTTAGCGATTTCGCACGGAATTCACGGAGCGGACGCGCCGTCACGTAGCGCGACGCGCTCTCCCGCGAGATTTATACGTCGCGCGAGAGGAAACATGCACGAGATCGGTCTAACTAGATATAAAGGACGTCTCGCGCGACCGCGCCACGCATACGCAGCCGGAGGTGAAAGTCCTGTGCGCGTTCCTGGAAGTCGGCGCGTTGCCAGGGCGACGTCGACGAGGGGTTCGCGGGGGTGTGGGAAGTTGACGGCCCGGGCGTCACAACGGGCCGACGCCGATTTATGCCCATCGGAGGCTATCCGCGGGCTTTCTTGCTTTCGTTCCTTCGTTTGTTTTCGCTTGTTTTTGTTTACGCGAGGCGACGGCTTTTCGCGCAGGAGGAGGAGGAGGAGGAGGAGGAGGAGGACGTGTTCATTTGCCGAGCGATGGCCGATGTCATCGATTTTGTTCGCCCCAGCGATAAATTAGCGCCGCGGCGGCCCCTCACGGGCCGAAAATTTAATTTGCTGTCCGCGGAATTATCAACCGCGTCGGATAATAAAAGCCGACGATTTCGATATTGGTTTAACGAGGCCAGATTAATTATTCGCAATTATCGAGATTTATTTTACGAGTGCTCTCGTTTTTATAACAACGGTAATGGGCTCGTTAATTTTCATCGGGCCGTACGCGGATCCGCAATTAAATGTATATCTTCGCGGATTGATGGCCCGCTTTTTTACGCGCGCGCTTCTGATTGCCTCCTCGTCCCGCTCCGTCCCCGCGCCCTGTCCCTCGCCGTCCATCTTCGGCTTTAATATCTTTCTCGTTTGCATCGGCTGCGTAATTACTGGCGACGGGCGAGCGGCGAGCGGCGAGCGGCGAGCGGCGATTGGCGACTGACGACCGGCATGCTGGAGGCCTTTAAAGGCGCGCAAAATCAAAAGTGTCGCGCACGCGCGGGCCCCGAAAGGCGTCGGCTCGGCTGGCACTTCCGGCCCCACGCCTCCAAGGTCAGCACCGATGGACTTTTCGTGTCGAGCGGCGCGCTGCGCGCCTCTGTCTATTAAGCCATTACCGAGGCTCGCGGCACTCTTTCCCTCTCCCCTTTCCCAGAGCTGTTGGTCCGTTGGATTCTCTTTCTATCGCTTTCATAACATCTGTCGAAACGTGCCGGGGTCGGGTCTAGCAGCGCAACGCTAAACGAGACTCTCCTGGAGTCGTTGAAAGTTTCGCGTGACTTTGACAGTTTAGCGCGGAAATCTTCCTTCCCTTGAGCTAAAGTAAGTTTCTCCGGGTTTCGGTTGGAGGGTGCCAGGCAAAGGATAACCGTAACGACGCCTGGCGTCGTCTCTCGTCTCTCGTCTCTCAACTCTCAACCTCCCTTGGCCTCTCTTGCCCTCCTCGGCTTCCTCATCGCTGGTGTGTGTTTTGCGCGTGGCGGCAGCCGTGGGCGGTGCCGGTCCGCGATCAATCTTCTCGCTGATACGCATTAATAATGACACATGCTGGAATAATAATATTCGAACTCGAAACGATCGCTCGTTACGGTTTAGCATCGCGCGCACTTGCGAGTAGACGCGGCCGCCTGCAATTAATAATCGATTCGGTAGCGCCGCTGCTAAGCTGCGGGCTCGCATGCCTTCGGTGGGCGCCGCGCGGCTGCTGCTGCAGCCGACGAAGGGCCGAATTCCAAGGGTGCACTCGAAATTATATCAATTATCGGCGGGGAGCAGCGCGAGATCTTGGCGCGAACGAACCGACTCCCAGATGCAAAATTGAAGTTAATTTCGTATTTCCCAAAGGGTGTATAATAAGAGCCGGCGGGCGGGGAAAATTGTGCACTTGTCTCGATACAAAAGTGAAACGTTAATTGAGGATAAGGATAACAAAGTGTATTGTTGCCGCGGGGAAAAGGCCAGTTGGTGGCATGTGTGCCGCGCTCCACGGAGATGTGTACGCGAAGAAAGAGGACGAGGGGGAGGGAGAGAAAGAAACAGCGAGTTGAGTCAGCAAAAAATGGCGACGATCCCTACATTTGATTTGTGTTGGCCATTGCTCGACCTCACGATTCATACTCCTCGACTCTCTCTCGCTGTTCCATTAGCCGACAAGGAGAGTTGTGAAAGGGTTTTATCTTGGGCTGTCAAGATACACGTACACGTATAACTCTCCCAAGGAGTCGTGTGCGTAGCAAGTACACTCGTGAAAATTTCGAGCCGCACCGAGGCGACTTTACTTATGTCACAAGTATGATTGGACATTTTCAGGGAGACAAAAAAGTTAATGGTTAAAATATTTCAAATCTTTTTTTACGCCTCGTCGGGCCGGAAATTGCCCTATTCTGATTGTAACGTTCGTTAGCCTGTCTCGATACCAATTTTCGTTTCATATTTGATCTCTAAATCGAGGCCCGATCAGCGTGTAAGCCGACATTTTAATTATTCGCGTTATTAATCGAGCGCAAATTTTTCGCGTTGCCTGGAACTTGATTTATCAATTGCAAGTTGCTCGAATCGACGCGCGTATTTCATTGTTCGCGCGCGCGCCGCGACGGCTGACTTTTCCCGACCGTAATTAGCTCTCGCGGTCTGCTAATGCACAAGTACGATAAGCGCGCGCTGCTTCGGGGTGAGGGGGCGGCGGGGGGATTTCGGATTTTTCAATAGCGCCTCGGTCGATTTTCAATTGAAATAAAACGCAGGCTAAACCCGCAGACGTGAAAGGCCGCCTCGACGCCCTGGTAACGCGCAATGTAGTGTAAAAACAAACGCTTAAAAGTGTTGCACAAAGAAAGGCTCGGCGGCATTGCCAGTAAACGATATGCACCTATGGCTGTAAAATTGACGGAGCAACAGAACAGCACGCGTTATCCGGTAAACGGGACTTATTTTTGCGCACTACTCCGCCTGTAAAAGTGACGTGTTCCATGATGAACGCGCGAGCCGCACTGACGAGAATTTTTATTGCCTTACGTATTCTCGGCGCACTCAGGGGTTTACTATCCGTCAGATTGCTAGAGAAGCTTCGCAGGTCCTTTGTGGGACGAAAAAAGGGAAAAAAGGGAAAAAAGAGGAAAAAGGGAAAAAATAAAAACACTGCCGGCTTCGGTAAACATTATAAAATGAAGCAATAGAAAAGTTTTAGTGGGCAACTTTTTGTTATTCCGATCGTAAAGCATTTATTGCACGGCGTGCGCGCAGCTTTTACAGCGACGAGCATTCAAAGCATCGATCGAGGCGCGCGCGCGAAAAAAGCGCGGCACGCGGGGACAGCGGAGGAAGGTCATTAAAGGGCTAACCGGCGGAGCCTTTATTTTCGAGAAAACCAACAAAACGAGGACGGGAGGAGCGCGCGCGCTTACGCCCGCGTGCACGTGCGCGCGGTCCGTTGTTGCCGATGGTGGCCTGTTTGATTTGAATGGGACGCATTTGAATGCGAGAGCGCGCGTCCATCGGCTCGCGGTCATTATACTACCAAACTCCGAAAAAGCGAGAAAGGCAGCAACAGCCACTAGCCGCGGCGCACTATCAGGCAGACGCACGGGCACACGCGGCCAAGACACTATTGTGTGCCCCGATCGCGAGCTTGCAAATGAGCGAGTGCGTCGGGCCTCCGCCAGCCGCGCCAGCCACCGTGTGAATGCGAGTTAAACGAAGATTTATACGCCGCGGCTTTAAATATAAACAACAATATGCAATCTTCCCCCATTGTCCGCTCAATGCGAACTAATAAGCCCGAGCCCAAGTGCCCGCGCGAACTAGTCCCTCTTCTCTCCTTTCGTCACGCCGAGATTTTACGGGCGCGATAGCGCGGCCCGGACTTTCCTATTGTTTACCTGCTCGTCGTTACGTTGCCCCGGCGCACTAATCGCTCTACAACTCAATCCTCCGTCGCGGGCGTCGAAGCCGGAAAGCTCGCGGCGGCGGATCCATCCTTCGGACGGTCGGTCGTTAGCCACAGCCGTCGCGAGTTATTTAAGGGCGCGAGGGTCGCGATCTTGAACTTGCGCTCGAGCAGCGCTGCGGCGGCTGACTGAGCCGAGTGGCTCGAGGTAGTTTTGCGTGCTTGGGACGGCGCGAGGGGGCGGGGGAACTCGTTTGACTCTGGGCGATAAATAACGCTGGAAACGGTCGCTCCGGCGTACACGTACGAGCATTGTTAGTAGTTTTCTTGCGGATCGCCGCCGACGGCAATCGCGAGCGTAGGTCGTCGCAAGGTGCAAAACCGGTGCAATCAGCGCGCCAATAAATAGATGACTGCCCGGGGCATTTATCCGGGCATTTATCTGCGCTGCGCGTCGGGATCTACGATCTACGCGTGCCGCGGGTCGTATACTGGTAACTTTAGGAACGACGTTTTGAAATGTGTTGGGTGTCGTTTCCCCAGCGATAGTTTATCGGGCGGAGGGACGCGAACACCTGGGAGCGGCTCTTGGGAGGATTCTGCTGCAGAGATCCAGTTGCCAGTTGCCAGTTGCCGGTTGCCATCGCGCGTTAAATTAAAAGATCGCGATCGCCGATTGCAGTTGCAGCATCGTAGGCGCAGGCGCGCGCTACGGCTCGACCACCCTGGCGACGGATTTTAATATAAGCAAATACTCACACTCAAGTCTTCCATACTGCAATTGCCGAGGAACATGAATGGCTCCGCGCGTGGCCGTTATCCTCCAGGGGAAAATAAGGACACCGCGCGCGCACTTGCTTCCACGATGCTCTCGATCGCTCCTAGAGTGCGCACCTCATCCTCGCCGAGTACTATGGAAACTGCGAGCGTCGGCGCGCGCGCGGCCGCGATAACAACGGCGGGGAGAAAAACAAAAAGTACCGCTGCCTGTCAGTCGCTGTCGCACATAACCTTCCCTCGTGGCGGCGTTCACTCACTTTCGGAGCTGCTCCGGCTGTTGGTGCTGCTGGTACTTTCGTCGACACGTAGGTATGGACATTTTTTGCCTCCGCGAAAAGCAGAAAAAGGCCGGTTCTGCGGCGCTCCCGGTTATCCTCGGAGGATCTCGCGATCCGCAAACGAGACCACAGACTCTTGGGCCTCGCTCCAGCCGGCTACAACAACCACGGCGATGGCGGCGGCGAGCCGGGGACCACACACAGGCATTCAAGTCTCCGAGTACGAGCGGAGAAGGCACTCGTCTTCTCTCTCTCTCTCTCTCTCTCTCTCTTATTCTCTTCCTTGTGCGCTGTTTATCTCTCTTTATCTTTCTCTCTGACTTTGTCTCTATCTATATATCTGCGTCTTGGTCTTGACTCAACTCGGGCTCGTCCAGCTCAGCTCAGCTCAGCTCAGCTCGATTCGACTCGACTCGACTCGACCTCCTCCCCCGCCCCAGTCACGGGAGCGCACTTGTGCACGGCGCGAGGCTGCGGTGAGCGCGAGGGTGGCCGCCGGGAGGTGCTCCGCCGCGGAATCCAACGTCTGAGCCGCTCGGCGCTAGCCAGTCGACTGACGACGCCGTGCCGCCAGCAGCAGCGGCAACCAGCAACACGCGCGCGCGCCGTCGAGGGAAGGGAGCAGCGGGGGGCGGTTGGTTCGCCGAAGGAAGGGACGTAGGCCCGGGGGTGTGTGGTTAGGTTCCTCTCGGTTCCCTGCTTCTCGCGCCGTCGAGCCCGAGATCGCGTCCCCCGCGCGTCCGCACCACGGGCCCAGGGGCTTGCACAGCAGACCCGCCGAGTGTACGTGCGCGCCCGTATTTACGAGGCGGCTTTATCGCGCGAGCCCCGCTGGATATTGATTTCGGCTGATTGGCCAGATCGGAACACGCGCCGATGCTGCAATCTCGTAATGCATATACACGGCGAACGGATGTGCAGGGCGGGCGCGAGGGAGCGGGGACCGGCAGGGCGGCGCGCCTGGCGAGGCGAGAGGGCCGATCGGGAATGCGCAGAAGGCGAGGATTGCGATGATTTCCTGTACAAACAAGATATAAATTTTTGCGCCGGAGAGAGGTGCTTCTTTAATTATCAGGTCGAGTTGATTGATTTTTCCTGGGAGTGATTTTTTTATGTGCGCGCCGGATGAATTATCCTTTTCTGGGCGCGAGGGGGTGGGTAAGGCCGGGCCGCGGGAGTATTTCGTTTTTATGGGCTCTGCGTGTGGGGAGGAGGGGGGTGTCGATGATTAGAATATCCTTTAAGAAATTGCCTCGTAGCTATGAATATTTAAAGCGAAAGCTTTTGAATTTCAGAATGGACGAGAATTTAAATTTCGGACCAACCGACGACGACGGTATTCTCGTAAAATACAAACTAATATCCACGTTTGAGGCCCTCGGCGAACTTTCCACCAAAAATTATCGTCAAATTCAAAATGGTTTTTGTTTTTGTTCTTCCTTTTTTGTTTTTTGCTTATTGCCTCTTGCTTTCTGCTTTTTGTTTCCTTTCCAATAGTCCAGCGCGCGACCACGAGCCGCTTTAGCGTTCGCAACCTGAAAGCATCGCTGAAAATTGCAATTTTTTATTTGCCCCCACCTGTTTCGAGTCAAGGCGCCTTTTTTCTTTTTCGAGTCCGCGGGAAATAAAAGTTGAGAGTTTCATAAGCTCGTAAATAGCGCAGACCAGGATGATCAAGTTAAAAGTTTTTCCATTACAAGTTACGCCTAGGTGCGGGAATTCGGAATTTGTTCGGTTTAAAAAAGTTCATGATTTCATATCTCGGAAAGGAAAGGGGGAGGAAAACAGTGCCGAAACGCTGCTGCAAACGTATTTGTTGACATGCATTGCGCGGGGGATGCCCGCGGGGCTTCATTTGCAGTTGATACGCGCAACTTTGTCTCGATAAATAAAAAAATGTTTATTTTTCGAAGCCCAAAATAAGGCTTGTAGGGCCTCCTGCTATCGGCGCTGAGTCGAGCCGAGCCGAGCCGAGCCGAGCCGAGCCAGTGTGTAAAACGATAGTTACTGTAACTTGATAAATTATACAGATTGAAGTTATCGTACTCGAGAGAAAAAATTAATTTAATAAACCGAAAGTGGATGTTGAAAGATGAACGGTTTTCGATATCAGATAACTTGCAACGGCTTCATAAAATTGTCTACAAAAATTATCGACTCTGTCCGGCAAGTATCGTCGCAAGCATAATATAATTTTTATCAGGGACAAGAGGCAAGGATATTTTTAAAGGCGCATTGACACGAATGAGCACAGGCGCAAGTACTCGGTGTTTTATGAATTGGAAGTATCGGAAGGCTACCAATTTCGAGGCGCGCATAAATCGAGGGAATTAAAAAGAATCGTCGCATAAATTTTAAAAATCCGAATGCGAAAATTGGCCCACTTTTCAGCCCGGACCCTTTACTCTTCAATCATCGTAATAAGTGAGCGCTATACCAACAAATTTCCGTTTGACTCGCAGCGAATCGCGATTTAAAGGAAGCTGGGCGAGCACTTCATTTGCATGAAAACGCTCGCCGGCCAAGTGAAATGTTCCTTCTCCTCGGCTTAAATCGGCTGCGAAGTTTCGCTGAAAAGACATCCGAGCGTCGGGGCCCGTTTCCTCGCAGCTGCCGGCCGATGACACGGGCGCCGAACTTGCGCGCTCAGGCCCAGACCCTGATTAAAATTCTTAATTCTCCAACGTTGGGCGAGACCGGGCCGCGCTACCGACTCCGGTTAATCCGCCGCTCTCAGGGGCCCCTGCCAACTTCAACGCGACGTTTCGCGCCTCGAGCCAGACCTCGTGGAGACGGGCCCAGCCAGCGTTTTCCTGCTCCTCCTCCTCCTCGCCCCGCGCGCACTCGCTCTCCTCGACACGTCCTCATGAATCAGCAGCAGCAGCACCAGCACCAGCAGCAGCAGCAGCAGCACCAGCAGCAGCAGCAACAGCAACAGCAACAGCAACAGCAACAGCAACGGCAACAGCAACAGCAACAACAACGGTCCCCGGGGCCGCTGAAAAATCGAGGCGATCCGCGCGCAAGATAATCCGCATGCAGAGCTCGGACTTTATAACGAGCGAGCAGCGGCAGGTCCTGCGAGTGCCGTCGTACGTATCGCCATTGGCCATTGGAGGGATCACCGAGTATTTGCGTGCCTCGTCACCGGCGTTTCCCGCGATTTACTCGGACGCCGCGCGACAACAGGCCCAGAGAGTTGTGTCGGCCACGCTTTCTTCATCTCCCCTTTCGCCCGTGTTTTTCTCCGTTTCTTTTTTCTCGGGTTGCGCGCGTCCGCGCCAGTTCCGGCATAACGGAACACCACCTCGAGCCCTCCCCCCCCCGCCCCCGCCCGCGCTCGACGGCTGTCCGCAACGACGCTGTACGGGCTCGTTTTAATTAATCTGGTATAATTTTCTGGCTGCTAATCTTTTTGATCTCTCGGCGCTTTGAGCAAGAGCGCTGAGAACTTTTGCTCGCTGCTCTCTCGGCCCTCAAAGAGGTGGAGGCCGAGAAAAAAGGTCGTTTGCGCCGTCGCGTACGCGTCTAACTACCGGCAAATTAATAAACACTCGAGTTGTGCGCGCGGAGCCGGGCGCCGGAGCCTCTCCACTTACACGGATTTCGAATTCTTCGCGCGGCCAAGAGGAACTGAAGCCGTCAGCGAATTCGCCGCGATAATTATTCTCGGCAGAAGACGAGTTGAAGCCGCGCGCGCGGCTTTTCCGTTCCTCGCGCTCGCCGCTTCGGCGACTGGGCGCGTAAGCTTTGATCGGGCGATCCCGTTTCGAGGTCGATTCGACGAGCCATTTCCAAGACTCGGGCTCGGGGACCGATTCCGTCGGGGCGAAGCCGTTCGAAACCGAAGCCAGTCGAGCGTTCGATCCGACCGGCGGGACTAGCGAGGAGCCACCGAACCTCCTCGTAGCCACGACAGCTCGGCTTCGCAATTAAGCGCATCGCGGCTGTGCGCGTCATAAGGCGAGACAGTTCCGGGCGGAAGGAGGCGCCTCGTAAAAAAGCGTCGGGTTACCGTTTTCCGGCAGTCATTAGTCCGGTGGATGCCCGCGACGTCGATACACGAGTCAGATAAGCCTCGAGTGCGCCCAAGAGACATAGAGAGAGAGAGAGAGAGAGAGAGATTCGAGCAATTACGCGCACCGCTCTCTCCGTGAACAATGGCAATAGAGGCGATAAATGCGATAGCCGATCGAAATCCGGGGCCACAAGGCCGCGTCGATCGGGTAACACAATAGGGCCCCGGCTCCTATCCGCTCTATCTCGCTTCGGGAATAAGAGGCGCGCGGCAGTCCATCCGAGATGCGCCTGCCTGCATTCAAATGATCCGCGGCATTGTTGTTACGCCGAGTCCGATCGACGACGACGACGACGACGACGACGACGAGCCGCCCCCACAGTAGTCCAGGTGTAAGTCGAGACGAATTCTCCCGCGAGTTCGGGGCCCGAGGCTCGTTTTCGCGCAGGTATGTCGAAGGCGACAGACGCGATTGCGAGAAAGGCAGTTCTCGCGAGTCGCGCGCGCGCGCGAATCGAGTGCAATTTATTCAGCGAGCTGCACGTAAATCTCCCCGGCTGATAGCGGGGAAAGCATCGCGACGACTTTAATACGCTTTACACGTGGCCCGGGAAATGATGGCCGCGTTCCGGGGACTTCCGTTACGGCGCCGAATAATGGAAAAGCGAGAGCGATAATTGCCTCGGTGGCGGGGGAAAAGTCGAGATAAATCACGAGGTCGGCGGTCCGTGTTTCCCAGCCGCGAGAGGAGCCAGCCAGAGTGAACGGCGCGGGGGGAGCGGGGACATGGGGATCCGTCCGGCCACCAGCCGACACGACGACGACGACGATACCTCGAGTGCGCGGGAACTCGCTTCGCATTTTTTCCTCGTCTTGCCGCCGCGAAGGAGCGCGAGAAAACCGGGTGTAGGAGGGGGGAGCGGGCCCACCCTGCGCGGATATTTCCATAAAGGGGTCGTTGCTACACCTTGCGCCCTTCCACCGGGACTGCGAGTTTTACACGTGTAAATCCTCGGTGTGCTTTCCAGACTAAGCACCCACCCCCTCGCTACTCGCCCCTCGGCGTCGGCGGCGGCGGCTACGAGCCATAGACCAGCATCATCGCGTGACTCTCGAGCTCTTCTCTAACACACGCGCTCAACCCTTTACTCGTACCCGTCCCTTCCCGCGCCTCGCGCATCCCGTCGGCGTCAGCGTCGGGCTCGGCGTCGCCGTCATCGTGCTTCTCGCCTCGCTCGTTTCTTCCTCTCCGCCTCGCACTTCGCTCGAGACTCGCTCCACCTTTTTCCTTTTGCATCTCGCTCGAGCACACACCCGCTCTCGAAATGCAGCCGAGTAATTACGAACTTATCGACGTTTTTAGCATTTTCGATATCGCGACGAGTTTTTCGTTAATAACGCGTCTGCCTCGGTCCTGACAATGGCTTTGATACCAGACGAGCCGGGCGGATTTTTCAAATTCGAACTCGAATGCGAATGCGAAGGGCGAACTCGAATTCTCGCACTCGTCCTCGGTATTTTTTCGGTTTACTTTTATTCGGTTCCGAAATTACAATACCGCACTACTCGCTCTGGCTGCGGCGAAAATTAGCAACACTCGAGACGAGATAATAAAAAATGGCTCGAGATTCGTATCGTAAAAAATGGGTTTATTAGAAGAATTAATGAATGCCTTGCATCAAATGGTAATATATCTAGTTAAAAGCGAAAAATAATTACCGACTATCTGGCTGTAAAAATCCAGTCATCGCAACTATATATACCCGGTGCTGTTCGCACACGTATTCGTGTTCGTATTCGTATTCCACTTTCTTATCTGATTCAAAACTTTACAGTACATTTAATTGTTCTGCACTTTTGTAACCTCTTCGCATTATTTATTAAGATCTCAAAGATCTGGGCTGTATATTTTAAACTTGAACTTATAAGCGATGGCGTATTATGCTCGTTTAATTTTTAATGCTTTCCAACTCCGCGGTAGAAAGAACGAAGCCTTGGATGTTGGTATCACAAAAGGAATGTTATCTGAGTTTGCGGCAGATACGCGCTTAAAGTAGTATTAAATCAAAATTAAAAACTATTTATCACGGGGCCAGGAGCCGTAAACTATTAGTATTGGGCACTTTCCGTTCGGATTTTTAATTTCTCTTTAAATGCGCATTCGGCATTTGAAGTGTACTGAAAAAACTCGTGCTCACGTTAAATACGCGGCGTTATCAAAAATATTTATTTGCTTTCGAGTTTATCTACTTGACGACCGACCCGACGGCGCGTTTTACCTCTAATGACGCGACGATGTTTAAGCGCTTAATAATGACTTTTTGATGAATAACGCAACAACAACATTTGGGAACGTTAAACATTCGCGTTCGTTTTCTACTCCCCGTACGAGTTTAGATTTACAATTTAGCAATATTTGCAAAATTTGCAAAATTTGCAATATTTGCATTTTCCGTCCTACTTCCCGATGATTTTCACAGCCGTAATCTGTTTTAAGCGTTTTGCTACTCGAGTGTCGATGCGCTCGAAACCTGGGAATACAATACTGCCGCGAGCGAATTGTAAAAGAAAAGTGTTAAATTTTTTATTCCCAAGGTGCTCCGTTCTCCCGCACCCCCCCGCTCACCCTGCCATCGTCTTGTCAAACGTTAATTTATACGTTTATGGATTATGGATACGCATGCTTGGAATTTATGGTTAGCCGTAACAACGAGTCGAGGCATAAAATACAGTAGTAATAAAAGTGTAATTTAGAATAAATAGAGAAAGTGTTGAAAATTCCTTTGAGTCACTCTTTTCGATTTTCGAATTGCCGGGCTTTACAACTTTATTGATACTCGTTACACATTTCGAAAGTTGGGAACGAGGTGAGATTGAAAATTGGGGTATCGCCATAAAGGCGGCGAGGATTCATCGCTTAATCCTTGCAGATAATCACGTTTCGTAGGTTCTATTAATCGTTAAACGAAATCCAAAATTTATTGTCCCGCATAAATAAATTACGGCTCATGATAATTTACTACGTAAAGTGTTGTCGCGCCATAAAAATTGCCCCCGGAGCCGCGCTTGTAAATCCTAATGAGACTATTCCGCATTATAATCCTCGATTATGGAGTTGCCCCGGCTACGACCCTTTATTGAAAAATTTAGTGTTTTTCGGCCTTTAAATACTGGAAGAGTTTCTCCGCTGTAAACGGGAAGGTCAGTTTTAAAGTCTACCTCCCGAGCAAATGGGTTCTAGAAAAACGCGAAAACTTTCCTCGCTGTTTTCTGCTGCGCTGACGGCGTAAAAATAAATTTTTCTTTAATCTCTCTCGAAGGTATTCCGCTACTTCTGAATTCATTATTCTTGTAAATCTTGCCTATTTGTTTACAAAAATAAGATAATACCCACATCCAATTATACTCTGTTTTTGGGCACGAAGAGTTTTTCCAAAACACGATTACCATTCATTGTATTTCCTCGAAAATGAGATTTCCTTCTCGCGGACACATTTTTCAGTTGGAAAAGATAATAAACACGCTCGCGTATCAGTGGGTATTCGAATAACGTATTTAATGTAAGAATTGACAAGCCGTAATAAATGTTCACATAAAATGCACTTATTTATCATCCGACTTTCAATTAGCTCGCGGCGAGAAGTTTCAGCTCTATTTACAAAGCCATAATAATTCAAATTTTATCAAAGCACACAATATAATCGGAGCTCGTCAACAGAGTTTACCGTGAGTTTATTGTGCGACATTTCTTATTCTTCCGAGTTGATTGGAAGGGGCTCTTGGGATATTTTGTCGCAAAGTAAACAAAAAGCCAACCGAGATAAATTATTTTAAAATTAGTTGCTCAGAAGCAACAGCAACGCAGTAATTTTGGAAATTGAGCAATTATTACGAATTAGCATTACAAATTTTTACTTTTGAAAGAGAGATGTACTGTTCTTGCCATTGCGCGCACAACAAATTGATACAAAATTACAGTAGCTTCTCGTACCAACATTTTGACAGTGTATGCGGGTCTCGTAAGTCGACAGTTATTATAATGAAGTTTCTCCTTCTCTCTCTCTCTCTCTCTCTCTCTCTCTCTCTCTCTCTCTCTTCCGCGCAGTCCCAATCTTTCTCTGTTTCGGCTTATGCAAACGGTCGGCATGACGCATTTCCGTGCGGCCGTGAATTTTCGTCGGAAATTGGCCAGATTTCACGAGGAGAGGGAGGACAACGACCGGCCGCCAGGGAGCGGGAGAGAGAGAGAGAGAGAGATAAAGTAAGAAGTACACGACGCGAGGGAGAGAGAAACGTTGAAGGGCCCCGAGCTCGCGTGCGCGCGTGTGAATAACTCGTTTGCCGGCCGAGCGCGTAATGACTTTATCTTTCCGAGGGCCCCGTGGCACTTTTCTCTTTCTCTCTCTCCCTCTCCCGTCCTTTCTTTCTCTTTGTCTCACACGAGTTTGCCGAGCCGTCTCAAGCGTTTTTCTGGAAACTCTTGGCCTATGCATACGGGCATGTGTGTGCAGCCGTAAGAAATGAAATTCTGTCGAGGCAGGGAAGAAGAAGATGAGGCGGAGTAGGAGAGCGAGAGATTGAGCACGGGTAGAAAAGGAGGAGGGCGAGAGACGAGGGCCAAAGTCGTAACGCGCGCCGCTCGCACTCGGCCTAAGTTATGAAACAAGTTTCTCACCTGCGGCCGACGGCAGCGGCGGCGGTGGCGGAGTCGCGTAATAGCAATGGGTCGCGCGCGCCGAGTAGCAGAGAGAGAGAAAGAGAGAAATAGCCAGAGAGAGAGAGAGAGAGAGAGAGAGAGTGAGAGAAGCAGGTGCGGAAACCTGGTCGTCGGGCATAATGACTCTATTTCAACGCTCGGCCTCGGATTCGCGGCGCGAGAGCTGCACGAGCTCGGGGGAGGAGCACGAGGGGAGCCGCCGGAAACAGCCCTTGTAGCCATATGTTTTGGGTCAGAGGTGGGGTGGGGGGTATTTCGACAGGCGCCGCCAACACGCACGGGCCTTGAGTTTCGAGGGCGCCCTTAGGAAACGCCCGGGCTTTGTTGCGTGGACGCCCCTCGTTTCGACATACGTTCACCGCGTCGATATCCAGGACGTGTGCACTATGTGAAAATCGAGATTTCCGCGTTTTCCTCGCGTTCGCTCGGTAGCCGCGCGTCTATTCGGAATTCATGCGCTTGTCAGCGCGAAGCATCGGATCTTATCGCCGCGGCCGATAACTCGCCATCGACGCGTGCGTTTCCGTTGGCACTTTTGAAATGCACACACGTACGTGTAGACAGAGTTTTTGTCGGAAAAGAAGGTTGGGCAGGGAAAGCTTACCTCGATCAACAATGTTATCTTGGGACAATACGATAGTTTTCGTCGGCGAGGTCAGCCAGGAACGGAGAATTATACTTTAACCGGGCCGGACAAAGTTTTCGAGGACGGAGCGAACGGAGCGATCGGAGCGAGCAGAGCGAATGAAGCGAGCACAGCCAGTCTGTTGTAATGACTTGTCCAAAATAGCTCCTAAATGTAGGCTTTAAAGTATTAAGCCATTGAGACTGTAAAAAATTTAGGTCGCATCGCTGTACCCAGGAAACTATATTTTAGACACTAGCGAGACGGTTAGTCCGGGATATTTTGGTAACCCTCTCACATCTAAATAAACATTTCTTACGTAAACTCGAGTGTCTCGAAGACAGTGGATTCGGGCGGAGGGAGGTGTGGGGGTGAGAGCAAGGGGCGGGAGGATGTAACTGTAAGCAAACGCTTTTTATTTTCGAGCTTTAATTTTCCCATAGCGTGTAAAAAATGTATCGCCTCTATCTTGTGTGCACGTGGAGTTATGGTACAACAAACTATAACGAACTGCATTAAAATTTAGAAATAAAATAAGAAAACGAGGATACATTTTTTGCCGCTAATTATTTCAGGAGCGCAGCGTGAGAAAATATTCCAAACTCATGGAAAATTCTTAATTACGAAGAAGGTGCATTCGTTCGAGTTCTTTTTACAACAAACCTTTTTCTATGCACATTAAGAAACTTAATTTACCATTGCATTATGCTTCCTTTTTATTTTTACACCGGGCGCTGCGTCTAAAAATAAAGCGTCCACGCCGTTGCGTAATTGCTTCGCTATCGCGGCATCGATTTTCTTTTAGTCTTACGGGTGGCGAGGCGCGAAAAAAGCGTCGTGTCGCGCGCGCAGTTTGCGCAACCCGTTGACTTTGATCGAACGTGCTCTTTGAGTACGTTTTCCGTTCACTTTCGAATCGATGACGTCCGCACGAATTCTTGAAATGCTCGCGTCGGTATGCGTGCGATAAGCCGAGGAGAGCGCAAAAGTGCAGAGGGGACTAGTCGGCTCTTTTAAATAACCGCACCAACACCGTCGTGTGCCGTAGTCGCGTCTTTCGTCGCCGCCGTCGTCGCGCGCAAGGGCACTGCTATTTATTCGCCCGCGCTGGTGAGAAAGAGCGCGTAATAAGCGCGGAACGCCAATTTTTAAAAACAACCCCGCGCATCCTCGAGAATTCTAATTATCAGAATTTAAAATGCGCCGGACTGCACAGCAACTTAATAACTCCAATGACTATCGGCGCTTCGATTTTTGCCGCGCAGGCCACTTTACGATTCTTTTCCTCATTACGTGTTGATCGAACAAAAAGTTTTCCGGTCGTTAATGGGTTAATGCCCGGTGGGCTCTATACCTTCTTTACGAGACTCTCTAACTACGAAGAAAAGACCAAGACTCGAGCAGCGTTTCTGGCGCTTTAATACCTCTCCAGCAGAGCATTCGAGCAATTTTCAAAGGCTCCGGGAGAAAGCCCAACAGCTTTTGCGTGTACGCGTGCATTTCCCGCACGCGGAAAAACGTCGGCGCGCATCTCTATCTCCATCTGCCGTGCGAAAATTCGCGGAAGCCCCCGGCGCTTCCCGCCTCCCGTGGCCTGGCATTAGCCGGCCGATGCTTTTGCCCCGAACGAGCGCGAGAGCGAGGGCGAGATATCGCGCGAACGTCTCTATTTCTCCGACGAATCAAACAGGCCTCGGCTTGGCATCTTCTCGGAAACGCTTAATCCCGAGGAGGAGTAATGGCGAGTTTCTTGCGCAACAGCAGTCACCGCTGCCGACGCCGCGTCTCAATTACCCCGTTAATCTACGACACTCGGGCGGCCTTTGCCTGTTCTTCCTCCGGCTGGCGCTGCCCCCGCCGCCGCCCGACTCATTGTCCCCGCTCGCGCGGACCCCGTTTAACCCCCCGGGAGCGAGAGCGTGTGCGTGATCCAATTAGAGCCCGTAGCTTCCAGCTGCGCGGGCGCGCGCTCCCTTTTTTCGCTTTCTCGCTCGTCTGTGCCATTTGTTATGCCGGCAACGCGTGCAGCAATCACGCGCGAAAATTATAACTTTATCTTCCAGGCAGCCTCGTACGGTCCGCGCGCACCCGCCAAAGAGAAAGAATGAGGCGACGTCGCCGGGCCGCGAGGATGCGAGCCGAGGTGGTGAACAACCCGGCGCTGAACCAGCGGCTGGTCAGGGGCTCGGACGGGGCGAGCTTCGACGACATCGTGCGCTACGTCGCGCGGCACCTACGCATGACGGAGGTCAAGGCGGCCGTGTACGTGCAGCAGGTGCTCTGGTCCGGCATCGCCTTCAGCAAGATCGAGAAGACGCCGTGCGGCAGGTATCGGTTGCTTCAGGTCCAAGCCACCGGGCCTCGTCTTGAAGATAGAGGGAAAGCAAGTCGAGCTCGGAGGATGGGAGCAGCGGCGGGGGCGGCGGCGGCGGCGGCGGCGGCGGCAACACCAGCGTGTCCGAGTAAAAACGCCTAGCCTTCCGAAAGTAGCAGCGGCGGCGGCGGCGGCGGCTCAGGTGCTGCGCGCCGAATCTTTAGGGGATATAAATAATGGACTCGCGTCGGAGCTCTCCTTTCCCTCTCCCGTTTCCTCAAAATTAGGGCCAGTCGAGGCCCCGGGCCTTACATTATTAAGTGTAAAGGAAAGGCCCCGACCGGAGCGCCCGGGTTTTGGCTAACCAAACGATGTTTGTTTTACCTCTGTCGAAGATATCGGAGAGGAGAACACGTGTCGTCGTCCCTCCAATCTCGAACGAATCTGCGGTTACTTCCGATAGAACTTGTGAATCGCTATCGTCGTTCCATCGCCGGGGTGCGGCTGCACCACGCGCTCCGAGGCAGGCGGTGACGGCGAGTTGTCCGGGCGCAATTTTTGACTACTCGATTGCGCGAATCCCAGAGATCGCGCGAATGGCTCCGTACCACGACAAAAATAAGGTAAGCGAGGCCTCCGCCGAGCACGAACGCGGCTCGGCCCCCACTCGATTCGAGATAATCCGAGTAAAATTTTGATTTATTTTCATTTAGTGCCTCGGGAGCGCAACGTGCAGCTAATTGCAACGAGGAAGAAAAACGCTTTTACGCGAGGCTCGTTCTAGCTTTTGAAAACTGAAAGAGAGAGCCGAGGAGCTTGTTAAGAGTCGGGTTACCAAGAAATATTACATCCTTGCGTGAGACAGGAGTTTCCATTGTTTGTAGAATTTCGGAGGATCGGAGGGCTTTGAAATCTCCCGAGAGCTCGGCTATCGGTCTCCACACGCGCGCACGCACGCACGCACGCACGCGCACGCACACAACAACAACAAGTCGACGATGATCACGTTCGATGGGCCTCACTCTTCGAGCATCGTACTTCACTCCTCCAACAACATGTTACGTTATTTACATAAGCTATTAAGAGGCACTTAGCTGTTTTCAAAATTTTCCGTCTGCCAAGTATCGGCTGTAAACTTAACGTTGCTGCTTCCTTAGCGGCTAAGCCTGCGTTTTGAAAATTGCGCAATAAAGATTCGAGGGCCGCTGAGAGCTTGTGCCGCGATACCACAATGCAATATTCAATAAAGATTCGAGTTGCTTGCCAATAATATATACAACAGCCTACGAAATAATATGACAAACGACATTTTCAGCGCCGTTTATCATTGATCGGGCGAGAGGCCCATTACTATTCACACCGCCAAATGAAGTAATCAAATAAATTCTGGTAAAAACGCGGATGGCCTTTTAGGAGAGAAAAAGTAAGTTTTTGATCGGGCGGTCAGGTCCGTCCATTCAGCAGCACTTTATTCGGCGGAAGGTCTACGAGAGTCGAGGTCCCTTTCGGCGCTAAACTGGTTTCAAACTGACTAATTATTACGGCATTGCGCATAAATAAAGATCGGTCGGTAGGCCACAAAAGGAAAATCCGAAAAAGCGGCGAAGAAACGCCGAAAAATACGACGACTCGTCCTATCTCTCGCATCTTGTTTCCGGCATTAGAGGCCGTTTCGTCGAATCAGCCGAGGCGGCCGCGCGATTATAAGTTCGCGTTCGAGCTGCGAATAGAATTCAGTACATTTGTTACGAGCCGAGGTGTGGTATCCTGTTGTATTGGACGCCTACGTCCGTGCAAATCGCACCGCAGTTTTACGAGCCTCGCGAGTCTCTCTCTCTCTCTCTCTCTAGGTGCGGGGTGTCCCGCTGCACTTATCTCTCTCCCGACGCCAAGGCAGTCCGCGGCTTTACGAGTGCAGCCTCGGTAGCCGAGGCTCAGGTGCGACGCGAGACTCGTAAAGCCGCCGCCGACGCCGCTCGGCGATCCGTCCAGAGTTATTCGGACGTTCGCGATCTTACGGAGGGACGCGCAATTTTACGAGACTGCTGAAAATGACGAATGCTGACAGCTGAACTTTATCGCGGAGCATCATCGTTCGCCTCGGCTTGGTTAGAATTCAAGGCAGGTTGCGCGTTCGCGCGCTACATCTATTCGAGCGAGTTACATTGTTGTGCTTATCTCCGATCGCGATCCCCCGAGCGAACCGGTTTCTAACCAGATTTAGCGAGTCTGCCGCTTATCTTCATTAAGTGCTTTCGGTTAAAAATCGGCGAAATGAGCTCGTTCGCCTCCTACCGGCGAATGGCGGACGCGTCGTAAATCATAATTAGCACGCGCGAATAAATAAGCGAGTAAATAAGTAAATAAATAAAGGAAAGGAAGGAGGACGATTCGCGACGGTGAGAGTAGTAGTGCGACTCGGGATGAAAATCTCCGGCGGTCACTTGATTAACTTATGAATAAATCTAGGCTCTGCGAAGGAGGAAGGAGGCGAACGCGCGTGCGCGCGCGCGCGCTCGACCGAAATTAATGTTCGTTTGTCGGACTCGCCAAAGTAACACTCGCAGCTGATAAATAAGTCATACCAATTACGGACGGGCGACCCTCGTTTCATTAAGCAGGGCCAATTACCTTCTAACGAAAACATACCTGCGTACATTTCGCTAGTTTTCAACCGAAAACTTGTTTACTGACCGAGACTGACCGAGACTGACCGAGGCGGCGCACGGTGTAACGTCTTGATTAAAAAAATTGTTTCAGTTAATAATAGGGGCGTCACCCTATCCGTGACTATAGCATTTTTTAGGACCAGCGGCACATTTTTTCGGTGCAGCTGTATCGAATCCGCCGACAGATATCTTACTTTAAATTTTATAATGGCTTTTTCAGGCCGACTCTAAGCGCCGCAGCGCGTCGCGCTGTGCCGACGGATTTAAAAGTTAAATTTTCGAATATGAGTCGGCTTTTTGCTTTTTGCCTTTTGCCTTTTGCCCTCGGTTGCGGCACTCGAAGGAAAAAGCTCGCGCTCCGCTAAGTACTGTTATTAGGATTATTGCCCTGCGTATAGGGAACTCGTCTGGGCGCCTCCTGCCCCAACCCCCAACCCCCGGGGCTCGTCAACCTCCATCACCTAGATCAACTCAGACCTCGCGCCTTTTGAAAACACTTCTTGTTTACCGCTCACGTCGCGATCGATTGCGACGCCTCGCCATTCTCTTAATTCGGGTGCGAGAAGGGGTCGGGGACGATGACGCGCGCGACAACAAAGCCTCGCGCGAACGGCCGCTTTGTGCGATGCGATTAAAGCCGACGGTGCGGCTCCTGCGAGTGACAGCGTAGTCGGAGCGCCCGGCTACAGCCGTTGAGGTGGTGACAGTGGCGGTGGCAGCGGTGGTGGTTGCGGTGGTGTTGGTGCTGCTGCTGCTGCTGCTGGTGGTGGTGTTTGCCAAAATGCACGCTGCCAGGCCTCGTGAGGCGCGCGAAAAAGGAGGAGAGGCAGAGGTGGGCGCTCAAGAGGTGGAGAGGCGGAGGCGAGACTCGCCGAAGACCATAGAAAGCGGCTGAGAGAACGAAACGAGCCGAGAGAGGAGCAAAAAGAGAAAAGAGAAAAGATAAAAGAAGGGACAGGTTTGGCCGGGCGGGAGAGTATCGATTTCTCTCGCGGCGGCGTCGGCGTCGACGAAGCGCGTATCCACGTCGCGTCGCCCTGCACAGGGGCTCTAGGGCACGCGCTCACCCGGTGTAATTGCCAACGGATTTATGCCTCGGCGCGCAAGATATAATTGGTCGGCCTATTAATATTCCTCGGCGACGAGGGAGTAAAAAGTGCCACGTCAACGGGGTACCGGAACTACCGGACAAGAGGGGCAGAGACGGTGCGAGAGAAGATGCGCAAGGGGGGTGAAGGAAAATGCATATACGTATCTACATATTATTATCTTCGTTTCCCTTGACTACACGTACGCACGTGTCTCTCTCTCTCTCTCTCTCTCTCTCTCTCTCTCTCTCTCTATCTGTCTTCGGCTGCTCTTGCAAGAGGCGCAACGAATAATCGCCTCGAGCTCGAATTCTTAAAGGACGAGTGGCCAATTTTCAAAACCAAATCTCTCTCTCTCTCTCTCTCTCTCTCTCGCACGCGCTGGCCTTTTTTTATTATTATATATAACTCTGGGCAAAGGAGAGAACTTTTTGCTCCTTGAGCGCGGGTAGTTTTACGTGTCGGAAGAGACGTTTTTCGAACGGCAGTTGGTACAGCTGATTATTATACTTTCGAAATTACGTGCTGCGTTTATGTGTTTATCGTACTGTTTAGCAGCTAAGGAATGCTTCTTTTGAGAACGAGTTTTTGAACATTTTTAAAAGGAAAATGTTCCAACGAATTCATTAGCCTACAGTGTACACATACTTTGGTTAAAAAATAATAGTTACTTCCATTGGAAGAGCTTTTTGTTGAAAACAAATTTTTAAAAGTTTCCACGAGTAGCTGAAGAAAGGGGCGCCACTTTTACCGGGAGAAAATGGTTTATCCACTCTTCCCCCTCCACTCTCCCATTTATACATAATTTATCTAATTTAAATGCGAGTTTTTTCAATTTTTAAAAATATTTCCGCGGTTACAAATAGGAAGCGTTTTGCCACTATAAGGAACATTCATCTTCCTGCATCGAAACGCTTGCGAATTTACAGTTAGTGCACGAAACTTCACTCAGGTGGTTTCTTTTCAGATATATCATTAAAACATTTAATAGTGTTTTCAAGATGTATCGTTATATGTTAAATTGGTACGTACTTTATTAAGAAAATTGGCCAGAGCATACATATTAACTAAATAAATTGAGCATTAGATTGGAAAAACTTCTAATGAACGTAATTTGTTGCAATGAAGACGTATATCTCTGCGAAAGTAATATAGAAAATCATTTTGAGAACTAATGCTCCTCTCTGGCCTTTACACTGCATTTTATAAAATATGGAATAAAGAAGTTTTCTTTCTTTATTTTCGCGCGCGCCGAAGCGCGATGGGCTCGCAAGTTGTTTATACGCCGAACAAAGAGTCTGTAAATTTTAGCTGTATTCCATATTAAAACGCTGTCTGTGTCTACGCAAATATATTATCATCGTTATCGTTCTTATCATTATAATAATATTTCGCCGCGCGAGCGACTATATTACGCACACTTGTCCCCGTATTTACGAGCGCGCGCGCGCGCGCCTAAAAATGCCATTGTCAATTCAATATGGTGCCGCGATAAATTGCAGACAATGTTAAACAAATCGTTAAAGCGGCTCACAATCGGAAGGGTCCGCGTTAAACGTTACGCCACATAACCGAATGGAAATTCTTCTTCGTTAAACTGTAGCGAAGTGGAAAAACATTGACGCTCGCTTTAGTAACGCATTCGTGCTCCGCGCATTAATCATCTTATTTAAAATAAGGAAGTGGGATAGACATTGAAAGCGCTAGGCTACTTTGAGGGAAGGCCGCAGCTTCGAATGCTTAATTTCTCATTATACCTCATTCAACTTTACAGTTTTGTGCCCGACCTCTTTCTAAAATCAAGCGACGGCGCGCGAACCCTCGTCGCGACCGGGGCGACGTAATCAAGCCCAGCCGTCGGACCTTTATCCGCTGATGCAGCAGCAGTTGCAGCAGCTTTTTTCCCCGTCGACCTCGTCCTCCGCGTCCTCCGTGACGTCCCCGAGTTTTCCGAGCCGCGTGCCACTTTTTCCACAAAGGCAGCGCAATTACGTATTTACCGATGCGTCTCCTCCAAAGAGACGTCCGATTGCATTAGAGTCGCCAGATAGACATCCGAGCCCAATAATGTATCCATTACGTCAAAAAGTATAGGGGACCCGGGGGCACGGGCCTCGACTCGATGTTGGGAAAGCAACGAGATTAGGAGCGGGGCTTTCCTCCCTCGGCCGCTCGCTGTCCGAAACAACGGTAATCCGGGAAGCGAGCTAATCGGTCTTTGTAAGTTTAACCACGAAGAAAACTAGCGTAAACCCTGGACGATGTGACCGTGGCTCGACGGTCAAAGGGGGCGGAGTGGAGAATCACGTAGCGAGAAAATGAGATTTTCCCCCGACAGCGTAGGTAAGGAGCGGAAAAAACACCCGAATCGCCGTTCCACACACCCGGGTTTCGGGTGACCCGAGGCCGCCGCAACCGGCGCCCGGCCGAGCGAGAGAGAAACGGGAGTCGAGGCCAGCCGAGCGCGTACATACCTGCTTTCAGGCAAGAGTCGGACAAGTCCCGGACGGAGCTTATCTCGGGCATTAGTCTGGCTTGTCACAGCCCTAACAAATGAGCGTTGTAGAGCAAAGGCAGGAGACGAGCCGCGACGACCTCCGTATCGTGGGACCTAATCGGCGTTCGGCGCGATCCGCCGCTAAAATCCGGGGACTCGCGCGCGCGACTCGGCGGAAGGAGGACGGAGGACCAGCCCTCGGGAAAGGTATCGCGGGCCTGCATCTGTTGGTTGACGAGTCGCTCGCCCGACGCCGATGTCTATCGCCTTTTCTCCGAGGAAACGCGGAATCGTGTGCGGGGGCGGCCCGCCGACTCCGAACTAAATGATGGATCGCGCCTACGATTCATCGGGGATAAGGACGTTTTTGCCAGAGCGACGTTGGGGCGACGCCAGACGGCAAGTTGATTTCAGCGATATTTCCTTGTCGTGCGCCGTCGCTGGTATTGATCATTTATATAAGCTCATTGGCTCATTGGCTCATTGGCTCGCGATCTCCGCGCAGATTGATTCAAATAGATAACACAGCTTGTTGCGCAGATTTTCATGCGAGATCCGAGGCCCGTAATCGCTTTACGGTAAGCCCTCAATGGCTCCGGAGCGGAGAGCAGCTTTCGTTCGGCAAACGGAAGAAACGAGAATGATACACAAGTGCTTAACGGACCGCGCGGCTCTATCCTCCAAGTGTGCACGCGAGGTGTTTCCCTCTCCCGGGCGCTTTCTAAAATATTACACGCGGCCCTCGGAGTACGTAATAATGTCTCAGCTGCGCGTGCGCCTAATCTTCTCGAGCGGCGACTTTCTATTCGAAAAATTGTCGCTGAATTTAATGGAGTCGAACGCGTTCGGGCCCCTCGCCAACGGGACACTTTACATCGCCTAAAAGCGAATCACTTTTATCGGGATACACGCCGGAATGAACTTGATTACCGAGTGTCGAAACCGTGGCCGGAGAATCTCGCTCCCGACATCTCGGGCTCGTTTTACGGCAAATTTCTCGGTAATTTTAATGAGAAAATTTTCCTCGTACAGCGCAGATCGGCGATAAAGTTAACAGCCTTTTGTATTTCCCTTTTTAGACTTTACACATTTCGCGTTTCAAAAGTGGGCTGAAAATTTTTTCACTACTCCCTCGCCTCGACGCGAACATTATCTTTCCATTACGCCGATTTCGAGAGATGGTTAAACAAATTTTCTCCTCCAGCTTTTAAGCGTCGGCCGGCAACGGCAACGGCCACGGCGAGATAACCTAGTCCGATCGAGTCCCTTGGACCACTTTGTTTTTAAGCACTTTTAAATACATTTTGCTGACAGAGCGAGGACTCGCCCCCGTGAATCATCGGGAATAATTTTTTCGCGATCTTCGAACGCGCCATAAATAACTCGTAAGAGCGGAGTTACAAGCCCCTATGAGAGCGGCAGCGTGTAACGCGAAATCGCAAAAGTAATTCGAAAACTTTGCATCGTGGTGGCCGGCCAACCTGGCAACCCGTTATACTCCAACTCGAAGGCGGGGATAAATATTTTTATTGGAAAACTCGGGCCGGGATTTTAGCGCAGCCTTTGATTTTCCGACTAGAGGACTCGAGCACTCGAGGGCCGAGCCGCGCACTCGTGCACTCGCGCACTCCCCGAGAATCGATTGAGCAATCAAAACTTTTCCGCATCCTTAACTAATGATTTCAGCTAAACTATGTACACGATTGAGACGTTAGAATCTTGATGCTTCCCAGCCCACCGTTTCTCGAGGCGGACGCTAAATATTAGCCGGGACTCCGGATAAATCGCACGCCTATTAATAGTTTCTGAAATCAAATAATATCCAGACATTAAGCACTTTCATATTTCAAAGCCGAGATAAATCAAATGCGAATAAATTTTTACGTCATAGGCTGGCGGCGACGGCTACGTTTTCCTTCCTATCGCTTGCCAATGCCCCGACGGGCCGATACGCGCCCCCGAGAGTTTCCTTTTTTAAGAAAACCAGCGCCGCTCCTGTCGTGATCGATTCGTCTTATTACATTATATATACGGTCCGCTTAATGTCTCCATTTTTCGAGGCTTAACTTTTTTCGCCTCTTTTGACAAACGACTCGAGGCATTACTACGTTATAAAATGTACTCTTGTCATCCGAGAACCTGTATAATGACTCGAGATATCAGATGTATTTTGATTACGCGAAATCATTCATGCGACTGCTTGAAAAGCGGAATTGCCGAGTTTTATTAACTGCGTTGAGGGGGGGGGGAGGTTGGTGCTCGAGCGACGGACTACGGCACGAATGTGGCCCAAGTGCAAGTGCTGCGGTGCGCAAGAGCCGAGGCGCGCGTTATTAAATTCGAAAACGCAACTCTGCCAGCGCAGACGGCGCGGGTGCGGCGGAGGGACGGCTCTCGGTGACGTACGGATGGCCCGAGAACGGGTAATGTCAATAACGAAGGCAGCAACGTTAACGACGCGCATTAGATACCGAAGCCCACGGGGTCGGGGCCGGGGAGGAGGAGGAGGAAGCAACTGGAAAGAGGAGTAAATTGCTCGAGCTGTCACGAGTATTTGCGCCGGCAATCGCGCTCGGAAAAGTGGTTCTCGCCTATCCGGGGCCACGGCGAGGCACGTCGCGCGATAGATTTCGCTTATTACGTCGGCGCGCTGCACGTCTTTCCCAGGCGACGAGGCCTCGAGGGCGGCCAGCCGGCCGTCGGCGGCGAAAAAAAGGTCGAGGAGCGACGAGAAGCGAAAAAGAAAAAGGAAGCGGCTCCTCGTCAGCCTCGGCGTACCTGCGAGGCGCAAAAAAGCACCGGCTCTGGGCAGTCCCCCGTTCCCCGCTCCGCCACCCCCGCGCCGCATAAATAAACGAGGATCGCGAAATAGGCGAGAGCGGGAATAGAAGCGTCGGGCCGAGCTACCAGCGCTCGGCTGCGAGGACGAGTCCTGAATATTAATTATTTCGGCGGTGGTCAATGGCTTTACGATCATCCGGATCTTGTACGGACGATAACGCTTAACGACATTGTCTCGCGCACCGACAAGTGTGACTGTCAGCCGTTTCCCCGGGGCGGCTGACATCCCGGGAACACGCGGCGATTCCGAAAAAGCCGGAGTCGAGAGCGAGTCGGGCCCCGAGGCCCAGCGCCTGTAAATATTTTCATTAGATGACTCGGAGCGATAAGCCGCGCGAGGCTGCGCCCCAATAAAAAAGCGTACCGTATTCGGCCGAGTGTTTGTTTTAATAGTATGGAACAAATGTTCGCGCGATACAAGATAATTTTTGGGGGCCCGGGCGCTCCGGCGCTCCCTAATTCGAGTCGGGTTTACGCGAAATTAACCGAAGCTCGCGTGTACGTGTTTTACGCTCCGCTCGAGGATGGATTTACGCGGACTCGGCTTTTTATTCGAGCCAGGGGCTTTCGTTTTCTTCATTTTGCCGAGGCGATGCACCGCCATCTAAAAATGACTGGGAGCACTTCTAGCGCTGCGGAATTTTTATTCTCGCTTTTACGAACGGCTCCGAGGCGTATCTCATCGGCATATTTATGTAAAAGTCGATTCCGAATCGTAAAAATGCTTTCGCAAATATTAAGCGCTTATATTAAAGAAGATTAATTTGCACGCCCAACAAGACCGAGGACCCGGCGCTCGAAATAGTAAGTTTTGCTTTCTAGAAATCTCGCGCCATTAACCTTGCGGCTTGCATAATTTCTCCTCGGGAATAATGAGCATTCGAGGAATAATTGCCAGCATTTTTTATCAAACTCAAATAATTTTAAATTATTAATGAGGCGGATTGTCATTTTATAACGAATCGCCCGCTGACCGAGGATTTATTCAAAATCGTTAAGCTATCGGATAATGGAGCGTTGTTGCCGCAAAATACATTAAACGGTAACGTGAAAAAGAGCATTTTCATGGGAGTGCGCTAAATTAATTCGAGCGCCCGAGTGCCCGAGCGGCCACGAGCGGCAGTTCGAATGTCCCAATAACCGCCGACGTATTTCTGGGAGCAAAAGTTTATTACGGAAAACAAATTTTAGACCCGCGTGGCATTAAAAATTTCACGATTCGTTGATTCACGAGGAATAACCGCAACGTGCGCAAGGCCCTTAATAGATTGAAAAATGTGCGCGTAAAACGCGAATGAAATAGACTCCCGATAGCGCAGCTGCTCCTCGTTTAAGGTGTAATTAAAGTTGCCCGAGGAGGATGTAAAGCAATTTTTGTAAATACGAGAACACGGCCGCCGCGTGCAGGGGACAATGTGCGCGAGGTAAGAAAATTCGGCGCCTCTTTATTGCTCGCTTCAATCATTCGGACCGGAATAATATAGCCGTCGGCAATAAAAAGGTTGAGTATCCGAGGACCCGACGCGCAGCATCTCGAATATCCGCAAAACGCCGCAAACAAGTTGGATCAATTTGGCGGCGAAGTCGTTAAGGCCCCTGAACGGAGGCGAAAACGGTGCCGCCGCAATCGTCGTCGTCGTCGTCGTCGCCGTCGTCGCCGTCGTCGTCGTCGTCGTTGCCACGCACACACGCGAGGCCAGGCGAGACGTGTCCATTTGGGCCGGGGCCCCGCACGCCTTAAAAGCTCTCTCCCGGGAGTCGCTATCTCGTGCCGCGACTGCTTATCTCGTTCCCTACACCGGATTACACCGAGCGGACGTGTAGTCCGAAGATTCATCGCCTTCGATTTTCTCGCGAGACTCTCGGCTCTCGTCGATCCCACGCGGAACGGCGCGTGCGCGCCCCGAACCTGATCTTTCAGGTTGTCGGACGCCCGATTCCTCGAGCTGCCTGGAATTCGCAGGTGCCGATGTATGCGTGAGGAATTCGTGTATCCGAGGGCCGGGCGACAAACCCGAGGCGGCGGAACCCACCGCAATCCGGTCTAGAATTCGAGCGCTGGATCGAGGGACGTCGGGGAGGACGGGGAAGGCGTAATTGCGGGTCAAGGGTCAGTGCTCGCGGGGCCAGGATGGACGCCCGGTCCCGACGCCCCCCCCCACCCTCCCCACTGCCGAGCTTATCGATAAGGAAACTTTGCTCGTTTATCAAATCGGTCCCCGTTATCCATTATCGGGCCATAATAGTGAAAGTTGCAGACGGAGGATCGGACTGGTAACAAGTGAGCTGTTAATTTGGACGAAATGCCTTTGGTTTTAGTCGGAAAGGCCGAGCGCCATGAAATACGTCGCGGCTCCAACTTTCTACAGCTGCGTTAAACCTTTGAATTTCGAAATTAGCAATCATCTCGGAATGCGAAAGTTGGCTTGCAGATTAATTGGGCGGCGCGCAAAAATGACGTCTGGTTCCGCCGCTTGCTCTTCCGAATCCGGCTAGCGGGCAATCGTAAAAAGCACACTTAGTCTCCGATCCAACTTTAACCTTTACGACTGCGCCTCATCCGAGCTCTAATCCAATAAGAGTTTGCATAAGTTCGGCGGGCCTCCTTTGGTTATTGCCGTGCCTTAACTCTGGCAATAGCGCGCGACTGGTAAAAATGGGAGCCGCGGGAACTCGTCTGGGCCGTTAACGTGAAAATTTCTCATTTAAACGGCGCGAGCCGGCGGAGGGTAGGCGAGGGTAGGCGAGGAGAGGAGAGCCTGGTAGCCGGGACGCGTTGATTTAGCCGGAGCGGCTCTCGTAATGCCTCCGACGGGCATCGTCCTCGCGCGGGGCCCTCCTAACAAAAGGGCGACCAGACCACCGCTGCATCCGTCGGTGCGCCGAGGCTCGCGCGAGAGGAAATAACAGCCGGCGTTTTACTAGTCGCTCTCGAGCCCCGAACACTTGTCGCGCGCAAATACTGGCTGCGCCTGCACCGAGGAATGCGTATAAAGGGCTCGTGAAAAGTGAGCATTATTGCCGCGCGCGCCCGCGGAAGACGGCGAGAGTACGCGTATGCGTCGTCGTAGCCTCGCCATTAACGACTCGTCACGCGTAATTTATGCGCCATTAATTAGAGAGTCGTAAAAAACAAAAGCGCTATAAAATTATAAAAGACCCGCGCGCACGAGTGCGGCCGTAAAAGACGCGAGACGGGCGCGGAACATTGCGAATGTTATAATAATAATTCCGAGCTCTGCGGCCGCGGGACGAGCACGGGACTTTTTTAATTAGGCTTGATTTACAGGCCGGGACCCGGAGGTGAGCCGGGCTCGGGCTCGAGGTTAGGGGAAAACTCCAAGGGGACTCGGCGCACGCACTCCCGTACGTCTACATTAGACTGGACTTTTCGGCCACCGGACACGCGAAAATAATTCTTGGCCGCGCCGAAGAATTAATCGCGCCAGTCTAGTCGCCGCGATTCGAGCGTAAAAAGAGCGTTACGAGCCGAGTTGACGCGCGGCCCGGTTATTTACTAGATAAATGAGTCTATATAATGTAAATACCAATATTTACAACTGCGCTCTCTAAGCCGCTTTTAATGGCCTCGCACTTGTCCGCGTGCGCCGTGTTTTATACGCACCGGATTCAGGCGGAGTGCCGCGTTCGTGCGCCTTTTTCACTTAATTACGTAGACCCGCGGTACCACCACCACCACCACCACCACCACCACCGAGCCCCCCTGCTTATTAATGGCAAGAGCGATTTTTGTCAGATTTATTTACCGCCGCAAAAAACGCTTAATAATACGCTCAACAATACGCTTGTTAGAAATATTTATTTTCGGGAAGCAGCCGACCTTTCCATTACACGACGAACAATGAAGGCTCGTAACGGGGGTCTTTCCTGACAAGCGCATCAGGAACTCAACATCCTTCGCATTTCGTTAACAAAGTGATATTCGCGTGATTATAAGTTACTTTCGCTTAAGTATATGCTTTTGAGCGAAAAATGCAAACACCGCGTGCACTTGAACTCGGGCAGGCCGATTTTTGCAATCGTTTCCCATTTTTCCAGCCCGATCCTTCTTTCGAAATGCCTCACATACGAGAAAATGTAGTTATGCAAATTACAGTTGTAGCTGCCAATAATAGAAAAAGTATCTGCGTTTGTGAAAAATGTCTTACAGATTAATGACGTACACGCGTGCATTTCCAATGAACTGTGCAGTCGTTCCTCAGAAGATGTAAACTTGTATGTAATGATCGTCGCAATAAATTCAAATGTACATTGTGAACTCGGAGAAAATGTTTACCGATGTAAATTAAAGATGAATAAAGTAGTTTTATGATATTTGCTTTACGCAACATTGCGTTGGCGCTTTTTTCTTTCATCCGAACATTGTCTACCTCTAATAAAATAACTTACGTCTTGTTCACTTATGACGTCTTACATAAACAATAGGAAATATGCGCGAGGGGAACAAAAAAGCCGGCTACTTTTTTCAATTCGAACTCGAGTTTTCTTTTTTGACCTGCTCTCACCATTTTGCCCGTCCACCGAGGCTCCGCTCTCCGCTGTAAATGTTTCCGGGGGGTCTTCTTGGTGCGTTACATTCCCCGAATCGGGTTTCTTTCAACGGCTTATTCGAGTTGGAAAACAGATGAGAGCCGCTGCTCGGCTCGACAACGCAAAAAGTTAAGAGGTGGAGAAAACGAGCGCACCTCGATTAGGTGCCAATAACGAGTCAATTTTTTAACGGTTTTCCATTGCGCGAAAATATGGCCGATATTGCCGGTTGTCACGAGTCCGCGGCGCTAGCGAATCGCTTCATTTCCAGCCCAGCGAACAAATCCAAGTCTCGCGCGAGCTTCTTCTACTCGAGCCTGAAAAATAAATCAACACTTGTGAAATCCGCTGTTAAGATCAGTCCTTAAAATGCTCGGGATTCGCGATTAAAAAACAGATGCTTACTCTTGCAGCCGACGAAAGGGTTTGAAGCGAAATCGATTACGATGTACGCGAAACAAGTATCTTATCAGATTCGATAAGCGAATACTCGCATAAACTTAACATATCGCGAAGCTTTAATTTGGGCTTTTTTTGTCCGTTAAATTCTTCATCTGCCGGAGGAGCCGGATTTGTTCTCCGAGTCGCGGCGATCCTCCCTGTTCTAAATAATGGGGTTATGCTCTCGTTGTTGGAGGATTAAACGGTATTCAAAGGTCGCGAAAAAAATAAAACCAATAGCGCTACAAGCAAGTGAGATTATACAGAGTCCGGTAACGTCGATAACATCAGCGGAGCAGATTCAGCGATTGCAGCGACTCGTTACATAAAGACATCGCTCAGTTTGAATTAATTGTTAAATATGTATTGCGTGCGGCGACACAATTCGCGAATTAAATAATTAAAGCTAGATTTTCCCTTTTGAAGTTAATGATTATGCGCCTCGGGGTAATAAATACGGAATATGGAATATAAAAAAAGAAAGAAATGCATAGCAAATTCGATGTAACAACGTGCTCTCGCATAACCTGGATAATTAGCGAAATGAACTCGAGGAAATATATTAGAAAAAAGTGATTAAAATGGTAGTCGTAATGACTTCACGTCGACGCATCTAAAAGCTTCATATTTTTCAAGTAACTAAATTACACCGCCGAGACTACTTTATACATTTCAGTGCCTTTAAAATCCTTGGGAGAAAAATTTAAGCATTAAAAATTGTATTTTACAAATGAATGAAAATGCGTGGCTGTCGTATTATGCTTTGCAGAACGTAATTTACTTTTAACATTTAACGCAATCAAAGCAAGTTATTGGTAATTCCGCAAGTGCCGCCGTCATTATTATATTAAATTGTTTTTTAAGTGGATTTCAAGTTAAGTTATTTAGCGCCGCCGAGCGTAAGGTTGCAGACATAGGGAAAACTCAATTTATAACACAACGGAAAAAATTGTTTTAAAAACAGCTTGTAGTTATTTAGGTCTTAGTCGACTAAGTAAATGGTAATTTCCTAAATCGGATTTTATAAATTACCGCTCGGCTGTTGTTGGCGCGCAAATGGGACATTTGTTGAATGCACATATTGAATCGCAAGCAGTGCAGTTAATGGACTTTTAAGATATTATATTTGCCAATCAGAAATGATGTTTTAATAAGAAGGAGTTGGGAGCTGCGGATCTCGATCAAACTACTTATGCCGTACTGCGAATGAAGACTTAT
The DNA here is from genome assembly GCA_018907185.1 of Platyscapa corneri. Classification (NCBI taxonomy): domain Eukaryota; kingdom Metazoa; phylum Arthropoda; class Insecta; order Hymenoptera; family Agaonidae; genus Platyscapa; species Platyscapa corneri. The sequence goes on along the minus strand of JACCHW010000025.1, from coordinate 1,560,451 downwards.
AGTTCAGCCAGCCCAAGGTTTCGAGGATTTCGCATTTAAAATGCTAAATTATAAATTGCAGGAATACAAGAAAGTAAAGCGAGGCCGATAGTCCGTGTGGACGACTCGAATTCATTTCTCAGCAGCGCAAAAAACTTCTTTGCAATCGCTAAAGTTTCGCTGTAATGCGGAAACGCCACGGAGCCCGCGATAAGACTTTATTTCTCAAGTGATATATCACAATAATTATGACTTCTAACTTGCAAAGTGCTTAAAATTATGTAGAACAATAACTGTCGGGCAAAGTATACAATAGGGAATTGTCGGAGAACGTAATTAGAGATTAGTTTTCTTGCGCTGCACCGGCAATTAAAGAAAAAGTAAAATTATTGAACGCGGCCGAGGATGGACGGGTGTGCAGTGCGGCGATTTGCTTCCACGCGGGCCACTTCAATGCGCATGATCTGCAACGTCAGACTGCAGCCGCGCACGCACTATTTAAATACGACTAGGATTTTTTCTGGAAGAGCCCGAGGTATTGGAGCTCGAAATACAAGTGACTTCATTAGAAGTTATCGATGCGGATATCAGGGCAAGAGATTGACAGCTGATAGACGACGAGGCAGAGTCGGACACGAGTCGGTAGGAAACAGGTTGAGGAACTTTCGTAGTAATGCACCGATTATTCGCAAATTTCAACGGGCGGGTAGAGGGGGTGGGCGGGGGGACGCATGACTCGATAAAAGGACTTTAAAATGCTTGAATTGTGGTTTCATTAGGATTAGCAGAAAGTTAGTTACCAGGAGTTTGTCTTGATGTCAGTCACGGCAGGTACAAGTAGCAAATACTTAATCAGCATCGTCCGAGATTCAGGATGGATTAAACACGGCGACACGCTATCACCTTCCTTAATCAATTTAGTTTTCGACTGCGCGCTATCAGATTCGCGCGAGATAATAAAAAAGATGTTTCTTTAAATGGTATAATTTAAGTCCTAGGGTGCGAGGGTTATCTAGATTTAATTGCAGATTGCAGTGAAATAGTGATTTAGAATGCAGTCATTTTATTAAAATAATGAAAAGAATCGGGGTTGTAAAAGAGCGAGAGGGAAAAAACTGAAAACATAATCGGATTAAGAATAGATAAACTTTTAGATTAGATTTTATAGATTACGGCGAAGCCGCTGGTAAAGAGAATGAATTAAAAACGAACGATGCGCAATTGAAATGAAATGAAATGAAAGAGGACTTGCCCAGATTAATTTTGTAAGGAGGCAAATTTCCCTGGTATTTTACCGCGCGACTGTAAAAATTTCGATTTTAGTGGGAATTTGGCGGAAGAATAATACCGGCAATGGCGCAGGCAATCAGGGGACGCCGGTAAAGTATATTTTGAGGTTAGACGAACTTAAATTAACAAAGTTTTCGGAAAAATGTTTAAAGCGAAAGAGCGCGAATAAAGTGAAAAGTGTAGAAAAATGTATTTGCTACAGGCTACGTATAATTAAATCACGATTGAAAATAAAGGAGTGGCATTACATTTTGTAAAAGTGGAAAGGTAAAAAAGTAAATTAGTCAGACTAAGTCTAAAATTAACAAGATAAAATTGAATTAATAAAAGGAGCCGGATATGATTAATTATCCTAATTAGATTTCGCGTGGAATAAAAAATAGTGGCGTTCGTATAATGATGAGGTGGCGAGATCTCGAGTCTCTGACATCATTTAAATAATAATAATATTCATAAAGATAAAAAAGCCAACTGAAAATATGAATTTTATTTAAACGAGGAAAACTCGGTATTAAAAATACAAGTAAAAAACATATGACTTTTTACGAGAAACAAGTTTCTTTATTCAAGACATGCAAATGCGAGTAAAAAATTAAGGAAAACAAACCATTAGTAATGAGAATATTTAGCATTTGTTTGGCTCGAAAACTAATCATTAGAAGTTACACGAAACTTTCAAAATTAAAACTTTTACTTGTCGTAACAAAATTATGTTTAACGACCGAAAGCAAAGATCACCTGTTTTAAGAAGAAATTAGATTACGCAGCAAAGCCGTAAAAAAACACCTTCAAAGCTTCATTCGGGTTATTTTTTTCAAAGTATAATTTTTGTCGCGATAAATTTAATTAAAAGATTTTTATATTTCAGTCGGCGTGCCAGACGCAACTTATACGACTGTTTAAATTAGTGGTAAATAATAACGCGTCGTTATTAATCAACACTACAGTAAGTGATTACGTGTTAAATTGATGTTTGTTTACACGTGGTTTGTCATATCTACCCGAACGTATTTATCGATAAACAAATAAAAGTTATAATCTAGTTTTCAATCAAAATTCGATTAATTATGATTTTAATGCATTTACTTCTTCTTCCTCTGCGCAGCCACACGATTGAAGCAACGAGTCCGTTACATACAATATAAATAGAAATAAGTTTAAAAAATCTTTAACGATCGGGAGTTGCAAATACGTTAGCGTAAGTTTATTTTAGCAATATATTACTAGTAAAAAGGTCGCTATCTTTATCGTCCGATTAATAGCCTAAAACACTGTTTTACAAAAACGGCGGCAATTCGGTAAACAATTATATCGCGTATCCGAGTCGCATACCGAATTTTTCGTGATGAATTTTTTGTTGTACAAACTCAACTTCGCACCTAATGCAAGTTTGAATAAAAGTGAAAAAATTGCAGGCATTAAAACAAAAGTATAAATCGACGAGTCTCTATGCGAATTACTCGGCTTGATAACTCGCGCCTGAAAAGTAAATGTCTTTTTCTAAATATTAAATTTGCAATTTAGATAAATTAAAGATAATTTACTCGCTGAGATAAACTTTTCGACAATCTAAAGTGTAAAATAAGTTTGAATAAAGTGCGTAGCGCTATAGTGTCTACGATAAATTAAAGTGCATTATAATTTAAAGGCGAATATTAATTTAAAGTGTATAGCAATAACTTGGAATGATTATAATATAAATACGTTTTTTATTAGTTTCCGAAAGAAAGCGACGAAGTTATGTCCGAAACTTGCGACGGTCATAAAGGTTTCGTGCGCAAAGGTGTACATAAAATCAAGTAGTTTCACGGAATATGTTTAAATACAATAATACGTGTACTTTAGCGGTAATGCCGTATTAGTGAAAAATTTAACTTGGAATATAATGTACGCGAATTAATCGTAGAAATAAATTTATAATAATAATCTTAATGCGCTGGGTGCAAATAAATTATAGGAAATAAAACGGATTCTTGCAGAGGAGTAATGAGAAAACGTAGACTTTTGAGCGAAAAAATATCGGCGCCCCAAGTGCGTAAAGCGACTATCAGCAAGTGTCTATTGCGCACGCCTTCGCTCGCACTCGCACACCGACAGCCAGGAGAGTTAAAAAATAAGGAAAACAAAAGACGAAATAAATAAACGCAGAATAACTTTATAAGCGCGGCGGCCAATATGGGGTTGCGATACGTCAATCCCCCGCGGCTCCTATCGAGAGTCAGGCCTGAAGAGGGGATGGGGGATCAGCGCGAGGGTTTGGCTCGGAGAAAAAATCGGTTAAACTGATTAGAAAAATTATGCGAGACAGTTGAATATTCATGGCGGGTTTGGCGAGCCGAATCAGCGGGCGTTTAACGAGGCTGCGGCAATTCGAGGCAGTTTCTCACGACTTCCTGCAGAAGCGGCGACGAAGGTATCGATAATCGAACGGCGAAGATCCGTGGAGACGGGAAAAAGAAGCCAAAACAGATGGCGTCACAGATATCAGCGATTTTTATCCACATTCATCGGCTTTTCGGGGCATCATCAATTATTTACCGGGAGTCGTGCTCGGCTGCCGCTCGGCTGCCCTCTCCTTCCCTCCCCCTCAAATCGGATGCGATTCTCGCCGAAAACAGAAGGAATGCCACTTGCGTGCGTGCGTTCGTGCGTGCGCGAGCGCGCGTGTGTGGGTAATGCTCCAGACCGCGAATAAGAAGGGGAGCTGGTGCGCGCGCAGGGGAACGAGTGGAAGGCCAAATGACGGATTTCGCAGGCGACGAGGAAGAGAAAAAAAGAAGCGATAATCGATTTCACGCAGCCGTGTATACTATATATAGAGGGGAAGAGAGAGGACATTGCGTTGGTTTAAAACAGAGGCAAAAAACCACCCAAGAATTTATTGTTTTCTGTGCGCTTGCTTCTCCGTCTCTCTCTCTCTCTCTTTTCCTCTATTCCAGGGCTCTCGTTTTATGTCCCTCGTTCCCTTTGGGCCTCGCCGTCGCTTTGCGCTCGGGAAGACAGAGAAAGAGCGCTGCTTTGCATAAGAAGACGAAAGAAGTCCGACTGTTGTCTCCGTTTCTCTCTCTCTCTCTCTCTCTCCTCTCTCTCTCTCTCTCCTCTCCTCTCCACTTTTGCGAGAAAGCCGCATCGGCGCAAGTCATTATGCTAGTGCGTTCGATGGCTTTTCATTCGCCATCTTATTATCTTCTTTTCTCCCTCCCTCTGGTGCTATCCCTCTCTCCCTCTCCGTCCGTCTCTCTTTTCCCATCCTTCCGCTGTCTCCTTTCGTCGCCCAATGCGCTTCTGCAGTTCTGCACTCTATAGTTTTCGCCGAGCGCTCAGGGACTGTACGTTGCAGGGGATATCGGGGCGGGACGGCCGCACATTATTTCCGGATTTTCTTTTTTCTTGACGGATGACCTTTCCGGAATGCAATACTATTAATAATGCGATGCAGATGCTGAAGTATCCTGTTAGATCTTGACGATAAATCGCAATGGAATTTCGAACGTTGTGCAGGCACGAAGCGTCGCTCTTCGGTGTCATTAGTCTGCAGCCAAAAGTCGTTTATTACGAAAATTTTTCATAGCTTTTAACGCATATTATTTATAAATACGTTTCTTTGTGTTTATTTAGAGTCATACGGAACGACGCGCACGGAAAGTATGTTTTCGTGCCTCTGGCCCTTCCGCGGTCCAGCATCTCCGAGCTCTGAAAACTATCGTTTTCATTTCTGCATTCTTCCAACGCGATGTTTCGCAGCCGCGTTCCGCATCAACTTCCGAACCGAGGCGCCGCCGCCGCCGCCGCCGCAGCCTTGCGGATATTACTTTATTCGCCGGGCCCGTATTTTTAGAAATTAGAGTATTTCTAGCGGAAACTCGGAAACCGCGGTCGTTAAAAGGGAAGCGCCCCGTCACGCACACGCGGCTCCTCCTGCAGGACGTATCGACATTATTATGAAATGTACTTGTGTGCATCGTCTCGAAATCGCACAACAAAGCCAGTCCCCCTGGCCGCCGCGCCGCGCCACGCGTATATACGATAATCGCCTCTAATGGGAAAATTCCTGGTCTCTCGAAAAATGCAGATACCATTATTTTCCTTGGAGCTATATTAACTATCGATGTATACAGATATACGGACATGGCGCGGAGCGAGTGATCCGTAGTGCCGCTGGAATAACGCCCCGAACCAAAGTATTTTTTAATAACATCCCTTTATTGGCGCTCGGCCGAGACGACGGGTCATGGGACGTAGGTGTATGCGCCGTACACCCCTCTGAGCACATATTTTGATAATAAAAGAGAAAACAGACGACACCCCCGATCGGCAGTTACGGGTTACCTACCCGCCCCAGCCCAGGGTCCCCCAGGTCCTCGTGGCACGTCAGGATTTCGTCGTCGTCACTTACGAAAATGACGACTCGCCCATCATCGCGGTCGCACGTGGTCGGACAATGCGATGACACAATGTCAATTCGTTCCGTTAAATTTCCCTGGGCGCGCATTCAACCCGAAGCTGCTCGGCGCGCGGTGCCATTGTAACGCGCCGCGAAAGGCGAAAGCTGCCCAGGAGGAAAGGAGGAATCGCTGGAACTGCCCATTAATCCAAAGGCTAAGGGGCGAGGGCTGAGGGAGAGACAGTAGACTAGGCAAGAATTTCGGCAGTTTCTCGGTGAATGTCGCGCGCGGCCGATCCGCCCCGAGATCGGGCGAGTGCCGCGCGCAAAATGAAAGGGAGTCCGTGGAGGAGGAGGAGGAGGAGGAGAACGTCGAGGCGAAATAAAAGCGCGAAAAACGGGGAGGAGATGCTCCCAAGAAGAATGGTAAGGGACGATCTCACCGACTGCGGTGAGATCCCTCGCGATCGTCCCGCAGAAAGGAAAGAGAGAGCGAGGCAGAGGGAGGAGAATGGGAAGAAAGAATGCCGAAGCGGGTCTACTCCGGTTCTTGGGCAATAAAGGGACAACGGGCGCGGGAATGGTCGCGCTGAAGAGAAAAAGAGCGCCGCCGTCGCAGTGTAGCAGCGCAACGTATGGGGTGTCGGATAATCGAGAGAGAGAGAGAGAGAGAGAGAGAGAGAGAGAGAGAGAGAGAGAGGGACTGAGGGACTGAGAGAAGTTAGGCGAGCGCGAAGACGTTTATTGCCTCGGAGGATATACGGGCCGTTTCGAGGCGCGTACGCGACGCGAAACAAGTGCGCCCGGCAGGTTCATAAGGAAGGAAGCTCGGACCGCGGAATGCCCGTGGGGGCGGTCTGCGGGAAATCTATTTTTAGGGGGACTCGCCGATGCGGAAGTAAGCGACCGCGGGATTGATTGTCCGCGTCTAGCCGCGCGCAATCGAGAAAGCTGAGGACTCCTCGCCTTCACCTACGCGAGGCTAAGCTCGTAAAACCGGGGATGACTAACGGCCGTTCGTCATCGTCGGGACAAAACACGAGTGGCCACGACTGCGAAACGTCGCTGATTGCCTGCGCGTGATCGGCCATTGTTGAATAGAGTAAGAGAGTCGTTCGGCCGCTGCAAAAACGCATTAAGCGTCCGATAGCCTCGGTGCACGCGGGGGAGGAGGCGCCCGGATGTATCATTTTTCGTAATGCATTCGAACGCCGGCGTGTCCGAGTCGAAATCAATAATGTATCCACAGCTGCAGCGGCGGCGGCGGCGGCGGCGGCGGCGGTTCATCGCGTCAGATTTCTGAGAAAAATGGCATTTAAATGCCGGGCTTCGACTTTTTCGGACTATTAATCATTCACCGATACTCTCGTGCGTGCATAACTAAACTCGTTGCCGATGATATTTCAGAGAAAAACGCAGCTCGAGCACGCGGCTAGGCGAGGAGGCGGCAGATTGAGACGTCGAATATAAAAAGGATATGATTTTTACAAGTTTTGTAATGGTAATGCCGCGGACTAATCGCTTTCTAGTTTTCCGAGCGACGAAAACAGCAGCGGCGCCTTTAAACATAGTGCCGCGGGTGGAGAAGCCAGGTTTCCATATACGCCGAGTTGGTGAACCCGCCAAAAGCCCTCCACCGCCTTACGATATCGGAAATTATTTTCAATCTGCGATATTAATCTCTCTACGAGGCGACTCTCCTCCACCAATTTCTAACACTTAATCACTCGATCTTTTAATTAATTGCCGTGTCTTGCTCAGGAGTAAGCGCCAGCTCTCAAATATTATCTTGAAATTTCATTTCTATCTCTTAAAAACTTCTCACTTGTTTAAATCTCTTTTCCGTTCGTAAGAGAGCAAGTGTGCAATTGGATCTCACCCTTTCTAAGTTTTCGGATAAAGTAGTAAATTAACTAGTTCTGAGAATCGTTTGTTCGTTCAAGTAGTTGAAATTAAAAAAGCAAAAAAAAAGTAAAAAAAAAAACACACGGAACAGAAAAAACAGAAGGCGATTTTATTTCTCTGGATTTCGGGGAATACCTTGGCCAGGGAACACCTAACTCCACGGAATTATATTTTTTCAGCAGGGGACGCGAGTGTGATTCCGCGTAAGATAAAATTTCATAAGTCTAAATTGGATGAACCCGCGGTCTTAAAAATGTCGGGAAAAAGTACACGAGCTTTCGGAGAAAAACGCAATTCGGTACTAATTTGTCGTTAATTCGCTTTTTGTAAAAGAAGCCATTACACGCACCCGTGTGGTAAATCGAAGTAAAATGCGCGCAGTAAAAAATGTGGCGACGTCCGCGAGTTAAAGACTGGGCTCGACAAAAAGTCATTCGCATTCCCAAGATCGGGTCCGCCAAGATCGCCAAATTTCCGCCAAAAATCGCGAAAAAAGTAACCGGAAGTACCGAAATACCGGGATGTTGGCCGCGCGTCTCCCTCGGCTATTGCCGAATTCTCAAAAATTCCGCGCTCTAAGTGCGTAAGAAGCACCCGGGAGACAGCGAGGCTCGCGCGCTCAGGGCGAACGGGGGTGGGTGGGGCAGGACGAAGTGGAGGAAGACGAGGGAAAGATCGCGTCGCGCCGTCGCAAAAAGGCCGAGGTAGTCGCGGAGGGTCCGACGCCGGGGATTCCAAGCAATCAACATTACTGTGCGCCCAAGGGGGCCCAGTGCGCGCGGCCGCATGTGCGTCCGATCCCATCCTATCACCCGACGAGGCTCTTCCTCGACGGGACGAGTTCTTCAGGTGACGAAAGCTAGCGCTGCCCGGACTCGGCCGTCGGAATAACAATTTTCTCGTTGCGCGCGCGCTCGTCCCTCTTTCTTACGGTGGCGCATCAAAAGGGACAAAAAGGCCAGCCGGGCACTGTTAATAAAACTGCAATATTAATTACGAATCGCGCCGAGGTTGGGTCCTGGCGGTCGGGTCCCCGTTGAATATTCAGGAGCTCCGCAGAAAAAGCTGGCCCCACGCTCGAGTCGCTTTTTGCATACATTTGCGCGCAAACGCGGTCCTCCGGTTTATATAATGCATACCGCACGCGGTACCGGGACCGAGACCGGGGAGGAGACGCGGAGGGCCCAATCGAAGCCGCGCACGCGCCCACGTGGAATGGGGAAAGTCGGGGGCCTTTGATTAATTAATAACCGCGGCGTACAACTGCAACGATTGGATGCCAAAGCTTTTTTCTCGGTTTCTCGAGCCTCCCGTCCTCCTTCTCGCGAGGATGCGCGCCGAGGCCTGACGAGAGCGCGGGGGCCCATTAATTAAGGATACGGCGCATTCTTCGGAATTAGAGAGTCGCGTACGTGTTGAATTTTTTCCCCGGGGCTTAAAACCGTCGCGCCAGTCTGCACGTACGCGCGCACCGAACGAGCGGCCGAAACGCCGTTTCGAACCTTCGGCAGCCCTCGAGCGGGTCCATTGTTTTGTGTCGCCGGCGAGGCTCATTGTCATAATGACTGGTGGCCAGCCAATTTCGGCATCCGCGCGGACGATAAACAGTCTCGGCGACGCGCTCCCGAGTAATCGCGGTAATGGGATGCGCGTAAAAGGCGGAGAAGCTGCTCTTTTTGCGTCTTTGCGGGCTCCTTCCGAGCCGCCCCCCGGCCCTGTAAATCAATTACCCAGCCGCGCGTCTACGCCGAGGATGCGAGCGCCATTTTCGTCGGAGCCCAGCGTCGCGGCATCCGCGTTTCATCGCTCGCTCGTCACCGTTTCTGGATTTCGTTTCCCGGGTTGCGTCAGCGCTCAATGGGCTATCAACATTTTAATCGGAATCAAGCTGTGCTTACGCAAAGTAAAAAGCAAGTACTCCGAGATCGCAGCCTCCCGATAGCGGCGCTTCGCTAGCACCTGCCGCCGCGGAGCAGATGATCTTAAATAAAGTTTATCGTAACTTAGCAACGATATACGGACATCGTTGCCTCTTCAATGCCGCGCGTATTTATGGCTCGGGAATTTTCCATTGTGAAAGCAGCTTGCTTCATTTTTTACGCAAACACATCCTGCATAATTTTCTGCTCTACGTGTGCAACAATACCCGTTAAGCTTCACAGTGTGGAATTGCAACACTGTGGCGCGAGTGAGTCACCTTGTGGCTATGAAATTCCGCTGTTAGTCAGTGGGTTTATTTGCCTCCCCTACCTCATCCCCTCCGCCGCCTCCTTCTCCTCCGGCTTCCTGCGACTCAAAGGAGGAAGACGCGAAATTCGCATGTGCGCCGATATGCGTGCTGCTGCTGCTGCTGCTGCTGGTGTCTTTGCATTCGAAAGCGACTCACCTCAAACCAAACACCAGCCGTCTGTTTATGTTTGCCGTTACAATTTCAAAGGCAGCATTCGCAGCGAATAGCGCGGATTCCACGGGCGCCCACACGCCCCCGACTCCCATCCGTAAAATTAAGGCGGCTCAAGTGCAAGGCCAGCCGTTCGGTAATTAATTTAATCGACGATCGGATACCGCGCGCGCCGCGGAAGCTGCCGCTGCTCCCGAGCGCCCGGATGAGCGACATTGTGCATAAGCTTATTAGCTTTAATAACGATAGATGTCGTCATTAATGTCGGCGCAAAGGTGAGCGTCATCCCCGCGTTTGACTTCTTCGAGGCTGCCGATCCCAATCAAGATAATGCCAATCATCTTTGCATAGGCGCGGGCGAGGAGCGGGGGGGGGGGAGGGGGGAGGCACGGGGCCCTCGTTAAATTTTCATCACGAGCCGCCCGCGGCGGCCCAGGCGTTTAACAAATAAGCTCCGACGGCATCGGTAAATCATCGCTGCGGATCGTCTCTGGGGCTTACAATGTTTGCCGACGCGACGCTCCAATTGACATTTGCCGTCGTGACTCGTGCGTCAATAATAATCTCCCCTCGAGATTCCGCGTCCAGGTCCGACGCAGCCCAGGCCCCGCGAGCGATATTAACATCCTAGATTGGCGATCCCTCATCCCGCAGCTCCCCGGCCGTCGCTGAGAAAAAGCGGGGAGATAAAGGTCTCGTTTGCGTGCAAAAAAAGCCGGCCGAACCCTCGACGCATCCTCGCAGCGGGTGTTCCGAGCGCCGGCGATCTTATCGGGGTTGCAGCATCCCTCCATCTCTCTCTCTCTCTCTGTATTGCTCGCTCGCCGCGGAAAAGCGCGCTCGTAAGTTCTCGCGAATCGTCGCTCCGGTTTTAACTCACCAACGTGTTTCTACGAGCCACTAAATACTTGCGTCGCGCCTACGTCGACGCTCCGCGAGGCCCGTAAATCGCCCGTATCAGCGGGTCCGCGCGCGCACCAGCACCAGCACCAGCACGAGAGGCATTTCACTCTAATGGAGCGATCGTTACTCGCGGCTCGTTGAAAAATCCGTTACCGGTTAGTATGACGATGGAGTCAGTATTTCCTCTCCTCGCCTCTGACCCCTCTGCGCTCCTTTCCCCGAGGAAAAGAAAAATTAACGTGGTTTACGGAAATACCTTGTCGCGCGATAGCACGTCGGAGACATCGTAGCTTATCCCGCGGAACTTACGATCCCCGAAGAGAATTTCCTCTCGCATGCGAAAGAGCATTAGCCTAAGGGGTACGAAAAATTAGAGTGCGAATTCCAGTGCATCATTAGCCGGCTTTTTTATTCGCTTATGCAGATGAAAATGTCGACCGTGTCATTTCGGCCGGTGCGGACGCCGAGGAATGCTGCCAGGCAATATTCGCTTTATTCGGAGTGCACTTTTTGCCACGCTGTCTATAATTACGAGCAAATCAGGGGGAGAGCTGGAAGGGGGGTAGGTGCAAGAGTAAGGATGCGAATTAAATAAATACGGGACATCGAACGCTGGGCGGACGGAAACATCGAGCATCGAGTTTGCACGGATAGACGTGGCCGGCGGCAAATTCTGAAGGAATCCACTCAATTTATTAAAACATCGTCTAGTGCCTGTCTCTCCATTCCAATTGAGATTATTGCAAAACGATACAGTGCGTCTGCCTGTGCGGCAAACTTTTTTAATCAGCGCAAAATTACAAGGGAGTTAAAGCTATTTAATCATCTTTGTTTTTCACGATTTAGAGCTTCCATTCGCTGCTCTCACTCTCACTTTGAACATTTATTAGCCTAGTTTTCAAGGAGACGAGAAAAGGGCGATAAAAAAGTTTTCTTCCCCGCCGGGGGACGGGCGGCTGTAAAAGGAGGTTAGGTGCGTTTCCGTGCAGCCGGGCTTTACAGCTTAATTAATATAATATAATTCGAGGCCGAGGGTAACATATGCGCGCGGTTCCACCCAAGCTAAGCACGGGCATGGAAGTTTCGGAAAGCGCGTGCTTCTGGATTAGCATTATATGCAAAGTGTCCGGAAATTGGGATTTAGGAGAGCGGCCGAGGAAGGAGAGCGAGGAGAGATGCGTGCCGTTGAAGAAGAGTGATTTGTAAGTTTAGTCGGGATACGCGACGGGGCTCCACGTGAGTCTAGCTTTCCGCCTCTTATCGCGATCATCTCCTCGATTGGGGATGACGCGAAATGTCGTCCTACTTAGAAATGCAGCGATAATCTTGAAGGAAAACGAATACGTTGACAGGAAGCGGCGATAAAAATCAGCGCATATTTCTAGCCGAATTCGATAAGTTTAACTAACAATAAAATTAAAGGCGGCTCGGGGGCTGGGACCGATACGAGCCGGCGATTTGATTCTCGTTTCTTTTCCTCCGTTTCGTCCGCTCTATCGATACGAATCCGAAATGCGCTCGGAATATATGAATAATTTCCCCGCGCTAATGTCCTGAAAATAAAAGTAAACAATGATTGAGCGACGTTGCGATGCAGCCGGAGCCATTTATTATATCTGCAGCGCTCGATCGCATTTTAATAACGATACGTCTGATGCAATAATAAAGACTTACGTCACGGGCGCTGGCTTTTATTTAATCAAGAGAAGTGAGCGCCGACTGCGGTGTTGCCGGGGACAGTCACCGCGACGACATCCGATGCGCTCGCGATCTAATGATTCGCCAAAGTGCGCATGCACGCCGCGCACGATGATGATAATTCGCAGGTGAAAGCGAGTCGCGGGGGCGGGCGCGAGCGCGAGCGCGGATTTTTCCCCCAGTCGATATCGAGCCTAGAGCCTCCGTGTCTGTGTCGTGCCTTATTTCGCGTCGAGGGCGCGCGCGCGCACTTTACGACGGCCGCGACCGGAGCCGCTTTATCGATGCGCTCCACGACCACCAACTCGCGCGATTTGGTAAGAATTCCGAGAGCCGCCGGTAATTCTAGCGGCCACCTCTATAAGCCCCTAGCCGGAACAACATAACTAATCTCTGTAATGTATACAGCTGGGATAGCGTTGCCTCCAACTCCTCCTCGTCGTCGTAGGTCGTCGAGGCGATTTTTCTTCTACTTCCTCCTCGGGCTCCTTTAAAAGCCTCTCGCGCCGCCGCTCTTATCGAGCTCGCGCTTCGAGGATCGAATATTAAGTAATTGGCTGCGATTGCGATTCCGTTTCCACTCGGCGAACGCTTTTCAATTTTTCGACGCCTGGCAACAGCGACGAGCTTATTAAGGAGGTTAAGTAACGCGCGAATTTACGCTAATCCGAACGCTATTTCCAGAGGGGCGGGCTGTTGGCTGATGCTCGATTGCTCAAAATGTCGGAGCAGCGCCGGAAGGAAGCGCAGCGTCCGGAGTGTTTTAAGAAGCGGCCGCCTTCCTCGGGAAAAATCTCTGCGAAAGGTTATCCGCGTCTTAAAAGGCTTTTGAACGCTTTTTGAAAAAGCACTTATTTTGTAAGAGAAATATATACTCGCAATGAGTTTCATTCAATTCCTCGAGCATTATAAATGGTAAGATTCGCCGGAGCTCTCGACAGAATTTTAAAGACCGTTGCTTGTTTTATAATGTTTTTGTCCGTAATTCCATACTCGGCGAGCGCTCGCGAGGAAATATTTATTTTTCCAAGAATAATTTTCCTCTCCAAATCTCAGACGTAAACAAAAATTAATTAAATTTGAAAGTTTATATTTATATTTGCATTCATGATTCAACGCAAACTTGTCTACTGGTTATGCTTGTGCGCTATGTTAAGAATAAATAAAATAATGGCTGCAGTTTAATAATGTTCTCGCGGAGGCAGCGCCTACAACTCCATTATTGTGTTTACGCGCGACGAATGCATCGTTTTTAATTTGGCCGCGTATTATTTATAATTCGCGAAAAATGCGCTGCACTCTCCTCCTCTTTCGAGAGGATATTAAGGACCTCTATCCAATTCATAATAAGAGTCAGTTGCGTATTCAGATGCGGATCCACAACTGTGCGTTTTTTGCGAGCCAGAAAATGCAAGTTGCATTTTTTGTGCGTTCCGCAGTATTCAAACAATACATTTTAATTTTAAAAAAGCCCGGGGAATTGACGCGCGTGCTACTGTGAATGGTCGAGTTGGAATCGCTAAACCGAACAAAACTCGGCTCGAAAATTAGGCCAGACGATACGTTATCGAATAAAAAACGAGGCAAAATTGAAAGGAAGCATAGCAAAATTGTGCGCGCGTGCGTGTGCGCGCGTGCGCCCCTGTGTTAAAGGACAAAAGTCTCGGCAGATATTAAAACTGGTTTGTAGTAAAAGAACCAGTCCAAAGTACGTAATTGATTTTCGTTTAAAAAAAATTTCTCGTTAAACTAATGCACTTGGCGAAATTCGATTTCATGCGTTCCCCGCCCCTTCCCCGCGCAATCTTGCGAGGCAATTCCACATTGAAGATTTTTCACGTTTTCAGTTTCACAAGTACATTTTCAAGAAGAAATCAGAGTCGGGAAAAAGTCGAGCTCGCTAGCTTGGCAAAGTACTGATATCAAACCCGGAAAGGCAAGAGTTTCCGCGCGTCAGACTTGTTTGATCGAAAAAATTTTTTCCTCTCTACTCCGAAAGCCGAGAAGTGGCCGCGATTTTTGTTTGCCTCCGATTGGACAAGCGACGAGAGGAGCAGCGCCGGCGACGGCAACTCTTAATTGATTCGCCTAGGCGAGCAAAGTCAATCACGAATTCGCGTGTCACTCGCGCGCTCTCGTCCGCCGTTCGATATTCCCAACGAGTCGGCGGCGGTGCTCCAGAGGCGGTCGAGAGCCAGGAGGCAGGAGGGGGTCGCTCGAGTGTCGAGGTTGCCGCATCATCATCAATAATTATTCGCGCGAAGCCAACAAAAGGACGAGGGGGCGGAGGCGGAGGGCGACAGTACGGAAAAGCGCAAGGGAAAACAAAATCGGGGCCGCGGGTACTGGACAAACATTCGCTCGTCGGGACGGGAGGGAGCGGCAACCAAGTGAAAAAGAAAAGCCGTTAACGTACCCTCGTAAATTATTGCCGGCAGTATGTATATACAATTAGCCAGTGCTTCGGCACTGTGAAACTTGGGAGTTATGAGCGACAATTATCTCGCGGTCCGCGCGCGAGCGACGAGCTAAAGTCCCGGAAGAAAAGAGATAAAACGAAGCCAGGGAAAAACAAAGCAGCGCGACTCCCCTACAAAGCGCAACATTTTTTTCTTCCTCTCCCTTTTCTCTTTTCGTTTCGCATCGGAGGGACCGCAACGAGCGTGGAAAAAATGAGGAATAAAAGGGCAGAAGGAAAAAACACTCCCTCTCGCGGCGAGGCGAGTGGACGGGCATCGCCGATAAAATCAGCAGCAATAGCAGCAGCAGCAGCAGCAGCAGCAGCCGAGAGAGCGGCGAGCGAGAGCGAGAGGAAGATATTCGCACGCGGCAACAGCTGCACCGTACACGTACGCGCGCACGCACACGCCTCCGCTCCGATTCGATTCGCGCTCCTTGCCGCAGGAGCCTAGAAGAGCACGCACATCTACGACTGTCTCCGCGCGCATACATTTGCATAAGCAGGTAGACGCAGGGAGGCGGGGCTGCAAGTACGTAGGCAGGCACCTAAGTACACGGATTTTCGGGCTCGGATTTTATACGAATGAGGGACGGATCGCGCGTCGTGTCAAGTTGCACGGGCGCGCGTCGGTGCGGGACGCGTCCGACGACTCGCTTAATTATCAAATAATTGTCATTTATCTCGGCGGGAGAAAGGCGAGGATCGGATGTCGAGCGCGCGCTGCATTTTCGTAGCGCGGCGCGGTGCGGCCGTGCGCTTAATTTATTTCGATGCGCCTCGGCGGCCGCATCTCTGCCGGCGATCAGCGATCCGGCGAGAACAACGGCGCGCCCGGTGGGATATCGGCTGACGCGACAAATGGCGGCCGTCCGGGGTCCCGCAGGAAGTCATTAATGCGGCACGACGAACAGCTCCGACGAGCGCGAGGGGGCAGAGGAGAGCGAGCGAGGGAGAGAGAGAGAGAGAGAGCGAGAGCTTTCGTCGCCAACGTCGTCGACGTCGTCGTCGTCGTCGCCGCCGCTGCGAATTTGGGGGGCCTCGCCTCGGCAGGATAATATCCGGGGAGCGCTCGGGAGCCCCGCAGCACCGCGATGGCCCCGAAATGAATTTTGAATCCTCTTACGCGCCCGTGTGAGTTTCCATCTCGTGGAGTAAATCGAAAAGCCTCGGTAAGGGCGCGGCGCGCGCATTATTAAGGGGCGCCGACACCCCAACCCCTTTAATTTTTGAATAACGATAAGCCGCGCGGAGTCGGAGTCGCAGTCGCCGTCTCCCCGTGGCTTCATCCGAATGCACGGACGCTCGCTTATGCATGTATGCATGCATGCATGCATGCATGTGCCGGCGGCGTCTCTTTCGCATGGCATAAGGCCGAAAGGCGTCCAATCGTTTTTTACGAGCCGCGCTCCTATGCAGATGGCGGAATCCGGGATGCGAGGCCGGGAGCTGGAGCCGATTCCCCTCGGCCCCGGGAGAGCAGATATCGGGAGCGGCGGCGTTGCGTACAATGGAGCGCGCGGGCGCTCGGGGGGTAGGATTTGGATTCCGAGCGTCTCCAGCCGTAGACGAGCCATTTCCTCGCGCGCAACACGACTTAAGCGGATGTCGTTACTCCAAGCTTAAGTCGCGCTTAACGCTCGAGCCCGCGACTCGGGCGCGCTTCGGATGGTAATTCAAGCCGGAGCCGATATCCAACGCGGCCATAACCATAACGCGGCCCGCGTAACGGCCCGGGGCGCGATCGGGCGCCATATTTCGTCGCGGAAAGCTCGCGCGTGTCGGCGTGCACTTAAGAGGAGCGCGAGGCGTAATCGTAAAAGGGAGGCCCGCGAGCTATTGCTCGATCATTACTCGGGCTCGACGGCGACGGAAAGCCTCGGTGGGGTGGGCCGCGCTCGATGACGACGAAGGTGAGGCTCGCGGGGGCGGTGCTGGCGCGCTTTTAATTACGCCGAGTACGCGCGAGGCACGAAAAAATACCCTCGCCCTCACTTTTTCAAATAATTACGGCGTCCTCTTCAGTCGGGTTATTAACACCTGCCCCGGAGCCCATTAAAAAGTCCCTCGCGGTGGGGCGCGCGCGGCACAAAGAGCCGTGTGTTTGCACAAAGCCGAGCGAACGCTTTAAAAATGAAGACGTTCGGCTGGAGACGCGATCCCCGGGCGAGCCTTTGTCCCGGACCCCGTCCTCGTCTCGCGAGGCATCGCTTCGCCAAGTCCCGGGGGACGGGGGAATTTCGAGGCCGAAAATAGACCGATTCGCTCTTATTCGGTTTTTCCCGCGCTCTGTCGCTCTACCGCTTTCCCGGCTACTTAAACCCTCTCTCGGTCTGCGTTCGCCCCCCCCCCTTTGGTGCGACGCCTACGAATTAATTCCCTCGTCTTCCCCGGGTGCGTCCGCGAATCATTCCGGGGAGCGAGCATCCGTTTTTTCTCGCTTTTGGATGGGGTGCTCCTAACTATCCGGCACTCGGGCGCTCGGCCGCCCCGATTGCGACGGAAATGACGCTGCGCTCGAAGGTTAATACGTTCGCCGAGATATCATGGGGCGACAGTCGAAATGCCGGGTTTTTGGGTTAAATCCCTGGCGCGTTACAATGAGCGGCAGTTTTTTCGTCGGACGTTGTTACACGCATTACCTCTTTCAAGATTTTCTCTACTTTACGAGTGCGTGTCCGACTGTGAAGAAGTCTAATGGGTTTTCTTAACGCGTTGTACAGGACAAAGACTAGTAAGACTCAAGTTGAGTAATTTTAGCGAAACGAATATTGCGAGTCGCTGTTGGGCTTTTTTCCTCCCCAGACATATATGAATATTTTATTTCATTTTCCTTCGTTGTAAGAGGAGAAAATAAAAGTATCTGTAGCTAGTGAAAAGCTGCAATTTATTTTATGGTGATAGTTCAGGTTTATGTTTTCACTCGTGCGATATTCGAAACAACGCTTGAAACAGAATTCGATATACATATACGCGGTCACGCGCGTGTTTACGTGTGCACGCACACGAGTGGCGTGCGCGCGCGTACGCACGCAGACAATCGGGGCATAGGTGGATTTAGTTTTTGAGCGAAAGCAAAATATCCGGTAGGTTTAAGAGATTAATTCGCGCTCGGGAGTCGAGGCTCGTATTTTATAAAATTCGTTAAGAAGCTTAATTTGCTCGAACGAAAAACTTTTCTTCGATTTTTAGCGTCGGTACGCCTTGAAACGCAGAAAGAGCTTCTCGTTTTTTTGGGTTCGCAAAATAGCGCTGCCTCAAATGCATCCCAGAATCTCATCTTTCAAATATATTCAAAGCATGTACAAAAAATCCACTCACGGTTTGATAAGAAAAGTCACAAAGCAAGTTTTTATTATCTGTAGTGTATACCGAAATCCACGGCGGAGCGTGAAGTTTTTTAGAAAAAACTCTCGTTTTACAGGCGCAGTTAATTTGAAATATTGCTAAATAATAAAATAATAAAATAATAAAACTCGCAGTCGGTGTGTAAAATTTATAAGTGAATTAATAAAGGGAGCAAATTATACATTTAAGATTTTAAAAGCTCGCGCGCAGCGTAATATTAGAGATTACAGGCAGTGATAAAAATGGTCTGTAAAACGATTATATCACTGTAGTCGGTAAATTATGATTTCAGGTATCTTTTATCGTATGCTCGCTCTTCGCAGCCTGAAAAATCAATGGCGCCGCGAATTTATATATTTATTTAGAATAAAGAGTTGAAAGTTAATTAAAGCGACTTAATTATATTCCTGCAGCAGCCCTAGCTGAGGCTCCTTTTATCCTGCATCACTTAACAATTGGCCAAGTGTAACGAACAACTGCGACTGGCTTCGTGCCTCAAAGCTGCTGTCGCAGTCGAGGATTATTAATTTCGAATTTAATAAAGTAAAATGCGGAGGAATTAAATGCGAATTTTGAGTCGTCGAACCATGAATGCCGCCGAATCACTTCCCTTTTAATTCGTCTAATGTTATCCGAGAGGGAAAGAGGGGGGGGGGGGGGTGGGGCGAGCTCCGCTTTAAAAACAAGTCTACGCGAGCTTTCGTCAAGGTTTTTTTCTTCCTTCGCGCGTAGCATTAATCACTTTCGATAGCCGAGTTATTGAAAAGTCCCTCCTCTATCGCCATTGCAGCTCGAATAAATTAATTCATTCGATTAATCTAAATGTAAAATACGTCGGACGTTTTATAATTTAAAAGAGTTGCAAGCGTCGCAACAGGAAGAGTAAAAAATGCTTTCGAAAAGGGGGAGTGGCGTTTAATGTTTGCAAAAATTTATAATGCAGTCGGAAAACTCAACAAATACAAATTGAATGAATATGTAAATAAGATATTAAGATAATGTAGAAACTTAATACTGTCTTCCACTTTTCCGGGATTAAAATATTTTACGCCGCTGGAAAGTTACGAGTCAAGAGTAAAAGATAAGAAAATATTGAAATCGACTCCAAGATTATATTCTGTAATAGTAAACAAATATCTTTATTTTACGGGCCTCGTTATTGTAAAAATGAAAAGTCAAATAGGTTGGGTTGCCGGGGCTACTTAGCACTAAACTTGTGCGCGGGCTTTTTGTAATATTCAATAACACGAAAATTATTATCCGCCGCTCGGCTCAATTTTCAAACACGTTTCGCATTAGGATGAAATTTAAATCAACATTTTCCATAAAATATGCTCATCGGCCAAAGTGCTTTCCATAATAGGCAAATTACTCAAGTCGGAGGAGCTTTGTCGACAGAACTTGTCGGATAAAATATGCGCTCGAAAGGAGACAAAAATTGCAGACCCCCGTCCCCGCCCCCGCTGCAGCCAGGTTGCAGCCCCGTTCCAACCGTTCCGATTCCCGATCGAAATTTTTATTCCTCTAGCCTAATACGCACTTTATCAAAGCCAATAACGTCCATTCGTTTTATCAGCCTGCGGACTCCTAACGCGACTCGAGCGTGGCGATGCTTCCCAAGATGAAATTGGTAATACGAGAGGCAATAAATTCATCGAGCGCAGTCTTTACATCAAACTCATTTTCAAATACTTTGAAGAAACTGATATCCAAACGGTGAATTATGTCCCTCGGCGAGCAGCTCGCGTGGAGCCCATTTATCCAGGCTCTTTATTTTCCGGAGGAGCCGTGGCGAGGGTCGGGAAACGACCGAGTAACAGATGAATGGGAATTGGTTCTTCACGCTATTTCCTGAACGGTTAGCCGCAGATCCGCCTCGTTCGTTTTGCCGAGGCCAACGCGAGAGGCGTCCTGTCGATGAGCGTACGAGCGACGCCTAATGGCCTCCTCGTGCAAACGGGAAGAGCCTCGGCTGGGTCCGACCGGCCCCGGCCCGCTCTGGTCCCGGACCCAGCCGGGCTCGCTCACTCTCGGGGTGTCACGCGAGGCCTTTTCGCGGATGCGGACCGTAAATCGGCCGGCTGCTGCCCTTCGCGGCGGCCGTCGCGAGTTCAAGGCCGCGACTCGTCTATCCCCGCGACGGGGGGTGGTGGGGAACCCGAGGAGCCGAGGCGCTCGGAGAATATGGAGCTGCGGCGCCGTAATCTGGCCGCGTGTACACGTGCACGAGAGGCACGCGATGGGGCCGCGCTCCTGCACGGGAGACGGATTCTGATTCTGCGCTCGCGCCGCCTTTCGCCGCGAGGAGCTGCGGTGAAATATCGATTACTCGCGCGCGGGGGTTCGCATCGGCAACCAGCAAAAATGCGCGGTCAATATTTGTAGCTGAGCGAGTTAATAGAATTAAGTTCTGCGTTATCGAACACTGTGTTATGGATGCTAATTTTTCTTATCCCGGCGTGTAGTGCGGGCCTGTTTGCGCGGCGATCGATTATGCGGGTATGCGTCCCGCGCGCGCTGCCGGATCTCGTTTGGCTCGTTTGGCTGGCAGCGAGTGCGCGCGCGTGTAACGTGTAACGTGCAACGTGTAACCCGTGACGCGCAACGCGTAACGTAACGCAGCCGCGCATCCGTAATCGCACGAGCGAATTCAATTTAGGGAGCAGCAGCGGCTCTAAGCGCTAATAACTCATGGCACTTTTCCGCCGCTGAGTCTTTACGTCTTGAAATCAATTATGCGAGTCTCGGCGGCGGCGGCGGCTCGGAGGGCCCGCAAAAAGCCCAGAGTCCGACGCGGGTCTCTGGCGCACTCGAGGAGTCTCTCCGGTCCGGGGACCATCGCTGAATCTCAATGCCGACTTTCATGTGGCGCTGTAATTTCGATCTCGCGTCCAGAAAAATCGCTGGACTTTAAACTTTTTGCCGCGGCCGAGAGGCAGATTGTAAAAAATCCTCCGGGATAACATTTCATTCGGTGCTCTTTTTTCTCGATGCCGAATACTTGGAGGAATTAAACGCTGATATCATCGAAAATTTGAATGTTTTTGTTTGGTGGAGAAACGAGCGCTGGGGCGTGACCCATTAGGGGTTATTTATCGCTGCCATATGCTTAGACGACATAATTTAAGCCGATGTTCGCTTCATCTCCGCTCGAATATTTCCGGAGCGGTTTTGCCGTTCGAAAGAGGCCAATTATTATTCAGACTTCCTTTCCAGTCTCGACGGCGGTTATTTAAGCAAACGCTCTAAATAAAATCTGCTCATCGGATGTCAATGGGAGTACTTATCGGTGTTTGCGCAGAGAGACGCGATGCGACGTCGGGGTGAAAAAGAAGGGTAAATAATAAGGACGTCGGGTTGCGAGCGCCAGCGCAGCGAATCGCTCGCTCAACAAAGCCTCCGCAGCTCTGATAATTCGACGAAGAAAATTTGACAAAAATGCCGGTGGGGCTCTCGGGGTGAGCTCGATTAGCCCGCAGAAACCTAATTCAATTTCGCCGACGCATTCTGTCCGTTAACTCGAGCACTAATTCCTCCAACGTTTACAGCGTTTTAATGAAAAGATCACGTTTTATATTGATATACGAGCGGAAGGGTCGAGAGCAGGTGAGGACGGGGGGTGAAGGGGCCGAGTCCGTAAAAAAAGCGCGAGAACCGCTCGTTACGTCGACACTTTTTACGGCCCCGGGAATAAAAATCGCCGAGCTTATTATGCAAAGCGGTAAACGAATTTCAGGTTCGCGCCGGAGCAGCTCCGAAAAAGAAAAGCCCATCGGTGAGCGGAGCCCGTTAAAAGTGAGATGGGGGGGGGCGAGCGAGTACGCAAAAAGGAAAACGCACGTCGCTGCCGCCGACGAGGCGTAAGAAAACGTAAAAAGAAGAAGAGGAGGTGGAGGAGGAGGAGTGAAGGGAGACGGGCCCGAACCGAAAATGAAAAATCGCTGAATTATTAATACGCGGCTATTGCGGACTCGGCCACATTCAACAATGTCCGGGGCCCTCGCGCGGATAATTCTGGCGACGTGGAGGCGGACGAGGACGAGCCGTCGCGTGGGTGTATCGGGCCGGGGTGCCTTTATCATCGACGTGTTTTTGAGTTGTCGTCGGCCGGGACCTTTGTTATTACGAGCCGGAGCTCGTAAAGCATGCACCGCCAGGGCCGTGCATCAAGATGCACCTACGTAACTGACGGGGGTGGCCCGCCACGGGTAATTACGGCGTTGCGCACCTGGAAAGCTTTACGGCCGTGAGGGGTATTAATTTTCTTCCCCCTCCCGAGGGACCTCTGCGAGCGCGATGCTATCGCCGAGGAGGCGAGGACGGCTTCCCGGTTAAACGGCTTCGCACTCGGCCAGCTAATAGAATACCCGGTGGCCGTTTGGCCCCGGCCTCGCTAATTGATCGCGATCGAGAACCTCGGCGCACCGGACTTTTCCCGCGACTTTCACTCGCCGCGAGTGGCTCGACGTCCCTGGCGCGTCGGGATGCCAGATTCGATGCCGAATCTCGATAACGGCAGCTCGCTAATACATAAAAAGTAACACATAGAGAGGTTTCCAATAAATCGAGCAGCCGCGCCGCGTTATCGGGAGGTTATCGCAGCGTCGGGCCCGCGCTACCGCGTCATGCGCTGGCCCAGTCGTGACGCCACTCTCTCGACACCTCCTTCAACGGCTTCTGCCCCCGGCTCGGGGCTTCCGCGACTCTCTCAACGTGGAAACGGCGTGTTCACTCGCACGGAAGCGCAGTGCTTTTTCATAACCGGGGCAAACGACGTGTAAACACGATCAATTAACTTTGAAATATCGCTCGTTGTTAAATGCTAACGGGAGGCACTGGGGGCGATCAATTCTGTCCGCAATTTGAAACATGAACCCGTAATTTGTTTTAGTGTCTTTGGGTGTGTCGGCGGCTACTTTTATGGCCGGAAGAGATAGAGCAAATTATGAATCGGCTGCGACCGCCTCGGCGTTCGCCGTATTTCGCGTACTTTGCGGGCATTCCAGGCGCGATGCATAGATTGCGCGAAAACTCGGGAGCAGCACCGCAACCCTGGCGACTGTTACCGCGAGGCTCGCGCGCGGCTGCACTCCCGACTCTCCGGGTGTGCCGAATCCGATTACAGCCATTGGAATCGCGTAAAATGCACAAACTGTATTAAATTATGGGAAATTCAATTAGAATTCAGCCAATTATAATTCGTACGATCTTGCAGCAGCGCTTGCCGGCAAGGCATAATCCGATTTACAACATAAAATCATTAAAATAAACTGTCGATTTAAATGCCGGTACAAGGTCGAAGCCCTCGCTATTGTTCCGTACGGAGATCGCCACTTGGCTCTGGCTTCGCTGCAAATAAAAGGGAAACGATCGCGCATTTTTCGAGAGCCCCGGAAACATAACCCATAAAAGAGCGTCATATCCGTAAGTATTTGCGAGGCTTTATGGGTAATCCATATGATGTAGTAACTTGGATGCAAAATATTGATTGAATCCGCGAATTGCGCAGTTAAACTTAATCCGCTGGAAATTAAGCAACGTAGCGTGTGTCGGAGGTAAAAGTACGATATTCCGGCATGTCTGCTGTGTTTATAGCTCGGCTCCGTGTTGTGCCGCGATATACAGCCGGGGTCGACTCGTGTGGATCGGAGTGGAGTGGAGTCGAGGCGAGGCGAGGCGAGTCATTTGCCCATTTGCCAGGACTTTTATCGACTCCGCGTTATCGAAGAAATCCAGATACGGCTAATCTACACGATCGGTTTACGATCTCGGTTAAACGTGTTTTATAAGCGAATCCTTGTACAAACGTTAAAGTAACCTGGAATGTAGCGCGTAAGAGGTTGATCTTGTACCGGATCCCCGCGCATAAGCGATACCCGGGACCGGCTTAGAAAGCGACTCGTTAGCACGCGAGCGGGAAGCGTCGAAAGCGAGCCTCGACTCGCGGCCCGGAACGTCCCCGCGGATTTATCGTTATCGTTATGCCCTCGCGGGGTCCCGAGGTCTCGACGTCAGGTGTGTCCGCCCACACCCACGCGCGAGAGGTCGGTCCGCGAGCATAAACAATCGCGCGCGAACCCAAGGGCCCCGGGGACTATCCACCGCGAGGTGCTCGACCCCGGGGACCTGGGCGCCGAAAAGTCCGACCGAGGAGGCCGATGGGCCCCGGCGATAGGCCTAGGCCTCGCCTCGATATGAGCGATCGCCGATCTTAATGAACGCGCGTTCCGACCCGGTCGGGTCTTTATAATTAGTGTGGGGGCGAGGGCGCGAGACCGGCCGAACACGGAGGGGCGACTCCTGTTTACATTTGTGTAAGTGTGTAAGTGTGTAAGTGTGTGTGTGCTTTCGAGCGCATGACTTTGACTGACGATCGCCATCGGTGCTACCGATCTCTCTGCGCTCGCTCGGTCGACTTCCTTTCCCCCGTCCGACCCCCCGGCCGGTACGCGCCGATCGCCCGAATATTTCTGCTCTCTTGTCTCTTTTATCTCGAGACCTCTCCTCTCGTCCTGACAGCGGTGACTGGCTAGGAGCGATAGAGAAGTGACAAGCCGATAATTGATCGTAGCCCCGAGTGTTTACGAGCTAAAGAGTATATTATTTTTCGAATATTTATTTTTCACGGACAACCTGTTTCCACGTATTTATTCTTGCGCTCCTCCTTTTGGCGGACTCGAATGATTGCTTGCACCGGAACATGGCGCGAATTGCATGCATCTGCCGGGCGCGAGCTCAAAGAAATTCCTGACTCGGACTCGGACTCGGACACGGACATGGTTGCGATAGCAGCGCCTCTTATAATTGCTCTAAATCTAACGGCAATTTGAGCAAGTATTTTTCCGGAGCACTCCGGCGACAATTTTATTTCATCGATTTCGCAAATTTTTGTTTTCCACGCAGGAAGGCTAAAAACTAGTTCCAGCGATAACGCGCTCTTTTCAATTAATTCGCGAATAGAACTCGTTTTACTGGGCTTAGGCCGGGAAAAGGCAACAAAACAAACTGGACGCGGTCCCATAAAATACGAGCGCATATATTTTTCGCCGACTCGTTCGATTAGTGCAATATTCTTTACGGCCTTTAATAAAAATTACCTCGATGAAGTAGATTGCAGCTATCGGAGAACTTTTCAATACTGCTAAATTTGCGCGAGGCTACGCTAGCTATTGTAGTGCGCTTTAATGGGTTTAGCGATGCACGAGGCATTACAATTATTATATATAAATTTCAATTTCAATGTCACTAATCAACGCGACTAATGCTGTTTGCATAATAAAAACATGGACTAAATTGTAACCTCAAATAAATGCGCGCAATCCCTTCTCCCGCATGCATAACCAATAGTTTGCTTAAATTTGTCAATATACAGGGTTTGTAACAAGATTTGGCTTTAGCCGATTGGAATAATCCGCAGAGGATTATAATTGAAAGAATACACAGGAACAAAGACAGCCCGAGCGAACGCGCGCAGCAGTCACGTAAGCGTACGCGTAGTCATTACACGCGTTCGGCCTCTAATCACTGCAAATCGAAATAACGTCGAGCGCAAACAATTGCTCCTGATGAATTAGATTTTAAGACATTGCGGATCGGGCCCTGATTTCTGTCTCGCGCGCATTGTCGGTAAACGAGCAGCGGACACTTGACACTTTATTGAAATATTGCGTTTGTTAAAAAACATCTCGAGCCCTGACAGGACTGGCCTTCCTGCCGCAGTCCCGATAAATAATTGCTTTACAGTTTCAATTATCATTTTCCGCGTTGATTATCGTTGAACTGCGGGCGGTACTACGTGTAAAGTCGGAAAAATGCATTTCACCGCTGCAACTGTCCTTCCAATTTTCAGAGATTTTTCCCTATTGTTTGAGTTGACGACCCCGTCTGCTCGCCCCTGCTCGTCTATACGCATATAGTTAGCGTTAATTAATTTAGCATTGTAAATGCTCCGACAAATATTCATGTTTACGATAACAGTACAAGGGTACAATCTGAAACGGAACACGTGACTGTCAACTTTTTTCAAATATCATCGCGTTATATTCGTCGGTATAACTTTGAAATTGCGTAAAATGTAAAATTATCACTTATTCATCGGTAAGCGTGTGCAGGTGATCGGGCCGTCGTCGATCCAATAGTTGTACAACCAAAAATGCTTTCGTTAAATGAGACGTAAGAACAAGAGAGTCGTAAAATTTTAGTCGGCCTAACCTACGTTCTAATGAACGATGAATGAGATGCAAGAAAATGTGACGGGAAAGAGCAGCCGTATAGCCAAGTTCTTATTGTCTAAGCCCGTTGACTGTTGCGCTACGAATGGGCATCGAACAAAAATCGTCATCGTTGGCTGCGGCCCCGTGGGTGTGGCAGTTGGCGTCGCTGTTTTATTTAAGGTTAGCTCTCGCGTTGGCTTTGGCTTTGGCGTTATTTTAAAAAGCCCCGCTCGTGCGCGCGACTTCAAACACAAATGCGTTTGCGGCGCTGATTTAAGTAATTGCCGCGCTCCGGAATCGCCTACGATTCCAGTCTAATTAAGCGCTGATCGACTTTTATCAATTTAAATGGTAATTCTATGAAACTCCTGTTTCATTTAGTTTCTTACCTAATTACGCGGCGTCGGGGCACCTTAATCGCTTCAATTACCATTATTCTATTATCACTTTATTTTAGAGGATTCGAGAAATCACCGACGGGTCACGCGAATTCGCACTCTCATCGGTCGGCGGCCGGTTTTATTGCTCGATCCTCGCGAATAATCAAGTTTAATTAGAAAGGACATCGATTTATACACCGTGAGTGAAAACAGGTTCGCACCGTGTTTTCAGCGTAACGTCCGCTGCCAGCGCGCGCAGACTCGAGCAAATATTTTCGAGTCGGAAAAGAAATGCCGATGTTAATAGACCCTTAACGGCGTCTCGCAACAATGCCCAAATACATGTTTGTTAAATTCGGACAGTTGCCTAATTTATTTGGCATTCGGCCGCCTCCCCTCGAGAATGCCGCAAGACGTTGCGTTGAAAGCTCGTAAATAATTTTCGAGAGCGCGGACGAAATAAAAGCTCCGAGTGAGATTTTTCATCGCGGTTCGGCCCAAGAATACATAATAATCCTCTCAGATAATAAAATCGTTGCACTCGTTAAAGGAATTTCCCTCTCGGCGAACTCGGCTGTAAATCTTCGGATTTTTCCTGCCCAGCAACCGCCTTGCTTGGGAGCGCGCGCTTAACCGGGTGCACGCACACGCGGCAAAAAGCAGACGCTCGCGATAATCCGGCAATTAACGCGTCGCCCGGGCGTTCGCCGAAACGCGCGCGGTAGGGCCCGCGATGAGCGGCCCGATACCGGCGTCGCAACAGGGACCCACACGCCCGCCCGTCCCTGCGTCCGTGTGGCGAGCGAAAAAAAGTAGGAGGAGCGGCGGCGTCTCTCCTCGTCGAGCCCGAGGAGAGCTTCGAGAGGGAGTCGGACGTGTAATTATTCAGGGATAAGTTATCGCGGAAAAGAACGCGAGCCCATGTCCGTAGCGAAGGATAGAGCCGACAGCGACGTTAGCCGGACTCCTCCCCCACCAGCTCAGCCGACCGCCTGAGCCTGTTCGTTGTTCGGCGTTTCAGAGGCTCGCGGCCGAGCTCGTCTTCATCGATGAGGACCTAGAGCTTGCCCGAGGCGAGGCGGAGGACATGGCGCACGCGGCCGTCTTCCTGGGCTGCCCCAGGATCCGCGGCACCAACGGTACGTAAGGGTATGCTGGCGAGCACCCGAGCGACAATGTTAACCGTGTCCATCCCGGCCCACAGATTACACCGCGGCGATGGACGCTACCGTGTGCGTGATCGCGACCGGCGTCCAGCAGCTGAACCAGTACGAGAACATCGACGGCAATCTCCAGGGCTTCAGGAGCGTGGTTCTGGGGTTGAGCCAATACGCGCCCAACAGCATCCTCTTGATCGTCAGCAGTCCAGGTGTTTAGCGCGAGAATAGCGATCGGTTCTCTATCGCCCGAAAGCCTGTGCCTTTTCGAGCTCGGACGGCCCTTCGTCCGGCACGAGCCGGAAGCTCGAGAACGCCTCGGCTCTCGTGACGGACAACGGACCGAGCGAGAGAGAGAGAAAGAGAGAGAGCTAAACGTTTTCTTTCCCCATTTTAAGTGGACATTCTGTCGTACGCCGCGATGAAGCTGTCCGGCTTCGCACCCAATCGCGTCATCGGCCTCGGCACCTTCCTCGACAGTTGCCGGCTGCAGCACTACGTGTCCCAGGAGCTGGGGTTGTCGCCCAACTCGGTGCAGTCGCTGGTCATCGGCGAGAGTGGCACCACTTCCGGTAAGTCC
This sequence comes from Platyscapa corneri, assembly GCA_018907185.1. Taxonomy (NCBI): domain Eukaryota; kingdom Metazoa; phylum Arthropoda; class Insecta; order Hymenoptera; family Agaonidae; genus Platyscapa; species Platyscapa corneri. The sequence goes on along the minus strand of JACCHW010000025.1, from coordinate 1,531,755 downwards.
AACACGCGATCCTCGCCTACTTGTTTTTTCTTTCTTCTCTCTCTTCTTTCGCCTTATTTACGTGTTTCCTGCCTCGATGAGCGGCCGTCGCGCGACCGCATCGGCCTGACCTCGTATTAATTACACTGCCGCTAGTAGCCCAAACTATTTTTACGCACGTGTTACGGAACTCTTGCGTATATTTACATAACGTACCTGTCGCTTCGCCGGATATCCATTCTATTTACGCTCCGCGGCAACGATTTTTCATTAGCTCCGGCGTTAAGTGTTCCTCTACTTTAATAATGATGTTTAAATGATAATGAGAAACTCTCGCTTTGTGCAAAGTCATTGAAAATTCATTCCGAATAAACTCGAAAGGTGAAAATTCACTTAAGAATTTTTAGAGCGGTAAGGCCGTGCTCGTGTTACCTTGCAGTTGCCTTCCAGTTACCTTCCAGTTACCTTCTAGTTACCTTCCAGTTTCCTTCCAGTTACCTTCGAGTTACTTCTCGCGAGAGTCCCGCGTATCTCAACTATAAAATGACTTCTTAAATTTCCTAACGGATACGTAAACTAGTAAGAGGAAACTGCTTAGCTTTTACGATATAACTTGGGAACTATCACAACGTTACAAAATAAAGTGCAATTAAATCGCCTTCTGAGTTACGTTGTAACATATGTATCGCGTGAATACAATCAGCAAGGATTGTACATTTAACTCGGCACTCACACGCGTATTCCTTTCACGTTCGAGTGCGACGTACATACCGATACGAGCCGAGTATAAAGCTGAGTTTTCTCTGAAAAGGACTTTAATTTAATTCCGCTTTATAACTCGCCGGCTTTAAATTGTTAATAATACAAAGGTGAGAGCGAGAGGGTTCGGCAAGTGGATTTTCGACAGTTCATCCAGCGAGCCACGATAAATCCGTCGCGAGTTTTTGAAAGTTACTTTTTGCTTGGCTGCCGCCTCGCGCTGCCTCGTTACAGTCGTCTTGCGCTCGACGACAGTCGTAATAAATCCCGCGATGAGAATGATAACTTTTGCGCAACGCTAGTCAACCTAAAACTTATAATGCCCGGCTTAATATTTTCGCAACTATTCGCAAACTCGAGGAATTGGAAAGGCGGGAAGCGCGACGTGCAAATAAATATACAAACAAATACGGGGCCCTAATAACGAGAGCGGCGCGATTGAGAGAATCGCCACTCCATCAAACGAGATCGCCTATCGGCCTTTTTCAAGCGCGCGGACTTGCCGCGTGCGTTTATTGCGCTCATCCTATCCTATCAAGAACCCTATTTACTTAAAGATAAAAAATTCCAATTTACAGGACAGAGGCTTATTGTGGCGGCGCTCACAATGAGATTCATTATGCAACTGATCATTCAGCGCGGGCACAAGCGCGAATATAATGTAACATTATAATTGAGTCTATCCCAGGTCGAAATTCGGCCCGTAAATAAAAGCTATAACTAAGCTGAGCATAAATCAATTCATGCTGCAATATTATATGAAATAATGTTCGGTCAATTGCGAATTGAATGTCTGAATTGAAATTGTGTAAGCCGGAAGGTATACCAACCAGCATACCAGCAATGTGGAATTGTTTTGTTGTTGTATTAGCATTTTCGACATTCGATACTGACCTAAATTCTATTAGCCGGAGCTCGTCGCCTGGGATAGCATAATTTGGACATTCGTATATTTGTACCGCTATTCAAATGAAAACCAATAAAGGTTTACGAGCGCGGAAACCAAGTGCTCCGACGCGCAAAATGGCTCCCGCGACAACAACTGCAGCGCTTTAATAATTAGTAGCGCACGCCTGCCAAACGCAATGCGGTACAACGGGCCCTGGTAGTTGCGAGCAGCGGATTCGGGGGCGGTTTTCGCTAACGCGTTCGTTGCGTCGGCTGGAAGAGCAGCGAGCAAGCAGCCGAGTCGTTAGCGATGCCCTTTGCAATCACTTAGCGCGGCACTCAACTTTAAAAACAAACTCGAGGAAAGTTCCGCGAACCGAATGTCTTGTCTCGGTCTCTCCGAGTCCCCCCTTCCCCGCTTTGATTGGATTCTGGAGTGACGCAGCCGGACTCGCGATAAGAGCCACCAGACGGCGAGAAGCCGCGAGCCGTGCAATAATCGAGGCAAATTGCGAACCGCCCCCGGCGACGGATTTCTGTTCGGAGGACATTTGGCCCGAACGCGGCGCTTATCAATGATTTAATAACGACGCCGCTCACCGCAGAGCTACTCCAACCTTTGGAATTCGAATTTAACAGTGCCAGTATGGTCGGCCGCATCCGTGATGGGTATAAAGCTCAAGGACATCAACAGGGACATCGGGAAACAGAACGACCCGGAGCGATGGGCCGAGCTGCACGCCAAGGTCGTCAACTGCAACAGGGACCTGATATCGCGGAAGGGCCACCATTGCTGGGCCGCCGGGATCTGCGCCTCCGAGATCATAGACGCCATCGTGCGCAACACTTGTGTCTGCATCGTCGTCTCGACGTTCATCAAGGTAAAAAGCCGGCCGATAAAGCGAGAAGAGGGCGGCCCGGCCATTGTTCGCCCCCACAAACTACGACAATGGGCTTTGAAAGGAGCTTTTAAGCGGCACAATCGCCGCTGCTCTCGTTATTCGGCAATTAAAACAGTTTCATCGCATCCTTTTTCAGCTGCGACTGTGCAATTCGGCGACTGCGAAATATAAGAATACGCTTTACGCGAGCAATTGAAAAGAAGCGGTAATTGAAATTGAAATTTTCGCTCTTTTTTGGCGCAAACGCTTTGTTTGGGCAACTACTTCGGGCGCAAGAGGTAAATCAAGCTTTCGGTAACTCGATTTACGATGTTTGTAACCAGAGCTTACAAAGCCCCTGCACAGCCTGCGCCAATGTCCTTTTTTATTCGACGCTTTATTCACAATCTCCGCAATCAACTTTTGCGTTTATTTCGGTGCTTTTGTTCGCGTTACGTATATTTGTTCGTCTCATTTCTATAAGCCCGAAACAATAGTTGCAACTTGCAATTGAACAGCGAGACCTTGTAACAATGGATGCTTCGCGAAAGAATATGTGGAAAATGTTTCGATTCGGCAACTGGGAACGTTCGCTCTCCCCCCGCACGGCCATGCGAAGGATTTCCTACTTTCGGAATTTAGTTTCGAGATGGAGGAGCTTAAACTTTTACAAACTCATGCAAATAGTACGATAATCCGACGAGTAAAATCGTGAAAAGTTCGCCGGAGGAACTTTAGTACCTAGGCGCCTTAAATAATTGAACGACTGGCAGCGTGATTAATTCAAACAATGGCGTCATCGGAAACATCGGAAAGAATCGCACAATACCTTATTCATCTGCATTCAAAATCACGCGCTTTTTCAAGACGAAGAAGTGGTGGCGTTCGCAGCCGAACGCGACAAACAATCGGGCGCGAGCGGCTCTCATCGGAGCAAATAGAGTCGCGTCGGCGCGGGCAAAACACACACGCGTCGGCGAGAGGCCAAAGAGGAAAAAAGCGAGAAGACGTCTCCGAAAAACGACGGCAAATGTAATGTTTACCGAAGCGAGGGCCACTCGGCGCGACGCCAAAAGCATCTTCCGGAGACTCACCCCGGTTAACTCTCTCACGTTGGCCCAACTTGTAGGGCAGCTGTCACGGCCTCGAGAAGGACGTATTCATGTCGCTGCCCTGTATCGTCGGCCGCAACGGCGTCCTCTCGTACATGCGCCACATGTACACCCAGGAGGAGCAGGAGCTGACGACCAACTCTTGCCGCGCCATTCACGAGGCCCTCAAGCTCGTCTTCGACAAGTTTTAAGGGACAGCAGCGGGCCGAGGCGCTCGATACTTTTACGTCGACTCGTGGAGGCGGCACACCGGCCCCTCCCCTGCGCCCCACGAGAGGAGCAAAAGAAGCGGAGTCTTCCCGAGCCGAAGAAAGGCTTTCCTCCAATCTCCCGAGACTTTTTCGCTAACAATTGCGCTCTTGCTGCGATGAATATCCTATGTAAATGCCGAGTATTATGTCGAGCCTTAATTGGCGGTTACACTCGCGCGCTATAAATGCCTGAAATTAAAAGAGCTTCAGTGTGCATTGTGTCTGTTTATTTATACGATATTTGGCGTTTGGATGGTCGTGGTCGTGCCAAGTTTGGCCGCTGCTCCAGCGAGGCGTCGGCACTTTGCTTCGCTTCGGCGATCAATTACACGTTCGGCTTTAGGAGTTCGGATGGATAAAAATGCTTCATCTGGCCCTCGACTCGACTCGGCGAACGTTGACGTACAAATTGCCGCTCCGAATGACGCACTAATTAGGATCGCGCGCGATAAATATTGGAGCGATCGCACGACACGTAAATAGTCGTGCCTCGAAAAAGGTACGTCTTATTAGCCGCGACGCAAGAGCAGCTGCACGCCTCGAGCGTTTCCTCCGCGCCGCGCTCGATCATCGATCTTTCGGAAAAGATCTCGGCGACAGACGAATATCTGTCCGGGTAAAAATTGCAGGACGCGTTGGTGCGTTAAACGGGGGGCTCTCGCGCCGCACAGGTAAAAGCTCCTGAAAGCGCGAAACGCAGCTCGAATGCGACGGAAGAAGCCCCCCGGACGCACCAAGAGGAAAATAACGAAAGACGCGCGCTCGATTCGCGGTCTCGAGGCGAAGCGTCGCGGCGGCAATGGGATATTAGTCAGTTGTATTAGCGCGACGTGTCCCAGCCGCTGCCGACGACGATTTGTCAGGATTACGACTCGTGCCGGCCGCTCTCTCCCCAGACTTCACGGATCATCGCTCTCCAGCTCGAAGCCCGCGCGCACTCGAGTCAGCCACCAGCGATGATGCACGCACCGAGCGCATCCGAAAAAATGCACTTGTTATCGCGACCACCTGCCGGAATTGGCATCGCCGCTTTATCCCAACTCTCGAAGGAAGCCACGGCAAAATCGAGGCGTCGGGTAACGTAGCGTCGCGCGAATTCATGCGTCTTACTTAAATATGATGGCTCGGGAGAGGGGGCTGGGGGACGGGGAAGGAGCGCGCGTCGGAATCCTGATTAATGCATTTTTCGCTCACGCGATTATTCCTCGCTCGTGCGCGCAAACGGAGCTGAAGGGAACGGCGCGGGATTCGCTCCTCCTCGGTTGTCGGTTGTCGGTTGTCGGTTGTCGGTTGGCGGTTGGCGGTTGGCTCGTGAACTCTGCCGGGTTCGTCGGGTAAGTTCGCGAGGAGGTGGCGGGTGGCGGGGGCACGGATCGGCGCTGGATTATGGATTTTTCACGGTCGCGAAATTGCGTCTCGGGCGCATTTATCATTTTCAGTGACCACGGCAAATCATATACACGGCCGGCCTTGCGCGGATTCTCTCCAGTCACGTTGTATAATAATGAGCGCAAACAATGATGTATAATGCTTTTCTTAATCGCACGCCCCCGCGATGAATGGAGACGTAGGAACGTAATGCGGTCGCTCGGACCGACTCCTCTATGCATTACGCATGCCCGATCGTTCTGCCCCCTCCCCTGGGATTTTAATCGCACGACAAAAGGATCCTCCCCCCGTACGTGTATCCTTTTCAGTAGCTGCTCTCTCTCTCTCTCTCTCTCTTGGCCTTTCATCGGCGGGCATCGAAAATCACTCGGGGAGAGGGGCAGCAGCACGACGGACACGATGCCAGAATGCGTTGCCCGGCTGCTACACTTATTGCCAGGAGCGACGTCAGGAGGGCGAGAGAGAGAGAGAGAGAACGAGATAAAGATAGAGCGGGCATGGCTGTGTGGATTTTTTTACCCCGGCGAGTTATTTTTAGCTCCGAAACTAGCTTTCAATTAAAAGTGAACCGGGTAGTCGTTTGCGAGGATCCGCGATAAGGGCAAAGCTACCTTCCAATCTACCTACCGGTCTCTCCCGATCTGCCAACTTGTTTTTCTGCCTGCTTCTTTTGCTACCCCGTCTTCGGTCCTTATTTCTCCTTTTAATCCCCTCTCCCTCTTTATTCCTCCGTCTCTATTTCTTTGTCTCTGCATATACATATGGGGAGATCCGCGACGGCTGAAGCCGAAACGACGGAGTCAAAGTATCCGCGAGCGCAGGGAGATCAAGCTTGTCAAGAGCCCAAGCAGACGGGCCATTCTTGCACGTCGGGCTCCTAACGTTTCCTTCCCTATTTCGAGGCGAAAGTGCAGTTTGCAGGAGCGGAGAAGCGCTCGCGAGGATGGCTCGTGAGAGGCACCGAGTCCCTGGGCCAGACGCAGCTCGGCTCGGCGTGGACCCGCCCGTGTACATGCTTCTCCGTCTCGGACCAGGTCCCTCCCCTGCGCGCCCTCGGACTCGTTGATGATCTCGCCTCAGCGTCGCGCGCGCCCATGTATATATTTTGCGAGTCAGCCGCGTGATTCGGCGGCGGCAGCGGTGCATACCCTGGCGATTCATTATTTTCGCTAACGAATCCCTCTGTGTTCGTGGCCGGGCTGCCGTCGATGTGTCCGTGCGCGTCGCTGCTCGTTGTCTCCGTACGGTCGGTCGGCCGCTCCTCGTCCTTTTTTTCGCGCTCGGCCGCTCGCGGGCGATGCGTCCGCCGTCCGTTTGTTTCTGTTTTCTTCTCTCCTGCCGACTTTTTTCTCACTTCGTATAAGGCTGACAAACGAGCTTGCAAAAAAGGACACGAGCAGCAGCGAGCGGACTAGAAACGATTACAACTTCATCCGCTCACCGTAGCTAACAAGTATGGCTTTTAATTTTTATCTTTTATTCAAAGTTCATCAATATTAATCCGGGGACAGAGGGGCAACAGAAATGTTGCCCTGGCAATTTTCTTTTTCTTTTTATTTAGTTTTATTCTATCTCTGTTTTTGGTTTATTGTTTTATTGTTTTATTGTTTTTTTCGTACGGTCAAAACTCGACGTAGTCGCGCGCATTTAGAGATCGTTTTTCCTTTCGGCTGTTTTTTTTTTTTTTTTTTTATTGAATTTGCGCTTTGTAAAGGACAAATTTCACGTGCGCAATTTTTCGCGTTTTATTCTCGTGCTCTCCGCTCTGTTTGGTGCCGGATATGTTTATTCTGCCTTTGACTATTACCTGCTCCTCCCGTTTTTTAAACAATAATTAAATCGATCGTTTTAATGGATACAAAATAATGGGAAAGTAATGAAAAAACGGTCGCGTTTGCTGGATATTTTTCCGGGGCTCGAATGATAGTTATAAATAAACACGAGTTACATTTTTATACGCCGTATTTTCGATTCGATAAACTTTGAGCAACGTGCAGTTTGAGCAATGACTTTTTTCAGCGGAGCACATTTGCATTCTAGCGCATTATGCATGTATTTCGCGACCGCATACTCCAACATGTGACTTATGAAGAAACTGCAGCGGTAGCGGTAGCGGTGAGCGCTTCTCGATTTTCACGCCGAAGAATGCCGTCGAGCTCGTTGACTAATCGGACAAACGATAAAAAAGCCGAAAAACAAACGCTCCACGAGTCCTAAAAGAGCTCTCTAACCACCCTAAAAGAAAGCCAACGAGCGCTAAAGCAGCGATCGATCTTCACTAATCAACGTCAATTTTAATTCATCCCCGTTTGCCGGTTCCAGAGAAACGAGCGTTGGCGCGTAAAAGATCCGTAAAAGTGCTTAACACAATCGGGAGCGAGGCGGAGCGAGGGAGAGAAAAAATGGAAAGAGTCCCTTCGCTCGAGAGGAGCCTCGCCAACAAAAGGCCGAGCCTGGGGTGCGCGAGAATTTCGAGGATTCCCGGTCGCGGCAAGTAGTGGCGCGCGCGATGGTAGATTAAACGTCGCGTTGGACAGGACCGATAACGCTGATTGTAATTAATAGCTATGGATCGCAGCCGGAGTCGGAGCCAGAGCCGCAGCCGTAGCCGCAGCCGCAGCCGCAGCCGGTTAATTGTCCCTGAGGAGGAGGAGGAGGAGGAGGAGGAGGAGGAGGCGACCAAGAGTAACTGCACGAGCTCACACCAGCGTCGCACCGATTGTTCCGGGACATAAGTATCGAGGACCGGAGGCGAACCGTCGTCTTCTTCGCGGTTCGGCGGCACTCCGCTTCTTTGTATCCGCGCGTACGCGAGTACGGTCCGTTGATTTTTCACGGATACAAACCGTGGCTCCCCGCGTTTCGGCTTACACGAACAACAAAACGAACCATCAACGGTACCCTCGTATCGGTCGAGGTCCGCAGTTCGGTATTCCGGCAGCTACAGCGGCCTAGATTACCGATAGCGCGCATTTTTGCTCGGTTGATAAAAACGCCAGGGGTCGACTGGATGTCTCTTTTAAATTCATTTTTTTACTTTTCAGCTCGATCTCGACTTTGCAAATTAAACGCATTCGTCTTCTCTCGGTAATGGGCTGCGCAGTATTGAGGCGAATGTGAAACACAATTATTTCGGTTTACACGCGCCATATCTATGGAGCATCAAATTTAATTGCTGCAACATCATTTGGAATATAAATTTATTCTTTCGAATTTAATCATGCCATGTAAAATACTCTAAACTTACAGAACCCGATGCATGCTCGAAGCAAAAGTCGCAATTTACGCAGTGTTTTTTCATTTCAACAGCTTTAGAGTCGTTTTTCGTGATTTAAGATAAATATTGCAATTGTCATTAATGTTTCAGTTGTGTGGGAATGTTTGTGTTCGGTACATCGAGTTCAACCGTATTTATGATACGATGCGTTAGGGGAAAGTTTCAAAGCACATGCTGTAGTTGTTGTATTTCTAAGCTATTGATTCGAAAATTGAAATTGAACATTTGCAGGACAGAAACATGCCAGAGGGCTACGGAACACCGACGATTATGCACATTATTTCACTCGAGCGTGTGAACTATTGTTGCTAGATACGGGGACTCGATAATTGTAGTAAATTTAAAGTTCGATTTGTTCTTCCCGTTTCAGTTGATTTTCTTATTCTAAGTCGTAAAATGTAATTAGCCTTTTCTCGTCAAGCGTGAAAATTAAAAAAATTAAAATTACGGTAAAATGTCATTGCGGCTCTCACATTGCACTCTTATTGATTTCAATATTCGAAACATCAGTAGACGTAAAAACGCGACGATAATATTTTTTCTTATCGCCGTAAAAGAGCCAGGGTACAATTAAAATTTTCAATTAAAATCCTTCGAATGGGCTTAAGCAGCATCGAGCAGAAGTGCAGCAGCAGCAGCAGCAGCTAATTACGAATTAGAAGTTTCGCATTTTTCTCAATCATTATTGCAATTAATTCATGTAATTACCGAAGACATTGTGTGTGTGTCTTTTTCTAAGAATCAGGCAACAACAAATATCAAGTATTGGATGCTGGACTAAACTAATAATACTTACGTCGCGGTCAAAGGAATCGCTTTAATTTAACAGATTTCGCTCTCTACCATAAGACCACATCAACGCACTTCCGTTCCCGGGGATAAGACCTAATACACGTGTACTCAGCTAACGGATCAATATAGGGCGCACGAGGAAACATGCATAAGTAGTAAACAGGAAATCTAATAAAATTTCGCACGAACAACGAGCAACGATTGCTTAAGCGTAAGCAATAATGAATTCTCCACTGAGATATTAAAAAGCGATATTCGATACTGGCAATGCACAAAATAGAGTCCACAATTGCCGCGGCATCGTTTGGCGAAGTTTCTTCTCGACGGGCACTTTCCTACGCATTCCTCGCCATTATTTCGTCATGTTCTACGGATGATGAAACACACGCGACGTATGTTGGTTGTTTACGGCCGCCAGCCCCGAACCCTACATTTGGGGGTTATACACGCGATCGAACTCCACGTGATTCCGAAGAGTCAGTCCACCCATTTGTTTGGCGAGCTTACGCCCCATGTAAGGACACGTACACGCGAGCGTAAATTACATCACATGCCATAGCTTCGGCCCGGGTGCCGCATACGTGCCTAACTGCACGCGCTAATAGCTCCGTCTGAAAACTTGCGACAGGCGGTCGAAACGCACTCGTGCACTCCACTACGAAGGACGTAGCGGTCGTCGGACGCACTGCACTGCGCTGCACTGCGACGATCTTGGAATCGTTTTTTCCTCCGAGCCCCCCACGTGTCTCCAGGCCTTTCCTCGCTGCGGCCGACGACATCGATTGCTCAGCGTGTCAGCGACCACCCGGCGGACTCGGGTATTTTTAAATTCACGATTCGAAGACTCGAGCGGCGGTGACTCGGCGATAAAAAATCGAATTAAGCACGGAATTGCCCGCCGAAAAGCATCTCGGCCACCCCCTCTCTCCCAGCCCTCGAAGGCGAGCGGAGCTGTGATGTCAGCACCCTTGGCGAGGACCGGACTGAACACGGCCGTTGCCCTGTCGCGGATTGCACCCCCCACCCGATTACCCCTGAAGAATAACTCACTTACCGAGCGAGCGAGCGAGCGAGCGAGCGAGCGACGAAAAAAAGGAAGGATCGAGCGACGGCTCGGCTTAAGGTTAGGTGTGCGTCCCGTCCGAGTGTAGTGCATTGACGCTACTGACGTATGGCGCAGACGCCGCTATAAAAGTAGAGGCAAGGTCACCTCGAATACACAGTGGACGTCGGCTCGAGGGATCAGTCGAACCGGGCGTTTCAAGCTAGGAGCCTCATCTTCGAGGGCCACCGCTAATTTTGGCACGAGTGCGAGTGAGTATCTCTGCTTTTATTCGGTCCCTTTTCCGCGGGCGGAATTTTTATCGTTATTGGCTCGCCAGCGTCGAACGAGCGCCCGAGCACCAGCGCGACACGTGTCGGCCGCCAATATCCGCTTTCTTTCTCGCCGGAGATAAGATTAGTGCCCCGTGATGCAACAGTTGAAATGTGCAATCTTCGCTCTGGGCTAATTTGCCAGTGCTACTTTTTAAAGCGCTGGCTCGTGATTTATCTGTGCGCGGGGCAGCGACGGGCATGAATGAAAGTTAATGAAGAGAGAAGCCAAGGCAATACTTTTATTCGCGGCATCCGTCATTATGCCATTGTATGCATTATATATTATACATTATACGCCAAAGTTAATTTGTATTAAGAGATCGGCCCGTTCTTTTTCGCATTATTTATTTCTCTTATTATTAGCTGCGGACGTGTAAAAAATGTAATGTAGGCTCTATAGAGTCAAAGAAATCTTTATTGCGGCCATGTGCTTTGACAAAGATCAATGAACCTAATTATTGCACATTCAACTCTCGCGGCCACGGGTAATAAAAACCCTCAATGGAAACAAAGATAATTGCAATGCAACGATCTTAATTGTGTGTACGCACACGCGCCCGCTTATGGGTGTGCACGCGTGTGCATTAAACTCGCTTTAAACGATTATGCTTTGCAGAATATTTTCTTGCTTTGGAATCAAATTATACCATAATTATTAAATCATGTCGAATTTAATGCAATTTCTGCGCCATTTTCCAATGATGTTTTACATTTTCAAATTTTTAAATTCATCTTCGACCGCATTATCTCTGATCCGGCGCTAATTAAAATATTTATTTCAGTACTAAACGCTTAAAGAACATTAGTCGTAATCGGCAATAACAATGAACAAGAACGTTAATTATAAAGTTGTGTTTACAATTTTTCACAATATAAATCAACGTGGGTAATAATAACAACAAATTCGGATTTCACCAAACAATTGTTGATGGTCGAACGAGACTATTCTGTAAAATTAGCAACTGTTGCCGCGCACATTTAGTTTTTAATTTAAATTCGCGTGTGGATTAATGGGCAAATAGCGAATAATTTTAGCGAGCAAGAACACCAGCAGCTCGAAAAACAGGAATGAAACATCCGAGATTTTGCAAAACGGAGTTTAATTTTCACGATCCAAAAAAGCAGACGCTAAATAATGTGCATTAGTTCTTGAAAAAACCAACGACAATTCCGCGTCTCGAGAAATGTGCATTAGGGGTCCTTATATTTGCATTATTCTGCGTTCCTCCGCGTTCTCCTCAAATAACCAAGAGATAGTCGAGTTCGCGGAGTACATTTGCATTCGTTTAATTACTTGCGCTAGTAGTACCTTGACACTTTCATTCGTGCACACAAGTACGTACGAACGGAATAATCAAGCAATTCCGAAAAATGTCGAAACTTAATAAGAGTAAAATGCTCGGATAACAACGTCGAGCAAAGAACGATAAATTCCGCATAAATTTTGCAATAGTATCAGCGCATTATTTAACAGCGGCCGTACGCTCCTAAGAAATTAATGTTTATATTACCTCCTGAACTTGTCGAGTCTATTTACGGAAATTGAAACGAAATGGCTTCTCACACGTGACTGCTACGGCGCGAAGAAAAATAAAAACCGACTCTCCGTTGCATCATCGTTCGGAGCGCAGGCCATTAGAAAGTCCGGGATCAGCCGAATGCCGCGGAGGTAAGTTGGCACGTTTATCGCGCGAAAGCGACGTTCGGTAGAAAAATAACTGGATAAGAAGTGAGCAGAACAGATAGTAGCGGGCGGCACTAACAACGACACGCGGCCTGCCGGTTGACTTTGGCGCCCGGGATTGGAACACGTGGCGGCATCCACCGTGAGAAATCAATAACTCGGCTGAGCTCAGGCCAAGGGCTCCAGTGATCCCGTCGTGGTTGCCTCGAGCCGCACTTGTGCCGCATCGCCCCGGCAGAATCTAAGAAAAGATCTGCTCGCGCCGCCTCGGTGAGTCTCCCACGACTTCCGCTTGTCTTGCCCGTCTTCTTCTTGCTTGGATTCGTCTTCGCGCGCGGTATCCCCTTCTACCTAGAAGCCCGTAGAGGAGTTCGCGTCCGTATCGATCGGCGCTTCCCGTGCCATAAACGCGTGTTCCATCATCCTTGACTGTTCGACCTTTTTGACCTTCCTGTTGGAGCGATGGAGAAAGCGCTTCGGTGCTCGCGGGTGTCTGCGTCTTTCCGTACGCTCCTACGATGTCGTTCCGTGTTATAAGAAGAACTTTCCCGATGCTTCGGATTCGCTGGATCGAATCGATCATCCGCGTCTGTCGCTTCGGATCTTGTAGGAACAAGTGCAGCTATTGTTTTAAGAAATTAAAATTATCAGATACTTTATCCGAAACAAAACTTGGTTTCACTTCATTAAACTCGGCGCGGAAACGTTGACCGTTATAAGTAGGCTGTACAGTTAATGAACGACCGTTTCATAAGTTTGCTTCGAATACCAATTCGAGTTGCTCTTGAAATGTCTCATTCGAATAACAATATGCTCTGCTATTGCACGGGAAATTAATGTTGGAAATGGACTTCTATTAAAATTTTTGTATTTTTTATTATTTTTTTTTCGTAGTTAACTAGTAACTGTTTCATTGGAAAGACAAAACTTAAAAGCCTGTTGAAGGAAACTTATCGTTAGGTTATCTATGAATTGCAAAAGTTTCAATATTCAGAAAATTAAGTTCGATTAAAAATTACCAAATAACATAAAGATATCGAATGGAATTTTTTATTTTATCGAGGTGGAAACAATAAATAGCTTTCTTGAAGCTTAACATTTTTAACACAATAATGAATATTTAAATTAATTTAATGATTAGAGAGATAAGAATATTGAAACCACCACATTTTGAGCTTAAGAATATGAAACTATTTGGCGCAAAATAATATTAAAACTCGATTGAAATATCGAGTCGTCGACGTGTCGATTTTATTCAATTTTTTGAATATTCGATAATATTTAATCTTATTTTAAGTGTGATTTTCATTCGTATAACGTTCAGGATAACGTGCAGGAATTAAGTCAAACTTTAATTGTAAGTGTAAACAAAACTATAACTGTAACTATAAGCAAAACTAAAAGCGCAACTATAAACAAAACTATACTATAAAGTTTGCGTTTATATATACGTCACTTTATAATTAATCTCCTTCACTGACAACGTCGACAATATTATCATTATGATTATCTATGCTGTAAAACAAACAGTTAAATTGATTAATTAGCCCGTAACTTTATTATTTTAATGTTATTATTATTAAAAATAAATCCCTTTAGTACCTACTGCTCGCAAATATTACCAATTATTATTTATATTCGATCTCAAAATCTAAACTATAAATATCACACGTAAGATAATACTTTATATTTTGACGAACTTGTATCAAAGTTATATTGTTGGTTACAGTTATTATTAGACAAAAAAAGTGATAGTTAGTCCAGTTAGAAACGATTACATCTATTTAAACTTGTGTGCAAAAAATTATATTTCTGACCTGAACAAATCGTTATCAGTTAATTTCGCTTCATTACATAAAAACCTATAATACAAACATTGGATGAGAAATTAATTGCAATTGAGTTAATTTTACTTTGAAAAACTTAATTCAACAATTGAGTTTATTATTTAAATTCAAAAGTGGAGGAAAACATTCTATATAATTTAAAAATATCATCACGATGAGATTGGCCAAAAGCGTTTGCAAAAACACTAAAATTATATTTCGTACAAAAATGAATATTTTTACGCATTTCTATCTATTAGCGCGAACGTTTTATAACAGCTATTATTTTTTTAATAATACATAATAAAATCATTTGTATATCTGAACTTACAAACCAAAGCTGGTAAAATTTAAAGTCTAGTAATTAACACAATATCCTTTAAACTCAACCGCTGATATTATATTACTTGCATTCGATAATTCAAATTCAGTCTATTAATTTTAAAATGAAGACAATAAAATGAAATTCTGAAAGTGTCGCCACGAATGGCACGCGTTTTTAAAATAAGAAACGAAAAAAGTAGAATGCAGTGCGCGTGGAAATGCTCGAAAGAAATAGATGCAGTCATCGAATACTCAAGAATACCACTTCCATAAACAAGATTTCCAACAGCACGAGCTGAGATCAAGTGTTGATAACTGTAAGGCAGGACGGACAAAGATGAAGACCAGCGCGGTCTCGATCAACTGTAAATGTCGAATGTAGCAAAAACTTAATGGTAAAAGCTTATTCAATAAAAGAAATCGCTTTGAAATTGTCTTCTTCTTTCCTAAAAAATCGCAGAAAAGAGCGGAGATTTCAATAATTGATCCAACCATTCGAGATGACTGCTATACAGTCCGTTTCCGCCTAATTTTATCCTTATTAGTTATCGCCGTTTCGCCGACGCGTCAGCAGATGTAAATCAGAGCAGAACATCGAAAAGCTCAAAAGATTATATATGAAAAGGAAATGAAAAGAGCAAAACTGTGCAACTAAAAGCATTCATCTTTGTAAAAGCCGCGGCTTCATTTCTCGTCGTGCGATGTCTAGAAAAATTGGCTGAAGACGAAAAGCACGAGTAAACAATAGTGCGCGAGTTAAGAAGAAACTTTTGGACAGACATCGAAACGATAAGGGAAGCTCGAAAGATTTCTACGCAAAAAGCTGAAATTTTGAAAACATGACACTCGAGCTTCCACGAGGTGCATCGTTTACAATAATTCGCAACAGAATTACTACAATTAACGATGCAATCTTGCACTGCCATTAAAAATTCTTGGACTCTCGAAGAAGGAAAATAATACGAAGTAAAATGCACAGCTAAGGCCACACACGATTGTTTTTTTTTTAAATGAGTAACAAACAACCACGGTAAGTGTTTACCGGCAAAAGCTCCAATAATCAAACATTTGATGGGCAATTTGGCGAGTGTGATAATCACGCATAATCTAATGTTCGGTAAAATGATAAAAAATGCAAAAACACGTACAAAAGGTGCGCGCGACATATTACGTTTGGTTCTCTTTGTCAAAACGCGCAGAAGGTTTACGAATTGCAGTGCAACTCTGATAGAAAGGATGGCTTACGCGTTCGGCCTAATCTTTGTATTAACCATCTTATACAGGCAAGTGCATATTCCTTCTTACATTAACGAAAGTCATTGATAAATCTGGGAAACCGCAGCTGATAAAATTTGATAAGAGTTCGAAATCTTAAGTTGCAACTTCAATAAGATAAAATGCACTTTCGTGGTTTGTTTAAAAGATTAAAAAGTTCATCGTAATCTGTTGACAGTTCGAACTAACGCTCTTGGAAAAAGCTGAACAATCGAACAATAGGCAATATTACTCAACGAGCTCTTGATAACGACAAAAAGAAACAGCATTACACTAATAAATAGCACTAAAAATGTAGACACTCAAACGCTCGTGGTTTACACAATACCAGACTAATGTTATGCATGAGTTATACACGGGGATGTACACGTATAAGCGTTTAGTTTAGTGGAGGAATAATCAGAATATCACGTAGATTCATCTGCATGTGTAATACCCAAATGTGTAACCCCGACATCTACATCGTATGAATTATAATACATTTATTAAAGCCGCACAGCGACTAGGCGATGCATATACAAGATGCATCGTCAGAATCTCGTAACGAGGTATTCGCCGAAACTAATGCATAAAACACTGTGGGCTCACGCACACGCGCCTAAAACTCGTAAGCTGCCGAAAGATTTGCCATTACTTGTGCCGGAACACGACGCGGCTGCTGACGTGTCACAACGAACGAGGAAGCCCGCGAATTCCAACGACGAAGACGTGTAGCGCCGATAAACGAATTCTTATAGTAAATTCGGGCTCAGTGTACGAAATAATTGACAGATTTGTAGTTATCAAGCAGAAGACTGACACGCAAACATAAAAGGGACGATTGCATCGCTTCGAGGCTTGGAGTTTTTTTTATGGCTCGAACTCAAGAAAGCGGTTAATCTTGATTCGCGCTAGTAATATTAAAATAACGACTAAAGAGTTGGACGAAAATGGGTTTATTTCTTTATTCGAGAGCATCGGCCTTTCTCACGCTGAATCAAAGGATTAAGCAGCGCCAGGGTTGATTTTATTGCCTTTAATTGGATGGGATCAGGAGATGTATACCTACACACGTGACGATTAGGTATTCCGTTGGGTACTTTGTCCTCCGTGATTTGGAAGGATTTATTCGATTAGATGTAAAAAGTTGGCCCATCGGTTTCAATAATTAAGGGCGGAGTTACGTTTCAAAGCCAATTTTATGTCTGTCTAGTGTTTAGAAAATTACAAAATTTTAAGCTTCGTTAAAAATTTGAAAAATAATGACGGCAACACTGGCAGTAATAAGATTAATAAAATTAACGTTTATTAACGCGTTTAGCCTGAAACACTTGATTTTTACAATTTACAGTTAGATTAGCATCTTTTAAGCGAAAACAATCTGTCTTTGCACACTTGAAAAAATACGCAACAATAAAGGGACGCGACGAACTATAAAACATAAAGTTTTAATACTTCCTATCAGCTCGCGGTCTGTTAACAGTTACACGAGAATTAACTTTTTCGATTTATTATTGAAGCAATAAAGCTTGAAAACACAGACATTTGATCGCCGTTTGATTGCTATTTCGTACCGAGACTTTTTTGGGTGTAATCACGGATTCCTTCGATTAAAGCGAATCTGCGCAAGTTATTCAGAAAGTTGCTGGACAAATTAACGATACTCATTGTTTGCTGTTCTATTCTTCTCTGTTTAGGTACACAGCAATGGCACCGGTTAAAGACGAACTACTCAATACGGTGGCGGAACCAGTGGCCACGGGTCGTAATAAAGTTACGATTGTTGGTGTCGGACAAGTTGGAATGGCCTGCGCTTTTAGCATTTTAACCAGCGTGAGATGCTTATTGTTAATTTTTCTTTATATTTTAAGTTGTCAATGTGAAACGTGAATTCGTAAACGAACGGCACGAAGAATATGTATTTTTGCAATATCGTTAATTTTCTTTTACATTTAGGTCTACCGTTTTTGAGTTTTTTGCTTCCGCAATAAAATTTGCGAGGCATATCCATAATTGGATTCGACGCAATTAAAAGTTAATGGATAAAAGTTAAATAAATGCTAAACCATTTTTCAAGTACAGTTGAAAAAACTCGGAGTCGTTACTTATTTTACTTAAAATTAAAACAATAGTAAAACCCAAACCGTGTATATATGCGTATATATATATGTATATATATATACATATATCTGAATAGTCTTTTGCCATTATCGTTCAAAAGTGCCACGTGCGTTATCAATTCCATTCTTATCAAGCCTACATTATGTAAATAGTGCACTTGCGAAAATAATTATTAAAGAAAAAATGAGGTTACTAATGTTTACTTAGAAAAGGGGAGTCTTAAATTCCCTTTAGTTCGCTTCTGGGCTTAAAACGGCCATCGATTCTTTTTTAGCTAGATAAATATGTCCCGGGCATGAATTTTTACAATTAATATCTTCAACGCAGTTTGAATTAATGATATTGCAAATAAATTATTTCATAAATTTGTAGATTACGCACTGCCTCTAGATTATGTTTTTCTCCGTTGCACTGCCTCGACGGAGAGTAACATTTGTTTAACGAATTAATAAAAAAATGTCCAATACTTTTATTCGTGGATGTAAGTAAGTAATTTAAACGTATAGCTGTTATTTTCTTAAAAAGTACGTTTTTCGCGTGTCGCACTACCGCAGTGAAATTACTTCCTTGTTTGTATTCAACATTAATCTTGCTTCTATTAGTATAAAATTTGATTTATTATCTTGTACGTCAAATTTCCCTAGTACCCGTTCGAGTATGCATCCTCTTTCGAAAAATTATTTTTTCGTCTATTACTTAAATGTAGCGTTAAGAGAGTTGCTATTAGTTTTTACGAAACACGTTAATCGCTGGGCTTCAAAATTAAAAGTTTTAAGAATTTGTTTATAAAATTTCCGCGCATCGTCAATAGCTCTAACTGTTGTAGTGATATTCCTATTAAGATTATTTTTTATGATTTACGAAATATTTAGTGCGTAATGAAAGATGTTGAATACATTGGGTGCATTAAAAATTTTGTTGCTGACATTAACATTTTTTCCCATTTTTATTCATGCTGAATGCGTTTGCTATATTAGTTAGACACAGGTGTATTTTTCTTCGGAATCCGTTGAAAATTCATGGACTGTCTTGTATCTAAATGATACAGAAATCTTATCAGAATTAACCATAATCTTGTTTCACGAAAGAAATTGCATCGTTATTTTTGTACGTCTTATTTAATTTTCTTTTATTGTAGTGCTTTAAAGTTGGCTATGTTTTTTTAATAACGACTACTAAATTGCGAATTAATAATTCTCAGTAATATATTAAGTGTGAAAATCATTGGAGGCCTTCGTGCATTGATTAAATTACAATTTTCCTCCTGCAACACTAATGCTTTTAAAACAATTTATTTACTTAAAGTAACAAAATTGAGAAAACTACAGTAAAAAATAAACTAACCTTTTAAAAATTATTGATGATTTAAATACAATAATTATGAAAATATTATTAATTATATAGATTGAATTTTTCTTTCCTTTATTATTAAATTTATATAAAAATAACAATTTTTATTTAAATAAAAATTCAATCGTAAAGATACATTGAAAAAAGTACAGTTGTTTTTTCGTAAAAATTCCTCTCAAAAATTTTATTATAAAACGTATGAATAAAATTTTTCTCAAAATGTTTGATAAATTTTTCAACTTTATTGACTACTCTTGAATATAAACGATAAAAAAATTCATTAGAGTTATGAATTATTATTGGTACAATACATTGTAATATAATTATAATTTTTTTTCTAAATTAAGAAACTAATTTAATAATGGCTCTTATAATATAGGAGTAAAAACAAAATTATGTAATCCACTTCAATATGTAGAATAAGTGAAGCATAGCTTCAGCTGAGAAAATTATGCTGAGCACGTATTACCGCTCTTCTAAAAACAGTCGATAAGAAAAAATTGTTCGAACCGATCAATAAGTTGATTTAAACAATAAGTTTCAATTAAATAATTATCGCACTATTAGTCAAAAGGAATTTTTCTTTTGATTGAGAAAAAACGTTTGTAGTTCGTGGAATTTTTGTACTTTGAGCAAATTCCTAAATTGGGATTGACATTTTGAGATGCAATTTAAAACAAAAGTGAATCTATTACGTAAACGTAGTAAAGCAAAAGCGTTCGTTTCTTATTTCATAATTTTAAGTGAATAAATTCTAATAACGCAGATTTAAATTCAATTACATGCAACGCTTACAACGTAATTCTGCTTTATAAGCATTGAAGTATTATAATTTGTAAAGTGCAAAATTACCGAGAAGATGCCTACAAGTATAAAGTGCTAAGACATATTTTTATTGTATACTAATATATAAAATAGAGATACATTTTACAAAATTTTAATTACAGATTATTAAAGAGTTCATTAATTGGAAAAAGTTTTAAAACTAAATTGAGCAGGACGATCTTGCAAAAAGAGTTGAAGATACTTGATTTCACGTTAGCATAAGTACGATTAACTGCTTAAGCCCCACAATGATAAAATTGATTTTCTACATGAATTAAAGTACGATTTCGTTGAATTTCTGAAAAATGGTTTTTCCAATATTGATTGAGGCAATTTAAAAATTATGACGAGCCTCGGGGCACGACGTTCTTCTTTATCCATTCTTCCGATTATTTTAACTTTTGCAACCTTCGCAATTTAAACGTCTTTGAAATTTCTTATTTACTTTACTCAGTCGCTTATTTAATAAATATACTGTTTTTCTTATCTCACTCCCTCTTTTCGCCGTATCATTTATCACTATTATTCTTTATTATTTGTTTTGTAATTTTGCATATCTTATCCGCATTAATTTCATTTCAGACTATTACTCTTAATACGTTACGGAAGGAACGATCGCTTTGCAGGACTTGTACATTTATTTTCATTAATTCTTTAGTAGTTTTTTCGGCTTTTCTGCAAAGTTGCCGAGCAAAATATAATAGTTATGTACGAGTGATATATTGCAGCAAAACATCTAATGCATAAATGTACATCATTAGTTTTCGGCTGTAAAAGTTGTAAAGATCACATTTGCTAAACATTATCGGATACAGTTAATCTTATCTTCAGTAAGTACGTTACAAACGTCTCGGCGCATAACCATAACTCCGTGTGTATAAATCAAATTTGCAATTATTTAAGTGTGTCAGCTTGCGTTAGAAATTGCTTTGGAATGTCATGTGTGGAAATAAAAATCCATTCTGCCTAATCGGCTACCGAAATTGTGATCGTGCGATTGAATTAAATCATAAACAACGGAATTATTAACTATCTTTAAATTGTTAATTAAATTCACACGCTTTGTTTTTCTCTTGTGCTTTCCAACATTTAGATGCGTTAATTGATAAGTTTTCCTCGTGTAACAAACTTTATACTTCTTTCTTTTTTTTTTTTTTTGTTATAAAAATAAGTTTTTGAATATCAAATTAAGATTTATATACTTACTTATTTTACAATTTTCTCTCTTGAATCATAATTATTGTTAATTATATCGAATTATTCATTAAGTTATTTTAAAGCTGATTTTCAGTAAACGTATTTGATTATAAATTGAAGTAAAGGTGCTTCATACACTTAAGCGACTTGTGTTATATGCTTTGAGATTAAGAGACGAGCTTCTCGATTCGTTGACGTACAAACTTTTAATCAAATAATTCACGCTGCTTTAAAAAAATATTCGAATCATTTATCGATTTAAAAAATGAAAAATAGTTTAAATAACTGGCCCAAGCAGTAGCAATGAGTGTGTTAAAGTTGAAATCAAACATCACCAAAGACAATTTTTATTCATAACGCAATTTATAGATTTATATATATTTATTAAACAAAGTTTATGTTAAAACATTATTTAATAGCATTGGAATAGAGAAGTAACGTACTGTTTTGAAAAAATCTTTTTTTTATTATTATTAATTTAGCCTCGCAAGAAAAATAAAATTAACTTTAACTTTTAATTTTTATAGCAAGTTAAAACATTTGTTGAAATACTTAAAATAACAGTTACAATATTTTCAATATTATCAATATTGTGAATCTAATTCATTAATAAATTGCATAAATTAAACATTTAATATTCTAATAATATTTAACTAATTATGTCAAAATCTCGTTTGATAGATAATCTTTTATATCATAAATGCAGTTTAAAATCTTGTTTCATACATTAAACTAATACGGAAAAGCAGATTACATTGGAATTAAAAGTAGAATTATAATATAAATTGAAGTATTTTACATTCCCAGGGAGTTCATTTATAAATATGTTGCCTGCTTGTAAAAGGAATACATTTGTTCGAGCAATATTGTTTAAAGCTTATTAGAATTCACTAAATTTACAAATAAATTCACTTGTGTAATTTATTGATTAAAAGATAAAATGAGCTTCTCTAAACTTACGTATTCTTCGAGAAATGCACGTAAATGAATTTGATATTTAACGTACCATTATTCGATCTTCCATATTTTATGCATAAAAATCGTGCAATGGATCTCTTTGATATTATTGTGCAATATAATTAAACTATTCTAGCCATTTATTTGTGAAATTTTTTAAGAAAAATGTGCTTTTATTACATTGCAGATAATTGTTACTCTCTAATTATAACGTTGATGTGTACTGCGAATATCTCAAAATATCAAATTTACGTCTCTGTTACATTTTCTATTACGCATACTGAATTAACTTGTTTTTCTGGCTTAAAATAATGGTGCATCGTTTTTAATGGATTTTTGAAGAAACTAAAAAGCCATTTCCTTTTAAACGGCTATAATATATTTTACGTCACTCTTGAAGAATTATGTCAAAAATAAAAGATAATTTTCCTTGTAAAATATAAAATTTCAGCATAATGTAAAGGTCGTGGCTTTCCACGATATCACGTATAAAATTTCCAGCGGCGTGTATTTCAAGATATTTTATAAATAACAGATTCTTTAGTTAAATAATTGCACCAGAATTAAAAAAAAAGATATTAGCTCGAAATAGTGGAGCGAAGTTCAAAAAGTATTAATGTAACAGAGACGAAAATTAAAAAGCTTTTAAAAATTTTTAGCGAGAGTTGTAAATGGGAAAATTCCTTCGAGTCCGTTCTTTCATGGATATTTAGTAGTAATATCTAGTAAACACAACGGGAAAATGGCTTTTTCAATAATTACGAAAAACTCGGTAATCAAAACGAGTGCGCCGACAAATTTGTAATAAATATACACGTGTAAATATATTAATTACTAAATAATCAAATAATATGACGTGCCAAATGCTAATGCATTTAACGAACGCATTTCCAAGTTAAGGTGGAATTTGTGCACTACATACCGAGTATCAAGTTCACATTCGAGCATTACATTAACAAAATTAATAAAATGCTAAAGCCTGAAATATAGCCAAAGTAGTTTACCGCAATTAATCAATCGTGCAAAACGTACCTTTGCATACATAATTCCCAACTCGAGTTGACTAAAGGAAGGCGAAAAGAGCAGCTGCTGTTTTTTTGACGCTCAGTGACTCGTGTGTCACTCAAAGAAAGATTCTCACGAGTGCAACCCGTAATACCAGTCGATCCGTAAAATTCAGATTACGCATGAATAAATCTAAGCTTCGTTCCGCTACTCCCCGTTGGACTCGCGAATCGCGAATCGCGAACTCAGCGCGACGCAAAAGGACTCGAGCTTAACTCTTCCGATTTTGTGGGTGGCAGCACGTGGCAAGCGACGTAGTGCTCATCGACAAGAATGCGGACAAACTGAAGGGTGAGATGATGGACCTGCAGCACGGGAGCGCCTTCCTGAAGAACGCGCGCATCAACGCGACCACGGATTACGAGGCCTCCGTCGGCTCGAGCATCTGCATTATCACCGCGGGCGCGCGGCAGCGCGAGGGTGAGTCCCGCTTGGGCCTGGTGCAGCGAAACACCGACATCTTCAAGAGCATCATACCGCAGCTGGTTAAGTACAGTCCGAACACAATCCTCCTGGTGGTCTCGAACCCCGTGGACATACTCACGTACGTCGCCTGGAAGCTGTCGGGGCTGCCGAAAAATCGCGTAATCGGCAGCGGCACCAACCTCGACTCGGCGAGGTTCCGGTTTCTGCTCTCGCAGAGGCTCAACCTCGCGCCGACCTCCTGCCACGGCTGGATCATCGGCGAGCACGGGGACACGAGTGGTGAGCTGACCACGTGACGTTGCTCGATAAAGCAGTTGACTTTTATTGTCGCTTGAGATAAGCGCACACCTTTTCACACTCGTTTGTCTGTTGCATTCAGTTCCGGTGTGGTCGGGGGTGAACGTGGCTGGTGTGCGGCTGCGCGATATCAACGAGGACGTCGGCACCCTCGAGGACAAAGAGGGTTGGAACGACCTGCACAAGCAGGTAGTCGACAGCGCCTACGAGATAATTAAACTCAAAGGCTACACGTCCTGGGCGATCGGGCTCAGCGTTTGCAGCCTCGCCTCCTCGATTCTACGCAACTCTAATCAGGTGCACGCCGTATCTACAATGGTTGCCGTAAGTATACGTTAATTAAAATCGATTGATCCCCACTCCCAGGCTCTGGCTGACAAACACGTGCGAATTTCGCCGATACGCTCGCAAGCGTTTGGAAATTGAATCGTCGATTCGATTGGCCAAATGATAATAACCGATGCAGTTGTAAAAACTTTTCCGCGCGAATGAATAATTCATTGAAGCAGCCTGGAAAAAAGAAAATATAACGATCGAGCGCCCATTTTTTGTCCGCCTCTGTCTTATCAGCTTCTATCTCGCGCTGGCTTCTGTTTTATAATTTTGTAAATAAAAGAATACCTGATACATTGATATCGCGATTTACACACTTATCTCGCTCTCAACGACAAGTTGATTTATCGTTCACAAACATAACGATAAATACAAAAGTATCGCAGAAGTTACATTTACAATGCAAATGGCTGAATTTACGTTTGTTATCGAACGCGTCAATAATTTATCATATCAACTTTTCTCGTGAGTGAGATATTAACCTTGATTAATACGGTGTCGAAATCGTATGCGCAGCAATGAAATACGCGGCTAAATTCGAGAAAGGAACAAGTAGGATTAGGTATTATTACCGTCACCTGTAACGTGACCACCTTAATATTTAACATCTTCGACTCGAGGCATTTGAAAGACGCTCGCTGTTTTCTTTTACTTTTACCAAAGGTGAAATTGGTATCGGGTTTCGGCTCGTATTGATCAGCGAATCTTACAAAATGGAAGCGACCAGTGCATAAAAGGTAGTGGAAATCGATGATATCGCGCGTGGCTGTTTATTCGCGCGACAGTTCTTTGCTTTGCATGTTATTTTTTGAAGTCACTTGTTGCGATCGCGATTTATATTTATTATTGTTATTATTATCTTTGTTTACAGGGCTATCACGGGGTCACACAGGAGGTATTTTTGTCTCTGCCATGTTCACTCGGCGAAGAAGGAATCGGTTACATTGTCAATCAAAAGCTGACGGACAAGGAAATCGACCTTCTAAATAAATCTGCTCGAACCATGGATCAAGTTCAGCAGGATCTCAAATTTAATTAGTTTATACCATTAGCCATTGTGTATTCATTTATTATCTCGCTCGAATTTAAATGCATTTAATCCCCCAATTTACATTGGCATTCGTTGTTAAACAAAACATTTTAAATGTTTTTGACGACCAAATTCATCAATTATCCTTTCGAATTTCATGGGATGGAGTAATGTGTACAATATTATACACGAGTATTCGGCTTTTAATCGTCAATATTTATTCTCTGACAGTATTCTCAATTTATAATGTATTTCAGTTCCTTGCGAATGATGCTATTCATTCAAAATCTTATTTATTTTTTATTAATTCAATTAATTTATTCTCCTTAGTGTTCTACGATTTATTTGAGACACCTTGAATGAATCTCTCATATCGATTGCCTGCATTTATCAGATTATTAATAGCGTTTGTAATTATACTGTAAGATGTGGAAGTGTTTCATCTATTTCATAATTTTCTCACTATCATGAAATAATCTAATGTAAAGTTGAATAAATATATTTTAAAAATTAAACTAAACTTTTTATTTTCATTTATAAGTGTATTTGTCTAAACTAAGAAGTTTTATAAATCTGTTGTTTATATTATTAAATTTTTTAATCAATTTTTTAGATATTTTTATCTTATTTAGGAGACTTTTCATTGACATTAGATTTTCAAGTGTATATTCTAAATACTTGAGTACATTAAGAATATTAAATGTAGGAATTCGATAATATTGTTATAGTATTATTTATAAATTTTAAGGCTGCAAAAGTTTTTATATATTACAAATAAATTAATTCCGTTAGCCACTGACGAATAATTGTGTCTTAAAGCTTAATGTTAAGAAGAAAACTTCAAATGCGTTTTTTCTTAAACGTATTTTTTTTTATTAATCAAAGTGAAAAAGAGTTGAAATTAAACATATTTTTAGAGTGTTATTTATAAATAATTTTAATATTTTTACATTCAATTTAACTTATTCGTCGATAATTCACTTTTTAATATTTCAAAATTGTTCGATACCCAAAAATATACAATTTTTTAAATATAATCGAAAGAATGTGTATGCTTTAGAAATTTCAAATAAAGTATTAACGAATGATTCTAACTAAGAATAGTTAATCAATTAAAATTGATATTTTAGTTATATTCATTTTATAAGATCAAATTAAGTAAAAATTAAATTTTCTTTAAAAACTCCAGAAAAGTTGAAATAAATTTTTTTAAATAATAACCAATTTCAATTAATTAATTTAGAACTCATTTTCATATTAATTATATAAATAATTAAATAAAAAATACGCAACTATCAGTTGTCGATAAGTTAAATAAAGGACTTTACCGGCAGTCCAAATCTTTCAATTATACAATTTTACAAATAAACAGATTTTAATAAATATTATTAAATAATAAATTTACATGATTTCACGGGATGGTAAAATAAAATTCATTATTGTTATACATTCGATTAGGGGCTAGTTATAACCCGCTTTAGTTATTTTTATTCTCGAGTTATAGCCACATATCCACCCATTTCTTCAGTAACAAATATTTACATTATCTAATAATATAATGTTATATATCCTGTATGTATACACAAATACATGTATTTAGAAATAAAAAAAATATGGAGTTTAAAATAAAAGTGAAGTTGGCGACAAGAAAAAGCATTTCATCCATTCGATGTGAAATTCAAGTAGTGGTTCGTTACAAATTTAATTGAGTATTTATGCTTTTGTAGGTGTACTTAAATAAAGAAATTATTTATGTCCGTTTGACGTAAAGTTATGAAGTGTGCTAGGATAAAAAATAAAAAACGAAAATTTTTATTATTTATTTAGTATGGTGATGGCCCTTGGCACTCAAGGTTCATGCAGTTTCAAAATAGTTAATCGAAATTTTTCTAAATGTTTGACGTCAATTTTTGGAGATTATGGTTTCAGTAGTCCAGCAACAAAACGGAAATATAAAGTATTTTCGTACTTACAACATGGTTCTCATACAAAACCAAATTCTCGAAGACATTATGGTGAACAAATGTAAGATATCAATAATAATTTTTTTATTTTTGCTTATTCGTTTTTTGAAGTCTTTTTGTTTAAAATTGCACGGAATGATTCATATTTTTTCGAGTCGAGAGGTCTAGAATTTATATTTAAAAATATCACTAAAAATCTTTGTATTCAATTTTATAACTTTAAAATACCGCACAATAAAATGTATGTATATATATGTATCTATATACGTAATATATATGTATCTACTTATTCACAAGTAAATAATTCGCTGTTATTAAAGTATGGGTTTTTAGAAAAACCTTGTACGCTGCTTTTAAGTAAAGTCGTTTGAAAAATCGTGTAAAGTAAGTGATAAGAAATTTTTATACGTGTGAAATAACACGTTGATTCAAGTATATTTTCGAATAAACAAATTGAACAATGCACCTGCAATAAACGAGTACAATCACGATTATACATTTTTTCGATTATTCGTTAGGAAGGCGCCGCCGGCTCTTCGCAGTGAATTGATGTGCAATATTCTAGACCCAATCCAAGATGGGCTAAATAAAGTGACCATAGTAGGCGCTGGTATGGTAGGAATCGCGTGTGTGAATGCCATACTCTTCCAAGTAAGTAGATTCCTACCGTATCGTACCTCTGGGGACCGAACATAAATAAAATATTTATTTTATCGACGCGTTGGTACTCGTTAGAATCAACATTACTAATGGAAATCGAGTCGTAGAGAATATTACAATGAAATTGGGAGGGGGGGGGGGGGTAGAGTATTAAAGATATTAAATCAAACACTGCAACGAGTGCATGAAATAAAAGAGAATAATCGATAAAAATATAGATATGCAATTTTTCAGAAGCTCGAAATGGCACTGTTGACGAATTAATTTCGAAATATATTGTAGTTTATTTTTATTAGAATGATTAGTCTTTTATATTATAATGTATAGAACGCTCTTGGAAACAATGTACGATGCATCTCGTAACGATAAAAATCATAAGATAGTGTGTTAATTAAAGATAACGACAGCTTGGCAATTTATTGCAGAAAATCAGTACTCACGTCGCATTGGTCGATGCTTTTCCAAAAAGATTGAAGGGAGAAGGATTGGATTACAGCCATGGACTGACATTTTTAGACGATCCCCACTTGGAATATGACACGGGTAACATTATAAAATCTTCCTGGCAGATAGAAAATCATTTATTAAACTGAAAAGTTGACGAATTGATGACAGAGAAAAAAGGGCAATGAAACATTACGTCACAGTTAGGCTAAGCTGGACTTTGGCGGCAAAAACTTGTGGTTGCAATACCTAGGCAAAACAGCACCAGAGTTAGACTATAAATTAGTAGTAATTACTCCGAATATAATTATTTTGAATCGAATTATTTTGAAGTAATGGCGAAGCTAGCATATAATAATAATGCAATGGAAATACACGCGAGAGTAAATTGAATAAAGGCACTTGTGCTGTGTGATTGTGTGTGTTTCTAGACTTCTGTGTCTCCAGCAACTCGAGAGTTGTCGTAATTACGGCGGGAGAGCGACAGAAGAAAGACGAAAAGAAGATGGATCTTGTGCAGCGAAACGTCGACTTAATAAAGAGCATCATTCTGCCATTAGCCGAGTACAGTCCCAAAGCCGTATTCATCGTCGTAACAAATCCAGGCTAGTGATTTCCAGAGATTCTAATTGACGCTTTGCCGGTGCAGTAGACGCGACGCGTGATTTTCACGGCCAACCTTTCAGAGTGGCAATCGTTTTACAAAAATAATGCAATTACAGCACAATGGCAGGATCGCGCGATCGATAAATGCACCCCTAGAGGCGACAACTGAGCCAAAGCTCGTCCGCGCTTGGCTTTCGCGTCACAGGTTTCTAAAAGAAGTTTAATAGCCGAAACAAATTGTCGCCGATTAATTATTCGTTCGTTCGTTTGCCTTCCGATGCAGTTTTTAACGGCTCTAACGAAGGAGATTAATAAAGTCCCAGGCTGTGCGGGCTTGTGCAACGATTTTATCCGCAGGATTTAAACGTTCCTCCCGCGGAATCGATAAAAATGAATTGCGCTTTTACTGCTCGGCGGAAAAATCAGATATTGTGTGCACATGGCAGAGATGAAAAAGAATTAACGCAAGCATAAAATTTAATAAAAAAGGCAATAAAAGTTTATGCATTTCGCGTGAACAGGCTCCTTCTAATACCGCTTATAAAATAAACACTTAATAAAAGCATAATCGCCGCTTAGCGATTGCTCGATAAGAGCATTGTAAATTCCGCGGAGCACCTCGAAATAAATAAATTATTATTTTTAACAATTTCGTCTTGGCCGGCAATTATTCAAAGAGCCTTGAGGAATTTCTTATGAAAATGTATTCGTTAAAAAAGGAGCGAGTGCAGCTTCAATTATCGATTACCCTTGGCGCGCGAATCCGTTTACCTCAGCAGCGAAAAAACTCACGGGAGATCGTAAAATTGTTCTCACCCTTGGCGTCCCGGCCGACGAATTTATTTACCTTTTTCCATCGGCCGTAAAATTACGTTTATAATTAGAAAGCGACCAAGAGCGAAAGACCGTGTGTCGATGGACTCTTTGTTTTTCATTTTCCGCTTCCCGCTTCCCGCTTCCCGCTTCCCTACCTTACGTGCAGTCGACATAATGAGCTGGCTGACGTGGAAATTGAGCGGCCTGCCGGTCAACAGGATAATCGGCAGTGGCACCAACGTGGACAGCGCCAGATTTCGCTACATGCTTGGACATCGCCTGGGAGTGGCGTCCCGATCCATTCAGGCGTTCGTCATCGGAGAGCACGGCGAGACTCAAGGTGATTTTCGAGCTTACGCGAGCAACTTGTCGCCAGGATCGCTTGAAAAACCCGTGACGTGTTCAGCCGCTCCCTAAGGGCAGTGCCAAAACTTTAGCACGCACTTTTCCGAGAAAACGGGAATTCCAAGTGTTTCTCGTCAAAGTTCTATTCCGGATTTCGGGATTAATGTGCAATTTGCAATTTGAACGTTATGCCACACAAGCCATTCGTGCGCGCTTGTATTTTTCTTGTTATGCACGTTAATGTTGAGTGACAAATAATAAACAGCCTTAGTTCGAAACAATACTCTCCGGCTTTACAGAGAATTATTCGAAGGAAGAAAAGTGACTGTTTGACGAATGCCATATTCATTATTGCTTAATATTGAAAATTATTCTGGATTCTTGAAATTTGCCTGCTTTGATGCTCAACATGCTCGAAGCTAAAGCTAGAGGCTTTCGAAGGAAGCAAAAAACTCTTGGTTCATTAACGTTTTCAACATGGCTTATTACGGATTTCGTTATAAAAACCACGCTGAATGTTTTTCTGATCTTCAGAGGCTCTCGTGTTAGAGGTCGCTTATTTATGCTGAAACTCGAATTTGATATTTTTCTAATAATCGCGTTCCTTTTAAGTGACTAGTCATCTTTACGACTTTTTGCAACAATATTATTTTTATTATTAAGGAACGGTGATAAATCATAATGAGCCACTTGGATAGTACAATTAAATAAATTTATTAACTATGGAAACGCACGTGTTGCCTTTCTTTTAGTAATTAGCCGATCGAGCTAGAACTTGAATTTTTAGCATAACAAATTATTGCTTAGATCGAGAATTTAATTTCGTAACTAATGTAACAAGCAACGTATGGAAATTAAGAGAAATAAATAATTTGCATCGGTATATTCCAATGGTTGAAAATGTTACTAATTTTAACGCTTACACATTTTTGCAAAAGGAAGACATTTTCTATACGTGTGAAAAATTCATTTTCTGTCATTTTAATATTTTCGTGTGCAATTTTTTATAACGAAGTTTACATTAAAGTATAACTACCCAAAATTGTTGCAGTCCTATCGATAATTTAAGAACAAATAAATTTATCTCTCATTCTTGGCTTTTTGAAATTATCAAAATTTTAATATTGTCAGGGTTTTTATCCTCAACGCTTATTTACTTATGTGTTTTACAATTATTATTTCTTAGCAGCTAATTTTAAAAAACTCAAAGACAGGAGCGTCACTTTTTCCGTCTTGCACCAAATCATTTCGCGATAGACAGTCATATTCTCCTTTTTAAACTCCACTTTAATGTTTTAACGCCATTTTCCATCTTCGTCTTCAGCAACCTAAGGTTATTTTTTTCTTATTTTCCGGTTTTTCTGCTGAAACCGTAATTTGACGCTTTTTAGATTTTTTCTAGGTATGCGCTCTGATCATCACCGTCTATGTAATTGAATTACCTTTATATAATTGGGTCATAGAATTTTTTCATTTTATTATTTTATATATTCTACATTCCACAGTCTCCATTTTTAAAAAATATTTTATTCGTACCTACACTAATAATATCCTGAATTTATTGCCTTTATTTTCAAAAAGTCTACTTTTTATTTGAGTATATCTATGCAAAATCTTAGGTTTTTATTTTATTTTCTCAGATTAAGAGATGATAATACATATTTGGATAAAATGAGAACAGAATAGACACGTTAGTTTACTTAATTTATTTTTTTAAGGATTGTATTCGTTTCGCTGATATTGTAAGAATCATTTTTCAACCTGTCAGTGATAATATACTAAATCGTTTCTTTGCTTAAAGTTAATTTTACCTCAATTCCCGGTGTTAATTAAAGTTATGCATCTTCATAAAGTTTTTTATTATTTTCTACTAAATCCATATCTTGTTTGCACGAGTAAAAATACTTATTAGAAGATTTAAAAAAACTCGAACTAATTTTGTCGTGCCGTTTTGAAAAAAGTCATTTAAAAACGAAAATAGATTAATTTTATTTAATTAAGGGAAATCATTTCACTTCAATTTATTTTTCTTGTAAATTGCTTCTCTTAAATTCTTTAATTTTTCTTTCAATACCTTGATGATTATAAATATTCTTTTTTAATTTAAGCCAGTAGTTTTCATAATCTACAATTCAGAGAAGAATATTGGCAATAAGAATTATATTTCTTTTGCACAGGCTTGAACGATAGCCGTCTTATTTACAGTTTGATATAAACTTTTAGTTTTATATATTTCACAAACATCTATCAATTTTACAAGCTTTAATAATATAATTATTTATGTGTTTGTCAATAGTATTCTCGTTTATTACTATTTGAATTTTATCATAATTAAGCCTTTTCTATGTATCGGAGATTTTTAATTGATATTTAATCATCTCTCTGCTTTTATCGCATTTTCCCAGATACGAATTTATTCACTGTTTTCGTTCGACATTGCTATTACTATTATTATTATTATTATTATTATTATTATTTATTGCAAATCGAGTTCTGATTGCAGACATTAATTAAATATGTTTATAATTATTGCACGTTTAAAGAGCTTACAATAACAATTTTTTACGACGCCTTCTATCGGTCAAAAAATGATATACGTAGTTACGCATACTTTTAAGCGATTTCATTCAATTTTTATTTTTTATATCTTTAAGTTTAAATCGCGTGATTTTCATATTCTAATACTGAGAAACCGTAAATTTTATTATTACTCTTGAACTGCTTCAATTATCGATGGTTTAAAAGCTTCCTGCTCTATTATTCGTGTGAACATTTGTTCTTTTCAAACTCTCCTATTAAAATTATCCAGAATCATTTTTTCATTTTCTAATCCAATAAAGAATCACATTAGATGCAGTTGTTTTATAATTGATATTGCAATGTCACATTTATTTTACTAGGCTTTTGCTCGCAATCATTTTTATCATTTACATGAATTTTGTACTTGGTAAATTAAGTATAAGACTAGTTTGCGAAGCATTAGAATTTTTTTAAAAATAGAATTCCTTTTTAAACTGGCATTTCTTACTGGTATTTTATTATTAACATTGATTATCGAAGAATTTTTACTTTAACGCGGTGTTTCAGCAAAGATAAATGCAAATGAATCTTGCACACTTTTAATAATTTATTACAGGCATGTTTTAATACGAATTGCCAGTTGATAAATGTATATTTACTGGAAATATTTACGTTAAAATATAAACAGTATGCAAATAAAGCTTAAATCAAAGCAACAATTGCTTAATGTCTATACTTTTAACAAGAAACGCTTAGATGAATATGTTATTATAAAGTCTTTTAATGTATAAAAAGATTGATTATATTCATTTAGCTACCAGATTTTTTCACAATATTGTACATTTCAGCTTTCAAAGGATTTGATTTGATAATTTTTAAATAAATGTTGTATCAACTAACCCGATTTTAGTAAAATATAGAATATTGAAAGGATTTATTGAAAGAAAGTATAAAAAAAGTTTACCGTGTTATTAAAAGCTTCTTATTAATAAAATTTACATATTTATTCACCTATTTGTATAGTATTCCATCAGATTCAGAACTATTATACATTTATTATTTAAATGAAAGTAAATGACATTGCGAAGAGAATAATTGAAGCGACTGCTATTTAATTAAAAACTTAATACTCCGATCTTGAAACATGTTTTTAAGATTTTTAACACACTTAATATTTTTGTAATTATAACTTAAACAGCACACCAACAAATTTTCGTATTGAAAATTGCGATATACGTTTTCCAAAGAAATTGTCATTTATTCATATAAATTGAGTCTTCATCCTTCTGTACACACAACTTTTATACAAATTGAATATTAATTTACGTTTAATTTAGAGTTACATTTCAAACAAAGAAATCGTATATCAATGTTTTGTCGTGCTGTAATACGTGCATTTTTAAAAATGCATAATTCAAAAGTCGTAACATATGATTTTAAAAATTTAAAAACATTAAAACACTACGGTTAATAGAGAAGTGCAAATATAATTTTATCGAGTCTCGTGCTCCGTAAGTGCAATCTACTATTATTTGTCTAATTATTAACAATTTTATACGAATTTATAAATTAGAAATAATTTTAATATCATCCGTCTGTATAATGTAATAAATAACACGAGAAGTGACTATTTTAATAAAAGTTTTTGTCTTATAACTTATCCTTACAAACAGATAGTGCATTAATCAATAAATTCACCATTGAAAAATTAATAATCACAGGAAGGGATTTTGGGCTCGAGTTGCAGATATCATCGGAGTAATGCAACAAGCTAATTAATTGGATAGTGCGCGCGAAACAGAAGTTCATTAATGGTATTTTTTGCGATGGCAAACAATATTATTAGTACCGGCGGTGTATAATTTATAATTTTCTTATTCATAATTTGTGCAAATATAGTCGTATTTTATTCCACACTTAAGGAATTGGACAGATATTGCCAAGTTTTTATGAAACGCATGTCATAAGCAAAATAAGTTACTTAATTTGTAGATCGGTGGAAGCATTGTGCATTAAATTATTAGGTGCATTAATATAATTGATAATCGATCAATTATCAATTATATTGATTGATTATCGGAGTTGGTTTTAAATGAAAACGCTAATGATTATCATTATTTTCTCGATAAACTACGCAATTCCCCGGGGTTTGTAGGATAAATTTTTCAAACAAATTTCACTCCTTCGATCAGCCGAGATCGTTGGAAAATCTGCTCCGAGGATTGTCCCATTCAGGGGCAGATAAAGAAATAATTTTCTATTTTCTGATTCTTTAATTCTGTTCGGTTCGCAGTTCCGTTGTGGTCTGGCGTAAGCATTGCTGGTGTGCAGTTTCGAGATGTCCGTTCCAACGTCGGTTTGGACACAGACGAGGAGAAGTGGATCGAAGTCTCCAGAGAATCCATATCTGCGTAAGTTGTTTACAATGGTTTCAAAACCTCAGTCTCCATTTTGGAACTTGACTTTCCCCTCTTCTCTGTGGAGTAGAGACAAGTTCGTGTTTGAAACGTTGTTCTCGTTCATGACCTTCGACTCGAACCGAGAAACTGTCCCGAATATTTTGAATATTTGCCTAATTTAGCTTGTTTACGCGAGACGCGCTTGTTTTATTCGAGCGAGCGCGCAAACTTTTTTGCTCTTTAAGGCAATTGCAAGTCGCCGTTTAATGAGAACTCGACGGATATCGATAATGAATTTCGAATGTAATTTGCGTGGAAGGAAAGCACCGGGTTAACGCACGTGATTGGAATTTTAGCTCTTATTTTTCGCAAATTTCCATCGGAACATATAATAAAGCATAAAGTAAAAAGAAAAAGAAAAAGAAAAATTGTGCATTGCACTTTGCAGCGAATCGAATGCCAGATGCTTGAAAGGATATTTAAATACTGCAATCGGACTCTCCGTGGCTGACATCACCAAGGCCGTCCTGCACAATACTCAATCGGTCAAAACAGTCTCAACTCTGGTACAGGTATTATTAATCACAGTATCACCGAGAGCCGCTGAAACTCTGACAACTCGAATAACAAGTTATTCGAACGTTATTTGCTGCCTAAATAAGCGAGAAGCTTTGAATCGTCAAAAACCTACGAATCTCAATTTTTGATCTTCGGAAGTATTGCTATTTATAATAACAGTTGGTGTTTCTTTTTAAGAGCGTAGAAAGGGGAAATTCATTATAATAAATCGCGTATATTTTACTTCGAAACGTCAGTTCTGGCCGCTAAAAAGAAATTTAATTCGCTTTAATAAAATGTTCAATGTAAACAAGAAGCAAAGATCAGAAGAAAAAGGAAGAAGGAGCTTGGTTAAACGTTCATTATGAGTTAGAGTTGCGAGCCTTCGTTTAAAACAAAAAAAGAAAGTTTCATTGCTACAGATGAGACACGTGCTCGAACCGGATTGTAGATTCGTTAATTGTTTGGCCGTTCAAGATTTAATCTCATACCCTTAAATTAAATTCATCGTTGAATTAAAATATACATAATTAAAAGAAGTGATTTGATTTATAGTCGTGAACAAACGAATCGAATACTAATTTCTTAAATGCTCCAAAAATAGTATAGATTCGAATTTTCTTTCTTAAAAATCGGTTTTTCTAAGTTGTATCGAGACTTGGTTTGCTGGAATTCGTTAATATTTGTCGTAAGCCAGCTGATACGAAGCTCCAACTTTCGATAAATTTCAAGCGCTCGGTGTGATCTGATTCGGCATTGAGTCGCGCGCGCACGTGTACAACGTCTCCGCAAGTTGGGTTTGAATCGGATCAAGGAGGAGGCGAAAAATGGCGCACGTCCTCACCTTGAGTCCCAGCGAATACTAATGGCATAATCGCGCTTTATGTAGGGTCACTACGGCATCTGCCAGGAGATGTTTCTATCGCTGCCGTGCGTCGTCGGCGAGAATGGCATCAACAACATTGTGCGCGTGCGCTTAACCGAGCTCGAGAAGAGGATGCTCAAAAGCTCGGCGGACGCCGTTTTCGCGATGCAGAAGAAAATCAAGATGTGACGATACGTGAACCTTCTGGACTGGGTACACTTGAGAAAATTCGCGCATGTAAGAGTCATGCCATGCCGCCTTCATGGATCGATGGACCTGTGGATGAAAATCCGGTTGCCACCGTGGAAACCGTTCGACCGCTCCGAGGAGTGACCAACTTTCCGGATTAATATTTTTATTCGCGGTGCTTGGATTTGTCAGTCGGTTCCTGATAAATTTTTGTCTTATAATTATGCAGGTTAAGCCTGAGTTTGTTACACAGCATTATCTCTGTCACTCGTTCCCCTGCTATTGTCATAAACAAACTTAAAAATTCACTTTTGTTTTATGTATTTGTATAAGAGCAGGACATAAAAAATCATGAAAATCAAACTGTCTTGTGATTTTCATTTATTGACGTTGAAGCCATAAGGAAGATTCACTCGGTTCGCGATAAACGAACAAAGTAAGTTTCGCGTGCAAAACGCCTTTCGAGCGACCACCAACTGTTGGTTCGATCGGGTAAACATCGGCGCGAATGGCCAAAGATCGTTGAAAAAACAATAGAGGGGCGAGACGGAAGGAGCGTTGCGGAGACGCACCGAGAAAACGGAAAGAGCTTGAAGAGATCGGTTTCGTGGAGGGAATCGGCGGTACGTGACGCGCATGAGCCCGGAAGCGTCGGACGCTGCTGTTCCTCGAGGGGCCGCGATGTTCGGTGAACGTTCGCGAACGAGGGAAGGACGCGCCGGGACTTCGTCGCCGGAGGCTAGGTCGTGGCAAGGTGAGCCGGAGCTTGCCAGATGGGGCCCCAGGTGGCGCTGGCGCGCGCGCGAAAGCTCCGCGAATTCCGAACGCGAGTCGGGCTCACGGTTCAACGATCCCGTTCTTATGCACGGCCAGTGAGTGCGTCGGGGGACCACCAAATGCACGAAATGCATCGGTTCGTACGCACACGCCCGACGGAGACGCCGCTTTTGTCTCGCGATCGTCACTCGCACGCGCGCCCGCGCTCTCTCTCTCTCTCTCGCCCGTTTAAATATTTAGTTTAAGCGAAATTCGAGTTCCATTGTCAGGATTTCCTGTTAACCGAGATGCCCGCGGTGCGCGATGAGTTTTTCTCCTGGAGGAAATTTGAATCGTCGACGATAGAGCAATAGCTGCGCGAGTGCAATACGTAAATATTTGTTCGGCGGGAAGTTATTCTTTGAGGAGGAGTAATGCAAGAAAAGGAGAAATCACGCGTTTACTTATCTTTTATAAAAATATTTCATAATTATTTTGAATAATCCCTCGTATTTGTATTGCAGCAGGAACAGTTTGAGTATTTCGCTTAATTCGCTAGGAGTGCGTTCGTCGTCGTTTTTAACGCGAAATGACTACATTTTTGTGCGTAAGAATAAATTTAATTTTATGCAATATCTGCATTACCGCCGAGGAACAAAAATATGCGTGTCAGATGATAAAACTAAAGAATTCGAGTTGCAGGATTTAAGCTCGTAAATTTCTAACCTTGGAAAAACAATGTATGTGCGAAAAATAGAATATTTTAATCTGACTTTCGAGAGTCATTCCTATGGTGACTGTGATAACGGTAAAGATTAGCAAAGCCTTGTAATAAATGCAAATGAAAAAAAGCGATAGGTGCCAAGAAAATAATAAACACAATATAACATTTTTCTTACGCGAAGGCTTGGACTGAATTTTGATAGTTGAATAATTGGATCTTGTAGAGAACAGACGAGTACGTGCTCTATCACGATGCAACGTTCAACGCCGATTTTAGACAGGAAATGTACTATTTTTTAGCACAGTCTCCTTGTTTCGTTATTAATTTTTGCGAGTGAAATTTAACTCGCGTTTTCTCTGTACGAATGTAAAATTAATTAATCGATGGTTTTTAACCTCAACCAACATGTATGGCTCGAATTCTTATTAGATTGTGCTTTGAAGTGTTAAAGAAATGCGCGTTGATTCACGATTGAATTGCGATATAAGCGGACAATTACAAAAAATAAATTATAAATATGAGCTGATTTAAATTTAATACATTTCTTATTTTAATTAAACAGGATGCCAGTCGAGCATTTCTTTTTACATGGCAATGACAACACAAGCCTTGGCCCAAAGACTTAATTATTATATTTGTTATTTGCCATTATTATTATTATTATTATTATTTATTATTATTATGAATCGAGCTACTACAAAGTAACAAGTAATACGGATTTATTCGATAATTTATTAAATAGTTAGTTTTCCTTTGAGCCGAACGTTAAATAATTTATCTAAGACGATAAGTAGATTACGGGATGCGCTGATTTTCCATCCATTGCCTACGTAATTGTTGATTAATTACAAAATACTCAAGGAGTTATGCGAAGGGCGTTATCTTTCGAAATTTCATAATTCGCGATTTTTTTCCACATAAGTCAGTAGTAACGAAAAAAATCAAACTTGACTATGGGTAGACAATAGACGGAGGAGAAGCGAGTTACGTCAGTTGTGACAGCAAAATATATCACCATCAGTTGAAACTGCAAGGAAGGTAAGATCGGTACGAGTGTAAATTAGAATCGGGATTTCCATACTATTTTGATTAATAAATCTATCGATAAACGAGGAACTGATGGCGTCGGTGGAAAAATCGTCCTTGAGCACTGCTACTTTCCTCGAATTTCTTAGCTGCGAGCAACTTTACCGCTGCCCGGGAGTCGCAGTTTCACACCTGCGATTTCGCCAAAAGCTAAGATTCTAGTGCCTAAGCGACGCAAGCGAAGCGTTGGTGCATTTGAAAACGGACAGTTAGCACGCTGCGCAAGATTTGGAAGTCGCCGCAACTCGGCCGCCCCACTGAGGCGTGACGTATTCGGTCCCGGGCCAAGTGCAGTTCCGAAATTCGAAGAAACTCGGACGGGCAGCGGAGCGGTCCCCTCGGACTCGGCGCTTCCTGCAGGCCCGCGGGGGCGGGTACAAGGCTCTCGGCGACGGGCTCTCCGGGCGCGTTCGTACGCGCCTGGGAGGGGGCTGCCGCTGGTGCAGGCGGTGGTGGCGGCGCGTCGCGGGGCCCGTCGCCAGTCGCTCGCTCGCCTCCGTATCCGCCCCACCCTGGCACTCGCGCTTTTTCGCCTGGCCGTGGGCGCGCGCTTGCGCCGCGCCGCGCTAGTGTCAGTCGGGCAGCTGGTGGGCGCGAGCTCGCGTGCGCCCGCTCCAAGTGTCGTTAGGTGGTCAGGTAAGCTGAGAGCCCCGTGGATGGGCCTGGAGTAAGGACGTGGAGGCCGTGGAGAGGCCGCCGACGCTGCCGCTGCCGAGAAGATGACGATCTCGTACGCGAGCGAAGTGCCGAACGGCTCGTCCTTCGGATGCTTCTGGAGGATCCTCGTCAAGTGAGTACACGGATAAGTGGGTCGGCGACTCCTCGCGCACGAGTCTAACGGGACGCCCGGGGGAGCGAGCTACGGCTAACAGCTGTGCTCCTGCTGGCGCTCCGGGCAGCCCCGGTCGGCTATCGGCTGTGGCACGACGCCAGCGGCAGCGTTCGCGGGCGCCTGATACGGTGTCGACGCCGCCGTCGCGGTAGGGGCCGCCGCAGCCGCCGCCGATGCCTTTTCATGCGTTAGCCGTGTTCCTCGGCGGGGCCCGGGACCCCGTCCTGGAGCCGTCGCCAGCAGCGAGCCTCGCGCAAAAACGAAAGTAAATAAATAACCTAGGGAAGATGGCGGCCGCGCGTTGCGATATGTCGCACCGTG
This sequence comes from Platyscapa corneri, assembly GCA_018907185.1. Classification (NCBI taxonomy): domain Eukaryota; kingdom Metazoa; phylum Arthropoda; class Insecta; order Hymenoptera; family Agaonidae; genus Platyscapa; species Platyscapa corneri. The sequence goes on along the minus strand of JACCHW010000025.1, from coordinate 1,491,276 downwards.
GCGGTACGTTCGTTGTGCAACGACTTATCTGTGACTTTCGATCCGAGCGCCCGGAGTTCACCCGCGGATCGGCCGTCGGTGTCTCGACGCACTCCGGTTCTCGGCGGGGCCCGCTCGACTCCTCGAAGCGGGGACGGGCCGCTCGAGCTCGGGGCTTCAAAGTCGACGATGAGGATGCAGGAGCTCGCGTCCCGGACATCGTCGGCGTCTGCTGGCTTCCTTGAGGTTGTGGCTCGGCTGGGCGGAGAGCGGCGGGAATTTCATTAAAATAATATGTTGTCCTAACGATCTCTCATCGAGTTCGGTATTTCCTTTGTTTGACGTCTTTTTGTGTGCTAATCTGAGTAATAGAAAATATTTAACGCGAAACCACTCGTTTCAAAGGCTTTGTGACTGAAAATTAATTATTCGCTTAGCGGAAACGAATACTCTGCTTTATATTATTCGATACGATCGAAAATATTCGACTCGGCGGAGCTCAGCTGCTCCGTAATTTTGGAGCCACAAATGTGTTTTAATAAATCACATAAAGGAATGCTTTTGATCGGGATGTTAATTTATTTCATTGTACGATATAGCGATTCGGGTGTAGGTGAACCCTTTTTGCCAAAATGCCCCAATTAACACGAAGGTCAAATTTAATCCTATCTTAAACGTCAGAGGTGATTGATTTTTATGATCACACTTTTGAAAAGGAATGAAATTATCATTCAATTAAGGAGCGTAATTCAATTTCAAAGCCTCCATATTTTCAAGCCGCTGATGGGAATGATGGATGAATATGAGAAGCGAAAAAATTATTTATCTCGCGATAAGTTTCACCAATGAATACCTTCAGGAGTGGCTTGTATTCGCTCTGTAATTACTGGTGAAATAAATTTCATCGAGGTTGGAGCAGTGGAATAATGGAAATGATATCGTTAAAAGCAGAGGCGATTTTGACACTAAAGCGTTCACGAGGCCGAGGAAGATCCGGTCGTCTCCGTACATAACTCGGTTTGTAATTTTGAGCCGCGCGTTTGATTTAATTTCCCGCGCGTTTAAAAGAGAAAACGCCATTTCAAGTGGAACCGCTAGTTAATCGGGCGGCTAATTACCGATAAGCTGCAATTAGTCCGCGCCTCGTGGACCGCTGCGCAAATTTATTTCGGCACGCACGCACTCCTCGGAAAAAGCAGCCGAGGATGACGAAGACGAGCCGTGGAAGCCGGAAAAAAACGTAAAGAAGGGCAAGAGCCGAGAGCATTTCCTGCAAACTGCAGATTATCTCCTTCTCCCACGATCATCATCCTGAAATTGTGCAACGCTCGCGCGTCGTGATCGATAATAAAGCGTCGACGATTTCTCAAGAGTCCGTGATCGGCAGGGGCGGCGAGCAGGAGGGGAATGGAGCGCCGTTAACGCGATCGACGATTAACGTGCGCGCGCACGGATTAACGACGACGAAGGAGAGCCGCGCGCGCGGCTCAGGGTGAGCGTACGCTTGGCACGAAGGTCGCGACGACGCGCCTGCGCACTCGGCGTCGAGGAGCGGCTCCAGCGGCTCGGAGGAGCGCGCGACGTCGCTTCCGGCCGGGGAACGCATCCGCGCCTCGAATTCGAGACTCGCCGTTGCGTCACGTTTTTATTTCGCGAGCCGCGATGCGGGAAGCGCGCGCGCGCACACACATCCGAGGCTCTCTGGTAAAAGTCGTTAACGACTTTCACGCCGACCGATCGCCGCTCGTTTTTCGCTTCAGGTGCTCGCGCTTCGAGAGGTGATTGGGACTCACTTTCTTGCCGGGCGCCTCTCCTCCTCCTCCTCCTCCTCCTCCTCCTCCTCCTGGCTGCTCGCGCGAATCTCGTTTCGATCGGACGGGTAAAAGACGGAAGCCGCGAGCGGCCGGCAAAACATCTCGCTCGGGATTCTATTAATAGAAGCGACGGCTCTGGGAATAGAAAATTGCCGCCGGCGCCTCGTTATCCGCGTTCTCTCGGTAATTGCGCGAAAATCGCGGGCCCGACCTCGAAACGCGTCCCGCGGACGACGGGAAAATTATGGCGCGCGCGAGAGACCAAAATAGAAAAGCGCCCTTCTTTTCAGTCGGCGGCAATTTCTTCTCTCTCTCTCTCTCTCTCTCTCTCTCTCTCTCTGGAGCGCGTGCGTGCTTCTCGGGGATAACTGTAACGCGCTACTTGCCATTACTCGTGTTTTTGCTCCTCTTGTTCCTCGCCTGGTGCTCCTTTACGACACCTTCGTCGTCCTGCTGCCGCTTCAGTTTACTATCGACGTAATTTGAGGACTCGCGAATGTTAGGCGCGCCTGCGCCGAGATTCGTGCTGCCCGGAACGAAGCTTAGCCCTTACCGAGCAAAAACACTCGGGGGTTAAGCCTTATTTTGCACTATAAACTAGAAAATTGCTCCGCCTGCAATAGGAAGTTGATAGAATTCTTGAATTCATATTTGCGACGAGGTGTTACGTATTAACTTGTATATAACGAGGAAACTGTCGCTTCAATGCGTTTAGTTCGGCTCTATGTGGTATTATTATTGTGACCCTGAGCGAATATCGCATTTACTTTTCAATCTCTTGAATTGCAAGTTTTACAAAAAATTCAAAAAACCGTCGCGCGTTTTGTTTAAAAACGCTGTCTTTTTACAACGGTTTTAAGCTCCGAAGATAAAAAATGTATCGGTCGATAATTGCTTTTCAAATTTTAAGTAAGCAGAAGTTAACGATTTTTAAATATTTACAATTTTATTGGCTTCTTTTTTCATGTTTATTTTAAGCAACCACTGATCGCGTAAAATCCGAAGCGTGTAAGCGGCTCCGGAAAAATATGCTCAGACTTCTTGCCGATTCTCTACGCTTTCGTTCGCACTATCATTTAAAACTTCATTATTTTAGCGAATTTCGTATCGCCGATTTTTCCCGTATTTTTATGGCCGTAATAACACCCACTTAACGCGAAACAGTCAAATCCTTAAAAGCTGTAACGGCATGTAACTCCATAATAAAATAGTTCATATTTTAGCTTTATACAGGCGTTTATACGTATTTTATAATAACCGAGCATCTAGATCCTGGAAAGTAAACTTTTTTACTCAAGCGCCATTTCGTTTTTAGATGGTAAAAATTTCGAATGAAAAAATACCGATAATAACGAGGTATAAAATCCTGATTTTATCACTTTCGTGCCAAAGTTCCATGAAAATACGTGGATTTGCATACGCATGCGGTCGCCGCATTTATTTCAATTCTCCGGACAAGTATTTTATTCGCGTTATAACGAGGTCATCCTTTTTCAAGAGAGCGAAATTAAAAAGGATACTCGCTGGGTTTTCAAAAGCATCGCAGGCGCCGTTGGTGAAACGCGAGAATCGGCACTCAAGCCGAGCGGAGAACAAAAAGAGAGCCAGCGCTCGATTCGATATCGAGAAACGGAAAAAAATCGTCGATTAATACCCCGAGCCTGGGTCCGTAGACTACGCAGACGAAGCAGAGCAGCAACGCAGCAACGCAGCAGCAAAGTATAACAAGGAATCGCGAGTGCAATTCGTTGAAACAGCATTCGCTGATAACGCGGATTCAACCGAGACGACGCGACTCGTTACCGCTCGGACAGGAGCGAGGGGCTCCAATTAAACCGAGATAACCCAGAGTGCGTGCGCGAATAAATCCTCCGATTGCGCTAATTACGCTTTCTGGACAAGTCCTTTCTCTTCTTTTTCGGCCGAGCTCTCCGGGTGCGGGTCGGCTTTTCCGGTCGCAGCACTTGCTCGGCTCTGGATAAATAGCGTCGGGGGCCGGTGCGCGCATCGCCGTGTAACGACCGTTTTCTTCCTTCGCGTCGTCATCACCGCCGTCGGCACTAGCAGCAGCGCCGTCATCATCATCATCATCATCTGGCGCGGCGCGCGGATAATAATATCGTTAACTCGGGTGCGCGGCGAAAAATTGCGCAGTAGGATACGGACGGCGGCGCTGAGCTGAAAAGCGAGGCAATAGCGTGCGATACGCCGAATCCTCGTTTTTCCTCGCTCGAGGGGACCAATCCTCGTCGTTCCATTTTCCGCGGTGATTCGACGAAAAGCTGAGCTCTCGCCGTAACGGGAATTAATTGTTCGAACGTCTGCCTGAAATGTATCATCAGCGATCGCGGCGGAAAAGGCCGGATTCGCGCCACTTTTATGGTGCGGCTGCGGAGCGCAGCGCTCGGCGCTTTTTATTTTTCGTTTTTCCCCATTGTCGAGCCCAATTTTCCTCGAGCCGGACGATTAATTTAAATTTTCGCTACGAGCCTAGCCATAAAGATGCCTTCGTTTTCCAAAGAGAGCGGCGGCTAAATACAGTGACCTTCACCCGCGCCACGCTTGGACTTTTCCTTTTGAGGCTCATTATTAGTTTTTAACTACGTTCGCTTAATTGGCCAGCCTCGCGTCTCGCTCTTTCAAAACGAGGAGGAAGCGAAAGAGAATGCAGCTTTCCGCGCGCGCGCGCTCCTTCTCGAATGCTGGAGAACTTTTCGAAGCTGCGAGCGAAAAGCTGCGGAAAGAGCGGAGAAGCTCCGCGAGTCCCTCGAGTGTGACCGTTATGCAACGTTTCGTTGCTCCGGTCGACCTTGGCGCGGGATGCGTTGAAACTGTCTCGAGTAGTCGCGGCGGACTCTCCTCTGCCACTCCCCTGCGCGGATTTTCATTTTCACGTCTGTTTTCACGGCGATCGGCCCTCGATCGAAATTACCGGCGGCCTCAGCCTCAGCCGTCGCATTCCTATCGATGATTCGACCACGCGCCGGTACGTGTCTGCGTTCGGACAGGAAGCGACGAGACAACCAGGAATCGCAAGTATTCGTAATTCCTCGTAATTATCCCCGGCCGGAGATACGGAAGATTGCGATTATGTACGCGATTTTCGAATCGCACTTTTTTCTCTTTCATTGCGAGCCGAAGGCATCGCCGATTGGCTTTGTTCATGGCTGCAAGCTAATCGGCGCCTGCGATCGTGTAAACGGTTGAAAAGCGTTTCTTCTCCAGCTCTGCGCGATAATGCCATTACTCTTTAACCTGTCATTTAAATCCTCGAGTCCCTGGACTGGAACTGCAAAGCGAAGGCGCCTCCTCGCGCAGACTCGCTGTTCCGCTGCTCGGATGGGAGGAAGGATGACCGAAGGCTGACCGAGTGTCCAGCGTCTTCGCTGACGTCCGATATATCAAGTCGAGTTGTTGTTTGCAATTTAGAAATGCGATTGCAATCGAGGAGAAGCGGCCCGACGCGTTCCGACAGCTCCTCGAGGACTGCGCTTCCTGAAAATCCATCGCCATTCATCAGGGCGATCGGACATCTGTTTCCTCGAAACGTCCAGCTCGTAAAAACGAAAGTCCTGATCGAGTCCGTAACGTCGCAGCCGCTCCTCGTATCCTAAGGACAATAGACGGCTCGAAAAATTCCGCGCGCGTCGACGAGGCGCGAAGGCGACATTCCAAATTTCTTTTTGCTCTCGCCGCCGTTTCCGTCCAAGCGCAGACACCGACGGATCTTGTCGAGGAGCGTGAAAACGAACCCGTGCCCGGAAAATCGACGTTTTCGGCAAAGGAGTCTCGTTTCGCCCTAACCTATCGCCGATTGCAAAAATTTACGATTTTTCCATGCGTAAGCCGTGTTATTGCATTCTAAAACTGTGCAGGCCACGATGCACTCGCGCACCAATCGCGCGTGCAACGGCTTTCCTGGCGCTGTTTAACGAACGCGCATTAAAAAGCTTTGCGATTCTAAAACTGACTTTTTATCCGTGGAACCGTTTTTTCGACCAAAATGGAGACGATGATAGGGAAAAAACTTAAGTGCGCTACTCGTTAAATTTCATTTTCCAATGTAGCTCTTATTTTCCAAGCAAGAAGAATTAAGAAAATTTATAAAGTCCGATAAACGATTGTGCGCGCGCGCGCGCTCCGGACAAATTGAATCATAAGCAATTTTTATTTGAGTTGCAGCGCACAGTTGCCTTCGACGTCCTACGATGCAGTTTTTCATATAAATTTTGACGATGCCTCGTTGCCGGTCGAACGTGATACTATTTTTAGATACGTCCACCATTTAGTTGCCGGTGTTGGGAAAATATTTTACTCGCGCCTCCAGACTTTCATATGTTACGCCGCTACTTCATTTTCAATATTTCGAGCAACGCGTTCGCATCGGCATTACAAAACAACAACACGAGAGTACACATTTTTAACTCGGGAGAAATTTAGTTCACACATAAATAATACGATCCAAATCCAAGATAAGCTTACGCTCATAAATATTTTGTTAAATGGAAAGTTAATTTCACATAATTTCAGGTAACATTAAATTCCAAAGATAAGTTTTTATACCTCGGATATGACACTTTAAAAATAGGCTTTTGAAGCAGTAAACCCGTCAAAATAAGTAATATAGCAAAATATTGACACGGTATGTTTCTCAAGTGCTCGAGTTGAGATATCGCCATGTTTATTACTTAAAACTGTACAAGTTTCACCAACTGATGATTGAGTTAATCAAATTAGTGTGACCTTCTTTCGGAAATCCAAGAAAGAAGGCCTAACTTCTCCTCGGTTTCGTATCGCGTCACCAGCACTTTGCTCGCAGACGCTGGTAGGACCCGAGCGTTGCGATCCGATCGAAACAGCAACGCACTTTATTAAAACTATTCCTACCAATCCAGCCAGGCCGCTCATCCCTAATTATTATTATTATTGTTATTATCGTTGTCATCATTATTATTACGATTGTTATTATTATTATTATTATTTTTATTTAAAGTTAAAAGCAAAGCTCCCCCTAATCGAAAGCGCAGGCGCGCACAGCTCGCATCGAGGCTATCCACTTTCCAAAAATCGTTCTCCAGATCCGAGCGCACGACTCGGGTTCGCCTTCGACGGCTGGTAAAAGCTGTCCGCGGGATCTCGTTCGGGCGTCCGACCGAGGCATTGACTCCGCACGGCACTCGCTTTCCTCCTTCCTTGCGAACACCACCAGCAGCGCAGTTAAGTGCAGGTGGCGGCGCACATTTGTACAAGGCTCATTGGAAATGTGTCACTGTCGATATAAAGTAATCGGTATTCGTGGCACTCGCCTAATCGCTGATCGGCGACGTCGCCCTGGGCGAATATCAATCGTCGAGGCGGAGTGGAGCCACTGGACCTACATACGCCCGTCGCCTCGGCGGCGCGTCTTTTTCTTTTCTCCTCTCGCGCGGCGGAGGAATAAACGCAGGCGGCGGTAACGAGGCGAATCTAACGATCTTGACAAAAGCTCGTGGAGGTGCGTGCGTACGTGCGTGCGTGCGTGCGTGCGTGCGTGCGTGCGTGCGCGTCCATAAACGCTCGACACGCGTAAACATTTGAATTTAATAACTCGTTTCACGAGTGCGAGTGATTCAGAAAGGAATACGAGTGCCGATCGTTTTTCCTAATCACATTCTCTACTTATTTTTTATCCTTGGTGCGCCTCACCTTCCGATCTCCATCCAGTTATTACGCTAACTAGTGACTTTCTTTTCGTTAAATAGATCGACGAAAGCAAAATATCTCGCATTTTATTCGCCGTGGATGAAAATAGCTTCGCTGCTGCGCGCTTTTACTTTATTCAGACTTCCGTCCTTCTCAATCAAAATCGGAAAAAACGGTAAACGTCCGAACGAATACGATAAAAAGCACATTCGGCGCGATTGTAGAAAATTTTTTCAAAACGTTCGTAGTCTTTGGAAGGCGATAAAATCCTAGCGATGACAAACATCATGTGTTTTCGTTGCTCGTACTCGGCACACACGAAAAAGAAAAACAACTTTGAATTATGTAAATAAAATTTTTTGACGAATTTTTCTCCAAATTCAACTCTATTTTCAGAGCCCGGTCAAAATTTTTCCTCGTGAGCACACGCGAACGAAACATTATTAGCGAATAAGGTAACGTTAAACAAGCTTTTAATACGCGGACGCGAGAAAATACTCCTCGATCCAAGTTGATAATTACTAGGATGATGTGGGAAATATCCGTTACTCCGCGAAGAGTGTACTTGTCATTTACTCGAAAAAGAAAATTTTGAACAAATTCCACAGCAGCAGTAGCAGCGAATCGTGCGCTATCGACGAAACTAAAATACAAATAAGACCGAGCGAACGCTGCGGCCGTGTAAATTACATTGTCAGCTGTGGCGGTATAATTAATTCGAAACCGAAAGCGCGACGCGGTTAGAAAAAAAAAGCAGAAAACAAAATACGAAACGGAGAGGTGGCGCCGATCGATGGGCGATCAGCTGGCGTCGCATCGGTCCTCGCCAATATCGAAACTCGAACCGGATTAGGCGCCGCCGCCGCCGAATCGATCGATCGCTCGCTCGCTCGCTCGCCGTTCCCGGAAGCAGAACGCGGAACGCGGACGGGACACCGCAAGTCCCCGTCAGGAACCGTTGCGCGCGCGCGTCGCCCCGATCCGCACTAGATTACTGGAGCACCGAGGCTGGGGACGTCGGAGCGATATTCGCCGATGATGACCCTTTACGGCGGCCGTCCCGTTACGCGCATCTGGGCTTAGCCCGTGACGTTCGAGACTTTTCCGCGTCGCGCGCCGCTTGCCGCGCCCTCGATACGATACTCGCACGGCTCGGCGAGCGGCGCCGCTGTTGACTCTTCGGCTGCACCTCGGAGGGTTGCTGCTGTCGGAAACCACGATTTAACTATTTAACTATTTAATGGCTTAACGATCTTCTAAGCTATGATATGGGAAGTAATGGCCCGCACGCGCTATTTACGTAAAAGCGTTAGAAATAATTGATGCTTGTTACGCTGCGAGATAACCGAGTTGGTGAATGAAAGAGGAACTTTTAGAATCACCGATAAAAATCCGGAAAGATAATATCGAATTGAATATGAAATTACAGCGGAGCACGCGTACGGGAATACTGGATGGAATTAGCTTAGAATGCGGAAGAGGAGAATTAATTTCAATCGGTTAGCCGAAAAAACTTTTTCAGGCCACGTTTTCCTCGCATCCAATTTATCGGCAAGAGCTACGACGCTGTTCGAGCCCGTCGAAAAATTCAAAGCCGACTCTAAGTCTAAATCATTAGCGACTTCTTATTCTCGAGAACTACAATTTTACAACACCGGTCTCGGCCAAGTTTGGCAAGCGTCGGTTTCACTAATACCAGCGGCGCTGCTCGTCATTTTAAACGAAAAGCGTTAAAACGCGCTTTGTGTCGCCGATTAAACACGCACGCAGAGAGGCTCTCGGCTTTACTCCTGCGAGCGAGCGAGCGAGCGAGCGAGCAAGCGTCCGTCCATCTATCCATTATTTAAGCGAGGCTCTATTGGCAACGTCGGTCGGGGAGACTTTTGTTATTCGATCCGCGGCCGCACGAAGCTTTGCCGATACGATTGCCAAGTGTTTGTTCGGCCGGCCTTGCGCATTCGTTCGGAGAGTATGAAAATTGCGGACTGAATTTTCACTCGCATCGCACCTTTCACCGCTCTCGGGATTTCCCAGCGAAACCGAGCGCCGAACTTGGATCGGAAAGCTCGCGAACGCCCTGGAACGGAGCGCGAGTCGCCTCTTTTCCAGGACGCGTTCTAGGAGCGAATAAAGGGATGTCGTCGCGCGGCCTCGACGCCTCACCCTTGGCTCGACAGGCTGCGCGCGCGTCTCTTCCTCGGTTGACGATGGCCTTCTTCTTGCCAAAGAGAGAGAGAGAGAGAGAAGCCTTTGATCAGGCCGTCTCCTTCGAGTCGCGTCGTCGTTGGTAAGTTTAACGCGCGGGTAGCCGACGACGCGCGTGGTCTGGCTCTAGAAATTGATGCGCCTTCCTTTCCAGCGTTCTGCTCAGAGATAACGACGCCAGTCTTTTCTTCTTTTCCTCTTTTCTTCTTTTCTTCCATCGCTATTACGCGTGATATACGATTTTGTTGACATTGGCAATTTTACGGGGGAACTTGTTTTTGTTTCGCTTCGTTTATTTGTGCCGTCTGCTTCTCCATCGGACTTTATGTCGATTTATCATGGAAAAATGAGCATCGGCCTGTTATGAAATGCTTCTTTTATAGTGCACGAAGAAACGTATGCCGCGCGCCGCACCGCCGGCCATTCTTATGTGTACAGTGTCGCAGCGATCACAGGTGCGCGTTCCTACATACATCGTCGTATTTTCGAAAATAATCGTTTTGAAATACCGTCGCGGCTCTCGAAAGATGTCCGAGTTCGAGTTAGCGATTGTCCCGAGAATGAGGATGTAGTAGTAACAGGCTCTCGAGATCGCGAGCGCAAAAGTTCACGACTCGAAAGGCGCCCAGAGGAGGACTGGACGAGCAATAACTTAATCTGGGCCCACTCCGAGGGGCCCGCATTCCCGATGCAGTTCTCGGGCCGTGCGCGCGACTTATTAAATATGAATCGGTCGCGCCGGCTGTTGACAAAACAATAGTCAACGTCGGCTCGCGGCGCAACCATCTGACCCACTGACATAGAAAAGTGCGTGTCACTCGTGTAATCGACAAGTGCACCGAGTCTCTCGACCGCCGCCGGCGGCTGTTATTGAAAGGAGGAGGCGCGAAAAAAGGCCGGAAAAAATGTGCGCGGTGCTCGGGTTCCCGGCGAGAAGCTGTCGGCTCGGACTCGTTGTTGCCCGTATATCGTTTGCCAAGCGCGAAGGAAAACACGTCCGGATATTTTTCCAGGCTGAATTGGCCAGTCGCGATCCAGCGTTTCGAGAAAATCCCGAGCCTCGGGGAAGGGATAGAAGACGTTTTTCCAGGCAGCTTTTCGTTTTCGGCTTTTCTCGCTTTTGCGTCTGCCGTACGGGTGATCGCCTCCTCGAGTCGTCGCGGGAAAAACTATATTTTTAACCAAGTCGCGCTATCTTGTTTAATGTTAAATATTGAAAATAAAATGTTAAGGTATTGCGTCGCAGCTCGCACAACCATTGAATTTAAGAGTAAACAAGAAAAAGGTTTTTATAACGCAATCTGTTTGTATAAGTAATTCAAGAAGTATCGTTAAAAGTGTTTGTCGCTCATTTTGATTTAAATACTATATCTTATCGTTAAAATAATCTATATAAAGTTGATTTTAGTCTACTTCTGGTCGGCAGGCGATTGCGAAATTAATGTGCTTGCATTAATTAAATTAATCCGTGGGCTGTTAATCATCGAGCGCCGAGTCAAGTAATTTCACGAGTTATTTTCTTTAACGGCACACATTGTATTTAGTAAAATTAGTAATAAAGTGCGCGCCGCTCTCTTGGATTTAGTTTTATGTGCATTTGATAGGCTTGTAACTTATTGTCAGAAAAATATTGGGAAAAAAATTGATGCCTCTTTGTTCAAACATAAAGCATTAGTTCCCACTTAGAGGAAGTTATATCGATCCACGTAACGAGCACGAATTTGCATTAATAGTACAGGATTCGCAATAATTAAAAAGATTACTGGGAATCGTAAAAAGCATTCGAATTATGTCATATTTTTTCACACATATTTGCTCGTGATCGATAGCTTCATTTTATATTTGGAGTAATGGGTACAATTTAATAACTTAAGAGTGTTTGAACCGCGCGATAAGGAGCAGAAATGCGATGCAAAAACTGTTGCACCGACTACATTTTTGCCGAAAACTTTATCGAAAAATAAAACGCGAGCCAAGTTTGCGCGAAAGGCCGAGAGTATATTCGAGGGCATTTTCTTTCAGCCGCACTTTTTACGTTCGCGAAGATGCCCATCCTCGCTATTTCTCCAACAACGAGTAGAAGCTGTGCGTCATTTTCGCTTTGACGAACGCACGAAATGTCGGTATTCCCCGATCCATAGCGAGCACTCGTGGATTTTGACTCGCAATACCGAGAATAACGCGTTCGCCACAATTTCGTGCGGGACAATAATTGTCAATTCAATAGCCAACGCACGATTGCATCATGAAATTGTGAAACTAAGCAGCTATACTTTTTACGGAAACCTTTGTCGTTAATTATCTCGTTACATGGCGCCAGTTGATTATTTGGCGCGCAATATTCATCCGGATAATCATCGCAACGGCTCAATTACGGGAGGCTACACGTTCGAAGCTCGGTCATTGAATATTACAAAGGTATTATGACATAAAGCGTCACAGCTCGTGTCTTTGCTTATTCATATTAACGCTTTAGAAGATAAAAGATGCTAATTTGCATTGAAATACTTGTTCCGAGTCGGGCAGAAGCATTTTTCACTTGTGCGTTGTGTTGCGCGTTGCGTGTGTCGCGGCTCTTGGCGCTCTTCTGGCGAGCGCAATAAAGCCTTTCGATGTTGAATTATTATTGTGTTCCGAAAACGGAAGTAGAATGTTTGCTCGGAGGAAAGAAACGCTCGCTTCGCCTTACAAGCAGCAAAGCCCTCGGTCCGGCGCAGTTTTTTTCATTCCGCGTTAACGATCGAGCTAAAAAGCTTTTATCGATAAAAGCTTATTCGCGAGTCTTTGATTCAGTCGCAAAAACTTTACTATTGGCTTGAAACATAATCGGGCGCTCGGTGTTTAGGAGGCATAAAAGATAACTAATTCCGTTGGCGAAAGAGCGCCTATCTGTCTGTGTTCCTTGAAAGAATTTGAGCCGGCCGATTCTGAAAAAACGCCCCACCGCTCCTCCAAAGTAGAGTAATGAAATTAATTTTATAGGCTTCATAAAATCGCTTAAAAATCTTTTCGGGCACTCGGCTAAGTGCTCCTCGTCTAAAAGTCACGATTCGATACTCGCTTAGAAAAATTACAATAATTCCGAGTTACTCAATGTCGCCTTGTCGTTGGCACTGGTCTAATAAAAATGCCACAATGCCGATGCCAGTCCCAGCGGAAGGTGACAGTTATTCGTTATTCGAATGCGTTATTTCTCCTTTACACTTGAAAGCTGTCATAAAGCAATTTTACAATTAGGCGAGGCGTGTAATTTACATAGCTGAACGATCGACAGCGTCGTTTTTCGTCGCGCACTCCTTTGCAAGAGGACGCCCGCAGCAGAGACAATTTCACCGGGATTAGTGTTATTAGTGCGCTGAAAATTAGAGCGGCCACACTCGCAACATCGAACGCGCCCCTGGAAATGCTCTGCTCGTATTTTTTGACAGTCGCGCGCGTCACGGTGTCGCGGTCGGCCCGTCCCCCCGTTCCCGAAGCGCGCGAAGACCGGACGTCCACCGAGGACCGTTAGTCGGAGGCTTTTCCCTCGGGAAAGCGCGCCGATAAAATCTTTCCCCGTGGGCTTTCTTCGGCTGCGTCACGAGGCGCGAGAGATAAGGAGCTCCCGAGGCCGACGCATTGAATTCCGCTTGCTTCCACGTGCTCCCGTCTACGCCGTTGCTAGATTAGCACGTGTTGCTTTTCGTATTTATTTTCGCGGCGATTTCTCGGTAGATCTCGACGAACTCGGCCGTTTCGCCGGCAGCAAGCGACTGTTAATCTCGTTAACGCAAGTTTTATCAGTCGTTCGGTTTTCCTCGAGGTCTCGAATGGCCGCGCGGAATAGTTTAATAAAACTCGTGAGGTGCGAAAAGAATTTTTGCTCGATTTTTGGACGCCCCGGCCGGGGATGAAATCGCTAATGAAAACAATAAAAATGCACGAGACGATAGAGGACTCGGTTTATTACCCGATCATAAAATCTATATCTAGAATACGAAGCAGGGGAGCGAGGCTCCGAGTCGAAGGGTCACCGTCGTGAAATATGACGAAAGTTATTCATAAAGATGCATTTTTAAGAGTTAGTGGTTGAAATAAACGGCGGCTCGGGGCGTAAAAAGCGCGAGCAGCGTAAAAAGCCTAGTCTGGGTGCGCGAGTGTCGCGACGAGCGTAACAACTGTTTGTTCAGTATGTCGCAGCAGCGATTATTCAATACAAAAGATTCTTATAAAAGAAAGACACTGTCTCCTCATTAATTTATGCTAAATTGTGCATTTGTGATAATGAGATTTTTATCGAGTCATTGCTTTCACTTGGAATTATTAATGAATTGGTAATCGCGGAGCGTGAAGTAGCGATAATAATCAGCGATTTAATAATTGCCAAGACGTATTGCAGAGGTGTGCTCTCTCGCGCTGCATTGTGGAAACGCCATTTGTCACCGGAGCCGAGCGTCGACTTTCATTTTCAAGAAAATTACGAATTGTAGGACGAAAAATGCGGGTCTCGCTCGGCACGAGCACTCGCTTGGTGCGGTGCGGTGCGGTGCGGTTCGGTTGGGTTCGCTCGGGTTCGGCTGGGTTTCCTTCGATTTCCGTGGCTCCAGTTCGGTAATTTTATGTATCGCGCGTACGCGTGCACGGAAAAAAGAAACAGCTGTAGATAATTGGATAAGTAACGAGTTTTATATTATAAGTCGTTATCTTAGATCGTAGCTATGTTTATTAGGAGTTGCGCACATGCTAATTTCATGTTTTCACTCGATCGTTTTACAGATGGCGCGGCTCGGTGTATAAGTTGATCTGGCGAGAACTTCTGGTCTACCTACTAGCTTACTACGTCATTAATTTTATTTATCGATACGCGCTCAACGAAGAGCAGCAAAGGTAAGTGATTGCGCCGAGTGCTATCAGTCGCGCTGCCAACATTGTAATGCTCTTGTAAAATAAGAAGTAAATTAGAAAGTACACGGACGGGATAAGCGTTTTGTTTACATAAGGAAAAAGGAAAAGTGAGCTTCGGCTTCGTACTATTAATTGTCCGACGTAATTATTGTAACTTCGAGTTGGCTTTATAATAATCTCGTTTGTGGACTGCGCGCGCGCGATAAAAAATTGATTAAAGACGTGTACGAGGTAATTACGATCGGCGTCGCGCATTTATTAGTCCTCATTATAATTTATTATGCCGTTTACGAATAATACATTTCAGAGTAATTCGATTGGACGGAGAGTTGAATTGGCCAAGAGAGAGAGAGAGAGAGAGAGACAGATAACCGCAGCACCGGCTACTCCTCTCGAGCCGACGTACTTTTGATAAGATCGCCTTAAATTAAACTAGGCATAACTTAACGTTTTTCATTTTAATTGCACGCTTTTCTCAGAAGCCACCTCTTCCTTAAAATCTCGGCGTCGGTTGTTTTTTCTTATCGAGACATCTTGGCGCGATGGAATCGAGTCACGTTAATAAGTTTATCTCCGCCTCGAGAGACAATAAAATCAAGAAAGCGCTCGTTGTTTGGGCCACCGATTGAAATGTTTAATAAATCGACCAGAGCAACGGAATCATCTTGTCCCGACTCCAAGATTAAATGCCAAGTCGGATAAGATTTTCTTCGGCATCCAATTCGCTGTACAAACCTAATTTACTTACGTAAAGACTTATTGACTTCGCGGCAGAGACACAACTCGCAATGAAAATATTTCATAAATCACTCTCCTAACGGTTATTCAATAATTTGAAAAGTCTAACCACATTGTCAGACAAAGTATGATATTCGTTTAAACAATGACTTCACGAAAAATATATTGTTGAATTTATTCCAGTGTGTTGAATTTAAATTCGCCGTCACAATTGGTCTTGCTTGTCAAGTTTTTTGTTCGGCCGAAGATTTACTCGTGTGGTCGAAAAACCGAGCTTTTTCTACGTTGTATTGGGCTTAAATTTTTTTTTGAATAACTTAATCGAAGGCAGAAAAAAAGTTCGCAACAGCTTACAATTTATAAGTTACGAATTGCGAAACAATAATTACAAGCGTTAAATATTTTCTGCAAATCCTAAATTAATTAGAAAGTCGGTCTAATTTAAATCCTTAATTTTTGCTTTAAAGATCGGTTGTGAAGTAATGCGTCGGGACCCGCTATATTAGCAAATGGAAGATTAAACGTGTTATAATTAAATTCGCATTAGCGTTTCTTAATACACGTGTACATTTTTTCTTCAATGTCGTTTAAATTTCAAAACGTCTATTTCAACAGTTTCGCGCGCACAGTTCGGTTGTCCTACAAACAATAATTAGATAATTGAATTTTTAATAGCGACAGGTTCCTCTTTCAAAGATTCGAATCCCCCCATTCGGTTTTCAGAGCCGTTCTCCCCATTTTCGAGATTCGAGAGCTCGAAACTCGCGAAAGAGATTCAGGTCGATTCGATCGACGAATTTATATTCAGCACACCTGGATTTTCTCGAGAGACACGAGCCGCATTTACTGAAAAAGATGTTTATCGGATTATGCGACTGTCGCCTGGTGATTAAGCTATTATCCTTGTAATTACAAATTTGTTTCAGGGTATTCGAAAGGATTCGCTACTACTTTGGGAATTCGAGCGAATCGATACCAATGTCTTTCGTACTCGGTTTTTACGTGAGTCTGGTCGTGAAGAGGTGGTGGGAGCAGTACAAGCTCCTGCCCTGGCCGGACAATCTTGCCCTTTTTATTAGCGCCGCTATTCCAGGAAATGTAAGTGACATCGACCAAGAGAGCCATGGGTTTGCAGGCGCTTTTTTAAGCAACGTCCTCGACTTTGCTTATAAAAATAAACACGCACTGTAGTAAGAAGGAAGGAGGGACGCGTTAATGCACCTGCAATGTCGAAATGCAGCTCGAGCGAACGGGAAAACGCCGATACTTCCATTGCGCGTATAAAGTCTTTAATTAATTGCGGGATAAAAACAAGCACGCGAGTCCATTCATTCGATCTCGATATGCGTGTCGAGCCGACGCGTATCGCCCAAGTTCTGGGCTTAAAAATAGCAGCGAGCGCAATTTTTTGCACCGACGCGAGCTTCCGCCTTTTCGAACGCTTTTATTAAGTTCCCATTGCAATTCCAGCGAGTGTTGCTCTTACTGGCAGCAACTGCTCCAAGTCGCATTGCGAACGAGATAATTACGGCGACCTTGTCAAATTGTCGGTTACTATCTTATTTATATATTTTTACTCACTGCGGCTAATGAATCGCCCTGACACGGTTTACGGAGTGTCATTAACCCTCCCGCCGGCACCCCCCGCCAGGCGCGACCACGTTTTCGCCGAGGATCGTCGGGAGCCGTTTTTACCTTAATTTTTTCAAAAATGGGTGCGAAAATTTTTAAGCTCGACAGATAGACCTTCTAACGGCGCGCGGCTATTGAAATTTTGCGAAACCTCGACACACATCGTTGATAGTGTGTTCGATGTGGCAACGAACGTACGTATTGTGTAAACGAAAATATTTGTGTCAATCGTACGACTGGCGAACGCTAAATAACGTTAATCGTAAATGCGTCGGTGTGTCGTGGCGAGGAAAAAGTTTCTACTCGAAAGAAAGTAATCGCGCGAAAAACGAACCGCGTAAACGATCGCGGCCAACGCTTCAGCTTTTTGATTTGATGCGCTGTATTATTATTCGCGGCGGTGCGCGTAATATTCATGACTGGTAAGGCAAATTAAGCAACGCAAAGTATGATAGAACTTTATAAGGCGACAGACCTGTTTCGTTTATTTTTCCAGATGCGCAATTATCTTATTCTTAATTATCTTGTATTATTCGAGGTGGCGAGTGCACCAATTTTAATCGCTTTCGCGCGCAATTATTCGTTTTGAAACTTTAATTAAGGTTAAGGCTGCATCGTTGCGGTATCTCGGGCCCTTGGAAGTCAGAAATAGACGGCAACATTTATTTAATCGCTTTATTGTTTTGCGAATTTTCACGATTTCGTAGCGATAACAGCTCTACGAATTTCTATTCAAATCGCTTCTCACGAAAAGTGTAGCGTAATTAAATCGTTTGCGAATTAAAAAAAGTGCTCGTAAATTTCCCGTATAATTGTAATACGCTTTTTGCATTCATCGCGCCTATAACTATTGCAAGACGCAAATGAGCGGATGACGAAAAGTTCATTTGTGATTTTGATAAAAGTAATTTAAAGCCGAATCTGTTTTAATTCGGATCGGGGAATTCGTTCGTCGATAAAAGGTAATACGATAACGCCTAAAAGAAAATCAAATTGCTCAATCCATCGAGATTGAATTATTCCGCGTTTCAAAACGTCGATTTAAACTTTTCCTCGCACGCCGCCATTCTCGCGCTTACGATACAACGTTTATAATTAACGGAATCTATTTCATAAACAATACTTCAATAGCAGTTTGTTTTATCTCTGGGAATAAAGAAATAAAATTCACGAATGAACGCGAATTAGCATAAAATCGCTCTTAAAATGCAAAACCTAATGTTTCACTACTGTCTTATAATAACTGCATTAACGACAATAACACCGAATTATCTTAAATATTAGGTCATAAATTTTCCGATATTAGTATGCCTGACTTTATATATTACAAGATACGTTGTTTCGTACAATATCGCTTAAGCATAAGGTTAAATACCAGTCGCGCGATCAATAAAATGGGAGATAAAATCTTTATATTCTGGAATACAAGGCGCTTAAGACGACAAAGCACAAGCGCAAAAGCAAAACGCGCGCGTTTGTTACTGGATCGGAGACTTTTCACCGGAGACATTCCCGATGCGTTCGTTAAGCTGACCGAGAGCGAACGACCAACTCGGACGTCGTCGAGCGTCGTCGAGCGTCGTCGAGTTCCGCCCGGACGGTCCAGCAGTGATGAACTATTGGCGAGCTCCGTTATAGGGAACTTTTATTCTAATCGGTCGCGCGCGTCGTCGCTGGTGAAACCGAGCAAATCGCGGGGTTCGGAGTTCAGCTGCGTGGCTAAAGCAACAGAGGAACAACAAAGAGGAAAAAGAGCGCGCCGCCGACGTCCGCGGCATTGACCTCCCCGCGCGCGGCCCAGGTGCAGCCGTCCGCGGCCGTGGCGGCACCTCCCCGAGGACACAGCCAGGCTCTCAACGCAAGGTCTTTTCGCCGTTTCAGGACGAGCGGGGCCGGCTGATGCGCCGGAACATCGTCCGGTATGCCGTCCTAGCATACGTAATAACGCTGCAGAGGATCTCGCTGCGCGTGAAACGCCGCTTCCCGACCCTCCAGCACATCGTCGACGTTGGTCAGTGAGTTATTTCAATCTATTTTCCTTTTCTCATCATTCGCTGTATCTCTTCCCTCCTCCTCCTCCTCCAACGCCGCCACCACCTCGCTCTCTCATTATTCTTTCTGCGTTTGCCGTAAGCGCGACTCCTTAATGACTCATAACTCATACCGCTTTAAATCTTCGACTCTCTTTACGGACGCGTTTGCATCCCGCGTTCGCGGAATCGCTCCTCGGATGCGCTCGTACGTTTCTCTTCGAGAGAGAGAGAGAGAGAGAGAGGGGCTCGATGGACTAAGCGCCCAGTGCCGAGCTGGAAAGCCGAGAATTCGGAAATCAGGATCGGCCGAGCGTTGCACCGGAGCCCTCGCGGCGACTAGCCGAGGAGCACTTTTGTTATTCACTTTTGGTTCTCCACCGAACGCCCGAAAGCTTGTTCTTTACGAGTCTCGTTGATCTTCGCTCGGATTACGGGCGTAAAGTCGCGAAACGAGGAACATCCTCGCGACGCCACCGTCGTTCGCATCCTTCTGAGCGAATGAAATTTATTCGAGCGGCGCAGCGAATGCTGTTCGCGACTCCCTTCGGCTTTAATCCTCGAGTAGCCTCGTTTTTATTAACAGTCGGTTAATATTTATCAGGCTGACTCGGATGAAAGGTGGAAAGCAGTTGGTCAACCGAGTCAAGCTGCGTCCGGACACCCCGCGCCTCTGCCTCTCGTTATTTATATTAGCCACCGCGTTTGGCTCTGGTGCGCGGCCAACGTTTTTCTCGCGAAGCCAGAATATTAAATCCCAGCCAGTCGTAAGAATACCACCGGCGCTCGCTACGACCATAAGAAACCCATAATTCGTACTTCAGAAGTGACGGAATATGACAGACCGATGACGGACAACGGGTTAACAGACCTTTTTGCTTTCTTTTCACACCGCTAACAACTTTTGACGCGACCCACTTACATTTTCTGCATCGCGCTCGAGTTGATTTACTCTACCTATAGTTATATTGTATAGATACGCAATTAGCGAGATCCCGGTTTCTCCGCCCCCTCGTACGTTAAATTTGACAGACTCTTTTAAGCACGAAACCGCCCATCGCTCCTCGCGCTCGGAGTGAACCCACGGACTCCTCGATTTTTACGATAAGTCAGCGCGATTCGGGTGTCTTGCTTAAAAGATTATTTAAGCACTGTAAGGGCAAAGGCGTCGCTCGGAGGCCGAGACCGTCTTGGCGTTGTTCGGTGTTCTCGGCGTTGACGCTTAACGCCGCGACACTGATATTCTGTCAGCGCGATTAGCGATCGATCGATGTTATTTATATTGACGGACTTGATCATTCGAATCAGTTAACTTACAATGTTGTGCGTCAGTGGCTTGAAAATTTATGAGAATGGGACATGCGCGCATACATTTGCTGCTTGCATTCGTCACACGCAGCTCTCG
Source organism: Platyscapa corneri (assembly GCA_018907185.1). Taxonomy (NCBI): domain Eukaryota; kingdom Metazoa; phylum Arthropoda; class Insecta; order Hymenoptera; family Agaonidae; genus Platyscapa; species Platyscapa corneri. The sequence continues at coordinate 1,470,907 of JACCHW010000025.1, read as the reverse complement.
TCGAGCTCCCAATGCCTCCCGTTTTATAAGTTATCCCGACGCGACGCATCGCGATTAAGAACAACGAAACGACGGAGTTTAAATTTTCTCTCGGTCGTGTTGCGGCAGCGTTCGGCCTCGAAAAGAGGACACTCGACTCGGAAAACTTGCTCCCGGAAGGGACACGAGCGTCTCCGATAATATTCGCGCGTCCTTTTTAGTAGAACGATCGCCCGGCCGCTATTGAGCCTCCGGGTATCGCTCCAGAGAATAGATGGCCCCGATGAAAATGGTCTTAATTTACTGTAAAGTGTTTTGCCGGACTACAGTTGGTTAGTCGCAAATCACGCGGATAACGCCATTGACGCCGAGCTACGGCTCGCTGGTCTTTTAATCGCTTGTACCAAATAATAATACATTATGCCTTCGCTCGTGGCGGTCGATTCTCAAGCTCCTTTCTTCGGAGCTTAACGCTAATTAGGATGCATTTTATATTTATTGAAATCGTAACTTTGTTCACCGGCGTTATTGTTGCGAAGTTGCTCGAAGCGTATAATGGCGACGAGGGGAATATCGCTCGTTGACGTTGTGTAGCTACGAGCAATTTTCGCGATCGAAGCCTCAGTTCCGCCGCGTTGTTTGCGACTTTACTCCCAATATTTCAGAGTTTGTTTTGCGTTGCAATAAAAATTAACATATAAACAATTTTAAGCGAGCACGTTTTATTACGGCGCCTTTACCGTAATTTTTCGAGGACTCCCGCCGTGTCGTGACATTCGGTTCTTCAAACAAGAATAAGAAAAAGAAGAGGACGGAGAAGAAGAAGAAGAAGAAGAAGAAGAAGAAGAAGGAGGAGGAGGAGGAGAAGAAGACGACCGAATCACTGCAAAAGCTCGGTTTACGGTATCGCGCGAGATCTTCTTTCTTTTTCTCGAACGAGAGCTGAAAAGACCTCGTAAGGGTATTCGAAAAATCTATTATTATCTCCGCGGCATTTAATCTCGTATGCGAGTCTAAATTTGCTCGCTCAATGAGAGGCGATTCCGGAATGAAGTACGTGATCGGCATTTGAACGGTCTTGGGCATAAACTCGCATATGGCGTACGTGGCAGGTCGAAGCCGAGTGAGTGCCGATTCACGCTGCTCTTGTCAAAATGATTTCACGTCGGATTTACATAACATAAATATTTGTAAAAGCGTGTAAAATCGTGCGCCCGTGCGCTGTTGTGTAAATTCGGGGAACGATAATTTTCGAGAGCGCAGTGAAAATTTCAATGGTGCTGACATTCCGAAAACGACACGTAAGACCGTCGTCGACGGTACGCGCGCCGACCGGTGAACGACCGAAAATTCGGCTTTCGCTTGTCCCTTCCCCCTCCCACGCGCGCCGACTTTAATCCTCTTTTCGCACACTCGCGAACGGGACCGCCGCTAATCCTTGGATCGCACTGCAAATATTTATACGCTTGCATTAGTCAAGGGTGAGAGGACGAGACTGCCTAAGTAAAATTTATGCACCGGCTCCCGGCAGTTTCATTTAATCGGACGATCAAGTTTAATAAACGACGCGGCTCCAAGTGGATGGAATTCGCGCATCCCGCCGCCTCTTTGTTTCCTCGAGGTTCGCGGAAAACCGGCCCCCCGTCCAATCGAGCACCAGTTTTTCCCGACGCTCCGGCTGGCTTCCTTTGTCCGCTGCGGGCCCGCTGGCGTTAATCACGGGGTCCTTGTTCCGCGCGAACGAGGAATTGGGCCGAGTCAACCGCCTTTTTCACGCGATAATGAAAGCGCGAACACGAGCAAACCACGAGCGTATGGCCATGGCTGCGAGTCAGTCCGCCGCAGTCCACCTTCCCGGATGAAAAAAGTAGCGTGAATTTATACTCGCGGCTTTGATTTATAGTTTTAGATCCGAGCACAACTATTTCGCTCTCTTGGCTTAGTATAAAAAGCGCTGAAATTTATACGAGATTCGTAGATAATCGTTATGCTTATAAAAAAAGTTTATCTCGAAATTCCAAGCTCCTTAGACCTTCGGATAAGTCGAAGATTAAAGAAAATAAAAAAACGATCACGCGCCGCTTTCATAAAGAACGGCGCGTTTTTGTTCTTTGTCAATGGCATATTAGTCCGTTTCGCGTATCGTAAATTTATCGGGTGTTCCTTTTCTCGGGCCGAGCTTTTTATTTTCCCGTCTCCTCCCCGGAGAGTTCGAGGAGCGCTGGCTTCGGTATGCATTATTAATGAGCGGACACGCAATTTTTCAGAAGAGTTCACTTCACCTGCGAAATCCAAAGCACAGGCATTTGCAAGGAAGGAAAGTTAGAGGCAGCCGGGAGAGCCACGAGCGCGATTCTCTCGGAGACTCGCGAATGATCTCTGGGCGGAGACGACGCCGCGGCGCCACATTCCTGCCTCCGGAAAAGCCGGCGGCGGCGGCGGCGGCGGCGGCGGCAGCTCCGTGCCCAGGTGGAGCGCACGAATTTCCCCGTGGCGCCGGGTTCGCGCGACAGGTTCCCGCGATGGCGACGAGAAGCGTCGTCGCCTCACTCTCACGCGCGCGCTTCGTGCTCGGCTGAAAAACTCGTTTCCCCCCTCCCGACTCGTCGACGCTCCGTCCCCCCGCGTATAAAGGCCGGGGAGAAGCCGAGCCCGAGCCCCGGGTGCTCCTTTTTCTTAATCGCCGCTCCCTCTCCGACGTGCCGACGGCGATGGCCTTGTCGGCCGAGCGCGATCCCCCCGCGTTTGTTGACCTTGGCAGCGCAGCCCCATCCTTGGGAACGCGGACCACTTTCCTGGGTGACGTCAGTAATGCGGCGAAGATCGAGGCCGCGGCTCTTCCCCGCCGACTTTGGTTTATCCCGGATCGCGACCCGCTAAACGTCATTATCCTCGCTCTGGGATACCTGGGACTCGGATAAGTTTCGAAGAACCACAGCGAGACTCCACCCGAGTTACGGTTATTAGTCAAGCGCGCTGATACAATGAGGAGTCCAGCACTTTTTCAGGTTTTCTTTTGCTTTTTGCCTTTGTTTAAGGGAGCAGAAAAAATACCTTTGAAAGGACTTTTTTCGCGTTTCTTTTAATTATTTTTTATATGCTGTGACTGATCATTCAAAGAAAATTCAATTCCTAGATTTGCGAAGAAATTGCACTCGCGTTACAACACACATTAGCGACCAATTTAGATTATTTTTAATTGCTTTACTTTAATTATTTCACAAAATTTAATAGTTGTGTAAGACGGTATGGTTGTTATCGAAGAAACATTACTTTATCTCGCTTTAACGAGACGCTTAAAAGGTTAAAGAAACTTGAATTTTTAAAATAAAATGTATCAATCATTTAAAAGGTATAAAATTGCATTACCTGGGAAAAACCATTGCAATTGTTGTTCTGCGAAAAATCGGATAAACTAAAAATAATTAAATATTTTTACGACGATTCAACGGAACGTTATGTGTAGTGTAACAAGTAGATATTCAAATTTCCTTCGTAAATGCTTTCGAGTGTTTAATTTTAATTTTACCACTACTAATTCATTATTAAGCGCACTTATTACGCTGCAATGATAAGTATTGCGTTTTTAGACACAAGTTTTTCTTGATAAATATTACGTTGGAATACTGTTATATGCGTAAAATATAATATTAGAACCGTGCGTCTTAATCATCCTTAAAATATCTTTTGCTTTTATATACGGAAACAACATTTCTTTAAAATGCGCTAATACGCTCACACTTTTCGAATTACTTGCAAAAATTGTTAATTTTTTTTTATAAAGTTTTTTGTTGTCGCAATTGATATATATTTTCAAGTTTACTGAATTGTATACACAATTTAATAGCGATAAAATTCCAAAATGAGATATCCTTGAAAAGAATTTTTAAAAGACAAAAATGTATCAAGGCCATTCGAGATATTTCGAATAATATAAATTCATTATTATCAACGCACATAGTATTTAAAAAGCAAACATTAAATAGGAAAACAATTATCTCTAATGACTGAAAAATTCAAATTGTATTTCTGTCCGTTCGATTCGTAATGTAAATTATCAAATTAGCTAAATTACTCAATTAATAATTTTATATATCCACGTTAAATGTGAAAGCAAATAGTCGCCGTCGACTCAGAGTTTTCCGAGCAACTTGATTAGTTAATAAATAGTATAGTTTATAGCGTACAAAGTATTAAGTGAACGTATTTCCAAGGAATTCATGTAATTCGGAATGTAGCGCCGATAATAAGTAAATATCTTTAAAATAAATAATAAAACGAAAAGTGAATATCGGCACTAAATCGAAAATAATTACAAAGTGAAAACGAGCCAATAGACTTTTCAGTCTCGAAAAAGCGCGGCGGTATGCGCGATAAAATATACATGAAAAAATGGATTACGCGAAAAAGGTATGTGTGTGTGTGTGTAACACTTCGCGAGACAATTGTACTAATTTGCTCTAAAGATATTTTAGAAACACCAAGTACTTGTACAGCAAATGACATTCGAGCATTCGTTTGACTTTCACTGCGTTCATACGCATTAATAAATAAGCGCGAGAAATTCAACGCCTTTTTTGATCACCTTTCAGGTGGCACTCGATTAATTAAAAGCAAACCGAGTGCCTGTTTCCTGGTGCAGATGACAATTTGAAATAATATCTCCATCAAAATCCAATGCACGGGCAGCTATATCTTTCGCTCCCCGGAATATTTTTGTTTCCACTCGTTTGCTTTAACGACCACCAATCAATTTATTGCGTTTTATTTTTAATATTTATAAATGAGTAAACGCCAAAAACACGAATTCATCGAAAATTCATAAAAAATCGCAGTTACAATGGAGATGTGTTTTTATCGACTATTATTCCATAAATCTTTATTTTTCCGTAAATTGTGCGCAAACGTTAACTATTAATAATTAATATTGGGTATTATATAATGGTAAAAATTGCGAAATTGAGATTGCCAATATCGTTTCCGTTATCGAAGAACGTTGGCAACAAAAAATGAATGCATAAATAAATACGTATAAAAGCTTTTTCCTATCTACACTCGTTGGCGTTTACGTGCAATTTATTTAATTTTCATACGAACAAATTGCTCTCGCGTTGTTTCGCAGTTTCGGAAATTCGCAAAGTAAATTAAAGCGCGTTCGTGTTGGAGAACTCCTCGTTGGCAAAAAGTCGCTGTTTATGAAAATAAATCAAAGCGCTGCAAGATAATTTATTCTGAAATACTTAATTAACCTTCAACTTGGAAATGAACCGACCTCAGTCTCGGCGAACAAAACGGATACGAAACATGAATGATCTGTCCTCAGCGCGAAGTGCCGCGCTTGTATTTGTCCGATGTACCTTTCACGCAAACCTCGCGATAACTCAGTCCATGTTCCTACACGTTTCTAATAAAAGCCAGGACTCTATTTATCCTGTCTTTTTCTGTCTGCCTGTCTCTCTCTCTCTCTATCTCTCTCTCTCTCGTACTCTTATTTGTCCCTCTCACTCTCTCACAATCACACTTTGCAGGGCTGATGATGGAGTCGGAGAAGAAGATCTTCGAGATGATGAACAAGAAGGCCGCGATGTCCAAGTACTGGATGCCGCTCGTTTGGGCGACCAACATCATCAACAGGGCCAGGAAGGAGCAGCTCATAACTAGTGACCACGTGGTGCAAACTCTTCTAGTCGAGCTGAGCGACATCCGAAAGAAGCTGGGCGGCCTGATTGGCTACGACACCGTTTGCGTGCCTCTCGTTTACACGCAGGTCGACTATTGCTCTTTCCTACGTTTATAAATATCCAATTCGCGTTTCTTCATTCTTCTTTAGCGCCAAGTCAAGCGAAACCAGTCCCGCCTCGTGCCTTACGATTAATTATGCTCTGCCAAGCTCGAGGATTAGTAAAGTTTATCGTGCGCGCGGGATAATTAGCCCTTTAACTGCTTATGCGCCGTCACTATCACGTATCAACAGAGTTTATTTTCTCCTTTATTTGCCTGTGCTTCTTCTTTTTTCTTCTTTATAGCGCGAATCGATCAACGTTGAGGATCGCTAATAATTAAAGAACGCGACAGGGACGGTTTTCCCAAGATATTTTTCAGCTTTAATTCCGACGGATTCTTCATAATGGCGACGCAATGGAACTTTGGATAATAATGCTAGCTTTGTTATTTAATAATTGCACTCGCGCGCACTTCGTATTAATGTTTGAGAAGAAATCGAGAAAATTACATTTAAACGCCATTAGAAGCAACGATAAGAGACAAAAGTATTTCAAACGACAATTGTATCCTATATTTTATTAGCATTGCTGGGAACGTGATTTGGTTCCGCTGAATAATTAAAGCGAATGAGTAAAAAAAAGTGATAGTCGATCAAACGCTAACGAAAAAAAAAACGAGTTTTACCGATTTCAATACCTCGAGGAAGATGCTTCAAATTCCGGGATTAATTCAACGATATTCAATCTGCCTTTTTATTAGCCGACTGAATTCTGAATTTAAAAATGAATTTTTCACATTAATGTCGCTGCAAATTTGAAAACATTCTATCTGCTATAATTATTTTTTGTGTAATATCAACAAAGTGCAAGACTCGCATTATTCGATAAGCGTTATGTAAGCGTCGTAGGTAGTTATTGAGTTCCAACTGCTGCTGGTTGTATCGGATGTAAAAGTTGTAAACATTTAACAATGTATTTTTTACAAAATCTATCGCGCGACTTTAAATTGAAAAGCTTTAGCTCGTGTACGCGATGTTTACTCGGCGACGCCAACGTTCGTCAGCCGTAAATTTAAAGAGAAAAATGGAAAAAACCCGTTCCGCGCCAATGAGAATTGTAAAAATTTCGAATCGCATTTCAATATTACTATTGCGAGCGCGGGAAGTTATTTCGCGAGATAAACGCAACGGTTTAACGTATAAGATTCCGATAATCTTAAATCGGCGGAAGATTAGAGAGGCGGAAAAAATGGCACTCGAGATGATTGCCAATGACGAAATAGGAGCCGATGAGCTTGGCAAGACTGATAAACGAATAAACGTGACGTCGAAAAAATGGAAAAGCTGAAAATTCGTCGGATCGGCTGTTGACTGGAAAAAAACGAGCTTCCTTTGTCCGCGCAGTGGCAGAGGATATCGTCGAATACAGTCGGCTGCAAAATTTCAGTGGTGGAATAACAATTGAAAATCTTTGCATTTTCGCATTATTGTAAAGCATTGTTAAATATGACTCAGAGATTACAAATTCAAATGAAAAAGTTGTTATCAAAAACTTACAAGCCGAGGAAAATAGTTTTTCGAAATGAAACGGCGAGCGCAAAAGAAATTTCAGTTGCTATACAACACGCTGACATTTGTTTACTAACCCCATTAGAGAAATCGATGGTATTATGGTTCTCGAGAGCTTAGCCGCGCGCTCTTTATTATAGATCAACGATACGCTCCTGCACATTATCGATCTGATTTTGTGCCATTGTTTTTCGGAAAAGCCTTGACTTCTTATGCACGTGTATGCAATAACAAGCAGCCAGATCGAATTCAGAGATACAGTCTCACATGTACGCGAAGCGAATTACTTTTACGTAATATTCTTGCATAATGTGCATTCCTCAAAAAACGGTACTCACCGACCGAGTAAGTCGCACAAAAGTCGAGAATGCACATTAGGCTGGGTCGCGCCTAAGGTCCGCTTGCTCTTGCGACGCTTTTCATCTCACTCGCATTCAATAACTTGTGTGTTTTCTTCCGAGTGCGGAGGAACAACGCACGACTAACCAATACATGCCCAATAAAAATGATAATACATGATAATACACGATAATCAATCATAGAAACAACTTAAGCAATACAAATGATTCGTCTGAAATAATGGCGCTCGCAGAAGTGTGTTGGAGAGAGCCGCGCATTGATGGCCGTGATGGTGTGTGTGTATATGATTTCAGGTGGTTACACTATCTCTCTACGCATATTTTTTCTCGGCTCTTTTAGGACGTCAGTTTATATCTCAGACTGAGGCTTGCGTCAGTGGAAAATACGAGGTCCCGGATATGTATTTTCCGTTCTTTACCGCTCTCCAGGTATGCCATCAAGACTCAGTTTTATTTAATAATCGTGCGCTCCGCAAAGGAGCACAAAACGCAAAACGTGGATTATTTCAAAATACAAACACCTCGAAATCCGCACACAATTGAGCGCTCTTTTTTCTTTCGTTAACTGCGACTAGTGCCTCCGAGCCGAGTGTAGTTTCATTTTCTCGGCGCTCGTTTATCTTACACTAGTTTCTTGTTCGCTTCAATATTTGTAAAATGGCAAGTCCTTATCGGCAGCTCCGTTTCTGTCCGTTTCTTTCCGCCTCTTTCCGCTTCTTTCCTCAAATTTCTGTTTCTCGCACTCGCCATTTCCCGTTTTCCGCTTTCCATTTTGTCAAATATTGCGAAAGATTTAGAGCGCTCGAGACGCGCGATTTATTGCAGTCATTGTCAATGCACGGGATTATTTGCAAATGAATTTTAAAACAAATATACGAAAAGAATGCCGCACATTTTCATAAACGAAGCTTAAAATTATTCGGCAATGATTTTTTTATCTCGACCGCTCAGCGCTCGCGCATTACGCGGAGCTGAACGAATATTTTATCATAAACAAGGAATAACAAATTGCGAAATATCCATTAGATTATTTTCGCCGGACGGATTGAGCGAAATTAAAAAAAATTTAAAGTAATTTCTGATCGACGTTTGCTGGACTGCGGAGTCACTTAAATACTTTTAACGCCTGCATACCTCCCGTTGCAAATGGCTTTTTGAAAATTAAAACACGTCGATAAGCATAAGGTTCTTTCTTCGTGGAAAAAGCCTTATCGTCTATATTTCTAGAAAAGTGATAATAACCACTAATACAAGTAATAACCTACGTTGAACGATTGCAGTTTTGTTTTTACGTGGGCTGGTTAAAAGTAGCTGAAGTTTTAATCAATCCTTTTGGAGAAGACGACGACGATATCGAACTCAACTGGTTGATCGATCGTCACATCAAGGTACGTGTACTATTTGTGTGCCGAGCACAAGCCGTACAAACACACGCACACACACACGCGCATGCACACAAACACAGCGCCCGTCAAGAATACAGAGTTTTTCCTCGCATACGATTTAATTTTACGAAAATGCTCGACTCCTTGTTTAATTTCAATGCATAGCTGGCAATTATTTCAAAATAGATGGCTAGAGAACCACAATACGAACGGCACTCGCACTGGTAAAATTTTTTTAATTCCCCAGTTTTTCCAGGAGACGAGATGCTCGTATTGAATTATTGTTGCCTTTGCAACGAAATACTTTAAATATTTGAATACGTTTAAATTCCTTAAGCTTAATGCTCGTTCTTATTTATTTCACCTTGGAATTAAGTATTTCTCTTCAATTAAAATCATTGCCGACATTTTTCCGCGCGAAATTAAATCGCTTAAATCGCGGAGGATATTTTACACGGCCTCTGCTGAAAATGCCGAGCCACGGTTGGTCAACTCGGGAAGGCCCCTTTAAATAATGTTCACGCGCAAGCTGGAATTTTATCTCGCCGCGGTATTTAGCTTTCCGAATTAAAGAATTAAGATCAACTTCCTTAGGTGTAGATGATGCTTCGCGACTATAACGGTTTCGAAATTTCTGACGTACGTACAACGCACAACGCACAACTCGCAACGTGCGACGTCACGCGTCACACGACTCGACGCGGACACGCCGGAGTCGGCAACTACGTTACGACGCTCCACACTTGCCTCTCGGCGCGCTTTTTTTTTATACAAAGTACAATTGACCTCCTTGTAACGTCCGTGGATTGCTATTACGAGGGAAAGAGACAGAGACAATGTGTGTAAAAATCGCAGGCCGGTTACATGATAGTCGACGAGATGCACGAGGAGCACCCGGAGCTGCTCAAGGACCAGTACTGGGACGAGGTCGTGCCGAAGGACCTACCGTATACGGTGGCGAGCGAGCAATACCGCAAGGAAGAGCCCAAGGGTTCGGCCGAGCACTACAAGGTCAAGGATAGCGACGCACTTTACGCCAACGTCTTCCTCGGATCGCACGTGCACGGACACAACGGACACCGAGGCGGCAAAGCCGCTCACATGCAGGACGACGTCTACGCCGATTACGTGAGTGTGGACATTTTCCATTGAGGAGAGGGGACACGGGCGTCGCGGCGCCTTCGACGGAAGGGATTATGCGCACTCGATTAGAAATCGCGACAAGGCTCGCAGGCCTTCTTTTCGATTTCCGCGTTTCGTTCCTTTCGCTCGTCTCCTTGCCGCAGCCGTAACCCGATATTACTTTACTTATTCCTTTTTCTGGTTTTATTCGGAGGCGGTGGCGGCGGCGGCAGCGGCTATTTAATACGTAGCACATGCGTGTCGGGTTATTTCGGCTCGCTGGTAATTTGCGGTCGGCGACACGTTAATGGCTTCGCTTAGCATTAATCGGCTCGTGCTCGACCGATTTGTACAATGTATTGAGTTTAATGCAGCAGCAGCAGCAGCAGCAGCAGCAGCAGCAGCAGCAGCAGCAGCAGCCTTTCCCAGAAGAAACTTCAACACCCGTAAATGCATTTCACGCTAATTAACGAACTGAGCGAATCGATGATTTTCTCGGCGGGGCACGTGTTTTCCTTGTTCCGCGTTGTTCTCGTAAACCAACGGCCACGCAATTCCTCGGGCCCAGACATAAATTTATCCTTTTATCCTTTTATCCTTGATCCTTATAACGGGCCCGAAATCTCGGTCGGGTTAAGAATTAAAAATATACATCACGAAAGAGACAAGACTCGGCCGTATGCGGCCGGTCGGTCGGTCCGTCCGTCCGTCCAGCGTAATCTAGCCTCTCGCCGAGCGGACGAGGTACGAGTTTCAAAAGCCGTTCTCGTTTTTTTTCTCCTCTTCCTCGTCTTCCTTCTTTAACCTCCATGTCCTCGGCTCTTTGTAACGATGCGTTCGCTGCAGGAGAGCGTGGATACGCCGCTGGTCGAGAGGAGGAAGAACTGGTTGCAGCGCCAGATAACGCGGATGGGTTCGGTGCGCAGCAGCTCGACGACGTACAGCAGTAGCGGAGCCGGGGGATTTTTCTCGCGCAACCGACACAACAGCGTGTACAGCAGCCCGGAGACGGCCCAAGCGGGCAACACCATGTCCCAGACCCAGAATAATCCCAGCTTCAAGATCTCTCTGTACGACCGACTCAGGCGAAAGAGCATTCAGAGCCAGCGCATGGGTCGGCAAGGTAACTTTTTCTATCGGATTTTCGGAAAACGTTCGATGCTTTCTTCGAACGAAATGCCGATGGCGGTAGTTGCAATGTTGAGAAAGCAAATGACCCTCTTTGTCATCTGTCTTCCGTTATTTTAAATATGATTAATCAGCTCGATTTGCGAAAAATGGCTGCAAAAATGTCTTTTCCGAAAAATGCTTCTTCTTCTTTGAGCATTAACGCGCAGTTGCTTTCGCTATTGAGATAATTTCTGGAGTTATAAAAGATATAAAAGAGACACCAAAATTTGAATTGTGTTCGGGAGATTAATGATTGTCGGCTGCTGCAACGGAAAATAAACGTTGGATACGCATGCGCGCAGGTACGCTGCCGAAGCTGAATTCGATACCAATATCCTTGAAGAACCGACCACGAATCCCGACGCCGGACGTGACGAAGGAAGTGGTGGACCGCGAGCAGCGTCTTGCCCTCTCGGCGACCAATACGGCCAACATCGGCGCCGGTGTTATCGGTATGATACCGCCCCCGGCTTACCATCACAACGCCGGTAGCATCGCCGACGTGCCTGTGCTCCAGGTTGTGGTCGGTAGTGGGACCACAGCTACCGGTCTCGTACTCTCGCCTATTCAAGGTACACTTTTTATAGTCTTATATATTCAAATGCAAATAAAAGAAGAAACGATCTCCAAATCATCGCTAATAATCGCTTGTCTGGTAAATAAATCATCGTTATGCATCATTACCCTTTTTTTCTGTCCGACCATAAATCACATTAATAGTTCGTACTTACGGACAACAACATAAATCCACCCAATGTTTATGCGTGCATGTAATAAATAATTGCGTTAACGAACGATTAATCAATAAATACTCTAGATGCTATTATTAAACAAAGTTTTAATTGTATCAATATTTCATATTGATAAAAGTGTATTCCAAGTGACTTGGAAAGAAATAATTATAAAATACTCTACTTAACCTGTTTAGTATTCAAACTATTTTGAGAATATAATTTTTATAACAAAAAATTGCATCCGCTAAAGTTCTATGCACATTAATGAGAAGTGCAAAAAAGAATAGTAACTAACTGATCTTGTAAAGCAACTTGTAAATTATCTAAATTTGGACTTCCAAAGGAAGGTTATGTACACAGCGATGAAAATTAGAACTACTGAAAATTATTGAAAATTGTAAGTATACCGTTTTAATAGTTGTTATGCATCCGAATGTTTCAAGTAGCTATTTCATAACATAATAAGACCAAATACCGTGTGTGGGAAAATTAATGTACACTTAAACTTACGTTAAATAGTTTTATATTTAGCTCGTTTTACGTGGAACTTAAAAACGAATATAAGCGGTTAAAACAAACGTGAGACAATATTGGAGATTTTTCGACGCAATCGAACATTTGGATTTGCGTCACGGCAAGCAACCTAATGAAATGTTACAAACTAACTTTTATTCCCAATCGCATAAAGCAATTACAGAAATTACCTTTCATACGAAATCGTAATACTTTATTGAAGGAATTGCAAAGGTATCGCGCAACAAATCATTAATTACGATGCAAAAAGATTACACGTTTTAAAGAGCAAATATTTATTTAAGTAGAAGTAAGGTTAGCAAATATCGGTAAAGTTGATCGATCCATTTTTTCTTTTCGAATCAAGAATCGGTTTTAAATGGACCCGTTTGCTTCGATTCTGTGACATTTGGAACTTATCAACAACTCATTAAGCCGTAAAATCGAATTCGCTCGCATCACGAAAAGAATGGGCTTCGAGCTCTAAGAGGGGGACACAAACTTTCCTGCTATCCTTGAATAAAAATAATTTATACACGCGTGTAAATACATATGTACATGTATGAACGCGTAAGTGCCCTTGCGCGCAAAATAATAAGAAGTGTTCGGCCGTTGCAGAGAAAACGGAGGGCACGCCAGTGGCGAGGCCAGCAGCAGCGGCCCATCTGGCCCAGGCGGTGTTGCCCCAGAGCCTGAAGGCGGCGAGTTTCGTGACGGTGACGCCCCAGGCGCTGCCGGTGACGATGGGACAGCTGACTCGGCTCGTTTCGGGCATTGCAACAACGGCAGCGGGACAACCGCCGCAGCCGAGCAGCGCCCCGTCGAGTCCACACGAGCCCGCGACCCTTACGGAGCTCGTCGAGGACGAGGCGGCGCGCGCCGACCTGCCCAAGGAGGACATCAAGCCGCCCCCCCCGCCTATCGACGGATACAGCACGAGGTCGCCCATCCTCGTCGACCCCGAGAACCTCGACAAGTTCGCGAGCTTCTCGCCCAATCATCGGGACTGGGTAAGGACCTGCTTCCCTTAAGCGCACCGGTGCACTCTTAGTCTCCCGTGTTGTTCGTTTCGATGAGTTGGTCGACTTGGCGTTTCCCGAGAACCATGGAGCAATTATTGCTACGCAACTTGCAACGTTTCCATTAGCGTCGCGCGGAATTAGCTTTGTTTAATATTATGCTAATTACGCTACGGATATCTGAGATTTTAAGAACAATTACAGAAATTATTTTCGTACGAAAAAATTGCGCGAGTTCATACGAAATCACAGTGTTACATAAAAAGATGACACACACAAATTTAGCATTTCGAGATTATTACAGTGAGTTGGCTTTTTCGCATAATGCGTAGATTAGCATGAGTTTTATATCGTCTGGTCGCCAATACAATTACATTAAACCAAATAATTCTTTTTTGTTCGTAGCCAAGTCGACGTAGATTTATGGCTTAAAACCATCCGTAACATAAATAATTTCTAACGTTACCTTTATCGGTACACAGAAGAAAAAAGAAAAATCCCGAAGGGAATCGGTAGTTAAAGAAGTCATTACTTTTTTTAAATTAGTTTTTTCTAAGCATGGTATATAAAAGATTTGTTTGAAAAATTCCTGTTCTTTACTTATTATATAATTTATCACGCCTCGTTGGCTATTGAATAAAACAGCAATAATACTATTCTTTGAGAATACTATAGTAGTGATAAGCTCAAAGAAGTTAAATAATACTTTTTGTTGGTATTGTATAACAATCGCTTAATTTAATTATTGCTAGAGACTTTATTGTGAAATAAAGTAGAGAATATATTTATTAAATGTAGGAAAATTATATTATTAAAGTTTTCTTTAAACGTCACATCACACTTGAATTATAGCAGAAATTTTTGTTTGAAAATTATTATTTTTCGATAATACGTTTGTAACGTAAGAACTTTCAAAGAAATACGGGAGCAAAATTTCTATAACGTAAATCAATTTATCTTTTATAAATCTGAAAAAACACAGACGACAGTAATCAAATATATTCTATAAAAAAAGCGCTTTGGTATTTTTTTACAAATACAGTTTGTTTACAAACTGTTGCAACTATTAAAAAAACTGTAGGTATTTTAAAACAGAATACAGTATTAGTAATACTAATGGACAGTTTTCATAAAAACCGACCGCTTAAGCAATTTGATAAATAAATAATTAACATTATTCACGGCAGTGAAGTTTCTTATTTAATGTCGAGTGCGATTTTAAAACGGTTTGTAACTTTTTTCTTTCGACCAAGATCTATAATTGCTGCGATGTAAAATTATCTATTAATAAAATAATACTTTCCGCTAATATAACGCTCGTAATGGTTAAAATAATTCATATCCTTAGATAAGGGACGTGTATGGAATAACTACTGGTGTTTATGTTCTTTTCAACTATCGGAAAGAACCTTCTAAAAACTATTAAAAGTCTATTTTTGAAAACTGTAATCTTCACTTAGCAAGTCACGTGGCTTAATATCGCGTAAAAAATTACACTGCGAAAGTAAAGGATAACTAGACAAAGTTACTGCGAAAATATAATTCAGAGGTCGTGATTTTTCTTGCAGAGTCTGCAAAACTACGTGATCCAAGCGAGCGAGCACAGGGCGAATAGAGCGGAAGCAAAAGGCAGACGCTCGACGTCTCTACCGGGGCCTCCGGTGACGGTCATCAGCCAACAGGTGCGCGAGGATCGGAGTATGTCTCTGCCACACTCCCTCGGGTTGCATCATCCGGGAATGGGATTTGTTAGCAGCAAGTCGAGACCCGAGAGTCTGTGCATGGAGAGGCTGCAGCCGCATGCTCAGCAACAGCAGCAGCAGCAGCAGCAGCAGCAACAGCAGCAGCAGCAGCAGCAGCAAGCAGCAACAGCAACAGCAACAGCAACAGCAACAGCAACAGCAACAGCCGATGCAGACGTTAGGCCCAAGGCCAAGGAGCGGCAGCTTCGACCAGACGGCGAAGAAGAGCGCCGAGGAGGTGCTCAGAAAGATCAGCTTCAATGGCAACCCCAACCTGCCGACAACGACTACCCCGGCAATCCTTATAGGAACGAGCATAGCGCCGGCGCCGGTAGCCGGTAGCAAGCGAGGCGAAGTGTATGTCTGACGATTATTCCGAATTAGTATCCTCTTTCTCATTATTTGAATTCCTTCGTCGGGGTGGCATTCAGTTTCTTCTTTGAATTAGAGTCGAATTCAGAGCGAATTTCCAGCTCTTATGAGTGGATTTCTCGAAAAAAGTATAGAACAAGTTTCAAATGGTAGATAAATAAATAACTTCGGAGTTATTTGAAAATCAATTTGTACACTATATATATATATATATATATATATATAACACAAATAGTTGTGAAGTTTTCTGCAAAATATTTATCGATCATCGTTAAAATATAAACAAATGATTTTTTATTAACAAACCGATGTAGCGTTTATTCGCGTTTTAATTATTCATAACTAGAAGCTAAGAAAGACGTTGAATTTTTAAATCAAATAATCCGTTTCGACGTTATCCAAACTCATTAATATTATTCTAATTTATAATGATAAAGAGAATGTTACATACACAAATATTTTTCTTAAATTTTCTGAGCTATAAAATAGTCGGGCAGTCATTAGGTTTGCTCTATTAGAAGCTGCATAACAACGGGCCATTTCATCCACGTTTTCCATCAACTGTATTTTATGTAAAGAGTATAAATACTCTTATTATGTGTGTAAATTCACTCTAATTCTGATTCTAAATTCTATTTGAAATGAAATTTCACTGCGAGGAATTTAGTTTTCGATGTAAATATATATCCATTAAAATGTACGATGACGACAAATGTCCCATACGGAAATTAGTAAGTAGCGGAACGATTTTTACGTAAGTTTTTTATAAAGATAAATTACTTGGTTGTTCAGGAACAATTAACATAAAAAATGTAATTATCTTTGTTGAGAAAAATGTATCTTTTTACTGACGTAATCGATAATTGAATTAATGGCTCATGTATCTATTAACCGAAGATCAGCATAAATAAGATGTTTTATCGTTTTAAAAAATAACGCTTGTACGAATGGTGGAGCTTCTACACATGCAAATTGTTAGTAGGTATAAAAAAAAAAAAAAAAAAATGAAATGATTTACAATAGAAAAAATCCTTTTTCAAACTATCCGTTTACAAAGCTTAAAGTATTTGAATTTTTCCCGAACAATAATGCAATAATGAAATGTATTACAACGAGCTCACTCGATTCGTTAAAATTTTTGTGTAATGTGAAATTAATTCACGCTCATTAATTTTCAATTTAATGTAAAGTCTAAATTTTTGTAAAAAAAGAAGAGTCGCTTATGATTTAGATATGAACAATGATCGGCTTGATGTTGTATCCACGTTACTAGTTTGATACCATTTGGGCCGACATTATGCCAGTAGCGTTCTAGTACTGACGCGTTTGAAAATTTTCGTAGGGGACATCTATTTTTTATTATTTTTTTTATATACGAATCACCGTGATTTAGGTTCTTCGCTTATGGGCGTGCAGTGTGTGTACAGTGTTTTCCTACGTCGAATGGACCTTCAGTGATAACTGGCGGAATAATTAGTATATTGAACAAAAAACAATTAGTAGAAATATATTTTATAAAATTTCTATTGTAAAAGATTAATTTAATTTTATCTTTCCAAGCGACAATACACCGTCCTATATTTGTGATGTTCATTATTATTGTTATTTTATCGTTTCGTAAAGAAACAATTGTAATGACGGTATTATTATTAGGAATATAGTAAGGATTAAAATTATAATAAAATCTTTATAAGCAGGAGGGTATATGTGACACAAAATAATATAAATTATACTATCTTTTTGTGTTTTATTAGTTGTCGTTGTTGTGGAAATTCGCCTACGTTTGTTTGAACCGTGCACTTCTGGTACTTAGGTACGCGGTGAGACTATTTATAAGAATTTCGTACATAAGAGGTTCGATGCAGTCATAGATCATGTATTTTTTTATTGATAATGAATTAGTATTGTTTATGTCTTTGGCACAGGCAAGTAAGTTATAAACAAAACAAAACAAAACAAAAAAATAAATCAGCGTACCTTTATGTAAATAAGTTTGGTGTAATATTAAAAGGATTAGCGAACGAATGTTATTGCCATAGTTTTACAAGATTCTTCGTTCGTCGCAGATATATATGTATATTAGAAAGTCGATTTTTTATACTCGTTAATTAACCGAGATTATAATTTTTTCTTATAACTTTTGGATGTTAGAAAAAAAGAAACGGATATGTGCAATTTTTCTATGAGGCCATACTCGCCATACTCATTTGTATCTTTTATATAATGTTATAAACTGAATTGTTTAGGCAATATTGAACGTGAAAAGAACTTTGCACTTCCAAAACGATTGTTAAGTTTGTAGCTTCGATGATTGAACGGCGATTAACGTGTCGTATGCATAATGAAACGGCAAGTTTAATATATATACAAACATACAGAATGCAGAAATTATTTTCTCTGGTGCAGAAAATATGTAGATATTCCTTATTAATAAATTTAAAGGATTCATTTAATATTATTAATTGTGCAAAAATCATAAAAGAAACATGAAATACATTTTGTGAATGGAAAATGAAATTATTACTCAAATTATTTAATTATGAAATTCAGTGATTCAATTATAAATAATTTGAGTTATAATTAAGTTAAATTTATTAAATAATTTTATATTTGCGGTGACAATTACTTTCTAGATGAATACTATTGTCGATTATTCATTTTAAAGAAACTTTCTACAAGAGTTTTAAACGCAATAAATATTCAATTATTACAAACTGTATTTAAGTTTTTTTAATTAGAAAGAAAGAATAAGTGTTTAGTAGAAAATTTATGCACATGTAGATATTACACATGGAACATTGTACTAAAATCATTCTTGTTACCTTTTATTATAGACTCATGATAAAAATAAGCCAGAAATTAAGAATGTAAAAGGAAGCTGATGAATTTTGTTCGCATACCCAGAGTTTGTAAATATAAATCAATAGCTCATATAAATATCTATAACATTGTTGTGTAAAATAAATAAATAAAATAAAAATGTATTACTATGGTATTTAAGCAAATAAATTAAATATATGAGTCTGTAAAGAATTAATTATTTTTTTGCAATAGCATTAGTATTCGTTTAATGTTATTTACAATCGCAGAACTGTAAGTACAATTTTAATGCTAAATAAAGATTTACAGATTGGATAACTTACTCTTTGTATTTATTAAAAAAAAAAAACTTAAAATACATGTATAATCAATATAATGTAACATTTAATAATACAAGTTGATAGAGTATAAAACATGATTTATTCCTTTTAATATATCAATATTGTACATTGCACTCACATACCTTTAGAACATGATTTGATCAAAAGTTGTCAAGGATATTTTAGAATTAATATAATCCACACTTATAATAAGCACACCTGGCTATCAATTAAAAAAAGTTTAGTTATAAATTTTTTGGGCTATTTATAATTATAAAAACAACGAAAATCAAAAATTTTTAATTACCTAAACGTAAATGCCAACCCAAAGCAACAAAAATAAGAAACCAAATCCTGAAAATAACGCTGCTGCCAGAGAAATCATTAGTTCTTTAAATATATATCTGGTAAACTTTGTACTGGTAACTTCATAAACAAAAAACCATGCTGTAAAAAAGATTCCAATACCCAGTAAAATTAATGCAAGAATTGGGAATACTGTTGGATTGATCGGTGATACATATCTCGACATATTCTGTATTTCCAACTATAAAAAAGATAAAAATGAATAAATGTTAATAGAATATCTTTTTTCGAAAATCATTATAAGCAGTATCAGTAGTGATTATGTTTTTAAAGAAAGACAATCTTGGAGAAAATTTGTTCTAAACTATAATATAATAAACAAATTTACATATAATTGAATTTCAATTTAAACAAATGAATTCTTACCATCATTTTTATGGTTGTGATGTCGACGTGGCCGGTGAAATAACCTCAAACTAACGTATTAACACTATTGCGATGATATTGTATCGTTTTAACTTCAATAAAAATGAAACGTGTATAAATATTTTACTGAAATAAAAATGGCATCATATCAATGTTTAATGAAATTTAATACAATCAATTTAATTAAGCGTAAGCTTAGTTGATTGTTGTTAATAATGTCTCCGATAAAAGACAATATAGATTTGACGATGTACTTTAGGTCATCAACGTGCGCATTGCTCTTGATATTACATGCACTTGGTTTCTTCGACTTACGATGACGTCATCGAGATAGCCCTTTGCAGTCTACAAGTTTGTTTATAATATAATTTAGCTAAAATGTTTTTCTTTCGTTATAAATATTATTTAAAATTTATGAAAAATTAGAATTTTTTTCATTTTTAAGAGTTGTCTTGGCTATATTTAATTCATAGGTAAAAAGTTTTCTCTTAAATAGTTAATATTAGTAAAGAATTTTAAATAAATGCAGCCGCTATTATATATACGTAAATGATACGTAAATATCTTTCTATTTATAATGATTTAATTATGTATTCAACTATTCAAAAAAATGTTTAAAAGACAAATAAAGAGAACATCTTGTAAGGATTCGTATTTTTAAACCTTTATCTCTCCACCAGAATGGCGCTGTCTTCTACCTTTGGATCAGTGAGTTCTGAAGATCGTCAGCACAGGAGATTTCTACATGAGAATAAGTCATAAAAAAAGGAGAATTGCTCTCTTTTTTCTTTCTCTTGTTTGTATGACTATTCTTATATACAGCTAAACGGACGAGCTGTTTAGTGTATGTGTAATATCGCTGTGTGTCGAGATTTTTCGCTTTATTATCGTGCGAGGAACGCAGAGGTTTTTCTGTCAATCCTCCGAATTCGCGAAGCTCCGAGAGGTGTTTGTATCTTTGAGATAAGCATCGCACCGACTTACTTGCGACGATTTGCAACAGTTGGATCGCAGAAAAAACTGGAGATTCAACGTATGTCTCAACTATCCGGGTGGACAAATGTACGTAGGATTTAGATAATAAGGCTTAAACGAGTGTGCGTCGCGACAGACGTACTCTCTTTATCCCTTCGTGCGTGCATTAGAAAATTTCTTTTACTCTTTTTAACTCGCATCGTATTTCCCTTTTCGTGCTTCTTTTTCCAGGATCCCACGTCTGTACTTTTCGATGATATCTCTCTTATTGTCTTGGAAATGTCGGTGAATTTCTCCGAACGTCTCGTGTGATTCATCTGATTGAATCTGCATTAATTAATTTTCGTCACGCTTGTATAAAAATTTTTTGTTTATAATTACAATAATTCTTAGATATTTTATCAATTATTTTGGAATATTAAAACTGTTTCGCGATTCCGTATTAATCTTTTTAATTATCCTTCTTTAGTCATGAATATTGGGAAGAATTTTTTTGTTCTAAATTTAGAAAATGCATTTAATAAATTATACCGAGTTTTCTTGCAAAGATGATGTAGTTCCACATTTGTGAGAATTGCGTTTTGCTATTTTTAGAAATCTGCGAGACCTTCAAATTAAGTAGAAGACCAATAATTGTGCTGAAGTGTCAATAATGCTGTCGAAGTATAATAAAGGAACACTGCTAGTAAAAGCAACGACGATACCTGTAAATGAGTAAGAAATGTTCTAATTTTACTATTTAACTGTTTTTACTTTATATTTCATTCAGCATTAAAAACGTGCCATTTTTATTTTACAGCCAAAATTTTGCGATATTATGGTTTGACGCAGTACCAACATAAACTGTCGTCAATATTATTCCAATATTTTTATCGTTTTAATATGGATTCACCACCTTCATACTCACTAAGTATAACTGGACCGCTAAGTGATATTGGTAGTAGCGGTATTGGAGGTTCCATATCTAGTGACTCTGTTCAAGCTCATTTTACAACTACAGAGGTTTTCAATTGATATTTTAAAATAATTTCAAAGTGTCAATTAATATAATATTCATACTTATAAAATTTATAAAATGAAATCTGTAATTCAAATATTTATAACAGGTATAAATTATACATGTTAATTAATTAAATTCAATGGTATATATAATTGATAAATCAAATTCAATAGCTAAAATCTTGGACTGTAGATCTGGATTTAAATCATTTTCTCAGGTAAATAACTAAAATATGTATATTGAACAAATTATTCGGTTTTAACTGTGTTTACCTATTATCATGGTTTCAGTTCAGAAACTATATAAAACTGCAAGTCCAGTTATAGAGTTTAATAATTACGTTGTTACACAGATTTAACAAATGACTAAGAATAAGTTAAAATATCATGCAAATTTAATTTTTCATTTAGTTTTATATTTTTAAAATTAAAAAATTACAATATTATAATACATCAAATTAAATGCGATAATTTATGAATATTATATGTATTATATGATACCTATTTTTTATTATAATTATAAATTTAAAATACCTCTAAAATTTAATACAAATTCTTACGATTTCATTAACATCTATAATCTCATTAATGTTTTAAAAAAGTATTAATTCAAACAATATTAGTAACATTTTATTTTTTTTTCCAGCTGCAAGAAAGCGATATGGAGAGTAAATCTTTGTCACAGGATTCATTTGATTATTCGGATGGAATGCATGGGGAAAATTTTAATACTTTAAAAAAAGGGCCTACTTGGACAGATGTTTTATCTGCTGCTGCTGCAACAGTGGCAGAGCAAAGAAAATTGGAAGTAGTTGATATCGCTATCAAACCTCCACCTGAATTTCAAGACAGTCCATCACCCCCAGATACCTCTGCTTCATCTTTAGAACCTCTTTCTTCAGATACTCAAACTATTTTAAATGCTAGAAGAAGAGCTGCATATCCATGTATTAGAGAGTTTGCAGAAAGTTTGGTTGAAACGATAGTTGAAGAAGCTTTGGCCATATCGTGTAGAATAAGTTGGCCAGATGGAAAGATAAGTTTAAAGCCTATAAAACATACGCCTAATGCAGAAGTGATGCACATAACTTGTAACAACCGAATGAGTAAAAAGTAAGTTCATATGAGACATCAATTCTTGAAAATCAAGTAACCCTAAGTTTAAAAATATTTATAAAGTTTTTTTATTAATACAAACATCACATAAAAGTTGTTTATTAGTTTTTGCACAGGCAAATTTTTGTAAAAACTTGTATCATTTAATGTTTATTTATTTCACGTTGAGTTATAGACAGAATTTTTATTGAATTTGTTTTTATCTAGTCAATTAAAACGCTAATTAACAAATATCAAGTAAAAAAACTTTATATTTTACAAAATTAATTTAATTATTTTTTTTAAAGATCTACTACTTTAATTTAGGTAATAATAAATTATTTTTTAAATTTATTTACGAATATTTTTATAAAATTCTAGATGAATTTTAATATATCTTAGCATTATATTTTAAGCCTTTTATTTTTAGCTCAATGTATACATTATTTGACTGGTAAAGTACATTAATCTAAGGTATAAGTTGGTATTCAGAAGCTTTGCATTTATGGTATTACATGTTATTGAAACTGTAAGGCGTCTTTTTTTAATAAAGAAAAACAGTTGCTTTTATTAGGTTTTCAAATCTATTACAAGAATTCGTAGGGTTCCATTAGTAGAGTAAAACCATTTGTTTTATGTAGTAGTTCAACGCGCGTATGGATGTCGGACTATCTTAACTCCTCGTCACCGGGTTTGGCAACCGCTGGCTACCAAGGCACTATTACTATCACGCCTTTCAGTACGTTAAATCGGCCAAATTCGCGCTCATCGCTGGCTTCGTCGCGGCTTTCGAGTTCGCACAACTCCATTAATACGACGGGCCTGAGCAACAAAGCCGACGATAGCAGCTTCATTACCTCGGCTATGTCGCACGACATCCTCACAACCAGTCAGATCAGCGACATGTACAACGTGCCCTTCGACTCCGACATCTACACAGTACCGATCGACGTAGTGCGGCCACTCCATCACGAACTGAGGACACCCCAACGGCCAAAGCGGCACAAGCATCACCGTAAGAGGAGACGGAACACTTCAGCAAGTTCGCAGAGTGAACTAGATTTTCATATACAGCATCAACAGGCAAGACACTACTGCGGTGGGATACTGAGCAAACCGAGGTCTATCAGTCACGTGGCCAAGTCCCAGAAGATGCTGGCGGAAGTTTGTTGCAACGAGTCTAGTGTTGCGGTTGCGTCCGTGAGCACAGCTGCCAACGGCGCCTGTGGTAATTTTCCGTTTATTTCTTTAAATTCAATTAATTAGGTTTTCGAAGTGGAAATAGTTACACCTCAACAATGTTATAATCGAAAGTAAACGTGACTTCATTTCCGCAAATTTTTTCAGAATATTTTAAGGATATTTAACGATTGATCAAGTATCGAAAATGTTTTCGTTTAGATAAAACATTAATTTTCAAATGCTTGGATATTTTGAAAGTTCTGTCAATTATTATAGTAACGGCAATGGCCAGTCTATAACACAAAAGCAAATTTAATAAAAACATAACTTATTGGATTTATGAGCCGTTTACAAAATTAATATCTCCCGCGCTAAAAATGAATTCTACCAGAACGTATTTATTAGTGGAGTAGCTAAAAATACGATTAGTTGTCAATATTAAAGAGTGCGATAAAACATTTCTCGATTCTAGGTACCAATGGCAAAAGGCACAGCGTACCTGGAAGTTCGTTAACTGTGGCAACAGCCACAGTTACGGGCCGTCAACAGCAGCAGCTTCAGCAACAACAGCAACAGCAGCACCACAGGCAGCTAACGAAATCGTCCAACAGTCAGGTGCGCAACATCGGTGAGCCTATCCACATGACGTTACACGAAGTGCGCCAGTATTTGCAAACTCTATACTCGTCCGGTTCGAGTGAGAGTTGTAACGAGGCCAAAATGAAGCGCGACAAGATGACGAAGATGCTACCTCAGCAGGGCATTGGCCAGTCATCCATCCACCTGACGACGATGCCGAAGATTCTTAACTTGAATAACAATAAATACAGTAATCCGCATAATACCGATTCCTCGACAACGAACACCCCTATATCGAACAAGAGTAGCAACGGCGTCATACAGCACAACAACAATAATATCAATAATAATAACAATAATAATAACAACGGCAGTGGTAACACGAAAAAGCTTAAGAAGAACTCGCTCTCTACGTTGAAGTATAAAAAGGCGAAAGATGAACAACTGCAGCGAGGAGACGATCTGAAAACCCTGGACGGCTCGGATGGCACTACCGGAGGAAGCAACAGAGAGAAAATTAAGAAGAGTCAGCGCAACTTTTCACTCAATCTCAAACAGACACTCTGTAACATTTTCAGGTCGGTTTTAAAAAGAAGTCTTGTTAGTTGTACTATCATTTGAAGATCCAGAATAAAAATTTTTAGCAATGCACAACGATCGAAACATTTTTTGTTCGCTAAAGACAAGTAATTATTACGTATAAATATTGGTACCAAATTTGCGAAAGTTCAAAAAATTGCGAATTAATCTATTTTAATATTACTATTTAAAAACAAAAACACAGTACAAGATTGTTGTCGTAGCTTGCGTTTACGATTATTACTAATGTCACTCGTTTGCGTTCATTTCTAACGATAGGTTTAGGAAGATCGGCTCACCGGAGCATCAGCTTGTCACGAAGCGCAATAACGTCGTTCAGCAGCATCAACAGGTAGCCGATGTGATTGTTCAGGACGAGGATGATTTGGTGACCGATTACGAGCAACACCCCTGTCAGCAGACAAATAACAACGGGATTTCGCTGAGCGGCGAGTTCGATGACTCGGAGGCAGCAACAATAACGACGACCGTCGGTACGACGGCTCAAAAGTTGCCTTTCTTCAAGCGGGCCTTGCCACCCTTGCCAAAGACCGTTAGCAACGGTCATATCGAAGCTGCGGCCGAGTCGCTGATCGGTAATGGCGCGATCGCGAACGGGATTCTCGGCGTCGTGCCCAGATGCGAATCGCCCGCGAATTCTGTGCACCAAGTGCCACTGGCGAGGGCTCAGCAGCAGCAGCAGCAGCAGCAGCAACAACAACAACAACAACAGCAACAACAACAGCAACAGCAGCAGCTCGCGTCGACGGAAAACGGCGACGAACAACCCAACGAGGATACCAGTATGGATTTTGCAGCTAGCATTGAAAAAGTCAAAGACGTAAGTTAACATTTCGGTAATGACGGAACTCTTCTTCAACGTATTTTAATAAATTATTTGTTACTAAAGGTAGACTAAAAATAGACCATTTATTGGTTGGATTTGCCTTATTGTAGTAATTGGAGGAAAAGAATGACTTTCGAAAGTTATTGAACAAATTTTTACTTCTTGTAATTTGATTTTCCGCTTGTATGTGGCTGACCACGTTGTATGTCTTACAGTATGGATGGTATTGGGGTCCAATCAGTGGTGAAGCTGCCGAGAAGATTTTGTCTAACGAACCTGATGGATCGTTTATTGTTCGAGATAGCAGTGATGATCATTATATATTTTCGCTATCCTTTAGACTCAACAGCTGTGTTCGACACGTTAGAATTGAACACGATCAGGGTAAATATAATGCATTTTCTCGTATACTTTGCATATAAACGTTTTAGTTTTGTTGTTTATCGTTTGAACTATTAGAAGAGTTTCTCAAATCGCGCAAGGAAAATTTTTTCATACCCATTGATTTTACGAAGATGTAAACGGAAGTTGAAGTTTTTAGTCGCGTAAGAACTCCAATAATTTCGGTATAAAAAAGAAACTGCAAAGACTCAAAATCATTAACAAGTAGACGCTGTCGATATTCAAGGAGCAATCGTATTATAATTTACAGTATTTTTCTCGTCGCGATTGTGTTTAGAAAGAGAAGTAATAATTTTGTTTACTTTGCTCGAAAAGGCCAATAAATAAGCCATAAGAATACCCGATTGCTTGGTTCAGGTAACTTCAGTTTCGGAAGCTGCACCAAATTCAAATCGCACACGATCGTGGACTTTATCGAGAACGCGGTGGAGCATTCTCGTAGTGGTCGCTACCTCTTCTTCTTGCACCGGCGACCCGTCCTTGGACCGATGCGCGTTCAGCTGCTGCACCCCGTCTCGCGCTTCAAGCAGGTCCAGAGTCTCCAGCACACCTGCCGGTTCGTCATCTTGAAGATGGTGCGCAAGGATCTCATCCCGACGTTGCCGCTACCCCGGCGATTAATTGATTACCTGAGCGCGCCTCACTATTACAGCGAACAATTAGCCTGTGAGCAGGAGGAGCGGGTCGAGTCGCCCGTGAGCTCGTCGACCGGCGAACTTGAGAAAATTTGCTTTACACCTCAGGGCTTGTCGTGAGCGGCGGCTTCGAGCGCCGTAATGCGCCCCGACCTGGCTGATCTTCTTACCCTTCACCGTGCATTATTAATGTTACGATGCCGATGACACAACGTGTACGATACATTATGGGTGATATTTAAAGATGTGCTTACACGAATAGCGCGTGGGCGTGGAACATAAGTTTATGAATGAGAGAGAGAGAGAGAAAGAATGGGTCTCTAAAGGAGAGATTGTTATTATCGTACGGTAGCGCTAGGGAGTTATGTTTTGAACGAATGGCCTAGTTGTTTTTAACGACGGATTTGCTTGAGATTTGTAGACGTGTTTTCGAAGAGAAATTTTAATAAAGTTTTTTATAAATGCTAAACAAGATTCCGATAACAAAGTATAGTAATTGTGTATTTATTAAAGAAAGTGGTTAAGTTACTAAAAGTAAAAACACTTATGCAACACTAATTTATTTGAAAAATATCTAGTTGAGATTACAAGTAAAAATTTGATTTTATTTTATTCGTTACCATTACAGAAGCACACCTTTTCAATAATTTTAATAATGTTTTTAATAATACGTAAATTAATACACGTGAACAATGATAGTCATGTCAAATTAAATAGAGTGTACATTATAATTACTAAAAAATGCTTTTACGAATCTTGAATATCGCTCTGTCGGGGGCATATTTGAAATGATTTTAAACAATGTAACGGCATTTAAGTAAAATTAAATTTAATGAGATATTTAAATATTTTAATGTAATAGTCTATCAAACAATGTTTGTTGTTACTTTATAGTAATATGAAAAACGAATTTGTTTAAAATCGTATTCAATGTAAAAAATGTACTTGTCTTCTGCAATAGCTTTTATTATGTTGTAGCAACGCTTTGTTCGAGTCTACAAGATTTAAGCAACTCTGATCGAAATATTGACGAGCGCTACTGTACATACGCATGAAGCGGTATTTTTCATCCAGTCATTTTGCGTTTGAAAAACAACGACGAATTTACTTTCGAATCCCTACGAACTTAATTGATACGTGCTCCTATAAGCTTTAGTTATTTTTTTTTCTACACCGCAGATTTTATATTGTTTTACATGATTATCAATTGTTATCAAGAAAAGTCTGGTTTTTGGTTTTTATAAGAGATACTATTGTTGTGAATTTTAAATATTATTTTATTTTATTTTATTATTATTATTATATTGGTATCATATTCTCAGAATTATAAAATGAATATCGATAAATTTTCAGCAATTTTTATTGTTATTTATCTTGTGATAAGCATAAGATGCAAACGAGATAAAAAATTTTAATCATTCTATGAGAACAAGATATTAGTGATGTTTTTATACTCGTATAATATTATGAACTATATCTATAACACGACATTGAATAAATAATGGATTAAGATAAAGACTCATGTAAATTTGCGGTTTAGTTTAGTACGCGCACACAATGTGCACTAGGCAAGCGTATATGTAATAATCTGATCGAGGTACAAGCTAAGGATAGCTTACCGAGTAGAATACATTGCATTGCGTTTTAACGAAACTTTTACCTTTTTTCAAGAACTGAGAGGCACGAAACGGTATAAGAATGGTCTTGAAAGAAATTTAGTGCAATATGTAATCAACCGTAGAATTTGAAAGCAGTAAACGTTCTCGCGGTCCCAGTCATAACGAAGTACACAATAGTGCGACGTTTGACACTCTTTTTATAGTCCTCTCCATTTCCCTCTAACCTGCTCCCTGACCCTCTCCTCAACCCGTTACCCCGACTTGTGTATTAATTTCATTAAACCCAATGAAATTCTAGATCTTGTCATTTTAAAGATATATAATTTTTTTTACTCTTTAGCTTATTATCGTTTGATGCATGTGTCTAGTGAGTTTTAAAACCAAAAAACAAACTGTGTACGTGTAATTTATTTATGTGAAATTTTACCTTTATTCGACTCATCTGCGCGATATTTACTCTGCGACGGTGCTCCGATATTATAAGCTGCTTACTTTTCAGCATGTAAGAACAGTAACGATAAACAAATTATAAAGAAAAACATACGTACTCGCACGCGCACGTATGCACGCACTTACCTCTTAGATGCGTTTACATGGTTCTGTGAGAAGGCATCTTGAAAATTTTCTACGCGAGGACCCGTAGTCTAACGAGGGGAACTCGAAAATGAACGAATAAATGTCGTGAATACGTTCGACACAAGTGTGCACATTGCTATTAGCTCACCGAAATTACTTAATTTAAATTCTATACTGATATAAAAGTATTAAATAAATATTGTTTGTTATTAAATTGATACTTAAAAGTTATTTTATTTGTAGTAGTCAGTTTATCAGTTTATCGAGTAAATAACTACACTTAGAGTAAGAAAAATTCCTTTTTAAGTAAAAGGTAATCTGTCTGTGTTACGATAAAATGACTACCTTGTGAGTGATAATTAACTATAATGGAAATTATAATTGTTTTTACTATTTAAAAATGCGGAGTATACGATTTTACATACCATGTAAATTCATCCACACGTGCATACGTTCAAACATGCATACAAACACACATTAATTGACGTTTATATACATATAATAAAGTGAATAAAGTGCATAATAGTATTTAAACAAAAACACATACACGAACAAAGAGAGCAAGCGAAGACTTCATACGTGATACGCAAAAATAATTTGCGCGGGCATTGTGATTTCGTTTAAAATGAATAAAATTCCGTCTATATTACGAAATGTATTTATTTTCTTAGTTACTGTATTATATTAATTTTACCCTTTATTATGAGAAATTTTATAAATAAATTGCGTCGAAAATTCTTTTATGTGAAAAATAATTTATTATCGTTAATAGTTACAAATAAATAATAATCTGCCTTATATATTAATTACTCTTTCATAATCATGCATTTATCACACGCTATTTGTTCGGGTATCATTATACCATACTGATACGCTAAGCGCATACGAGCTTGAACGTGTTCCAGCATTTTTTTATAAGTTTCGTGCCAAATGCAGCTTTCTGATTCACCAATAATTCTATAACAAATATATCATTTTTTCAATAAAACAAAGATATGCACGTGTATTGTATTTGTAAGTATTTTTCTTACCTATACAAGCACTTCAAAAGGATGTGGAGATCTTTAATACGTTTTTTCCTTGGTAGAGTACCAAGATAAGTAGTTAGTGTGAGGAAATCTACATCATTTACATCCGAATGATTAACAATCCATTCTCGTATTTTCTGCTTCACCTGTACAGATTTGTTGCTTTGCATAAAACAAATTCATGTATATCAGTATGATACATTTTGCAAATACTACCTGAGTAATCGGAAGATTAAGAAGGCAGTCCACTATTTCCGACAAGATCTCTGAATGCTCTGCATTTCCGTTTGCAGAATCAAAATAAACGCTTTTATTTACTGCTGCGGCTTCGGGTTCAGATATATTTTCTGATATTCGTGTTACCGTACTGCTTGGGATTACTTCAACTGTTGTTTTAGTCTTAGAAGATAAAATATTATTCTTTTTCTCTTTTTTCCCTCCGATTCTGGTGATTTTTAATTTTTTAGGTTTAGTCTTTGTATTTTGATTGGGCTTCTTTTCATTTTTAAACATGTCCCAACTTTTCTGGCCCATATTAATACGCTTTTCTTTTAATTGCACGTTTCTCTTCCTTTTTTGTTCATCGTAATAAGATTTAACTTCATTTTTTATATCTGTGGGTAGCGCTGCTATAAATTCTGGATCAATTTGAGAAAACGATAGATCCTTATCTGACCTGACACCAAGGCTACTTTTATTTTCATTAGTAATAAGTTTTCCACAACTTCTATGCGTAGTGCTCTCTGTCGATACGTTATTGCTTTCCTTGTATTCATTAAGGATTTCATTGCGAATATCTTCTGGCAATTCAATTAAAACTTTCATGTCGATTTCATTAATATCCGGCATTTTAGCTTTGCCTACCTTATTAAATGGTTTTGTTTGCTTAAAATATTCAGACTGTTTAGTTTGTTTAAACTGACTAGAAGGTTTTGAGCCCTGCTCTTTCTGAATTTCATTTATTAATTCATTATTCGTTTTAAGTTCACCTTGAAAATATTCATTGTTTAACAGCACAACACGAGGTTCATTTTTTGAACTTCGTTCAACTTCGTTTGAGTTACGATTGTTACTAATTACATTAATTTCATTTTTCAGTACAGTTGAATTTTCAGATTCTAATTTTTTTTCTTCATTTATAATGTTTGCATTTAGAGGACCTTCACTTTCATTATTTATTTTGTGTTGTATTTTTTTCCTGCCAATGAATTTTAGAAGAGTGGATTCACTTGATTTATTTTTATTTTCTAATTTAGTTATTTGAATGCCTATGCCTCTAGCATCTTCAGGATTTTGATGTAACTGATTCCAAAGGTGTGAAACTTCTCTGTAATGAAAATATAAATGGGAATATAAATACAAATTTTGAAAAATTAATGTGAAATTCTTTTTTAAAAGTAAAAACTAAATAGTATTGGATCAGAGTTGTACCTTGCAATTATTACGGGATCATCAGTATAAGCAATAAGATTTTTAGATTTATTAACAACATCACAAAGACCATGACCCATAAATTTTTTTGGTTCATTCGGCGCTTCCTTTGCTCGAAACATAACTTTTAATGTGATATTTTTACCCTTCGAATGAATTTTTTTTAATCTATCACTGATTTCTACACTTAATTTTTTTAAAAATTCGTGAGCTGCTTCAGAATTTTCAAATCGAATACCATAATTTACTTCTGCTGAAACTGATTTTCTTACATGTTCCAAATTTAGTTTAGTACAATCGATGCCTCGACACATTTCATACAGTTGTTGACCGTTTTTTTTACCAAATTCCTTTTGTAATTCATATAAAGAAACAGCTTCTAAATCAGCACATGTTTCAACGTTCATTTGATGCAACTTTTGATTTGTGGAATATCCAACTCCTAAAAATATTAAGAAATTTTTATTATAAAAAATATTTATTTTATTTATATTTTTATTACTTGTAGTTAAAAATAGACAATTTTATAATATTTGAAAACCAAAACTACTTAAAAAAATTTAATTTATTTCATAATAACGGTGTTTGGTATAGTAATAGAATTTATAAATATTAATATTTTCAAACCTGGTAAATCTCTTACAGCTAGCAATCTTATAAAAGATTTAACACTATCCTTTTTTAAGTAAAATTGACCATCAGGCTTAGCTTTTTTAGTTGCTAATCTTGCTTGCAGTTTATTTTCACCAAATCCAGTTGAAACTGGACAACCAGTTTTTTCTTTAATTTCATTTCTTATCACTGTAGCAAAGTCTAAGGGATTCAAACCAGTTGTCCTAAGAATTTTTGTACAATCTACATACATTTCATCACAACTTACTGCTTCGATATCGAGAGTGTAAGAAGCAATTGTATTATATAAAGCATAAGAAACTTCTTTATATCCGTCAAAATTATATTTAATAGTTCTTAAATTTGGACATAGTTTCAAAGCCTGACCTAATAGCATACCATTTTTCACACCAGCTTTTCTTGCTTCATATGAACAAGAAGCTACTTCTGACATTGAACCACATTCACTTATAGTGTTTGGAGTATTAGATATGTTTTGTTTATTGCCTTTAGCATGTGCAACAGCAATAGGAAAACCTCTTAATTCTGGATGATCACGAAGACCTACTGACACAAAAAAACAATCCATATCTATGTGCATTATGATCTGATTTTTCTCAACTGAAGGTGAGATCGTTGGATTTATATTCGAAGAATATTGGTCATCTTTAAATAAATCATCATCGGAATCAGAATTATTAATTATATTTGATGGTCCAGTTTTAGAATATCTCATGTAGGAATGTGTTTTTAAGGCATTTAAACCTGTAAAATTTCCATCACTTTTATCACGAAGATCATTTATGTAATCTTTAAACATTGCTCCCATTGTTGCAATATGATGTAGGCGGGAATTATTATAAAAGTCTGTTAAAAAATCAGGATTTTTGGTACAGTTAGCAATGGTTGAAGGCATCTCTGTATTTAAGTTGCCTTGTAACTGAATTGGAGATATTTTTTCATTTGATATTACCTCTGATTCAGCATTTTGATTAGAATTATAAATTGTTGTACTTACACTGGTAGATTTAGCTTGTTTTAACATTTGTCCAAACATTAATTGTTGTTTATCTGTATAATGAGAATATAATAAATATTTTCTAAAATCAAGAATTTTCCCTGCTTTGATACTATCTGTTATCCATTCTGGCTTACAAAGTGGCAATGGATTTTGTGCCTTTTTGTAAGCTACAATTTTAGAGTAAGGCAGGTTGGAAGCTATCATATGGGTTGTTATTTTAGGACGCAAATAATGATGATAGATTCCACCATGGGTCATCATAATACGTCTCAATTCTTCTGAACTAGGATTTGTGTAACCGTTAACAAAAATTGCTATACCATTGAAAAGAGTGGATGGATTTGAACATTCATATTTAGCTGCCTCTTGAAACTGTTCTTCTAGTTTTGTTTTTTTAGCATCCATGTAATCCCCCTATAATATAAAAATAAATGTATTTTATTTAGTTTAAATTTTATTATCAATTAATTTAATATATGTTATAATAAAAATATATTTGAAATTATAAAAAAAATGAATTTTAGGTTAATTTTGTAATGTTTACCCAATCTTTACAGCAATCAGTCCATGCTGGATTTTTATTTTTTTCAGTCATTATGAGTAATTAATTATATTTACAAAATACAAATAAAATATTATACAAAATTTATTTAATAACTGAAGTTTAAACCTTCAGCGAGTTAATACTGTTCAAAAAACAGTATCCATTTTGAAACTTGAATTATCTTGACTTTAGATACAAATACAATAGAAATTGAAGATAAATAAAATCATCTTCATTATACAATTATTTTAAGAAAGTAACAGAATAATAAAGTGAAATCTTTACATGAATTACTAAATTGTAATTATTATATAATAATTTCAAAATAGTTATTTTATAATGATATAAATTTATAAAAAATAATTATAATTTTTTTTTAATTTTTTGAAAAAGTTTTTGTATTTATTAGAATATATATACATATATAACACTTAAAGTTTGATATATGGCAACCTTATTACATTTATTAATACAATGCTAGTATTGATAGTGTATATTATTATTTAAAAGTAAAAGAAAATGAAACTGTAATAGAATACATGCTTATAGATAAAATTTTGAAGATTACGTTTTATGAAGTTTCTAAAGTTTGGATTTTGCTGTTTAGTGTGTATCAACGGATTTGAAATTTAATTTTATCTGATTTATTTGATTTTATCTCTATACAAAATAAAAATATTAACTTATCAAATATATATTTTATATCTTAAGACATTTTCTGTAACGTTATTAGTTTTTAATTGTGAAACATTATGTTTTATAATTTTTACATATTTTTTCGCTTTGATCGCATCTGTCTTCGATTAATTATAATCACAAAATATGGGTTCATATAAAGAAAAGATTAAGATACATATATTGCTGTTTAACCTCTAGGGAATTTATTAAAATATAAAATTTAAATTTTTAAATTTTACAAGATTATTAGGATAATTATCTATACATTCAATTAACTTTTAGAGAAATTAAAAAATTAATACAAATTATTATGGTTTATTAAAAAGAATATAATTAAAGTTAGTCATTTCCGTTCTATTTCTGGAAAAACAGTCGAACAATATCTGCATTCAAATTCAATGCCCTTCACGTTTTAATTCTGTTTTATTGCTTTATACGTTTTTACCTATCGGAACTGATCAAATTTTTGGGTAAGATACTTTTCTTTCAAAATTATTGATTATCATAATATTTGAATAATAAAAAATGTTACCTTTTTTTAATAATTTGTAAAGGGACGAATTGTCCAATGTAATTTGAGGCTGACACGTGTTATTGACAAAGAGAACGAAGAACCGTGTCATCGTATCGAAGGTAAAAGCATGAAGGTACACGCTTTACCTATCTTCCATCATTTAAAAAGTTATTTCCAATTATTATAAATTGATCGACGATTAAATTTAATTTTTACAGCAGCTACAGAAGCCTAGTAGGTTGAACCAAACTTGCGCACTTCGTAGCGTTCGATCACAAGAATTAAATTCAAAATTAGCAAATAAGAATTCACAAGCTCACTCACGTAACAAGCAGCAATCATTTACCACAACTAGTAGTGTGCGATTAAGAAATTCCTTGCCTAATACTGTAACTAAAAAAGAAAACTACAAATCTCTGGATTCACTTTTCGACTTAAAAAAGCCGTTTTACTTAAACGCTGATAATTTATCCTTTGTTTTCCCATCTTACGAGGAAAAAGTAGGAGATTTTTCCAAGGAACCGTCTTCAGAATGTCAATTTAAATATAACGAAGATTTCGTTGAGCATTTAAAACCTGTGTTTTCCGAACTACAATCTTCAGTTTGTTTTTATTTTATTATTGATAAATCTGATAAAAACTGTTTCTCATAATAATATTGTTTCAGGAATGCGAAATTAATACTGATTTGAGTGAAGACATTAAATTAACATTTGAAAACTTAAACGAAATCGAAGATATAACAGTTTTATCTGAAACTAAAGAAGATAATTTACCAACGTAATTTATTTTATGCCATTATTAAATTAAAAGATATTAATTTTTAATCTTATTTTTCAGTACAATGATTTCCAATTCGGAGAATTGCGGTAAAGAAAGTAACCAATCACCATTGTCCGATTGCTGTTCGCCTTGTCATGCAGAACAAAATGAACCTGAAGAAGATGAGCTTGACGCTCCATGTTTTCCAATGCCTCGCGGCTTTGGTAAAGGTAATCCAAATTTACATACACCTTATTTTCAAAGTTTAAAATTAGATTATGTTTTAATATTGTTTTTATCCGTTGCCCGTATTCGTAGAATTTATTTTTTAATAATGTTGAGAGTGCAGCATGTGTTTCGGCTTGAAGTGCAATGTGCAATTGCTTTATTATTTTACAATACGGGGAAATGGGTGTGTCGCTTGTTTAGGCTAGTTTTCCGATGTAAGAACCTTTTGTCAACTCGGTCAGTTGTTTACGTCCACTTCAGTCTTTTTTACGGTTCCTTATTGCACACAAGTATAGTGAATTTATTGACACTTATATTTTGTATTAAAAGAATATTCCAAATGTACAAGTCAGGTATTAAAACGTTATATTTTACTTTAAATATTATTAATAAGTTTATCATTTATACATAAACCCTTATCTGTCACCACCTATCCTACAAACAAGTATTTATTAAACTACTGTAATAATTAATTTGAGAAATGAATTAAAAAACTAAAATGAATGCAATTTCTTATCATAATAATAATTTTATAATAAAGGAATTGCGGTGGGAGCGTGCGAAAATAGTGATTCGATTATGAGCCAACTACCCCTGACCGAATCTTGTGTCATCAAGCAAATGACCGAATTCGATGAAAAAGCAAAAGGGATTCGCTTGGAAATACAGGAGTTGAAAGCAGTTATATGTGAGCTGAAAAAAGTGAGTACAAATGTAGTTTATAAAACATAATTTTCTTCGTTTAAAAAATACAGTTTGTAAACTTTGCAATTGAAGTTTATGGCGTGGATCCATTTTTCTTATTATTAATATTATTAATAGAAAAGTGAGTTGACCGAGTCAGATGCCAATACTTTAAAGAGTGCACAAAAATCAATGATTGAAAAAATAAATGAACTTAATGACATGACGCGTCAAATGCAACGTATTATTGGACTTGTTGACCCGAATTCAGAAATTTTTGCAAGAAAGTTTAATATGCTTCCTTATCCACATGCAATGGTAAGATAATGTAATTATGTAAAACTATGAAAGTTAATGAAATAATGCTTCTATATAAGTACATTAATGATTAGGAGCAAGAGGGAGGCCATCCTAGAGGGGAGAAAGGTAGGAGAGAAAAGCAGGAGAAATGCAATGAAGAAATTCTTGAATCGGTGAAAGAATGTTGTGAAAAGTTCGCTTTTCCTCAAGTGCATCACCATGAGGACAAGTACAATTATTTTATAATTAAAAAGCTTAGAATAACTGATTGAAGATAGTTTTTTAGGTCGACACTAATAAATTTAAAATGTCGTTTTATGTTTTTGATACAAACTTTATTTTAAAATGACGTTCATGGGGCTATAAAGCATTAATATGAGTTTCATTTTAGAGTATTTCTCAATTAAAATAATTTAATAATTCGAGTAATATTCGATTAATATAATTTATATAATAATATAATAACGACTTTGAAGAGATAAAATTAAATTACAGATTTAAAATAGTAAATTCTTTACTTTTTTTTATTAATAGTTCATACACAAATGCATTATATCATATATAAATACAATATAGAAAAACTTAACATAAGTTTAGAATATTATTAAAATATTTTCATTATAAGTATATTGAAAGTTACGCAATCAAAATATGTATAGCAGTAGAAAGCTAAAAAATATTAATAATTATTGTTTAATAGTTTACCTAGAGTAATCGTTTGTGGAAATACCGAAGAAAATTTCCCGAAAATTGTCGTCGCTGATAGTAGACCTAGAAGTCAGGGGAACAAATGCATCCTAAATCCGAGTTCGGAAAATCCTACGATAACCGAAAAATTGTGTAAACGAAATAACGAACTGGAAGGTGGAAAGTATGTTTTAAATGTATAATGTGTAAAATTTTATAATTATTAGAATAACTCGTTAATAATTTTTCTTGGATTAATGACTCGTCCGGTTTGTACCTGCGTATCATAAATAAAGATACTTAACGTCATTTCGAACGGAATAGATATTTTTAATGTATCAAAACACGACTGTTTAAAAAATCACATAATAAAAAAAATTACGACAAAAATATTTTTGAAGTCATGTGATTTCATACCGTCTGATGGTACTTCGCGGGTATTTCTAATATAATTTAGTTTTAAAAATTGTCACATGCAAAGCTACTAAAAGGCGACAAATGAATGTCAAAATTTTTAAGTTTCACTTCGTTCAATGTAATTTCCGAAAATGATTTCGCTTGTGATGGCCTAACCGTCTACAAAATTAAATTAAATTAAATTTAAGTTGTAAAATTTACTCAAACTTAAGGCTAATCTTCTACGACCGAGTAGATTTATGCTGGAACAGCAGTTGATGGAAAAGGACACCGCCCTGGACTGCATCCAGCGGAAGCTTTGTGGTCTCCAGGCGGAGATGCTATTGATCTCCAAGGATAATAGCCATCTACAAGAGAAGATAGCCTGCCTTGAAAAGTATTCACCCTGCTGTCCACCACCTTCTTGTCCACCACCTCCCTGTCCATTTGTCTTTCCGCCTCCCTGTCCACCTCCTTGCCCACCACCCTGTCCCCCGAAAACGCCACCTTGTCCACGACCAAAGACACCTCCGTGCCCGCCACCTCCCTGCCCACGACCAAAGACACCTTGTCCACCACCTCCGTGTCCACCACCTCCGTGTCCACCACCTCCGTGTCCACGACCAAAGACACCTTGTCCACCACCTCCGTGTCCACCACCTCCGTGTCCACCACCACCTCGTTGTCCACCACCTCCGTGTCCACCACCACCTCGTTGTCCACCACCCTGTCCTAAGCCGAAACAATCACCTTGTCCTTCGCCGTGCCCGCCCTCGGCGCATTCAACGCCGCGTCCATCGCCTAGGCACTGCTCATCTTCTGGAAAAAGCGATTACATGGATGCCAGCAAGTGCTCCGGTGACCAATCGAACGACACTTACGGTTAGTGTACATTTTTTTTCGTCATCATCGGGAAATTATCGTCGGTACGAAGTTCAAGCAACTTCTCTTTCGATTGAAAACACGTCGCTTCTTGAAATCGTTTTAAATAAATTTTTAACTAAATATATACAAAGCGACATTCACACTTTAAAGGTTATTTTATTAATTATCATATTTAGTATTTAAATAAGAGAATTAAAATATAAGCTTCAGTTAGCTTTACATAAATGAAAAAGTAATAAAACAAGAAAAACACGTAAAAGTTGATTTAAATCGAAAATTCACGAAATCTAGTAGGAATGCATTTTAATAATGCAAAAAGAGCGAATAATTAATGTAACCATAGACAGTATTAGAAAACTAGTAAATAAAAACTTTAAAAATTATTATCTAATATTTTCTGTAAGATGTACGGCAATAGAACACATTTATTATTAATGTATGTATATTACAAGCTATTAAAACATAAAAATACTTTTAAATTCATTCGAAAGATTTACGCGCATTAAACAATAGTTTCCAATATCAACGGCACAACGTGATAAGCGTTTAACATATAATATAATTGCACGGAATTCTTAATAACACCTCAATTAAATCTGAGAAATTATTTAACAATCCTCAGGAAGTGCTAGATCTAAGCGACTTTCCGGTGGAGGATCAAAAGGTTGCTGCTCGGGGGATCATCAAGGGTCTTCGCAGCAGGGCAACTGCCCGAGCACGCCGCCATCTCGAGGACGACCCTGTCCTGCCGACATGGAAAAGCGACTCGCGGACTACGGCAATAATACGAAAAGTCTCGTAAGTCACGCGCGATATTTCGTTTATCGAATTTTGATGGACCGTTCATCAAGAATAAATTTAAATTTTATGTGAGAATGCCTGTGAAACGATTTTTAGCAATGTAATGGAAACCGATATGAAAGGGCTAACAATCGGTAAGGAACTCGCTTCATTTAACCTCAATAATAGCAATGTTTCTGCAAAAGTGTAGATCGATAAAAATGTTATATTGTCACAGTTGCAAACAAATGCCAATAGTTTTGAAGATTATTCGGTATGTGTGTTTCGTGACCGAGCATTTTCACCTTCTCATGTTATTAATTGACACATAACATAACTGACACTGAGTTCAAATATTATAGCGATTTCAATGTGAATATAAAAAGTTTTTTACAATAACCATTCTATTTTTTTTTTTTTTAGAAAATAGTGGTTCATAAAGTTATTATATTGAACTAACAAAATTTCATCTGTTTAAAAAAAGAAATGGTTAAAAGAGTACACACCATATGTCGAATACAATAAAGATAAACATAATTTTTGATAGGAAGAGCAACTCGCATGCATCGAAAACGAAGTTACTACATTAACAAAGCAAATGATGTGTATGCAACGAGAAAAAAAGCAATTGGAGAAACAGCGCAAAGGACTTGAAGGCGATTTAGGAACGTCAACCACGCAGTTTGGCTGTCCGGATACGATATCGACTTGTCCAGCCGCAAAGGTTTACCGAGCAACAAAACCTTTAATAAAAACTTGCAGGTCTTCTATAAAAAGAAATTTTACTTGATGATTTTTATTCCAGAATAACGATAATAAGTCATCTGCGATGTGTAACGATGCGCAGCCGGTAAGAATCTGTTAGAAAATTGATAGTATATCGATGAAAATTAATTTAATCATTTTATTTCAATAATGGTCAGATAAAATCAAATTACATGCGTATAAAAATTTTTTCTTCTTCCACTATATAAAATTATTGTCGATCAATATCTGCATTTAAAAAACAATTTGTAACACGTTAAAGAAAATTGATGACATCCGTATCTAATAGCTTATTTGCTTACCTGTCAATATTTTGGATATTTGGGAAAAATCGTAATTTAACTTGAAATTTATTAATTTGGCATACATTTGTACACATACCCTAGAATAATGCTGAAATACTATTGGTATAAAGCTGTAATTATATTATAATTACCTCGAATAACTGCAACATTGACAGATAAAAAACTGCGTTTAATCATGTCGACTATTAGGTACAAATATCATCACGTTAAATCTTAAATATAGTTCGTGAATAAATAATAAATTATGCAATATTTGTTTGAAAAAGATAATAGTAAAAGGCGAGCAAGTAGCAACTGTGCGCTACTCAACGTTTTCGCGAAAATGCACCGCGACAGTTAAAAGTTGGTCAATACAGATATTGAAACACAACATTTTACAACATTCTAATGTACATAATAATTTATTTTTAACACTAGTGCTGAATTAGAAACTGAGTGCATCACTAATTATCGATAACTACGTTGCAGAAACATTTATTATTTAAAAATTTTATATAGCAGCTTTTGGGTGTGTAAAAATCGTTTGTAGTAGTATAACATGTGTAACATATATTATTTAATTTTTAATTCTTGGTAGTCCGTACTCGAATGTAGCGACGTGTAAGTGTTACGATAACGTCAGTTGCATTCTGTAAGTAGAAAGAAGCTTTTCCATAGAATGAGACACGAGATTGCAAAATAGCACGTATTAACCGACAACTTAGCTAATCTACCGTTGGCGCTAAATTAAAATCAGTTTTTAATTAAAAGAAAACCGCGTCGGAGATGACACTGCAGTATAATTTTCGAATGCCCTCCGATGCAGTGTAAAAAATCGATTCTTTTAAGTAAGAAAACGCGAGAACAATTAGCGTCTCATTCTCATAATATGGAAAAGTCATGGGCCTCGAAACAAGTGAACCATAAATCGCTTCCATTTTTAAACACAGGATGCCAACGCCTGCGCGGCCCAGCAACTACGGGATCTGCGGGAGCAATATGCGCGGCTCCAGGATGATTACAAGAGTAAGCTGTGCGAGGTGTCGCGGATGCGCTGTGACGCTGAGAACCTGAGGCGCGAAGTCCGCGAGGCCAAGGAAGAGCGCGAGCGTTGCGAGATTAAGCTCGTCGACACGCAGGAGCGTTCTCGGGTCATCGAGTGCGAACGCAACGAGTTACTTGGTAAGGATCGTGTTTTGTGCCAAGGGCTCTTTTCAGGCACTTCTTAATGTAATTTTGTTTAGAAAATCCTGGTGCACAGTAGCTAACAACTGCTGCTATTGTATGTTTCTAGTCTTCGTTGTCGCCGAGATAATTTTTTTATAATTAATTGATGCTATCGTTTATCGGTAATGTTTATCATTGTAGAATTACTTTTATTTCCTTAGACAGAAATCTTAGATATTCTTTTACGTCATTAAAATTATAAATTTACAAAATACAAAACATTCTTTTAAAT
Organism: Platyscapa corneri; assembly: GCA_018907185.1. Classification (NCBI taxonomy): domain Eukaryota; kingdom Metazoa; phylum Arthropoda; class Insecta; order Hymenoptera; family Agaonidae; genus Platyscapa; species Platyscapa corneri. The sequence goes on along the minus strand of JACCHW010000025.1, from coordinate 1,428,803 downwards.
ATGAACGCAATCTTTTATACAGAGGAATGATTAAAAACGTCTGTGTAGTGCAGTGTCTTGTAAGTGTTCCCATTAGAATTCCAAATACTGTGCAGTTAATAGCTTAAAAATCGATCGTTATTTCAAATAAAATTCCGACAATTAGAGAAAAAAACCTCAATTTACGTTAAAAAACTACTACACAAGATAGCATGCACTTATGATATGTAATTATATTTACACAAGCGAATACCAGTGCCATATTATTTGTTCAGTAAATGCAGAAAGCATCGTAAAAATGATGCTTCCAGATCAGTCTCTTCAATTTCATGAAAATATTTGATTGAAATACTCAGACTTTAATATTCGGTACACTTACTATTTTTTACTATTTTCAATACTAATACATGCAGCTTTGAATACATTGTTTGATGAAATTTGTCCAATGTCGTCTTAAAACTCGTTGCTATTGATCTAAAAGGTAGCAAAGAACAGCTCATAGAACAGGAGCAGGCGCTTCTGGTCGCAAGGCAGCGTTTCCGAGAGGCACAAGACGAACTCGAGGAGCTGCGCACCATGATATGCGATCAGGCGGCTCAACTCGACGATTATAGAAACAAGTACCTGCAGGTTCGATTCTTTATTTGTTACCCTTGCTTTTTCCCGTTAATGTTTTCACGTGCTCTTGCGAGTACTAATGTTTTAGAAATAAGTAACCAAGGCGTTTGCAGGGTAAGTTTCTCAGCTGCGTTCATATGAATAAAATGAAATTATTAACGCAAATTTATAAATTTCGAGGTAGTGAAAGCTTAAGTTGAATTTTAATTAACGTACAAAATTGCGCGCGTATAGGCACAACAACAGGTGGAGGAACAACGGCGTCAAATGGATCTGATGGAAATGGATAACGCAAGGATGAATGAAAACGTAACTTTGGAAATTAGCCGTGTTAAGGTGACGTGACGCTTTATACGCTCAGCTGTGATAATCACATCGTAATTGCAAATTAACAAGTCATTTTTACAGAATCAATTCCAAGAGAAGCTCGCGGAACTCGCCCCATTATCGGATATTTTGAAGCAAACGCAAATTAAGTTACAAGAGTGCCAGCAGCTGCGGTTGGTAGCAGAGCACAACTGCGAGGACCTGTCGCGGGAACTTCTCCAAGCCAAGGACAAAGTCGATTGCATGCAAAATCAAATATGCGACCTGCAGCGAGAGGTCCAAACTTTGCAGGTAATTATCACATTTTCATTTTCGTTTTCCTATTTTACAGCTAACCACGGTTTTACAGGATGATAAGATGGAGAGCTGCGCGAGAATCGAGGAGCTGGAGAAGAAAATCGGCGAGTTGAGGAACGAGAACGAGCGTTTGAAAAATACAATCTGTCGCCTGGAGGAACAATTCGCTTGTTGCCAAAAACGCGTCGACGAGAAGCAGCACGAGATCGCTCAGCTCACAGCTATGCTCGAACAGGTAAACCGAAGCGATTCTTTTGCCGATTCGTTCACAGAATTCGGAACATTCGGGGAATACGATCTCGTAATGAAAAACGTGGTTGTGATTCAACGGGTTCAACAGCACTTGGACGCATAATCACTTGTGCAACGCGTTCGAAATAAAGTTTAAAATAATAATACAAGACGTAGCGCCTTCTTTTCCACGTTTGTAAAACAGATTTCGGCGTTAAAGAATTTCCGTTCATGGAGTGATAAATTTAATTGCCAGTGTTGTTGCGTTGCGAGCGCGCTGTTGGCTCCAAAAAACTTTCGAGCGTTTTAATCTAGCAAATCTCTATTAAGGTCCGCGAGGATTCGGCGAGACAAGTTGCAAGAACGAAGGAGCGCAGCGAGGCGATCAAGAGAAGCATGCAGGCGGAAATCTGCGAATTTGAAATCCAACTGGCGCAGTGCAGGGCTGCTGCTAAGACCGCTCAAAAAGAAAGGGACGAAGTAAGTTATCAATTGCTATAAATTTGAATTTTACAATAAGGAAGCTGCTAAACGTGGCTGCGATTAATGTCTTGCGACAGATACGGCAGAAAATGCAGGGACAAATCGGAAATTTGAACGATAATTTACAACAAGCGCAAGGAAGAATTAGATCACTGCAGGGTCACGTTGACTACTTGAAGGTTTCCTACAGCAACATTTTTACCAACCAGGGTCAAGGCGAGACCGCTTCTCTTCCACCGCAAGCAGAACCATCTAATCCGGGCTACGACACCTGCGACTGCAGTCGATAACTTAACAAGATTTCACGCAATCATACAAACGGTGTAAATTTCTGTCTTTTGTCTCAAAATTCATTAAAAACGAAGGTCAATTTATAATTCATTTGTTTTATTACATACAGATACTTAAAAAATGCACATCGTCGTCACTTTTGTAAAGTAACGGTCACATTTTTTTATTTCCTTTTTTTAAATTGGCAATATATTTATTTGTTACATATAATAAGTGTGTAAAGGAACAAAGTCATGCAATCAATGTTGGATTGCCAGTGAGAAAATAAAAAAGTACCTTTTTGCCAACTATTTACAAAAAACATTAGAAGATAAAACCATATTAATTTGTTGCATCCGTGTTTCTTAACGTATCGAGCATTTCGCGCAGCGTGTCCGAACAACGGCGCAGTTTGTCCATCTCGATTCCAAAAAATTCTAGCTGAGCTTCAATCTCGGCCGTCTTGTTGCTTCTGTGACGACAGGATGAGCACCTGAAACGAGCAAAAATTATCAAAATTCTATTACACGTATTCCGAGTCGTTTTATAATATCCATCAGTACTCGTGCGTTTTACATAATTAAATAACGACCGCTTGTTTGTGAAAGAGCAACACTGCCGTTACAAATACGGGAACCTGGCTTTTGGAAGTATGCAGTTCTTACGATTTAACTCGATAACGAATAAAAGCATTAGGTAACCATGCGAGTATATTTACTTTTCATTAGAGCGCAGTGAACACGATTGTTGGTTTGGCGAGCATGAAATTTTATGTTGTGCGGATGTGCTGGGCTCGTAAATCGAAGCATTATGATGTAAATTCGACTTATTGACAGGATTGGTAATTCGGCAGTCACCGCAACCTTTTAACAGATCCATCAGTAGGCCTCGCACTCTTTTTCCATTTGATCTTCGCTTTCGCACCTTTCGATAGAAAAAATACGATAGTTTGAAAATTTAAATCTAAACAAATTACCGTTTAAAAATATCGCACAATAAGCTTTTAGTTACCTCGGGTACTTCTAGATTTTGTCTTTGGAAAATTAGTGGATCATTTTCATTTTGACAGCCAGATGGTTCCGAACAACTGCCACCACCATTCTTGCCGTTATTCATACATGGTGGGACTAGTTTATTATTATCAGGACAGGAATGCGACGAGTTTTCTTGAAGGGAATGACAAGATTTCGAGGTAACGTGTGCGGTTTCATCAGCGTCCGAGTCATTCTCTTCTTCATCGGTCGGATTGAATGAGTGACGACGAACAAACGGCTGGTACCTGCAAGAGTCCTCTTGCATTACATTTCTACAGTGATTGTGACGACTACTACAGCAGCACGGAGAGTTGTTTCCTTCGCAAACGTTCGGCAAGGAACATCTTCGAGCATCTGCGAATTTTGAAGAATTGCAACAAGACGGCGACGCACCCACGCTCCGTCTCTCGACTTTGTGAGCACATCCGCAATGATTGCTTTCAATTCGCATCGGTGGGGAGCAGCAGGTGTGTTGATTTTCAAGTTCGGTTTGACTACACGAAGGCCAGGAGAGTCGGTGGTGATTGTGGGAATTGCAGCTCGCACAATCAACAATGCTGTTGTTTATTTCACAGGAATGTCGTTTTTGTTGCTGTTGCGTGAATCGCGGAACGATTCTGGACTTTTTGCTCGTCGAAGCAACGGATTGCTCGCTGAATACGCGTGGAGTGCTTTGCCAACGGAAATTCGGTTTAATTTCCTTCGACCTTGTTGAGGTTTCCAGTTCCTCAGCATTTTGGTTCATAGAATTTTGACTCAATTCCTTTCCCCAGATATTAATGGTGCCGTCCATTTCCGTCATGTAAACCTCGACGTTTCCAAGAAGGTAAGGCCCGCACTTTCTAGCACCCGACTTGAGATTGCTGCTCACCTCTCTGGCTTGAATTAAGAAACTGTGCTCCTTGGTTTGATCATCTTCTGGGTACACAAACACCTTTACATTGTCATCCATTTCTTGCGCGTTATCGTCTTCGTCAATTTCCTCTTGCATACCCGCGGGAATACTGTTGCTCTCGTCATTAGTATGTACAGATTGAGTATCCGAGGCGTTTGATGTTCTTTTTCTCGTTTCCCAGTTAGATTTCGACGTATGCGGAATTTTGAAAGGTTGCGCACAGCTCGAAATTTCGGCGATATCGGTGGCCTTTCTTTTCTTTGAATTGCTAGATCCAACCTCGACAAACTGGGCCTTTTCGTTCTCGGTGGGTGTGCTTGATTCGGTTGCAGATTCAGGAATAGTCTTTGAATATTTGCAACCATACCTATCCGACTTGGGTTTTCCGTGTGTGATGCTCGAGAGAGTTTGCAAAATTCTCGATGAAGTAAGAAATGCTCGTGAAAATGCATTTTTTTGTTTTAACGGCGTTTTACCCGATTGCTGCATACTGTCATCTGAATTCAGAGCATTTGTGACGTTGGGTGGAGGTTCCATTGAGATTGCGACACTTTCCGTACTGTCAGACCATTGCGAGCTAACGGTTGAAATCATACTATTTGCTATTAATTTTGGATCGTTTTTCATTTCGATGTCGTTGCATTCGGTTATAGGCACCTTAACAGTTGAAATGGGGGCTTCAGTTTGAACTGCTATTACTTTTGTTTCTGGCTTTTGTTCTGCTTTTTGTTGTTCTTGATAATAAGCAACCATTTTTCGTAAGTTTTCTAATTCCATTTTCATTGTTAAATTTTCCGATATCGTTTTTTGATAAGCATCGCGTAAATGATCGAACTGCGAATTTTTTTGATCCAGTTGTAACCTTAGAGAACTTACCTCAGGATTTTCTTGATAATAAGTTTCTGTCGACTGATTTATTAATTGAATAGAACCTCTTGTATTATGAACCACGTTCGGAATTTTTTCTGAATTACAATAATTGATCGGGACGTTATCCATTCGAAGAACACATGCAGATTCGGTGTCATTGTTATTACACTTTTCAGGCAATTCCTGTATTTCCTCTACAACATTATCAACATGGACGATTTCTTGGATTATTTCTTTAGGAATGTTGCCTTTCATATATTCTTCGTAAGATGGTGTTCGTAAATTAGAATATGAATTGGACGACCCTTCACCGTTTAATACTGGTTTTAAGGAATATTCGTCGCGCCTAAGTATTCCTTTTTTTTCTGACATAAAATTTTGATTTTCATTCACCACGCTACCGTTAACTTTATCAACTTTTTCGTCTTTTCTTGGTGATTCTACATCAACTGTATCTACTTCCATTTCTTGTTCTTCAATTATTGGCTGGTTATCCTCTAATGAATGTCTAGAATAGAAACATATTTCACCATTTTCAAGATTTTGTGGCATTAAATACATTTGCTCATTCTCTTCGTCTTCAGCTACTTCCTTTAACGTTTTTTCCGTATAATTTTTAATTGTTTTACAGCTTACAGCTACGTCTTCATTTTTACGAATTTGTGGTTCTGAAGAAAAAAGTAATTTAGATTATTTTATTTAATCATCAATAATCATAATAACTTTTATAAATGAAATAAATATCAATGTAAGGTTCAATATGTTTACCAGTAACTTCTTGATTTTTAAGTTTCGCTTCTTCTTGAGCTTTCTTACGTCTTTCACCAGACAATCTTCTTTGCTGAGCCATATCCAAAATATACTTTTTAACTTTGCTCTCGACATGGGAATATTGTTTTCCTGAAGTACGACGGTCCTTATTAATGTGATTTCTTTCAAATCTTGCTTTTTGACTCAAAGGATATACATTAGACTTACTTTTCATTGCATTTCCTTTAATAAGACTCAAATCTTGAAGAGAAGCACTGCGCTCTTTTTGGGGCTTTGTAAGCCCATTACTATATCTAAGAACTAAGTCATCTGAACCACCATCAAAGCCTTCTGCTTCAGAATCATATTCTACTTCTTCTTCAACATCTTCCTCTTCCTCCTCTTCCTCTTCCTCTTCCTCTTCTTCGTGTTCCACTCTTGCTACATTTTTGATATTCCGCCTATCTGTAATGTACACTCAAATTAGTAGTATAACTAAATAAATTTTGGTTAATATGACATTATAACACAATTATATATATAAACAAACCAGTGAATTTAATAAATTTCAATTAATAATTAATATTTATGTATGTGTATTAAAATTTTTCATTTTTATTACCATACTATCGTAAAGTAATATAAATGCATTTTTATAGACAAATTCATCGTACATACAATTAAAATATAATAATAAAGAAATAAATGAACTTTGTTTGAAACTAAGGTTTAACATGCTTTAGGTTCTCTTGTAATTAGCTGATCAATTATTTTTATTTACCATGATTATCATTATAATGGTCTCTGTCATTTTCATCACTATCATCATCGTCGTGAAAAGAAGAACTTTCATCTTCATCAAATGAAGATCCATCTTCATCACCATCTCCATCTCTCTCATCATCATCATCCTCGTCGTCGTCATCATCATCAATAACACACACACTATCGCTATCATTATCTTCTTCCTTCCTGGGATTAGATTTCATACTATTGCTTTCTACATCACAAAATCTTTTATCCTCGTCATATTTACAATTATTGTCTGATTCATCTATTTTCGAAGGACTGGAAATGGTAAACATAGAAGGCATTTCTTCATCTTCAATCGCTCTTGCTGACACATTCGTAACAGGCAATTTCATTGCTACCTGTGATTCTTCCTATATAAAAATTTTATAAAAAAAAGAAAAATTTAATAGTTTATCATTAAAAAAAAATTAAGCTTAAAATTCAAATACAAATAAAAGTATTGAAAATTATATTAACTTAATATTAAAAAAGTCATAATTAATTTAATTATTATATTATTGAATTTAATTGAAAACAAAAGAAATATATTTTCAAATATATTCTTAAGAATTTTTTAAAAGTAATATAACGAGAAAAATATCACATGCACATATGTAATTAATGAATTTCCATTCAATGTGAATTTATTTATCTAATGTTTAAATTATAATTAAATTAATAATACACAATAATAGATAAAAAGGTTATAAAGTTAACCTTCTTTACAGGAAATATTAATTTATTCTCTCTGTTATAGAAACGAGGTCTCAATTTACATTAATCTACGACTCTATCAATTGTCGTTTCATCTTTTGTAGATAATACAAATATTAGATATAATTATTAGGAGCTCACTGATATTTAAAAAAATATATAAAATAAAATTAAACAGCATCATCAGTCACTTAATTATTCTATCATCATTTATTATCAATTCTCCATAAACAAGTTTCTAACCAAATTTTTATCTTCATTTTTTTCCTTTTCTGCCTCTTGATCTTCGTCCTCCTGTTGTTGATGTAGTTCCGGTTCTATTACTTTTTCTTCAACATTACCGATAGTTTCGACACTTGTTGACTCGTCTTTTCCCGGGAGTATCACTTCTTCCGATTGTTGTTCTTCCTTTACCTCGACTTCAACCGTTCCCATAGCCGGCTCTGCCGACTCTGACATGACTGTCAACTCTACAAAATACTCAAGCCCGAAAAATGTAGGAGCCGATGTTGCTCCAGACGTATGACGACGAGGATGACACCGGTTCTCGAGAAAGCTGTTGGCGGTGGCCCGCCATTAACAAGTACTTGCAGTAGGCCTGACCGTGCGTCTCTCTCACACCCGCAGCTTTGTTTCGTCGAGGAAGAAGAAAAACACAAGCACAAGCAGAGTACGCGTTTCAGAGCTATTCAATAATCGACGTGCGTCGAACGCGCTGATTTTTTTCTTAGTTGATATCCTGACCTCGTTCCTGACGTTCCTGCCGTTCCTTAGTGAAGACGTGCCGGGTTTTATAAGTAAAGTAAGGAAAGCATACAGCCGGTCAATCGTGGAGGTTGAATTTTCTTAATGGATCAATGGCCTCTTAGTCGCAGCGGCGGCTTCAGATTTACACTACCGCGGCTCAGATCTCTTCAATCGCTCGAATCTACTTATTATTATTAACTTTTTTTTCAATGTCTTATTGGTCGAAACGTCTATTTTCGGCTCTAAACTACATATCCGTGCGCTAATTCTCTTATCACAAGCGATTTTTCCGATACAATGCGGGAAAAGGGCGAGCACAATCGCGGCTGGGAAATGCCGTGATATCGTGTCACCGTGTGCGTCGCGGTCGTTTCACTTTTTCCATGTTTCCTCGGTTCGGTACTTTAGTGCACTATATACGCGCGTACAAGGTTTGAAGCGGATGTTGAGAAACCATGAAACTCGTGAAACGGAGAACCGCGCGGGTTTTTACGAAGAGCAGAAATACCGATATTTTCACTCCTTACCAATAGTAAAAAAATATTAATAATCCGGCTATTATTTCGATTTTTAGAAAGTATTGGTGACTTTTCTTCTTTGTTCTGAAGTCGATAAAGGATTTTAAATCAAGAATTATGAGTTCGCACACTGATGAACTCCCGTTGATCATCGAGTTTGGGTAAATGCATGCTGAGTTTCTAACCTAAGTTCTTTTTCAATAAAAAGTTTTTCATTTTTATTAACGACAAGCCATTATATAAAAATATCATTCCTACTATTTTCACATGTCATAAATATTTTTTAACTTATTTTAGTGTATTTTATTTATCAGAAACATAGATTGCCTAATAAATATTTTTTATTTTTATGTTAGAGGTGGAGCAGAACTATTATTTGATAAGATAAAGAAACACAATATTTCTTTACCTGCCGGTCAAAAATGTAAGCTTTTCTTTGTTGTTGTTTACACTATACATTTTTCATAGAATTTTTTTATGTACAATTATTTTTCTCAGGGACACTCGGTGAACTTATTATATGGATTCGAGATAATATGATAAAAGAAAGACACGAATTTTTTATTCAAGATAATACTGTGTAAGCTAATTTTTTATATGCATGAGAAATATTCATTCAAATAATGTAACAATGAATACTTAAAATGTCAGGCAATTACATTTAATTAGGCTTGTTTGTAAGTTTATTATTCGACTAAGGTCAACAAAAATGTCTATTTTTTAAATATTGTTATTTTGTAAATTAATATTTATCATTATAAATGATACGCTTAGTATTTATTAAGATAAAAATTTTTAAAATCAAACTTACTCACTTTTTTTAGAATAAAATATAAAATTATACTGTTTGTAGCGTATAAAAACGTTTTTTCATATAAACTGTTTAATGTTGTGTTCAACAAATAATATACAGATGGAGCTATTTGGTCCTTTTCAAAATTCTGCCATTGATAATGTGATACATATACCACCAACATAAAAACCATTATTTTTATGAAAATTATACTCAATATTAAAAACTATAATGTATCATAAATCATTTATTATAAAAAAATTAATATCAAATATTATACTACAATTGTACGTAATAAGTTATTTTAATAGAAATAAAGTAAAATTAGTAGTAGATTGTTCGATATTATAACTGAAGTTGATTCTAAGTTAGTCTACAAGATGGCAATACTTGCATGATGATAACATTGGTTGCATAAAAAGAGTAATTTCAAATGTGTAAATTTAAAAATAATTATTTTTATAGGAGGCCAGGAATTCTCGTTTTAGTAAATGAAGCTGATTGGGAACTTCTGGTAAGATGCAAAATCTATTTATTTTTTAAATATTACATATTCCAGTGAATAAAAATTCGAATTTTTTATGTTCGTGAATATAGTCCATGAATTATATCGGTTATTGAATAAAGGGTGATTTGTTATTGTTGTGTATATTAGAATTCAGATTATTAAGTAATGTTTTATTAAAAAATCTATTTATGATTAACAATTTTTACACTCAAAATTAAATTTAAGATTAAATTCCATTAAAAATTGTATCTATCACTATTGTTCAAATATTGACCTACATTATTAAATAATAATTATAATAAAATATTCAATGCTTTGGTGGATTGTATAACAACTTCGTTTTTTTGACACTTTATTTATTTAAAAAATAGTTCTTAATTTCAATTCAAGCAGTATATTTCTAAAATCTAAATTTAGTCTTAATGGAGAGTATTAAAGTAATGAATAATAGAATGTATAATTTTTTTACGTAACTCGTGTTTTGTACGTATTTTTATTTGATACAATAGAGGAGATAAAAATATTAATAGTTACAAACAAGAAAAGGGAAATAAAATTGCAGAGATGTAATTCCGAAAAGTTAAAATCGTGGACACTTTTATGAAAGATGAATGATGAATTATTCAAGTATCATCTAACACTAAAGAGGGAGTTATGACGATAATACGGACAACATCGAGATTTTGGAATCGTAAATTCTAATTCATATCATATTTTAATGTTTACTAATTTACATTAAATGATTGAAAAACATATATTTCGAATCAAAGATGATATGGTTTTGTAATATCAAACAATCCATTAGAATATTATTAAATTTTAAAGTAATTCTTCAATTCAAGTTTTAACCCAAGCATTATAAATTAATTAAAATATAAAAGAAATAAAGCAATAAAATATACGTAATCGTGGAATAGTTATGAATGACAAGCAATAAAGTAAGAGTAAGTTAAGTATTTATTTTTTTCATACCTTCAATATTTCCGTGTGACCAAGACCAAAAATGTGACTATGTTCTTTTCAAAATTCTAGTCAAAGTATGGGCATTTAGGAAATTTTATAAATTGGCACAATAAAGACTAATGGAGGGTAATTATGTAGCCTAATACACACTGAGTCATTATGCGTCACCCTTCAATTTACCCTTCGCAGTGGGCATTAATGTAAGCAAATATGTATTGTGAGTCGGAATTTATATGAAATGTACCGCTTTTCTTTTATTATGACTAATACCTAACGTGTAAAAACATGGATTTTTATGTAAACACATTAGTTTTATGAAAAAATTAGTAATGATGTTTTATCATTGTGACGAATAGATATTAATGTATATTGCAGATATCCATTCAAATACGGTAAAAATAACGAAAGTACAGGGACATATATTTAGAATACTGTATATTAATTTATATTAAATAGAGAACGAGTTATGGATAATAAATTTATTGGTTAGTTTTCATATAAGATTCTCGTGTAAAAAGTAAAAAAAAACGAAAGCTGTAATGATAATAGTTTCCTTAAAGACCGATAGCTTTTTTTTTATGTCCACGGGATATTTTTCTTAAGCATAATTTTGCTAAAGGAATGATTTTATGAACGCTTATACAATGTTATTATTATTTTTTACTAGTAACCTTGTTTGTTATTACATTAATTAACCGTCGATTACAAAAGAAAAGCGTCATTTGATGTCTGTTTTTACAAGCTTCTAGGAATATTCAGTAATATTTTTATTGAAAGTTGAAAGAATTTAAATTGTTAAGAATCGGTAATTGATTAAAATAAAATAGTAATTTGTGCGAATAAAATGTTGTTAAAAAGAGTCGCGTATCTCAAATACTCAATTAATAATCGTTAGAAGCCACGTGCTTTACGGATAAGTCTTTCAATTTAATGAAATAGTTATTCGTGCTCAAAGTACGTGCTACTATGAATCCAATTTATTTGACTTACTTTTAGCAAAGGAATATCAAAAAGTAGAAGCTGTAGAAATTTTTGAAAAAAACGAAAAATAATAAATATTCTCGAAACGACACCAAGAATTTATCGCCGTAACTTATACAATATCATAATATTTTTATCTCGATTCAAATGCTACTTATATTTCATATTATACTTCCATTTTAAGTAAAACAAACTTTAAAAATAAGACACCTTCGATATAATCTTAAAATTAAACACTGCTCAAGAGAATTTATGCGTAGTAAATAAGAGATAAAAAAATTAACTAAGAATTAAGAACTAGCGTGAATTATTCGTAATTACTTTTTCGAGAAAATTCAAGAGAAGAAAATTATTAACACTATATAGTTTCTATGGGCACTCACTTTTTTATTTCATAAAAGTTTCACGTAAGCAAAGGGTATTCAGATTCTTAAGTACTTTTTATGAAAGTTCTGCACTCGTGTAAAATCTATTCTGATTTAAAAATTGCGGAAACTCTATTTATCTCGAGGCTATTATAAATGCAGACTTCTTTAAAATAAGAGCCATTATCTATGCAGTTTAGTGTTTTCTTAATTTATGTAAAAATTTTATACACAATAAATGTTGGAAGGTGCCTTATTGTGTTGAAGCTGCTTCAAGATTTTTACGAACCTCCCTTATCGACATTGCACTTACGTCTGTTTTTTCTTCATAGAAATAGTTGGCCAAGCTCTCCGCTTTTATGTTTTAGATACGGTTTGTTTAATTTTTCAACTTTGGCAATTCCAGTTTTTGTCGGGCGACGACTTCTCACGTGCTGTGCTTCTTCTTCAAAAGTATGCTAAGCATCTGAAAACATTGACTCGCGGTCTTAATGAAAAATGGAAATATTTCTTAACGTTTATTTTCCAAAACACCCCGCTCCCTCCTCGCTCCCTTAAGACTGTAGTTCACGAGTCATATTTTCCGGACTTTAGAATGTTATTTTCCTCGTGACCGGCAAGTACAATAAAAATGCCCACGTACGTATATACATGACGTGTAATTTATAATATAACTAATGTTAAAAACTAACTAACTGGCGGTAGTCGTAAAGCGCTCAAAACCATAAACTTTAATACCAGCCCTGATGGACGTTTATTAGTCCAAAATGAAGCAGTTACGCAGTTAACGAAGTCCTTGGCGAGTTCGGGAGCGAGAGCCAGTAGTGGGATGTACAAAGTGCCGCCGCAATACGCGGCCCGCGGGGTCGGAGGGGAGAGTTGAAGGGGTACGACGGGGGTTGCATTAGCCGCGCTCCCTTATAATTTGCCGCGCGCGCGTTTGAATAAAAGAAACGCTCGCACAAAGCGAACGACGCGTAATGAGAAAAGGAGGAAACGAAGAAGAAAAAGTGGCCAATCCGTTCCTACTCCCGTAATCCTTCCGTTCTTACCTTACCGACGAGAGTCTGTCTCTCTAAGTCCCTTCCTGTCTCTGTTTTTCTCTTTTGCTCATTGTCATGACGGTTGTTTACAGGGCGAGGGCGACTACGTGCTCCAGCCAAACGACAAAGTGCTGTTTATCTCAACACTCCACGGCGGCTAACGGCCAGCGACGGGCTCACCTCTGATCTCACGAGTGCAGTGACGTCGGACAAGTCGCGCCGCCGTTACACTTTTAACAGCCGCGAAAATCACCGGCACCCGTCCCACGTATATTCGAATGTATGAAGTGTCGTAGTCACGTTTCACAAAAGCGAAACAACTCGACGCCGATGAGCGTGTGTGTACACACACACACACACGCACACACACACACACACGTGTTCACCTGCCTTTACCCTTACTCGCCCAGCTTACACCCGATACGAGCGACTCTCCACCCCCGACTTTTTCCTTCCTTATCCCACCCGTTACGCTCATACGCGTTTATAGGCGAAGCGCTTCAAAGCGACTGCATAAATGTGTAATTTTACAATGAAATCTGGCACTCCTGTATTTTAATTTATCCGAAAGCTCCGCTTTATTATTTTCTTTTTACGCTCTGCGTTTATTATGTAAAGCTTTCCCGTTAGAGATAATTAGAACATTTGTTACGATGGACATGGGGTATTCGACGGTTGCGACTTTCAACTTATTAGGAAACACACGCGAGCTTTTAATTAATTGTAACACAGCTGATTCATCTGTAATAAGATTCGCAATATAACTGGCGCAAAATTATGTATAAATATATATATATGTATTTGAGTAACACGCAACACGCTTTATCACATTTATAATTAATATTTCTTATCGAATGATTCTTTAATCACTTAACCGCGTAATTGTATTCAACCGCACTGCATTGACTTTGGATTTCGAAATATATTTTCTGTATTCTCTTTGCAAAGTGATAAAAAAGGTATCAATGTTTTATCTTCGAATTAAAATTTCCGAAACAACTTTTCGTTCTTTTTTTTAGAATTTTGTCGAACTTCTTTCAGTTTCTTTTTTATTTACACGATCGACATACTTTTACGAGCTCTAGTACTGTGCTGTACGTGAAAAAACTGACGTTTCTGGAACGGCCTAGTAAGTTTTAGCGCAGCACCGCCCTTAGACCCGGCGTTTCATTTCGAAAGGTCACAGAATAAAATCAATGGAAATTAAATTATTTTTTACGATTAAAATAGAATTAAAATTCAAGCTTAGTCCCTGGCTTCTGCGATCCCCTGGCGAGTCGTCGACTTCTAAAAAGGCGACTAATTAATTTTCGCTTTGTAACTTTTCTGAAATACAGAACTGGGAAGCGAGTCTGCCTGGTAATTAACTTTTCAATTTAACGCAAATTCTGCGTCTTGAATGAATTTTCATCCGTACGAGAAAAAAGGACGAACCTTATTCGGCAATATTTCGCTCGCTGTCCCTTTTTCACGCGGCAAAATGAAATAGTTATTTTCTTCGAATCGCGTTAGCTCGTGCGTCCCGATGTACGTGTGTACGTATTCGTGTATAGGCTCACGAGCTACGTGAGCATCGGTATAAGTTGTACGTAATGGCCATAATATAACAGGCGACAGTTTGGCCAACCTCCAAGAGTCTCCACTGTTATTGCTTTACTCTTTCTCACTTCGACCATTCTCTCGTGCACTTCCTCCGTCTCCTCCCTTAGCTGCTGTCCGAGTTTCCAGTTGTACTTTTGTTAGCGCGTCCGTGTGTGAGTGGGCGCTCGTGTGGGTATACGTATTTACGTCTTAAGCGAGCCGACGTTGTGTAACGGCTCGGCCGGTGGTGCGGCTTTACATACATTATGTTACAATTAACATTGCAAGATGAAAGTTTCGCACTTTTGCAAACGACTGTTGCGAACCGGCGAGAGGCGCGTGATGCGAGCCTCTTATGCCTCCTCCCCCTGCCCCTCCTACATACCGCCCGTTCTCCTGCGGCAATTTAGAATTACTCTTCTCTCCCACTCACTCCTTTGGTCCCAATGCCTTCCCTTTTTACGGACTTTATTCCTTCTTACTTTCTTCTCAATTTATTACCGAAAACTTGTCCCGTTTATTATATCCGGGGGAGGAATTCATTTACCTGTAAGTGCGCGGATATAAATCGGGCGTATGCGTGGGCCGACTTCGTTTCTAAGTAGGTTGCCTACTTTACAATAAGCTGCCATATAATTGCTGCGCGACGACGATTACTTCCCGTGTATTTGTTGCTTTACCGTGTGCGCACTCGACTGATATTTAGTTTACAGAGTTCAACGCGCGAAATTCCACTGTGTGGGTGCGAGAGAGCAAGAGGGTTTTAATGCATTTTTTCTTAAACGAGGGCCGAACGAGGTATATTAATGTTATGCGAAAAACGCAAAAGAGCTCGCGCAAAAAACTTGCATTAATCCTAATGAAAATTTCAGTTGCAGACAAAATAGGTAGACTTGATTGTTTAATTGAATAAGCGAAACGTTATAAGAGGATCAGATATGAATTTTTAAAATTACAGCTTAAAAAATTGCACTGGAATCTCGCAAATATTGTTAGGGTTAATATGCCTCTCTTTTTCTCGAAGTTAGAGGTTATCTACTTGGAGTTTGCCGCGAAACGTAATTATACCGTAGATAACTCCGGTATTAATTGCAGGATCATTCCTCATAGACAATCGAGAGGCTGCGCAGAATAACGTTCCAACTCGGAAATACTCGCGTCGTAATTTATAATAAATAATTCGAGGGAAAAATTAGTGGCAATAAAAGTTTCTCCTGCGATTAATTAATAGCAACGATATCGTTACGAAAGAACCGTAAGGGCGGAGGGTGATCTTAACTTTGGATGACGCATCCACCGAATAACATCCAGAAAAATCTATTGCTTTTGCATCTATTTGCGCGGATAGCTTGGATCGATGTACTAAAAAAGAATTGGCAGTCAAAAATTTCCTCAGCGAGGTACGAAAGCCTTTTCACGAGAGTTTTCTGAAAAAAGGCAAGCAGGGGAGGAAGTCGAGCCGTGCACCAGAAATACTTAACCTTTTTTCGACGAGGCTCAGTCCGAGCAGATTTTCGAAAGCGCATTTGGCTTCTTGAATTTTAGATAATTTCAGATTCAGTAACGATTTATTGCCCTTCGACATATAGCCCGTCGTCTCCTAGCAGAGATAATGCCGAGGGAGTTTTTTTGAATATTTTATATTCAAGAGGAAAGGAAAATGTGGTATTAGTAAGAGATCGGGATTTATGACAATTCGTGTTATGTTCCCGTTTAAGAGTTTGATGCTTAATTACAAAGGGGAAATTAGATCCGTACAAGTCGTAATGAACTGTACAGTATAACGTGAAAAGAATATCGACACTGTATTGTGTTGTTATATATGCAAGTTACGTGTGTTGCGGTATTACCTCGAAACAAATTTAACTTAATAATTACAAATTACAGAAGAATGTTGTGAAATAATTTTTTATATATTAATGGAGGTCTTAGGATTGTTGAAAACTTAAAACTTTACCCTCATATTTTCGACTCGTTAGTGTATAAATTAAAAATATTTTGCGTATGCATATCTTGTACAACTTGGGTGGGGTAAGTATATAAATGCGTAAGTATTATTGTTTCATTTCCAAGTATGCAGCTTTAATATTATTTATGGAAATTTTTGTATGTTTTTTGTTAAATGGAGTGTAAAATATTTTCTAGAGAGGTTTATAACTTTATTTGTTGTGTAGAAAAACGTGCTTCGTGGGGTAAAACTTTTTAAAAATAATAGTCATGCCGCCTGTGCATTTAGCTAGTATTATTGATTTGAGATTGTTCACAATTTTTATTAATCTTGTTGTAAGTTTATTATTGGTTATTTATGTGCTTAATAATTTTATTACGGATTTTTACTTTATTCGCTCAATAATAGTTTAAAGAAATAGAAAGGACTACGTAATATTTGAAATTTCTCATGTAGTTTTAAACATTTTATGGTACCAAACTAACTAGAGTTTAGATCTTTCAATTTATATATTGATTTCTCAGGAGATAATGGATTTTATTCAATATCTTATCGAGTCATTTTAAAAATAATTTAATCAATAAGTTTTTTTACGTTTATACAAGTTTCAAAACATTTTATTGTCACTGTTCGTATAAAATAGTAGGATATACTCTTGTAAAATAAATTTCATGTTTTTGGTGTAAGCTATACGTCGAATATAAATTTTCAAAATGAACTTCAGACTTTCCTGGAGATTTTATTCGACTCATTCCTTGCGTACAAGGTTTTTGAAATTTCATGTTTACATCTTTTATAATTGAATTTATGATTGATTGCAACTATATCGATGTTGAGATTTAGTGAATGTGTTCGATAAATAGACGTGTGTTTAGGTCATAAGCAAAATTAAATTAGAGATATTTTTATTTTTATACTTTTTTTAATGGTATTGGATAATAAAATAATACCATTAATTTTATCTTTTTTGAAAAACTTTTTGAAAAGTAAACTCATTTTATTTAGTTAGATTATTATAATTGCACGTGTATGTATTGAATATTTCTCTTATATAATTTAATTACAAAGTTAGGATTCTAAACTAAGTTTTGACGTTGGTAAAATTTTGGACACAGTCATTATTTATAAACAATTTAATTTCTCAATCTAGAAAAACACATATTGTTATTAAATAAGGTGGCAACAAAAAGAAAAGCTCTTGGAAACATTTCGAATAATTCAATGACCAATTTATAATTTTATTTTTCTACTTGCAAAATAATACTTCGCACATTTACTATACGACGTTTTAATTTCAAGTTCTGGTCAAATATAAATGATTAAAATAGTAAATTATAAACTTTAAATATAATTTTACGTAAACTTTCTAAAGTAAAATTGTAAATATCAGATAATTTTTTAAGTATATATATCAATCTCTTAATTTTAAGTTTGTATGTTCATCTTTCTTATCGAGGAATTTCACACTGTTTATCTTTAATTTAGAATGAATTACTCTTAGTTTTTAAAATGAATTAGAAAGGTTTAAAAAACTTTAACAAATGTCGATATTATGTAGACACAATTAATGCAAAATTTTAAAATGTATTTTTTTTATACTATCTTACATTTTCTTTATTTCGGGTTTATGTTTTTTGGAAAATTTTATTGAACATATTTGTTCTTCTTTATCTTCTAATAATCAAAATATCACAGACTACCATAAATACCTTATGTGTAATTTATGTATAAGGCATAGTGTAAATTGTTTTATTAAAAAATTTATCTGTAATAAAAATTTAACCATAGAATATAAATTTTTAGATTGACGCGCGCCGACAGCCGTGTCAAGATTAATAAATACGTACGTTACATAAAAAAATAAAATAGTATATTTCTCCTTTTCGTTTTTACTCTTTTATATATTTTATTGCTATTTTATTTTTTCTCAAGTTTTTAACTCAATTATTTATTATTTTCTTTTCAATACGTTATGAATAAAATAGCGGTTTATAGTGTTATTGATGACTTCTTTCACTCTATTTTGTAGATTAATATAATCTCCAATATATGTTCTATTAAAGATAATGATGTATATTTTTTTAGACAATGTAAAGTTTAATGTCAATGCGTCGAAAAGTATCGAAAATTACGAGTAAAAAATTAGTACTCGTAAATGAAATATGTGGAAAAAATAACGCATTATAAACTTTATTTATCCTGCATAAATCACAGCATTAATTTAAAAATGAAATGTTTTTCTTATAAAATATTAAATAAAACGTACACATTAACTTTTATTATAATTTTCATGTTCTTTCTTTCGAGCGTCTTCATAGTTTACTCAATATTACTGTAATTCCAGTATTATTATAAAATATGAATATAAATAAATAATAATTTTTTAAATTAAAAAATTTTTGCCAAAATATTTTTAACAATTATGATAAAAAAAACTACAAAAGTATAGTTATTATATAGTAGGTTCATACGAATTAATTAATTTTTTTCACTCAAATGTTTGTTAAATCAATAAGAAATGTTGTAATTTAGTTGACATCTTTAATCATTTTCGAGTAAGTTTATTTTCTTTCAGATCTTAAGAATGTTAAAAAAAGTTTATAAAATTAAATTTACTATTGCAGGAAAATAATATTTAAAAAAATTTAAACAAATTTTTATTCTAAATAGATTTTAGTTATTTTGAAATATAAAGTACATGTTTTATAAAGAGTGGCTTTTTGTCTTGAATGTTTGAAGTAACAATACATGTAAAAATATTAATTAACATAAAACCATCAATTCTATTTTACTGTGTGTTCGACTTAAATTATCAGGTATAAAATACATCTACTCATTTGTATATAAATCTAATTTGCGCTTTAAATTATTGATAACTACGTATTTCAGAGCAAAATATTATTCATCTTTATTTTTATAACATAATAATGTATTATATAATAAAGTATAGACTTTATAAAATACTTTGAAATAGACTAATTTGTGCGTACTTCTTTTCAAACTGCGTAAACATTTGACAAATGTCGGAATTAAACAAGTGCATTAATTTTAAAAGTTGTGCTATCGAAAACGATAAAGAAAATTTATTATTATTCATTTATTCAGATATTTTTTAATGCTGCACGATATTTAAATATAAAAAACTCTTTTAATTGGGCGAGACGAACCTAATAGTAAATAAATTAAAATTTGCATACAAATTTTGAAATTTCAAAGTTTATTTTTTTATTAAATAACATTCGATTCTGTAGTTTGTCGTGTCTAAGCGTTTTTGACTAATGTTAATATTTATTTTTAATCAATTATTTTCTAGAAAGCTTCTCCCCGAACGATTTCTAATAATTATAGTTGTCTAGATGTATTTATCCATAAGTAAGTGCGATTTGTAAAATTGGCATAACCCGGGGAAATATTTTATTTTAATACGAGACTTGTATAACAATTGAAAGGAAAGGAGAGTTCGAACAGCTGAAGTATGGAGGCCAATTGATCGTCACTCCAACAACGACTCGTAAAAGAACGACTAAGGTAATCCACTTCTTCTCTCGATTAATTAGGACGTCGTAAGCCTTTAATCTGTCGTATTGATGAAACAAAGAGATACTTGAAACTTAACAGAATTACGAACGAAATAATATCTATAGATGGACTGCGGAGCGATTCATTTTTTTTAATTGCTGAAAAACCATTTTCATGCTAAACATCTACTTTCAAGGACTATATTTTTGCGCTCAATAATTTTTGTTTTAAGGAATTTGGTACATTGTGGTATTGAAAGTCTTATTCTGTTAATAGTAGATGTAACATTATTATAGCGCTTGTTGCAAGTCGAAATTACGAAGTCTTGACGCGACACTAATATAGCAAATATCTTACAATGCGACTGGATGCAAAAATTAGATATGGATTACGCTTTAGAATTTTTTCCTAATTATAAATTTTGGAGTACGAATATTGTAAATAAATTAACCTGCAACAATTATGAAATTATTCAACTTTGTTTCCATTTGTTTACTTTTCGTCTTTTTTAGTCCTTTACCACTGTGTATCTGCATATCGCAATAAGCATTAAACAAAATCTTGCTTAGCAGCAAATATTTGCTCTTACAGGCTTCGAAGTATTTCTCTCTCAATTATTTTAAAAGGTTTTAAGAGTAAAAATTGTAGCACCGCGGTACCTGAGTTGTAGCGGAATGCCAAGGATAGGATTGCTCGCGCGAAGTTTCAGCTCCTCGAAGCGATTTAAAAATATTCGAACGTACGCTTATTTTCGATAAAATTATATCTACGAGAAGACAATTTAAGATTTAGGCTTCGGTGACTTAAGCCGGCACTTTTACAAAAAGATCGAATAAACTAATAAAAGCGGGGCGTGTCGCAAAGACTTCCTTGGCCCATTTCTTTTCACTCAACGTTCAGGGACCTGTAAAAACGAGCATCTTCCGCTTAAAGCCCGACGATTTAATATATTGAGCGAGGCGAGGAAAAAACCTTCGTCACCGCTCATTCAATATCGACGCGTGCATCCGTCTATTAATTTAGGGGAGAAAAGCGTCATCCTCGAGAGGCCCCTGCGGATGCCCGAAGCAGCGCGTTTAAAGCGCGCAGGCCAGCCTTGTCAGGTGCGCGCATGCGTCCATATCGACGAGTTCTCCTAACACGAATACGCCAGGAGCAGAGAGCGCGTGCAGTTTATCACGGGCCTCGGGATTCCCATGCGCATATACATCGTCGCGAAATCCGGCCGTCGCTGTCTCACCCAGTGCCGCTGGGTGCATCCGCCGGCCGCCCCCTTGGCCCCCCCCCATTCGTCCCCGCGCGTTTTATGAGCGTGCATTCGCACGCCGTTCTAATCCGGGCGCATGGCTTGTGATGTAATCATGGCTGACACAATTAATCACTGGACCGTTCGCAGCTCGATCCGCTCTGTCGGATTGCGTCTTTGTCTTCCTAGCCTGCGTCGATCCATCCCTCTTTCTTCGGTCTTCTTTTTATTTACCTCTCGAATTAACGATTCGTCGCGCGCGCGCTTTTATTTTCTCTTTAATCGCGCATTTTTTTCTGAGCGGGATTCGAGTATTTTTGAGTTTTTGGGTATTCGTTGGCGAATTTTGGCGCCTCGCTCTCGTAGCGAAAACGCGCGAACGCAAATTTATCGCACGTTATCCTTATTATTACCGCATTATTTTTACTGCTATGGTTTGTTTTGGGATCTCACTCTGCCCTTATATTTCGAAAAGTGCAAACTGTACTCTCTTATCAATAAGACATTTTTACCCGAATCTGTATCGCATCGCCTGATAATTAAGGCTATCGATCTTCTCTGAATTTCGTTCGCATTTTCCTATCTTATAACCTCTAAAAAGCAAATTACGAAGGACATTCAGCTCCTCATGGCTGCGTTTATTAACCTATCAATTTTTTCCCATAAAATTGTAAAATAGTTTTTTATCATCGTTGGTCGACTTATTTAAAAAGCCACTTGGAAAAAGGCTTGTAAATGCTTAATTTAGCGAGGTTGTAAAGCTAGTTTTACGATAAATAAATCTAAATGTTGTATTTAAACTTAATGTTTCACACACACACTAGATAGGGCCGGGCTCTGAAATCCAAGTAAAAGTTCTCTACAATTAAAATTAAATGACTTTTTTATAAGTTTTGGAACTAGCATTGTTCCGCGCGATACGCAAATATTGTTTCTCGCGCTTATCGCGTTGTGGGAGAGCTGGTCGGTTACTAGCCGAGACTATCGCTTCCAATAAAAAAAGCCTGGAGCGCGTGTTATCTTTATTTTTCGATAAGTTAAACGCACCGGTATAAATCTTGCTCGGAGCGACCTCTTTTTCTCTGCGCTAGTATATTCACTTCTTACAACTGCAGCATACTTATTTTAGCGCTAAGAATGGGGCGAAAAAATGTGCTTCCCAGCTGATAAAGATAAACAAGCACTTTGTATGATTAAAACTACGCGTTTTCAAACATCACATATTCAAAGCTGTCTGTAACGTGTCCTGCGCAATAATATTCGAGCGGACGATTATGATCTCCTTCGTTGTGGAAAGATCTTTGCGCTTCCGTCGCGCAAGAGCACTCGTGGAGGTCTTGGACTACTTTTCTCGCCCCGGCTGATTCTAATTAGCTCGCGCGAGTCTTCGGCTGCAGCTGCACCCTGGACCCTGGGCCTTTGCCGCTTTTGAGGCCCCAGCAGGGTTAAAGTTTTGCGTTGCTAAGAGTTCTTCTTTCACTTCCAAGGTGCGGATGTAATTTCTGTTATCTGCAGCCAACGCTCGAGGCCTGAAAATATAAAATAATAAAGGCGTCGTCTCGGCGCAACTTTACCTATTACGTCCCGAATTGTCTCGCGCTAACGCTTCTTAAACTTTTAACGGCTCGCGCCTTCCTACCGACGCCGTGTCCGTGAATTCTCCGGGTTAAGCCGCTGCATTTGAAAATCACTTTGGAGAGCGCGACGATTCGGTTGTGTAACGGCTCGAATTTCCACGAGGAGGCCGCCATTGTGCATTATTTAGCGCGGGAGTTGCGCTCGTCTTTCCGACTTTCCGTGGCTCGCGCGATTTTCCTCGCCTTTCAACGAGATTCACTTGGCTTCAACACTCGCAGCTTTAGGTGAAAGCTATTTTTTGATCGATAGGTGACGCTCGAGGTTCGTAAATTTAACGAGACTCGCAGATGCCAGTGCGGCGTTGCATTCCAAGCATTTGCACGCGTGCGAATCTCGCGGACTTCGATTGAAGAATCCGATGAATGAACGACTGTAGGCGAGGAAAAGCCGTAAAAGTGAATGTATGTGTGGATCACAGCTTCGGTTACGTAGTCTGGATTTCTGGGCTTCGTGTTAAAAAATATTGTTGCGCAAATATTATTTTTTATAAAGATGAATTCTGTATTTACGTTTTCTAAGCGCTTTTTCAAACGTAAAATAAATCGTTTTATGCTCAGCAAGGAGATAATAAGCGGTTACTCGGTATTTCGTGTTTAAGCGTCTTGTTTCGAAGATTTGAAGTCTGTATCGATTTAATAAATGTAATAGCGTCAAATACGAAGTCGGCAAGATAAATTTGGCAAATTTGAAAGTCATTTAAAGGGGAGCCATGTAGCGAGCAAATGTATTTAAATTAGTACTGTATTTTACCGAAATCAATGGGGGGGATGAAACAGTAATCTTCTGAATAAGTTTCGCATTCTTCTGCTACATTGTCGAGGTTTCGTGAGAAAAAAAACAATCAAGTTAAGTAGCATTTTAATTGTGGCATCGTACGAATTTGAATTCAGCCGAGTGTTCCAAATGATGTTCAAGTAGATTTTATTTCTTTTCATAAGAGCTTCATTTGCCGAACATAATGAATGACGCTGGAATCAAAAGCGGGTCGAAGTAATAAGCGCATCTTTTTGTTATTCCCGTAATCTTCGGTTAAAGTATATATTACGTTCGTCTTGTAATGTTCGAGAGAGCAAATAGAAACAAAAAAGAGCTGTTTATGCAGCGAAAATTACGTGATTAGTAAATAACGGAAGGATAAAGTCTTTTTACATCATAAAAGTTTTTACGGCGGCCATAAAGCTTTTTATTTTCCGTTCGATAAAAAGATATAAAAGTTCTTAATCCGTTGTCGCACGGCGGACTGCAAATGTATGCGAGCGCAGCGGCATCCCTTGGAGTCTCCCCGCGGAAGGGGAGGAGGTGCATCGAATTTTCGCGCGGGTGGACTCGGGCAGAGTGGGGAGGGGACGCCGCGTAATGAAGTTTACCGGCGTCGCCCCCGTCGGAATGGTTATCGATAATCGAGCTTATAACATAAATTATCGCCAGGGTGAGAGCCAACACCGTCACTTCATCATTCCGAATCCGCGTCGTTTACGTCCCCTTGCTTCTTTCACCTTCCTTCGCTCTTCCGAGCGACGCTCGTTATTGCGGAACTTGTGGATCTTTAGCAGTGCGTGCGCGAATCTTTATCAGCGATTTTCGCCTGCATAACTATATCTTGACTTATGCTAGCAATCGCCGTATTTTTTGCGAGCGGAGAAAGATAGTTTGGGGATAGTTTGGAGACGCGATTGTCGTAAGAGATTGAACGAATAACCAACATTTTCACGAGTTTCTTCTGCTCATCCGAGTAAGAATTACAGGGAATTTCCTTAGCTAAATCGACCAATGCTTTTTTACGGCTAATCAATGAGCGAATCGATTTTTCGACTAATCAGCAACACTCGTTACGTATTCTTTTGCACAGTTTAAGATTGCTTTCTCAGAAGCTGAAAATGTAAGCACCCACGGAGAGTTCTCGCGAGCTTTCGGCAAGTGATAAAAAAAGTATATCACTTTTAATAATTTTCGTGTAAAAGCTGAC
Organism: Platyscapa corneri; assembly: GCA_018907185.1. Classification (NCBI taxonomy): domain Eukaryota; kingdom Metazoa; phylum Arthropoda; class Insecta; order Hymenoptera; family Agaonidae; genus Platyscapa; species Platyscapa corneri. The sequence continues at coordinate 1,403,727 of JACCHW010000025.1, read as the reverse complement.
AAACTGTTTCATGCAATCGAATTTAGCCGTGTAAGTTTATAAAGAAAAAAATGAAATTTTTTGTAATATATTTTGTTAACGATGAGTCTGCTTAATTAATACAACTGTATTTTATTTGAATTCGCGCCTTCAAAATGATCTACGTTTATTTTAAAATATCTTAATACGTGACACTTGAAAGTTGTTCGAAATAAAAAATCGTGATAAACGATATAAATAATTGTTGGATAATTATTATCCAAAGGTTTAAAGCAACTTATGACGTTCAGCTGAAGTAGTATTATCGGAAAATGTTTTCAGCGATATCAATACTGTACACATTTATCAAAATAAAATATTATTTCTTGTTTGCGAGTAAAAATAGCTCGAGCAATACACACATCTGCGTGTGTATAAGTTATTTTTATAACGATGCCACACGGCTCTGTTCAATATTTGCAAGTTTTCCATAATTTTCCGCATATTTGGATTTATACAAGGCTAACAGCAGTCGGAAGATGCGGTGAAGTTTTCCAAAGATCGTCTTTCAGTATTTTTATTCGTTTTTCGAGGGTGAGATTCGGCACGGCATGTAATTAAAGACAATAAGTTTCCATTTAGGCTAAGCGAATCAATATTTACGAGGCCCTTCATTGAACAGACATGAGAAATAAGGGAGAACGAGAAAGAGGAAGGGAGAAGAAAATCAAAGAAGGGTTAGCACGAACGAGGAAAAAAGGAGATTCTCGCGATTTTACGACGGACATCTTTAGTGATCGTAAGGAATTAATTTTTGGCTTGTGTCTCCGGTCGTGCCGTTTTTTACCGTATTTACCACGAGGTATTTTACTTCGCCCCTATCTGCAATCCCCGTGACTCGGGGCTAGAAATAAAGACGCAGTGGCGGAGGAGCGAAGAGGCTCTCCACTTTTTGAAATTGCATTCGAAAATCGCAAGAGCGTAGCTCGCGGCCCACATACGGGCTCGAGGCGCTCCAGCATTCCGAGACTCCCTCGCTCGTACATATGTAGACGAGGAGCAAAGATGCGAAGATCTGAGAATAAAGGCGGATCTCAAGGTATTTTCCTTTTATTCCTTTGGGCTGGTAACACCCTCGCCTCCTACATTCGTTACTGCTATCCCGCGCGCGAATCTCGATTTCTGCGTTCTCGCACGCGGGGCGAGGGGTCCGAGCAGCAAATCGGACCCGTGGATTTACGAGAGCCTGTAAATTCCGTTCGCCCTTAAAGTGAAAAATAGTGGGACGCGATGAAAGTCCGCGACGGCTCCTGCGCTAATGAACGTCCTCGGGAGGGGGGGGGGAATTCGCGCGTTCGTTACGAACCGGTGTAAGCCTTGGTAACGAGGCTCGAGAGCCGCCAGAATAAAAAGCAGTGCGCGCGCCGCAAAGCAGGATGAAAATGGGGTTAACTTCAGATAAGAGCCGAGGGAGAGTGAAATTTCATCCGCGAAAGCGAGGCGGAGCGAAGTCTTGCTCGATACAATAACACCTGCTATAGCCGGGTCCTGTGTTCGGCTGCGTTCGAGGTCAAAATCATGTTAAAAGGAAAGGAAAGGAAAGGAACGGGAGCTATCGCTTTTCCTTATCTCGTCCCTCGGCTCGCCCACCCTCCGGCGGCCACCGCTGCTTTTCCTCTCTCGGGCCGGGACTCGCGACAATGTCTGCCACGGGGAGGACGCCACTGCTCGGGCCATCAGCATAAAATGCCTGGTTTTATGAGCCGTAGCCGAGTAGACGGTTTCGCGTTACATCTTCCTCAAATACCCGACATTGTGTTCCCTCTGCTCCCGAAAGCAGCCTGGTGGTGCAGCTCTCCCTCCTGCCGCTCTCTTTTTTCCTCGCTCGTCTAGGCGCGTATACCTCGGGGGCTCCGCCCTTGCCGTGATTTTTCAAGGTAAGACTAGAAGCCGCCGCGACGCCAGCGACACTCCGGCGCTCGCTTTCACAGGAGGACGCGAATTGCTTGGGATCGCTCCGCCGATCTGCGTGCACACTTGGGGAAAATCAAGATCCTCCGCATTTTTACAATAAGTCGCGTACGCGCGAGTTTGTATTGCGGCTCGGGGCATCGGATAAATGTTCAGCTCTCCGTTTGTTTGCGAGGATAAAATTGGGGAGCAATCAGTCGAACGGAATTGTCTTTCGTGCATCTGACGTAGCAAGACGCAGCGAGTGACAGTTTAATAACATCTCGGTCTACCGTTTCATTATCTGCTTTATTTGCGCGTGGAAATCACCGTTGCGAGGCGTTTACCGGCACTCGCTTAATTACCGACTAACGCTTTCGCGTTTTGAAGCTGTGGAAGCGAGGGCTGCCTGTTTTTGGGAACGTTCCCGGTCTCAGGTCTGCCTGATAAATTCCTTGATGCTTTGTGTAATATTTAAAAGTTGAACAAGTCACTCCCACAAACTGAAACGATCGTAGAATTTATTAAAACTTGCTTTGGCGTTTTTATTCGCAACGTTAGGAGGATATAAACACTTGGAATCGGTTAGTGAGCTCGTTTAGTGCCAATTTAGCCTTTATTTGATAAGTGCAGTTATGATAATCAAGAAATTTTTTGTACTTGCGCGTATTTCATGTGCTCTTCTAAGCACCGGAGCGATTTTTATGGGATCCTTTAAAATTTTCTAAGAGTTTGTTTAATTTTAAGATCTATTAGGCGGCATTCACTTCTTAGAAATGACTAAATGCATTAGTTACAAACGCGGGGCTTTTGATGGATTTGAATACGTCTTTTCTTAAAAGGATTCCCGTAACATTTCGTTTGAAGTTTTATTTTTAAATTTTTTACTAGCGCGTCGCGTGCTACATTTTAAGCATTTTATTATCAGTAAGTTGCATAAGAGGTGAATAATGATTGAAAAACAACTCTTGAATATCTTGGAAATTTATTTATAACTTTTCAGGTTTACCACTTTATTATGTGGAAAAATGTCTCGTATTTATTCGTTCTTTTTAGTATTAAGTTAATTTGCTAATTTTATATTATTTACTCAAAGTGATGCTTTAAATGAACTTATGGACAACGCACAATGAAAACACACTTTTAAAACGAAATAGTAAAATACGAAATTCATCTTTTTAAATATATGGAAATATTATCACAGCTTCGATGAAAATATTCATGAATATTTGTAAAAATATAATACACATAGCTAATCTCTGTAAAATATATTCTTACCTTATTTTCATTATTGTTTACTCAACATATTATCCTAAAATAAAAGACTCGTAAAGTTATACGTTTGAACGCAAGTAATTTTGATCATCTTGTATATGATAATAAGATAATTAACAGTCTTTCATAATTAAATTACAAGCTTATATTTGATTTTTTCATTTATTTATAATTTTTGCATTAAATAATGTTAAAGATTTACTTATTTATGATGTCCGACTATATTGAATTTATTCTACTGCACGCGTGTAGCGTTACACGTTTAGAATATATTTTCTAAAATCGTTATTACAAACAAGACACTGTATGTAATCGACTTTTTTTATATGAAATGTTAATAAATTATAGGCTTGATCTATGTTTTATATTAAGCCTTTAATTATTCTTATATATATTAATCGAAATGAATACGATAGAAAATGGAAAAATGGAGTTTTAAGTAGATAACGTAATTTTTAAGTTTTTAAGTTTTAACAAGTTGAATAGCAATTTAGAATCTATAATTTATCGAACAGCAATTACAATAATTTAAGCAACCAATGGAATACATAAATAATATATAGTCATTAAAAAATTGTAGAGACCATGTTCGAGTGTTATAAAAACTTTGTTCGTGGGGACATTTTTAACGTCAAACGAGTAATAATATTTTAATACACGTTAATAAGATATAAAGAGAATTTTGTGCATTCGGTATCTGTTCATTACATTATTTCAAAGTGAAACGAGTTTTCATTAAATCCCTTATTCGAATAAAAGATAATCGCTAATTTTTAACATGCCGATTGTCATATTTTTCCATCACTGCTTATTTATTCAAAGGTTGTATTTCAATTAAATCGTACGAATCTTTATTATCTTTGGATAACAGCGATAAAGGCGACTATTTGGTAAAAAAATGAAAGGTCACGATGAGCTCTCGCACCCCTTCTCTCTGTTATTGTCATATTACAACGTACGAATAATGACGTAGCGGCCGAAGCTAATAATTAGTTACGAATTAATCGCTTTTTCAACGAAATTCATTTTATTCTGTAATTGTATTAATTTTCTTCCGATTGTTCGAAAAATTATCGTATTTCGTTATTGTTAATTTAGCGCTAACTTGTACGTCCGCGTAGGTGCTATTGCAAGAAATTGGGTGAACTGATTTTACGTACTCGGTTTAACTGCGTTTCTAAAAAGTAAAATTAACCAAATCAATGCATAATTTTATTTTGAAAATATATAGAATTCATTGCTGATATATTTATAAACGTTTAAACTGTAATGTTACATACTCAAAAAAAAAAAGTTGTAACGAAAATAGCTCGGTTTGCCTTGATTAACGAATGTACAAAAATCACGATCTGTTTTATAAGCAGCTGGAAGCCTTTCTTTCATAGTATCGAGTACGCGAGCATTATTTTTATTATTTAATTTAATTAATTAGACGGGAAATACGAGTGGGGTTGGTAGTAATATCTATTTTCGCTAAAAACTGGTAATTGCAATTTAGGCAATTCACCGGATTCAATTCAACGGACTTATTCATCATCGAAAGAAATTTCTACCAAGTAGCTTAACAAAGGTTATATTTATCGTTGATTCGATAATACGAAGCAGGAGCCATAAATGTCTGGAAGCTTACAGCTGCTTGTACGTGCGATAGTATCGCTGAGTTTGCGAATAATTTTAGCACACGTTACTCGGCGACCACCGGAGCAGCGCGACGTCTGCAGTCGGTTTAAGTACATCGGCTGAAAGGTATGTCAAAGGTACATCGAGAGTTGCTCTAAAATAAAATACTCGAAAGGTTCTTTTAGTCGCGAGAGGTTGTTTTCCACTTCCACCCGTGGCCAAATTGACAGAGAGTGCCGAGGGCGGAGAGGAGAGGGAGAGAAGAGGCTTTAATATGCAATGATTTCACGTCTCGGGAAGGAAAAATTCCGCGAGAGGCGTACAATAATGAGGAGCCGCGGATGGAGTAGAAACGCGCGAGTTATAGGAGGATGGAAGACCAGGCGCGGGCGCGGCCGAGGGAGAGAGAACATTTGACGGCGCTTTATGAGAGACTCGGCGCCGTAAACAGGGATCTTGACACATAGCGTGTAAGCCCGGCTTAATTCCCCTCATAAAAGCAAACGCCTTTCCCCCTTTCTTTCGGGGGTGCGCGCGCGCGCGCCTCCGCCAGCCTCCCGCTCTTCCTTCCTCGTTCCTCGCTTTTCGTTCTTCGTTCTTCGATCCACATCCACGGAATTTACGATATCGAGAAATGGCATCTTGGCGACGTTTCGATGACGGTTACCGGTGCTTCCTTCTCGCGCCAGACCGAGACTATGAATGGACATTGAATCCACAAGGTTCTGACGGGGCGTGCGAATTTCAACGATACGAGCGTTCGCCATCGATTTTTCCTTTTTCCTACACCAGCGGGCCGTTCGTCTTCTTTTACCGCCGCGTCCCTTGCATAAGCTTGTATTGTCGGCAGCTCGATATACTTCCGCTTTCGAAACTTCTCACCGATGCAGGGTATTTTCTCCCACGCTTAACGCCCTAGAATTTACCGAGTTGCCGACTCCTTATATTATGCAAAACTCCAAATGCACTATTAGCTTTATCGAGAGCCGTCCGCTGATGCGACTCGAGCTATTTTGTGCAGCTTACAGCTCTTGTTAAGAGACAAATGTAATTCGGGAAAATGATCGATGCACAGTCAAGGGGCCTAATTTTACGTACGCCATCCCCGATCAGACACACCACTAGATGCAGTTGTAAAAATATTTCGCCGTATATTTTAAATAATATATCGCGTCTAAATATTACTAGCTATTTTCTTTCGATAATAACATTTTCTTTTTATTCGAAACACAAAAATACTACAACGACATAAATTACGGTTGCAGAAAAGGATGATCGTATTTTTTTACGTTTTATGCGCTGTATAAGTTTTTAAAACTTAGCAGAGTGATTTACTTATCATACGTGTTTGAAAGGAAATGATCCATATGAATAATTTTCAAAGTTTTAAATAAAAAATTTTAACTTCAGCTTTTTGGTATACACTGCATTGTTTAGAAATATATTTAAATTACTTTAATACTTTTATGTTTCGCGTTCAGTATTTCAGAAATAAAAAATTTCGTTTAACGATTGTACAAATCAATACAATCGTCTTTTTCTGCTCTACGAATTTTCAGATATGAACAGTAAAGAACAAATATTAAAATATTTTAAAGAAAATGTTGCAGAAATTCAGTCTTTTATTTATCGGTTAACGACACTATTAAAGGCTCCAAAATTCCTTGCAAATTTCATAGATGTACTGATTAAGAAATATAAGCTTCGCAAGGCTCAAGACAATTGATGAGGTGTAGTGTATGAAAAGTTTAGAAGATCACTGCAATGCAAAAATTAGTACATCAATCGTAATTTTCAGGGAATTTGTTAGGAGTTATATGTGTAATTTAAAAATAATACTGTTAATGCTTCAAGCTCTAGTTTAGTATTTAATTTAATTTATTCAAACGGTACATTAGCAATTAATGTTTAAATTAAAGTTAAAATAAAGTTAAACTTACAAATTTTTCACATTTAACGTAATTTTTTAATTGGGTATTTTCAACCATAAATTAAGCAAATTTGAATTTCAAACTAAGTTGTAATTAATTTAGTTTAACGAACGTAATGATTTGTTTACAAATAATAATAATTATTAAATTTATCATTATGCATCGTAATAATAATAATAATAATAATAATAAATATGTTATATTAGTACACCAAAAGTCATAGATCGTAATTATTTACAAATTTTCTACAGTATTAACGTGATAATGGTAATAATGTAGCCGGGAATCTGTAGCTGCACTCTATAAATTTTAATTGCGCTTAACTTTGGATATTGAGAAACACATGCTTTCGAAGTTTTATTCAATACTATTTTTCTAAACTAGATGCTTAATCCGTTAAGTTGTAAGTACGAGGGAGCATTTTAATGCAATAATTTTTATTTAAAGGAATAGTTACAATAGGAATGGCTAATTGAAAACAAAGCGAGAACCGAGACTCGGCGGGGCTCTTCATAAAAGGATAGGAATACCTCTGATTCGCATATAGCACCGCAAGATAAAGACGTGGATTTTCCAAACGCTCCTTTGTGCAAGTGGGCGCGCCCTATTTTAATTAAATCTCCTTCCGCTCGGCGCTTCGTTACGCCATAGGAGGCAGCAGCTAGTGTAATATTCGTACGGTCAGCCGGAGAAGTGCGGGAAGCCCGGGGTTTTCCTCTCGTTATTATCCGGCCAAGGTCCCTTCCCGCGCTTATGAAACAAAAAAGGGGCAAAAAAAATTGGAAACGACTGGAGCACCGAGAGTCGCGCAAGACCTCGACGGATAATAACCGAGGCTGCGAGGGGGACGAAGAGCGCGCGATCGCGATAAGGAAATGGCCGATCCGACGCATCTGCCGGCTGCCGTACGACCGGAAGCGAACGGTCGGAGCTCGAGTGTGGGAAAGAAGCTGAACCGACGGTAGTGGGGGAATTTCATTCCAATATCAACGGATGCACAAGCCTGGCAAATTGGGAGGCAGCCGGGCCTCCCCACCTCCCGTGGGACAGCCGCGCAAGATTTCGCCAGGTCCATCGGGAATCCGGCGCGCGTCCCCCGGCAGAGCCGGAAGGGGGTTGGGGTGGATGTAACTACCAGGACGCGCGCGCGAGTCTCCCTTCCCACTGGGAGGGGCCGGCCACAGCTGAGCCGAATCTTAACTAGGTGTCCATGTCCATTCGGATCGCTACGGCCTCACGGCCCCGAGGCTTCCTCGTCAATGTACTCCTGCGGCTCTCGGACACCCCGTCCGGACGTCCGGCCCCGGCGATTTTGTTTTATTAGCCTCGATTGTCCGGCCCGTCGAGGATTCGCCCAGCACGACTTACCAACTATCCTCGTTAGGCCGGCGTATCGCGAACCCTGAGGACCCGTGAGAAGGCCACGACGAGACTGCGCTGCGAGGATTACGACTTCCCAGTCAAATGTCGAGTGGCTTTTACATAGATTTGCGCGATTCGCTTGCGCTCTTGGGGCTCGGATCTCGTTTTAGCGTCGGTGACGGCCGACGATTTTCATTGCTGCTCTTCGATTGGGATGGATTACGACTTCAACTTACGTCTGCCCCATCCACCTGTTTCGTTCTGGAGAACGAGCCGACTCCCACTCCAGTTAATTAAACGGCGTGATTCCGTATAATTCCAGGTCGTTCGTCAACGTTCGATTGTTTTTTCATTTCGCTTCATTACTTTCGTAGTATTTAAAAGCCGAAATTAGGGATTTTTTTGGGAGGACGCTGCCGTTAAAATTCCCATTACGTTTAAATGTTCCGATAAGCGCGTGCATCGCATTGCGCATAATCGTCATTTCTGTTCCGATTGTTATCGACGCATTAGAACACTGCAATTACGCTATTGCGGGTAAGATATCGAGCAGCAGTATCGCGCGCAAAGCATCGCGTAAAACGATTTGGCACATAACGAAGAATCGCGCTGATTCACGCTCTCGCGAAAATAACGAAGCGCCGCTTAATTATAGAATGTGGCGAAATTTTCGCACGAAGCCGAGGGCCGCTTTCCGCGTAGCTGGTTATCGCGCTTTACAAGCCCGATCCTGTTATTTGCTTTAATGCTCGCTCGCTTTTGAGTTTTCAATACACGGCGGTGTGCGTTCATCGGCCGGACTGCGCGATACGTCGCCTTCGGTCGCACTTGCAGCCACGAGAGTCGCTTACGCGCAGCGCCGCCTCCACGCGATCACCGTCTGACATGACACTGATATCCGAGAGCCCCGAATCCCTGCAGCTGCACCCGGTCCTAAGTGCATTTCAAGTGTATCGACTATCAAGTTAATTTATACTGCGCCGATGGTTCGAGTGTCACAGGACACGACTTTTCCCCTTTACAAGCCCGATTATCGGTCAATAATACCAGACTAAATTATAATTGATCGCAGCGAAAAAGAAAAATGTAGACCCACCGATGTTTCCACGAAATCAAATATTGCGATTCGAAGTGGACGAGTGCAGTAGGAGGCGCTTTATTATTATCGCATTTAGCACGTATACTTGAATAACCTTTTTATTTGCATTCAGCAATCATAAAGCGAGATTAATGCGCTTTTATCGTATAAGGGCTTTCTCGTATTAAACAGCAAATTTAATACTGTGTTTTTCAGTATTTGAAAAGAATCGAACGAGCCTGGCTGGCAAACGCGCCTGTAATATCGGTCGTTGCAATAATGAATATGTTACAACGGCAGAAAATCGTAAAGCTGCACGTTCGAAAGTTATTACCGGTTTCGTTAAATTTCGAGCACAAAGGAGCCGCGTAATTGTTAATGCACTCTCGCATCCAAAGCGATAAATTATTTCAGCGATTACTCGACTCGTAATAGACGATGCAATTTCGTTGGTAACGCGATTTCATTTTCATACGTAAACAGGAATAGGGGTGAAAAAGTGCATCGGGCAAAGCTGCGTTGAACCGTCACCGAATGCTAAGCAGCTGATGGACCTGAGCTGAATCGACGCCCAGCCAGTGACACGGAGACCGACCGGATTTCATGCACTCGGCTATCATACGTGTAATACGAGTTAGCCGCGTTATCTCAGTGCGAGCGAGCGGCGTGGGGGTAAATAATGAAACAGCCCTGCACGTAGTCTGGAGCTGTTTAGCCTTAGTAAATACTCGGGGAAGCATACCTGTAGCATCGGCAAACAAACATGTTATGGGCGCTGATAAGTCAATGAAGTTTTCGGGGGTTATGAGGAGTCAATTAAGATGAAATAAATCAAACAACCAAGTAAAAATGCTTCCCTCGCACGATCAAACGCACTGGGGACGTCGCGTGTAATCGCCACTTTTGTATAAACGCGCGAGGGAACGCCAGAAGCCAGCTACTACTGGCTATCGATAAAGGCTTCGGAAACTTTTTCGTATTTAGTCAACAATTTTTAATGTTCCGTCATAACTAAGCTGAAGAAATCACGGTAAAAATTACAGTAATAAACGCACGCAAAATAAAAGATTTTAATTTGTAATTGTATCTCATAACGATTGTTTGCGTATTATTTTGCGGTCGTAGTGTTTGCTATTAAATATAATTGAAGATTTTCAGTGCTGCACTAGTCAAATGTATTCAATATTTATTCATTAAATTGAAAATTAGATCATGATCTGATTGGAAAATGCCTTTACCTATAAATTGCAGAGGTTTGAAATTGCTTTTGTTCATTTTTATTGTCAAAATTACTTAAAAATTGAATTATATTATTTCTCAACTTTACGATCGTCGTATTCACAGAAAACGACGTTCAAAATAATTTTTCAAAAGTTCATTTTAGTTTTATTGCTGGCGTTGCGAACGCAGTCGAGATATCCTTGTATCAGCAGATGGATGCTAAAATAAACGCAATAGTTTACATCAAACAGATGGAAACAAAATCAATTTCACTCTTTATTAATCAAATGATATCGTATGAAATAAATACTAATTTTTAATATCTAATTCTTTTTTCATTGTATTTGTAAGAAAAAAATTGATTCAAATAGCTGAAATTTGGCATATCACGGTAAACGAATTGTTCATCACCTGATATCAAATTTCAGAAATGTATGCGGCAAACTGATCTAAAATTAGGCTGTATACAAATTAGTGTACGTGCACACGCGTTTATAGATACGTTTATAAATGCATGAGCGTTCATGCGCGTGCACAAATGTTGTTAATTCTAAGTTGAGGAATACAGTATAAAACAACTGATATTTAGAATGTCTGATATAAAACTATTATTTCTACTTAACTTGTATTCGATAAATTTAATAAATTTACTTATCTTGTTATAGAACTCATATCGTTTGTTTGAAACATAGACTTACAGGTATTTTTGTTCATAAATATATTTGATGCATTATTTAATAATGAATAATTGAAAATCTACGTTGCAGAGAAATTTTATAAATAATATAAAGTTTTAAATATGAAAAAGTAGTTTTATTTCAGATTGGTATATAAGTTTTCTATTGAACTTGAGGTGATCCCTTATAAAATGGAAAATTTGAATACGTAGTGTATTAAATAATTTAGTTAATTTGAAAAAGAAGATTAGGATTTAAATTAAGTTAAAACGAGTTTTCTCAATTATACTACCAATATATTGCACGCGCAATACACGTGTTTCTAAATTGATTATTTATAATATATTTTCTGTTGAATATAAGATAAAAATATTCGCAGTAGGTGATAAATATAAAGAAACAATATTACTTAAGTTATCATAGAATATGTAGATATAGTCTATAAAAGCATTTGGTGCATTAGAGGATGAAGATAGTGGAAAATATAGATAATTAAATAGTTATAAAATGGAGAAATTGTATTCATTGTTAATTTTCCAATAGTAATTAAATTATGCAGATGAAAGTAGATGATACAATTGGAATAAAATCTAAAATAGAAGAATAGCATTTAGAATTTTAGTAATCCGAAGGAAAATAAAAGACCAAGAAATGAGAAGGTAACATAGAAATTGGATTAGCAAAGTAGAATATATGTCAGTAATCCGAATCGATTTAATATAAAATGTAAATAGTATTTACTTATTTTCTGTAATGATTATTATTTATTCATTTTTATCATTATAAAAAGTTATTTTATAACACAGCGATTGTGAAAATAATAATCAAAAATAATTGAAAATAATAGTTATGCGGAATATAAAAGTCAGTTATAATGCCGAAATAAGTAATTAATTCTGCTTAATTGGTGATCCGCTGTTCTATTTTCCTTTTATGATAATTTGCATAACAATAATTACCTTGAATGAAATTTTTGACAGAATTATAAAACATCAAAATTATTTTATCTTGTAGTACATGTTCAGGTCACATTCTCTACACAGGCTTTGCATAATTATTCGATTCCGTGTTTTGCGTATTTATTCGAAAAATATTAAATGTATTTGGGCAATTACGATTTAAGCACGTAAATATTTTTACCAGCATATAAATAATCTGTTATCGCAATATTAGATTACCAATGAAACCGTGAAATTCGTCGGAATAAAATATCAACTTTGTAGAGACACGAGGTGGTTATGCAAGTGAGTTTATTTAAATTAAAGCAAAGTGCAACGAATGATAAAAAGAAAGGAGCAAACAAGCGCAAGTACCTTTATTAATTGAAGCTTATGAGGGAAGTGACAAAAGAAGGAAAGCTTGGCAAGGGCCTTAAGTAAGACCGATGCCGCTCGCACGCAACATTAAAGAATGCAAACTAAAACGGGAAAAGGGTTGCAGTTACCTGTCGCTGGTATTTAAACGACGCCGTAACGGCTGCAAAGTAAGAGACATAGAGCCCCGGGCTCATAATGGCGCGTATGGCTGCTCGCGGCAAAGGCGTCTGCTGGTGGGGGGGGGTGGGCTGGGGTCGCATCATCGCTAACTACCGACCGCGAAGACAAGCGTGCAATTTGTATGTACGGTAAGTTCCCGTAATTGCGCGCCGCGCCAACTCTGGGAGAGCGACTGCGAGTGCAAGTGCGAGTGCAGGGGGGAAGAAGCATCTCAGGCCTGGTTGCGTACGCGACGCGTATACCCACGTAATGCCTAGTCTCGAACGCCGACTGATTTACATATTATAATTTATTAGGGAGAAAGATATCCGCGAAGTCCGCGTGGATGCCCTCGGGTTGTGTTTCCGACGTGGCGAGAGGGAGGCTGATGAGACTCGCCTTCCAACGTCGGACCTAACCTCCTCTTCGCCTGGAGGATACGCGAGGGCTACTCTGGCGCGCCTTCAGCAACTAGACTTTCAAATTTAACTTTAGGAATAACGCTTACCTTGATGGTTGAGGGATCCTCAATACCATCTTCCCTTTCTTGTTCTACTTAGTGCCTTTTACCCCCAGCATCTGTTCCGAGATAAGCCTTGCGATTTATACACGTCTGCACGAAGGACATGCGTGCAACTTTGCTAGAAGCTTTTGTTATTTTGCATTGGCAATATTACCCTTGCGGGGACGAGGGATTCAAGTAGAACATTCGTGAGATTATGAGTGTTTCTTTTGACGATCTATGGTGGATTATCAACGAGCATCTTCAATTTTTACGTCTTTCTTTAACTTTCATTTTTATCGACTTCCATTCCTTAAGAAATCTACCATTTGTAGCTAATTTTTATGATTTTTTTCTACGCCGACAACAAAGTAGTTATTTAACATTGAACGAATGTCCTATAAATATTAATATTGCGTGTCTTTAAAACAATGTATCAACGGTAATAAGTTTTTCTGTATTTGTTTTATTCGATTGACTTTCAATTTCATAAATGTCTGGTCTTGAAAATAGATCTTGATGAAATTCAGAAAGATTGTTATTATATCAAACAAAATTATCTGCTAATGAATCTTTTTTTAGCGAAGGAATGTTCGATATCAATTCTTATTATGGAGTGCACGTTTTCTTTATTGGAACTGTATCCTGAGTTTTTGGTTTATCTTATTTGTATCCTTTCATTTTTATCTTTTTCGACCAACAAATACAATTCCTTAATTAATTTCAAAGTTTACAAGTTAATATTATAAAAATTGATCTTGTTTAATTTTTCTTATCATTTCAAACTTTTCTTTTTAATAAAAAAATTCAAGAAACTAATTCTTGTAATATATTTCATAATTTATAAGTGTGTGTAGTAAAAAAATATACGTATCTTGTTATAAGTTAATTAACAATTTGCTTTGATATTTTATATTGGCTCGTAAATAAATTTAAAAATTGCGTGAATTTTTCTTTGAACGAAGCTGGACGTGCACAATTACTGATCAACGTGTACTTTTTAAATTATTAATTATTCACATCTGATAATTAGTTAAATTTTTCTTGGCTTGCAATGCAATTAATATTCTCAATGTTTATAACGAACATAAATTTCAATAAAGTGATGGATTCATAATTCTTTTATCTTATAGAATTAAACCTTTTAATTATACTGTAATAGTTTATAAAGATACGTTGCATTTACTAGTTTTAAATAAATTAATGCAGTTATAATAAAAGAATTTTTTTTATAAATAATGGAACTATTATCGATCGAATTGTAAAACGAAATATTAAATTTAGTATTACGAGAGGAGAATCTTTTGGTTTGATTGGTCATACAATAATAACGTTATGTGTTAAGTGTTTCAGCACATCGTTTTTGCAGTCTACTCTTCAAATTTCCACACGGTAGTCGCGTGAAATACGACGAATTAAAAAAATTCAGCTTTCTTGCAAACATATAAAGTCACAGTCATGAATGAAGAAAAAGCCATCCGGAGTATCGGCAGAAACGTTATTTCTAGAAACAAATTGGAATCACGGAGGAAAACAGAAAAATGAACAAAAAAAGATTGAGCCAACGATGGCGTTGATCGTGGCGATACTCGATGAAGGCCTCGTAAAGACAGAAAGAAGCTTAATGGGTAATCAGAAGCATCGATAGCTGCATTAGGCACAAATCATAAGTAATGCAGCAACAAATCAGTCGGAGCGTACGAGTCGAGTAAAACGGCCAAAGAAAGGCATAAAGCCAAAGAGAAACGTTGCTTCTAAAGCCAATGGTCGAGGGTGAGCTCGTAAACGCCGCTTAAAGGGTTTTTCGGGGTAAGGCTAAAAGGTAGCAGCCTCAAGTCCTCGCGTGACCATGAAACGTTATCTTTCGGAGTCGGACGTAATCCAGGCACTAAAGCGAGGGGAAGAGAGAACTGTTCTACCGGGCGAGGGAACGAGGCTCAGCCCATGGGGGAGGGCAGCCGCTGTGTCGCCCGAAAATTCAAAGTGCATATCGCCAACTATTTCGATCAGCCAGTGGTAGTGGCCGAGTGCGAGACCAACAGTCGAATTATTTGCCCGAGAACGTCTTGGTGGCCAAGATTCGGCGCGATAGCCATTGCCCGTAGCCGCGCGGGCGCCTGCCTACACGCGTATGGGGCCGTGTTTTCCGGCCAATTGCGACTTTTAACTATTCGAACAATGGCCGATTAATCACGCGCCATGTCGCCCTGGCGTTTGGTCGATGCGCGCCTTTATATCGTGGCCTCGCATCGCGAGAATTTCAAATTTGTGGGCTATTTTTTTTGGCTGTCACACTCGCCGCGCAAAATTACGAGCGGCTTTTCATCCGACTGTCTTTTCCATCTTTTCTACACGTATAGATTTTTTTTTTTAATAAACCCCGCGCATCAGATTTTAATCTGCTTTAATGAAAAGTTTCCGATTTTCTAGAAATAAACGAGACAAACTCGTAGAACGCAAATGAAATACACGAAATATCGAGCATCAGAAGTTATTTTCCAAGTCGATCGGTGTTCTCCTCGGTCGTGTATTCTCGCGTTATTATAATACTGTTTAGATAAAAGATACAAGAACAAACTTCTAGTTTCCTTTTTCTGATTTGGAATTCAATTTTGAGCAAATATTTGATTTAAATACCGCAGCCTCTAAATTACTAATGTTTTCATTCGAAATAATATTAAAAGGTAAACACGAATAATCTTGAATATCTAATTTATGGAAACCAGATAATTTTAATTTTTTCAAACTTTAACTGCTATTTGAATATATTTCCATTAAAGTCGTCAAAACATTAAGAGATTTAATTTGAAAATAAAACAAAGTTTTTATTTTATAATTCAATTTATAATCTATATCTAATTTATCTCTAAAAATTTCAATTAGACTGTGCTTACAATAATTTTAAGCCGTCGATAAAATAAATGTTTAGAATGTAGTATTGTGATTGTCGATCGATTCGTACTTAATTTTATCTATCTAAGCTTTTAGAATGAAATTAAAATACAAATATTCGATAAACTTTGAAAAATATAAATATATTTAAATATTCATTGCATATAAATTAATCGTACTTGCACATTTAAATGGGAATGTTTGAAATTTACAAATCATGTAATTACAAAAAATTATTTGACATATATTTTATTTCATACGTAGATAATCTGTTACTGTTTTACCTATGATTGTTATAATGTTTAATTGAGTAAAATAACAGTAATACTTTCGAATAAAAAACCCCATAAGAGGTATTAGTACTTATCTACTTAATTGGTAACAGACGTAGTGTTCACACCCCTATGGTATAATTTTCTCATTCACACCGAAAAATCCAATGTGTGTTTTTTTAAATATATATTACTTGCTTATCTTATCTGATCAAAAAGTAGTTAGGCACATTAGTTCCACCCCCTTTTAAATGAATTTCATAATTATAAGAATTATTGTGCAACAAAAAAAGTATTATAAACGTATTGGAGTTGTTATTTGAATTATCAATAAGCTTATACGACCACATTACTCATATTGTTTTCTTAATCAACGAGTATAATATTTTGTGAATAAGTCAATAGGATACTTTAGTCGATAATATAATTAAAAAAAAATCCTTAAATTTTATATTTAAATAATTCATACATTTTTTACTTTTTCTTAAAATAATATAAATATTTTACAAATAAAATCCAGTTATTTTAGATAAAATTATTTTTATTTCGTTTTCTTCACGATTTCTTATTTGAGAGCCGGTGCTGAAAAATGAACCAATACTTCCAACTTGGTGGTTCTTTTTTCTTATTAAATATTATAAGGAAGACTCTTTGTCACCAAAAATTTGTTTCTATTTTTTAAACATAGTTCCAAATAAAGACCGGAACCTAATAATCACAAGTTGAAAAGCTGTCTTTTTTCGGAAGACTTCCTCTTCACTCACCGATGGTAGGACTACACTCCATCCCATGGATAAGCATCTAGTTTCGTTTGACTACATATCCATCGCCTACTGCCCACTATATTCTTGTCTCCTGTTCGTCCGAAATCCTAGAATCTCCCTTACTGCTGGAAGCCGCCATCTTCGTTTGGGGCTTTGCCAACCTTTCTACTTCACTAATACTCTAATCCACTTCTAAAAAATCTATGGTTCGTAGATAATACAGACATCCTCTAATAAACCAGCCTTTAGAAAATTTTGCTGTTCTCGTTTCCAAGTCTTATGCCTCGACCTTTACCTTGAATATTCAATACAGGCCTCCTCTGCGTATATTTTCAAGTTTTAATACCGGTTCCGTAGTTTCTGCTCTTTAATTAACTGATTTTGCCCTCTTAGCTGTGAGCCACGGACAATGGTATAACTCCATATACTTTTCTTCCTATTTTTCTTCTTCAACATCTTATATTTCTTTTTCTTGTTTGTTCTTCTCTCTTTCCCCTACAATTTTTCTCTCTCAGTGCTTCCCAATTTTGGATCAAAATCTTCGAGTGGACATCCCCTCTCGAGGACAGGTTTTGCCGGAACTATAGAATGAATCTCATACTATTTGCTAAGCCGAGTATCGTTTGAAGCTTCCCTCCTTCTTCGCCTATCTATTTTTGCACTAAAAAAATGTCATTGTGTTTTGGGACTGCTACTACATGACTAGGACTGTTACTGTCCTGTAATTGAAATTATCGCTGCTTTTCTCTTTGCACCCCCTTTTAAGTCGATTATAAGCTGCAGGTTGGTTTCCCCTAAAGTGATGGAAAGTTTTAGTCCGTTTGGCGGAATAGAGAATCTGATACTACCAATTATCGGGTGTTTTCCGCAAATTACTTCCCCTCACTGACATTTAAAAAATTAAAAACAAAAAAATTAAAATTCTTATTTCATTTAGAGTTACATAATATAACTTGCTATTATATTTACTGTGGGTTTTACTACTTTTATACAACTATATTTTGACTTAACTTTACTAACAATTCTTTGCTGATAACCGGAAAGTTATTGTTTGTTACAAACATTAACAAACAACTACCTTCTATACAGTGATATTTTTATGAATCATTGAAGGTCGTTCAAGATGTCACTAAAATTATGGTTCAAATAAACATTTAAAAAATTTAAATATTTTTAAAAAAGTGTTTAACATTATTTTAATAAAATAAATTAAAAAGAAAAACCATTTTATATTATTTAAATATTTTTCATAAAATTTCTTAAAAAAAGGAAAATATTTATATATTTTTGTTTATTTTATTTTTATGCAAAAATACTGCTAAAGTTTAATAATTTAATTGTCATATCCTACTTTTTAAAGATATTCATACGATTTAAAACAATATTGTTACTAAATTTAGCTTATAATTTCTTAGAATTAAAATTACCCACGATTCATTTTATGAAATTAATAATGTTTGTTTGAAATTTTCAAAATAATCTTTATTTAATATTATTGTCCGAATTATGTTACATACATATATTATGACCAGTTATTTAATATATTAAAAGTGCATTGCTTATACGGAATGTAGTTTCAGTGACTTTATTGTAAGATGCTTTGATATTCGAATTTCATCGTTTAATTTTTCAATTGGTAACGAATCTATTGTCCATTCTTTCGCGTACAATAAGCTATATTTGAACGTAATTTTAAGAATAACAAAATTCGCTATATTTTAAACACGCAATGTTGAATGTTTTTACTAGAAATCCACTTTCTCACTAGTACGAAGCTAAAAATGTTATCGCTCTTCCACTAGAAAAGTATACGATTTTATCTTTTGTATGCAAAATAAGAAGTAACGTAACAAGTAAAATTGCTGCATCAACTTTTATTGCCGAGATTTCAAAGCGTTATTGTTTCGCTCTTTTGCGCAGATAACGCGAACTTAAAAATTTTATCAATTTTTAACGGGACATTTTCTCTATATCATTAACTATGAAGACCAAACAAATGTTAGTAGCAATTATAAAGCTTTTTAAACTGTTTACGTTATAATGCGTTTCCTAGAATAATAAAATTTTTTTAGAATCCTTATTATTTCCTCCATTAGATTCCTTTATGAAGAATATTTTACGAAACTTTGGTAAATGTATATACGACGGAAATTTCCATAAAATTTCTAAACGATATTTTAAAAGATTTCATTTACGAAAAAACAAAATTTTCTTGCGATATACCAAAAAGAAATTTGATATTTTCTATAACTATAAGGCTAATATAGACATTCTCCATTAATATTCATGTAATACCGCTATGTTGAATTTGCAAAAGTTATGCAATTTGTGGTGTAACCTGCAATGCTGCAACTTCGTTGTCGGTTTCCAAAATAGACACACATTTATTATGCGTTATATTTATTTATACTATTTTTTGTTACTGGTAAATATAGTGCATTCTGTGAAAATTGTATAATTAATAGATGTATCGTTGTATCGAAATTATGGTATTCCTTTTGAATTTGATTCCTAATAATAGCATTTATTTTGTGTACAGTTGCACATTTAACGGTTAATTAAGTGATGGATGCCATAAAAATTATTATTAAAATTCGTAGGTCTAGATAGTAATTTCAGCAGTCTAATATACTTGAGTAATTTGTAAACAGCAATTACACACTAATTACCTCGAATTATATTATGTAGAAATTTTGTAATATGTGACTATTACATGCATAATCATGCTGATCCGACAAATTGTTTCTGCACAAGACAGAATGAATTGCAAATTTTGACAAACAATCTTTCCACAACAAACATTTATTTAGATTATTCAGATCAATGTGAACTAAGAATAGACTAAAAATTTATTAAAACTAAAAATTCGAATGAAATTATAATTTATAATTTTTAATAACAATCAGATGCTAATTCATAATATCCATTTATATTTGTGAATGTGTTTTGGTATTTTGAAGACATATGGATTAGTGCGTGACTGCATTCACAATTAGGTTTCAAATACTTTCAAAGTTATAATAATTGACTTTTCTTTATATTTTTAATAATTTGGACTCTAATAAAGTATTTTAATTGGTTTAATAGTCAATTTATTACTGCGAAAAATGATTGCTAACAATAACTAGAATTTTTGAGAATATTTGAGAAATATTTTTAAATATTTAATTTCAGTTACTCTCTTTGTTTAAAAAACAATTGCTGGAAAAGATAATACGAAAAATTGAAAGGGCAAAAGAGCCGTTGTTAAACCAATCATTTTTAATTTAAAAATAAATAACAATATTTGTGTATACGTGCATTAATTGCAATATGTAAAATTTGTTATACATTCGGGAGGTATATATTTTAAAAAAATTTTTTGATTTTTGGTAAACACACAATCTTTCTTGAACTAAAGTAATTTTAAAAATAATTGTACATGACTTTTATCTTTTTATGATTACATATCTTAACAAATAAGTGCTCTTTAATCAAATTAGAATTGAGTTTATTCAAATTTTATTAAATAGATAACATCGGAATCATAATTTTGAAAGTGGACAAAATCAATATTAATTACGTATATAAACATATTCAGATTCAGATGTTTCCAATTTTATTTTGCATACTATTTGCAGCAATCGATTATTCGATTGAAATTGCGTAATTTCACCATAGAAAAAGGGTGCCTGTACTAGTGACCCACACTCGTCGACTATAATGGAATCGTGGAAAGGGTTTACTATGACGTTTCAGAGACAACTTGGCAAGTTTTTCATTCTACGGGATTCGGAACTGGGGAAAAAGCAAGTGTGCGTCGTTATGAAATTTACAAGCGACAGCAGAAGACGATACGAAAATATGCTAATTATCATAATTGACTAATTACTCTGGCTGCCTGTCAGGTAGTTTTATCGGTTATTAATGACTCGGCGGAGTTGTAGTAAGGAAAATATCGAGTAGAGAGTAAACAGCAATAGAAGTAGAGAGTCGAGCAGAACAGTGGCGGTGCTACGAATAAGAGGGGAATGAATCGATATTATAGGAAAGAAGGAAGGAAGAACAGTAAAAAACGAGTAAGTGAGATAGAGAAGGGCTTTAGGCTTTTCTCGATCAAGATACGTTTTGGCACGAGTTATGAGTTACGGGTTTAACGGTGAAACTGTGTTGTAAGTAAAGATCTTGTTTTACTGTTTAAAATTTTTTATTGCACTTCTTGTACATGTAAAAAAATCTAGATATACATGTCTATTATACTAATGGACAACGGAACACATGTCTGCCAGTCTGTACTTGTTGAACTACACCAGAGTACGCGTTCGTCGATTCATGAAATCCTTGAATGTTTCATGTTTTGGAACGTAGTTTACTTGAATAACTGAGTACGTCACGTTTTTATTGCATAAAGAATAATTGCTCGTTTGAATAGAAATATATTTTCATGATCGAGTCCTTGGAAAGTATAAATATTCCACACGAGACACAGCAATTTATGGATCATGGCGGTTGGAAATGATGCACCGATGATTTATCTCGAGTTGTTTGTCGAGCGACTGCAACAATGGAGACGCTATTATTTAAAAGGTTAGAAATTAACTCTACGCGATGGCAAAAATTTTTTATCCACGAAAATATGAGCATGGAGCCGGACGTGCTCGTTAACGAACACGTGGATTCGGAAGGTCTATTATCCATACGTGACGGTGGAGCAAAATTTGGTTAAATCTCGGTCCATCGCCTTGGTCCCTCGAGGGAGACGCGTAACCTCGTTTACGGATGCTGCAGATGGACAGCCAATCAATGACTCCTTGGCGCATCTTAAGCGAGCGATCGGAATAGGGAAGCTTTCGATTTGTAACGTCGAGGGGGACGGGCTAAAACGAGAAGTAGATTTGAGAATAGAAAAAAAAGAGGAACTAGGAGGGGCGCTTTAGGCGAGTAGTTAGGCGCAGATGATGGGGCGGCATTGAATATGCATTAGCGTCGACAGACCGCGGGTGAACAGCAGATACGCAGCGAAAGAAGCATTGTGAGCGGAATCGACAAACCGTCCCTTCGATTCTTCTGCTCTGGACTCCCACTCACCTCCTGCTTTCGTCGCTCTGCCAAGCGCTTCTCTTTCCCTTTTCTCTCTTATCGGCTCGATACGCCACGACAAAAAATACCACGGCTCTCATACTCGCCCGCTTAGTGCTCGTTTTATAAGCTTACGTGATCTCACCGCTCGGCAGCCCAATGCGATTCTTCCTCAATTTCCACGGATTCCGATGACGAAGTGTGCACTTCAAAACACCGTTATTTTTTTAATTTCCAAAAATATTTCGCCTTGAATAATAGTCAGCGTTATGAATTTCAATGTAGATGGTTGCCAGCGTCGATAAACTGGGTCAACTTTTATTTTATTCGATGGAAATTCATCAATAATAGAACAAATTCCCAATCCCACCAATTCTTAATATAATGTGTAATCAATAGATACAGTAAGAATTTTCCGGTTGTACGAATGAATATAATTATATTAACTTAAAGTACATGAATGATTTTACTGTATTTGCACGAGGAACATTTTATTATTTACACGGATTGAATTTAAATTTATAAAAATGTATTTTTCAAGTTTTGAAATTCGTAGATATTAAATTTGTGCATTAAACTTAATATTTAAATTTGTGAGGCCAATTAATTCTTATGCCGATTATTGATATTATTATTGTAATTATCAGTGACTATTTAAAAATAGCATTTACTGTAAAATGTAGCTGAAGGTACAGTATATACTAAATTAAGACTTAAAATGAAGAAACGAATAAAATTTCTTGTTAATTTATCTAATTGTATATCTTAAACCAATTTTTTGTTCGAAT
The DNA here is from genome assembly GCA_018907185.1 of Platyscapa corneri. NCBI lineage: Eukaryota > Metazoa > Arthropoda > Insecta > Hymenoptera > Agaonidae > Platyscapa > Platyscapa corneri. The sequence goes on along the minus strand of JACCHW010000025.1, from coordinate 1,380,904 downwards.
ACAAACGTTTTTAACAAGTGAATTCATTTTTTGAAAAAAATATCTGATATACTATTATTATTAATATTACTATAAGTGCACGTTTTGGAGAATAGAAAAAAATAAAAAAAATAAAGAATAATAAAAGATAATTCAACAAAATGGAAATGTACGAATGTCTGACTAATCATAGATAATACTACTTATTATATACTTAGCTTTCATTAATGCGTTATGCTTTTAATCTACTTTAGGTGATAATCCAAATTTATTTACATGGCCCTTTTAAGGTTTTATTCTGTCAAAACTATTTTCAAGTTAATATTATTTAAGTTAAACCGTTGTTGACACACAGAGAATTTGGCGGAGCACACAATACCGCGTTTCGCTGAAATCGAACGTAACGATTAGTTTTTCTAAAACGAAATTAAAAAGCAAATCTATCCAGATAAAAGTCGAAGATATTACTTTATTCGCATTTAAAAAACAAAAGAAAGAGATTCCCCTTGATTATCGCGGAACATTGCAGGTTTTCGAGTTGTTCCAAAATACAATTTGATAGGTTTACGAAGAACTGCGCGACTGAATTATCTTAATCGCTCTCTTTTCCTCTCAATACTGAGTCCCGCGCGCATTTTTCTCCAACTTCTTTTTCATGTTCTCGACGCTTTCATCGTCGAAACTCATTTGCGCGTGAAGGACTAGGAAAGAGCGAGAAAGTCGGTAGACGATGGCAAAACACGCGAGTCTACGTTAACTCTTTAATTGAAAAATAACAAAAAATTCGCGCTCCCGCGCATTTGCTCTTTCGCCTTCTTCTTCAATCTTATTTCTCCGGTTGCTTTCATAGATCCTCGCTTTTACTGCGATATAACCCTACCTCTCATGCAATATGCACTGACAGAATTCCAAGAAAATCTTTGCTTGAATTTACTGTACTTTAAATTGCGTTTTCATTGAAAGCGTAATTGAAATTTGGTCAGTTCGTAATTCTAGTTAAGATTTATTTTAATTAAAAACAATATACTTGCGAGTTAAGTTGTTATAAACGATAAGAGCATTGAGCTCTAACTTTTGTCTTCAATTGGAATCCTGTTATTGCTTTCTTTACAAGCTGTGTATTTAAATTTGCAAAATCATTGAATGCGTGATCTTGACACGTAAGTGTACCTAACACAGTATTATTATTATTATAATTATTATTATTTATCTATCAACAATTTGCACATTATTATTTACATTTCTGTACATTTCTTACGTCTAAATTGCTTATTACATATATTCATATTATACAATATTGTATACTTTTAAAATTATATTTTTATATTTTATTTATTTATTTTATTTTCTTTCTTCTTCTCTCTTGATATCGTTTTACTTAGATGCCTCTCTTTCACTTCGTTGCTTTCTTCTCATCTTGTACCAGTGTATCTAGTATAATATATTTATATCTTTCTGATAACCTTCCATTATACGCCTAATACGGTACGTAGAATAAATGAAATTATATTGAAAATATATTTTCGATGACAGGCAAAAAAATTGTATAAAAAAACTGCTGCACAAATGTGTAATCAATCAAATTATTATGTTATTTATTGAAATAATAGAATCAATCATCATCTTAAATATTCACGCGTTCTATAGAAGTATATGTAGAATTATTCAAATTTTGAAGCAATTTACGACAACTGTCAAATATTTCTGAGCATTAAATTTTCATTAAAAACAGACCTTAATTTTTGTAATTAAAAATAGTTTAATTAGCGAACACAGATGCCATCTGTCTATGGTATACAAACTGATTTTTAATATACAAGCCTTCAATTCATACATAAAAATTTATCATTATAATGTTACTTAAGTTACAGACAGTAGTGAAAGTATAGTTTATCGCGCAATTTCCAATATTAAATTAAGACTATTACGTTAAGTGCAACAACGCGCGTTTAGTCTTTGTGTGGAGAGGATCGTTAGCTCTCCAGTACATAACTCCAGAATTTCGATTCGATCGTTAATTCGAGTGAGTTAGTCGGCCGCTCATACAACACGTAACGCCTAACCTGCGGTTAGATTTTCTCGATGCCTTTCTCTCTCTTTCTCATGCTGAAGGTTCTCGAGCGAATATACATATTCTCTTCGGTGGCGCCAACAAAGCCGTGCACGTGAACACGCGCTTGCAGTTACGCACGCGTGATTCCACCGCCGGCGAGATTAGACACACATGTGGATACGCATGGCTCGTTTGAGGTCGTACGATTGGGGAGCTGTTGCTAATTTTTAAAATATATATGGACATTAAAGTTCGCCGGGTTGCTTCCAGTTGCAAATCAGTTTCCCCCATATTCTTCATTTTAATTACGAACTGCGGATTTACTCGCATGGATATTCTTAAAAGAAAATTTCATTCTCATTCACACAGGTTATCGCTTACATGATCGAATCGGTACTTCAATTGTAATGGTACTGTAGGCCAATATAAATTGCGTGATCTGCAGCGATCGGACGTTTAAAATGTAATCAGAGCCGTGGATTACTGCGATTTTTTGAAAATATTTTAGAAACGTTTTTGTAGTTTTTTAATTTTAACGCTCATAAGGTGTGTACACCTATAAAAGTCAATACAGAGTATATTTTAATATATTTCAGGATTCACGACGAAGATCCTTTAAATTTCACCAGATTAAACGTACGCGAAAGAAGATCTGGAAGAATCACTCGAAGTCGTAAGAATAGCCTATAAAATACGAAAATAAATAAAAAACAAGGACAGAGTTGGCAGTTCTACTGTTGCACAGCGATATTCTTTGTATAAATGGTTGGTAACTCTTTTCAAAGAATAATTCACGGAAAAAAGGTAGAAATAGCGGAAGACGGAGTATTCGATGTGATATGTCTTTAAATCGCAGCTTAGCGGATACCACAAATCAGCGATGACAATTGTAAAGTATTTGATTCACTTTATCTCGGAAGAACGAATTTAAAATCTACATTTCTCAAGTCGAGTACAAAGTTTGGGATAATTCACGTCAGGCAATGCGTATCGCGATGGCGAAGTTAAACATTGCACGTTACTCAAATGCATTCGCGCACTCGTCAAAGCTATTCTTATATTATTTACGACAAATTTAAACAACCGGCAACCAGCAGCTCGGATATATTTTGTTCTCGCTCATCCGTAATTTTTATCCGTTTGGTTCATCTCAAAAGTGCGCAAAAGCCAAAAAATCCTCGTCAGGTTGCGTGAGCTTGGTGTACGACTCTCGGGCTCTTTCGCCGGCTAAGAATATTTGCACCTTCGAAACGGACAAGGACATATTTTGGAAATCCTCGATAAATAGAAGAGCGGGCAATCAAACGGGACGGTAGTGGCATAGAAGGGGGCGCGTGGTCCGGAAGGCTCGAAGGGCAAAAAATGCCCGCCACGGTTCGTGCGGAAGTTTCGTGCATTTCCACGTCGTTAGCATAGTTTGCGCGACTGAAGCCCGAGGTTGACTTCGCAGCGATTCGCGGCGCCGGCGCTGCCAGGCGGAACGGCCCCTACACACGCACGGCCTTTAAAAGAAGCAGCTTTTAAAGTTCGATACTGCCTTGGCTCTGGTGCGCTCGACTTCATCCCGTCGCTTTAACGTACGGCGCTCCTCGGCTTTTCAATCGCGCCACGACTCGAACGCGCCTGCGTCCGCCGAATTCGTTATTAACAGTTTGCGCGAGTGTGCGAAATATATGACCTAGTAACCGGCCGATACTTTGGCGCGAATATTATTTCGGCTCCTTGTCGCACCGGTCCGACGGGCCCTTTAACTCTAAGGAGGAGGGAGGCCCGGATCGGCGTTTTAACAGACGCGAATTACTCGCGCGAACCCACGCCAGTAATAAGAACGAATGCGTTGTCCTCGCGAAGCATTATTTAAATTTAAACCGAAATGTGCTTCCAAGACACAATGAGGGTCTGTTGATGTCGTTGGTGAAACGCCGGCTTTTCCTATATTTTAAACGCGATGCGATAATGTTTGCGCCCCGTAGTATACATGACAATGAAGTGATAAAGCTGCTGACGCGAGCAGAAAAATCCACTCGAAGCGAGCGGCACAATAGGGCAGATTTATAAAACGACTTGCTGCACTCTGGTTGTAATTTCAGGTAAGATATATTTCGCGAGTCTTTGTGTGCTGGTAATTTTTAAATAACTTTTCGACGCTTCGTCGTTTCGCGGGCACAGGGTTTTCGCCGAGTCCAATCAATCGCCCGAGGGAGATGCGGAATTCTGCTAAACTCCCGGAGTCGGCGATTTTCCATATTTATTCGTGCTGGTCAGCCCTAAAATATCGCGTCACATAAATTCGCCGGGAAGAAAAGGCCACGAGTTTGCCCGGTGTAGTACAAACATACGCCAAACTTAAAACAAGAATCAGCAAGTATTCGCCGGTGATGCATCGCCGTGCTATCGCGCGACCTTCGGCGAAATCGAGAGAGCGATTCTGAAAAAAATTACGAGCTCTGGGATACGGGGATGCGAAATGCGGAGCAGCTCCCAGTCAGGATGTAAAGTCCCAACGTGTCTCGGCCCGCACGTGCGCGGGAAAGCTCGCGACGAGCATTTTTCCTTCGTCCCTGGCGGGCGCACCATACTTCCTTCGGGAAATGACGGGAGGGGGAGCGCGCGCCGAGCTTAAGTTTAATTAACGTGCCACATCGAATCCGTTTGGAAGCTCCGCGAGGCGAACACGTAGACGCCCCCGTGCGATCGACGGAATCCCTTCGTTTCCTCTCCCTCTCTCGCGCCCGCTGCTGGGGAGCCGCCGGATACTTTAATTTAGCTTACCTTCGACTGCCCCCTCTCCCTCTTCTTCTGACTTATCCCTTTGGCTTGTTTTTAAGCCCGGAAATGAACCGAGCCGCGCAATTACTCCGGGCTAATGCACTTGCCGCTGAGTCGATCTTTATTAATTAACACGCGCGTGGCCGTCTGCGATCGCTGGTTAAGCGACGATTCGCGCGTAATTCGGATACTGAAAGCGTGGGACAGGGAGATTTGCGCCAAGTGACGGGCGACGACGAGCTTCCTTACGCGATATGTCGCATCCTCTACAACTTAGGCCGCGTTTCTAACTAAAGAAGTGCTCGAACGTCTGCTGGTGCAGCCATGATCGACAAGTGTACACAGTTTCGAACAAATATTCTAGCGCTTCCGGGAGGGTCGTTGGAAAATATTGCTCGGATAAGTTTTCAGATGATACATCTCAAAGCGTAAAGTATTTTATGTTATACTAACCTCCAGCGTTAAAAGCTCTCGGAATATTTTTTCTAGTGAATTAAAATCAGGAAAAGTATATTTTCCAAACAATTGCGGTAAATTGCTCTTCTTATCTTCCTTTTAAAAACAGGTTATTCTAAGTGACGCGTTGAAGCGCAAAGTTGATTTGTGACAACAAAGCGATTGTGTGCAACTTATGAATTGGAGATTACAAGCAATGCAGAAAGAAAAAGTAGCAACGTCTCCCATACCAATCGCATCTTTTGAGACAACCGTTATAGAAACGTAAATATAATTACGAGGGAAATTTATTCGCTTATGTACACAGAAACTCATACTTACACTTTTGTGTACACAAAATCACACACTTACTTTAAAAATATTTTCGCTTCGAGGTGTTTTTCAGCAAATATATCCTTTTAAGCCAATAAACCCATTATTCAAATTAAAAATTTACGTTCTTTATTACATTTATTGCACTAAAATATTTTCAAAACCTACACTTCGCCGAAAGTAACATTAACATTTCGACGGGATTTTAATTTGTAGAGTGTCGCGGTTTTTTTTATAATATTGTGGAATATTAAAGCATAAGATTTTTAATTGTTTTTGTAATATAACAAACATATTTCATAAAATATTCTTATTTATTCTAAAATACGTGCTTTTATAATTTAAGTTTTCTGAATTATTCAAATAGCAGTGACGTGAACTTCAACGAATTCAAGTTATACCGTAAATATGGAGGTGCATTGCTTTTAGTTTTTCAAGCGTTACACATTACAAATTTCCCTATATGCCGGCCATAACTTTCTCGATGTAATTTATAAAATATGTTTTAATTGAAATTAGAGCCGTGAAAATAATATTTTTCTCCTTTCTTTAAGTAAAAGTAGTTCTATAACGGATATATCGAACGTAAATATATGACGAGCTCTCATAGCCATACTATTTTAAAGTAATTTTAATTTTAAAGCTGGACGACTGGAATTTTATATTAAATATGATATATTTTATTTCAGATGTGCGTCTTTTTCTCGCATATTCTTCTTAAAAATGTTTTTGTTCTTCGTAAGGATATAAAGGAACATTTTATCTACATTTTTATACCAAGTGAAAGGTAAAAAAGACTTTTGCTCCTATAAAGTTCTTTTGTAAAATAAAAATAAATATCCACATTGTATAATTTAATCGAGCACACCGCGAATATCAGCACCTAATGCAGCAGTCAATATTTTTAACAATACTTAACGCTAGTTATTACAGCAAATATTACGTTTCCATTGAAAATTATTCGATATGAAAACAAAGTGCGCGTCTGGAAGAATGACAGCGAAGCATAAACTTCCATCTTTATAACGGGATACAAACAAAAAATGGGCTTATATAATTTAATCAGATGGATGAACTTATTTATACGCAGGATGAGGGGCTAAGCCTCTGGTGGACGGTATCGTGCGTTTCCTGACCGCAATTGCGGGGTGGAGTGTGACGTCGCGACGACCACCGAAGTTGTAAACGCGAAGTCCAGTGTCGTGGCATGAATTAACGACCAATAGCCGTGTGCAGGGGATCGATTGCTATGGTCCGGCACTGTGCCAGGATCCCGTGTTAAGCTGCCCTCCCCCCCCGCCACGGTCACGCGCGCCCCCTTGTAAATTACGGTGCCTCCGCCGCCGCGGCGGGGGCTGATAAGTGGTGCGCGAACTTTTGCGAATTCTCGAGGCCACGCGTCGCAAGGCTGTTGCGTCCAACGGGCAACGGGAAATTCTCCCTTTTCCGATCGTTCCTTTTTCCGATGTGCTATTTTAAGCGAAACGTCAGCCCCGTGCCTCGTCGTCCGGACGAGGATTTTTCTTTTTGCGTGTGACTTATCGGTTCGCTTTCGGGATTGGCGAACTCGAAGAACTTGACGAAGCCAGAGAGTCAGGAGATGTCTCGTTGCGCGTAAACTTACACAGTCTTGATAAAGGGAAAAATAAAACGAGCTCTGCGTACTTGCACTTATCACGAGAAATGGGTTTCGGTAAAAGCTGGCTTATCTGTGTGAGGAGCACTTATAAATTAATAACACCACTCGAAGGAACTCAGTGCAGCCGTTAGAAAAAATAAATGAAATACGATGCAGTTTGATAATTTAAAATTTAAAGCGACGCTTTCTGAGCTTTTGTAGCTTTTGTAGCTTTTGTAGGATACACCGGAAAAACTGACTGTGATGATGTAGCGTCGAGAATTACGCTTTGACAGTTATAAAATTTATCATTCGTAACAAACGCTCTCAAAATATTCACTCCCTTAATAAATTACTTATATAAGTGATAATTTTCAAAGATACGTAATAACACATCCTTCATCTTAATTGAGTTTACCAGCACTTTTGTTATTAATGCTAAAATCTTAAAAACTTTACAGAATAAATGTCAGGAGAAATAACAGGAGCTAATCAAATATCGCCTTGCAAGGCACCACGTATCGTTATATGCTGAAATGAGCTTAAAATTGTTAGTTAACCCGTAGGCTAGTATATAAGTAAGCGAATAATTGTTTTAATTATTCGTAATGCCTCTGCTTCCATCGGAATGTAGATTAATTTCTTCATCAGTGCTTTCTGGATGGATTTTGCAACTATGCCCTCAGTATTACGGTGGTCGAGGAATCTCCCGAAGCATTTGGTTTCAAGTAACCGCGATAATTGTTTAAACAATACGTCTTTCCCCATTTTCAATACAACACTGTTAATCGTCTCATTAGAAAATCGAGTTCGAGTTGAGTCTTTGAGAGAAGCTGCTTGGAATCATAAATCTCAACACTTGGTGTAAAATATAACGTGAAAGGGTGAAAAGTATTTATTTAATTGTAAAATTTAAGCGCCACGACGCGGCTGCGTTTCATAATGTATGGTGTCGTTTTCTTTTGTCCACACAAAACGACCCTTTAAAGTTACGTTGCATTCGAACGAGTAAACTCTCTAAATTCCATAACATAAAAGTCCTGTGCAACTTTAACTTCCGAAACGACAATACGTCACGCATAAAGTTTTGCACGATTAAATAGTTTAAAATTTCGACTCCGTCTCATTATGCCGTCAGCGCAATAAATCCCCGATAAACAACGACTTTCCAGCGGTAATCTCGGCCATGGAGTTGAGAAAAGTCTCGCAAGAGACGCGGGATAAGAATTTTGCTGATCTGTCCAGGGGGCAAGTAACGATCGCCGCTGCAGATTTCCGACCGCAGCGCCCGGTAAAACATAAAAGGGGTCGTCGGAATTTACGCGTATATGTTCTTTTGCGAGCAGACCTAACGAGAGAGAGAGAGAGAGAGAGAGAGAGAGCCAAGGCCCGACGTAACGATTCGCGGTACTGGCTCGTCGAATAATTTTTTGCCATTAAACAGCGCGTGCACTAGGAGACCCACCGCTTCTCCATTATACCTGTCATAATCGTAATCCTTGAAAGAAGTTGAGAAGATGGTACGCCCAGTAATGATTGCCGATCAGTCGCCTGTTCAAGGATCAATTTGATTTTAAGTCTTGAAGTTTTCATTGTCACTCCGATAAGAAGAAACGAATGGAACCGAAAAAAGCTTTGAATATTCGATTTTCCTATAAATCGTTTCTTTTCTTTTTCGTAACGCGTGGATTGGAAAACGTCGCTCGCTTTTAAATTTAAAAGTTGAAAAAGTCATTATTGCTGCGAATCAGAGCTTGAAACTCGAAATTTTTCATTCTCACCATACGCGAGTAAGTTACATTCGTTTTTATATAATTCTAGAGTTTTATCAATGAAAAATAACGATGCGCATGAGAAATTATATTCGTTGCACGAATACATTAATAATTGAAATATTGCTTAATTAAGCTAACGCGAGGATTCGTGAATGTGTGCAGACTCTGAGTAATTATGCTTTGTGTTATTTAAATGGCGCAAAATGAATTAGCCGATTAAAATGAGTTACTGACCTACTTTTAAAAGTGATAATGCAGTAATATTGAAAAACCACATTAAAGAAATGACGGATCAGGAAGTTGGTACTGTCTTACGAGCATCTGAATCACGCGACATCATCACTTATTTTTACGATGACGATCAAAAATTCCCAATGGTTTCTGCCGATTTTAATTCTTCTCCAAACCCGTCGTAGTCGGCCTCTAATTTAAAATTCGATTCGCGAAACGAATCTCGAAGATGTAACGATAACTCGGTTTAATAATCGAGGCCAATCTTGGAGTATTAGAGGTTTGGTCTCGGCAATGGTAGTGCGCTGGGAGAGAGGAAGTGGGAGAGATTAAGTTAAGGATGCGAGGCGAGTTAGACTGGAGAAGAGGGGGGAAGAAAGTGGAGCCAACAGCTCCTTGGATCCTTAGAAACAATATTTAGACTTTATTATAAAAGCAGCGAGTGGAGGAGCCGGTGACTGCGGAGCTACCAAGCTTGTCCTCTCCTATCCACTTTACTTGCCAATCTTGAAAGTACTTTCCTCTCCCTCTTTCTGTCTCTCGCGGTGCTCTCTTTTACGCTCCTCGCTAATGCTGTCCGTGGGCCCTGGCGTTGCTCTGTTTGTTTACCGCGTAGTTATAGTTGCGGGAAACGTCTTCCTCCGGTTGGTGACGTCGCCAGCTTCATAATCTCCGTCACGCTTGACATACTTCGCAAAATACATTTCAGAGAGTTCTCCGATGTCTAACCTATCCGTCTCACCCACAGAGACGCTTAAAAGCTAACACACGCACTGGGAAAATTAGATAAAAATTATTGCGAGATTGTGCCAAGCCATTAAGAGCACTTTCAGCTCGAACTCGAGCTCGAGACTCTAGCGTTTCCCGGTCAGTTTCCTTGTCATTCTTCTTGCCTGGGAAACCAAACGCGATGGACTCGCCGCGGTCGGCTCTAGCCCGTCTGCTGGTACGTCCGTATCATTATTTCAACGAAATTGTAAGAACACTGAAAAGTTTCCTTAATGCGAGACTTCACCAAGTGTCAGAGTGCATTATGTTGCGATGTCTCCACACACGAGACTATTCTTTGTTCGCTCGTACTCGACTACATTTTCTCCAAGGTACGCGTATTAGGGGCTGCAAGGCTGAGATAGGACTGCATTTGTACCTCATACTCGTACGCATTAGGCGAGCGTTCACGGGTAAACAAACAGCTGCTTTTCTAAAATTAAAAGTCATGTCGAAGTTTACGTCATAGCTACAGTATCGGCCCACCCATATATCTTAATAATAAAAGATGAGGGCAAGAGAGGCAATTGAAATTTGATTCATTATGCAAGATTCTGTTCAATAGTCAACTCGGTTCGCCGTTCCTGTTTTTATTTTACGCGATGCCGCTTTCTTTGAAAAGTCCAGCAGTTAACTCTAGTCGAGTACGTAATCAAGAATATGCGGATAAGATAATTGCGTGTCTATTTGTGACAATATCGCGGGAGATTCGCTGCATCGAATTCTGCTCTATGGAATCAATCGATTTATAATTATAACGCGCTTCGTCAGTTGGTTTTTTTCCATTATACCTTTTTCTAAAAATGTCTTATTTTCAAGAGCTTTGATCATCTCTGCGTCTTAGATTACTCTGTATTCTGAAATCCGGCACTGCCAGAAGTAGAGGAAAAAAGTGTGCTCGGAAAAACGAGCCTTTCATCAAGAAGAGGGTACAGCTCTTCCTTTTTCAGATAAAAACGAGGAGAAAAAATTTGTGTTTATACGCAGGAACGGAAGGGGTGGCTAGATTTGCGAGCAGAGAAGTTTTTCCCGCGGTCTATCGGCGTCACGGGAGCTGGTCGGGACTGAGGCTAAAAGTGATGCAACAGTCGGTAGATCGATGTATAAGCTGATTTCTTCAATTAATATGGTTACGTCAGCGATCACGTTTTTGGCATGCATTGCAACGTGATGGTAACGTCTGGTTATTACTGCATGCATCAAAACATAGTGAAACTTTCCAGAACCGCTTAATTGGCGAATAGCGATATTCGGAATGCCAAAAGCCAATCGCGGAAGTTTGCACACGCATTGTCGCACTTAAACGTGGGCACGTGCGAGTACGTACATGCGATTTTCATGCAAATTGAACGACTCATGAATTTTACGCGGCCCTGGCTTCGCTCTCCACATTACACGTATCAAAATTTCATTCTGTAATGTCGTTTTTCAATTCTGCTACGGGAGCAAAAATCGAGGATTCGTTAAAAATCACAGCATTGTAATTTTGTCATTTATTAAATGGAATTACGTCAAAAGTTTTAAGTTACAAGCTATAAGTACGTCCGACAGCTTCATTAAATATTTTTAACATTTATAAGTAACTTTTGAATAGTCATTGTAGCGTCTATGAAACTCTTTTATAAATCGACATTCGTTATTAAAATATAAGATAGCGTTAAATTTCTAATTTATTTCTAAAAATAATTGTCGGATACTTTGCGTTTTTTCCATTCAAGTTTTTATAAAGATGATTCGCGTTAATTCAATATTTAAAAAACCAGAATTGGACACTTTCGTACGTTATATTTTTAAGAAATGCTACGGATGGGGAAATTGTCGATTGCTTTATCATAATCGCGAAATTATTAGTGTGAAAGTTCTGTTGATACAATTTTAAAATCAAGTTTATACGAATAATAAGATTTTCCTTTCAACATAAATTGTTAAAAAATAAAAATTTTAATCTTCATCAATGAAACGCATTGAATATATATTTAATATTTTTAATAATAGATGGCGCGAAATAATCCAAGTTAAAAATTGTCCATACATTTTGTTTTCTTGAATAAATATTTTATCTTTTTCACATATACGTTTTACAGTATATTTCTTCCTTTTCCTTATTTGAATACTGATAGTATACTTTTCCTTATTTATGAGATTTCGAGAACACATACATCAAAATTTATTTTAAAATATCTTTTCCTTTACCTACATGATAAAGTGACAATCCTCATTCAAAATTATCACTTGGAATTAATTTATTTTGATGTAACAGCTTCACGCCTACCTCGAGCTGAAATTTATAGACTCGGCTAAGACGATAAAAAAACATGAATTTTTGATTTCGTGACTACGCCTTGAAGTAATTCCTGAATTCCTGTTCCCTTGAAATAAAAAGGGATACACACAGTGCAAGACAAATGTAAAAGATAGAGCAAATTGAATGCGAAGAAGAGAGAGAGAGAGAGAGAGAGAGAGAGAGAGATGTACTCGATGATGACGAAGAAGTACAGAGGTTACAGGTCGAGACTCTCGGATCGTTCGATGCTACGCTACGACGCTGGTTGGGGTGTTGCTAGGTTACTAGTTTCGCGTCTGTCAGAGACAAGAGTGAGAAAGAAGGAGAGAGAAAGAGGAAGAGAGAGATAGAAAATGAGCGAAAGAGAGCAAGAGAAAGAGAGGAATACGAGTGTACGCCTGCTTGTCGAGTTCGTGAATCGACATTTTCTCTTAAAACGGCCAAAGAACACGGAGAAACCTTAACTGTCCTTTGTTCCTGAGTGTAACCGATTTCCTTGAAAGGCTTTCTCTTTCTTTTTTTGCGTGTTTTCTCTTGCTATCTTTATCTCCCTCTCTCTCTCTCTCTCTATCTCTCTATCTCTCTCTCTCTCTCTTTCTCTCTATCAACTGTACCCACTATAAGGCTCTTGGCTCTGCACCTCACCATTGTCTTGTCCTCGACCTTCTTTCGGCGATTTCTCTCTTTAAGCGTACCCTTTTCTACTTTCTCTTCGCTGCACGCTTCCCAACAAACTACAATTGAGAAATTCTACAAAACGAATCTCTCCCTTACTCCCCCCATCCCACTCACCAACTCCCTTCTTTCTGTTTCATATTTTTCTCCTTTGTCTGCTCCAGTATTTGTAGCGAATTCTCCGTGACAAATTGCGCGGTGAAATTCTAAATAATGCTTATCGCAAAGAATATTTGAACGCTTACGCGGAATATAAAGATATTTCTTTATTGCGAGGCACTTCTCATATTCGGTGAGCTTATTTTCAATGTTTATCGGAGCCGTGATTGTGAATTTAAAATCAAGCGCATTTTACCACTTGTAGTGCTAATAATGAATTGGTTAATGATAAAGTGCAACGGGTTATCTTCCGAGTGCTTGCTAATAAATTACTTCGGATACTTTTCACTTATGGAAAGTAAAAGTAACATGTTATAAATATATAAATATCCTAGATTAAAAACGCATTTAACTTTCGTGCAATATTCTTAAAATTTTTAATTTCCTACCAGTGCACTTTTGCACTCCAACCCAAATTACTTTTCAAAACAGACAATTTTAAATCTATTGGCTCTTATTCGATCGGTGAACGAAACTCTTCTACTGGGAGTATCTATTATTTAAAAAACGTGGACGAGAATTCGCGGGAAAATATTCGTTTCCTTTAAATTTAAAAATTATTCTCGACGAGACTCGTAGCCGCGATTGTTCGAAAATCTGGAACAACGATACGCCAAAACTGCCTGAAATTCCCAATCGAATTTTCGAACGATGAAGATAGAAGCCGATAACAAGCCTGACCAATGCTCAACGGCGTGTTGCTGTATTGATTTGTCGCGAAAAACACGCGGAAAGAAGCGGCGATCAAATGGCAGTCGATCGTCTAATTTAAAGTAATTCCTGATCTGCCGATCGTGCCCCGGGGCGCTAACTGTAATCGAGTGCAACTGCTAAATTAGGTATTGTTCGAAAGCCGAGCGCAGCATCGATTTTTCAGTGGAAGCGCGAGTAATAGCGTCAACTCGGCTGCACGCGTAATTACAAAGACGCCAGCGAATTGCGTAACGCGCGCGCTCTCGATTGACCGTCCGGGCGATCCTGGCGCAGGCGCAAATCGGCCTTGGAGATCGCGCATCGCGTCGACGAAGCCCGCGGGCGTCGCAAGGCTGCTGCTAACAAGTTGGCTTGTCGCTCGAAACGCTTGTCGAGCCACGTGCCGGAGGTTGGGCACGAGCGCCTAGTTGGTAAAAGCCCGCGAAGCCGCAAAATGACCAAGCGACTCGTACTTTTCCTTCCGTAGATCAACGCCAGCCAATTAATGGGCTTTTACGGACCGAGGCTCTCCACGCCACGAGGATGATATTCACGTGGATGACTATTGGTGGCCGAGATTTAATCGCGATATTATGCGTTCGGCTATCTCGTGCTGATTAGTAATCGGCGATGCATATTTATCCCGCTTCCCTTAGGCTCTTTATCTTTATTTGATACTTGATAATTAAACGCGGCTGAGTAATGGTCGTATAAATTATTAATAACGCTAACGACTATTAATAACGTTAACGAGAAAAGGGATTGAATCTGTAATCTCAGTGTTTAAAATAATATTATCTGCACTAGTGGAACGTCCAATCATCTAGAATTGTGATGTCGGTGAGCGTAGCGGCTCGTACCATGAGAGTAAATAAGTATGATAAAATAGCGTCTTCTTTGTTTAACCCCGTCTACGCTTCGACGTCTACGAAGGTAAAAACAATTTCATGCCAATTTCTTTTAAATTTAAAATGAATTCTGTGAAAATTTTTACGTAGCAATCTATTCGCGTAACAACCTGCATTTTGCGTCTTTAATTTTTCCATGTACTTGTTTGTAAGAGAATAAGTGTAATACAATTGTATTAGGCTATTACGGCGTCTGTCACATTAACATCAGCTCACCGCCAAAAATATATCTGCGTATTGCCTTTTGATATTTCCTATCGGTTAATTGCCAAAATTTTACTTTCAGCGAGTAATTGTAACTATCGGCAATGAAATAAAGTAGTAAAAAAAAATATTAACAAAAACGTTTTCAACGTTGACGATATGACTTAATGTATTTTTTCTCGGTTTTTGTTCATGTAAAGTATTAGAATTTGGTTTAATCTCTTAGTTGTGTATTCATAATTTTTCATCAGCTTTAATGCATTCGAACAACAGTAGGTCATACGTGACTTTACTTATCACAGCCTCATTAAGTTTTTGCGATCAAATTCACGATCGAAATTCAGCAATTTGAAAACATAAATTCGTAATTATTAGTTGTAGATTGTTTTTTATTCTAAGAATTGAATTGCGTTAGTTAAAATAAGCACGAACTTTTTCAATAATTTTTTCATAATGATTCAGGAATTAAAATAATCTTTCGAAAGTTTCTTTATTTTTTTAGTCGACAGTAAACGTGCTGTACCTTCCACAACTTTTGTTAATTCAAATTAGCTGGCAATTTTATTTTGAAAATATTTTTTGTAAACCAGTAGCTCAGCACTCAACATTGGCCAAAAGCTCTACAGTTAACTTTCAGCTCATTAACTGCGAAGACGGACATTCAAGAAAATATAAATTTTATCTCAACTATTAAGTTTATAACGTGTATGTAATATAGTATAATGCGGTGCTTAAATCTAATTAGAGAAATACATCAACACAATTTAAGGATGTTTAATTTTAATATTTATAACGTTGTACAATTGTAAAATGGTTGAAAATTTTAGGAAAATTAATTTGATTTGTATAATTTTGTCTATTTAATACATATAGATGCATTGTGTGAGTTCTAGCAACAAATTTCTTAGCTTTCTGCAAAAGTAATGTTTTGATTGACTTTAGCTAAGTGTCCCTTTTGATTGAATAATTACAAATCAATGCTGTGATACATAGGATTAATGCGAATTAATAATTAGCGTTTAATTGTGATATAATTTGATTTGACTAATAACAAAGTAAGCATTGCAATATTTTTAAATGTAAGAACTGTAAATAAATCAATTAAATTCTACAACAACAATAAACAATGAAAGGTAGCATTTTTAAACGGATGTTTCGGTTAAAATAAAGAATACATTTTATTACGAAAAGATGCGAATGGAAAGAGTAGGAGTATTTTCGTAATCAGTGTTTGGTACTTTCATAACGATTAAAAAAGAACCCAATTTATATAACGTAAATCGGGAAACGCGTGCATACAATGTTTTACTTGCCAACCGGATTTTATTGCAACAAATTTTCTTCGAATGTACTCGATTCACTTCCCTTTAAATTCGTCGTAATACCCAGGTTAACAAGCACTGCTAGCCAAATTGCCGGTATTTTAGTTCGGAAAATAAGGTTTCTTGATTTCAGCTGGTCTAACTATACGCTTCTTATCAACTACATTCGAATGGCAACATTTGCGTACAATTTCCCATAGCCCCAATCACAATTTCAATACGAGCGCCATAGTTCGGTTAATCAAATTATTTTACATCTTTCGAATGGCTTATTGAGAGGAGCCCGGCGTAATTGCTTATTGCGTATGCCATCGACTCTCGCATTGAAATTATGTAGGAAGTTCAGTGCGTTATTTACGCTAGTAGAACGGTAAATGGAAAATTAGTGGTCGTAATCATCGTGGTAGTTTGGCAGTGCCGATGGCTTGTAATTGTTCAGAGCGCCGAAGCCGTCCGCACCTAGTGTGGCACATGCTCGAACCTCACAGGCATGCGAGGGTCGGAACAGGCCCGGGGAGGCGTTACCCTGTCGAACAGGAAATAAGTATCTATTTTCCGCAATCTAATTTTAATAACGATTTGAAGAAAGTTTCGACACTTGTCGCTTGTCACTTTTCCAGAAGATTTTACTAAGACGAATACTACTTGCCCGCAACAGCCGCTCAATGGCAATTCTTTAAGCTCGATAAAGGCTCGCGCAGCCAGTATTTTCAAGTTTTAAAAGACGTTATTTTGCGTATGATTTTGCAATACTTTTTAAATACTTGCTATGGAAGAATAACACTTTTCAGTGAAAAATAGACGCAAAAGTTATTTCGTTTCGTATCTTTGGCAATGGCCGAGAAAATATAGAACATATTGATTGAAATACCGAGATTGTGTTTTGTTCCGAGTATAAGTTCTTGCGTTTATCGATAATAAGCATATCCGATGCATTCGATTGAGTTTTTATCGACATTCCTTTAGCTCTGATCAAATATTTATCTAAACAAAATTTTAAAAAATTTTTCCACTCTTTCATATTTTCTGAATTAAAATTTAATTCGGAAGTATGAAATTATTATGTTGTATAGTTATTCATCGACAAAGGCTGCGCTCCCTCGCACTACCTCTTTTGGGTTTGTTCCTTTGATTTTTGATTCCGAGAAAATCAATTGCACTAGATAAAATTTGTAAAGGCGGTTGTGTAGTAATGAAAATTGTGAATTATAGATTTTACAAAGATCTCTATGTAATTGAATTTAAATGTTTGCATAATTGAAAAGAAAATGAGTCCGTATTTAAAAGTAACGATAAAAATGAGGGCTTAAGCAACAACATCGCGGAAATTTTTTCCGAAAACCCGATAAAAAACCGCATTCCAACAAATTAAAAAATGTTTGTATGCATGAGCGTGGAGCGACGCACGTGTGCGTCGCCATGTCTGCTGATTACGACGCTCCAAGAGCGGCTTATACATTTTTCCATTTCGGCATTCTGCCAAGTCTAAAATAACTAAGATTACACTCATCGTCTATGAAAGAGCTAATAATGCATTTGTTTATAAGTAATCCTCCAGAAGCACCGAGAAGTAAATACGAATAATGCAAAAGTAAAATTATTTCCTTTTGATGCGACGAAATTTCTATTTGTTAATAAAAAGGATCACTCGGGGAGGGGAATCCGTCGGTGACGTAGGAGTCGCAATTTCAGCTGACAAAAAGTCTCGTTTTATCTCCTGGCCGTCGCAACTTTCGTTTTTCTTCTTCAAATTTACGTTTTTCATGCCAGAAACAATTTCGCGCATAGAATGTGGTCTCTTGAAGAGGAGCGACGAGCCGAGAAAACTCGACGACTCTCGAGTTGGATGTGGACGCGTGGGGCCTCCTCTCCATAACAATTACACGTCATTAGCGAACAATTAAAACTTGGGCGCGTATATAGCGCAAACAGGAATACCTGGAGAGAGCGTTTGGGTATGGTTTGTACAGTAGAATACTCGAGGCCTTGCCAATCGGACGGGGCTTATCGAAGAGTTACTTTTCGTCCCTGTCGCCCTCCTGCGTAGACGCACAATTTTCATTCCCCTGCTGTCAAAGCAGTAGTCCGACTTCCCTCCAATTTCCCTTGGCTACGCGAATCAAGTGGGTACATACTTGAATTAACGACTTTATCTGCGCGGTGGAAAGCGAGAAATGGCAGCTTTCCGCCAAACCGATGGAACGTGGAAGGAAGGAAGAAATGAAGAAAGGAAGGAAGAAAGGAAGGAAGGAAGGAAGGAAGAAAGGACGGAAGAATGGAAGATGCTGCTCAACGGATAAAGCAGCGAAATTAACAAGTTTTTCAAAATTAATTACATCACTCATTAAAATAATCAATATTTTATTGCGGAGCCAACCTGGATAACTTGAATTATCGGCTTCCCGCAATTGATGCCTCGATGGGCCTTTCGATGCCTTGTTTTCTACGCTTTTGCCTTTTATACTTTTGTTCGAAAGCTTGTTTTTAGCCATTAATATTCAAGTTTTACTTAATCATTTTATAAGTTTTCTCATTTGAGCTTTCGCGATTTATTTCAGATTGTGAGAATTTATTATGATCGCCATATGTATATAATTGTTAAAAAGCTTGAAAAGTTTGAAAATAAATGGTATACATTATATTAGACAATCTCGTAAGTTTGTTCTTAAGATATGAATATATTAGTCTCTATTAGGGGCTTAATCTTCATTAAAATAATTATATTACCTTGCATATATAATTTAAATTTATACAGAAAACATGATTTTCCTAAATAATTATAAAATTTATGAAATTATAATTGGACGATAGTAACAGTGTACATGATTACGCAAAATGTTCCTGTAGTTTTGTTGAAAATATTTATATATATTACATAGCAATGATAAATAATGTATAACGCCGGATATGTTAAGTAATCTAGTTGTATACGGTATGCATCTGCTTCTAATGTGTATACTATGTTACCCTCGTCGAATCTAAATACGACATGTGTTACATATATATATATATATATATATATATATATAGATCTTATTAATTTTTAAATAAGATGTAAATAAACAACAAAATAACCAATAAGCAGCTGAAACAACCTAAATTTTATAATAAAAATTTTTATTTTCCGAAATAATATCACAGTATTACTTGTATAGCTCAAATAACTTTTACTCAAATAAGCTTAGAATAAAGAGTTTATTGATTTGCATTTTTAAATATAAAAATATTTATCTATTTTTTTAATTAAAAAGAAAGTATTGCCTCATTATTATTTTATAAGAACATTTTTTTAAATTAAGTTTCCCCATTAAAGTTTTTTGTTTAATTAATTTTTTTAGTGATACAATTCAGCTACGAAAACTTATTATTAGATGGAATATTAAAGGTTTTGAAAACTATTAGAATCGAGCAAATAATATTAGAGAAGAAAAGTTATAAATGCAAATATTGTATACTCTAAATTTCAAATATTATTTAATTATTAAAAATAAAATAACTTTTTTTAAACTTGTAAAGAAAGGTTAAATTATGTAGGAAATACTTTTTTTTAATTTCGAATTCCGTAATATGTTTACAATATTTATTTTCTTAAAAATTCGCAGAATTACAAGGTGTTAACGTTATACATATATATTTATATATAAGGTATCTTATAAGCCAACTTTTTCGCAAAGTACACCTACCGATGTAAATAACTAGCTAGATAACTTTTTTTGTTATTATAGAGTAAAATGTCGAGGAATATTGCTACGAATTTAGCGATTTTCAAAGTTTCTAAAATAAGAAAATTTTCAAAAAATGTCTTTCTCTGCTTAAAAATGTTGATTTTGACCCGTTTGAATTCAAATGAAGTTTGATATATATATATATATATTTCAATAGTTTAAAGCTAAGATAAAATGTTTATATGTAATATTCGGGTTAAAATATGTTCTTAAGACATTGTTCGATTCTTTCAAACTTTTCGATAAATTATACATTTATAGCATTAATAATACATTTTTAGGTAAAAATGTGAATATTAAAAATATTTGTATCAAAGCATTGTTAAGAGAATACGCAAAAGTACATAAAATTCTTAGGTAGAATATGTAAGGCATTTGTTCATAAAGAGAATGGTTGTGAAGAATTCAAAGATTATATATATATATATATATATATATATATGCGTATGTGAGTAGAAAATAACTAATATCGAAATATTCAAAAGATAATTTTTTTTAATTTTCGTGATCATCATCTAATATCATATTAAAATATGTGTTTACAGCTGTAATTTAATTCGTGGGTTACAAAAATGTATGTCAAAATAAAAAAAGGTTTTTGTGCAAATCAAAGAATAAATTATTTTAACGAAGAGTCAAATTTATTTTAATATTTTTCACATAATTAAATCCTAAATTTTTTACAAAAAGCAACAATTTTTTTTCAAATCTTCGTTGTTCTTCTCGTCTGTGTAAGTTTGAATATTAATGAAATGAATATTAACGAATGTGATAACGGTGATTTAAATTTACGTCAAAAAAGTCAAGTTATTTATGATGCATATTGTAGACAAGATTAATAAATAGCACATTTACCCACATATCGTAAGCTGTATTAAAAAAATGATTTAATCGTAGAGGAGAAGTAGCGAATAGCAAGTAATGAATTATTGATGCATGATAATTCATTATAAACATTTGTAAATGACGCGGCAGACCTTCTGGCAAAAAAATTAGCAATACCCTAAATTAATCACTTGTAGAGTCGTTCACTATACAGAAATTCAGCGACTTCCACTTTAAAATGAGTATGCACTTTCGCACACATTGACGTGTGGCAACTAACGACCGTTTAAGCATTCTTAATAATTCCGCGAATTATGTATCAGGGACCACTTATGGTATTTTAGAATATTCATGTAATCATAATGATATTATGACTAATTTAACGTTGTTACATTCGAATCATTGTTTAGTAGTTTACGTACGAACTTAAAAGGTGCGCTCATTCGATTGTTTCGATCGATACAAATTTTAATTTCATTACGCGTTGATTAATTTCTTTTAGATAAAATGCATATTGTAAGTACGATTTTTCATTCCGGAAATTCAGTTGAAGTTAGTAGAGAATAACGCCAAAAGCGTTTAATTCATATCTCAAACGATTTTTCTCATTACCGCAGTTGTTGCAAACAAACTTGACGAGTAAAAAAGAAAAGCCGCAAAGCATTTGTTTGAATTTTCATAAAGTAAATCTTGAATCAGGTCAGGGGTAGGGGATAAAGAAATCCCGTCCCTTTCGACGTAAATCGCGCCTCGCAAATGTGATTGTAGGTCTCCGACCGAGGCGGTGCAGAAAAGGTAATCGAACAAGTGAAAAAATTTATTGGACAATGAGTTCGGTACGTGCTGGCGAAGCTATGCATCGACGTGTCGTCAGCAGACGCTGCTTCGACAGACCTTAATAGGGCACTTAATGAGTCCATCTCACTCTCTCTTTCTTCTCTCGGTCCGGCAGTTATTGGGGGGGGGGGAGCAATTAACGCGATACCAGGCCCGTTTCAAATTCTCGGACTCTCCCTTTCTCCCTCTTTCGCTCGTACCTTATACAGCAGTCTGCTTATACACCCTTCAGTGGCAGATTTGCAGATAAAATTCGTCTATTTAATGGCGACGCCTGGTCAATATTGTTTCTGAAGGGAATCCGAGTAGAAAACGACGGGAAAAATCTATCCGTGCAATGAGAAAAAATATATAATGATTTTTGTTAGAGTGTGGCTTCGTTTTAACAATAATAGTCTGCTTTATTCTATTTAAAAAGCTCGGCTGAATTGTTTTTCCGCTTAAAACTTCATTGGTATAATAAAATTGAACGACGTTTGTAATTAAATATCAGCTGAAATTACTGTTCAATTGAAAATGCATTTCAAAATTAAAAGTTTTTTCAAAATAAAAAATATATGACTAGAGAATAATGAGCAGAAAATTGTATACAACATTTTTACGTAGATGTCACACTCAGATTAAAAGATGAAATACATCCGGACAGTAATTTGTTTGTTAGTCATGTTGTTAACAAGCATTGACATCAATTCAAAAAATCAATTTATCGATAAATTGATTCGTTTTTAAAATTTTTGTATTTCAGCTGCGCAACTGTATATAATATTTTGCGAAAGTATTGTGTTATTACTCGAGCAATATTAACTTATTAATAAATAGATACATGTTTAAAGAAGTTTTTAAGTTTTTATTTATATATATTTTTTTAAATTTTTTAAATTTCTTAAGCCATTAACGGAAATAAATAGTTAATAATTATTTACAGAAAACTTGGAAGCACAAAATACCCATGAATGGTGATACTCTTACAATTTCATTATCGTAAAGTAATATTCGAGAAATGAGAAAGAAACTCAGATTGCATTACCACTTATTCTAGATTTGTAAGACGCATAGAATTTCAAATATGCATCTTTAATTACTGCATTTATGTTAATTGAAAATATGTATTATTTCAAACTCTACGGTGGAATTCGATTACTTCAGCTTTATTTAATTTTACTCTTCATTAGCGTTTTT
This sequence comes from Platyscapa corneri, assembly GCA_018907185.1. Lineage (NCBI taxonomy): Eukaryota > Metazoa > Arthropoda > Insecta > Hymenoptera > Agaonidae > Platyscapa > Platyscapa corneri. The sequence goes on along the minus strand of JACCHW010000025.1, from coordinate 1,358,132 downwards.
TGCAAGTGATAATAAAAATATTGCATTAAATGGAAAAAATTTGAGTATACGATTTATAATAATACAATGTGCTTTTTAACGGAAAAAACATTTTTTAGATAATTAAAAGTTTAAGTAAAATTGTTTGGATAAGCGTTGAAACATCGTATTTTCTATGATGTATTTTTATATCGAATACAAGGATGATAAAAAATGTAAAAATGTTTACAAACGTACGAATTTTCACCTAAAGAATCACGTCTCAACTTCCTGCTGAAGAAGTCACTTCACTTCTCCTGGAAAAGGAGGTGAGACTTCCTTTTTAGAATAGTTTCGAAAAACGGAGAATATTCTTTCTGACAAGTGAATCACACATTTGCGCGCTGTATTCAGGAGCGTTACCAGCTCGAGTTTCAACGTTTTTAAACAAGTTTTAATACTTAAACACAAATTTTATTTTAGCATGCGAGAAAGGCAGATTTCAATGGAAAACTTCACCACTCGCAATTTACGACGCTCGTTCTAAAAAGGAAATATGGATTTAATTCTTATAGCAAGTGTTTCCAATATTAACGAAATAGTTGGAGATAAGTTACCAATGAGAAAAACTCCGTCTCAATTTTTCCATTATTACCATCGCGACAGATAAAATTTGTATTAAACTCGATGTCTCGGAATAACGAGGCTTCAACGGTCTGCGTGGCTGGCGCAGTTCTTAAAACGCGATACCGATGAAATTATAATTATTTCGGTCCTCGCGATGACGGAAGCGCGTGAGTCCCGAGTTAATAAATAAGGCTGCGTCACGAATTTATTCCGTTCGATCCAAATGTCATCCGGAAGCGCTGACGTCAACGCACGCCAGCTCATACATTTACTCGGGAGCGGTTAATTTTATTGTAGGAAGACATTCGCCCGCTGGCACATTTATACGTCCGCGCCGGGCGTACAAAGAGCATCGCCGAAAGTGAGCCTTCGTGTCGGCGATAATAAATTTAAGCTGCTGATCAAAGGGGCCGTTCGTGTGCCGCCCCCGCTTCGCGAGACTTCCCCGTAGTTTGATTGACTTACAAGAATGAGTCTGTAATAGCGGCACGTTTGGCTGCTCCCACACGAGTTGCCGCCAAGATAGTCCTGCGAATAGGCTTCGGAAGGCGGAGGGGAGGGGGTCGGCCCCTGTCCTCGCGAAACAACAGCGAATTACGGCGAGAGTCAAAGGTCGGAAAAAATCCATTTTCCATTTTTCGTCCGAGTGCACTCTTTCGCTTGCATTAGGTCGGCGCGAAAATACCAACGAAACATATTATCGATTCTGCTTATTGGCGCCACGAAGCTGCTCACATTTCCTTTTTTCGCTCGCAAGACTTATAGCGATTCGCTGCTTCTAGACAAAAGCAAATTTGCCTCCGACTGATTTTCTCAGAAGGAAATCCGCACGCTTTTGTGGACGGGTCTTTTTATCAGAAGGGCGCGCTTTAGTGAGATCGGAGTAGGAACTTGTTGCCGTCCGGGAATCTCATTAAGCTCGGGGGATGTTGGCGTTGCGAATCGTTAGCGAAGAAACGATGCTTTTAAGAGCGCGCGACGTTTGCCCTTTTCCGACTAATCACAGCGATTGCCACAGTTACGCCAAACGAATTTCGCGCGCGTTTACGTTTTTTGCGACGCTTTACGCCGGCTTAAGCTGCTTTTCCACTTAAATCTCTTTCGGATCATTATTACATCGATAAATATAGTTGTGTAAAGAGCGAAACCGAGGCGCCAGTGTGTACGGTACGTTTTAACTTAAAATAGAGCATCGCGTTGAATGCTGTGATGTCCTTTGAGGAGAATAAAAAGTCATAATTGTGTATTCGAGGAAAAGTTTTACGAACCGTTGAAGAACGTCAGTGTGAAAAACTTAAGGGCGCCGTAGGACGATAAAGAAACGATTCTCAATTTAATTTCTATAAAAGTAGTTCTGAAAATACTAGAATCTAAAGCTCGTTTAACGAATTAGGTTAAATAAATGCAGCAGCAGTGTGTGCGCTAAGAAAATATCTTTTCCCGACGTCACGACAGACATTCTGGAATTCTCGTAGCGTGCGATACTGCAATTAAATGACATTATTCGCGGAAATTTTCTTAGAGGACGCGAGGCATTTAAAGGTGCAGGCACATCATTAAAAAAGTAAAATAAGTTATTCAGAGAGAGAGAGAGAGAGAGAGAGAGAGTCAGCAGGTCGTGTTGAATAATAAAGCCCTTGTGATATTGGGCCGCGAGGCTCGTCGTCGGCGCACATAAAATAATGATGACAAACCAATACCAATGGATCGGCTCGTAGCGTTATACAGTAACGCGGCTATGATTGATGATGCCCGCGACGTTCGATTCCGTTCCATTCAGCCCCATTCCGTTTTTCCAGTCACGCAATTAAAGCTCCCGGCACGTCAATCGAGTCAGTGGACCGACGCCTCCTAAGCCGCTTGCCCCTTTTTTTCTTGATTATTTCGCTACAAGTGCATGTCGCTATATTTTTCAAGCACGCTGCTTGTGTTTCTGCTCCTGTTGTGGATAAATAAAGAAGAGAAATGCAGTGTGCGACTGGAAAATATCATTTCAAATTCTAATTTTCTATATTATTGCACTAATGTTTCTGTTAGAATATTCAATACGTGCCGTTAGCTATAACAATGCAGTTTATGTATTTCAGATTCAACGTTATGGCCTCTATTCAAAGAAGCATAAATTTTGATGCTCTTCTATGGAATAGCATTCAGTTGGCAAGATAATAAAAAAGGTACTTTTTCTGCATTTGTGTAAAATTTCGCGGAGAAAGTTGGAGTGCAGGTACGATAATTAAAAGCGGCATAAAATTTAAAATAGATGAATTATTTACTACGCGGTCTGCTTTTTTCGTAAAAACGCAACTCGCTGAAAATGCTTAAAAATTAAATTGTTTTCGAATGACAATTCGCATCAGTGATAGTCGATAGAGGAAAATAAAATATGAATAATGCGCCTTTATAAATTGCTTGCGCTTTTATAACTTCAAGATGTGCGGCTTAATTTGAAAAGATTATCGATAAAAGTCACGAAAGCGAACCGAAGAGAAGGACGAGCATTTATGATTTTAAAATGACATTGAAAAACGAGCTGCCAATTAAAAAGCACTTCGAATAGTTTTATAATTAGTAAAAATCATATCCGCTAATAAACTGAATAATTGCATTCATTGAAATAAAAAACGCTAATAGTGCGTACTAGTATTTAATGCACAGATTCTAATCGTAAATAAAATTTGACTTAACGCGTGAGAAACCCGAGGAAAAATGGGGTCGAGAAGAACTAGGCGAAAGAGCAACGAAGGTACGAAGTTTTCACGAAAAATAAAATGAAAAATAAAAGCCAACGTTAAATGGGATAACTTGCTTCTTAGATAACTTGAAACATAAAATTAAATTAAAATTATAAAACTGTAAAATATTGCAATAGTGCGAACATAACTATCACAGCTATAGTCTTCTTATTTATGATGAAGTGATAATAAAATACACTTATAAAGATTAATATTGCATACGAATAATAATTAAAATTTCACAGTGTAATATCTATTATTTATATCAAATATACTCGTTTATGGGGGACTTAAAAATTCTGAGTCTTAATAACTACGAAGAGGTGGTGATATAGTCTTTACTCTTTTTGTAGAAAACATTTTATGCTCTCGTTGTTAAGGCGAAAAATTATGAATTAATGAATTAATCAGTTGAACTCTAAATTATTGCGAGCTTTTAAAATATAGAAAGTTTTTGCGACACTATTTTGTAATTAATTATCGTTAGTTCGTTGGCGAGTAAACTTCTTTCGTCGTTAATAAGATGCAGAAAACACTTATTTTAGTTGCAACAGACAGAATCATTAATGAGGTACAAGGATGAACTAACTTAATCATATAGTGGGAAAGGAAACTACACCAAGCAGACTTAAGTCTAAAAGATTTAATTGAAAACTAAGTTTCGGAAGTATAGGTGTAAGAACTCTATTTAAATTAAGTGAAGTTGAAATTAGCTTACAATATTTTTATTAAGTTATTTTTAGAAAACACATATTGCGAGCAGGAAGAGAATTTCCTAGAGGTAATTTTAACGAGCAGTTTAAATGTAATATTCAGTTCTCTTTTATTTCATGGTCTCGCGTTATTGTACATAGTGCAATCGAAAATTTTATTAACTGTTAACATAAAATATTCTCAGTGACAATTACATTGTAAGAGAAGAATGAATTAAATAGATGACGGTGATTTAACAATAAATTGGAGTACTTAAAAAATATTAATAGTAAGCTGACGCCTGATTTCAAATACGAAAACTTGAATTCCAAGATCAAAATAAATAGAATTATTATAATGTATGTAAAAATAAAGAGAGAGGACAGGAACATAAGAATTTATGGTATCGAATAAAAAAACATTATTCAAGGAAAGCAATAATTTATTATAAATCGGGAGTAGAAAATTCGCCCGAGTATTAATACAAAATAAAAACTCACATATAATGGATGATCGCGTCAGAAAAGCTTCGCGAGCTTTTAGGTTTTCTTATAGCGATGAGAAAATATCAGCAACCGATGATTGTGAATTTCCTAAATAAAGCAAGAAACTAACTTTCGCAAAACGTACGTATGCTGGAGAAAATTATGTAATCTGTAGCTTGATAAAATCTGAGGTTAAGCGAATGCGCTGAGAAAAACAGGGATTCGTTTTTAGACAGAAAACAAAAGGAACATTGAAATTACGCAACTTGTTTCAAGTTTGTCGAGCGGATAGGCAAAGAGATAACACAAAAGTTCAGATAACGATAAATTGATAAAGTTTTTTTTTATCTACAGTCGTCCAAGGCATTAGCATATTATAACGAAATGTAATTATTGCGGAGTGGGAGTTTTTTACCAATTACGAACACATAGAAGCACATAAAAATAGCTTCGTGTGCATTACACGCTGAATTTATAAGTATCAATTGTGTCCTCTTGCAAGTAGGAAGCAACGTTGTGGATATCTGATGAACCTCGTATACGGGTTGTCCAGGTAACCGGGCTTACACGTGTACGCTTGTTCGATCCTTCGATTGCCGTATTGAAATACTCCATGCGACCCGAAGTGTACAAGAGGACAAGCACTGGGTAAATTGTTACGGCACTAAAAAAATCGACGGAATTTTGGCTGCAGCAGAGTGGAGAAATCGACTGAATTTGTTAAATTTGTAATTTAAAGTCAACAACACCGCTTTGTAGCTTGAAGTATAAATTTTTACGGGCCATCCTGTTGTTCCCATCTTAACTATTGCACTTACATAGTCGAAAACATTTTTTACATCGATATTTTAGGAATAGCGGTGTGGTTCTACTAATTTCATCCGAATCGACGAACAGAAAATGCGTTTTGTAGCTACTCAATATTGTTGTTGCATAGGCTTTATTTTTTGGAATAACTATATAAATTTCTTTCGAAGACTTTGTTAATTTAACATTAATTATCAATGCATATTATAAGACAGAACATAATTTACGAGAATATAATTTTCGTTGAATAATTTTAATATATTTTATATAACGCAATAATAAAGTCTATCGAAAATTTTATTACATGGCTTGTATTATTACTATCGGCAAAATTTTAATTCAATCAAAATTAATAATCGGAATTCTAATATATACCTGCATATCTTCAATATTATATTTCAATTATATGGAAATTTCCATAATAATAATTTAGTACTTTAAAAGTAAGTCTTTCTCTATTATTTATCAATTCGATTGCAAAAATATACTGTACCGAAATTTTTGAGTTTCATTTATAGCAGAGTAAAAAGAAATATTGGAGATTACATATTTAGCATTACAATATCACTTAAATATGCACATTTTTGAAGCAGCAACTCATTATGTTTCGCTTATAACAGTTCAATAATGTTCAATTATGCCTGCAAACGCAATTAATAATATAAAACTCTTTTAAAAGTGTATTTATATTCCTCAAAATCACTAGAATATTACGACTTGTATCGCCGTTATTAACTTTTCATTATTGAAATTATCTTCGATACCAGTTTTCCGTTACTATCAAAAGTGAGGCAGAATTAGGACCTGACGATAAAGGGTCTTCATTGTTTGGTATACAGAAATATTAACCGTACTTTTATCGAAATCCGGGGGTTGGAATCCTGTGCGTTTCGTATTCCCAATTTGCAGGCATTATTTTCTGTCACGTTTCGGCAAGTTTCGGGTCGTCGTTCAGAGTCTTTAAAGTTGAAACGTTTATGGATTTTAAAGGTTTCTTTTTGGAGCAGAAGTCGTTACCGCAGGAATATGCCGTCGTGGGGTCTCCGAGTAAGGCATAATCCGGGTATCGGAGAAGTTCGAAGTTCCACGATAAGCTGATATTTAAATGGGATGCGTTCGCAGTAAAATCCACGTGCCTTGTCGCTCATGTATCATTCAGTTGTACATTCGTACGTGTCACCGGGACAAATGCGCGGATCCCGGTCTTGACGACTAGATAAAGTGCTATTTGATTGTGCGCGCGTCACCCGCGAGTTGGTCAATCTTTCTTTTTCATCCTCTTTTTTCCTTTCCGAAAGTCATTAGCGCCTTTTCATTCGTGGCTTGGAAATGGCAGCGGATCGCGCACGCGTCCTCGTAATGCGTTATAGAAAAACGATTTGGAAATATTTGCTGGGCTCACTTTCACGCTTTTTATCGCTCTCCGAAGATTATTACCTTTTAACGAACCGCTTTTGTTTAATGCCGACGTTTGACTGTTCTTTGCTTTATCATTAACGGACTCGATTATAGTACTCTTAGTGTCCGGCTTAATTGTTTAAAAAATCGATTAAGAAAATTTGCCAAAGCTCTTGGTAGGCTTGGTGCAATGCAAATTCTCCCCAAGTGCATTTTACGCGATAAACTTTGTTCGAAAATCTTACTAATATCGTTTATATCTAAAAATGTAATTAGGAAGACTAATAAATGAGAATTTGATCACTAAAGTTAACAGTAATTGCAAGAATTAATTCGGATATTAATGGCTTTAAGAAAGAAAATAGAAACGAACACATTTACCAAATGGTGCAAACTTTTCATTTTATTTTTATGCTCTTGAAAAATCATAAATCATGTGAGATTCTCTTTTTTTAAACAATAATTTTCAACAAAAATGTTAATTGTGAGAACTTTTTAAAATGAAATTGAATTGTTTCGATTTATTGTGGCTTCAAAAATTTATCAAATAGGCTAAGATCTTTAAATCAATTAGGAATTAAAGAGAGATTCAGTACATGTCCCAAGTTAAAATTATGAGTTTTTCTTAAATTTCAAGAGTTTGCTCTTTATTCGTTGTTCAAAATATCACGAGCTCTTTTTAAGTTTTAATATTATTTTAAAAGTTTTGGATAATAACGATAAACGATACTTACTCTTTACTTGACGTTTTACTTTTTTTTTTTTATTTCGAACTGTCTACAACACTCGATAAACAGATTGTAAAATTAGGACATCATGAAACGAGTATTTCATCTTAATAGTGGTACTTTGTCAAGAATCTTACAAGCGATATTCTAAAACAATTCTAGTAGTCTAATCTAAGTACTCTTGTTGATTTTAATAAACCTTTATGCAGTTCAAGCTCGAGAGACATTTAGTTATCGATAGTCGAAAGTTGTGGTCGATGCAATCACTGGTTCACGTTTAACAGCTGGAATCTGCAATTTGTATTGAATCATCTGGTAGCATTTTCCGTCAGAGTTTTCATTCGTTAACGAAATATTCCTACTCGTGCGAATATATTTCTGCTTTAGAACGAAATAACAACTTAAAGTTGTTGCCGCGCGTATTCCGCTCGCGAGTTCGAGTAACGAATGAAGATCTTGTCGAGTGCCAAATTAAATTAATAGCGAAAAATACTGCACGCCAACATTTCGTCATATACAATTTCTTTTCAACCACGAGGCGCGTACACAGGGGCTTGTCGACTCTCACCCCTTAACTCCATTTGTGAGCGAAGCATTGGTCGATGAATGAATAGCGGTGATTCGCAAGAGGCATTTACTTA